>OU426988.1:64582323-66982323 GCA_911387755.1 Chrysotoxum bicinctum | reverse complement strand
TTATGAATGCATGATTAAAAGATTTTTTTTTAATGCTGAATTTAATATATGTACCTACATGGTACATACATACAAATATTACCGAAAAAGTGTTTGAAAATAATGAAAACTAAGAACGAGTGTAGTTATATTTAAACGTTAAACTGTTATATTCTTAAGAAGCACAGCACACGTGTCGCATGAGCTCCAATATGATCACTTTCCATTTAAATTGGAGTAAATCCACCTTCAGCTCACTTCGCTTTTTAAAAATTAATAACTGAACATTTGATTTAAAAATTCAAATGTACAACTGACACTAAAATGACATTTTAAACTACGTCTGCTACAATTTGTTACATTAACTACATTTAACTACATATAACTACATTTAACTACATTAACTACATAAATTACGTAGCAGACGTAACAAATGTAGTTATTTCTAAAAAGTGACATTCGGCCAACCCTGCTTAGGAGGGTGAGTTTTGTTTATAGCTTCGCTCACAATAAAATAGAAATGAATTTCCAGTGATGGACTTTCTTTGGATAAGTTATCATCATGGTTTATTTTTCTTTCATAGCTTGATGTCTAAAAAACTATTTCATCTCTGGTGAGATAAAAAGAAAAGATTTTTAGGTATAAACTTTACTTCGAAAAAATAAAATTAATAATTTTTGTTTTTATTATTGGGACAAATTTCAGTGCACCTATAATAAAAAAAATAAGTCTATTGCAAAATGCAATTGGCTTAGACAAAAAAAAACTACCTGCAAGCTGCGACATAGGATTAATGACAAAAAGTTTAGGGATTATTGTTTATTTCTATGTTTTATGATTTGTGCCTTAGTAACAGAAAGGTTCCGGGGGCGTTGTGTTTATATTTATTTTTTGGCGTTAGTGTACATTTGATATATTTTTTTTTTGACCTGTGGGGTTGGGATTAATTGTAGATTAATGTTAATTAGTTAGATTAGTGTTTACGAGTTTGAACAATTTTTACCTACGAGTTTTTAAGAATGAATTTTTGCATCAGAGGGAATTAACGTATTTAAATGATATTTGCTATTTGCTTTGGTTTGCAATTCAGTTTAAAAAGAACAACCAAGAATAATACATTGAAATACATTTAAAAGAAATTTTAATGGATCCATTTAGAAAAGGAAAACCTATTGGAAGCCAGGCGCGTAAGATAGTTGTTAAGATATATAATGACAAACTGGAAGAAGCAAAGTATTCGTTTCTTGAAAATCCTGTGAGTTACGCAACAACGCAAACAGTGCAAACTACTGGAATTTCTGAACGTTCAATCAGAAATATTCTTAAGGAATACGAAGAGTAAGAGTTGTGCAGTCACCAAATAAAAAGTGCAGCATACACACAATTTCCACCAGGAGGAAAAAATTATGATATCCTTAAAAATGTTGAGACAACGAGTACAGAAAAATCTGGAGTTTAATGTAAGTATTACGTCTCTCAACAGGATTCTAAGAAGAAACGGACTAAGCTACAAAAAAAAAAAAAAACTCAAAACAACCGGAAACTTCTCTGTGAAAGAAATGATATTAAACTCATGCAAGTGAAGTATCTGAGAAAAATCCGGGAATACAGAACAAAAGGATATGATATCATTTATTTGGACGAAAGCTATATTCATAGCTCACATACAAGGTCATGGGCTTGGACTAATGACGGTAGCAGTGGGTTGAAGACGCCAATTTCAAAGGGACAGAGGCTGATAATGGTGCATAGAGGTGGTGCAAAGGTTTCGTGAAAAACTCCTTACTTTTATTCAAATCTGGAACGAAAACGGGAGACTATCACGATGACATGAAATTCGAAAATTTCTGCAAATGGATCCAAGAACAAGTTTTGAATAACTTGGAGGAACCTTCAGTTATTGTAATGGACAAGCCTCATACCACAATAAATTAGAAGAAAAACAAATTACTTCTGCTAGCAAGAAATCCGAGATGATACAATGGCTAACCGAAAACAATATTCCGCATCATACTATACAGATGTTGAAACTTGAACTGTATGAGCTAATAAAAGGACACCGAGCTACACACAGCCCAAAGCCATTGACGATATCATTCACGGCATGGGACATGAGGTTCTACGTTTACCACCCTATCATCCAGATCTCATTGAAAATATTTGGGCAAATGTCAAGGCAAGAGTAGGTTCACGAAACACAACATTCAATTTATTAGAAGTTCAAAAATTAGCAGAGGAAGAATTTTCAAAAATAACGGCTGAAGACTGGCGAAAAGTGTGGGCAAAAGCCATAAGAACTGAGGAAGAATACACAATTTCGGATTCAATTATAATTAATCCAGGTGACGATTCTTCAACCGACTATGAAAGCGACATTAGTTCTTAAGACTAAGTGCATGTAAATGAACTTTTATTATTTAAATTATATTATTCTTATTTATATTGTTTTTATTTTATTATTATGTTTTATATTTATTTCTGAAGTACAAATTTATAATAATTATTTTAAGGTAAAATAAATTCTTAAAAACTCGTAGGTAAAAATTATTCAAACTCGTAAACACTAATCTAACTAATTAACATCAATCTACAATTAATCCCAAAACCCCACAGGTCAAAAAAGAATAAATACATATATCAAATAAACACTAACGCCATAAAATAAATATAAACATAACGCCCCCGGAACCTTTCTGTAGCTAAACCACAAATCATAAAACAAAGAAATAAACAATAATCCCTAAACTATTTGTCGAAGCAAAGTTGAGTTAGGCACTGAAAAATCTTTACTCATTAAATATCTTGCGCACCATTTTTGTTCTCTTAAATCCTCTCTCTGCGCAACCGACCGTTGGCCAACTGAATTGGTTCAAGTTATACCGTTAGTTTTTGAGTTAAAAAAATTCAATTTCTTTAAGAGAATCACTGAAGACCATAAATAAGCAAGTTTGAAGAAAATTGCTTCAGCGGTTTAATCTGTGGGTTGAGATACAAATATACAGACAGATGTTATTTCCTGATTGATTTTTAGTGTTCTCTATAATTGTAATGTTAAGTTTAATTAAAAACTCGAGTTTGATTTTTTTCTTAATCCAAAACTAACCCAAATCCTATAGTTTTTATGTATGTATATGGCAAGCAAAAATTTAATGAAAGATTTTGATCAAACTTGACATTACGATGATACGAACAAGTTAAACGCAAGAACATCTACCTTGCATTTTATTTCTTAGGCCTGCATTGAGATAAAATTTAATAGGTTACCGAGTTGATCATAATCTTTGAATTTTCAAATTGAAATATTAACTTTAATGATGGTGACTATCAGGGAAAGGATTTCTATGTTAAAACATTTTTTGTTTGGATAAACATAGAAGAAAACAAATACGCTAGTTTTTCAAATCAGTAAATTTCCTTAAAAATGGCATTCAATCTTTTGAGCATATTTTAAATGCTACTTCCATAGAAGTGCGAACTTGGCAGCACTAAAGGCAATTCTATTTCATGTTATGAAAATATATATACAAAGGTAATATACTATCAAGATTGGAATATGATTAGCTTAGGATACGCTACTATTTCTGTTTCACAACTGAAGTACATGGTTTTAATGGAAAAGAATATGGCAATTGACAGTGATTTCGTCAGCAAAACAGTGAAACATACTTGAAGTTTCATACAAGAGATCATTTTTGAAGATAGGGAAGAGTTTTGGAAACAAAACGGAACCCTGGAGCACATCAGAGTTTATTTTTTGAACAAAAGAGTATTACCATCCAGAACAACTTGAAGAACGAATTGAATGTTCAAGAAAAAGTAAATAATTGTTAAAATTTATCATGACATATTATTAAGAAAATTAGAAAATGCCAGAAATATTAATTCAGCATTTTGGTTAATTTTGTTTTACATTTATATCTACTTAGTGTATTTAGCCTTAGCTTAAGAGGAAAAGTTTGTGGATTTGCTGATGGCATAGCTTATGTATATTCTAGTCTAGATTAAAGTTTAAGAATTGAATTTGGATGTCAATTATGACTTGGAGTTTTCCAGATAATTTTCTTACTTTAGATTAGATTCCTCTAGGAATCACAGCAGTTAATTTTGTTGTGTATCTAATATTGTTCTAACAAACATTTATCGGATGTTGCCTCTTCTCCAAAGTGTTTTGGGATCGAACTAGTAACTGAATATAAATATTTTGGTTTAGTTTTGGAAAATGTATAAACTATCAGCTTATCACTAAGAAAATATTTTCTGTGAAGCACTTACATATGTCATGTTTCACTAAGGAAAACTTCATTCATTCTAAAATGTATACATACGAATATATATATATAAATATATGAAATAATATGTTTGCTTTTCGTTACTTTTTCAGGTGGGATGTTCTCGCTATTCAATACCTTGCTCTTTGAAATACTATGCATTCGTTCAATAATTTTTTTTTAATTTTATTTCATAACAATGGCGCAAAATTTTAGTTGAATTCGTACGATATTAAAGCTGTTTTAGTATGAAACTTGGTTAAAACGACGATTTTTCAAATTTTAATCGAAATAGCATCATACGTTCTTTACCCTTTTATAAAAGTTAAAATCATCGAATACATATTTTATTTTTGTAGTATCCTGCTAACTTCATATGACTCTTTGACATATACAAACATCAAAAAAGGCCAGTTTACTTAGTTTTTTGCACGAACAGTCATTGTTTTAGGTGTGTTCAAAAGCAATTTATTAAGAAAAACTAGAAAATGTATAAAATAAAGAATTAGTACGTAAACTACTTTAAATTTTATTAAGAAGTATCATACTAAAATCTTAATAATAAAAACAAAGGCGCACAATTTTGAGCAGCAAATTGTTCGCCTTTGTTTTTAGAGATCAAACAGGTTTCAGAGGTAGAAGATATTTTACTCTTAGATCCAGTGTTGTACTCGTATGTAGATTAATTAGTGGGTGCATCTCTCGAAATTGATCTTCTTCGCTGAGTAACACAGCTAATGCACTTATACCCTTGAGCACATTTTTCGTAATAGTGGTGTATCCACATAAATAATAAGACCGATTTTAATTTACCAATTCATTTATTTATTGTTAAGCGAATTATACTCGTACTTCTTAATGGTCCAAATCAGACTGGTCATTGCACAAGTACTTACATATCATGAGCACTAGTCTGTTGGCTTTATAACGGGTGATTTTTTAAGAGCTTGAGAACTTTTAAAAAAAAAAAAACGCATAAAATTTGCAAAATCTCATCGATTCTTTATTTGAAACCCTAGATTGTTCCATGACATTTACTTTTTGAAGATAATTTCATTTAAATGTTGACCGCGGCTGCGTCTTAGATGGTCCATTCGGAAAGTCCAATTTTGGGTAACTTTTTCGAGCATTTCGGCCGGAATAGCCCGAATTTCTTCGGAAATGTTGTCTTCCAAAGCTGGAATAGTTGCTGGCTTATTTGTGTAGACTTTAGACTTGACGTAGCCCCACAAAAAATAGTCTAAAGGCGTCAAATCGCATGATCTTGGTGGCCAACTTACCGGTCCATTCCTTGAGATGAATTGTTCTCCGAAGTTTTCCCTCAAAATGGCCATAGAATCGCGAGCTGTGTGGCATGTAGCGCCATCTTGTTGAAACCACATGTCAACCAAGTTCAGTTCTTCCATTTTTGGCAACAAAAAGTTTGTTAGCATTGAACGATAGCGATCGCCATTCACCGTAACGTTGCGTCCAACAGCATCTTTGAAAAAATACGGTCCAATGATTCCACCAGCGTACAAACCACACCAAACAGTGCATTTTTCGGGATGCATGGGCAGTTCTTGAACGGCTTCTGGTTGCTCTTCACTCCAAATGCGGCAATTTTGCTTATTTACGTAGCCATTCAACCAGAAATGAGCCTCATCGCTGAACAAAATTTGTCGATAAAAAAGCGGATTTTCTGCCAACTTTTCTAGGGCCCATTCACTGAAAATTCGACGTTGTGGCAGATCGTTCGGCTTCAGTTCTTGCACGAGCTGTATTTTATACGGTTTTACACCAAGATCTTTGCGTAAAATCTTCCATGTGGTCGAACCAATTGCTGCGAACGGCGACGAATTGACATTTCACGGTCTTCAGCAACACTCTCAGAAACAGACGCAATATTCTCTTCTGTACGCACTGTACGCATTCGTGTGGTTGGTTTAATGTCCAATAAAGTAAACTGAGTGCGAAACTTGGTCACAATCGCATTAATTGTTTGCTCACTTGGTCGATTATGTAGACCATAAATCGGACGTAAAGCGCGAAACACATTTCGAACCGAACACTGATTTTGGTAATAAAATTCAATGATTTGCAAGCGTTGCTCGTTAGTAAGTCTATTCATGATGAAATGTCAAAGCATACTGAGCATCTTTCTCTTTGACACCATGTCTGAAATCCCGCGTGATCTGTCAAATACTAATGCATGAAAATCCTAACCTCAAAAAAATCACCCTTTATAACAATAGAAGGGTTACCTACATACATTTATATACGTTACAACTTCCCCCGTAATTCGCTTATTTTATAACTATAATTAAAAGAATAGCATGTATAACAAATTTCAAATAAGTTCTTTTGCAAAGGAAATTAAATCTTAAATTTAACAATACCTACTTCATTTAATTTTCAGAATTAAAAAAAAATAAAAATTATTTTATTACTAAAGTTTTAAACTAGTAGGTATGTACACATTGCAAATTTCAATAAAGTACTTTTTCACAGTAAGTCAAATCTTAAATTTATCAATAATGCATTTAATTTTCAGAATTAATACGAGATCTTATAGGGTATCTATCTTTTATTTGCTGTGCTGACCAATCTTTTCTGGTTCTAGTACTTGGAGTACTATTGTTTACATTAACATTGATTTCATTTCCATCATTAACAAAATCTGTATTACTTTAAGGAACTTTAATACAAGGATCATTCAAAGTATTGGGAATGTAAATATCATTATTATGGTTATTTAAGCAAAATCTGATCTGATTTATATGACGTTTCCAAACTACATTATTTTTTAAGATAATATCTTTTACCTAAGATACCAATAATTTTTCCTTTAGTCCATTGAACTTTCCCTGGCACAGAGAAATCTTTTACCATAACTGAATCATTAATCATCAATTTTCTTTCTTTTTTTCGGATATAATTTTTCTGTTGGTTTGTTTGCCTTTTAATAACATTTTTTTTTAATTCATTAGTAATCAATTTATCTTCTTTCCTAAAAGGATTAATTAAATCAAACCTTGTTCTTATATTTCTATTAAACATTATCTGAGCGGGGGAAAAACCAGTAGTGCCGTGAATTGAATTCCTGTAGTCCATTAAAAACGCGTCTAATAATTTGTTAAAATTACTGTTTGTGTCTTTTAACACTAGTAGTTTTTTAAGACCTGTTTTTACAATTTTAACAATATTTGAAGCAGGGTGGCCTACAGGTGAAGTCAAATTTGTTATGCCATTTTGATATAAAAATATTTCGAATTCTTTCGATATAAATGACTTGCCATTGTCAGTCACTATTGTTTTCGGTAAGCCGAAACGTGCAAAAATCGACCTTACTTGATCAATTGTCTTAGAGCTTGTGATGTTTGTATTCATATTTATGCACTTTAACCATTTGCTGTGAGCATCAACCATTATCAAAAAGTAATTTCCAAACAAGGGGCCCATAAAATCTAGGTGGATTCTCTCCCATGGATTTTCTGGCCAACTCCAATTAATTAAAGGGCTTTTTGCTGGACTATTTTTAAATAATAAACACTGATCACAGTAGAGCTGTGTAAATCGTTCATTTCAAATGATCGAATCGTTCAACAATCGATTACGAAAATGATCCGATCTTTTCAATCAATCGATCATTCGATCATTTTCATTTCACTGAAATGATTCAATACTGTTCCTATTCGATATTAATTTCGATTTCGATGATAAGATTGACTTGTGGCTTTGATAGTTCTCACAAAATACTCTATGATGAGGCTACTTCATGGATTAAAAAGTGTCAAAAAATTCAAGAAAAAGAGATTTTATTTGTTGCTTCGGAAAAGAGCAATTTTAGGGCTTTCGGCTAACATTTGGTACGAAATATACTTTGTACGTCATAACTGAATTCGTCCTCTATTCGTCAAGTCATAAACTGTCAAATTCCATCAAAGGATGGCTACGATGTCAATGGATTAAAAAACGTCTAAAAATACCAAAAAAAGAGATTTTATTTATTGCTCCGGAAAACTGCAATTTTAGGGCTTTCGGCTGACATTTGGTACGAAATATACTTTGTACGTCATAACCGAATTCGTCCCCTTTTCGTCAAGTCATAAACTGTCAAATTCCATCAAAGGATGGCTACGATGTCAATGGATTAAAAAACGTCTAAAAATACCAAAAAAAGAGATTTTATTTATTGCTCCGGAAAACTGCAATTTTAGGGCTTTCGGCTGACATTTGGTACGAAATATACTTTGTACGTCATAACCGAATTCGTCCCCTATTCGTCAAGTCATAAACTGTCAAATTCCATCAAAGGATGGTTACGATGCCGATGGATTAAGAAACGTCCAAAAATCCACATTAAACATACCGGATCCTGATACATCAAATAACATCAGTTCAACCCAACAATTGTTTTTGCGGCCTAAAACATCAACGACCAACCCGATCAATCATGTTGTTCAATGCCGAGTTCAACCCAGAAGTTCCAGTCCACCGTCCGTTTGGCGTTCATAATCCACGTTGATTGAATCGGAAGAAATGGAATCAAATAAATCATGATTAATCGAGTCAACTGATATCGAAAATCGAGACTCATTGAAATGATTGAGATTGAAATAGAAAATCGAGAATCCAGAATCGAGAATCATGTAAATGATTGAGATTGAGATCGATTAAAATGATTGATTTCGATCATCAATACTTTTCGATGATCGGATCAAAAAAATCGAATCGATCCCAATTGACACAGCTCTAGATCACAGGAGTTTGACAGCTCCTCTAAATGTTTGTCGATGGATGGCCACATTCATTTTTACAATCCCTAAATGAGACTTATGTAGTTCCTTTAATATAGATTTTTGTAAAGATTCCGGTATAACAATTCTATAACCCCAAAAAATTGCATTCGAGTCAATTGAAAGTTCGTTCTTTTTATTAAAATATGGGGCTAATCTTGGATTACAACATGTATTAGGCCAACCATCTTTTATATACTGGCATACTTGTGTTAAAACCGAATCTTTGAAGGTTTCTTCTTGAATATTTTCAAACTTAACAACTGAACCACTTCCTTCTCTCATATAATTTACAAACACGTCGCGTCGTTTGCCCACAGACCATGACGACCTTCAATTTCTTCGGGAAGAGCATTCTCTACCGCTCGAGAGAAATAATTAGCTATGTTTGCTTTTGAATTAATATATTGAACCTCATATGTGTAGCCGGACAAAAACAAAGCATATCTTTGCAACCTGTTTGCGGATAGTGCCGGAATACCTTTCTTTTCCCCAAAAATAGATACTAAGGGTTTATTATCCGTCACCAGTATAAATTTATTCCCAAAAAGATATTGATGGTACTTATACACACCGTACACTATTGCCAACGCTTCTCTTTCTATTTGGGAATATTTCATTTCTGTGGCCGTAAGCCTCTTTGAGGCAAACGAAATAGGTCTTTCTACACTATTTTCATAAACGTGCACTAGGACTGCACCTAAACCAACTGGGCTTGCGTCTACAATTAATTTTAATTTCAAATTTGGATTAAAATGAGCTAAACAGGTTTTTTCAGATAACTTAGTTTTGACGTCATCAAAAGCCTTATGTTGTTTATCACCCCACTTAAAGTTGTCGGGTAGCAGTTCGTATAAGGCTGAAGCCACTGTTGCCATATTTGGCATAAACTGTCTATAGAAATTTACTACACCCAAAAAGGATTGGAGTTCTAAGCTGTTCCTTTGGTGCACACAAGTTTAAAATAGTTTCAACTTTCCTTTCGTCTTTATGTAGACCATTTGTATCAATGACGTGTCCCAAAAAACTAATTAAAGTCTTTAAGAATTCGCATTTGTCCTTTGACACTTTAAGCCCTGCATCTTGCAATTTAGAGAAAACTATTTTTAAACGTTCCAAATGTTCCTCTCTAGTTTTTCCAAATATAAGAATGTCGTCTACAAACACTTTTACCCCTTTGATGCCCAGCAAAAGACTATCTATGGTTTTTTGGAAAACAGCAGGTGCACTAGCCACACCAAACACCATCCTAGTATATCTAAATAAGCCAATTGTAGTTGATATTGTAGTAAGTTCGCTGGATTTTTCGTCTAGAGCGAGTTGCTGATATGCCATAGCTAGGTCAATTTTCGAAAACTCAGTAGATCCGTCAATTTCAGATAAGATCTCTTCTAATTTTGGTGGTGGATGTTGTGGTATAGCAACTCAGGGTTTAATGTGATTTTATAATCACCACAAATTCTTACCGAGCCATCTTTTTTTAGTATGGGTACAATGGGAGTGTCCCATTAACTATATGAAACAGGCTCCAAAATATTCAAGGCTACTAATTTCCTTAGCTGATTTTCAACTTTTTCTTTTAATGAAAAAGGTAACTTACGAGGTCTAAAAAATTTTGGTTTTGCACCCTCTTTTAACTTCAACGAAACTTTATGTTTGTTAAAACAGCCTAATCCTCCATCAAAGATTTCAGCATATTTTTCGAATAAATTTTTAAGTACATAATCTGAATTTTGTATGTGATTAATTTCTTTTACTCCAATGTTAAAGGCGTGCATCCAATTCCGACCTAGTAATGGTGGCCCACCATTTTCAATTACATAAACTTCTAGTGACCTTGTTATATTTTTATATGAAATTTTGAATATACCAACACCAACTGGATTTAATAAACCTCCATTATATGTTCTCAGTGAGAGGTCTGACTTTTTAAGCATTAAATTCGAGAAATGTTTATCAAAAACATCCTTTGAAATGGCAGAGATTGAAGCACCGCTATCAATTTCCATATCAAAAGGAATTCCATTCACGGTTACATTGGCTATTATTGGACTAAGATTTGAGTCGGTTCTAAAGTAAAAAATTGATAATTCATGTTCATGTTCACTTTCAATTACATTATTAAAATTATTTGTATAATTACTTGTACTAGGCATAACACTATCATCGCTAATATAATTATTATTATAGTTTCTACTTCTATTACTACGCATGCTACACATTTGTTTAGGATGACCTTTTTGGTTACATATTTTGCAAATATTATTCTTAAACCTGCACTGATCCTTTGAGTGATTTTAGTAGCCACAGACTTTGCACTGCCTACCGGTACCTGCTGATGCCGTTGAATCGCCTACGGTTCTTTGATTTTGTCGATGTCTCTCGTTAGATATGACGTCACGCTTTGGTTCTGCTCCTTGTAATCAACAAACCAGACTAGAACTTGTTCTGTTGAAATTTTCCCTTTTGTATTGTTGTGTCACACATTCAACAGTCTGAGCTATCTGAAGACACTTTTCAAGAGTAAGGTTAGCATCAGTTGGACTCTCTAAAAAAAGTTTATCTTTTTCTGCGCTTTTTTCTAAGCCCATCACGAACTTATCTCGGAGAAGTATGTCTAAATTTGTGCCAAAATCGCACCCAGTGGCTAGGCTCCTCACACGTGCTGCCCATTGTATCAAAGATTCTCCTTCTTCTTTGTGTGAAGAGTAAAATTTATGTCGCTCGGCGAATCCCGAAAGAGCAGGCTCAAAATGATTTTCCAGCTTCGAAATAAGTGTGACATATTCGGTGTTCTCGGGTAAGGATGGGTGAATTAGGTTTTCTAAGAGCTTAAGAGTATCATCATGAAGCGATATGAGCAGTAATGATCTTTTTTGCGCACTGTCACTTATGTTGTTTCCAATAAAAAATTGTTCGATTTTACACTTATAAATGCTAAACTCGTTAACTTCGTGGTTGTATTTTGGTAGTTCACCAATTGCAGACATTTTAGATTTATTTTGGGAATAAAGTGGATCGAGCAATTCTTTCTTGCTATCCAACGTTGAACTTTTATTCGTTGACATCAACTTAATAATTATCACACGTGGTTTCGTATAGTTTTTTACTAACGATATCCTCGTCGCCAATTGTGGTGAATCCACATAAATAATAAGACCGATTTTAATTTACCAATTCATTTATTTATTGTTAAGCGAATTATACTCGTACTTCTTAATGGTCCAAATCAGACTGGTCATTGCACAAGTACTTACATATCATGAGCACTAGTCTGTTGGCTTTATATAACAATAGAAGGGTTACCTACATACATTTATATATGTACGTTACAATCTTTTATCCCTTTTTTAATATCAGATAAAACAAATGAAGTAAACTATTTGTATTATGTGTACCTAAATAAAAAACTTTTGATTCAGATTAGAAGTTTAAAAAATGATTTAAAGTGGAGCGTTTCTCCATGCTTACAATCGTTCAATATAAATAATTAAGAAATGGATATTTAACTTCGGTTTTGAAATTCAACCCCACAACAATTATTGGTTAAAAATTTTATTACATACATACCTAGAACCTATAGTAGATATTATGTCGTTTTTATTTGGCAATCCGTAAGCCTTCCGGACTCTTCTGAAAGTGTTCAATTGGAAAAAAATGACAGTTCTGATTCTAAAAAGAAGAGAAATTTGCTGCTGGATTTGAAATCAGAAGCAAAACCAGAAGCACTCACACATTCATATACATAAACGCCAATCTCAACAGCTGTGATTTTTGGTATCCAAATTGTGCGAACCAGGGTTGGCCGAATTAACTACACTACATTTTCTACATGATTTACTACGTTTATATGAGGTGTTAAAGCGAGCTTGAAACTCGCTTCGAACCTTTATATACCTGTATGGAGTTGAAATGAGCTTCGTTCGACTCGATCCCAATCGCTCAGCGGTGCCGAGTAGAAATGTGGGTCGAAAATCCGACCCTAATCCAACTCGATCTTTCGATACTGCATATAAACGTAGTATTTAACTACGCGTAGTTTATTGAAGAAATTTACTACAATTTGTAACGTCTGCTACATATGTATGTACGAGTATGTAGTTAATTCATAAAAAATCAATATAATAAAGGAAAAAAAAACAATTTTGCACTTTTATGATCTAATGAAGGTTTGTAAAAAAAAAGTTTCATTTACCATAAGGATAAAGAATTGTAGGAATAACTGAACGTTTAATTTAAAAATTCAAATTTCAAATGCACAACTGACAGCAATGCTACAATTTGTTAAATTAACTACAATTAACTACATTAACTACATAAACTACGTAGCAGACGTAACAAATGTAGTTGTTTCTAAAAAGTGACAATTCGGCCAACCCTGCTTTCAACAAACTTTTTTTTTGATTTTGATTATTGTACGCATTTGATGTTTCACATATACAATCAAACAAAACTTCAGAATCATCAGAAGCAAACAAAAATGTTCAGTTGGGATTCCGGATCTGAGAGAGATTCCGGATTGCCAAATAAAAACGACATTAGCATGGAACGTGATTTTGTGTTACCAACGCTGAAATTAGCGCATGATTTTACAGTGGAGAGTAGGATAAGATACAAAACAAGTAGTAAAAAAGAGAATATTTTATTATTAAATTAAGCAGAGGCAAATCTAACAAGTACTATCGCTACTCTCATGAAGACGAACGATTGGGGCGACATCTTAGGCATAAAGATAATACTTGAAGGGATCCAGAACAAAGTCCTTAGTCTTATAGTTGTTCCATTCATTATGAAAACTTTTGTTTCACTTTAACACAAACGTGCGTCTAGCTAAAATGAAATAACCAGTTTAATTCCTCCCCACTGACAATTTCGCCGTAATACTCTTCTAGGTTTTCTAGCTGTGTTCATCACTCATCATTTTTCAAATTGTTCCAAATAGTGCGTAGGAAAAACTTCCTACAGCCCCATAGCTGGATACCATACGTCCAAACGAGTTTCAGCACTTGCTTGTATAAATTTATTTTGTTCGGGATATACGAGTAGATACGCAAGAGAAGAGATCTGTTCTAGTAACCACTACATTTTTTTTGTACTTTAAGTTCAGACCTCTTTTCTTTTTGATGTGCTCTTTTTTAACTTTGTATCCAAAGTCATGCCAAGGTATTTGGCAGTATTGGCCTAAGGTACGGCTTTACTGTTGGTAAAAATTGGAACATATTTTAGGATTTTGTTTGTAAAGTTTATATGCTTCGATTTTGTATAATCAGCAAAGGAGGCTGATATCGTTGATGTCCATTGGAATATCTCTAGTACCTTTGTATATATGTATAACCTATAGTAATGTCATGGAGCTTGATTTTGGGACGCCAATGCTATCCTAGTGGTGGCGCTGATTGTCGTGATTATCCCACGATTTTACAGTGGCGATAAGATAACAAAACAAGTAGTAAAAAAGAGAATATTTTATTATTAAATTTAGCAAAGACAAATCTAGCAAGTACTGTCGCTGATGTTCGTCTTCTTGATAGTACTATAAGTTTTATATACAAAGCTAGTACATAATAAGAACAGAGTTGTTCTTAAGTCACATCGTTGGGGTACACCGGCTTAAATTTTTTCTAATTCCGAGTAATTTTGGTCGTATCGTACTCTAAACAGTCGGTTCGTAGCGTACAATTTCAGTATTTCGTAGTACTGCCTAGGAAGGTTCCTATGCAGCTTGTACTCAAGTCCTAAATGTCAAAACCTTATCAAAGGTTTGAGCTACATCTAAGAATAGAGCTTATTTTTCTTTAAGTGCTTTTTCTATAACATGCGTAATTCTATGTACTTGGTCTATATTTATATATCCAAACTGATAGTTTCGGATTAGTTTTCTTTCCTCTATTATTTTGCTAAGACTTTTTGGAGAGCAGTTTCTCGAAAACTTTTGCCATGATTGATATAAGCGATATACGTCTGTAAGATGTTACTTCTGTTGGTGGCTTCTGCAATTTTCCAATGATGTGGCATATATCTAAGCTTAAGGCGTTTATTATAAACTAGCCGACCCGTACTCGCGTTGCTTCGCAAATTGTAACTACGAATATTTTTTTAATATTAATTTTAGCATACATATGAAAACATTTTTCAATGGGACTAAGCAAGTTTTCTACAATAATATTAATTTTAGTTTATATGTGTACACTTACCATATAGAATTAGATCCACTTGAAAAAAAAAGAGTTTGTTCATGTTTGTGAGGGTATTCAAGTAACTTAAAAAATAAAATGCACGACTGGATCGCACAAACTTGCTCATATGTAAAAGTACTTTGGAATTAAAAATACATTTTATAAATATGAAACATGGATTTAATGAGATAAAAATGTTCAAATGTATGGAAATGCCAACTGATTAATCTTTTTAATATTAAAGTATTTTTTATATAACAAATTTCCTTAAAAGAAGAGAACACAATTTGGGATGCCAAATTTTAAGTATTTAGTAGTATAGTATTTAGAAATAGCTTTTTTTTCGAATATTTTTATATACAATATTATTTTAAACTTAAGGGGGCTCGTGTTGAAAATTTTTGGTTAAAATCGTTAGAGCCTTTGATGAGAAAGTCAAAAAATCAAAAAAACGGTTCTATGACAGGTACCGTTAATAACATTTTGCCCCAAATTTTGTTTTACTAAAATGTACCTAGTCCATATCCAAAATATTTTACCTAATTTTTTTTTTATCAAAATCGTTAGAGCTGTTTTCGAGATAAATAAGATTATGCATTACGGGTGTATGGGAGGTACCGTAAGTTTAAGAGCTAAAAAAAGACCCTTAAGTACAGAGTTTGAAGAAAATAGCTCCAGTGGCTTAGGCCCTAGATCGAGGTACAGACATACAGAAGTACAGACATACGGACATACAGACAGACAGACGGAATTGTCGGACTTAATTCGTCTTCGCTATCATCTTAATGTCAACTTTGATCAAAATCTCGAGTTCGATTTTTTTTTTCCAAATGCAGAACTTGCCCTATAGTACTTACATAGTACCTATATCGCAAGTAAAAACAATGTGTGTGTGTCGGTTAGTTAGATACAATACAGAAAAATTGAATATGTAGGTAGGTAGGTAAGAGAAAAAACGTTACTATTGAATGGAACAGATATTAAGAGAGAGAGAGAGAGCATGGGAAGAAAAGAAAATTAAAAATGTTGGAATGATAATGAAATTAAATAAAGCAGCGACCTCGCGATTGTGATAAAATCTAATTCCTGGATAAAATAAATAATTCAAAAAGTTTATAATTTTATAATTTGTTTTTATTTATTTCTCAGGTTGTATGTGTAACTAAGAAGTGATTTTGGGCTTAAAATTTACGCAACAGTATTGACTTTATGAAGCAATGCTAATCTTTGTCAATTATTGTATAGGTTTTAAGATATGAGTGGTTGTATAAGTCAACTAATGAAAAAAAAAAAATGGACGAAAAGAGTAAAATTAATAATATTTAAATTTGAAAATTTATTAACGAAAAAAAAATTATAGCCATAAACACTCTTATAACAATAAAGAAAATAGTAAAATTTATTTCAAATAAATCGGTTAACTACTTTCTGAGATCGTGCGTTACAAACTTTAAAATGGTTTCGCTTTTATATAATAGTATAGATATAGATATAGATAATAGAAGTATAGATATAGATGTAATTTTTTGAAGACTATTGAACGCATTACTTTCAAAACCTGAGCAGTTATTAGATCGTACTCTGGTGATTTTTTGTTAAATAACTTATGTTGACGCATGTTTCTTACTTCTTTGAGAACAACAATGTGAATTTCACGTTCGTCGCTTCTATCAACAAACTGTAAGTCATCTGTAGCTGTTTTTTTTCAGTTTTCTGATACATTTTTTTATCATTTGAAACTTTTTATTTTTGGTCATTGTTGTTAATGAATTATATTAAAATTATTCAAGAAATGTCCACAAAAAAAACTTCAGGAATATGCAGAATTTAACAGAGAATAAAAATGAATTGTTTGATTTTGTTAACAATTCCGTTTTAGTAGTAAGTACTGTAAGAAATTGGTAAAATGTTAACTTTTCCAAGTTTTTATACAAAATCAACAGACTTAACGGTCTATAATAAAATAAAATGTTTACTTCTTGTTGTAAATTCAACAAAAATTATAAGTCTTTGTAGTGGTTTCTGAAAAAAATAAGCTTTTATATACAAAATTTTTAAAACATTTTTAAGAAAAAAATTTGGTATGCCAACTTTATGTTTTTATTGCTGTACGAATAAAAATTTTTTTTTTTTTCAAAAATTCAAAAAATATTTTTTCTTTTAAGTTTTGAAATGCAATAGTTCTTAGACTTTTTAGAAGCATCTCTACAAAAAATTGCATTTAAATCCGTTATGTCGATAGTGAGTTATTCAAAATCTTAAAAAATGGTTCTATGGTAGGTAGAAGCGGTAATATCTTAATTTATTTTTTTTTATTAAATAAAATATCGTTAAAATTAATTGAAATATATGAAAGGGCCTAGAAGGACCTTTATAATAAATTCAAATCAAAAGGGCTTTTGAAAATGTCTAGGTCGTATTTTAATTTCAACGACTTGATTCCAGAAAAGCTACGATGAGAATGCCCCTATTCTCATCGTTTCACTTTTCACTAGACGAAAATATTTATTGTTTTTGTTTCGTTTTCAAACAATCCTTAACGACGTTTTCAAAGCTTATAGATCTCCTAATAACTAAGTTTCAAGTTGTAAATATCTTTATCTATCACGGCCATCCTGCAATATGCAGCGTTCTCGATGCATTTAATAAGTTTTAGTTCTTATAAACAAAACAAATCATTTCAAATCTATAAGTTAACAATTTATTTTGAATTCTTTTTAATATCTCAGAAAAGTTATATTGAATCAACAATAAGGATAATATGTTATTTCAAACATTAATTTATAACAAAAAAAATTAACCATTAAAAGAAAAAAAACAATATCAATTATAATTTTTTTTTTTTAGCATTTTTAATCAATTTTAAAAAAAATTAAATTGAGTTCAGGTATAATCATCACAATGATTCGCATTCCCAGTTTGTTTTTAAATCATTCCAGAATCTAAAACAAAACCAATTTTGTTATTATGCAATAACAACATTTTATCTTTATTAACAAAATAAAGAAAACAGAATCAAGATTTAATTCAAAAACTTGAACATTATTCACCATTGAGAACAACTACAATTTACTTTTACATTAGCTCAGAGGCAACTTTAAGCTTGTCTATTATGTAAACAATGTAATTTAATCAATGATATTAACAACAATAGCTCAGAGGCAATCTTAAGCTTGTCTATTGTACCAACAACTTCAAAAGTGGTTTTTCAAAAATAAACCAATTAAAACCATTAATACTTACAATAGCTCAGAGGCAACTTTAAGCTTGTCTATTATGTAAATAATGTAATTTAATCAACGATATTAACAACAATAGCTCAGAGGCAATCTTAAGCTTGTCTATTGTACCAACAACTTCAAAAGTGGTTTTTCAAAAATAAACCAATTAAAACCATTAATACTTACAATAGCTCAGAGGCAATTTTAAGCTTGTCTATTACGTAATTCAAACAAAAACTTTCAAACGAAACATATAATAACTCAAGCAGATCATCAATTTCTCAATTTGACATTTAAATAAAATTACCTTTTAAATCTATTGATCAACATCATCTTGGACAATAATAGGCCTAAGAGATTCTCGTGATGCTGTAATTACAGTATTTGAATGTCCTCGCTTAAGCTTATACCGGTCAAAAGGTAATATTCCCACTACTTCAAATACTCCTTGGTATTGAACATCTAGCTTGGACTTTCGAATCTGATTGCTTTTATAAACAACTTTTGTTCCTATTTCTAGCCGTGTTGGCTTAGTTTTGTTTCGATCAAACCTAACCTTCATTTTAGTTGCATTTTCTTTAATATTTTTATCAGCTAATTCTCTAAGCGAAATTATATCATCATACTGTGGTTCCAAATTTAACTGAGAAAATAAAATCCCAACTTGTGATGTTCTGCCATTTATTCCTGTTAGTATTTTTAAAGGTGATAATTTTGTTGTCTTATTGATTGTTGTGTTCAACGTCAGTTGTATTCGACTAAGGCTAGGACCGCACTTGCGATTTCAATCGCACGATTTTTTAGTCGCAAAAATAGAACACATGAATTTAAATGAGAATGACCGCACTTGCTACCAACAAATCATGACGATTTAAAAGTCGCAATTTGTTTCATTTTTCTTGCGATGCGATTGTCGTAAACTTAAATGAAACACATGTACTCAAATGGATATGCCCACACTTGCGATTTAAATTACTACGACTTAAAAATCTTAGTCGCAAAGAGAAATTGGCATGCACGCACTTGCGAGTTTTAATCCACGATTTTTTAGTCGCAAAAAGTAAGACACATGGCCTTAAATGTGAATGCACGCACATGCGACTTAAAAATCGTAGCGATTATAAAAATGAAACAAGTTCTATTTTTTCAAGCGATTTTTCTGTTGCTACTTATTTGTAGCAAATGCGTGCACTCACATAAAAAGTAGTGTGTTTTATTTTTCACGATTAAATAATCGCGCGGCAAAAAAATCGCAAGTGCGTGCATGACAAGAATTTGTAGCGACTACGACTTTTTAATAGCCTCGACCAAAAATCGCAAGTGCGGTCCTAGCCTAAGGTAAATTGTCCATTCTATGTTTATATCAAAATTAGTTCTTAAAAGATTTGCAACCGTGTCAACATATCGTTCTACTTGACCATTTGCTCTGCTTATTCCTGGAGCGATCATACGGTGTTCAATTCCATATGATAAACACATTTTCTTAAAGTCATCGCTTGTAAAATTTGTTCCTTTGTCACTGATCATTTTTAAAGGCACTCCAAATAAAGCTATAAAATCATTAATACATTGTATTGTATGGGATGCTTGCAACGTTTGCAATGGACGTAGAATTATAAATTTGGTAAATGCATCAATGATAATAAGTACATAACGATCAACTCCTTCAGATTTTGGAGCAAATGGACCCATACAGTCGATATGTATAGTATGAAAAGGAATCGGTTGTTTATCAATTGGATGTAACGTTATTTGTTTCTTTCCAGATGGCCTTTTGGCTACCAAACAAATTACACATGATTCTATAAATTTTCTGACATTCCTTGCCATTGACGGCATCCAAAAATGTTCTCTCATTTTCAAAATAGTTTTTTCCCAACCTATATGGCAATTATCTTCATGGTATTTTCTAATAAGAGACAATCGACATTTTTGAGGAACGTATAACTTGTTGCCACTTTTATCTTTCCGGTATAAAAGCCCTCCGACTATAGTGTACTTTGAAATAGCTTCAGTATCTTTTTCTTTTACTTGATTCATTATATCGATTGTCATAGAATCTGTTTGTTGTTCTACATGCAACCAGTTATCTGTTAAACTTGAAAGCCTGTAACAGATTTTAGAAGGTGGATTTCTACTTAGATAATCGACATGTTGAACTATTATCCCCTTGCGATAAACTATATCAAATTCAAAATCTTGTAGATAAATCCACCATCGTGCAATTCTTGGCATTAAATCGCGTTTATCTTTTGTAGCTTTTATTGCGTTACAGTCAGTTACCAAAGTAAATCGAATACCTAACAAATAAGTTCTAAAATGTTTGATTGCATTAACAACAGCAAGTGTTTCCAATTCGTAACTGTGATATTTTGTCTCATAAGGCTTAGTAGCTTTACTAAAATATGCTACTACTCGTAATTTATCTTCAATACGATGAAATAGCACAGCTCCAAAACCAAGAGCACTCGCATCTGTGTGCAATTCTGTTGGTAAATCCGGGTTGAAAATTGTAAGAACCGGTCTTTGCGTTAATTGATTCACAATATATAACCTAGCTTCTTCACATTCTTGACTCCAATCAAATTTAACATTATTTTTAATAAGTCGTGTAATACAATGAGTTTTTGCACTAAACTCCGGAATAAATTTACGAAAGTAGCTTGCAAGACCCATAAACTGTCTGACTTGTCTCACATTTGTTGGAGATGGGGCTAACATAAGTGCATCTATTTTTCTAGAGCTCGGTCTTATACCTTCAACTGATACTTCTCTGCCAAGATATTCAATTTGTAACTGAAGAAATTTGCATTTTTCAATGTTCAATGAAAATCCACATTCAGTCAAAGCTTTCAATACAAGGTCAATTCGCTTTATGCCTTCTTCAACACTTGTTGATGGAATAACTACATCATCCATATAAACCAATGCAATTTTACTTTTTATTTCATTCCTTAAGGCGTGATCAATTGCTCGTTGAAAAACTGTAGGAGCATTTGCTAATCCAAAAGGCATTCTTAAGAATTCAAAATGCCCTTCAGGAGTAACAAATGCCGTCTTTTCAATTGAATCTTCAGCTATAGGAATCTGATAAAATCCCGATGCCATATCCAAAGACGAAAAATATTTATTCCCAGCTAATTGGTCTAAATGATCATCTATTCTTGGCAATGGATAACGGTCTTTAATTGTTATTTTATTTAATGCGCGAAAATCGACACACATCCGATGTTTACCATTCTTTTTTGAAACCAATATAACAGGGCTAGCAAAAGGCGAGTAACTATCTCTTATAATATTATGTATTTTCAAATCCGAAATTATGTCCGATAATATTTTTTTTTCTGATACTGCCATTTTATATGGACGATAATTTACCACTGTATCCTTCATCAGGCGAATATTAAGGCAACCTGTTTTAACTTTTTCATTCGGAAAGCCATCTATCATATAACGAGAATATTTACTTAAAATTTTGTTTAAACCCTCACTTTCTGTAACCGATAATTTAGTCGTGGTGGATGAATCTATTTTTGAGAGGCAATTCACAATTTGTTTTTTTCTTAAAGCTGATCCTTTAGAATCTGCTACTATTTCTAAAGAACTATCCTTGAGTACTTCTCTTCCAATTATTAAGTCAACATCTAAATATTCTTTTCCAATAACATAAAAGGTCACCTCAAATCGTATGTCTTTGAACTCTACAAGCAATGTCAACTTTTTTGAAAGATGGATAGAATTTTGACTTATTCCTTGTACGGATTGGCTACACGGTTCCATAGTTTTTTTATATTTAAAAGCGATTCTCTCATTTATGAGGGAACAATCCGAACCAGAATCAAAAAGACAACCATAATGTTCATTATTTATTACTACATCCGAATAATTTGATTGACATACTTTGTTGCACGCACTAACTTTCATTTTATCCAAACGTTGCTTAGCCCAACATGAATTCTCAACATGACCAGATTTCTTGCAAAAATTGCAAAGGTTTTCATTTTTCTTTGTAACTTCTTTAAATTTAGTATTTGTTGTTATAATATTTGGACAATTAGTCCGAATGTGGCCTAATTTACCGCAAGCATAACAATTTTTTTCAATTTTGATACGTTTACTTGTAGATGCGTAAGAATCTGCAGATCGTTTGAGTGACTCATGTGAAAATTGATTTTTAGGTTTTTGAAAACTAGACGTATTTAAAGTTTCAATACGCATTGGAGAATTACGTATTGAGGATAAATGATCAATAAGGCTCTGAACATTGTTTGGCATAACAAAAGTTAACGAATTTCTCAAACTTGAATCAGATATACAACTAATAACAATTCGAACTATCATATCTTCAGGAATTTCAAATGGTAACTGGTGAATTTGAGCAATTTTTTCCATTATAAAATCGTTGTATGAGATGGATTCACAACTTTCAAAATTCGCCACCTTCTTCAAAACTGCGACAACATTCATACCACTTGCAAAGGTATGAATCAACGATGAACGTAAATCTACCCATTGGTAATGCTGAAACCCATATTTTTCAAACCAGGTTTTAGCTCTTCCCAATAATGCAGATTGAATTCGCGGTATAATATCAAAATCTTCTAAATTGTCTCGTTTAACTCTTAAATCCACATCTTCACACCATTTTTTAATGTCTACAAGTGAACGGTCAGGGTCGAAGACAGGAAAATCACTTATTATTTTTTGTCTATCATTATCTTTGACCAATCGAATAATATCTCCTACTGCTTTTAAATTGATTAAATTTTGCTGATCGTTCTGAACAGCAGCTTCCTCAACATCATTCTTCCGACTTTTATTAATTTCCGTATTCATTTTATTTTATTTCTTTTTAAACACAGAACTGGACAGGACTGGACTGGACTGGACTTTTAAAAATATAAGAAAAAAAATAAAAAAATTACTTATCTTTTCTATCTTGAAAAAAAAACTTCTTTTTCTTTTTTTTTCATTTTAAAATTCCAAATACCTGGACTTTTTCTTCCAATTATTTCCTTAGAAATATCTCGAACTTCTTTTTTTTTTTTAGCAACAATTCTTTCTTGAATTTTCTTTAGCACCGCTGGCTTAGGATGTATCCCACTTCTGATGAAAGGGCCTAGAAGGACCTTTATAATAAATTCAAATCAAAAGGGCTTTTGAAAATGTCTAGGTCGTATTTTAATTTCAACGACTTGATTCCAGAAAAGCTACGATGAGAATGCCCCTATTCTCATCGTTTCACTTTTCACTAGACGAAAATATTTATTGTTTTTGTTTCGTTTTCAAACAATCTTTATAGATCTCCTAATAACTAAGTTTCAAGTTGTAAATATCTTTATCTATCATATATATAATTTTATCAAAATTCTAGGTGCCGTTTTCGAGAAAAATACGATTTTTGAAAACCATTTTTTAACATTTGTATGTTGGTTACTTTTATTTTTAGGTAAAATAAATTTTTTTTTTCATACATCTTGTAGATTATATTGAGAAACTTTTGATTATCGTGTTTAAAAAAAAAGGAGCGTAAGGTTTTCGAAATATTGAGTTTTAAAAAAAAATTTGAATTTTTTTTTAAAAATCCAAAAAAATTTTTTGGGGAACTTTATCAAAAAAAAAGATCAAAATCGGTCGTACCGTTTTTGAGGGGTACCCTCAATAACCATTTTTCAACCAGTACCTAGCTTTAACTAAATGAAATTTTTTTGTATTTTTTTTTTTTAAATCTGTCGAACAGTTTTTGAGAAAAAAAAATATTTACAAAATTTCGGAAAAAAAATCGTATTGCAGGTACCGTTATTTTTGGTCTTAGAAAAAAAAAAGAAAAAAACGTGTGGGGGAAAAAATTAAAAACCATATCTACCAAGTTTGAAGAAAATCGGTAGAGTCGTTTAGGCTGTAATCGAACAGACAGACAGACAGAATTGCGAGACCCACTTTTTTAGTCTTCGCTATCATCGTAATGTCAACTTTGATCAAAATCTCGAGTTCGAGTTTTTTTACGAATGCATAACTTGCCTTGTAGTACCTATAAGTCGAAAGTAAAAGGACATATTGTCATATATAGTACTCTCAAAGAGTTTCGGTATACAAGAAAATTCCTGTTAAAATTGACTTTTGGAATATTGCACTAATTAGTGTCTAAGCTAAGTTGGCAGTACTTTTTTTCAACAAAACACAAGGGAGACCGTCAAGACCAAAAAAAAAAATCAATTTTAGGCAGATTCATTTAATTTATCACCGATGATATGTCAATATTAATGGAAGTTCGGAAAGTCTGAGTGCAGCGATTCAAATAACTAAAATAGTTAACGTCAGCCTCAGAATTGTCACACGAAAACGCTGCCCCGAAAAATTCTGCAAAAAGATTAGACATAGTTTTTGTTTACTATTAATAAGCTGATAAAACAATTTTGGATTATTGATAAGATCAGTCTGCATTTCACAAAGATAAATCACACAAAATAGAGAAGTTATTATAAGCTATAGTGTATAGTTAGATTGCGCTGTTAGTACTAATGATATAGAAGCTTCTATTAAGCCTTTATTTTTAGAAGAAATACAAGTTCCTGCATCTAAACAAATTTGATATCCTATCTCAGTCTTGAGATATCCAAAAAAGTTTCAGGTTTTCCAAAGTATCATAAGATGAGTTTTTCCGAAAACTTGTCGTTGAGTTTTAATTTTATGGTTGATACGTTCATTCAATAAAATAGCAAAACAATATAATGTTTATTTCGCATTTTCTGGAGAAAATTGAGCCCAAAGTCAAAAATAAAACATGCTAGAAACTGGATATCTCAAGATTGAGATAGGATATCAAATTTGGTTAGAAGATGCAATTACAAAGACTGGTATTTCTTCTAAAAATAAAAATAAACAAAAATTGGAAATAGGCCCTCACTGTAGAACAATTTTTTCTTAGAATGTACCCAAAAATCAAACCTCAAAATACTATGCACGAATTAAGGGACACCATGTTTATCATCGCAATGTCAAGTTTCATCGATTTCATTTTTTTTTTAAATGCAAAACTTGCCCTATAATAACTACATTACAAGTAAAAATGTGACTTTTCCTTCTTCTTCTTAATGGTTAAATGATGAAAATTTTCCGAATTTTGGAAAACAATACACGTGTAGGTGTTGAACGTATCTCAAATTTGTTGCCACGCCCACAACTCTCTTCGAAAATATTATCATACATACATTTCTGGTTCAGCATTATAGGTAACCGGAAAGTTACTTGATTCGAACAAGTTGATTAGTCGAAAAAGTCGATTAGCTCCCATTTGTACATATATATTTTTATGTACATAAGTCCATATTGTATGACTTCAGTAATTAAATATTAGGATCTTCAAGGTTCAAGTTTGAAATGAAGAAATAACAAGCGATGCCATTCTTACATACCCACTTCTTAAATAGGTATTAATGACAAAATCAATTCAGTTTTATAAATAAATCGTTTGTTTTTGTGTGTTTGTTTGTTTTGTGTTTTTGTTTATTTGAGTTAGTGCAGTTCCTTTCTTTGAACCATTTTATTTTCCTTGACCTTATCCATTTGTAAGTCATGTCTGTGAATTTTTAAAACTCAATTAAATATAACTTTGCAATTCCAATGACTTCTTTCCATAGTAGTTAATTAAGTAAAATATCAATTTCAAATTAATTGCGTTGCTATTTGTAAAATAAATATGTACAATTTCAGTAGCAAGTAAAAACCGTCTACGAAAATTTATGTATGTACTTTGATAAATGGAGGTGTGACTACTTTTTTTTTCGAAATTAATTACAAATTCGGGGAACAGAACATGTAAACTGAAACAGAAACAATAAAAGCCACAGAACGCTTCGAAAATGTTCAATCGTCGTTAAGTGATCGTGTGCTATTCACTTTTCTCCTATTTTCTACGCAGGAAAGTTTTGACAGTGAAAATATATTTGCAAAACCGAAATTTTAAAAAGTGTTGTGATTTTTATTAAAAAAAATATATATAAATAAAAACGATGTCATCGAATTCTGAAAATGAAATCGAAATTCCGCGTCCGGACTTATCGAGACCAAAATATTATCGTTCGCATCCCACAAGTGTAGATGATGAAATTGTAATTAGTGGAATGTCGGGTCGATTTCCCAAGTCGGAAAATATAGATGAATACAAGACAAACTTGTATAATAAAGTAAGTTGATAATTAATTATATCTTCTTTTGTTGCATACTTTTTTGGTATTTAGGTTCAATGTGTTCAGTTTTTCGGGTGAAATCAAGTTCAACTTGTGCAGTTAAATATTTATGAATTTTTGAATCAGCAATATTTTCGCGTGTTTTGTTATTTTTAAGCATATTTACATATTTCGCTTTGGAAATATCATAACATTTCTGCATACATTTATTTCAAATGTTCATAATAATCACCCCAATTATGAAATTCGTATTTCACATTGTACTACAAGTAGTTTTCGTAGCGTATTATATTGAAGATGGATATCATGAAAATCGTTATTGTTATTACCAAACCAAATGAAATTGAATGAATTTTATAGAATTGTTCCTTAATGTCGACGCTAGTGCATTTGTCGAAAAGAAGACTTACTGACAATTAGGAGGTCGATTCGAGATAGCTCTAATCAAATGAACTTAGAAGATTCCTAGTGGATAGTTTTTTGTCTTCTTGAATTAAAAAAAAAAAATAATATTTCATTCATAGTTTATAAAGCCTTTCCGTTTGTCCAAATATTCCTTTTACCAACTACTATTTGAAGAAGTGGAAATCCATCATATAAAAAGTGATTTTAATTCGAGGGCGGTCGAAGTTCACCTTAAATTTTAAGCTGCTTTAAGCTATTTTGCAGAAGGTAATTATCAAACCGGTATTAAAAATGACTGCAACTTAGGAACATCAAAGCCAACAATCTCCGTAATTTTAACGGAACTGTTGGTGGTATTCGAACAGCACATTTGTCCAAAATGGATAGGATTTGAAATGACGGGTCCAGAAAATGAAGAAGCTAAGTTGACTTTTTAGCTTAAGACAGGAGTTATGTCAAGTGTAGACGATACACATTACAATTATAACTCCAAAAAAGATACATCTTTAAAATAACAGAAAAGGCTAACATTCAATAAATGTTATACTGGTAAATTTGTCTCAAACGAATAATTATGATGTACTGTACATTTATGTATTGCTCAAACTCGTATTATTGGTAGGTGTGCGATCGCAAACTCAGGATACGATTTGTTGATTTTAGACACCCTAGATCATGCCACGATTCCTTTGTTTCGAAAAATATTGAGGTTCAAACATTGTTTTACACCAAAAATATAACGATGGAGAAAGAAACACCAGCTTTTAGGTACAACTAAAGTTACAATATCAAATTGATAAAAATCTGTTTTAAAAATCTCTTTTAGGGGACTCCAGATACCCACTTAAAAACTTTTTGACAACTCCCTTCCGTCTAGCTTTGGAAACAATCTTTAACTGTATTCATGCTAAAGCAAAAAATCATGTCGAAAGGTCGATTGATGTTCTGCAGAATAGATGGAGATGTATACTCTGAGCTCGAGAGCTATATTACCCTCCAGACAAGGCAACTAAGATTATAAACGTCTATTTTGCCATTGACAACATTGCTATCAATTTTAAAATACCTTACAACTTTGAATAAATTATTGAAACTTATGAAAGCTCCAACCGTAACGTGAAAGTTATTTCATTAAATATGAAAAAAGAACAAATTTAATAAATAACTGATGATGTCTATTTTAAACTTTTTTTCATCATTTCCTCGAGTTTTAGGGATTTTATCTTGAGTAACTTATGCCGGAATCGCTTTTTATCTTCCTTGAAAGAAAAACAAGTTTTTTTCATTATGGGACTAACCCCTAGTTTCACAGTGGGAGTTTAAAATCCACTTTTGGTTTACACCTCAGTTCAACCACATTTGAAGATAGAATTTATTTTCATTTTTTAATTTTTTTTTTCCTGTCACAGGTCACAACTGAGACAAAGCAAACTTTCCTTGATTGTTTTTTCTTTGATTCAGATAGAAAGAGAAAACTATTTAGTTAATCTAAATTCAATAGAACTGAAGTTCAGATTAGACTGTGACACCGGACGAGTTGAACTTCAAATTTAAACTCCAGTTCAGGTTCAGCTGAACTTAAGTTTAAACTTCCACTGTGAAACTGGGGGTTAGAAATTCTTCTTATTGCTTCCAGCTTTGTTTGTTCCACTTTACCAAGAATATTCGTCCTTTTTACTTGCGATATATGTATGTAGGTACTATAGGGCAAGTTCTGCATTTTGAAAAAAAATCGAACTCGAGATTTTGATCAAAGTTGACATTACGATGATAGCGAAGACGAATAAAGTGGGTCCGGCTATTCCGTCTGTCTGTCTGTCTGTATGTCTGTACCTCGATCTAGAGCCTATGCCACTGGACCTATTTTCTTCAAACTCGGTAGTTATGGGTCTTCGGTGATTCCCTAGAGGGGAAATTGAAATTTTTTGTTTAGCTCTAAAACATACACCCGTAATGCAACATCTTATTTATCTCGAAAACGGCTCTAACGATTTTGATAAAAAAAATTAGGTGTGATATTATGGACATTGTGGTATATTTATTTTTTATAAAAATATAACTTAATAACTTTATTCCAAGATTAAAGATTACAAATCAAATTCTACTTCGACTGACTGGCTTGCGCGCGTTAGAAAAAAGGAATAATCGTTAAATACAAATTTTTTACAAGAGCGAGCCAAACAACTTTTTGTCTCGCTTCTATGTCTCAGGTTTCAGCGCTTCGCGCTCAGCGTGCGACATCTAGCTACGAAACTCTGAAACCTAAACATAAGGGGGAATAACACATTTGCATTAATTTTATACTACATTTCGGCCAATCTGACAATTTGATCGCCCACGATTAAATTAAACAAGTCTTAAGTTATAATTATGAGATGGTAGGTGTCGCCCTTAATCACCCGAACCTTCAGAGTCTCGATTCTTCCAAAGTCGAATATTTCGAGACTCGACAATACCATCATATGGCAGCTGTGTGATTTGACAACCTTCGATATCGCGTATTACGTATCTGTCATTAGGTAGAATTTTGTAAACAACGTATGGGCCCCTGAACTTTGGAATCAATTTCTTATTTACACCGGTTGTTGTATCTACATTTTTTATTACTTCATAATCACCCTCGTCGTATATACGTGCTGGGTTATTATGCTCTTCAAAATATTTAGTATTATATTCCTGAATCTTAGTGATTGCTTCTGAAGCCTTTTCTCTTGACAATTCAAGATTTCTTTCCAGTTGACTTAATTGTTTATCATCAAGAAATTCTGTTAATTTGTCGATTACTACTCCCCTTTGGTTAATACCAAATAACAATTGACTTGGTGTATTTTGAATAGCGCGATGTATAGTGTTATTTAGTCCGAATTCTATTTGTGTTAAAGTAACAACCCAATCTGAGTGCTCGATTGGTTCCGAAAGCTTAGCAAGCATGCCAGTTAATACCCTATTGACTCGCTCTACTTGACCATTGGCCTGTGGCGAATGAACTGCCACCTTAACATGATCTATAGGTATATTCTGGTCTATAACGAATGAGCTAAACTCTAGTGATGTAAAACAGGTTCCCCTATCAGTAATTACTCTTGATGGCCTACTGTAATACTCAAAATATTTTCTTAGTGCTGCACATACTTCTTTTGAGCTTGTAGATACAACTGGGTATAATTTAGTGAACTTTGTAAATGCATCTATTACCACTAATATATGTTTTCTCTTTGACTTTATTGAAGGGAGAGGACCAAGATGATCCAAGTGTATTGTATGGAATGGGATGGGCTCCTTAGGGATATTGAACAAATTGCGTATATTAGATCGAACTGGTGCTGAGTGCATTATGCAACGGATACAATTTTTAATGTATTTTTCAACTTTTTCTTGAACATTCGGAAACCAATAGTGACGGCCAATTTGATCAGAGCTTTTTGTTACACCTAAATGCCCAATTTTCTCATGGATCATTCTTATAACGTTAGTTTCCATTTCAGATGGGACATAGGATCTAAGTTTACCGTTTTTATTTTTTTTGAAGACAATACCATCCTGAACTAAAAACGAATTATTATCTTTTAAATATAGTTTGTTTTTCAATTCCAAAATCTTTACATCTCGATTTTGGGCTGCTCTGAGTTGAAAATCAACATCCTCAGAGTCAATAACAGATATAACATTACATCTGCTTAAAGCATCAACATGATCCATATTGGCACCACTACGATGTTTGACCTTATAGTCATAATCCTCCAGCTCTAAGGCCCATCGAGCAATTCTATGATTAACATTCTTTTTGTTCAGTGTCATTGTTAGAGAACTGCAATCAGTTACGATTGTAAAAGGAATACCTTGCAAATAAACACGGAACCGACGTAAAGCTGAAATTATGGCTAGGGTTTCCAATTCAAAACTATGGTATTTGGCCTCTTGATCAGTGGTGCTTTTAGAGAAGAATGCTACCGGATGTAATTTATCATCTTCTTGTCGTTGGAGTAGAACTGCACCATACCCTAATGAACTTGCATCGCAATGCAGTTCCGTTTCTTTCCTTGGACTATAGATTGCCAATACAGGTGGAGATGTTAATCTTTCCTTTAAAGTCTGAAAAACATCTTCGCATTCGGAAGTAAATCTAAAAGGAGTTTCAGCTTTTAATAAATTATAAAGATGTCTTGCTATTCTTGAAAAGGATTCAACAAACCTGCGAAAGTATGAACAAAGTCCTAAAAATGAATGCAATTTTTTTCTGTCTTTAGGCACAGGATATTGAGCAATCGCTCGAATATGGGAATCGCTAGGTTGGATGCCATGTTCCGTTACTTTAAACCCTAAATAATCAAGTTTCGAATATGCAAAACGACATTTTGACAAGTTGAGCTCCAACCCATTCTTTGCTACACAACATAAAATTTTAGTAAGTATCTCAAAATGTTCAGTAATAGTTTTACTAGCAATTAATATATCATCTAGGTAGACAACTATATCTCCTCTGTCTATAAATTCGCGAAAAATTTGAATTATGAATCTCTGAAAAACACTGGGCGCATTCTTAAGGCCGAAATGCATTTTAAGAAATTCCCATTGACCGTTTGGGGTTACAAAAGATGTTAATTGTGTTGAGTCTGCTGCTACCTTTACCTGGTAAAACCCACTCTTAAGGTCTAATAAGGTCATAACCTTCTTCCCCTCCAGGTATTCAATGCAATCGTCTATCAATGGTATTGGATGAGAATCTCTTACTGTATGTTTGTTCAATGCTCGATAGTCTATACACATTCTGGTTTCACCAGATTTTTTCTTAAGCAAAACTATTGGTGCAGCATACGGAGAGCTACTTGGCTGAATAATTCGTTTTTCCAATAGATCTTTTATTATTTCACTCACAGTAACTTTTTCTGAGACTGATAGCCTTCGCGGAGCAAAACAAACAGGAATATCAGATGTAAGTCTAATGTGCATCTCAAAATCCTTTGGTGAAACCATAGTTTTATCAAAATTCAAATAATTTTGAGATACTATATTTTTAATAGTTTTTGAAATGTCTAAACTAAGATTTGAATCAATATCTATATAATCTTTTCTATCCCATATAATCTCAAAAGCATGGCAGCCAAAGAAATCACTATCTACCTCAACATTATTGTATTCTCTCTTCACATCAAGATCGTCATTAAGCTTAATCCGATCATAATCAAATGTATTCAACTCGTCTTTGAAGCAATCACTAAGTTCTTTAGGTTGTATCTTTAATTCAGCGGCTAATACGCTGCTTTCAGAAACATCATTAATGTTGTTCTTATAATTACTACACTCTGAAGGTTCGGTTTTTTCATCAGAATAAGTGCACATATACAATTGGTTAGAAAAAAAAACTTTATTCGAACAAATTTCATTTTGACAGTGCTCAGAAGTTATATTAACTTTATTACAGTTCATGTTGAGTTTTATATTAAAGATTTCAAGGAGATCACGACCAATAAGTAAAGGCATAGGAGTTACTTCATCTGGAATAACCATAAGGGAAACAAGATTTAAATTATCTTTTATATTAATATAACAATTAATCGTACCGTACGTAAAGAGTTTAATGTTTCCTAATCCTTTAAATCTTGAATACGTTAATGATTCTTGAACGTTAATTTCTTCAGGCAGAATAGACTTTCGTATGAAACTAATCGGACTACCGGTATCCAAAAGAGAACAACAATCGATAAATTTTGTGCACTTATTCTTATTTGTCATAAAGGCGACACTTACCATCTGAACAGCATCCAAACTCTGAGTCAGCTCCTTGGTGTCATCATGTAGGGTATCCCGGTTCACAGCTCCAACTCTGGTCTTCACAATGTAAGGGCAGTTTTTGTAAGTGTGCCGCTCGTCAGCACATTTGAAACAGGATCCAGCTGGTCGTTGCTCCTTTGGACATTTTGCTGCGATGTGCCCATACTTTGAGCAATTAAAAGATCTCTTGGACTGCTCGTTGTTTGATGCTGAAGTTGAGGGAACCATATTTCCTCCAGAAGTTGTTGCCCTAGCAACCATAGTCCTCGGAACTCTTCTTTTTTCATATCGTGGCAAGAGGTTTTTGAGCTCTACTATTGTTTTGGCGGCAAAAAGAATAGAAACATTTGCTGGTGAATCCCTCAAACCATCGATAATGAATTCGATCAACTCTGCCTCATCGATTTCAGCATGTGACCCAAGTTCCTGCATACATATGACATATCGAAGAAGTGGCTCGCCCTGACGATGTACTCTCTCACTCAGTTGACGATAGACATGCTGTCTGCTCATCTTATGGTCGAATTCTTTGATAAGTGTTTGCTTCAAAGAATCCCAGTTGTCAACGTAGACCGTGCGTAGCAGCATTTTCGCAGTTCCCTGCATGAGACGGCGCACTGTGGTCCAAAATGACTTTTTTCGTTGCAAAAATCATAACTTTTGAACACGTGAAGCTATCGCAACAATTTTTTTTTTCCCTTAAAGGTAATTTCCAAGGCTATACAAATTGTGAATTTTAAGAAAATTACTTTACAGGGTGTTTCAGAATAATTGGTTGATGTAAGATTTTCTTAGAAAAAGGAGTTAACAGAATAAAGTCTGAAAGTAAACCTTTTAAAAACAGTCCTAAGTTTTTAAAACTTTGTAAAATAAAAGTTATTGACAATTCAAGTGAATTCATAACAACAGTGGATGCTTAAAGTTAACGCACCAATTTCAGAAATATTTTTTAAGGAGTATTATAAAATAGTATTTTTTCACATGTTGTGGGGCATCAGTTTATTCTATAAACTGTTTGAGTTATATATTTTATATGAAACAGTGTAGGAAAAAAGTAAACGGACGAAAAAAAAATTAAAAAAAAAATCAAATAGAATATAAAATTTATATTAACAAAATAAAATAGAATACTTTATAAATATTTGTTTACAATTAACTACTATAGATCTAATTTTCAGAAAAAAAATTCATCGGCATCGTGATCATTTTTAAAATTAATAGACCTATTAGTTCTGGGCAGTAACTCTTTTTCAGCTCTTTTTTTGATCTAACGTGTCTTAAAGATGAAACAAGTGTATCTGATGATATAGCTAGCATATTAAATAAATCTTCATTTTGTCGTTTCCGTGAGACTTTGCATGTATTTGAGTATCGATATCGCTTGTAGTCCTTATTCCTTGATTCCTGTGCTTCTTCTGAAAGCTCCCCGATTGACAAAATTTGATGTCTTATAAGTTCCCCTCCATGGTCCAAAATTTTGTGCAGAGTTGGTGTCAGGAGTTTGTAGCTGTATTTGGCTTTTAAAAGATCCGAAGTGGTTTTGGTATACTCTTTGAATTTATCTACATTAAAAGATTCTTTAGATGACAGCGCATTTAAAATAACTTGCAGTTTCTTTATAAGATCCTTGTCTACTCGGTTATAGCTGACGTAACTTCTGGATTTTCAAAAAATCTTCGTGAAGTGTTTCCATCATTTGTGTTACCAAATCCTTGTTTTGGCGTATCAATGATTAACCCGAGTTGTTCCCTAAATTCCTTTTGAATATCCGCTTTTCTTCTTCTTTCGGCTTCCTTCTTGTCGGTTGTCTCATCTTCTTGGTATAGTCCATAAGCTAGTTTAAGAACGAACTCCATACATCTTATTCTAGCGTGTAATGGTGAAATTCCAAATTCGTAGTTCCTCTCATCTGCTTCGGCTGAATCGTCTTCTTTTGGAAAATTTTTTTTGTATCCTTTTGCAAATTGGACATGATAATGTTGATTTTGTATTTGTTAGTTCATTTAACACTTTCCCGTCTATCATGGTTAGAAAAAACTCATGTCGAACCATCACATTTTTTTCTTCAGCAACAGTCACTATAGTTGGCCTCAAATTTTCTATTTGGTTCCTTATATTTCTGTCAGTTGTCTGAATAATATAACTTGACTCTATTGCATATTTAAAAAGAATCGGTCTGGAAAAGTGAACTGATGACGGCCTTGGATTTTTCCAATATTCGGTTGATTCACCTTTTATACGAAGTGGAACTAGTGATGCCATGAATATGTTCGCATCAGATATTACCTGGCCATCTTCTGAAACTATTGTTTGCTTATATGCACTTTGTCCGGAAGATCCATCGCATCCCCATTTGCTCATCAAAGTAAGATTTGTTGGAAGTAAAAGAAGATCCTGATTGACTAGGCTATTTAAAATCCTCTTTGCTGTATGGTCCACCAAATCTTGGAGATTCACTTCAACAGAAGTTTCTGTTACTATCAAATTTGATGGAGTTGCTTGTATTTTAGCTTCCATTAATAAATTGTAGCTCGGAAACACATCAACGTTATGGCTTCTTAATGATTTTCTCATCAAATTATATTTTTCTTTAGAAAGCCCCATATCCAAGAACAACGCTAGCGCAGTGGGATCATCGTATTTTATTGGATCCCTTTGAGGTGTGGGAATACTCTCCTTTATCCGTTGCACTCGCAATGGGTTTGCATTAAAAACTGCTTTTGTGATATCCGCTTTTATCTTTTCGTGTTCCTTTTTATATTTTATACTCAGAGCTGTGGAAACATTTTCAGTCGAAATATGGCCCGTAGTTTCCAATAGTTTCCTCCTTTTGGTATATACTGAACATGTATCTAAGGATTTCGAAGGCTTTCCTCTTGATGTACTTGGCACGTCACTGTATTCAATTTCATTACAGTGGATTGTAAATGTTCCATTTAAAAATTCTTCATATTTTGAGAGAAATCTTGTTTTAACTCTAAAACAGTCAATCCATTTTTTTTTAAATGATGCGTATAATCTTTGGAGTTTCTTTTTCGTTTCATCGTTGTCACTTATATCTTCGTATTGGTTTTGGATCAGAATTACAAATTCTTCAGAATTCGAAACATTGATAAAATGTTCAAAAATTGTTCTGTTTGAAATATTCATATTGATATTTAATTTGCAAACTCCACTTGTCAGTAAAGCCTTGAAAACTAACAACATATATCCATTGTCATAATTTATATAAACCTCCATAATGTATATGCACAAGGATTATTTTACCTGTGAAATTTAAGCTTTACAATATTGGGTATCGGAAGAAAATTATTATTCCTACCTGTTTTATTAGATCATAAAATAATAATCCAAAATTAAATAATTCTTTCAACTTTGTATATGGAGTAGGCAATAAAGCTATTAATCCTTTTCTTTAAATATTTACAATAATTTAAGTTAAGGGGAATTTATTCAAAGAGGGTCGTTAAAGTGGGCGAATTAAAAAATTTAATGTTCAATAAAGTAATCAATAGTTTGTGTACAATATTTTATATTTTTTTTAAATAATAATTGGCATTTGTATAAAAAGGGCGTAGAAGTGGGCGGTTTTTTTTTGACAGAATCAAGATAGTAAACGATAGTTAAAACGATTTTTAATTAAAAAGAAAATTTCACGTTCTTAACTATTTTAATTAATAGAATAATTGAAATTTTCCATAAGGGAATTCGCTTTTAAGACCAAAAGGTCAGCACTGGGAACACAAATAAATTACAATATCTCTGAAGGTTGCAAATAGTTGCAGCTACAATTTTGCATATGGTTTAAGAAATAGTTAGGGTAAACTATCATGGTCAATTTTCCGCGCGAACTCGCGAGTATTTTTTTGTAGCTCTATTCAAACCGAAAAAATCTGCTAAAAAAGGGTGTTTTTTGTTTTATTTATTAAAAATATTAAATATTAATTAAAATTTTGATTTACGCACAAATAATACAACTAGAATAAACTATAGAAAATTAATATTTTACATTTAATATGCCAAAATTTCAAATACGAAAACAAAGAAGTTAGTTTTTTCTGTTTTTTTTTTAACTGTAGAACGAAATTGACCAACTTTGAAAAGCTCTATAAGTCAAACTAGTTAGCGGAAAATTGTTTTGTTTGCTGTTTTTGAAGCTCCGTTTATATTTCTATTAGAAATAAAAAACAAAACTTTAAAAATAAAACATCGAAATTAGTATTTTTGCCACGAAATTTCCCTTTTTGGACCACAGTGCGGCGTGCAGATAAGTACTTGCATCGGTCATCGCATCCCAGCGAGTCGGTCACATCTTCGTAGTCAACTATCCATTTAGTTATGCTGTATGGATCGTCACCGTTGAATGCAGGAACAGCATTTTCGATGTCTGAGAAGTTCACTGCATGCCATGGTACAACCGAAGATGTTGTGGACGCCTCCATCTGTTCCAATTCTTTCCTCAGCTCAAGGATTTTTTTTCGACGCTCAAGTCTGGCCAGCTCTTGTTCTTCTTCCAAGTCTTGGCCATCAGAAGCTGTATTACTGTGCCTGTTATCAGAAGCGGCCAGTGTTTCAGAAGTATTCTCTCCATTCGGAGATCCAGAAGGTGGAGTTTTCTCGATTAGCTCAGCAGAAGGTTGTTGGGGTGCCACTGTACTCTCATACAATGCCCGAAGTTGAGCTAGAGAAGCCGTGTCTGGCACATCTACTCCAGCGCTCTGAAGTGCTTCAACCAATTGCGCTTTGTTAAGCTTTGTCATGGCCCACACCTGACGTTGTGGTATATTTATTTTTTATAAAAATATAACTTAATAACTTTATTCCAAGATTAAAGATTACAAATCAAATTCTACTTCGACTGACTGGCTTGCGCGCGTTAGAAAAAAGGAATAATCGTTAAATACAAATTTTTTACAAGAGCGAGTCAAACAACTTTTTGTCTCGCTTCTATGTCTCAGGTTTCAGCGCTTCGCGCTCAGCGTGCGACATCTAGCTACGAAACTCTGAAACCTAAACATAAGGGGGAATAACACATTTGCATTAATTTTATACTACAACATGGACTACGTTTTAGTAAAAAAAAAAATTGGGGCAAAATGTTATTAACGGTACCTGTCATAGAACCGTTAGCTTTAGCTAGAACTGTACATGTATGACCGAAAGGAAGGTTATTTTGCCACAATTTGTTATCTGTTCTATAGGGCAAGTATTTAAGGTTTCCGGTAAAAAATGTTTTTATCATATTGTCCGTGGGTCTCTGCGTCTATATGTTCAGGTCGAAAAAATCTTGAAATTTTTGTAGCTAGAACTGTAATATTCTAGTTAAAGCTATTTTTATTTACACAAATTGAAGCTTAGGCTTGGAAAACAAGCTAAAACTAAATGAATTTAGCGTTGTCTATTTTAAAATAGGTATTACTAGAAAACATCTTTACCTAGCTAGCTTAAGCTTATTTTTATTCACTAAAAATCCAGCTTTTACTTAAAAATCCGATTTTTAGCTTTAGCTTTTTTTATTCACAAGGCCCAAAGTGTCATACTTAAATAAAAAATAAACTATTAACTATTAATACAAAAATTATTTGATTCCTCCAGGAGGTAATCTGCTAAACAGCAATCTATACTTTTCAAAGACATTTCTAAAAAATCTAGAACTGCACTAAAATTAAGAAGCAAACATTTTTTTCGTCAATATAGTTGGTAATAAAAGGAACTTTTCAAAACACTAGATTTATTTAAAGTTATTGAAAATGTGCAATGCAGTGCGTTATTGAAAACCAACTGAATTTAAATTTAAAGTCCTACTTAAAAAAAAGCAAACGGATTTTATTTGATCTGAGCTTCTCTTAAGTGAAGGTGTCCATTGAAAAAATAGGTTAGACTTTTGTGCTAAGCTGTATAACTTTCACAATTTTACGAATATTTCAATAAAAGGTCATCGATTAAAAAAATGTTAAGAAATAATACTTTTGTAGCTTTGAAAAAAAAAAAAATAAAAAAATTGTGTGCCCAGAAACTGCCACACAAGTGGAAAAATCATATATTTTAGTAAGGTCCTTATTCAAATGATAGGGAAATTTGGAAAATATTACTTTTTTATTTTTCTTTTATATTTTTTTATAGAAATAACATATCCTTACCTTAAATCACGTATTGGTCTTCTGTTTCTATTCTGTTTTCTTATTTATTCAAAAAAAAATTTACAAAACTATGAAAAACGAAGGAAATTTGCATAGTGGTATGAATGCTCTACTGGATAAAACTTCATAAGTATATGAAAGATAACGAAGTCAAATTCACTCATATACAAAGCCAATAAGTATGTGCAATTACGTTAATATTTTTTAATTTTTTTTTAATTTTTACAGCAACTTTTTAATAACAAAAAGTCAAAAAATATACATTTTTTGCAAATATTTTGTTCGCTACCCTGGAAAATTGAGAGTTATATTTTTTAATTTTTGGAAATATTTTTTTTAAATCAAAGATTTATATTCCCTGAACAGCGTATCGGTCTTAAAAATTAAATAAAATTCATCTAAAGTTCATAAAACTGCAATTCAATATATATTTTATTTACATAGGTACTAAATTCAAAAATACAAAATACGTTTTACTAAGAGAGCCATATTTGTACACCAAAACATGCAAACATTTTTACATAAGATTTGAGTTTGCTTCTGCGGTAGACCTACCCTTAAGCGATATGTTGAATTTACACTTCTGACAAATTGCCATTATATTCTTCAATGTCTATGAGTCGTGTGAACTACTTATAAACTATTACGAGAGATAAAAATGAAAGTATCTTACATCAGCATGCAAATCGACATCAAATTCAAAATCAAGAATCACATTCACATTTATATGACATATTAAAAAACCAAAACAAATAAGTCCAGAATATCGTGTTATTTTGTACAACAGAGTCGCTCTCTGTTGAAAAAAGATGAGTCAAACGAGTAATTTCATTTTGCTAAATACGATTTAAATAATTGGGGTGAATATTAATGGAAGAAACTGTTTGTTAACCCCCAGTTTCACAGTGAGAGTTTAAACTTAAGTTCTGCTGAACCTGAATTGGAGTTAAAATTTGAAGTTCAACTCGTCCGGTTTCACATCATTTCATTAAACGTAGTTTAAGAAAATTGTTTTCTCCTTCTATCTGAATCAAAGAAAAAACAATCAAGGAAAGTTTGCTTTGTTTCAGTTGTGACCTGTGACAGGAAACAAAAATTAAAAACAAAAAATAAATTATATTTTCAAATGTTTGAAGGGGTTGTCGAACTGAGATTTAAACGGCAGAATGGTGTCGTTTAACTTAAACTACAGAATGAACTCTGTTCAAGGACTGTGAAACCAAATATATTGTTGAACTGAAGTTTAAACCAAAAGTGGGGTTTAAACTTCCACTGTGAAACTGGGGGTAAGAGTTTTTAATTCATTCCTAAGTCAACTTGTTTATTTTGAAAAAACAATTTCTTAAATTTGAAAACAAAAATTTATGAATGCATTCAGTCAATAGTCTATGATACATTAGTTGGATTTTAGTTTGAAGTAATGAAATAAATTTGATGGTACAACAGCTCGAATAGAACTAGGATCTAGCGACTTTCAACTCTGAACCATGCATGTGTGCGTGTTACCAGAATGAAGGGAACCTACGATTTTCTGATGCCGATTGCCTACGGTTGATCTTTTTGGCCTCGTACCCCTTCTACATTATACTTATTTAATAGCTGTTGGAAGTGCTCCTTGAAAATAATACTATTCCCTGTGTTTTGGTGATTGGATTACCTCTGCTGTTTCCATTCCAGTCTTAAAACCAGTACCCAGTCGCTTGGCTTTTTGTAAAATCAACGATCGATTGATAAAATGCCAGCAACGCAATATGAGGGAAAATCTGTGGTATACGACATTTTTATCAGATCAGGTTAAATACAGACGTTCGTGATGCTCTTAAGATGTGGGCGTAAGTATTAGTATTATATTTCCATCACAATATCCACTGATCGTAAATTTTCAAAAATTTCAATAAAATTAATTTTTCCATTTTCATTTGTAAATGCTTCAATTCGATGAATTCCGGAGTAAACTGTTCTCTTCCAATTCCGTAAAATTTCTTCATGCCAAACTAGCTCAGTTGGACTGAGTGAGATTCCATTCCCTTATCAAAAATTTGGTCCTCATCACCTTCACTTTCAGAAAGTTCATACAAAGAGTTAGGCTGGTATTCACCGAGCGCTCATAACTTAAGAAGCTTATAAACCTATTCACCAAGCAATATTAGTGAAGATCTACGAGTGCTCTTAAAAGTTAGGAGTGGTCCCGACCACTCCTAAACTTACGAGCGCTCTCTTCGAAAGTTTGTTCGAAAATTCATAAACTACTCGTAAACAAACGACGACGACGGTGAGTGTAAATGTAAAACCAAAACCAGTTATCCTCACCAGCAACGCGCCCCAAGCAAAATACGAAATTGACCGAAGGATTCTCACTGCCAGCTGTCATTCAAGTTCGAAAACAGTTTGATTTCACAGTTTGGGTATGGCTGAACAAGAGAGAGTGGCTCTCATTTTCGAACTTCGAAAAACACTTGTGAGTGGTTGGTGAATACCCCAAAGAAATTTCAAGTTAAGAGCCTCGTAAAATTAAGAGCCGTTTAAGAGCGCTCGGTGAATACCAGCCTTAGAGTCAATTTCTGTTGGTTGGTAATCTGATTCACTTCCGGAACTGAAATCCTCATTTTCCCTGTTCATTTTTAAAATATGCAGTTATGTCCGTATCTCCTTTGACTTATTTATTAAAAAATTTTAAATTTTATTTAATTTATATAAAGTGTTTTTATAACAAATGTTTTCGAAGTGTTATATATAATTCGACGTTGTTCATATGTATAATAAGTATGTGCACCACGGGAAAATTTGTATCGGTCGATTTGTTCAGCCCAATTTTCTCTGACTCGGCCACACATTTGGACAGAAACGGCCGCTATCTCTCGTTGAATATTGGATCTGAACTTCGCTTAGAAAGGACAACGGAATGTAGGCATAGACCAATGATTTAATGTAGCCCCATAAGCGTCCAATCAAAAAAGAACCATTTGTCGATATAACGCATTCATCAAAGTTTTTAATAAGTCGAACGTAACGTTGTGTGGCTTGTGGCACCGTCTTTTTGAAACCACATATCATTAATGCCTAGTCCAGCCAATTGACCAAAGAAATATGGTTACAACACGTCTCTGTAGTGATCTTTATCGACTGTAACGTGACGGTTATTTTCATCAACGAAAAGAATCAGCAGTAGTACCCCTTGGCATAATGGTTAGTGCGTTGGACTGTCATGCGGAAGGTCTCGAGTCCGATTCTCAGCCTCTGCAAGAAGTTTTTTTTTAGGGGTGTACTGCATCTTGCGAGGAATTGACAAATTCTCCAAGAGTATCTCTTGTCATGGAAAGTGCTGCTCATTAGCCGTTCGGAATCGGCAGAAAATTGTAGGTCCCCCCCCCCCGTTTCTGGTAACACGCACACAGGAATGGTTGAGAGCTGTAAGTCACTAGGTCCTGGTTCACTTCGAGCTGTTGCACCACCAAATTTATTTATTTTTTTAAAAGAATCAGCTCACTGACACCGCTGGTATGAAAACCGGACCATAGCGTTATTGTTGTGGATGTGGTGTTTCTTCAAAGAATAAGGCTAGGCGCGCACATTCAATTTTTAGTTGCGCAACTGCTTGGTTGCTTATAAAAAACAGATGAACTAGTAGGTAGAATGTCCGCGCAGGTGCATATAATTATATGTTACACAAAAAAGTCAACTCATTTTAGGCAATCGTTTAATTTGTGTCAAAACACAAACTTTTTAGTTGCTTGAACAAAGCAGTTGCGAAACTAAAAATTGAATGTGCGCCCCAAGCCTTAGGCTTCACCCGACCGTTTAGCCAAAAATGCGTTTTCGCGAATCACGACAAACAATTGGGGTAAAGGCTCTTAAAATTTGTTAAATTTTAATTCCATGATGAAAATGTTATTTTTACTTAATGATTTAATATTGACAGTTGGGTCATTGCTTCAAGAGCGCGTTAACAATGAAAGTTTAAAGTTGTCACGTCCCAATTGAAATCTTTTGTGGCTTCCAAGATCCTAAGCTCATTAAGTTTCTACTGGATCGTGGTAATATAAACCACTTGAGTAATAACGCCTAGGTATAGTGTTTTCACGTTCTAGGAACACATGCTCCCAAATCCCTTTTAAAAGCTTGGAACATTTTTGGCTTTGGAAGCGATCTCGAAAGGAATTCAGCTCCCTAAAATTTGATTAAAATAAATTACACTTTTATTATGTTTGTCAATAATTACATATAAAAATTGTTAATATTTCTCCATGTTTTTAGTTGGATATGCTTGAAGAATCTGAGAAACGCTGGAAACACATTGATCCGGAAATTCCTAGACGAACCGGTCGAATAAATCGCATAGAAAAATTCGATGCTACTTTCTTTGGTGTTCATCATATGCAGGCGCACACAATGGATCCACAGTGCCGTTTGATACTCGAACAAGTTTATATGGCTATTATGGATGCTGGAATTAATCCTAATACCATTCGAGGTACAAAAACAGGCGTTTACATCGCTTCTTGTTTCTCTGAATCTGAAAAAAATGTTATGAATGATCCTAATTCACAAGGTGCTTTTGCTATGACGGGGTAGGTTCAACTTTAATTTTATTCTTTGACAAAAAAATATTGTTTTTTTTTTTAAATTTAAATATTTAGATGCAGTCGGGCTATGTACGCAAATCGAATCTCTTACAGCTTAGGTTTGCTTGGACCATCTTTGTACATGGACACAGCATGTTCTAGTTCTATGTATTGTCTTGATCTAGCCTATGGTGCACTCAGAAGCGGGGAAATTGATGCAGCTATAGTTGGTGGAACCAACTTAATCCTGCATCCTAACGCCACATTACACTTTGCTCGTCTTGGAGTCTTATCTCACATCGGCGACTGTTCGCCATTTGATCAGAAGGCCAATGGATATGTTCGGTCCGAGGGTGTTGCTGCCATTTATTTGCAAAGACGCGGAAATGCTTGTCGAATTTATGGTACCCTGGTTCATAGTAAAACAAATTGTGATGGTTATAAGGCTGAAGGTATAACGTATCCTTCGGGTAAAATCCAGGAACAGCTTTTGCGAGAGTTTTACAATGACATAAAAATATCTGCTGATGACATTGGCTACATGGAAGCACATGCCACTGGAACAGTAGTTGGAGATCCAGAAGAATGTCGTGCAATCGACAATGCTATTTGCAAGCACCGATCAAAGCCTTTGCTGATTGGTTCCGTGAAATCGAACATTGGTCATACGGAACCCACTTCTGGAATTTGTTCAATAATTAAGGTTTTGTTTGCTTTCCAGTCTGGAAAGATCCCACCCAACATACACTTTAGCGAATCTCGAAAAGAGATTGAAGCACTGCAAGATGGTCGAATGGTCGTTGTTAGCGAGATTATGGATCTAGAGAAGCCTTACGTGGGAGTGAATTCGTTTGGTTTTGGTGGAGCAAATGCACATATTCTGTTGAAACAATACGAAAAAAAAAAGATTCAGACGGGAATTCCAGAGGGCAGTCTCCCAACTTTATTCATGTGGGCAGGACGTACAAAAGATGCCGTTGATAGTGTATTTGAGAAGCTTGAAAGCAAGCCCCTTGATCCAGAATATATCGCTTTATTAAACAACGCTCAGTTAGGCGGTATTCCTGGAATGCTTTTCAGAGGTTTCAATGTACTTCATGGTACTGGTATGAACATGCCTTCTTCTTATGCAAAGGATATTCAACATTACACTGGGGTTAAAAGGCCGGTAGTGTGGGTGTTTAGTGGAATGGGGTCACAGTGGCCTGAAATGGGATCAGCTTTAATGGCAATACCCCAGTTCCGACAGTCTATTCAGCGCTGCTATAATGCTCTCAAGCCAGCAGGTGTAGATCTGGTTAAAATCCTAACAACAGCCGATCCCAAAATGTTCGATAACATTTTACACTCGTTCGTGGGTATCGCGGCAACTCAAATTGCCTTGGTGGATCTTCTTAAATCATTTGGCTTGGAACCCGATTATATAATTGGCCATTCTGTAGGTGAGTTGGGATGTGCTTATGCTGATGGTTGTTTTACAGCAGAGCAGATGATATTGGCTGCTTATTATAGAGGAAAAGTGAGTGTTGAGAAAAAACAGATTAGGGGCGCAATGGCGGCTGTGGGTCTTTCTTACAGCGAAATTCGAGGAATGCTTCCTGAATCAATTGAAGTTGCTTGTCACAACAGTTCGCAGTCTTGTACTATTTCCGGTCCAGCTGAAGACGTTGGAGCGTTTGTGGCTCAGCTTAAGGCTCAGAATATCTTTGCTAGAGAAGTTGCATGCTCGAATATTGCCTATCATACGCGACACATTGCCCATCTGGGTGGAGATTTCATTAAGTATTTAAAGCATATAGTTCCTTTGCCTAAAAAGCGCTCTAATAAATGGCTAAGCACAAGTGTGCCACAAAAATTCTGGACTCGCCCTGAATCCCAGATGTCGTCTGCTGAATACCACACAAACAATCTTTTGGGAAGTGTGCTCTTCGAAGAAACCACAGCACTTCTTCCCCATAACGCACTTACAATTGAAATTGCCCCACATGGACTGTTGCAATCCATTTTAAAGGGTTCTATGCCAAACGCTGTCCATATAAGTTTGACTCAGAGGAATAATAAGGATAATCTTTCCTACTTTTTTGCTGCATTGGGAAAGTAAATAACTATTTAACTCATAATTTGGATAAGAATTCAAAAAATTGTTGTTGTTTTTATTTTGCAGATTGTACATCCAAGGGTTGAATGTACCCATTCGTGATATATACCCGAAGGTAGAATGGCCAGTATCTCGTGGAACTGAAACAATAAGTGATCTTATTAAATGGGATCATCGTGATGACTGGGACGTCTACAGTTACGTCAAAATGATCTCAAAAAGAAGCGGCGAAAAGAACTTCATTATCAATATGAAATCAGAAGAGAATAAATACTTGGAGGGACATTGTATTGATGGAAAAATATTGGTGCCGGCTACTTTTTACTTGGAATGTGTTTGGAAGACATTTGCATTGATGAATCATGAATCACTATCGTCCTATGAACGACCAATTGAATTTTCAAATGTGAGATTTATAAGAGCTACTACTTTAACTAGAGAATGCAAAGTCGAACTTACAGTAATGGTTCATTTTGCAACTGGAGATTTCGAGGTAATTATTCAACTTTTTGTTTCTTTTTGTTTTATCCGCGGTTCAAATAATTGGCACAACTGGGCACTGGCACTAAGATAGATTATTTTTTAAGTTATCTTTAACTTGACCAGAAAAGAGGTGTCGCTGTGTAGCCCAACGAACCGTATTTGTTTATAACTCGTTAAATATTTTGTTCTGTAAAACACACTAGAATTTTTATGTTTCAAGCCGAAATCGGGTCAATTATATTCCAGCCTTCACTTTACTAAAGCATGAAATCTTGATTCAAATTTTATTTAACGTTCTTTTTAATTTTTACAATGTTGTATTTAATAGTCCAATATGTTTAAATAAGTAGATAAATATTAAATTATTGTTTTTCACTAAAGATAATTGACGGTGAAAGCTTGGTTGCATGCGGAACTATTCGGGAAGTGAAAGATGCCAAAAAGCCTGCTGAAATACCCATTCAACCTTTCGATGCTAGTTTTGGCGAAGAATTTCACATGAAAACCAAAGACGTCTATAAAGAACTTAAGCTTCGCGGCTACTATTATAGTGGAGCTTTCAAAGGTATCGAGTCAGTCCGGGGCGATGCTAATCTTGCTCGTCTCAAATGGAATTCAAATTGGGTAACATTCATGGACTGCATGCTTCAAACACAGATTCTGAAAAAGGACACACGAGATCTTTGCTTACCTGTTCAAATTCGAAGAATAAGAATTTTCGGACGTTATCATTTGAACGAAGTTGGAAATAAAAACTATCTTGATGTTTACTCGAACAATCTTGAAGAAAGAATTGTTAGTGGGGGCATTGAAATAATGGGTATGAAAGAAAATGTTGTGCAGCGTAGAAGACAACCAGGTCTGCCAGTAATCGAGAGATATACTTTTGTTCCTCATTTTCCATCGCCAGTTTTAAGTCTAGAAGATATGGGAAGATTTTTTGTTCAACTAGTTGTTGAAAACGAGTTAACATCTAAGCTTAAAATTGTCGAAGTTATGCCAGCATTAACACAGAGCCCAATGATCGAATACTTCTTGAACGCTGTTGATGATCTTCCATTGATAACTGGAGACTACAGAATTTTGAGTTCCAATAACTTTGAGAATCTACCAGCATGTGTAGTAGTTGAAGACGGATCTATTTCAAATTTTTTAGACTGTAATTTCATAATTGATCAAACAGGCGGTGACATTTTGAAGCAATCGACTAGCCTAACTGACCATTGCTATATAGTCCTTGTGGTTAGGTCGAACAAAAATGTTGTAATACCAAATGAACTTTCCACACTAGCTATATGCCCATTGACACAAAGCGGTTTGACATGTATGCTTCTACGTCGATTACAAAATATACGTGATGTTGAGGTGAAATATTTAAATATTTCAAGTACCGACACGGATTACAAATGGCTCAAGCCAGCTCAGGAGGCAATTAAATCAAAGGATTTAGTTTTATATTCACAAGGAGATAACCAAACCGGAGTCCTGGGTCTAGTAAATTGCCTGCGCAAGGAGTATGTGAAGACTATTGCACGATGTGTGCTAATCGATGATAAGGATTCACCCGACTTCGACCCACAAAATGAATTCTATTCAAAGCATTTATCTCTGGGTTTGGCCATCAACATATTCCGAAATGTATGTTCTTTAAAATTCTCTTTAGGTCGTGGTTATGAACTGTACATGTTACTATTTTTCCTTAGGGTCAATGGGGTTCGTACCGACACCTTCAAGTTATTCCAAATATTGACGTAAAACCTCAATCCGGTCTTGTGTTTGCTGACATGTTACATCGTGGTGATTTGTCTACATTTAAGTGGCTTAAAGGCCGACAAACTCCACAGAGCTGCAGAATAAAGGTAGTATATTCAAGTCTGAACTTTAAGGATGTCATGCTTGCAACTGGTCGCATTTCGTTGGACAATCTCAGCCGTTTGGATTCGAAACCCTTCGTTGGAATTGAATTTTCGGGTGTTGATACAAAAACTGGCAAAAAGATAATGGGTATATGTAAAAAGTCCGCAGCTGCTAGTTATATCGAAGAAATGTCACCCTACATTATGAACGTACCTGATCATTGGTCATTGCGTGAGGCTGCTACCATTTCCGCAACATACCTAACAGTTTACTATGCATTTTTCTTTCGATCTGATATTCGTAAAGGAAAAAGCATTCTCATTCATGCTGGAACTGGAGGGGTCGGCTTGTCAGCTATACGCACAGCACAGGCTTATGGCTTGGAAGTGTTCACAACGGTCAGTTCAATTGAGAAGAAGAACTTTTTGTTAAAAACATTCCCAAAACTAAAAGGTACTCTTAATTTTCTATTTCTTATATATTTCTGAATCTGAATTAAATAAATAATTTTAATTGCAGAGACCCACATTGGAAACTCCAGAGATACAACTTTTGAGACAATGATTCGCACGCAAACATATGGAAAAGGTGTAGATTTTGTGCTTAACTCATTGGCCGAAGAAAAATTAGTTGCATCATTGAGATGTTTGAGTCGAGGTGGTACCTTTTTGGAAATAGGTAAATTCGATTTGATGAATGATAGTCGATTGGGATTGGCACCATTTACGAAGGAACTTAGTTTCGTTTCTGTTTTTCTTGATTTGGTTTTGCAACGTAATGATCCAGAATTAGAGAAGGTGAGTAATTATTAAGAAAATCCAAATGATTCTCTTTTTTCCACTTTTTTTTTCTTTATTTTATTTCAATTTAAATGATAATATACAGACATATGTATGTCCAATTACATATTACCATATAATATATATAAAATTTATACTAATACAAAAAAAAGACAAACAGGAGAAAAAAAGAATTATTTTTAATGATTTTTTTTATTTAAATATATTTATAATTGAGAAAAAAAAACTATTTAAGCAATGAACAGAACAATGTAGCAATGCTTTATTTCTACTCACAAAAACGAGCGTACACACTGCCAGCATTTAATAATAATAATTTATTGAAATTTGATATTTTGTTTTATATCACTAGTAGTAGTAGTAGAACTTTATTGAGATTTTTTTTTTCAATTTACATCACTTGATTACAAATGTTGATACACTTAATAACTAAAATACAGAAATTTTTGCCGACTTAGACTTGGTCTGGCTATACAAGGTTAAATTTTTGATTTTTATGATTGTCAATATAAACAAAATATTCAGTAAGATTTTATTAATGTTAGGTGTGTTTTTTTTGCAAGTCCATATAGAATTGTAAAAAAAAACGACATCGGGATTTAGGAGTTTTTTTTCCACACAGCTGGAAGCACTGTGTACGCTATGACATTTGTCAGCTTATTGACGACTAGCATCAACCAATCCAAAAACTTCATTTTTGACGTCTCTGAGCAAATTATCGATAACATATAGATAATACTATTTTGGCATCACCATTTTTATCGGGTCTTAGATTAACTCCCGATAATTATCTGGTCTTAGCTAACTCTGTATAGATTTTAGTAGTTGTTGCATTTGCATGTAAAGCGCTTAGTCCCGATGTCGTTTTTTTTTACAAATCTATATGGACTTGCAAAAAAAACACACCTGTTATTAAGGAAATTAAAATGGTCTACTCAACACGACCATGCAACTACAGTGAAGTGACTTAACCAGTGGCGTAGATAGGGGGGGATCAGGGGGATATATCCCCCCCCATTGGGATCGATAATTGTTCAACATAACCAGTCATGAACCAAATAAGTTAAAGAAACGCGCTCTGAATTTTTTTTTTTACGTCTCTCACCAATTGATAATAGGTAAACGTGCAAGAAAAAGAGCTTACATCCAGCTTTCCATCACATAGCACAAAAGCCAACACCGACACAAAAAAAGAAAATTATTTAGATTTCTTCGCACCGTGTGGCACATTGTTATAGGCTTTTCACACCGAATTAAAATCTCGGATTTCAGCAACAAGATTGCGAAATCTCGTTGAAGCGTTCGCACTGAACAGAATCAGGATTTCGTTTGACGTTTCTTTCATCTTGCCAATTATTTTTAATTTCTTGTTTATATGAACAAAAACTGAATCCTGATAATTAAAAATTCTTGATAGTAAAAGTGAGGAATTTTTGTAAGGTTCTTGTAGCCCACACTATATAATAATGCGATTGTAAAGATCTTTTTTGTATACTCAATAATAATGTGTACTATAAAGTTACAGATTTCTTTATATGTATAAATGTGCTAAGATTTTCAGATACCTAATGAAGCCATATCCTTTCTCAACTTCTCAATCGTCCGAAGAAAAAAATTTAATTACTCTTTGTTAAAATGTCGTCGAGTTGTAGAAAACTGTTTCGTACATTTAAAATAAAAGCAAGATTTCGGAAAAGGCCTTCACAACTATATTGACAACACGTCTTTAATTTTAAAAGCATGTTGTGTTCTACAAAATTGAATGCAAATAATGATCACATGAACACTCAATGGTATTGTTGTTATTGCTAACAAACAATTTGGAATGAGAACATCCAGAACATACAACGCATATAAATATAGGTATGTGACTTTAATTCAAAACAGCAACAAACATACGGAATGCTATTAGTAGCCATTTAGGTAAACAAAAACATATATTTTTATTTTTTTTTTCATTTATTTAAATATTTCAATACACCTCTATGAAATTCCTTAGCTGATTCAATATATTCTTTTAGAATGTTGTTATTGTCGGCATCCATTTCATTTAGTTTTTCTACTATTACTTTAAGGCGCTCGTCAATGATTTAAATTTCATCAACAATGGACATTCCTTCAAAAGCTGCAACTATTTTTACTTGCGACTTATAGGTACTATAAGGCAAGTTATGCATTCGTAAAAAAAATCGAACTCGAGATTTCGATCAAAGTTGACATTACGATGATAGCGAAGACAAAAAAAGTGGGTCTCGCAATTCTGTCTGTCTGTCTGTCTGTCTGTTCGACTACAGGCTAAACGGCTAGGCCGATTTTCTTTAAACTTGGTAGATGTCATTTTTAATTTTTTCCCCCCACACGTAACGGTACCTGCCATACGAATTTTTTTCGAAATTTTATAAATATCTTTTTTCCTCAAAAACTGTTCGACAGATTTTAAAAATAAAAATACAGAAAAATTTCATTTAATTAAATCTAGGTATTGGTTGAAAAAAATTTTCCCAAAAATGGTTATTGAGGGTACCCTCCATGGAACCATTTTTTTTTGTTTTTGATTTTCTCAAAAACGGTTCAACCGATTTTGATAATTTTTTTTTGCTAAAGCTCTCTAAAAACATAAATAGAACTGTGTACTCAAATTTTCAAAAAAATTTTTTTTGGCTTTTAAAAAAAACTTCAAATTTTTTTTTTTCAAAACTCAATATTTCGAAAACCCTATAATAGATTTTTTTTTAAACTTGATAAATAAAATTTCTCAATATAATCTACAAAATGTGAGAAAAAATTTTTTATTTTACCTAAAAATAAAGGTACCTACCATACAAATGCTAAAAAAATTTAAAAAATGGTTTTCAAAAATCGTATTTTTCTCGAAAACGGCACCTAGAATTTTGATATTTTTTTTTTTCTTTCAATTAATTTTACGATCTTTAATTGATTAAAAAAAATTTCGAAATTAAGATATTACAGCTTGTACCTACCCATAGAACCTTTTTTTCGAATTTTGAATTTCTCATTATCCACAGAACGGATCTTAATGAAAATTTTTATAGAGAAGCTTCTAAAAAGTCTAAAACACATTGCATTTCAAAACTTTAAAATAAATATTTTTTGAATTTTTGAAAAAAAAATCTATTTTTTCTTTTTTTGAAAATTCGATATCTCCGAAACGGGTCAATATTTCTTTTCGTAGATTTAATTTTTATTCGAACAATAATAAAAACTTTAAATTGGCGTACCTTAATTTTTCTTAAAAAGCTTTTAAAAAGTTTGTATATAAAAGCTTTTTTTAAGAAACCACTACAACGACTTATAATTTTTGGTTCTTGCATAAATTCATATTTGGATAGCATTCTGTTTTTTTCTCTTTTCTTTCTAAAAGAATTTAAAAATTAATTTTATCCTTATGAACAGTTTTCTCTAATAACATTCGTTTTTAAAATTCCTAGTCGATTACATAGGAGCAAGTTCGTGCGACCCAGTCGTGCATTTTATTTTCTTACGCACACCAGGCACAGTAGGAATAGAAATAATAAAAACATGACAAACGTATACGACTACGATGCATGATTTTGAGTGTGAATGTACATATTATGAATGATGATACTAATCAGAAACACTAATGTACTGTATTTAACTGCGAGCGGTCGAAATATTATAACTACTGTGTACGTGAAGTGATAAGTTTTAGTGATTAAAGTTGCATTTTACTTCTAAATGAAGAGATCTTTGGTGCCAATTAAGCCAACATCATCTGCTTAAACGGTTTCAAAAATACCTCGTTCCGATGTAGTGAGCATTGAGAATAAAAACAATGAAAGTTCCACAAGTGACAAACATTTTGACCAATGTCTTCCTAGTGAAGTCGAAAAAAAATGAGCGAACTAGATCCATCCCCCCCATAGCGAAAAGCTATCTACGCCACTGACTTAACCTAAAGAAGAAAATGACAAGTAGACAGAGACAACAGAGGGTTGAATCCGTCAGAACACAGCAGTGTGTGCTAAAATGAGAGAATTTGACTCAGTTGAATATAATATGTAGGTACATAATGAATTTTATAGTGAGGAAATTTAACATTATACATATATAGATTTTTTTGTTCTTGTTATCTTTACAGTGTTAATGCTAGGTATCTAGATACATTACATATATATTTACAAAGTTATAGCTAGTGACTTTAGAGCAAGATTTACAATTAAGATTTAAGAAGATGAATTTGAGTTAGAATAACTAAGAGAAATGAACATTTGGAAATGAGCTTAATCGTAAAGAAAAAAAAGAAACAAGGTATTTCATCCAGTAAATTATATGAAAATGTAATAATAAGTAAAAAAGATTTAAATCATATAGTAGATCGGAAGTAAACGGAATCTCAACCTCTGAAGGAGTTACTCATTTGTTTTTTGTAAAACGGGCCAAGGAACGAACTATCGTCATTTTGAATTAGGAGCTCTTCCGAAGAATCCCCCCCGAGAATGTTAATAGGAGACAGATAGTATCTGTCGTATATTGAAAAGTTGATAAGATGTTCTGGAGGACAGGGTTACTATGGTGTTGGAGTGCCAAGATTCTTTTTCTGGACAGAGTTGTCAGATAACTAAGTAAAGGAATTATACCGGATTCTTCATAAATGAATTGGTTGCTGAACCATTTTCCAGAATGCGTTCTGTGTTTAGAGATGCATTTTCTTATAATTTTTCTTTCAAAAGACTGTAGCTCATGAGCAACATTAGGAGTGATATGGCACCAAATGGGGAAACCATATGCGATAAGCGGTCGGATGAGAGTTTTATACATTAGTAATTTAGATTTCTTATCAACTTCTCTGGAAGATAACAGGGATTTTAGTATAGCCGCTGCAGCTTTACTCTTTTTTAGGGCGCTTCTCACGTGAGGGTTCATTTTTAGTCTTTCATGAAGGTTTACTCCCAAGTATTTTATGGATTGTTTTAAAGGAATAACCTTGCCACCTTGGCCGTGGCGCGATGGATGTGTGCTCGCCTGTGAACCTCATGATCACAGGTTCGATCCCTGCCGTCGTCTATGTCGTTTTAATGCTATTAAAACCCTTCTAAAATTGTCATCAATGGGTTGCTGGTTTACTCATAACATATTGTTCAGGCATAACACTAACAACATGTAATTGATTTAAACTAGTATGCCCAATAAGGATGAACACGAATAAAATAATGTGAATTATAAGCGACATTAGAAATAAGACACGGCATTCTCCGCTTTAGTTCAGCCGCCATCCCTGGAGATAAAATATCTGAGACAACAACCTTCAGTCTCAGAACATCGTGCCACACATCTTTCCTATCCTTCTTTCTCTTCTTAACTTCACGCCCGCGCTGTGTTGACACATTTAAAGGGTAATCTAATCCCTTGAGCGCGGGTCGATTATAAAAAAAAAAAGTGTGAGTGCCAGGACTCACGGTTAAGATGTGTAAACATCAACGTTCGTCCGAGTGCCGAACTTTTGTTATCGAACGTACCCAATAAACATACAATGCAATCGTACTAGTTTGTGACTTTAGATATATGTATACCCCTCACACACGCCACATCGGTCAACCTAATCGACAAAGTACTTCGCATTTGTATGGGCATTTATGTTACACAAAACAGCCTTTTTCTAGGCGCGCACATTCAATTTTTAGTTTCGCAGCTGCTTGGTTCGAGCAACTAAAAGTTTGTGTTTTGATACAAACTACTAAGCGATTGCCTAAAATGAGTTCGCTATTTTGTGTAACATATAATTATATGCACCTGCGCGGACATTCAACTAAATAGTTCATCTGTTTTCTATAAGCAACCAAATAGTTGTGCAATTAAAAATTGAATGTGCGCGCAATCGTTTAATTTGGTTAAAGTATGTAAAAACATGAAATTTAAAAATCTTCAAAGCCCGGTACTACCCCCAAGATAACATGTTCTTTCAGTTTTTTTGACGTTTTCTTTATCTGTGTAAAATTACGCAAATTTTGATACCCCTTTTGATAGTGTAGCTCGAAGAAAATTTTTTCTCATACATCGACGGGACACCCTAATGTATACCCCTCACACACGCCACATCGGTCAACCTAATCGACAAAGTACTTCGCATTTGTATGGGCATTTATGTTACACAAAACAGCCTTTTTCTAGGCGCGCACATTCAATTTTTAGTTTCGCAGCTGCTTGGTTCGAGCAACTAAAAGTTTGTGTTTTGATACAAACTACTAAGCGATTGCCTAAAATGAGTTCGCTATTTTGTGTAACATATAATTATATGCACCTGCGCGGACATTCAACTAAATAGTTCATCTGTTTTCTATAAGCAACCAAATAGTTGTGCAATTAAAAATTGAATGTGCGCGCAATCGTTTAATTTGTGTCAAAACACAAAATTTTTAGATGCTCTAACCAAGCAGTTTCGAAACTAAAAATTGAATGTGCGCGCCTAGCCTAAGAGTTTACTTTTTTGTTCGTCATCCATTTAAATTATGTCAGATGAAATATTTTACATAATCACAGCTGATTATGATAACAGATTTAGTTCAGTTATATAACAGATCTCGTTTTCGAAGTAGCATAAGGCCAGGCGCGCACATTCAATTTTTAGTTTCGCAACTGTTTAGTTGCTAAAATGAAACATATGGGCTTATATGGGACACCGCGCACTTAAAGCAACTCGATTCGAACAACTAAAAAGTTTGTGTTTTGACACAAACTAAACGATTGCATTCGCAACAGTTGAGCTGTTTTCTATAAGCGCAAGAGAGAAAAGTGTGTGAGCGTGAGTAAAGAGTTGCCAGTGCGCGGTTCTCTTTCAACTGGTGATTAAACTATTTGATTTCGATCACAAATACCAGTGCGCGGCTAGCCTAAGAGACTTTTATAAAAGTTCGAACCTCTGAATACCAATCATAAAAGATCTTTTAAGGTGGAAATCTTTTATGATTCATAACAGAAAATCTATAGCAGAATAACAAATGTGGCAGAATAGGCCTAATTGGTCGAGAGGTGAAGAAATGTTGAGAGATTGAATTAAGTTCTAGCCAGCAATGGAAAGTAATAAAATCGAGATTTCAGTACTCAAAGTCTCCAATGTAAACACGATGTCGTAAGTACGAAATATTAACAATGTAAACATGGTGTTAAATGCAATCGTCGGTAAGGTAGATTGCTACACGGAACGTGTAACCGTAACGTGTAACCGTAACGGGTTACACGGGACGCATAAGTTTTACACACGTTTTCGATTCAGTCTACCGCCGGGAAAGATGTTTACACATCAAAAAAAAAAAGGAATAACCTTGCCACCAATGGAAAGTTTTAGTTGCCTGCTCTCACGAACGGCCATGTGATGACCTCTTCCAGAAGCATTCCTAAAACAGATCAACTCGCATTTATTTAGGTTGAGCTCAATACCCCATTTATTATAATAAGGAATAACTACATTAAGGTGACGTCTAACCTCATCTAATGCAATATGTGGTCTTTCATGAGGGCAAAATACTATCGTGTCATCAGCATAAAGTACAGCTTCGGAATAGTTATGTATAATAGGGAAGTCGTAAAGGTAAATATTGAAAAGGAATGGGCACACAATCGAGCCTTGTGGGACACCTGATAAAATTGGAATGGGAGAAGAAGTTTCGTTTTCAAAACAAACTGATAAACTACGGTTAGAGAGGAAGTTCTGAATGATTTTAATGAAATGAGGAGGAAAATTCAATTGATTTAGTTTAAAGAGGAGGCCAGCGTACCAGACAGAATCGAAGGCTTTAGATAAATCCAGTGCACAAGCAACCGTGCATTGCTTGGATCTAAAATTGTTGAGAATATGATTTTGAAAATAAAGTAAAGCTTGTTCAGTCGAGTGCCCACGCCTGAAGCCAAATTGCTGATTTTGGATGAGGGGAGTGTTCTCAAAGAACTCGTTAATCTTAAGTAAAAGTATTTTTTCAAGTATCTTTCCCAAGTTTTATAAAAGGGAGATGGGACGAAAATCGGATAAATTATTAGACCTTATTCCTTTTCTGATAGGGACGAGAGTTGCTTCCTTCCAGGATACAGGAAAGTAACAATTATTGATACAATTGTTAAAAATTGGGGAGAGGTGGTTTGCTAAAATAGATTTGGTTTTTCGAAGAACAAAATTAGAAATTTTATCGGGACCATAAGATTTTTTGTTGTTAATATTGGAGATAATTGACTCTACTAGACTGGGGGAAACAAAAGGATCCGAAAGGTTTGTGTCGGACTTATTAGTGGGGGAAAAATTTGTGATTTTTAAGTCATCATTCCAAGAAGAGAAAGCTGAAATGAAAGTGTTGACGGCTAGAACATTATTAGTATCATAAGAGGGAATTTTTAGGGAATAAAGTGATTTATAAAAGGATTTGAAAGCTTCAACTTTGTCAAGCGGAGTAACAAAAGTTTGATTATCGTAAATGAGTTCAACAGGAGTAAAAAGGCTTTTTTTACGACCTGTGATACGATTTATTTCTTTGAATACATTGGGAGAGGGACGGATACTGTTTAATTTTTGTCGAAACTGCATATTACTTTCGATTCGAATCCGGTCTTTAATTAATTTGCTCAGGCAGCTGATTCTTGATGAAAGCGCTTAATATTCATTATTGTTACGGTCACCGAAGCGGTGGAATATTCTTTTTAAATTTCTTTTCCAGCATTTCCTGATTTTGAATAATTTTAGAGTCTCTTCAGAAATTTTGAGCCTATTTATTGAAAAGGTTTTTTCTTCACTAAAACAAGATATGCAATGGGATAAAATATTAGTGAGCGAGGAAATATATGCATCAATTTCAGCATTAGAGAGATTAATGTCAGTGGGAATAGCGTGAGTATTGAGCTGTGAGTTCAGGGAACTGTTCCAATTAGTTTTTTTAAAGCAAACAAATTTATGAGGAGAAAAATGAAAAGGACTTGCGTAAGGTAAAATAATTTTAAGAAAAACGGAACAATGATCGGAAATTTGATCCAAAGTAGTGCAAGCCATGTTTGGAATGGTTAGATTTGAAGATCGAAAATTAGAAGAAACAATGAAGAAATCTAAGTGGGAGCCAGAGCAGGGACGTGTAGGTTCCTCGGCTGAAACTATGTCAAAGTCCATAAAGCAATCATCAGAGTACCATTGAGAAAGAAGAACCCCGTTTTGGTTGGTACATGAATCACCCCACATGGGATGACGGGAGTTAAAATCACCTCCGATAACTATAAAGTCATAGCATCGAACTGAATTGAATAGATCGTCAAGCGCAGAGGGTAAGTTGGACCCCGCATCGCAAGGAATATAAATGGAGACAACAGCTAAGGTTTTTGTAGAGTTATGGAAATTAAAAGGGATTAATCCAATTGTTGCCGAAATCAAATTGTTTTGGAAAGTTTTTTAATAAAATTTAATAGAATTTTTTAGTAGTATTCCAGTGCCTCTGCCAGAATTATTAGAAATAAAACTATAGTTATTATTAAAAAAGGAAAGTTGCTTTTTGAGACAAGTTTCTTGGACAAATAAAGCAGTTGGTTGAAATTCCTTTAAGAGAAGATCTACCTCCAATTGCTTTTCTTTATTGAAAGAGTTGACGTTAGATGTTAGAAGTGATAAATGTGAAATTCATGGTGAAATGGGGGAGAGAGAGGCCAGAAAAGCCATGTACGCTTCAGGCTTGTTGAATTCATCCAACTTTGAGTATTTAGGCCAGAAGTCTCTGATTTTTGCGAAAAGTGCATTGAAGGGAAGTCCGAACAATTTTTTGGACTCATTTAGGAATTCATGGATCGTGTTTCCAGGAATGTGATCTGTAACAGGAGTGGGAGGAACATTTTTTGATCCTCTGACTGCGTCAGCAAAAGAGAAGCCCTGCAAAGGTGACATATTAGTAAAGTTAGCAATGTTTTGTTTTAATTCAATCTTATTTTGTTTAGCAGAAACCTTAGCATCTTGCCTTTTCTTTAATATCTCACAACGTTTAGGACAACCCTTATAAGTTGCCGGGTGCCCAGAAACACCACAATTTACACACGAGGCACATGAATCCTCACTTATCTGCCCCAGCTCACAATTACCTGGTTCATGCTCCCTCAAGCACTTGACACACCTGATGGGGAAAGCGCAGTAGGCTGAAACGTGTCCGAACCTCTGGCAACGAAAGCATTGTTTCATGCCTGACCCCTTAATAGTGTCCCATCTAATTTTGTGTCTAAGAATAAACTTAATTGCCTTGGCCTTGACCAAACTGTCCCTGTCGTCCAACACACACAAAAACAAATCCAAGGGAATATCGTTTTCCCTTGACCATTTGGTCTCAAATTTTTTTACGTGAATTTTCAGCGAGGGATCCAACGAAAGGAGCTCCTTTTCAATTTCGGAAGGCAAAAAGTTTGAAAAAATTCCTTTGAGAACAATATTATACTTTTTTTCTTCCTTAGGAGTGAAAGAAAAGGCTTGGATTTTAGTTTCTTTAAGTTGATTTAATAACAGGGAATGAAGTTCCATTGTTTTTACAAAAATTTTGAACTTCCCGAAGCCCTTCGAGTCAAATTTAACTAGATTTAAATCTAAATTCGAATTTTTGAAAAAACTAATTATATTTATGTAGGTTTGGATGAGATACCTTTACAAAATATCGGGGGGCACCAGCCCATCTGGTTAGCAGTCTGAGATGAGTTAGAGTTGAAATTGTTGGAAGTAACGCCGCACTGGTTGTTGTTGGAGTTGCTGCTGATATTGTTGTTGTAGTTGTTGTTGTCATTGTTGACATTGTTGCTGCATTTCAAGTTTCTAAGGGTCTTGTTTCCATGTAATCCGACATCACTGTTATGCGTCCTAGCCACATTACAAGAATTTGTGGCATCAATTTCACCCTCTTCAGGTAATTCACCAAGTAATGCAAATCTATTGCTGTTGGTCTTGACTGGAACTTCCAGAGCAGTTTTTTTAGCAGAATGGACAGAGGATAGTTGTCTCCTCTTCCTGGCTAACACTTTTGAAAAAATTTCTTGGTCGTTCGACAGAAGGTTCCTTAGAACAGCTCCGGAATTATTACCACCGTTATTTTGTGGAGATAGACTCTCTTTTGAATTGGCGTTTTCAATAACGACACCATTTGTAGACTGTACCTGGCTGCAGCCGGCACCAGTAGTAGACTCACTCACACTCACTGTAGGGATATAAGCGTCGGTATCCATTTTTTGAGACGACACTCCTTTTTTTATTGGGGCGTCATCATTCCACCAATCCACATTGTTAGCGTTTTGAAAAATTTTAATTTTTTCTTCATCATTAAACATTTGAGAAGGTAAATTATTTGGTTTTTTATTTCCAACCAAATTTAAGTTAATTTGAAAGTTATTTGGAGGGGACGAACCACCTTCCATATCAAAAAAACACACTTGTGAAAAAACACGAGAAGAAAAATTCTAGAAAGATCTAACGGAACTCAAAAAGAAAGACGTCCATACAGGTTGAGAGCACAAACTAGAAATCTTTATATTACTATAAAAACATAACGAAAAAACAAGTAAAGTGTTTGAACGTTAAATATTTCAACACTCCTCCTCGTTCAAACCTTTATGTAATCTTACAATTTGTTCTCAATTTAAAAGTTTTCTGTCAATGTAATCTTTTACAATATGAAATTTTGTGTCCATATGTTTTGTTCGATTGCTGAATTTGTCTTCTTTAATAATTTTTAAGCAGCTTTGGTTATCCTCGAAAATGGTTGTTGGATTCTTAGTTTCCTCGTGCATTTCTTCTAATAGTCTTTGAGGCCAAATTGCTTCTTGGCATGTGTCGAATAACGCAATAAATTCTGCTTCAGTTGATGATAAGGATACACATGTTTGTTTTCTGCATGACCAATTGATGATTCCTCTATTTAAAAAGAAAACATAGCCGCTGTTTGATTTTCTTGTCTGTTTATCTTCTGCCCAATTCGCATCCGAATATCCGATCAGTTCCTCTTTTTCGTTGTCATTGTCGCTTAGCTTCAGCTTCAGTTTTGAAGTTCCTTTCAGATACTCGTATCTTACAACGCGTTTGAGCTGCTCCCAATCCTCTTGATTCGGGCTTGAAGTCTTTTGAGCTAAGATGTTTACACTTACTGTAATATCCGGTCTGGTATTGATTGAAATATATAAAAGACATCCTAATAGTTTTTGATAATTAGTGTTGCTGATCATTCTGTTTGACGAATTACAAGGTGACTTGTAGTATTCTATTTCCATTGGTGTAATTGGTTCTTTTGCATCTTGAAGTCCGAACATCTTTGCAACTTGATAAATATAATTTGATTGACACAGTTCAAAATTTCCTTGTTTGTCTCTTGTTACTTCTATTCCCAGGTAATGTTTTATCTCTCCAAGATCTTCCATTTCAAAATTCGCTGCTAGTAGGTTCTTTATGGTCTTTACATCTTCTTTATTTTTGCAAGCAACCACAATATCGTCAACATAAATAAGAACACAGCACCAATTACCTTCGATTCTTTTGAAATACAAGCACGGGTCAGCCTTTCCTTGAATAAATCCACCGTCGATCAAGGTCACTTTTAATTTCTCGTTCCAAGTTCTTACTGCTTGTTTGAGACCATAGAGACTTTTCTTTAGCAGGCTTGAATTCTAAAGTTAAATCATGGTGCTTGTTTCATGAATATGCTGTCCGGCAAACTTCCATTATGAAAAGCTGCCTTAGCATCCAGGTGATGAACAGTTAATCGTCTTTTTCCTGCAATAGAGAGCAAAGTTCCGAACGTAAATTGGCGAACAACTGGTGCGAAAACTTTGTTAAAATCTATTCCAAATTTTTGAGAAAATCCTTGAGCTACAAGTCGTGCTTTGTATTTTTTTTATATTTCCTTTTTCGTCCTTTTTTACCTTAAATACCCATTTACTTCCAATAGCTTGTCTTTTTTCGGGTAGATCTGCCAGTTGTTCCTATGTGTTATTCTTTTTAAGTGTCTCCATTTTCAAACGTAACTCTGCTTCCACTCCACTGCTCGTACGGTATTGAATTTGTAGATCTTGTTAATAAACGATTTTGAATAAAGACTACTGTTGACACTGCTTCTCCCCAAAAAGAATTTGGAAGTCCAGCGTCAATCAACGTGCAGGGAGCCATTTCAATAATTGTCCGATTTTTTCTTTCAGCAACACCGTTTTGTTGAGGCGAATACCCTGTTGCTAATTGAGTTCTGATTCCTTCTGCTGTAAGGTATTCCTTGAGTTGATTTCCTGTATATTCTCCTCCTCGATCCGAACGTAGAATTCTTGGTTTCTTTCAAAATTTAGTTTTCGTCATCGCAATAAATTCTCTTATAGATTTTTCAACTTCATTTTTGTGAGTCAACAGTTTAATAACTGTGAAGCGCGAAAAATCATCTATAAATGTGATGATATATCGTTTTCAACTTGGAGTAGCCGTTTGCATAGGTCCGCAAACAACCGTATGTACAAGGCTTAACAAAGCTTTGCTTTTGTTCAACGATTCTTTTGGAAAAGGTTGTCTTGTCATTTTTCCTTTTGCACACGTTTCACACAACTCTTTAATACCACATTCCACTATCTTTATTCCGTTGACAAGGTTATTTGCAGCTATGTATCTTTCGGATCGCTTCGGGATCTCTATGTCCTAATACTTTATGCCACTTTATGAATACAATTGACATTATGTGAATTTTCCATAATATTGACCATATCTGGTTTCCGCAGCTCGTATATAGCCCACTACTGCTAGACTTGTATTATTCTTAACTATGAAGCAGTTGTTTTTCTTGAATACTATTTCAAACCCATTATCCGCCGATGGAAATTCAGTCTTTGTCGGGATGTGGATACTTTCTTACATTTATAGACGATCGCACCAGAATGATCTTTGTATATTTTTTGAAAAAGAAAAGTGAAGTCGCAGAAATGTTCGTTGAGTTCAAAGCTTTTGTGGAAAATGAAACGAAGAAGAAGATACGCACCCTTCGGACGGACAACGGCTTAGAATACACCGGAAAATATTTCGAAAACATTTTAAAGCGATCTCGAATACGACATCAGCTCACTGTGCCATACAATCCAGAACAAAATAGTGTAGCCGAGAGAGCGAATAGGACGCTCGTAGAGAAGGCCAAGGCAATGCTGTTTGGAGATGTTCAACTAAAGGAAGTGGGCCAATTTCTTGGCAGAGCAAAAAGCAAAATACAGTTGCTCTTTCAGCGACTGAGGAAGAGTACATGGGTCTATCGTCAATTTGCCAAGAGGGTTTATGGCTTAGGTCATTAGCTAATGAACTAGATCCGGATGCTGTAGCGAAAGGCGTTAACATCTACTGTGACAACAAAAGTGCAGCGGAACTAGCTAGAACTAACGTTTATCGACCACGCAATAAGCATAATAGATACCATTTTCTTCGACACCATGTAGAGCAGAAAAATATCATCGTCAAATACATTCAGACAGAGAAAATGTTTGCTGATGCTTTAACAAAAGTATTGTTTCATCCGAAGCTGAAATCATGTATCGATGGCATGGGTTCTTCAAACCCAAATAGAAGACATATTAACTTAAGTTTATGGGGGCGTGTTGTAATGTAAAGTAAACCTTAAGTTCTTACATTATTATACGCCATCTATTTTATTTCTACTTTGTAATACTGTATTCTCTTTTCTACTTGAGTATTACGAATCAAACATACCTTCTTACATTTTCAATAAAGCATTACGTTGTAACTGGAGTCTCTATTCTATATAGAAAAAACGATATTTCTACAAGAAAATTACAGTCAACTTGCATTCCAAAGGAAAATCTTTGCGGGAAATTGGTGAAATCGTGCGTTGGGCGAACACATTTGAAAATATCTTTTTAAAAATACGCTACTTAATAGAACTTGAAGAGTTCGAACAAAAATTTATCTTAATACGAGAAAAGGCTCATTGTGCGAAAAGAAAATCCAAGAACTTCTGTTCCAAAATTAGCGTCGGAAATCGTGAGATGCATAAAAAGGCATTTGTGTCAACCAAAATCGTTCACAAAGCTTTTGGGAGAGTGTTTTGTTTATCGCTTTATCAGTTTTTTTTTTCAAATATCAATTCTTAAGTATTTAGATAAAAATAAAATAAAAAAAAATCATTGAAAATTAAAATCTACACTGAAAATAAATTCCTAGGTAATATTGATAAAAATGTTTTTGTTGACTTTCAACAAAACAATTTTATCGTTTTGATTATATTTTATCAATACCAAAGAATGATTTTGTTCATTTCACAAAATTGTTTTTATCTTACATGATTTCTTGTCAGTTTAACAAAGTTTTGTTAATAAAACAAAGTAAAACAGAGATTTTAGTCACATCCACAAACAAAATGATTGTTGTATCTATAAAAAATCTACTTTGTAAATGTTTGTCAATTACACAAAGTTTTTGTTCATTTTTTTTTGTCAATTTAACAAAAAATTAAAACATATTTGTAATAATGTTATTTTGCAATATTGAAAAAAAAAATAAAATTGTCAGATAGATAAAAATATTTTGTAAGAGATTTATTTTCGCGACAATTTTTTTTTTAAATAAGACCAGTAGAAACATTAAATGAAAGGTCTATTTAATTCCTATATATGCAGTCCAAAGAGATTTTATCGATTTTCGAGCCCAAACTTTCTAATAATGTCTTTGGTAGCCTCTATTTCTGTAACTAAGCCTTGTAAGAGACTCCGGTTTTAAAAAGGCCTGGTTAAATTCTCCACAACTATCCACATGTGGAAACCAGAAGCTTCTCGGAGTATTTCTAACCAAAGAAATTTTACTGATTTTTTGAGAATTTTGAAAAGATCAAAGACTAACTTTGGTTGGTGCTATTTCCTATATGAAGACTTGTAAGAAGCTCCAGTTATAAAAATCCCTGGTAAATTTTCCACAGCTATCCACAGGTGGAAACCAGAAGCTTCTGTGAGGTCTGGTTCTCGAAATATTTCCAACCAAAGTGATATTACTGAATTTTTGAGAGTTTTGAAAAAATCATGGACTTACCACTTGTCTAAAGAAATCAACAAATTTTGAAAGTTCCCAAAACGCACCGAGACATTGGGTCTTGTGAATAAAAAAAAAGTTAAAGCTTTTTTTGGAGGAAGCTAAAGCCAACTAGTCATAGCTTTTACTAGCAGCTAAAGCTAGACAGTACTAGCTTAAGCTTTGTTTTATGTGAATAAAAAAATGATAACGCTAAATAGCTTATGCTGGAAAATTCTAGCTTAAGCTTCGTAATTTAAGGTGTTCGTTTTTTTATTCACATGTTTCGGCTAGTTAGCTTTAGCTAAAACTGGTACATGTATGACCGAAAGGAAATTTTTTTTGCCTCAATTTGTTATCTGTTCTACAGGGCAAGTATTGGTTTCGGCTAAAAAATGTTTTTAACATTTCGTATGTCAGTTTCTGGGTCTATTGGTTCACAGTCCTATTTGTTGAGATTTCCCTTATGTTTAATTAACAACTCGCACAAGTTAATACTGAAAATAAGACCTAGTCAAAGCTTTCTAGACAGGTCAAAAAATCTTGAAATTTTTGTAGCTTTAACTATAATATTCTAGTTTAAGCTATTTTTATTCACACAAATTGAAGCTTAAGGTAAGAAAACAAGGTAAAACTAAATGAATTTAGCTTTGGCTATTTTAAAATAGCTTTTACTAGAAAAGATCTTTAACTAGCTAGCTTAAGCTTATTTTTATTCACTAAAAATCAAGCTTTTACTTAAAAATCCAAGTTTTAGCTTTAGCTTTTTTTTTATTCACAAGGCCCATACATTGAATGAAAGGTCTATTTAATTTATATATACACATCCAATTGAAAAGCTTCTGAGTGGTCTGGTTATCGAAATATGCCCGTCCAAAGTGATTTTATGGATTTTTGATCCCCAACTATCTATTAATGTCTTTGGTAGCTATCCACAGGTGAAAACCAGAAGCTTCTGTGAATCTGGTTCTCGAAATATTTCCAACCAAAGTGATATTATTGAATTTTTGAGAGTTTTGAAAAAATAATGGACTAACCTCTTGCCTAAAAAAATCACCAAATTTTGAAAGATCCCCAAACGCATCGAGATATTAATTAACAAAAAATTGATTGCAGTCAAATATAAAAAACAAAATTTATCATTTCGATAAAAATTATTATATATTTGTTTTATTGAACATATTATTCACAATTTGGCTTACAACTAATAAGATACTACATACATATGTAATGTGTGAAAATTTACATTCGTTGGCTCATAGGGGGCCTAACTACATACAGTGACCTGAGTTTAATTATTTTTATATAAAATTTACATGACTAAAAAATAAAATTTAAAAGGTTGGTGTACTGTATTGTCCTCAGGGTGCTCATTCCCGGTTGTCAGTGGCTCACACACACATTCACGGATTCAGCAAGTTGTTGAGTGTCTTTCCAAAACTTGCCGAATCTTAGTGGCCGAGTTCAGGCTACTAATAACTAAATTTCTCGAGAAAAACCAAAAAGAATAAAATCGAGAAAAAGGCTTTTTCTAGGTATTCCCCTAGTTATAATTAAATACACGCGAATGTTTCGAAGAGCGAAGCCATCGTTACTAAATAATAATAAGACGAAAGAGGAAAGCGTAATCTTAACACACGAACGAAATTCAATACTCAATTGGACCTTTTTTACTTGTCTTTAAAAAAAGACGAGTTAATAATTTTAGGAAAAGAATCTAATACTACGTTTTCACCAAGAGTAAATCCGGGATTTAAGTGGATTTACCATAAATCTTCTTTAAATCTCGAAGATTTACCATACAAATTTATTTCGTAAATCTAGTAGATTAGAAATAAATCTCTAATAAATCTTCATAGGATCAACCGGTCGAAGTTCGAACTGACCTAACATCCATACTGTGCCAAGCTATCTCGATGATTTTTCATCGTTTGGCACAAATGAAACTTTCTTTCTCTCGCTTCTACTTTATAAGAAAAATTGAAACAACATTAGCATTTTGATAGATGCTGTCAAAGTTAATCTTCTTATTAATATTTCAGTGCGGTGAAAACACGACATAAATCTCTTGCCTTAAATCTCAGATTATCTTTAGGTGAAAACTTAGTATAACAGTTACTTTAATCGTTACGTTAGGGACCCGTTCGCTTACAAATACAATTTACGTTATTTTAGGATGTTAAAATTTGCGATTGCTTGTTGTTTAATTTGGGGTAGGTAAAAGTCTAAGAGTCCACCTGACTCGTTAACTCTTCAGCTCATCCGCTGGCATTCGTTTAGCTATCTGAAACCGTCCATATATACATGCCAAATTAATTACTAAATCATTTGTCACTTTTGCAAATACGTATGCTGGCAAAGTACCCCAATCATTGACTTATTATATATGGACTGCTAGTTGTGTATAATTCTCATACAAAATTTGCAACCAAAATGGTCCAACGGATACAATCGAAACTAGCCCTCGTGCCGACACTAGTGGCAAAAATAAAGAACATAATTAACGACATCTCTTGTTCTACTAGTGCCAACGGAAATGTTTACTCATAGAAACTAAGGACATCTATTGACATTGCTTTGAAGAAACGGTGCTAGTCTATGGTTAGAGAGATAATCGGCTGAGAATAGTGCTAAGGGATCTCGAAAAAAAATCCCCTTTAAAATATTTTATGAATAATTTTGGTTTACTTAATGATTTTATGTCCGCGCAGGTGCATATAATTATATGTTACACAAAATAGCGAACTCATTTTAGGTAATCGTTTAGTTTGTGTCAAAACACAAACTTTTTAGTTGCTCGAACCAAGCAGTTGAGAAACTAAAAATTGAATGTTCGCGCCTAGCCTTACAGTTCTAGTTTAAGATAAGGTGCGTTTTATTATTCCCAAATCTATCTGGATCCGGATCTGGATAAAGTTTTAACATGTATTACAAAAACAATTTGGGATCCTGTTTTGTATCGGGATCTATTTCAAAGATCCAAAAATCAGTTATTACACTGGCGAGTAGATGGCTTTTTATGGCAATAAGGTAGTTTAAGGCTAGTCGCGCAGTGGCAACTGTGATCGAAATCAAATAGTTTAATCACCAGTTGAAAGAGAACCGCGCACTGGCAACTATTTACTCACGCTCGCACTCTTTTCTCTCTTGCACTTATGAAAAACAGCTCAACTGTTGAGAGGCAATCGTTTAGTTTGTGTCAAAACACAAACTTTTTAGTTTCGAGAATCGAGTTTCTCTAAGTGCGCGGTGTTCCATATAAGCCCATATGTTTCATTTTAGCAACTTAACAGTTGCGAAACTAAAAATTGAATGTGCGCGCCTGGCCTAAGCTATAGTGTAGAGAAAAAAGACAAGACATAATTTAAAATTTACAAACCCGAGGATAAAAAGAGACGGACTTATAACACTGCTGTCACTAAGATCCGTATCGTTTTATTTTCAAAGGAAGATCCAGATCCGGATCCAAATAGATTTGTGAATAATAAAAAGCACCTAAAGAAATTTTTTTGTAAATTTGATACAAATTGTAGGATTGGTTTTTCTCTAAAGTGAGTTATTAATTTAAATCAAAATTAGGATTTATTTGCATAACTAATTTTTTTGCAAATATTTTCGCTCTAGCCAAAAAGATCTTAGCTTATCTCTTGATTTCTAGTATAAAAATTAAAATTATTTGTAAAAGTGAAACTAATTGCTTTAGTAAAAGTATTTTTACAAACAATAATAATATTTGTTAATAGATAATACAAGTAAATGGAACGAAAACTATATTGCAGTATATATTTATACGTTGAAAACAAAAATGAAAAAGGGAAAATTAAAAAGGGAAATTTTCAGATTTGGCAATTGGACTATTTGCACATTAGCCCCTTTAGCACTGGTTTCATTTCATAGTATTCAAATTTTCCGTCAGTGTCGGCACGAGGGCTAGTGTCGTTTGGTAATCCGTTGGACCATTTTGTAATCAGCTACTAGCAGTCCATATCTAGTATGTCAATGACCCCAATGATTGATGGTACTGTTGTGAACTACAGCGCCATCTGTTGGAAAATCACATATCTAATTTCTGGAAGAAACAAAAAGCTCTTTTCCAATGTCAAATGTATTTCCCCTTATTCCAACCATCTAGAACATTCCAAGACAAGAACTTTCGAGAACAACTAATTTGAGTATATAAGGGAGTGTTCACGGTTAGCGAGGGACAGTTGATTTTGGATTGTGAAAGTGTGCAAAAGTATTGCTTATTGGATTGTGTTATGAAACAAGTGTGATTTAAATTGAATAAAAGTATTTGAGCTGATTATAAATTGAGATTTACTGTTTTGAATTGGAAAGTGTAAATAAAGAAGAAATACTAAAAAGAGTGATAAGTTTTATTTAACGAACCTAGCAAAATATTACATTGGTGTCAGAAAAGTGGAATAAAACTTATTGTACAGTGAAGTGTGAAAAAAAAAATGAGCAAGTTACTAAAAGAGCTCAACTGTAATGAGCTGAAAAGTGAATTAGGCAAGCGAGAACTTTCTAGAGCAGGATCGAAAAATGAGCTTGTTCTGCGTTTGGCCGAATATTTGAAACAGCAAAATGAAGACCCGAACATCTTCGTCTTTGAAGCTGACGCTGAGGAAGCAGACGTAAGTAAAAATGTAGATGTTTCAAATATGATTAGTCTTCTGCTTCAACAACAAAAGAATGTTCTCGAACGTCTCGAAGAGCAACGAAATGAACAAATCGTCGGCTTACAAGCAAAACTGATTATCTGCAAAAATGCAGTTTGTGGGAAATCGTAAAACAAGTTTTTTGTTTTCTTTAAATTCTTGTAACTTTATGAAGATGACTGCGACTCTATTAGATTTTTGTTATACTATTATAAGAAATATACATAATAAGATGGATTAGCTGGAATATCAAAAAAAAATATTTAGCTCTATTGTTTTGTTAAAAACAACAGATAGTCAATTTTTCCTGAATTTAAGTTTGCGATAAGAATAAGATAGACAGTTACTGTCTACGTAAAGTTTATAATTGAAACATAAAAATCAGCATTTTTTCTATTTTTATTAAGCAGTTAAACAGAAAATATTCGGAATATTTGTTTTACAACAAGGTTTATAATGCATAAAAAAGTAAATCTTCAAAGAAAAAAGTGTTACTCATCGAAGTCGGATTCTGTCTCAGAACCTTCTCCTGCTTCTGGGTGCTGGTCTGTCTTTGCAGAGGAAGGTAAACTGTTGTACCAAGAATGGTAAATTTCAGGGATGGCTCCAGTTGTACAAAGCTTCAGTAAGTCCTTTTTTTTTTGCGGCAGATATTGGGATTTCTTTTGTATATAAAGCAGTAAGAGTGTCTGGAGGATTGGTCTCCCTTAATTGTCTGGAAGCAGTTACTTTTAGAGCCTTAAATTCTTCACTATAATTGTATTTAAATTTAATTACACCTGGCTGCTTTTTCTCATAGCGCATGCATTTAAGTTTAAGCCATTGAACTCTGTTACCATCTTCATCAATGCAACGATTTTTAACTATTTTTTTGGCCAACTCTTTTAGATTTTTAAAGTCCCCGTACAAGAGTTCTGTGACTTCATAGGGTGAAGCTTGTTTCTTCCCTTTCTTTGAACGTGCCATTTTGAAAATATTAATCCAATCGTGCAGGGTAAATACTTCGACGAATTTTTTGGCAGATTCAATTGCACTATGCATGGAATCTACCTCCATATGCGAATGGCCCGATTCTAAAAAGTTATGCTGCACAATGTCCAAATCCGTGTTCTGAACAACAAAGAGAAATAATGCTGCAATGTACTGATTTCTGTTCTGGCCAGAACAGGTGGCTGAAAATAACGATACTTCTTTTATAGTGCTGGGTATTGAGCTAAGCCATCTTAGAAGTGCGGAACCGATTTCCGAGCTTCCTCGTTGACCGTTAATCTCAGTCCATGTAAAACAGTGAGCTTTGTTTGGAAGAGCGGCTTCGTAGACAGTCAAGTTATAGACACATAACTTTCTGCTGTAATACATTGGGGCAACGTCACTAGACGGAATCTGCAAAACACTTTGTAAGTCAAATATTGCAGAAACAAAAGTTTTATCAGTATTTGCGCGTTTTTTGTCTTCATTCTTAGCAGCATTTGCCTCATCTCTTCGTAAAATATGTGCTTTATATAGCTCTTCATTTTCATTTGTCTTTTTATAATTGGAACATGTTAAGCAGTTGTCTTTCTTCGGCTTAAAAAATGATAAATTGTAATTTTGACAGAAATACCGCCGATATGTAATTTTCGATAAAGGTGCAATGGATTCTTTTTCACACTTTTCCAAAAATAAGCTGTGCATTTTGACTATAGACAACTTTTCATCTAAATACTTCCTTTTGGATGATTTTCTACAGTAGTGTGATTCGGTAACTGGAAAGCTTTCAATGTGGGCTTTTATTTCATCTAGAACTTTTTTTGGTGTTTTATTTGAAGGAGTTCCAGTACCACGTTGGTCAGGTCTTATGAAAGTCCCAAGCTCACTTCTCCCGGACATGGCAGAGTCAACTGGTCCATGACTGATGCAGAGAGTTTTTAAAAAGAAATTTTTACATACCTGCTTTTTTTCACTTCGGTTGAAAAAAAAATAAGTTCTGCTAAATTCCTTCTTCCTCACTACAGTGCTAGTGGTTCGACGTTTTACTGCACTTTCACATACCATATTTATTAGAAAATCTTTTTGCCGGTTAAAATCTAACTTCCAATACTCTCGACAAATTTTACTCCGCATAACCTCAGTATAAGTTTCTGTACATTTATACTTGCATTTAGTGCAATCAATTGCTTTTGTAACTTTCGGTTTGTTTTGTATGGCAATCCTTGCCTTCTCTTCTCTTTATTTATATTACGCTTCCACTTAGAAATTTTCCTTTCTTTCCAACGTCTTAAACAATTTCTTTCTGTATCAGGGCTTTTTTCGTCAGATTCAGAGCTGCTTGCTATAGGAGGAAAATAGTTGTCACTACTGGAATCTGAAAAATCCACTTTCATCTAGTGGCGTTGATGTAGAGGGCATGGGTTCTCTTGGATTATTGTCATCTAGTCGACAAGAAAAATTATAAAACTGCTCTAATACCGCCTGTTTATCTTACCTTCAACTAAAAGCTTGTGTGCATTTTTAGCTAATTCCACAAGTAGCTTACCTCTAGATAACATTGTGAATCAAAAGTGATGAAAAATTTCAAACGAATCTTACTTTCTCCAAATTCAGAATTGAAGTGAGTAAACCACTGAATAACTGTCATTAACACTGGAGTAAACGCGTAGTCACTAAAGTAGACCACATAACAAGTTTTATTCATAAGTACAAATTCATTCCTACTTAAATTCGGTATCTACAAAAAAAACGGATTTTTGTTCTGGAAAAATTGACTATGTGACTTTGGTCAGTTCTTCCTGAATTTTTTTCACGTGAAGGCAGATAGTCAAAAAACAATTGAAACTAGTTTGCATATTTTAGGGCAAAATATCAGATAGGCAGTTTTTACAGAATTTTCTTCTCGATTTTTCATTATAGTTGGCATTAATAACACAAAATACAAATTTTTGTAGTTGGTCAGTTTTGCTTGTAAGCCGACGAAATGAAAGAACGAAATGAGCAGAAAAACGAACAAAAGCATGTTCTCGAACGTCTCGAAGAGCAACGAAATGAACAAAAGAATGAACAAAAGAATGTTCTCGAACATCTCGAAGAGCAACGAAATGAACAAAAGAATATTCTCGAACGCCTTGATAAACAGCATAGCGAACAAAAGGACCTTCTCGAAGAGCAGAGAAACATGCTAGAAGGCAAGCTTGTTAACATCGAGAATAATGTGTCTGCACTTGATGAACGTGTTTCATTGCTAAAGAATCAAGTCGGCAACAAAATGGAGACGTTTTCAAAAGAGCTAGATCGCATTCGAAATATAAAGATTCGGGAAAGTTCTGGAGAAACCTTGAGGAAAAAAGGAGATGCAACCTCCAACCTTTGATGGACAAACTTCTTGGTCTATATACAAAAAGCAATTCGAGGCAGCTTCTACAACAAATGGCTAGGATGAGGCTGACAAGTATATAGCCTTAACTCTTGCTCTTAGAGGAGCAGCTGCTGAGTTGTTGCAAACCATACCAGCAGATAAGAGCGGCGACTTCAATTCCTTGGTTTTGGCTATAGACAAACGCTTCGGTAACAGCCACATGAAAGAAGTCTTCAAAGTGCAACTCAATTCCAGAGTTCAGAAGAGGGGCGAAACTCTACAACAACTGCAAGCGGACATTGAAAGGCTTGTTCATCTTGCATATCCAGATGTTGGAGAGGAAATCTGTAACCAGTTTGCAGTTGAGGCATTTGTTCGCGCCATTTCCGATATACATCTTCAAAGGGCCGTGCGAACTGCTGGAAAACGAACTCTTTCGGAAACATTAGCGTTTGCCTTGACAATGGAAGCAGCTGAGCAAGCTTCTCATGGAGTACATCGACATAAAGAAGCCATCGTCGAAGAATGCTCATGCCAAAGAACTGATGTCCAAAGGAACCAACGAAACGGACTTGCAAAGTGCTGGAATTGCAACAAGACTGGACATTTACAGCGTCAATGTCGATTACCACCAAGAAGAGCTTGTCAACATTGTGGGCACGGAGTTTCAAACTCAGAACAAGGTAACAATAACACCAGTGCTACTTCCCGAACAGTTTCCCTGTAGGGAAACGAGTAAGAACCAACTTCGAGGGGCAGAAGCTGGTTTCTGGTATCGATGGCCCCAGAAACACCATCCAGGTCTCTCAGACTAAACGAGACAATAAAAGTCTGACTGTCGAGGCAACTTTAAATGGCAACAAACGTGTGGTCACAATCGACACCGGTGCCACAGCCTCCATTGTGCGTCAAGACCTAGTACACCTGAATTGGCTACATAACACCAATAGCTACCGTCTAAGAACTGCTACAGGAGAAGCAGCTAGAGTTTATGGTGAGGTCCGACTTGGAATTCGAATAGCAGATCTAGAATTCTCACACAAATTTTTGGTGGCAGATATATGTGACGAGTGCATCATCGGAATGGACTTCATGAAAGAACATCGAGTAGTTTTGGATATCGGCAACCAGGTACTCAAATACCAGAATACAGAGATTCCAATGATCTATGGGCACGAAGGAATAACAACTCTAAGGACTGTCATCAAAGAAGATGTGGTTATTCCTACTTCTTCTGAGGTATTTCTTTGGACAAAATTAGATGGTGAGTGTGGACGCCATCGATACCTAATGGTGGAACCAGGCCCAGATTTTTCTTCCCAAAAGGTCATTATTGGGAAGACACTTGTGGCTCCGAACAACAATATGGTCCCCGTACGGATACTCAACACCAAACCGTACGATGTAAAGTTAACGAAAGGAGAAATTATCGGTAAGTGCGAATCTGTCGCAGCCATAACACAAATCGACGCTGAAACACCGAGAAAGACATTAGAACCTGAGGAGCTCAATACCATCAAGGCAAAGATACTCAATTCATCTAACCTAGACCAACATCAGGTTAAAACGGCAGAAAGCCTTCTGAATGAGTATGCCGACATTTTCGCTTCACCAAACGGGAAATATGGAAGGACACAAATGGTGCAGCATCGAATAAATACAGGAGATGCAAGACCCATTCGTCAGCCCGCTAGACGTCTGCCACTGGCCAAACAAGATGAAGTTGACGAAATGATTACCACCATGAAGAAGGATGGTTTGATTGAGAACTCCAAGAGTCCTTGGGCGTCACCAGTGGTCCTAGTCAAAAAGAAGGACGGAAGTACACGGTTTTGTGTTGACTACCGAAGGTTGAATGACGTAACCAAGAAAGACAGCTACACCCTGCCAAGAATTAGTGACACCTTAGATGCGATGGAAGGAGCACATTGGTTTTCAACGCTGGACTTGAAAAGTGGATATTGGCAAGTTGAAATTCACCCTGAAGATCGAGAAAAGACAGCGTTCTCCACAGGTAATGGGCTCTGGCAGTTCAAGGTAATGCCGTTTGGTCTTTGCAACGCTCCGTCTACATTTGAGCGTTTGATGGAGTGCGTCTTTCAAGGTCTGACTTGGAAAACTTGTCTTGTCTACTTGGATGATGTTATCGTTTATGGAAAGACATACGACCAACACTGTAAGAACCTAAAGGGTGTGTTCCAGAGACTTCGAGAGGCTAACCTTAAACTGAACCCAGAAAAATGTGCACTGTTCCAGACTGAAGTAAAGTATTTGGGACATATCATCTCGTCCCAAGGAGTCAGGACCGATCCTGAAAAAGTTGACACCGTCAAAAATTGGCCAACACCACAGGACAAACATCAACTACGAAGTTTTCTTGGTCTTGCTACTTATTACAGATGTTTTGTAAAGAACTTTGCCGGAATTGCGAAGAGTTTGCATCAGCTAACGGAAAAGAACAAGCAGTTTAGATGGTCAGGTGAGTGTGAAAAAGCCTTCCAAGAACTGAAATACCGTCTATGCAATGCTCCGGTGCTGATCTATCCGACTCCAGGCAAGCCTTTTATCATCGATACTGATGCAAGCAACGTAGAAGTCGGCGTTGTTCTGTCACAAGTGCACAATGGCGAAGAAAAGGTTGTCGCCTATTTCAGCAAAGTACTGTCGAAGACCGAAAGGAACTACTGTGTGACCAGAAGAGAACTCTTGGCACTCATTTTGGCAACGAAACACTTCCACAAATACATCTATGGACAGAAGTTTCTTCTACGAACCGATCATGGTGCTCTTAACTGGTTGTTGAACTTCAAGAACCCAGAAGGACAAGTCGCAAGGTGGATAGAAAGACTGCAGACTTATGATTACGAAATTCAACACCGAAGGGGAAAGCTGCTGCAAATGCCGACGCTCTATCCCGAAGGCCTTGTAAAATAGATTGCAAGCATTGCAGGCGACAAGAAGAAAAGGAATCCATCAACATTCTACGAATAAGGGCTGACCCCATTTGTGGATGGAGCAATGAAGAAATAAGATCTGCTCAACAAGAAGACCCCGACATTGAACCTCTTCTCGCATGGAAAGAACATGAAGAAAAACCCGCATGGAATGACATTTCCGATAGGAGTCCAGTTTTAAAGGCCTATTGGGCACAATGGGACTCACTTTATGTGCAAGAAGGTGTTCTTCGGCGAAAATGGGATTCCGCTGATGATAAATCCTATGTGATGCAGCTTGTGTTACCTCAATCGAAAATCAAAAAGGTTCTTCGAGAGATGCATGATGGACCTTCAGGAGGCCATTTGGGAGTCAATAAAACGTTAGAAAAGGTGAGGCAACGATTCTACTGGTTGCATGCAAGAGACGACGTTGAAAAGTGGTGCCGAAATTGTGACGTTTGCGCTGCAACCAAAGGACCTGGTAGAAAACTGCAAGGAAAAATGATGCAATATAATGTCGGCTCACCGTTTGAAAGGATTGCTGTTGATGTAGCTGGCCCATTTCCGGAAACGAATGATGGAAACAAATACATTCTGGTGGTAATGGATTACTTCAGCAAATGGCCTGAGGCATACGCTATCCCGAACCAAGAAGCCAAGACCGTGGCCGACCAGATTGTGTCTAACTGGGTAAGCAGGTTCGGTGTGCCTATGGAGCTCCATTCTGACCAAGGAAGGAACTTTGAGTCGAACATATTCCAAGAGGTGTGCGCGTTCCTTGGCATTAAGAAGACGAGAACCACACCACTTCATCCCCAATCTGATGGAATGGTCGAGAGATTTAACAGGACCTTAAAAGAGCACCTCACTAAGGTCGTAGGCGACTACCAAAGAAACTGGGATAGGCACATACCACTATTTTTGATGGCCTATCGAAGTGCAGTACATAGCTCAACAGGACAAACACCATCTGAAATCCTGTTCGGAAAAAGCATACGGCTGCCTAGTGAGATAAGGTTTGGACACCCACCACAAGAGTCTCAGGAAACAGGAGATTACGTGAGTGACCTAAAAGAGAGGCTAATCGACATCCACGAAAGGACCAGGACTAGAATGAGCACTTACAGCGATCGAATGAAGACAAGGTACGACACAAGAGCAAACACGACAGGATTCCAAGTAGGAGATCGTGTATGGCTATATAATCCACATCGTCAAAAGGGATTGTCGCCGAAGCTTCAACAAAACTGGGAAGGCCCTTATACTGTCGTCAGGAAAATCAATGATGTCGTTTACCGAATTCAAAGAGGGTCCAGAGGAAAGTTAAAAGTTGTGCATAGCGATCGACTGCACCGATACAGTGGCGAAGCTGGAGATAGAATTGTTCGGGAGGAACAATCTTAAGAAGGGGGCAATGTTGTGAACAGAGCTTTATACTACTACAGCGCCATCTGTTGGAAAATTACATATCTAATTTCTGGAAGAAACAAAAAGCTCTTTTCCAATGTCAAATGTATTTCCCCTTATTCCAACCATCTAGAACATTCCAAGACAAGAACTTTCGAGAACAACTAATTTGAGTATATAAGGGAGTGTTCACGGTTAGCGAGGGACAGTTGATTTTGGATTGTGAAAGTGTGCAAAAGTATTGCTTATTGGATTGTGTTATTAAACAAGTGTGATTTAAATTGAATAAAAGTATTTGAGCTGATTATAAATTGAGATTTACTGTTTTGAATTGGAAAGTGTAAATAAAGAAGAAATACTAAAAAGAGTGATAAGTTTTATTTAACGAACCTAGCAAAATATTACAGTACCATGGTTGACATCAACCTCGTTAGAATTTAGCAGCCGCAACCAGAGAAAAGAAGGAAATAAGGCCAGTCATTGTTGCGGTAAATTTTTCCGTAACAATACAAAAATTTCATCTGTTCATCTTCTTTCCTCAAGTCATAAAAATGATAACATTTGAAGCCTTACCTAATACTTTACTTGAGGACCATTCATTTTACTTTGTAAATTTTCCTTGAATAGTTTCAACTTGTTTCGAGTAAGTCAAATAGAAAGGATTTCATATTGTTCTTCCATGTTCTACTATTAGGGTCTTCTCAGAGAATAAACATAGTAGACATTTGATAAGATTTGCATGTTCTCATCGTAAAACCAAGCATTTAAAGTGCTTTCTTGATAAAAAAAAGTTTATATGTAATAAGAATAAAAGTTTCGAATCAAAAATTAATCTATTCAAGAATGGACCCATTCATTGTATATGGAAAGCTAGTATAGTATCGTTTTCTAGTAGAATATATTATCTTGCATTTATTGAGAGTCAATGTTAAACAACTTTAAAAAAAAAAACGATTTTCCAACAGTCTCAGATCACTTTGTAGGTAGGTAAATATTTTCATTCGCATTTTGTATTACCCTAAATATTTTTGAATCAGCAGCATACCTACATTAAACAAGACGATTTTATGTTTTTGGAAAGGTCATTAATATATACCTACTACCCGACCCAGCTCTCGAAATTCGAGCGCCAATTTATTTTTTAAATTCATTATCATTCAATAACAGACAGAGAATTCATGATTTTTTTAAATTCTTGAATGTAATAACAAGTACCTATACAAAGCACTCAATCCTGGGGCCAAATTACCGCATCAGTGAACGAGTGAGTGAGTCCCATCAGTGATCGAATGAAAACGTCAAATTAGAGTAATCGGTTGCTAGTTGACGTAAGCGGTAATGCCAAAGTCACATAATTCAGTCACGTATTACTCGATAACTGATGCGGTAATTTGGCCCCTGGAGTCCAAAGGAAAACAGTTAATGGCAAACAAACTTTCAAACCTATATACATTATTCACACATTAACAATTTTTGTTTCGGTTCTTTCATGTCATTGTCCTTCAGCTGTTGTTATGGCCAGAATATTGAAAGCGAACCCACGTCGCCGGAGTGACGTCAACCTGTGAATTTTGTGTTACATCTAAAAATTTCACTCTCATAATTTTTTCATATCACGGCAATAAAAAAATATACCATATTATTTTATTGGGACTCGAACCCACGTCGTTGCAGTGACGTTCTTCCATCTCGAAAAACACAAAAAGTAAAAGTTGAAATGGTTCTAAATTTCACTTTTTCACTTTTTGAAAACACTAACACAGAAATTGCCTGATAGATGATAGAAAGATAATTTAAGAATTAACTACATTCAACTTCAAAGAGTGAAAAGTGAACAAAATGTGCTGTATTTTTCCAAACAACAACAAAAGCAAAATTTAAAATGGTTCTAACTTTTACTAAACTTAAACTGTATCACTGTATAGTGTAAATGTATGCTCTATTCAGCAACAGATGTCGCTAGTCGATTTGACATTTCTAATTGTTTTTGTTTTTGTTTTCCGGGCATTTTTTTTGCAATTTTTATTTACTCTTTTAAACAATTTCTGTGTAGTATATTTAAATAATTTTGGCATTCTGCACATCTATGCAAAAAATTCTTTCGGTTAATATGTAATTTATGTCCCTTCAGTTTTTGTGGGCCGCGAAAAGTGTACCACAAAAAACATGTTCGCTGTTTTATTATATGATTCTTATTTATTGGAAGTCCAATCTTGAATTCTCCAACAGCCATTTTGAAAAATACTGTTTAAAGAATATACCGAGAAGGACTCATTGTCCAAAAAAAGTAGTTTTGAAGCGTAGGTGTTTTGCGCTAGTATGAGTGTGTGCGTGTGCGGGTGTATGAGCGGGTGCGTAAGCGAGTGCGTGAGCTGGGATGATTTAACAGCAGCGACGATGATGGTGCGACGATGAGGAAAAACAACGTTGCAGAGCCAGGCGACCAATATTGTTCAGCCTGTCTACTGTTCTCGAGCAAAAGCAAAGTATTCAAGAAAAAAATAATAAGCAACTCCAACTATAGGTTGTATGTTTACTCATACGATTTATTTGAACAAATGCTTAAAGTTTCTAATTTGCTTCGCTCTTTTATACTGCAGAGCTGAAGCTTTTACTGTTACAAAAAATATAATACAATTGTTTACAGTATAGTGAAAAAAAATGATTTTAAGTTAATTTACAATGTTGTGCAAAAATATGATGATGAATATATTTCGTATTTTGATAAAAAGTGAGTGTTACAATCTCCCCCTCTGCCTCATAGAACGTCTCGGAAATGGGGCAGCACTAGATGAATGAGCTTCTGGTGAATTCATCTTTCTCTGAGAGTCAGGAACAGTCATCTTTTTACTTATAGGCTTGAGATTTGCTGGTCTTCCTCTTTTTCTGAAAGGTATAATTGGGTTAGGAGTAGGAAGTTCTTTCGAACCACCTGAAAATTTATAAAGCATGGAAACGTGGTAGGTACCCAAGGGTACAGTTGGATCATCTTCTTTACCAATAGTGTATGTACTTGAACCCTTCTTCCCTATAATAATATAAGGTCCATCTCTTTTTGGTGCAAGTTTAGCTGTGAAACCCGCTGATGCTTTACTGATTGGATGGGTTTTTACAAGCACTTTTTCGCCAATTTGAAAATTAACATGGATTCTACGCTTTTTGTCTGCATAGCTTTTGTTTTTATCTTGAGACTTTTCACTTAATTCCTTTGCTTCTTTAAGGGTGTCCGCTAGTTTAAGAAGGTGTGGTGTAATTTGTGGCACAAAGTTTTCGGATTGAACTATTGTTCTTAGGTCATGATTCACATCGTCAAGGGTTCGCAATTCTCTTCCAAAGGTTAGATAAGCAGGAGAAAATCCTGTGCTATCACACTTTGCTGTATTCATTGCGAATCTAATTGCTGGAAGCTTAAAATTCCAGGCTGTGTGTTGATTTCCCACTAAAATAGATAATTGGGTTTTGAGGTCTCGATTCTTTCGTTCAACTGGATTTGCTTCGGGATGGTATACAGGCGTGAAGGATTGTTGTATTCCAAGGCAAAACGTAAGCTTTTGCATAAGAGCTGATATGAATTGTGTTCCATTGTCACTATGAAGACGCCTTGGAACACCGTAACGCAGAAAGACTTCATTCAATAGGGTAAGAGCGCAATTCTCAGCTGTACCTTCTTTCAATGGGAACAATTCTACCCAACGACTACAAAGGTCTTCAACCACTAGAATCCACTGATGTCCACTTTGGCTTGTAGGTAGCGGGCCAAAAAGATCAACTGCAATTACTTCAAATCTTTGACTGCTAGGAGTTGTTTGCAATAAGCCAGCAGGTTTTAAGTTTGAAGCTTTGTAACGTTGACAGTCAATGCAAATTTTGACGTGGTTTGCTACATCGGCTCTCATTCCAGGCCAATAATAACGAGCAGAAATACGAGTCAAAGTCTTTTCAACGCCGTAATGTCCAGACGTTGAGTCGTCGTGGTATTTCTTTAAAATCGTGGCTTTCATCGTTTTTGGAACAACTAATTGTCCACTTTCTGAGTCTTCTTCTGAGCAATAGCGATAAAGTACTCCATCAACTAACATGTATCCACGATTGGTCCAACGGATAAAATCGTCATCATTTTGTTCAAAGGATTCGATGATTGGCTTTAGGTCTATGTCAGCGAGTTGTTCCTCCCTTATCGCTTTTGCACCTCTTCGAGGTATGTCCACATCAACTGAACAAATGATACATTCTTCTGGTTCATGGTTTTCGTCAGCACATGGTGGTCGGGACAGAGTATCAGCGACGACATTCCTTTTACCTGGATTGTAACCAATCTCAATATTATATGGTTGTAGCTGAAGTGCCCATCGGGCAAGTCTGCCAGTTGGAGATTTTAGGGTCATCAGCCATCTTAGGGGTTGGTGATCAGTGAGAATCTTCACTTCTGATCCTTCGATATAACCTCGAAATTTTTCGACTGCCCATACCACGGCAAGTGCTTCTCGTTCGGTGGTTGAGTAGTTTCGTTCGGCTGATGACAGTAGTCTGCTTGCAAACTCGACAGGGTGTTCCATTTCATTCTCCCCCTGGAGCAAAACAGCACCGAGAGCATAACTGCTGGCATCGGTTTTGAGAATAAACGGAATTCCTTCTTTGACTTGTTGCAATATTGGAGAAGAAATCAAGAGGTTTTTGAGTCTATCAAAGGCGTATTGTTCCTCTACTTCCCACTTCCACACGGCACTCTTTTTAGTAAGGTTTGATAAAGGTTTGGAAATGTCGGCAAAATTTGGGATGAATCTTCTGTACCACGAACAGGTTTGCAAGAAAGATAGCACTTGTTTTTGATTCTTGGGTCTAGGGCGTAGAAGGATGGCGTTCGTTTTCTCAGGATCAACTTTAAATCCATCCGGGGTCAGGATATGACCCAAGTATTTTACTTCGGAGCAACAAAACTTACATTTTTCACGATTGAGGCGAAAACCAAATTGTTTGAGGCGGGCAAACACGTTCTTAAGATCTTTTAGATGCAGAGTGAAATTTTCGGAACAGATGATTATGTCGTCGAGGTAGGCGAGTATCAGAATTTGTGGGAGCTCGTTTTTAAATTTATTGATGAGGCGTTGAAAGGTAGCTGGTGCGTTTCTCAATCCGAAAGGCATTCGATTGAAAACATAGGACCCAAACGGTGTTACGAAAGCTGTTTTTTGTTTATCTTCTTCGGCTACTTTTATTTGCCAATAACCAGATCGCAAATCTAAAGTTGACATATATGGGGTGCTTTTTGCTGCATGAAGAAGATCGTCCATTCGTGGCAGTGGATACCTATCTGGAATAGTAATAGCGTTCAACTTTCTATAGTCCACGCAAACTCGTATGCTTCCATCACTCTTTGGTACCATTACTACGGGAAAAGCCCATGGAGATTCTGATTCCTCGATTATGCCCTTTACCAACATTTCATCGATTTCTGCCTTGAGTTGAGTTCTTCTAGCTGGTGAAATTCGGTAGGGTGCATTGGAAATCGGCTTATGAATACCGGTATTGATTTTATGCTCTATAACACTAATGGGTGTACTTATTTCTCCGAATAAGTCAGTTGGACTCTGTCTCTCATTTGTGATAGTCTACATCTATTTTCTCTATAAATTTTTTTCACTATGGACATTCAATGTTCTAAGTGTAAAGTATTCACGATTCAAAGTGATTCCATTTACTGCGGCTCTTGTCTCACATTTTTCGACTTGAATTGTGCTAAACTGAGTGATTCTCATTATTCCGCGCTGAAATCAAATGAAAATTTAATTTGGCGGTGCGATTTGTGCAAAGACATTCCTTTATCAAATTGCATTGCAAAAATCAAAGACTTTTATCGTTTCTTTGCGGATCATAAAGCTGTGTTTGAAAAGCTCATCACGGATGATCGAAGTGCTAGTGCATTACAACCCCCCCGTGTAACCCGCTCTAAGACCAAAAAAGTTGTAATCGAAACCAATAACAACAAAAGCTTACAGCTATCCAAAGAAGTAAACTTCTCTTCTTCTCCTCGACAATCATCTTCGTCACTGAACTGGAATAAAACAAAAAACACTCCCTTATCATCTCGCCCGACAAGAGGCGATGGTATCAAAGATCTCTCTCATACAAAAAAACCTGTGTGTGTATCAAAGCTCGTTGCAAAAACAACAATCAATCCCAGTTCTTCTATGCAGAGTCGGGAAATTGATAAAGCTGTGTGTAGTGTTGGTGCACATGAGAGAAATATCAAAATTGTTGACGGAGTTTCGTTTGCTAATGTAGCAGCATCTGCCTTGTCTGCTGGTTCAGACAAAACTGATGAGAAATTATGCATTGGTTCTAATCAACGTAACCCTGAAAAAGTGAATATGAAGGAGGTTGATATTGTGGAAGACCATGATGTTAATAAGAAAGATGCTGTAGTTGTTGTTGTTGATGATGTGGATGATACGGTGGCTGTTGGTGGTGGTGATGCTGCTGAGTGTAGCCACGTTGATGTTGCTGGTGCTGATGACGTTGCTGTTGCTGCCGGTGTTGTTGCTGTTGAGGTTGATCTTATTCCTACTCCTTCTCAAATCTTCAATGCACATGCGGTAATAGGTGTTGTTGGAAATGGACCAAACAATGTATCGGGTAAAACTAATACAGTCAAAAACGTGACTGCTGATTGTCCTAATGTGAATGATGTTCCCAAAATTGCTAATACTGCTGAAGAATACACTGAAGGTCGATGGAATGAAGCCAAGCCAAAAAATAAAAATACTAAAGAAATATCGGGCAATAAAATTATAGATGGTGGAATTTTCGGTGATTCTATTATTCAGACTCGAAAATGGCTGCATTTATCCAGTTTCCGTCCTACAACAAGTACTGAATCAATAATTGAGTATATTTCGTTATCTAGTGGTATTGAGTCTTCGTTAATATCTTGCTTCAAGTTAGTAGGGAAAGATGTGAAATTGGACCAACTTAAAAAGGTTAATTTTAAAGTTGGCATTCCAACTGAATCATTTGACTTTATTTTCAATGCAAACTTTTGGCCAAAAGGAATACGTGTGAAAGTTTTTAAACATCTTCAAAAAAACGGGAAAGGACGGGCACTGGAAATACTATAATAACACTTCCTTTGCCCAGTACCATCCATAGTCCTTATCAAAATACCACTGAGGATCCAATTTCTACGGCCGAGCTAAATTCTACACTTGCTGATGAAATCCTAGTATACTACCAAAACGTAGGAGGTATGCGTTCTAAATTGTTAACTTTCCATGATGCTGTTATCGAGTGCAATTATAATATCATCGCTCTCACAGAGACCTGGTTGAGTGATGACATTTCAAATGCTGAAATCTGCAATAATAACTACGACGTTTACAGGAGGGATAGAGACAAAATCTGTACGGAACTTACGAAAGGAGGTGGAGTACTAATTGCTGTCAGTAGACATTTTAAGAGTAGAGAAATATCTCTTGCAAACTCCTCAGGTTTGATTGAACAAATATGTGTGCGTGTAAGCTTCCCTAACGATCTTAATGAAATTAATATCTATTTTTTTAACTCTTATATTCCTCCAAAATCGAGTTTTGATATTTATAATGCTCACATAAACAATATAAATACAATTGTAAGCTCTTTAGATTGTAATTCTTTCGTGGTAGTCTTAGGTGATTTTAATTTAAGCAATATAGTTTGGATTTATTCTGAGGAAGATAAAGCTCTTCTACCTTATAATGTTTTAAATGAAAACGAGACCATTGTTGTAGATACTATGTCAGCTCTTAATTGTATTCAAATGAATAATATTGTTAATTCTATTGGAAGAATTTTAGACCTTGTTTTTATACAAGAAGACCTAGAAATAAATTTAACTGAAGAGGATTTACCTCTATTAAATAATAGTTTTCACCATAAAGCACTGCGATTAGAGTTAAAATTGATCACATTTAATAATTTTTATCGTTCAAAAAGTGAAGTTAATTATAAATATGACTTTAACATTGGTATAAATAACTTTTTAATAAATGTTGACTGGATGTCGATATTATGTTTCCATGATGTAGAAAGTAATTATAACGCTTTTCTTAACATTTTATACAAAGCTTTCTCTAACCATGTTCCTATTAAACGGATGAAGAAAAATAATAAACCCGTTTGGTATACGAAAAGTTTGTCCAGATTAAAGAATTTAATGATGAAAATGGATAAAACGAGTAGGGTCGATATAAGTTTTCGAAGCGAGTATTGTCGTTTACGTAGAGAATACGATTTTCTTAAAAAATTCATGTACAGACAATATGTTTGGTCTTTAGAATCAAATATTAAAACTAATTCAAAATGTTTTTGGCAATATATAAATTCCAAGCGAAAATCATTTGGTATTCCTACTTACATGACTTACAAAAGTATTGGAAGTAGTGATCTTAATACAATATGTAATTTTTTTGCATCATTTTTTCGTTCGAACTTTATATCGAATCTAGATCACTCTGTAATTAATTATGACATTCCTGCTATAACTGATATAGGTATATTATATCTGTCAGAAGAAGAAATTTTCTCCGCCCTCTGCAAATTGGAGAATAGTGTAAGTCTGCCCCCCGACAATATTCCTGAAATTTTCTTAAAAAAATGTAGGTCCAATTTATCTAAACCGCTTCATATAATTTTCAACATGTCTCTCGAAAAAGGAATTTTTGTGGATGCTTGGAAAAGTTCGTACATAACTCCAATTCATAAATCAGGTTCAAAACAATCAATTGAAAACTATAGGCCAATTGCAAAACTTCAATTGATTCCCAAGATTTTCGAATCCTTAGTTAAAATTAAAATGTATGATGCAGTTAAAGCACATATCTCGCCTTTTCAACATGGTTTTGTTACTGGGAAATCTACAGCAACTAACCTTGCATTATTTACTAACTTCTGTATAAACACAATTGAAAAAAAAAGCCAAGTTGACGTCATATATACTGACTTTTCTAAAGCATTTGATAGAGTTAGCCATAAACTACTTTTGTTAAAGCTTAAATCTCTTGGTTTTCACTCTCAGATGTTCAGCTGGATTAAAAGTTATCTTGTGAATCGAGTTCAAATAGTTAAAATCGGACAAACTAAATCTGACCTAATTTTTAATGACTCTGGAGTTCCTCAGGGAAGTCATCTGGGTCCACTCCTGTTTTTACTTTTTGTTAATGACTTACCTAGCTTCGTTTTAGACTCCTATTGTCTTTCATTTGCTGATGATTTTAAAATATACAGAGCAATCAATTCAATTACGGATTGCATGCAACTCCAAAAAGATGTGACTTCTCTGTCAAAATGGTGTTTGTCCAATAAGCTTGATTTAAATGTAAAAAAATGTTTTATTCTAACCTTTAGTAGGTCTTTTAAACCAATTTTATTTGACTACTATATATCCGAGAACGTTCTTCAAAGAGTTTCAAATCATAAAGATTTAGGAGTTTTTTTCGACTCCAGACTGGATTTCAGAATGCATGTTGATTATATTGTGTCCAGAGGCAATTCTATGCTTGGATTTTTGTTTAGGAATTCTAAGGAATTTAAGTGTCCTTATACAATTAAATCACTTTTTATTAGTTTTGTTCGACCGATTTTGGAATACTGCTCAGTAGTTTGGTCTCCTTACTACAGAAATGCGTCTAATAGAATTGAAAGAATTCAAAAAAGAGTCACGAAATATTCGCTTCATAAACTTGAATGGACCCTACCTTTACCAACGTATAGAGATCGATGTACGTTGATGGATATAAAACCTCTTGAAACTAGAAGAATCTATTACTTGGTTTCATTTGCAAGAGATGTAATAACAGGTCATATTAATTGTGCTCCGTTAAGTGAATTATTTATAAGACATACACCGGGACGTTGTCTCAGACCAAGGGATAATCAATTTTTCTTCATATCACATCATTCGACAAATTACGGATTTAATGAACCGGTTACCAGAGCCTGCCATTTTTTTAATAAATATGCCCATGTAATCGAACTTGAAAGTTCAAAAGAAATATTCAAAAAAACTATCATGAACTCAATTGTAATAGATTAATAGAAATTATATTTATACTGAATACTTATTACTTAACATTATTTTATATATATCTATGTCTAAGAAAGTTTATGTACTTATAGACGAAATAAATAAATAAATAAATAAATAAATATGGGTCGCTAGAACTTCCTCCAGCACTCTTTTTCCATGTCCACCTATACCGCAAGCTTCTTCAGGTCGAAGTTTTATATCGATGGAGTTGAGTGTGAACCATTCATCGGGATTTGAATCAACTCGTGTTGGTGCAGCGAACAGATCACTCGTCCTTTCCGGTATCTTCATCTCTTGTGGTATTGCTCCTGAAAAAATAGCTTGAATCCCATGTGGAGAGTAATCGTTTGGCCTTTTTCGTTTTGGAGTACTTGGGATGGGACTTATTGTTTGATGATTCTCTATCCAAGTCAGATAAGCGGATATCTCCTTAAGTTTTTCATCATTTGCAAGAACGTCTTGAGGCTTAAGTTTCGCTGTTTGGTTCATTTCTGAATTCATTACATTACATTTTGCTAGTTTAAAATCGAAGACAGTTAATGGATCATCGATGAAATTGAAGGTTCTCTGAGCGATGTTGAGAACTAACCCACATTGTTCCAAGAAATCGATTGCTAGCAAAGTGCGGTTACTCTTAGCCTTAGGCAGAGCAATAAATCGGATTTTCCTTAGCCTTTTTCCAATGATGATATCCACAATAGTTGAATAAACCACTTCTTTCTTCGTGATGCCATCGGCGAGAGTCACTTCGGCATTTACTTTTTGGAAGGGGCATTTTTTCTTCATCAATTGTTGATAAAGTGTTGCTCCTGCAACACTAGTCCTGGCAGCGGTATCGATGTAGGCTTCACCTTTTAATCCATTGATGTTTATATCAATCGTAGGCACATTCCTTCCTATGATTGTAGATTCAATCAAGTTGAAATCTAACATAGCAGGACTATTGGCATGTTTGTTGCTACATTTAGGACAGTTTGATCTGCAGTATCCAGCAGCTCCACAACCGTAACAATTGAAGCTTGGTTTCTTTGATTCGCTGTTATTGTTAGCAGCTTTTTTGAAACACTGTTCTGCTAGATGTCCTTGCTTCCTACAAAATGTACACCTCTTCTTTTTGAATTCTTCCACAGATTTTTCTAACGGTCTAGCTTCTTTTCTAATGACCTCTGCTTCTCGAGCTTCTTTTAGTAGTTCTTGAAAATTCTTGATTGAATTTCTGGGAACTCTTTCTCTAATATGAAGTAAGATTTGACCATAAATCATATTTAACATTATCTCCTCCGAAATGTCATCGGATAGTTGAGAAAAGAGAGTTCTCTTCTTGCAAATGAACTCATCAATTGATTCGGTCACTTTCTGTTTGTCTTCAAAAAGTTCCATGTAGATCCTCCATGATGGTTTTGGTGGTGCAAATGAAGAACGCAATAATTTGACCGCGTCAGCGAATGATTTTGCTTCACTTCTTACTCCTTGCCACCAATTGGCTGCAAATCCTTCTAAAAGAAGTGGTAATCCTATTAAGGCATTGGCATCGGAAACGTTTTCGGCGTTTTTATAAACCGTTATTGTGGCTATAAAATCCTCTAATTTCGACGTATTTCTCTCGCCATCAAAGCGAGCGGTGCAACGGCTGAAAGTGCCTTGACTTTCTTTTATGCCTATTGCGTTTACCAAACGTGTAAGCTGGTCTTCTGACAGCGTAATAGAAGGAGATTGATCGGACAGCATAGTTGACTTTGAACAATTTTGTGGCTGTTCTTCAATAATTGTTGACTCTAACTCAACCTCAGAGGAAAATTCAGACTCGGATTGGTATTCAGAAGAATCTGAACCAGATGAAGAGCTTTTTCCGGAGTGATGTGCTTCTTGTTTTGCCAATAGACGGGCACTTTTTCGCATGCCTCTTTAAGACACGACGGTTTTCGTCTTCTGTTTCCTTTTTTTTTATTATTTAAAAAAAAATGCAAAAAAAATTGTGTGTGCACTTAAGTGGGTGCTACTGTAATGTACGAAGATCGTATATCTACAGGCTCTCTTTCAGCGGTATTATTATTTTTTTTTTCTTTAAGAATAAAAAAAAGTTTCAAAAAAAAAATTTGTATGCACTTAAGTGGGTGCTCCTGTACTGTACGAAGATCCTATATCTACAGGCTCTCTTTCAGCGGTATTATTATTTTTTTTCTTTAAGAATAAAAAAAAGTTTCAAAAAAAAATTTGTATGCACTTAAGTGGGTGCTCCTGTACTGTACGAAGATCCTATATCTACAGGCTCTCTTTCAGCGGTATTATTATTTTTTTTTTCTTTAAGAATAAAAAAAGTTTCAAAAAAAAAATTTGTATGCACTTAAGTGGGTCCAATTGTAACTTTCCAACTTAATGCTGTTGTTTAATGTTATCTTTTGTATGTATATATGTATATACCTATGTACATATAAATTTCTTCAAAAAAAAAATTTTGCAATTAAACGGGTACGACTGTATTAATATCGACAGCTTAGCATCTGCTACGTGGCCACAAGTCTGGGCGCCAATTGAAGCGTAGGTGTTTTGCGCTAGTATGAGTGTGTGCGTGTGCGGGTGTATGAGCGGGTGCGTAAGCGAGTGCGTGAGCTGGGATGATTTAACAGCAGCGACGATGATGGTGCGACGATGAGGAAAAACAACGTTGCAGAGCCAGGCGACCAATATTGTTCAGCCTGTCTACTGTTCTCGAGCAAAAGCAAAGTATTCAAGAAAAAAATAATAAGCAACTCCAACTATAGGTTGTATGTTTACTCATACGATTTATTTGAACAAATGCTTAAAGTTTCTAATTTGCTTCGCTCTTTTATACTGCAGAGCTGAAGCTTTTACTGTTACAAAAAATATAATACAATTGTTTACAGTATAGTGAAAAAAAATGATTTTAAGTTAATTTACAATGTTGTGCAAAAATATGATGATGAATATATTTCGTATTTTGATAAAAAGTGAGTGTTACAGTTTTTTATATCTTTCGTATAGGAAATTTAATTATAATTTTTTAACAACATTTTGACTTCTTCCATTGGTTTCGTCAATGAAAATTCAAGCTTTCGATTCAGGATGTAATAGGGTGTGAGTGATTCACAAAGAGTCAACTTTGGTCTATTATAACAACTGTACAGATCGTGAAATCTTCTATATGCTTCGGGGATTAAATTTGAATAATGCTTACCTTAATACCTGAATGGGAGATCTTTGAAATTTTCAAAATTGCAGAATTTTGAACAGGATTCATAATAACATTGTTTTCATTTTTTTTTTGTTCATTTCAGGAACTTGTTGCACATCTTTCAGAAGACATCGCTAAAGGTATTGTTGTCCCTCTACCAAGTACAGTTTTCCCGGCTGCTGAGATAGAGCAAGGTTTTCGTTATTTTGCCAGTGGAAAACATATAGGAAAAGTTATACTTCAAGTCAATGAATCAAGCGAAGCTACAACCACACTTCCGATATCAGTATTGCCCACTGTGTATTTCTCACCTGAATTGGTGTATATTATATCTGGTGGGCTTGGAGGTTTTGGTTTAGAGCTAGTAGACTGGATGGTACTAAGAGGTGCTCGTAAAATTGTGCTAAGTTCCACACGAGGTATTTCCAATGGATATCAACCATATAGAATGCAGTAAGTATTTTTTGTCTTTTTGCGAATTCTAAAGAAAATAATTTTTTTGAAAGGATTTGGAAGAGCTACGGCTGTGAGATCCGTATATCCACAGCTAACATCACGATACGACAAGGCTGCGAAGCACTTCTTAAAGTAGCACTTACAATTGGGCCGATTGGTGGTATATGTAATCTTGCAGTTGCTCTTAAGGATGAATCTTTTGAAAACCAAAGCGTTGAGATGTTCAAGGAATCCTTAGGCCCAAAAGCTCTTGCAACCAAATATCTTGATGAGCTGTCCAGAGAGATGTGCCCACAACTTCAACATTTCCTAGTTTTCTCGAGTGTTTCATGCGGCCGTGGAAATGCTGGTCAAACAAATTACGGAATGGCCAATTCTATTATGGAACGCATAATCGAAGACAGAGTTAAAAATGGCTTGCCTGGAAAAGCAATCCAATGGGGTGCAGTTGGTGAAGTTGGTTTGGTTGCTGATTTGGCTGAAGACAAAATTGATCTCGTAATCGGAGGAACTTTGCAGCAGAGAATATCTTCCTGCCTACAAGAACTTGATACTCTGCTGTCTAATCCAGATCCATTGGTCGCAAGTATGGTAGTAGCTGAAAAACGAGTAGGGCAATCCGGTGAAGAAAGTCTCCTGGAAACCGTTATGAATATTATGAGCATTCGAGACCCAAAATCAATATCTTATGGATCAACGCTATCCGAGTTGGGTATGGACTCTTTAATGGCCGTCGATATCAAACAAACCCTCGAGAGAAATTTTGATCTCTTCCTTTCACCTCAGGACCTGAGATCACTTACTTTCCAGAAACTAGAAGAGTATTCACAGAGCCGTAAAACGCATGCTGACGAAGATATAACGCTTGAAATTCAAGACTTCAGCCAACAGATCACAAAAATGGTTCGCAATATGGGCGATGAGAAAAACTTCGATAAAACAATTGTACCAATTAACCATGATAAAGATAAAAAAAGTAAAAGTCCAGTAATTTTCTTTTCTGGAATCGAATGCTCATCGGGGCAGGTCTGGAACAATTTGGGAAAAAATATTGAAGCACCTGCATTCATTATTCAATTGCATAAAACCGTAACCATGGCGTCATTTGATGAAATTGCTCAATTTGCCTTGAATGTAAGTTCTTATGCATTTTTCGATATGGATATAAATAATTATTCTTATTCTTTTTTAGCAAGTTTTATCTATTATCGAACCCAATGTAAGCTACCGATTGGTAGGATATTCGTACGGATCAATTATCGCCACTAAAGTTGCTCATCTTCTCGAAGAACTTGGATATCGAGGAAAGATATTCGTGATTGATGGTTCACCTTTCGTTCTGTCCAAATTATTTCAAAATTATGTGGAAACTATCGGGAAAGAGAATCTTGACACGATGATACTTTCAAATATTGTTAATTTAATACTTCCTGAAGAAAGCGAAGAAAAGACTATCAAAATTTTCTCAAACATACATGAATTCGAGGGAAGAATGACTGCATTTCAAAAATATGTCAGACGTCAAAAATTATTCAGCGAGAGATATATAACTGCCGTTACAGCTGCTGTAATTCAGCGGAGTCGTTTGATCAATGAGATCGATTTGACAACATTCAAACGATCTAATGCACCAATTTGCTTGGTAAAGCCATCTATTCCAATTATGATAAATGCACCCAACGATTATGAACTGAAAATGCTAACAAATAATGAAGTAACGATTCGTACACTAGAAGGTAACCACTTCACAGTTCTCGAAAATCCAGGGTTGGTCCAGCTAATAAATGAGTTTATTTTGATGGATTAATCGGCTATTATACTTAAGAAATTGAGAATTTTTGTGATTAAAAAAAAAATATTGTTTAAGTTTTGAATCAAAAGGTTCAACGGAAAAATTGTTGTTTTTTATACAAATTGGTCGTTTTTTATTTTATAAATTGCCGTGAAAGTAAAAGAAGTTTTGAAATCTTTTGAAAAGTTAAACTCTAGAATTAAAATCATAAATATGAAAGAGGCTAGACTCTTTTCCAAATATGTATATAAATTGCGGACATAAAACCCGATCTTCCTCTGGTTGTTTTTTCAATTTTTTTCAAAATCAAGTTAAGTTATTGAATATCTGATTTGGGTAAAATAGTTTTGATAATACAGATATAGGGGAAAATAATAAAAATAACAGATACATTAACATTATTATTAAATGAAGACCATTAAGTTGGATATAGGTAATGTGAAATTAATCAGTTAATATGAAGGATTTTTATATAATACAAACTCTATATACCTACTACTGGAATAAATCAGCCAACTAGAAGAATTATTTAATAAGACTTGTTCAATAATTATTGATTCAAAAAAGCATTTTTGGCCTTTAGTCCACAAGAATTGGTATTTTGTGTCGGAGATCTCACTTAAACTCTTAAGTTGAATCAGTAAAACTAACAGAAATTTTATATTGAAATAAAATTACATCTTGTTGAATCAACTGCATTCTTATCATACAGATTGCCATGCTTATTGAACTTTGTACGACTCTGAGTTTTTTAAACTTTATATGGAATATCGATGACGTTCAAATAGTTGACTCGTATATCGAATGCGACATAAGCGTCCACAGGTTTTCTAAAAACCCACCTCTGCCTAAAAAACTTCTACTTTCACCTCCTCGCGGTGAATATCATGTCCCTAAACTCTTATACTTCAACTGGTGATTGGGATCCAATTCGATTGTTAGAAGTAGCAAACTAGAGAGGGGAAGGTGTTCCTACATCTCTCCTTTTATTCAGGCGGGCGGCGAAGGAATTTCCCAAATGGAATCTACGGTGGCGTCTACAATTCCAGTTAGGCTGAACTACTTAGTGAAAACATTAAAGCGATACTACGACATATTCGGAGCTAATGTTTGTAAGAAGCTGTTTATTGATTACGGATGCGGATTTGTTGTTGGAACTAGTCTATGGGAAAAAGCCTCATTTGCAAGCATGCACCAAGAGAGGAGAAAGATAAAGACACCACAGACAAATTCTACGAGCTCCTGGACCAAACATACGAGCAGTGGCGTACTGACATTAAATTCGTCCTAGGAGATTTGAATGCCAAGCAAGAAAGAGAAGACATCTTTGGAGAAGGAAACAAACAGCCTGTACGACGCCGTCGCCGATACCGGATTCAGGTTGATCGACTTTGCTGCAGATGAGATGTTCTGGTTGTGAGTACGCAGTTCAAACATCTTGATATTCAAAAAAGCACATGATCAATCAACCGTGAACCAGATTGACCACATTGCGATCGACGCAAAGCACTTCTTCAGTATAACATCTGTTGAGTAAACTCGGTTGTAAGTCGAATGAATACTAAAAATTTTACAACGTAATCTTCCTTAAATACTATTTACAGATGAATTTACATTATTCTTATCTCTATGAGTATTCTTATCTAGGTTTTATGCTTATCTAATATAACCGTCAGTGCATGTGCACGATGATCCGTGTTATCTTTATTTATTTTCATGCACATGGGGTTATCTATATTTAGGTACTATGTTCATGTTTGAACATTCTGCGGGCCAACAGAAAGTGCTAAAATAATTTTTTGAATATAATGCCCCGTACGATATAAATTGCCACAATAACAAGCAAGATGCTACTTAACATAAATCCACTGTGACCGCTTATGTAATGAAAGTCCAATCCTTTATGGTGAATGTTTTCTTCCTTGAACTGTTCTAGGTCGCTTTGAATCTTCAGTAGTTCATGCTTGCTGTTTATTATAGTTGCTTGTACAGTCATATTGTGTATTCAATTGATTTGAACAAGTTCTCAAATTCATCATCCCAGTCATGGTTTAATTGCCATAATTTTTGTATGAATATTTTCGCTCATATCGTGACTGGACCAAGCCATCCAATAGGATCGAATATTTTTGTAATATTTGAAATGCTTATATTAGATGAATCTATCACAAATCGGAACTCGTCTTGATCTGGATGCCAGTGAAGTCCCAATGTTTTCATGGTGTCGCCTTCTTTGACACCAATTATTTTATGTTCGTTATTCGAAATTATGCCAGTCAGCAAATTTTGATTGTTTGAAGACCATTTCCGTAATTGAAAGCCAGCATTTGAAAGTTTTTCACTTACTGCTTTTATTATGTATCTGCATTCGTCTTCGTTGTTGGCGCCTGTCATTAAGTCGTCAACGTAAAATTCGTCCCTTATGATTTCTTTTATTCTGATGTCTTTTTCCTTGCATTGGTTTGCGACTTCTTGCAATGTTCGGATTGCTAAGAATGGGGCTGCTGCTGTTCCATACGTAACTGTTGTCAGTTTATATTCTCTTATATTGTCTCTTGGTTGTTCTCTCCAAAATATTCGATGATACTCTTGATGTTCTTCAGCTAAGTTGATCTGCCTGTACATTTTTTCGATGTCTGCCGTAACTACATATTTCCATTGCTTCCATTTGATGATGATGTCAAAGATATTGGTTTGTAGTCTTGGCTCAATCATCATTGCGTCATTAAGGCTGTATCCGTTGGAAGTCTTCGCTGAGGCATCGAATACAACTCTTGTTTTTGTTGTTAGGCTTGTATCTTTCACAACTGCATGGTGCGGTAGATAGTATTTGCCCATATTTTCGTTTTGTTTGTCTACCTTGACCATGTGGCCCAGGTTTTCATATTCTCGCATAAACTGTATGTAGTCGGTTTTTATTTTGTTACTGATTTTTTTCTCAAGCTGTAAGAATCTAGCTAATGCTTGTTTTCTAGATTCTCCAAGCTCTATATCTGTTCTTAATGGCAACATAACTACATATTTGCCATTCGTATCTCTTGTTGTTGTTTCTGCAAATACTTGCATGCAGATGTCGTTTTCTGATATTTCAATATCTTTTTCTATTTCTTCTATCTCCCAGAATTTCTCCATCGATGACGTAACTGCTGACATGACTTTGCCACATTGTCGTTTCTTGTGTAGTGAGCCGTAAACTATCCACCCAAAAATAGTATTTTGTCCCACGATGCCATTGTGCTTCCTAACTCCTTCTTCAATTAACTTTGGATACAAGTCACTACCGATGATAATGTCAATACGATCTTTTGTATTTAAGTTTGGATCTGCCAGAATATAGTTTTCCCACTCATTTTTATTAAATTCAAATGATTCGTCAGGTAGTGGTCTTATGAGGGTGGGTAGTACCAAAAACTCTGCTTGCATTTTCTTGTTGCTCATAAATCTTGGTCTTATCTCTAAGCACACTCTTGATTTTGATGTACCCACTGCTGCATCTGAGAGTCCAGTTAATTCTGTACTTATTCTTTTCCTTGGCAAGGAGAGGATCTGCGCTGCTTCCTCAGATATCATTGATATTTGAGAGCCCTGATCAATCAACGCCCGTAACAGACATGTTTCACCATTTGACGATTTGGCTGATATTTGTGCTGTAGCTAATATTACCATTGGACTGCTTATCTTCTTTACCATAAGGGAAGATAATGACTTTTCCTTTTTATTGTTGTTGTCTGAAGGACTCGATTTTTTGTATTGGTTTCCCTCGACCCTTTTCTTCGTTTGGTAGTTGTCGTTGTGTAGGAGAGTGTTATGCGATTTATTACACTTCTTACATTTTGTTTGAGAGAAGCATTTGGTTTCTGCACTGTGCTTAAGACATATACTGCATATTTGCTTATTGCGTATGTATGTTAATCGATTGGGTATCTCGGTGTTTAAGAATTGCTCACAGTGATAAATTCGATGACCACTCTGCTTACAGAATTCACAGTTCCACTCCCTTCTGTCTGATTGGAAGTTTCCACCTTGTTTTTTGTATTCTTTGCTTCGAGTCATTGTTTGTTGTTGAGACTCAAGGGTTTAAAATAATTGCTCAAGAAAGTCCATAACATCTTCCAATTTTTGTATTTGACTTGGTTTTTTGATGTGTTGCTCATATAATTGTAAGCCCTCCTTGTCAAATTTTCGAAGGAGTAGGTGAGCAAATATTTCATCGTTTTCATTATTTTCTTTGCCTATTGTCGTTTTGATTATGTAAATACATTCATTTGCTGCATCGTGAAGTTTTTTAACATTCGAAGGTGATGTAGCGTTCATCATTGGCATGTCCAGCAAGTAATTTAATTGTGTGGAGAAATTGATTCTTTTATTTTCGTATCTTCTGATGAGAGTCTTCCATGCTTCTTTGTAATTTGCCGAAGATCCTTGTATGAGGCTAGCAATTGAAGTTCGAGCTTTGCCGGCGATACATGATCGCAAGTGATTTAATTTCACAGAATCTGGCACATCATTGTTATTGTGAACCAAATCTATGAACAGGTCGGAGAATATCTTCCATTCTTCAATTTTTCCATCGAATCTAGGCAGTTCAATTTTTGGAGTTCTTGTTGATACATTTACACATGGATCAGATTTTATGCACTCATGTTTTCCTTCCAACTTGTCAAGAAGTAATTTCACATCTTCTTCCAACTCGATTATATAATTGTCTTCTCTGAATGCCTCTTCTTGTATTGGATTCATCTTAGACAGCTCAACTTGCAATCGTTCATTCCATCGTTTCACTTTTCCAATCCATATGTTTTTATTATGAGGATGGGAAATGGCCTCTAATTTCGCCTCGTCTATTGTTTTCCTTAAGCTCTCCATTATTGTAGGTATTTTCGTTAACTCTATATGAGTTTCGTGATTTGCTATTGTTTTAATCATCATCTCATTCATTTGTTTTTGCTGCAAGTCTAGTCCAGTGGCTAGCTGCTGATTAACAGTTTTTAATTCTGCTAATTTGCTGGATAACGCTGCTTCGCTTATGCCTTGTTCTACACTGTCCAGATCTTTGTTTTTCAGCAAATTTTGAATTTTCTGAAAGTAGTTCTCTGCTCCTTTCATCCATTGTTCCTTAAAATAGGGAACATCAATAACACCAAGCTTATGAAGTAGCTTGTCATTTTCCTTGAATGCTTGAAGACTCTTTTCAGCATAGACAATAATTTCTTGATTTTTGCTCCGCGTTGTTACACTTTCTCCTTCTTTTAATAATTTTTCAAGGTTTTTTAAGATTGCAACCTGTTTTTCAATTATTTTTAGATGATCTGATGACATTTTGAATTTGTTTTTGTTTTTTTTTTTTTGTTTGGATTATGTTTATCTGTTTGTTTTTTTGTTTTCACTTGTCAGTATTTAAGCTCTGACAACGCTTTTTCACTGTATATGTATGTTTTTTTTTTTTTTTTAACTTGTCAGTATTTTAGCTCTGACAAACGCTTTTTCACTGTATATGTATGTTTTTTTTTTTTTTTTTTTTTTTTTCAATTGTCAGTATTTTAGCTCTGACAACGCTAATTTTCACTTTATCAGTATTTGTAGCTCTGATAACGCTAAATTGACACTTGTTCGTTTATTAAAAATCTCTTACCACTGGTGGGGGAAAATTTTTAATATTGCTCGAAGGACCAAATGTTGAGTAAACTCGGTTGTAAGTCGAATGAATACTAAAAATTTTACAACGTAATCTTCCTTAAATACTATTTACAGATGAATTTACATTATTCTTATCTCTATGAGTATTCTTATCTAGGTTTTATGCTTATCTAATATAACCGTCAGTGCATGTGCACGATGATCCGTGTTATCTTTATTTATTTTCATGCACATGGGGTTATCTATATTTAGGTACTATGTTCATGTTTGAACAACATCGACATCGAAGCGGCACCACACAGAAGGAAAACAAGCTCCTCGCGAACTCTTCGAGTAGAAGAGCAGCGAAGAACACCGGATTCTCATGGGAATCGCTTGATCAAAGCGGCAAGCCATTACTTGATAGGGAGTATGGACCAGCTTAACTAAAAATATGGTCGAAATAAAATAAGCACGATGAATGGAACCAGGCCCGGATTAAGGAAAATGGGGGCCCGGGGCTATTTCAAATTTGAGGCCCCCTAAAAAGATATAAAACCCAAGCAAGCCAACCCCTCATAACCCCGAGCGTCCTAACCACCCATAACCCGGGGCGCTAGGAGTCCACGCTCTCAGAGACGATGCGTCGAGGAGTTGACGCATCGAAAATCGAAGCAGCTATCCCCCAAGTGCTCCAACCCCCGATAAGATTAAGAAATTTTGATACCCGGGGCTAATTATTTATCAGGGACTCGTCTTTTTAAATCGCAAATAAAAAATCGTAAACGCAAAAGCGTTAAACCCACATAACCCAACTCGTAATTAATGCAAAAACCATGAACTAAAAACCGTCAGGCCCTTTCTTTTTGATTATTCAAAACTCTAAAAATTAAAAGTAACAAATTATGTAATATTTAAGATTTATTAGATTGAATGAGTAAGTATATAGATATTATATGCAAATAATAAATACGCGTAAAGTTGAATTTTGCACACGGAAGCGTTTCGGAAAATTTAACTTTACGTATGTTGTGTCGAAAAATACGGTTCAATACTTCTGCTTGCATCGCCATTTTTCGCTTGTTAAACTCAAAACGGACTCGTGGAAATTAACAATTCTAAATTTTACCACACTGAAACTAGCATCGAAATGTACTCTTACGCTCAATTCGCACATCTCTCTTAATCAAGAATAAATAAGGTACTCGAGATAATTAGTCCAGCATATTTCCACACTTCGCCAAAAAAGATACGAGGTATTGAATTCAATTTGTTTTTCAATCTGGCAACCCTTTGCTGAATTAGGCTGCATGGATTTAATATTTTTTGAGTTTACAGTTTTGGGTTAATAGCGACTTGGGCTATGTGGGTTTGACTTTTTGGAGATACTAGCGAGTTGAGCTATGTGGGTTTAAAGTTTATGGGATTAATTGCGCGTTGAGCTATATGGGTTTAACGTTTTTGGGGTAAATAGCTTTCGAGTTTGGATTTTGTGGGGTCAGCTAATTTTGGTTTTTATTTTTGGAGTTTATAAGATTGTACAGTTTGAATATCGCGGTTTTACGGTTTAAATTTCTTAATAGGATTGGGCCCTCGTTTTCGCGGGGCCCGGGGCTTCAGCCCCCCCTAGCCCCCATATTAAAACGGGCCTGAATGGAACCTCAGCGTTGTATGGCTGATCCTCAAGAAAGGAGACCCTCTGAATTGCACCAACTACAGATGCATAAGTCTCTTCAACATAGCATAAAAGATGCTTTCTGCCATATTATGCGAACGTCTGAAGCCTTTGTAATTAAATCAAACCACCTTTTAATCGATTTCAAAGCTGCGAATAAAAGTATCAGTATTAGTTTTGGCATCCCTAACAAACTTATCCATTTGTTGCAGGATCACGATAGAGAACGCACGCTGCTCAAGGTCCGAAAAGATCTCACAGATGCATTTGATGTCAAAAAAGGTTTTGTTGACGCCAAAATACAAACTTTGGATTAAAGAAGAAATATGTATTAGAGAATATGTATTTAGAAATTAAATTGCCTACTTTTAGGCATTTCATACACTTAGATATAATCACAGATAATTATATACAGATGTCTCACCTCCATACAAAATTCTGTCATCGAAAATTTTCTCCAGCAGACAATCTCCAGCAGACAAAAGCTTTCTTAAGAAGGTTTCATAAGATGAAGAGAATTTTATAGTCGCCGTAAGAAAGCTTTTCTGAATTAAAAAGAGAACAATATAATATTCTCTCTTCTGTTTAAGGACTTTTTTTTTATTATGCGCAAGAAAGATAATACTGGCAGACAATGCGGCTACCTTTATTCATGTGAAATATATATATGTAGATATCTAACAAAAAAAGCAATTTCCTATTGGGGTATCGGGTATCCTATTTTTGTTAAAGAAAAAAGGCAAAAGGTAAGGCATTAGGTAGATAGAACATTATATTCTATTAATATCTCCATCATTTGTATTATATTAATTTATTATTTTTTTTTTTTTAAATACTTTACACCTGTTTGTCATGTTCATATTGTTTGTTTGTGTGTATACATCCATGGAATAGCCGCATGTATAGGTCGGTATTCTATGAAGAATGTGCATGTTTGCAATACAGTTTTTCAGTTTTTGTACAGAACATTTTTATGAAATTTCCTAAAGTGTAATTCCACAGTGAAGAGTGTTTAATTTTTTTTATAAAATCTACAGGGACTTCCTAAGAATCAATAATATTACTACATCTACTAATTCATTTTTGCTGAAATTGAAAAAAAACACCACCTTTATGTGTTTTGAAAATAGTCAGGATCTTTTTTCTCTCACGGGTGAGACAAATAAAAGACATGGGCGCAAAATTGTAAATTTAAATCAGCTCTAAATCAATTTTAGAATGGGAGTCGACTCTAAATATTGTAGATATATAAAACGAGAACCGACTTTATGTTAATTTTAAAGGACATAAATTATACTTTAACTTTAAAGAGCTCGTCTAAATATAACAGCAGCAAATAGCTAGTTTGTCTTTTAAAAGTGTACTTTATCCATATTGTAAAGGGTTATTTCATACCAAAGCAAATCTAAGTAAAAATGTTTACTGATGTTTTATTTGATTTTCTAAAAGATGTGCTTTGTAAATAGACTCAATCACTGAATATTAGAAATTCGAAACAATCGTACAAAAGTATTCTACGATCGGAAAATCTTTACATACAAGTGTACATTTATGTTATGTACAATGTACCTATGCTATGCATGCCAAGACGAGTATAGCCAAATGAATTTGCACCTTGAAAAAACAAAATTGAATATGTATGCTATTAATTAGCTACTTATAAATACTTCATTTACATCTTAAATAATGTAAATAACTTATAAACAATCAAAGTCTGTACGGAGGTAGTATATAAATTATACTTTTTCCGGCGAAAAATTATTTGGTTTAAAGTTGGCTTTTTATGTTTTTTTAATTGTGTTGTTGTGTTCAAGTTATGAATCTGTCAAATTAAGGGTTGTTCAACGTAAATTCGCGTTAAGTAAAACCGGTTTTATTGTTTAAAATTTTGGGCCATAATTTCTAAACAGGGTATATTTTTACTTCGAATTCATTTCACAAAACGTTCATAGCTTCTATTAGAAGAACGAATAAAAAAATAAATAAAAATAATTATTGTCTTCATAAAAATTTCTAAGCAAGGAAAGAGTTTTCTAAAGTTAAAATAAAATAACACAGAAAGTTTTTAATGTTATTATAAAGTGTTAATTATACCTACACTTTTATTAAAGATATCAAAATCTAATGTATCGTTTTTAAACAGAAAAATCACGGCATTTGTCTAACACATAAATCTTGATATTAAAAAAAATATTAATTTGACTTTAGGTTGTCGTTAAAACTCATCATTGAAAATTTTTCACTTTTTAAACACCATCATCAATTATTATGTGTCAAAATTAAAATTAATCTTTTTTTATAAACTATTTTATAAAAAAATCAGAACAATTTCTTAAAATTTTAGTAATTTACAAACTCTTCGAAGTTTTTAAACCTTTTTTTTCGTTTTACTAACTAGTAACAGACTAATTCCCTTTTATCAAAAACGGTGCATTTGAACACATTTAAATCATGACAGTTCGTTAAAATTAACAAACCAAACTAAACTAAATCTGGGGAACGGACCTAATAGTTTGAAATGTCGGAAACTCAAAAGTCAAAAAGACAACCTTAAATTTATTTTGTTATTTGTTTATTTTTAACAACTTTTTTCGAAATGTTTTTTCTTATTATTTCGCCACTTTGGATTGGACCATTCCAGTCTTCTTCCAAGAAAGTGTAATGTAAATACATAGTAGGTACTTGAAATTCGGCTGCAATCGGAAGCCTACGGCTTATAATTCGATCTTGGATCTTTAAGTTTTTCAACTAAAAGCCGATCTGCTATCTTGTCAAACCTATTTCTGGAGCAAAATTCTCTATAAAGCTGGGTCTTCAATCATATACATACATACATATATCTATATCGTTTTCCGAAAACATTTTATAATATTTTATTTACTTTTAAAAACAATTTACGCACGAATCGAAATAAAAAAACACAATTTAACTCTTCTAAAATTGCCTAGAGATTTTGTTTGAGGAAAATGACAGATTTCATATTAATTTAGTAAACTACTAAAAGTTAAACTAAACAGTTTGTTATTTTAACTTAAGTAAAATGTTTAGAAATAGTAAGATGATAAAATCCTTTAAAATTAGCGAAATCCTATTTTTTAACTTAATAACTTACTAAAATGTTTAAAATGCTTAAGATTTTGCATTAACATATTTTTCAAATTGGTTTAACAATAAGAATGAATGCCGTACGCACAGACTTGATATACAGTCAACTTCTTGGTAATTATTTTTCTCTCAAAATTTGTAAATGACAAGAACGTTAGAAAAACTTAAAACCTTAATATACAAATAAGAAGCTACAGAACTTAGTGAATGCTTGAAACATTTAAGAATTAAACAGTATCTATGAAAAACTAAAAATGGATTGTAAAAATAATAAATGTAAAATGGGATGAAGGGTGGGTGAACTAAGCAAATACGCAATTAACAGTATAAATGCTTCAGACATTTTATATGGAATAGGCTAAGAGCAGAAAAGCTAAAAAAATGCTCCTTTTTTCTTTATTAAAACTATCATTATTTTTTCACTTACAAAAAAAAATAGAGAACAGAAAAACCGTTCTTATGTACCTTAGTATGTACATACATATGTACATACTACGTTTTCTTATTTATATCTACTGAAATGAAATAATTTTGAAATTTGTAGTAGGTATAATATTGTTTCATTTGACAATTCGTAACATTTATAAATTAACTTCTGCTACAGTAAAGGTGTTTTGACGATGCAAACAATTTTAAAAATCAAAATGAATTAATTAAAACAATAAAATTTACTGTTGTTAACTATTTAAATTTGGTCTAAAATTTGAATTTCCCGCCCATCCGGCCGCACGCTTTTCTTTCTTAAAAAACCATTTTTCGATTCGTTTAAATTTTATCGTTAGCTTTAACCAGCTAATTTGTATGTTTGTATCTAATTGATAATTAGAAAATTGTCAGATTTTAATAAATTTTCACAAACGCAATGAGTTCCTAGGCATACGTTTTTGAAAAATTGTATGTAATACGTATGTGTGTACAATGTATATTCTCGTACATACAGTTATTCTTCTGGTTGCGTTTTTTCATACAAACATACCTACCTACAACCTATCATAACCATACAACCTCTTAATTAAGTAGGTGGTATAAAATAAATATGTAGGTACCTAACCCGTAAAAAAATCTGTATCCACAATTTCTTAGGACTTTATTTTCTTTTTCTTTGTCGCCCTACTTCAAATTGAAGTTTTAATTTAACTATTTTTTCAGATTTTTTTTTTATTTTTATCAAACCCAAAAAAGTCAACCACGTCAAATCAAATAAAACCAACCTTCCTGCCTGCAGGTGTCATAATAACCTCATGAACCTGAATGCAAAATACGTACATATGTATCTATGTATGTAGCAACTAGGCTAGGACTAGGAGTTAGGAGTAACAAACAATACTGTGTCTGTTTTTGGCTCTGATAGACAAAATTAAGCAACGAAATTAGAATAATTTATATGGGAATTGTAAAGAACAAATAACCTACCTACCTAAAAAATAGAGAATAATTTTCACAAATTCATCCAAAGGCTTTGAAATACCTACTTACATAAGTTCCTAATTTGCTTCTAAATGCAACAAAATATCTAAGTAAGTTTCCTTTTTATGAACAAAATTGCCTTAGATTCCCAGATAAACACAAAATACAATTTTTTCTTGCCAAGATCCCTCTATGAAAAATGTAGGTATCTTGTGTTCTTGTGTCCATAACAAATCTATTTAAAAAAAATGGTCTGGCGGTATTAAAAAAAAAACGAAGAATACAGACACAGAGTTGAATACGCAAGAGCAACAGACGAAATAGATTTTATTCGTGAATTCAGAGAGCACAAATTTTAAAGAGAAAAAGCACTTCTCACATAATCTTAAAATAATAAATTGAAAACAGCTTTCTTAAAAGCTCTTTCAAATGAAGATTTTCATTTTCATATGTCAGTTTTTTCTATGGGCATGCGACATCTGTATAATTATCTGTGTTTTAATGTTATTTACTCAATTATATCACAGATAATTATATACAGATGTCGCATGCCCATAGAAAAAACTGACATATGAAAATGAAAATCTTCATTTGAAAGAGCTTTTAAGAAAGCTGTTTTCAATTTATTATTTTAAGATTATGTGAGAAGTGCTTTTTCTCTTTAAAATTTCTGCTCTCTGAATTCACGAATAAAATCTATTTCGTCTGTTGCTCTTGCGTATTCAACTCTGTGTCTGTATTCTTCGTTTTTTTGTTTAATACCGCCAGACCCTTTTTTTTAAATAGATTTGTTATGGACACAAGAACACAAGATACCTACATACATTTTTCATAGAGGGATCTTGGCAAGAAAAAATTGTATTTTGTGTGTTTATCTGGGAATCTAAGGCAATTTTGTTCATAAAAAGGAAACTTACTTAGATATTTTGTTGCATTTAGAAGCAAATTAGGAACTTATGTAAGTAGGTATTTCAAAGCCTTTGGATGAATTTGTGAAAATTATTCTCTATTTTTTAGGTAGGTAGGTTATTTGTTCTTTACAATTCCCATATAAATTATTCTAATTTCGTTGCTTAATTTTGTCTATCAGAGCCAAAAACAGACACAGTATTGTTTGTTACTCCTAACTCCTAGTCCTAGCCTAGTTGCTACATACATAGATACATATGTACGTATTTTGCATTCAGGTTCATGAGGTTATTATGACACCTGCAGGCAGGAAGGTTGGTTTTATTTGATTTGACGTGGTTGACTTTTTTGGGTTTGATAAAAATAAAAAAAAAATCTGAAAAAATAGTTAAATTAAAACTTCAATTTGAAGTAGGGCGACAAAGAAAAAGAAAATAAAGTCCTAAGAAATTGTGGATACAGATTTTTTTACGGGTTAGGTACCTACATATTTATTTTATACCACCTACTTAATTAAGAGGTTGTATGGTTATGATAGGTTGTAGGTAGGTATGTTTGTATGAAAAAACGCAACCAGAAGAATAACTGTATGTACGAGAATATACATTGTACACACATACGTATTACATACAATTTTTCAAAAACGTATGCCTAGGAATTCATTGCGTTTGTGAAAATTTATTAAAAGCTGATAATTTTCTAGTTATCAATTAGATACAAACATACAAATTAGCTGGTTAAAGCTAACGATAAAATTTAAACGAATCGAAAAATGGTTTTGTAAGAAAAAAAAGCGTGCGGCCGGATGGGCGGGAAATTCAAATTTTAGACGAAATTTAAATAGTTCACAATAGTAAATTTTATTGTTTTAATTAATTCATTTTGATTTTTAAAATTGTTTGCATCGTCAAAACACCTTTACTGTAGCAGAAGTTAATTTATTAATGTTACGAATTGTCAAATGAAACAATTTATACCTACTACAAATTTCAAAATTATTTAATTTCAGTATAAATAAGAAAACGTAGTATGTATGTCCATACGAAGGTACATAAGAACGGTTTTTCTGTTTTCTATTTTTTTTTTGTAAGTGAAAAAATAATGATAGTGTTAATAAAGAAAAAAACAGCATTTTTTAGCTTTTCTGCTCTAAGCCTATTCCATATAAAATGTCTGAAGCATTTATACTATTAATTGCGTATTTGCTTAGTTCACCCACCCTTCATCCCATTTTACATTTATTATTTTTACAATCCATTTTTAATTTTTCATAAATACTGCTTGATTCTTAATTTTTTCAAGCATTCACTACGTTCTGTAGCTTCTTATTTTTATATTAAGGTTTTAAGTTTTTCTAACGTTCTTGTCATTTAAAAAATAATTACCAAGAAGTTGACTGTATATCAAGTCTGTGCGTACGGCATTCATTCTTATTGTTAAACCAATTTGAAAAATATGTTAATGCAAAATCTTAAGCATTTTAAACATTTTAGTAAGTTATTAAGTTAAAAAATAGGATTTCGCTAATTTTAAACGATTTTATCATCTTACTATCTCTAAACATTTTACTTAAGTTAAAATAACAAACTGTTTACTTTAACTTTTAGTAATTTACTAAATTAATATGAAATCTGTCATTTTCCTCAAACAAAATCTCTTGGCAATTTTAGAAGAGTTAAATTGTGTTTTTTATTTCGATTCGTGAGTAAATTGTTTTTAAAAGTAAATAAAATATTATAAAATGTTTTCGGAAAACGAAGATTTTGATATACATACATATGTATGTATGTATATGATTGAAGACCCAGCTTTATAGAGAATTTTACTCCAGAAATAGGTTTGACTAGATAGCAGATCAGTTTTTAGTTGAAAAACTTAAAGATCCAAGATCGAATTATAAGCCGTAGGCTTCCGATTGCACCCGAATTTCAAGTACCTACTATTTACATTACACTTTCTTGGAAGAAGACTGGAAAGGTCCAATCCAAAGTGGCGAAATAATAAAAAAAAAACATTTCGAAAAAAGTTGTCAAAAATAAACAAATAACAAAATAAATTTAAGGTTGTCCTTTTGACTTTTGAGTTTCCGACATTTCAAACTATTAGGTCTGTTCCCCAGATTTAGTTTAGTTTCAAATGCACCGTTTTTAATAAAAGGGAATTAGTCTTTACTAGTTAGTAAAACGAAAAAAAAAGTTTAAAAATTTCGGAGAGCTAGTTAATTACTAAAAGTTTAACAAATTGCTAAAGAATAAAATGCTAAACCCTTAATAATATGATGTTTAAAATGTTGCTCCTATGTTTCTATCATCACTTGTGAACGTTTGTTTCATATTAATGAATCATACTCGTATAAACTATTTATTAATCTAATACAGTTTTCTGTTGGGCTGGCATAGGTATTCAACTAAATGTTGTAAAATTTGTGTAAAAGCTGAAATAATTCTTTTCTAATAGCAACCGATCCATTTATTGTCTTAACCGCCATTCCGACATTCATTTTTTTGAAAATCTGTATACACATACATATATGTGCCAGTTTGTAAGCTTTGGGTATAATTTTTTTATTTTTTCATTGTTAAAGATAAATTCGATTACCTTTGAGCTAACAATTCCATCAGGTGGTTTTTAAAATAAAAAGAAACTTCAATCAACGAAGGTATATGAAGGTATATAAAATAAGTATATGAAAAATAAATATATTTTTGAAAAACCTGTCTATCCTTAATGTTTGTTTAATAGAATCAGGTTCTTATTCCAATCTCGTATACCACCTCCAATCTCGTATACCACCTACTTAATTAAGAAGAAATACTTTTAATTACTAGTCGTATTCGACTAATATGTGAAATTCAACCGAATGAAAAAATCAAAAAAAAATATACATATATATTTTGTCTAGGGCTTATTTAAAGATATCTATAAAACTCGTCTTTGAAAATTGTAATTTCTGAAAAGCACAATCAATCATTGTTTTGGCGCTATCATTCATTTTTTACTTGCGATATAGGTACTATAGGGCAAGTTCTGCATTTGGAAAAAAAATCGAACTCGAGATTTTGATCAAAGTTGACATTACGATGATAGCGAAGACGAATAAAGTGGGTCCGGCAATTCCGTCTGTCTGTCTGTCTGTCTGTCTGTCTGTCTGTATGTCTGTACCTCGATCTAGAGCCTAAGCCACTGGACCTTTTTTCTTCAAACTCGGTAGTTATGGGTCTTCGGTGATTCCCTAGAGGGGAAATTGAAATTTTTTTTTTAGCTCTAAAACTAACGGTACCCCCCATACACCCGTAATGCAAAATCTTATTTATCTCGAAAACGGCTCTAACGATTTTGATAAAAAAAATTAGGTATGATATTATGGACATGGACTACGTTTTGGTAAAAAACAATTTTGGGGCAAAATCTTATTAACGGTATCTGTCATAGAACCGTTTTTTTGATTTTCGACTTTCTCATTAACGGCTCTAACGATTTTAACCAAAAATTTTCAGCAGGAGTCCCCCTAAGTTTAAAATAATATTGTATATAAAAATATTCGAAAAATTATTTGTTGGGTTTTTTTTAAAAAAAATTTTTTTTGAAAAATCAATATCTTCAAAACCTATGAACGATTATTTTTTGAAATTATTTCCAAAATCAATATTATTAAATACTTAAAATTCGCATCCCACATTTTTTTCTTGAAAAATTTTAAAGAAATTTCTTATATAAAAAATTTATTTATTTAATAATAAAACGATTTTTTAAAGTTTGTTTGCATAAATTCATACTTTTCTAGAAATCGGACGGCAATTTAATTTTAAATTCATGTTTTATAATTATAAAATGTATCTTAAATTCCAAAGTACTTTTACATAAGAGCAACTTCGTGCGATCCAGTCGTGCATTTTATTTAATTTTATTTGTACAATCATTTCTTCTGGCCCAGAAATTATTTTAACCAACCTTCCACATAAAATCAATTATTATATTTAAATGGTTATTGGTATGTAATTCTTATTTTAAATTTTCGGATTAGCCGCGTATATAAAAGATATTTAGCGAGTGCAATATGCAATACTGTAACCACCCCGAACGTTTCTCTACAAATTTCACTGAGCGTGGTCCCGGTATATAACGCGGCTAATCCGAGAATTTAAAAGTTCTTATTTCGCTATAAAATAGTTCATAAAAAAAAGATTAATTTTAATTTTGACACATAATAATTTATTGATGATGGTGTTTAAAAAGTGAATACAAAAATATAAGTCTAAATTTTCAATGATGAGTTTTAATTACAACCTACTTAGATTCATCTGTATGTATGTACATATGTATTTATATAAAGTCTAAAGTCAAATTATGTATTTTCTTTAATATCAAGATTTATGTGTTAGACATATGCCGCGATTTTTCTGTTTAAATCCGATACATTAGATTTCGATATCTTTAAAAAAGAGTGTAGGTATAATTAACACTTTATAATACATAACATCAAAACCTTCCTGTGTTATTTTATTTTATCTTTAGAAAATTCTTTCCTTGCTTAGAAATTTGTATGAAGACAATAATTAAAAAAAAATTTTAAACAGTAAAACCGGCCTTACTTAACGCAGTCGCTTAGCTTGGAGGCTTTGTCCAACTCTTTCACAATTTTAAACACAACAGAAGTTAAGCAAATTTACGTTGAACAAATCTAATTTGAAAGATACATAACTCAAACACAACAACACAAATAAAAAAAAAGAAGCCAATTAAAGCAAATAATTTTTGGTCGGAAAAAGTAAACTACTACCTCCGTACAGATTTTGATTATTTATAAGTTATTTACATTATTTTAGATGAAATGAAGTATATTATAGCTAATTAACAGCATTCCAGTTCAATTTTGTTTTTCCAAGGTGCAAATTCATTTGGCTATACTCGTCTTGGCATGCATAGGTACATAACATATGTACACAGTACACTTGTATCTACAGATTTGCTGATCGTAGAACACTTTTGTACGACTGTTTCAAATTTCTAATATTCAGTAATTGAGTCTATTTACAAAGCACATCTTTTAAAGTATCCAATAAAACATCAGTAAACATTTTTACTTCGATTTGTTTTGGTATGAAATGACCATTGTCAATATAGACAAAGTTAACTTTTAAAAGATAAACTAGCTAGGTATTTGCTGCTGTTAAAGTTAGACGAGCTCTTTAACGTTAAAATATGGTTTATGTCCCTTAAAATTAACAAAAAGTCGGTTCTCTTTTTATATACAATATTTAGAGTCGACTCCCATTCTAAAATTGATTTAGAGCAGGTTTTAAATGTTTACAATTTTGCGCCTGTCTTTTATTTGTCTCACTCGTGACAAAAAAAAAGATCCTGACTATCAAAATACATAAAGGTGGTGTTTTTTTTTCCATTTCAGCAAAAATGAATTAGTAATAATATTATTAGTTCTAAGAAAGTCCATGTACCATGTAGATTTTATAAAAAAAATTAAACACTCTTAACTGCGGAATTACACTTTAGGAAGCTTCATAAAAATGTTCTGTACAAAAATTGAAATTCATTCACCCGTGCGCGGTGTGGGCTCTGTATTGTCAAACTTATAGAAAAACAAATGCACATTCTTCATAGAATACCGACCTATACATGCGGCTACTCCATGGATGAACACACACAAACAAACAATATCAACATGACGAACAGGTGTAAGGTATTTAAAAAAAAAAAACAAAGATTATAAATTAATATAATACAAATGATGGAGATATTAATAGAATATGTTCTATCTACCTAATGCCTTACCTTTTGCCTTTTTTCTAAAAAAAAAAATAGGATACCACAGTAGGAATTTGCTTTTTTTGGTAGATACCTACCTATTCCACATCAGAGTATATCTAATAATGAGTAGGGACACTCTCTACACATATGCAAGTCCTACTATCACAAATAAAAACAAGAACAAAAACAAACAATAAGCGTGAAAAGTTCCAAAGTATTAATTTTAATCCTTACGACAATTCACTAATGTAAGAAAAACCCACAATATTTTTTTCAAGCACCACCACAAACAATCTCATTCGTAAGATATATAAATGCAATATTTTTTCATAAGGTTTTTTTAAAGGCGCGATAGGTTGGTTGCTTGGGAGCGTATTTTTTCTCTGTGCCATTCTCTTCTTTTGAGTGACCATATTCTTTTTTTTCGTGATACTGGATTTATTTCTGTCGATTAATTTTTTTTTAATGATATAGACCATATAAATGAATCTTAAATTTGTATTCCATTTTAAATATTAAAATATTCATTTGATATTTGTTTGGTATTCTTAAAAAATAAAACGAAGCCATTTTTGGTTGAGTAGTAGCAACATTATTGTTACTTCTTAAGTATTTTTTTTAAGAAGTTGGTCACACTAGGAGGAGTGGATTGGGAATTGTTTACATTTTTTTCATAATGTATTTTCAAAGGCGCGACGAGTTGAATTCTTATCTCTCTTTCACCATCACACTTCTTATTTTCATCTATTTCTCGTTTCTGTGTACTTAAAAAAAATTTACTGATTAGAAACACGTGGAGAGTGTCCCTACTCATTATTAGATATACTCTGTTCCACATGAACAAAGGTAGCCGCATTGTCTGCCAGTATTATCTTTCTCGCGCATAATAAAAAAAAGTCCTTAAACAGAAGAGAGAATGTTACTCGTATATTGTTCTCTTTTTAATTCAGAAAAGCTTTCTTACGGCGATTATAAAATTCTCTTCTTCTTATGAAACCTTCTTAAGAAAGCTTTTGTCTGCTCGAGATTGTCTGCTCGAGAAAATTTTCGATGACAGAATTTTGTATGGAGGTGAGACATCTGTATAAATAATTATCTGTGATTAAAACTTAGTTATTAAGTTTAATGTTAGTTACTCAATCGTTAAGAAGCTTATCTCGTTTTATCTTTCAAGCTGAGCTTTCACCACCGAGCTAGCGCTAGTCGGTGTGATGATGAGTTGTACTTATTCTTAAGTTTTAGTTTATTAGTATTGCTTAAAAGGAGAAGACCTTGTAATAAAATTTATAAAATAAAAGGTAAAAGAAATTTGGTTGTTTTTCTTTGATATCTTGGTACTGCAAGAGACTTTCTATCCATAGCCCATAGATAAATACCAGTGACTGGGATTTAATAGAGGAATCCCCCCAACATTATTTTTTGGTCCAATCGAACCGGATAGCATTTTTCTGGATTTAATTAAATTGATGCATTAATTGCATAATAATTGGAGAACCCATAACCCTAATCCAAGGTAGGTGCTGTGCACTTAGGAAAGATATTTTGGTGATTTTTTCGGTGATTTTAATTACAAAAAAAATTGTGTAAAGAATCCTTCAATTTAATCGCAATTTATTTTGTATTGAAAAGAAAAGTTGTGCATCGGTTGATGTGTAATTTAAAGCTTTTTTATTAAAAAAAAAAAATTTAATGAAGCCAGATCTTTATGAAGTTGGTAAATTTGGGATAGTTTTTGATCGGAAGATTAAGGTACAGTTTCGCTACGGTTTTTTGATCGCGTGATTTTAATACGTTTCTGTTTTTTACTTGCGATATAGGTACTATAGGGCAAGTTCTGCATTTGGAAAAAAAATCGAACTCGAGATTTTGATCAAAGTTGACATTACGATGATAGCGAAGACGAATAAAGTGGGTCCGGCAATTCCGTCTGTCTGTCTGTCTGTCTGTCTGTCTGTCTGTATGTCTGTACCTCGATCTAGAGCCTAAGCCACTGGACCTTTTTTCTTCAAACTCGGTAGTTATGGGTCTTCGGTGATTCCCTAGAGGGGAAATTGAAATTTTTTTTTTAGCTCTAAAACTAACGGTACCCCCCATACACCCGTAATGCAAAATCTTATTTATCTCGAAAACGGCTCTAACGATTTTGATAAAAAAAATTAGGTATGATATTATGGACATGGACTACGTTTTGGTAAAAAACAATTTTGGGGCAAAATCTTATTAACGGTATCTGTCATAGAACCGTTTTTTTGATTTTCGACTTTCTCATTAACGGCTCTAACGATTTTAACCAAAAATTTTCAGCAGGAGTCCCCCTAAGTTTAAAATAATATTGTATATAAAAATATTCGAAAAATTATTTGTTGGGTTTTTTTTAAAAAAATTTTTTTTTGAAAAATCAATATCTTCAAAACCTATGAACGATTATTTTTTGAAATTATTTCCAAAATCAATATTATTAAATACTTAAAATTCGCATCCCACATTTTTTTCTTGAAAAATTTTAAAGAAATTTCTTATATAAAAAATTTATTTATTTAATAATAAAACGATTTTTTAAAGTTTGTTTGCATAAATTCATACTTTTCTAGAAATCGGACGGCAATTTAATTTTAAATTCATGTTTTATAATTATAAAATGTATCTTAAATTCCAAAGTACTTTTACATAAGAGCAACTTCGTGCGATCCAGTCGTGCATTTTATTTAATTTTATTTGTACAATCATTTCTTCTGGCCCAGAAATTATTTTAACCAACCTTCCACATAAAATCAATTATTATATTTAAATGGTTATTGGTATGTAATTCTTATTTTAAATTTTCGGATTAGCCGCGTATATAAAAGATATTTAGCGAGTGCAATATGCAATACTGTAACCACCCCGAACGTTTCTCTACAAATTTCACTGAGCGTGGTCCCGGTATATAACGCGGCTAATCCGAGAATTTAAAAGTTCTTATTTCGCTATAAAATAGTTCATAAAAAAAAGATTAATTTTAATTTTGACACATAATAATTTATTGATGATGGTGTTTAAAAAGTGAATACAAAAATATAAGTCTAAATTTTCAATGATGAGTTTTAATTACAACCTACTTAGATTCATCTGTATGTATGTACATATGTATTTATATAAAGTCTAAAGTCAAATTATGTATTTTCTTTAATATCAAGATTTATGTGTTAGACATATGCCGCGATTTTTCTGTTTAAATCCGATACATTAGATTTCGATATCTTTAAAAAAGAGTGTAGGTATAATTAACACTTTATAATACATAACATCAAAACCTTCCTGTGTTATTTTATTTTATCTTTAGAAAATTCTTTCCTTGCTTAGAAATTTGTATGAAGACAATAATTAAAAAAAAATTTTAAACAGTAAAACCGGCCTTACTTAACGCAGTCGCTTAGCTTGGAGGCTTTGTCCAACTCTTTCACAATTTTAAACACAACAGAAGTTAAGCAAATTTACGTTGAACAAATCTAATTTGAAAGATACATAACTCAAACACAACAACACAAATAAAAAAAAAGAAGCCAATTAAAGCAAATAATTTTTGGTCGGAAAAAGTAAACTACTACCTCCGTACAGATTTTGATTATTTATAAGTTATTTACATTATTTTAGATGAAATGAAGTATATTATAGCTAATTAACAGCATTCCAGTTCAATTTTGTTTTTCCAAGGTGCAAATTCATTTGGCTATACTCGTCTTGGCATGCATAGGTACATAACATATGTACACAGTACACTTGTATCTACAGATTTGCTGATCGTAGAACACTTTTGTACGACTGTTTCAAATTTCTAATATTCAGTAATTGAGTCTATTTACAAAGCACATCTTTTAAAGTATCCAATAAAACATCAGTAAACATTTTTACTTCGATTTGTTTTGGTATGAAATGACCATTGTCAATATAGACAAAGTTAACTTTTAAAAGATAAACTAGCTAGGTATTTGCTGCTGTTAAAGTTAGACGAGCTCTTTAACGTTAAAATATGGTTTATGTCCCTTAAAATTAACAAAAAGTCGGTTCTCTTTTTATATACAATATTTAGAGTCGACTCCCATTCTAAAATTGATTTAGAGCAGGTTTTAAATGTTTACAATTTTGCGCCTGTCTTTTATTTGTCTCACTCGTGACAAAAAAAAAGATCCTGACTATCAAAATACATAAAGGTGGTGTTTTTTTTTCCATTTCAGCAAAAATGAATTAGTAATAATATTATTAGTTCTAAGAAAGTCCATGTACCATGTAGATTTTATAAAAAAAATTAAACACTCTTAACTGCGGAATTACACTTTAGGAAGCTTCATAAAAATGTTCTGTACAAAAATTGAAATTCATTCACCCGTGCGCGGTGTGGGCTCTGTATTGTCAAACTTATAGAAAAACAAATGCACATTCTTCATAGAATACCGACCTATACATGCGGCTACTCCATGGATGAACACACACAAACAAACAATATCAACATGACGAACAGGTGTAAGGTATTTAAAAAAAAAAAACAAAGATTATAAATTAATATAATACAAATGATGGAGATATTAATAGAATATGTTCTATCTACCTAATGCCTTACCTTTTGCCTTTTTTCTAAAAAAAAAAATAGGATACCACAGTAGGAATTTGCTTTTTTTGGTAGATACCTACCTATTCCACATCAGAGTATATCTAATAATGAGTAGGGACACTCTCTACACATATGCAAGTCCTACTATCACAAATAAAAACAAGAACAAAAACAAACAATAAGCGTGAAAAGTTCCAAAGTATTAATTTTAATCCTTACGACAATTCACTAATGTAAGAAAAACCCACAATATTTTTTTCAAGCACCACCACAAACAATCTCATTCGTAAGATATATAAATGCAATATTTTTTCATAAGGTTTTTTTAAAGGCGCGATAGGTTGGTTGCTTGGGAGCGTATTTTTTCTCTGTGCCATTCTCTTCTTTTGAGTGACCATATTCTTTTTTTTCGTGATACTGGATTTATTTCTGTCGATTAATTTTTTTTTAATGATATAGACCATATAAATGAATCTTAAATTTGTATTCCATTTTAAATATTAAAATATTCATTTGATATTTGTTTGGTATTCTTAAAAAATAAAACGAAGCCATTTTTGGTTGAGTAGTAGCAACATTATTGTTACTTCTTAAGTATTTTTTTTAAGAAGTTGGTCACACTAGGAGGAGTGGATTGGGAATTGTTTACATTTTTTTCATAATGTATTTTCAAAGGCGCGACGAGTTGAATTCTTATCTCTCTTTCACCATCACACTTCTTATTTTCATCTATTTCTCGTTTCTGTGTACTTAAAAAAAATTTACTGATTAGAAACACGTGGAGAGTGTCCCTACTCATTATTAGATATACTCTGTTCCACATGAACAAAGGTAGCCGCATTGTCTGCCAGTATTATCTTTCTCGCGCATAATAAAAAAAAGTCCTTAAACAGAAGAGAGAATGTTACTCGTATATTGTTCTCTTTTTAATTCAGAAAAGCTTTCTTACGGCGATTATAAAATTCTCTTCTTCTTATGAAACCTTCTTAAGAAAGCTTTTGTCTGCTCGAGATTGTCTGCTCGAGAAAATTTTCGATGACAGAATTTTGTATGGAGGTGAGACATCTGTATAAATAATTATCTGTGATTAAAACTTAGTTATTAAGTTTAATGTTAGTTACTCAATCGTTAAGAAGCTTATCTCGTTTTATCTTTCAAGCTGAGCTTTCACCACCGAGATAGCGCTAGTCGGTGTGATGATGAGTTGTACTTATTCTTAAGTTTTAGTTTATTAGTATTGCTTAAAAGGAGAAGACCTTGTAATAAAATTTATAAAATAAAAGGTAAAAGAAATTTGGTTGTTTTTCTTTGATATCTTGGTACTGCAAGAGACTTTCTATCCATAGCCCATAGATAAATACCAGTGACTGGGATTTAATAGAGGAATCCCCCCAACATTATTTTTTGGTCCAATCGAACCGGATAGCATTTTTCTGGATTTAATTAAATTGATGCATTAATTGCATAATAATTGGAGAACCCATAACCCTAATCCAAGGTAGGTGCTGTGCACTTAGGAAAGATATTTTGGTGATTTTTTCGGTGATTTTAATTACAAAAAAAATTGTGTAAAGAATCCTTCAATTTAATCGCAATTTATTTTGTATTGAAAAGAAAAGTTGTGCATCGGTTGATGTGTAATTTAAAGCTTTTTTATTAAAAAAAAAAAATTTAATGAAGCCAGATCTTTATGAAGTTGGTAAATTTGGGATAGTTTTTGATCGGAAGATTAAGGTACAGTTTCGCTACGGTTTTTTGATCGCGTGATTTTAATACGTTTCTGTTTTTTACTTGCGATATACGCTGCCGCTCATCTGAATAGGTTCACTGTTTTTCGTAACTTACTGTAAGACTATCTGCATATATATGGCAATGACTCGTCTGTGTTATGTATGTAATGAAAAAGCATTATTATGCGCTTAGTTTGTGAAAAAAAGTTTTCTCTTAAAGCTTACCGTTATTCTCACACGCTAGCTAAACTTAATTCATTAAAAAAAACTAAGTGTTTTTTTGGCTCATCTGAATAGGTTCGAAAGCAAAAAAATCATTTTTAATCGATGTGCGCGGCGGATGTGTACTGAAAGTTAAGTTTTTTGGTAAATCGAATTGTTTTAAACCGTTTAACAAGAAAAATGGGTCGCGGAAAATCCTTAAAATAGGAAGAAAAAGGCAAAATAAAAGCATTTATTGAATAAGGGATAAGCCAAAGAAAAATCGCAAGAAAAAATAGAAAGAAGCCAAAATTTAGTGGGTAAATATTTGCGGAACATCGAAAACTACGGGAAAAATATGAAAGGTTATACTTATAAGGCCACATCAATGGCCGATAGACGCGCAATCATAACAGCTGCTTCTAATTCGCATGATTCCGCGTCAAAAATTAGACTCAAAACTGGTGTTAAGTGTAGTTTGGTGATGGTGAAACGCGTTAATAAGAGTACTAAGCATTCAAAAAGAAAAAAATACCAAAAAAACACCTTTGAACGAAAAACGAAAAGAAAATCGTCTCCAATTTTGCAAAAAAAATACTTGTCGTTGAAATCGGAGTGGAGGCGAGTTATATTTTCAGATGAAAAAAATACAACTTAGAGGGCCCAGATGGCTACAACTATTACTTTCATGACCTTCGTAAAGAAGAACATTATATAAGCCGTCTGCATAGCTGTGAAGGCAGTGTCATGGTGTGAAGAGCAATTTCATATTATGGAACCTTTGAGCTGCAATTTCTTACATCGCGAATGAATATCAATGTGTACAAAGTTGTGTTTGAAAAGGTCTTCCCACAAATCTCTGACCTTTTCAGACCAATACCATTGTCATTCTAGCATGATAATGCCCCTATCCATACAGCGAGGTCGGTAAAACAATGGATCGAGAACCAAAATGTAGAGGTGTTGGAATGGCTTCCATACTCACCTGACCTTAACATAATTGAAAATGTTTGGGGACTTCTTTTCCGTAAGGTGTATGAGTCGGGGAGACAATATGAAGACAAGTTGTCCTTAATCGAGGGAATTAAGAAAGCGTGGGCAGAGATTTCGCTGCAATATCTAGAAAAACTGTATGACTTCATTCCAATTCCAATTTTCGAAACAGTTTCAAAAAAAAGGTGGCGATGCACATTATTAATATGAATTATTATGTCTCTACCTATTCAATGTGCAAAATAAATCATTTAATTACAGTTATTTTTCTTGTTTTCCTCCATTTTTTGCTTTTGAACCTATTCAGATGAGCCAAAAAAACACTTAGTTTTTTTTAATGAATTAAGTTTAGCTAGCGTGTGAGAATAACGGTAAGCTTTAAGAGAAAACTTTTTTTCCCAAACTAAGCGCATAATAATGCTCTTTCATTACATACATAATACAGACGAGTCATTGGCATATATATGCAGATAGTCTTACAGTAAGTTACGAAAAACAGTGAACCTATTCAGATGAGCGGCAGTGTAGGTACTATAGGGCAAGTTCTGCATTTGGAAAAAAAATCGAACTCGAGATTTTGATCAAAGTTGACATTACGATGATAGCGAAGACGAATAAAGTGGGTCCGGCAATTCCGTCTGTCTGTCTGTCTGTCTGTCTGTCTGTCTGTATGTCTGTACCTCGATCTAGAGCCTAAGCCACTGGACCTTTTTTCTTCAAACTCGGTAGTTATGGGTCTTCGGTGATTCCCTAGAGGGGAAATTGAAATTTTTTTTTTAGCTCTAAAACTAACGGTACCCCCCATACACCCGTAATGCAAAATCTTATTTATCTCGAAAACGGCTCTAACGATTTTGATAAAAAAAATTAGGTATGATATTATGGACATGGACTACGTTTTGGTAAAAAACAATTTTGGGGCAAAATCTTATTAACGGTATCTGTCATAGAACCGTTTTTTTGATTTTCGACTTTCTCATTAACGGCTCTAACGATTTTAACCAAAAATTTTCAGCAGGAGTCCCCCTAAGTTTAAAATAATATTGTATATAAAAATATTCGAAAAATTATTTGTTGGGTTTTTTTTAAAAAAAATTTTTTTTGAAAAATCAATATCTTCAAAACCTATGAACGATTATTTTTTGAAATTATTTCCAAAATCAATATTATTAAATACTTAAAATTCGCATCCCACATTTTTTTCTTGAAAAATTTTAAAGAAATTTCTTATATAAAAAATTTATTTATTTAATAATAAAACGATTTTTTAAAGTTTGTTTGCATAAATTCATACTTTTCTAGAAATCGGACGGCAATTTAATTTTAAATTCATGTTTTATAATTATAAAATGTATCTTAAATTCCAAAGTACTTTTACATAAGAGCAACTTCGTGCGATCCAGTCGTGCATTTTATTTAATTTTATTTGTACAATCATTTCTTCTGGCCCAGAAATTATTTTAACCAACCTTCCACATAAAATCAATTATTATATTTAAATGGTTATTGGTATGTAATTCTTATTTTAAATTTTCGGATTAGCCGCGTATATAAAAGATATTTAGCGAGTGCAATATGCAATACTGTAACCACCCCGAACGTTTCTCTACAAATTTCACTGAGCGTGGTCCCGGTATATAACGCGGCTAATCCGAGAATTTAAAAGTTCTTATTTCGCTATAAAATAGTTCATAAAAAAAAGATTAATTTTAATTTTGACACATAATAATTTATTGATGATGGTGTTTAAAAAGTGAATACAAAAATATAAGTCTAAATTTTCAATGATGAGTTTTAATTACAACCTACTTAGATTCATCTGTATGTATGTACATATGTATTTATATAAAGTCTAAAGTCAAATTATGTATTTTCTTTAATATCAAGATTTATGTGTTAGACATATGCCGCGATTTTTCTGTTTAAATCCGATACATTAGATTTCGATATCTTTAAAAAAGAGTGTAGGTATAATTAACACTTTATAATACATAACATCAAAACCTTCCTGTGTTATTTTATTTTATCTTTAGAAAATTCTTTCCTTGCTTAGAAATTTGTATGAAGACAATAATTAAAAAAAAATTTTAAACAGTAAAACCGGCCTTACTTAACGCAGTCGCTTAGCTTGGAGGCTTTGTCCAACTCTTTCACAATTTTAAACACAACAGAAGTTAAGCAAATTTACGTTGAACAAATCTAATTTGAAAGATACATAACTCAAACACAACAACACAAATAAAAAAAAAGAAGCCAATTAAAGCAAATAATTTTTGGTCGGAAAAAGTAAACTACTACCTCCGTACAGATTTTGATTATTTATAAGTTATTTACATTATTTTAGATGAAATGAAGTATATTATAGCTAATTAACAGCATTCCAGTTCAATTTTGTTTTTCCAAGGTGCAAATTCATTTGGCTATACTCGTCTTGGCATGCATAGGTACATAACATATGTACACAGTACACTTGTATCTACAGATTTGCTGATCGTAGAACACTTTTGTACGACTGTTTCAAATTTCTAATATTCAGTAATTGAGTCTATTTACAAAGCACATCTTTTAAAGTATCCAATAAAACATCAGTAAACATTTTTACTTCGATTTGTTTTGGTATGAAATGACCATTGTCAATATAGACAAAGTTAACTTTTAAAAGATAAACTAGCTAGGTATTTGCTGCTGTTAAAGTTAGACGAGCTCTTTAACGTTAAAATATGGTTTATGTCCCTTAAAATTAACAAAAAGTCGGTTCTCTTTTTATATACAATATTTAGAGTCGACTCCCATTCTAAAATTGATTTAGAGCAGGTTTTAAATGTTTACAATTTTGCGCCTGTCTTTTATTTGTCTCACTCGTGACAAAAAAAAAGATCCTGACTATCAAAATACATAAAGGTGGTGTTTTTTTTTCCATTTCAGCAAAAATGAATTAGTAATAATATTATTAGTTCTAAGAAAGTCCATGTACCATGTAGATTTTATAAAAAAAATTAAACACTCTTAACTGCGGAATTACACTTTAGGAAGCTTCATAAAAATGTTCTGTACAAAAATTGAAATTCATTCACCCGTGCGCGGTGTGGGCTCTGTATTGTCAAACTTATAGAAAAACAAATGCACATTCTTCATAGAATACCGACCTATACATGCGGCTACTCCATGGATGAACACACACAAACAAACAATATCAACATGACGAACAGGTGTAAGGTATTTAAAAAAAAAAAAACAAAGATTATAAATTAATATAATACAAATGATGGAGATATTAATAGAATATGTTCTATCTACCTAATGCCTTACCTTTTGCCTTTTTTCTAAAAAAAAAAATAGGATACCACAGTAGGAATTTGCTTTTTTTGGTAGATACCTACCTATTCCACATCAGAGTATATCTAATAATGAGTAGGGACACTCTCTACACATATGCAAGTCCTACTATCACAAATAAAAACAAGAACAAAAACAAACAATAAGCGTGAAAAGTTCCAAAGTATTAATTTTAATCCTTACGACAATTCACTAATGTAAGAAAAACCCACAATATTTTTTTCAAGCACCACCACAAACAATCTCATTCGTAAGATATATAAATGCAATATTTTTTCATAAGGTTTTTTTAAAGGCGCGATAGGTTGGTTGCTTGGGAGCGTATTTTTTCTCTGTGCCATTCTCTTCTTTTGAGTGACCATATTCTTTTTTTTCGTGATACTGGATTTATTTCTGTCGATTAATTTTTTTTTAATGATATAGACCATATAAATGAATCTTAAATTTGTATTCCATTTTAAATATTAAAATATTCATTTGATATTTGTTTGGTATTCTTAAAAAATAAAACGAAGCCATTTTTGGTTGAGTAGTAGCAACATTATTGTTACTTCTTAAGTATTTTTTTTAAGAAGTTGGTCACACTAGGAGGAGTGGATTGGGAATTGTTTACATTTTTTTCATAATGTATTTTCAAAGGCGCGACGAGTTGAATTCTTATCTCTCTTTCACCATCACACTTCTTATTTTCATCTATTTCTCGTTTCTGTGTACTTAAAAAAAATTTACTGATTAGAAACACGTGGAGAGTGTCCCTACTCATTATTAGATATACTCTGTTCCACATGAACAAAGGTAGCCGCATTGTCTGCCAGTATTATCTTTCTCGCGCATAATAAAAAAAAGTCCTTAAACAGAAGAGAGAATGTTACTCGTATATTGTTCTCTTTTTAATTCAGAAAAGCTTTCTTACGGCGATTATAAAATTCTCTTCTTCTTATGAAACCTTCTTAAGAAAGCTTTTGTCTGCTCGAGATTGTCTGCTCGAGAAAATTTTCGATGACAGAATTTTGTATGGAGGTGAGACATCTGTATAAATAATTATCTGTGATTAAAACTTAGTTATTAAGTTTAATGTTAGTTACTCAATCGTTAAGAAGCTTATCTCGTTTTATCTTTCAAGCTGAGCTTTCACCACCGAGCTAGCGCTAGTCGGTGTGATGATGAGTTGTACTTATTCTTAAGTTTTAGTTTATTAGTATTGCTTAAAAGGAGAAGACCTTGTAATAAAATTTATAAAATAAAAGGTAAAAGAAATTTGGTTGTTTTTCTTTGATATCTTGGTACTGCAAGAGACTTTCTATCCATAGCCCATAGATAAATACCAGTGACTGGGATTTAATAGAGGAATCCCCCCAACATTATTTTTTGGTCCAATCGAACCGGATAGCATTTTTCTGGATTTAATTAAATTGATGCATTAATTGCATAATAATTGGAGAACCCATAACCCTAATCCAAGGTAGGTGCTGTGCACTTAGGAAAGATATTTTGGTGATTTTTTCGGTGATTTTAATTACAAAAAAAATTGTGTAAAGAATCCTTCAATTTAATCGCAATTTATTTTGTATTGAAAAGAAAAGTTGTGCATCGGTTGATGTGTAATTTAAAGCTTTTTTATTAAAAAAAAAAAATTTAATGAAGCCAGATCTTTATGAAGTTGGTAAATTTGGGATAGTTTTTGATCGGAAGATTAAGGTACAGTTTCGCTACGGTTTTTTGATCGCGTGATTTTAATACGTTTCTGTTTTTTACTTGCGATATAGGTACTATAGGGCAAGTTCTGCATTTGGAAAAAAAATCGAACTCGAGATTTTGATCAAAGTTGACATTACGATGATAGCGAAGACGAATAAAGTGGGTCCGGCAATTCCGTCTGTCTGTCTGTCTGTCTGTCTGTCTGTCTGTCTGTATGTCTGTACCTCGATCTAGAGCCTAAGCCACTGGACCTTTTTTCTTCAAACTCGGTAGTTATGGGTCTTCGGTGATTCCCTAGAGGGGAAATTGAAATTTTTTTTTTAGCTCTAAAACTAACGGTACCCCCCATACACCCGTAATGCAAAATCTTATTTATCTCGAAAACGGCTCTAACGATTTTGATAAAAAAAATTAGGTATGATATTATGGACATGGACTACGTTTTGGTAAAAAACAATTTTGGGGCAAAATCTTATTAACGGTATCTGTCATAGAACCGTTTTTTTGATTTTCGACTTTCTCATTAACGGCTCTAACGATTTTAACCAAAAATTTTCAGCAGGAGTCCCCCTAAGTTTAAAATAATATTGTATATAAAAATATTCGAAAAATTATTTGTTGGGTTTTTTTTAAAAAAAATTTTTTTTGAAAAATCAATATCTTCAAAACCTATGAACGATTATTTTTTGAAATTATTTCCAAAATCAATATTATTAAATACTTAAAATTCGCATCCCACATTTTTTTCTTGAAAAATTTTAAAGAAATTTCTTATATAAAAAATTTATTTATTTAATAATAAAACGATTTTTTAAAGTTTGTTTGCATAAATTCATACTTTTCTAGAAATCGGACGGCAATTTAATTTTAAATTCATGTTTTATAATTATAAAATGTATCTTAAATTCCAAAGTACTTTTACATAAGAGCAACTTCGTGCGATCCAGTCGTGCATTTTATTTTTCTTGGTGAACAAATCATACGGTATTTGAAATCCTGTTAATGATTATCGGTTCTTTAATTTAAAAGAAAACAGATTTTTCTGATTTTTAACAAAAATAATTATTATTTGAAAACTTATTTTCTCTCTTTTTTTGAAATTTTATTGCATATTGTACATTTTTTTCTTCGTTCGAGATCCGTTTTAACTTTTCTTCTTAGTTCTTCGAAATGTCTGTTTCTGAAGATTTTTTATTTGTGCGTTAAGCAAATAAATGAAACAATTAATAGTTTTCGTGATGTACCAAATAGAGAAAATATGACATTTGGTATGTACAAAGTATGGAAAAAGGAATTCTAGGTTTTGTGGGAGAGTTTTCGTGTAATTTATACGAAATGTTTAAAAAACGAAGAAAAAACCTTAGACGATGCAAAATTATTGACAATTAAATCCAAATATACATCCGTTTCAACAAATTATTTCACTACAGTAGGTAGTATAATAGATGCGATTGAATTGAGTTCAAGCAACGAAACGAAACAAAATTTGGTGTTTCCTCAAAGGTCTGAGTCAGAGTTTGGAATAAGAGTTCCACCTTGCGACGCGGAATGTTTCGAAGGCGACTACAAATCCTGGCCTACTTTTCGTGACATGTTCACATCAATTTACGTTAATCACCCTCGATTAAGTGATGTTGAAAAGTTATTTCATTTACGCTTAAAAACCAAAAAGGAAGCTCATGACATTGTTGATAAGTTTCCTTTCACGGCAGATAATTTTAAACTTGCGTGGGATACACTAAGATCCCAGTACGAAAACAAACGAATCCTAATAAATACCCAGCTTAAAACACTTTTTTCTATACCTTCAATCGCAACTGAAAGCGGTTCAGCTTTGAGAAAACTCCACAGAACTGTATGTGATTGCTTAGGAATACTTTCAAGCTACAGTGTTAAAACCGACAATTGGGATCCGATTCTAGTTTTCTTAATTTCTCAGAAAATTCCTGAAAATACTTTGTTTCTTTTTGAACAAAGTCTTCCAAAAGAAAATGAAATTCCAACTTGGAAATTTTTAGAAGATTTTCTCGCTTCTAGATACAGAATTCTTGAATCTGTTGAAGAAATAAAACAATGTCCCCGACAAAACGCTAAACAGTTATCAAATTCAAAATCGAACAAAATAAACTCTTTTCATATCGAACAAAAGAACTTTTGGTGTAAAATATGTAAAAGCAATCACCTTTTGCGATTATGCAAGAAATTTTTGGATATGGATGTCTCATCTCGTCGTAAGCTAGTACAAACCCAGAAGTACTGCTACAACTGTCTTGCACTTACACATTCGGTGTATGAGTGTAAAAGTAAAGTGTCTTGTGATCAATGTGGAAAAAGACACCACAGTTTACTACACTTCACCCATTTAAAACCCGTCTCTCACGACACAAGATCTCCTACTTTATATCAGGCTTCTTTAAGTAATACATCAATACAGTCCACTTCGAAATTTCATCAACAACCAACGAAAGAAGTAGAAACAGATACTCCATCTGCTTCTCCAACGCTTCAAAGTTTTCTCGTTAACCAGAAAAGAAATATTTTATTAGCTACAGTTTTGGTTAAAATTACTGCTCACAACCAAACATTTCTCTTGAGAGCTTTAATCGACCCTGGTTCTGAAGCTACATATACATATCTTACAATCTGTAGTGAACCGATTTAAGCTTTCCACCCGTTCGTCCAATGCATCTATTTGTGGCATTGGACAAGTTCATAGTGAATTTTCAACGAGTATGTGCCCTCTCATTCTCGAATCTCGCATCAACCCTGATGTACATATTTCTGTTTCAGCTGTTGTTTTGAAAAAGTTGACAGGTAATTTGCCATCCCAAACTATTGACGCATCAAACTTGGTTGAGCTTAAAGGTTTGCGGTTGGCAGATCGAACTTTGATAAGCCTGCTTCAATAGATATATTGATTGGAGCAGATATTTACCCTCTTATCTTATGTGAAGGTGTTAAACGAGAAAAAGACTTGTGTCCAGTCGCTCAAAATACGGTTTTTGGATGGGTCCTTTCAGGACCTTGTGACAAAGGTACAACTAAACCAACCCTTCAAACATTTTTTGGCAAAATTTGTTTAAAAAAACAAATACAGAAATTTTGGGAACTCGAAGAAGTTCAGGATATTAAACCCCTATCTAACGAAGATAAATTTTGTGAAAAATTATATAAACAGACGACAACTCGAAATGCAGATGGTCGTTATACAGTCAACTTTCCATTTAACCCTCACTTAAATATCTTGGATTTAGGTCTTTCAAAAGGTAGTGCAGTTTCGCAGTATCTGCGCCAAGAAAGGCGTCTACTTTGTGATATAAAGCTAAAAGAAGAGTATAACAAAGTTCTAAAGGAATATATTTTGTTAAACCATATGACTCTTCTACCAAAATGCAGTTTGAATCTTTCTAAACCACACTTTTATCTTCCGCATCATGCTGTGGTAAAACCGGATAGTGTGTCAACAAAAGTACGCGTTGTCTTTAATGCCAGCGCGTCTACAAGCAAAAGCGCGAGTCTAAACGACTTTTTATACTGCGGTCCTGCTCTCCAAAATGATTTGCAATCTATTTTACTGAGATGGCGACAATATCCATACGTTTTCAATAGTGATATTGAAAAAAATGTATCGTCTAATACATGTGCACCCTGATCATCACAGATTCCAACGAATAGTTTTTCGATCCTCAGATTCAGAATCAGATTTGGCTGATTTTGAAATAAATCGTGTTACTTTTGGAATCAACTGTGCTCCATATTTGGCTATCCGAACATTGCATCAGCTTGTTTCTGATGAAGGAAACAAGTACCCGTTAGCTAAAGATGTAGTACTGTCAGATTTTTACGTGGATGACGTTTTTTCTGGTGGTTTCAACTTGGATGTTGTTGTTCAAATTCAGGACCAGTTAAAAGCACTTCTATTATCGGGAGGGTTTTGCTTAAAGAAATGGACTGCAAACCACCCTCGCTTGTTGGAAAACATTCCTAGGGGGGATGTTTTAGACCAACACTTTCTAATGTTTGAAGAGTCTTCACATTCAAAAGTTCTAGGTGTAGGGTGGAATGCAAGGGAAGACTGTTTTTATATTCGATGTGAATTGTTTCCTCAACAAGATTCGCTTATCACAAAACGTGAACTATTTTCAAACATAGCAAAAATATATGACCCTAATGGTTGGTTAGCGCCAACAACAGTTGTATTAAAAATGTTAATGCAAGAGGTCTGGAAGGACAAATTAGATTGGGATACCCAAATAAATTCAAATCATTTAAAAATTTGGGAAGAGTTTGTTAATTCCTTTAAAATTATAAAAGATATTAAAATCCAGAGATGGATTAACTATACCCCAGCGATGTGCATTGAAATCCATGGCTTTTGTGATGCATCGCTTCATGCATATGCCGCTGGCGCATATGCAAGGATTTCAGATTCATCTGGAAATAGTTTTTCTCACCTTCTTTGTTCAAAAACGAAAGTGGCACCCCTAAAAGCCATTTCGATTCCTCGGCTAGAACTTTGTGGAGCTGTTTTGCTAACAAAGTTAGTGAACGCTGTTTTAAGTAGTCTACGCCTTAAAAACTGTCCCGTCTACCTTTGGACGGACTCAATGATTGTTTTATATTGGATTCATGATTGTCCATCTCGACTTGAAACTTTCGTCAGAAATAGGGTGTCCAAAATACAAACTGAAAGTCCTCCAAGTAGTATTTGGAAACATGTTCCCTCTAAACATAATCCTGCTGACATCGCTTCTCGAGGAGTTATGCCTCAAAATTTGAAAAATAATACCCAATGGTGGCATGGACCAAGTTGGTTGCTGTCTTCAAAGGAATTTTGGCCAGTAACAAACATTCAAAAGGATCCTAATTGGAATCTCGAAACAAAAAGAATTAAGAGCTTTGTTGTCAATACAAACCACAATTATGATTTCTTAAGTAGATTTTCATGTTTTGCGCGTGCCCTTAAAGTAATATCGTATCTGTTTAGGTTTATTAACTTAGCTTCTCGAAAAAGAAAAAGGTTTTATCCCTATAGATACTCTTCTATAAATTTAGCTCACCATGAAATAGTTTTTGTGAAAACTCGGCTAGTTATACTAGCACAACGTCACTATTTCAGTGATGATTACAAAGCGCTTAATAATTCAAAACCGTTGAGTAAAAATAGCTCAATTTTATCTCTCAACCCTTCGCTAGACTCACAAAGAATTATGAGAGTAAATGGTCGTTTAGCAAAAGCTGATTTGACCTAGCACGAAAAATTTCCCATTATACTTCCATATTCCCTTCACGGTGGCAACCAGCAAGTTCTGTATCTGATGCGTAAAGTATATTGGATTCTAAAACTAAAGAACTTGATAAAAACATATATCAATGGTTGCCTTGTTTGTGTTTTGCACAAAAAGGAATTTCAAACCCAGCTTATGGGAACACTCCCACCTGAAAGAGTAAACTATTCTTTTCCGTTTACTCATGTCGGGCTAGATTTTGCTGGGCCCTTTGAATTAAAGGTTCAAAAGGGTCGTTTTTATCAAGCAGTAAAATGTTATGCATGTCTCTTTTTTTAGCAGCTTTTGATAGATTTGTCGGTCGAAGAGGTGTTCCTCAACAACTTTTTTCCGATAATGGTACGAATTTTGTGGGTGCTAATCAAATACTTACAAAATAAATTCGAAAGGCTTTGGCAAGTGCTACCTCAGAAGCTGAAAAATCATACCTACCAAAAGATTTAAAATGGAATTTTATTCCACCAGGTTCTCCTCATATGGGTGGCCTTTGGGAGGCCGGCATAAAGTCTATTAAAAATCATTTTTAAAAGAGTTGTTGGAAACTCCAAATTAACTTTTGAAGAGTTTTCAACATTACTTGTCAAAATTGAGTCGTGTTTCAACTCCCGCCCTATTTCTCCAATAAGTGAAAACCCTTTTGAGCCTCTTCCTTTAACTCCTGGTCATTTCTTGAAGGGTGCGCCCTTGCTTTCCTTACCCGAAAGTCAAGTTAGTGAAAGTACCACGGTTAAGAATTGGCAAAGAGTTCAACAAATTTTACACTCTTTTTCAAGAAGATGGAAGGAGGAATATTTGGCCGATCTTCAACGAAGAACAAAGTGGAAATATCCTACACGTAACATTGAAATCGGAGACATTGTTGTTGTGCGCAATGAAAAATTGCCACCCACTGTATGGAGACTAGGTAGAATTGTAGCTGTTCATCCAGGAAAAGATGGAAAGGTTCGTGTAGCTACCGTTAAGACTCAACAAGGGGAGATTTTGCGCCCTATAGTAAAACTGTGTCTTTTGCCCATCGATAGGGAATTGTTTCAGGTTTATCATGCTTCACAAAAGATAGAGTAGTATTTGCTAGTTTTCATTTTTCATTCGATTACGATATCTTATAGTTATTTTTTTATATATTTTTTAATGGTTCTAATGCACAGTACCTAATGAATTTAACCCCTTTAAATTTACTTGAATTAACTTTAAATTATTTCCTATTAACATGTCTGAGTGAGTAAGGGCACTCTTTAATCAACCCTCACCGATGGATTTTACTAATAATTTTTTTTTCCTTAGTAGCGAATCGAGGCGCTTCTTTAATACAATACCTCCACCGTTGGATTTACGTTTTCAAAATCTTCATTTTCAAAGGATTTGACTCTTTGCATTCCTGCAAAGGGAGGCCGGAATGTTGACGCCAAAATACAAACTTTGGATTAAAGAAGAAATATGTATTAGAGAATATGTATTTAGAAATTAAATTGCCTACTTTTAGGCATTTCATACACTAAGATCACAGATAATTATATATAATTTAATTATAAATTAATTATATATAATTATCTGTGATATAAGGGAGTGTTCACGGTGAGCGAGACACAGTTGATTTTGGATTATGAAAGTGTGCAAAAGTATTGCTTATTGGATTGTGTTATTAAACAAGTGTGATTTAAATTTGAATAAAAGTATTTGAGTTGTTTATAAATTGAGATTTATTGTTTTGAATTGGAAAGTGTGAATAAAGAAGAAATACTAAAAAGAGTAATAAGTTTTATTTAACGAACCTTGGACAAATATTACAATACCCTTCCACTCCAAGTCAACTGAAAATATACCTACAACATCACTCACCAATATTCACAAAATGCTCAAACAACAATGAATCTCAAACAATAGAATGCAAAACAGCTGGGCATTCCATTATTTCGCATACTTAACTTAGATCTCAACCCAAAGTCAAAATAATTTTGTCTCGTTTCTTGCCTTTTGCCCAATGTGTGAAGAATGAGTTGAGTGAATGCATTACGAGAATTTCCTTCAAGAGATAGATAGAAAAACAAAGATGGATCTATTGAGTTTCTTATTGTCTCTGAGTTTAATTTCATAATGACTTTAATTTCATGAACAAAAGGGGTAGAAAAGTTTTATTTTAATAAAATGTGTGCAAATTTAGGTGCAATTCATAACTATCAGAAAACAAACAAATCATATGAATTTAAAAGGTATTAGTTTTTTAATTATTTTCGTGGCAATAAATACAGTCCACCTGTTTTCTGTTTATTTTTTGTTATTATAAAAAAAAGTGGCCAAAAATAGTATTTCTAATATTCATATCTGAGGTTTCTTGACATTCCAGCAGAAATATAACTAAAGGTTATTTTCAATTATGAGAATTTTAAATCAAAAAAAAACTTCAAGGAATCTTAAGATTTTTAATATCCCGTAATAATGGCACCTGTAGAGAGATCATATTCATGTTTTAAGAGAATTAAATTTTTTTTTTGAAATAAATGTGGACAAGAATGGTTATCTACTCGTAGCTTAGTTCTCATCAAATCGTACTTAGATAATTTTGCCTTAAAAGAAAAAGGATAAATCTTTGCGCAAGGCATCAAGCTCTTTTTTTTAATAATTAGACTTTACTGTAATATATTATTTGAGGCTGTCAGTGCAATAGTGGAGTAAGCGTAACCCATAAAATTCACTTTAGAGGTACGAGAAGGTTACGCCACTATTGCACTCAAACTATAATCAAATTATAAAATGCAATAACACCTTTTTGAGTGACATCTAGTTTTGAGTGTAGATAGCTGCATAAAACTATTTTTGTATTAAAATAGATATATTAAGAGATCCATTTTTATGAAAACCTTATTTTTGGAAAAAAAGTGGGTTACGCCACTATTGCACTCATAGCCTCATTTATGTATATTATTTTATGTGTATTATCATTAAGTGGAATTTAAAAGGTTGGATCTCAAAGGTCTTTCATTTTTGGTTTTATGTTCAGTGCTTCCGCTATCGAAAAAGTCACGCCTCGTGCCTGCTTACGAGTATGAAATGAATTGTATTCATTTATTTCTTTGTAAACTTTTTTTTTATATTTTTCATTTGAAAAAAACAGATTTAAGTATGATGATTTGGTGAAAAAATTAGATCCATTCTTCTTTTTTTTTATTTGCGAATGCATTCACCACATCTTCAGGTTTCACTTCGATTTCTCAACAAAGCTAATCCGTTGAGCCTGGTCTCAGTTGTTGTGGCCCTCAGCCACGTTTTTAACCGTCTCAAAGTTGAAAATGAACGTTCTGGCTCAGCAGACGTCACTGGTAGCACGCAAAGAACTTCAACTGTTTTTCTTAAATAAGGATACAAATCCCGATTGCAAAATGGAAGCGACGCTAGAACAGTTTCTGGTATTGAACTTTCGGTTTCATCCTTCCACATTTGTTTCTATATCTATGAATAATACTAGAATAACAATACTATACCTAGAAAAAGTCCAAAGGCTCGCATGTATCTGTATTACGGGAGCAATGAGAACCTGCCCTACCGCAGATATGGAGGTCATCCTCCATCTATCCCCTCTACACGAGGTCATTAGAAGTGCTGGAGTGGGTGGTATTATGAGGTTCTCAAAGGAAGGAACTGGGACAGGCGAAAAATTATTGGTCTCAGAGAAAGGGATCTAATTGACAGGTCCACAATAACAAACCTTATTGACATCCCAAGAGATGGAATGATTAAAACACATAACTTCGAGAAAAACTTTCTTACACAGCTCAGTAACAAGAAAGACTGGGTAGGAGAGAAAACAGACTACACCCTTGAAACAAACACCATCAAATGATACACCGATGGATCAAGAACAAGCGAAGAGAGTGGTGCAGGAATCTTTGCGCCAAAAACCAACCTTTCCATACCACCAGCATCTTCCAAGCGGAGGTTAACGCTATAGGGAAATGCGTGGATCGTAATCTCGAAAAGAATTATCGTAACAAGAATATTGCCATTATGTCAGATAGTCAAGCAGCACTCAAGGCACTAAGCTCATACACCATCAGCTCTAAGCTGGTGTGGGAGTGCATAAGCAAGCTAAATGAACAAGAACAGGGTCGCGTTGTTGTTCATGGAAACAAAAAGGCAAATTCCCTAGCAAAAATAGGAGCTTCAACTCCACTAACAGGGCCTGAACCACTGATCTCTATAATACACTGGATAGCGCATTCCCTTCTTTGTATAACAGATTTTTTGACTCCAATTGAAGATGACAGATGGTGGGCAGCTTCATAATTTGACGTCTTCTTTTCACAAAAAAAAAAAATATTTTGACATGACAAATGAAGCTCTGGGTCGAAAATCCGACCCTAATCCAACTCGATCTTTCGATACTGCATATGAACGTATTAAAAGAGGAAAACAAATGTGACTGCACTTGTCTATGCGAGAAACAGAATGACATAGCAAATTCAACAGCAACTTTAAGGCTAGGCACACATTCAATTTTTAGTTTCGCAACTGCTTGGTTCGACCAACTGAAAAGTTTGTGTTTTGACACAAACTAAACGATTGTCTAAAATGAGTTCGCTATTTTGTGTAACATCTAATTATATGCACCTGTGCGGACATTCAACCAAATAGTTCATCTGTTTTCTATAAGCAACCAAACAGTTGTGCAACTAAAAATTGAATGTGCGCGTCTAGTATAACAGCAACGAAAAACTTCAACATCAAAACTCTTGTGAAATAGATTACGTGAACAGCGTGAACATCGTTTTTGACAGCATATAATCAAAGTAAATTCAAATGCGAAATGATTTGGCCGTACATTTAACGATAAAAATTAACGTAAATTGCGACAATGTATACGACTTGTGCAATTTGTCGTACTAATTAATTTGTTTTTAGCAATTCTTCCATTGTCAAAACCAAAATAAATAGACGAATCAAAAACATGGTTGTTACATTTTCATTTAAGTGCTGATAATACTGACAAATTTCGCCTCAAAAGTTGGTAGCATTTGCACAGCGACATCGAATTTAGGGTTAAGGTCTAACGTTAATGTCGAAGTTGCTGTTGGTAATGTAATCAAACCCATTTAAAATAGTGGCCCTAAAAAGAGTGATGTGGTTGTTAAAGTTGCTGTTGAACTTACTGTTGAAGTTGCTGTGCTAATCTGTTTCTCGCATTATTTGTAAATTTTACATATTTATTATTAAAATTAAAATAATAAATTGAAAATTGGACGAAAATCATTTGTTTGGATTGACAATTTAATAAAATTGAAGGAATGTCGTTTCAGTTGTCTGTTTTTTAGGCAAAAAGGAGACAAGCACAATAATTTTTTCATTTATTCAGCGATAGTTTTTATTCTTTATTACTTTTTGGTCACTTAATTTTGCAATTTTAGTTTATCAAAAACTATTTATTGTTTTTTACTCACACGATAATTGCAACCAAAATAAAAAGTAGCAAAATGTATTTTTTTTTAGTTCTATTTTGTTTTGCATTGTGGTGCCACTAAATATTGTAAAGGGAAAGTTGACAACACTGCACTCTGCACCAGCAACAGCAAGTTTAGGACTTTGGCCTCACGACGCTGTTGGCGTTGCTGTTGCTGTTCTTATGATTGTTGAACAATTGAAATGCATTGGTTCTAAATTAATGGCGGCCGCTTTTGCTTTTGACGGTGCTGTTGCTGGTTCAATCTGTTCCGCGCTTTATGATGTTGTTTTAGATGTTATACAGTTATACTGTTATACGGCACCGTGGCCGCCTTCATAATACATATTTTTGCCATCAATTAAATTAATTTCATTTAGGTATTTTTAAATTCAAAAATATTCTTTTTTCCCTCTCTTTGTATTTTACTTTTTTATTTTTAACTTTTTTTTTTTTTTTCTTCTTTGTTGTAAAGCCTGTTTATTTTTATTTTTGTTCTTTTTTGTTTTTTTGGTTCTAAACTGATTGCGTTTTTATTGTTTGTTTGTTTTAAATGGATGGTGTATCAGTAAGATCGGTTGTTAAAATACTTTCAGGTGCCCGTGACGGTTTCAAGGTATGTTGCATTAATGCACGAAGCCTTAACATATATAAATTAGATTTTTTAAATTATGTATTTGACTCTTCAGGAGTAGATATCATCTGCATTACTGAGACCTGGTTTAGACCAAATATTCCAAGTAGTGCATATGAAATTAAAAACTATAATTTAATTCGAAATGACAGAGTCACAGACACAATTGGGGGTGGTGTGGCAATATATTGCAGTGCATCTCTTAGTAACAAAGTTATTGCTAAATCAGAGAATGGTGGCATAGAGTTTTTGATATTGGAAGTCACTGATGGCAATACTAAGTGTGTTTTAGGTGTGGGCTATAATCCCAACAGAAGTGTTTCTCCTGAACCTTTATTCTCAGCTCTACAACAATTCTCCGCGTCGCGTCGTATGAACACATTATTCTATGTGGTGATTTTAATGCAGACCTTTTACTATCGGATACTCGAGCGAACCAACTAAGAGATGTGATTGCAACTAATGGACTTTATGTTTCAAATTGTTACGCCACTCGTTTCGCCCCAAACTCAACTCCTAGTTTTCTTGACCTCATAATTGTCTCTGATCTTTCGAATGTTTTGTTGCAAGACCAATTGTCTTTGGATGGTATTTCTGATCATGACCTCATTTACTGCACCTACAACATTGATTTCTCACGTGTGCCTACTCCATCGACTTTTCAATTCAGAGATATTAAATCAGTGGACTATATTGCACTGCAAGCTGATGCCATGGAGTTCCCTTGGCATTTATGTCAAAATTTCCACAATTCTACCGACAAAGTTGAATACTTTCAATCATTGGTTCTCGAACTATTTGAAAAGCATGTTCCTCTTAAAACCGTATCAGTTCGCAGCAAAAATTGTCCCTGGTTTACCTCAGATGTTGTTAGGTCAATTAAAAAGCGTAGAAAATCGTATGCAAAATGGAAGCTTAATCCTACAAATGACAATTGGAATTTATTTTGCCGGGCTAGGAATGATGCAACATTTGTAACTCGCAGAGCCAAAAAGCGATTCTTCATGTCAAAGTTGGATACAAATCAATCATCTCGCAAGCTCTGGAATAATCTTCGCACGATCGGAATCGGTAAAAAGGAAGCTGTTCAAAATGTGCCTGATCTAAATGAATTAAATAAATCATTCATATTGAAAACATATCAAAATCTGGATTTTGTGCCTAATGACCAAGCCCGTTATGATCCTTCCACTGAATTTGAATTTGTTTCTGTCTCAGAAGTTGAGGTTGTTGATGCAATTCGATCGGTTAAATCAGATGCTCTAGGAGAAGATGGGTTGCCAATATGCTTCGTAAAAATTATATTGCCATATATTTTGAGAGCTCTGACTTATTTGATCAATTTCTGCATCATGTCATCAACTTTCCCATTAAACTGGAAAATAGCTAAAGTCATCCCTGTAGCCAAAAAGCCTAACCCTTTTTCTTGCTCAGATTTTCGTCCTATAAGCATTCTTCCTTGTCTGTCAAAGGTTTTTGAGAAAATTCTGGCCTTACAAATTACAAATTATATAGGTATGTTTAAGCTACTATCACCATTTCAGTCTGGGTTTCGTGCAAATCACAGCTGCCAAACTGCATTGATTAAAGTCCTCGATGATATAAGGCTTGAATATGATTTGAACAATATAACAGTTCTTTGCCTGCTGGATTTCTCTAAGGCTTTTGACAGTGTAAACCATAAAATACTTTGCAAAAAACTAAAGTACTATTTTGGGTTTCATGATAGAGCTGTGCGCTTAATTGAGAGTTATTTGTACAATCGCTCCCAAAAAGTGAAGTTTGGCCAAAACGAATCAGATTATTCGTTTTTGCATATGGGTGTACCACAAGGTTCTATTCTAGGACCTTTATTATTTTGCATATTTATAAATGACCTGCCTAATGTTTGCTCAAATGTAATGCTACATCTATATGCTGATGACGTTCAAATTTATTTATCACGGCCGCTTGGTCTGCAGGAAGACTTGATATGTAGGATAAATGAGGATCTGATGGCAATCTCCAAATGGTCCGTTAGCAATGGTCTAATTCTTAATCCGCTTAAGTCTCAACTTATTGCGATATCTAAGAAACAGTTTAATACCTCACACTTCCCTCCAGTTTTTCTAGACCAAGTCCAGCTTCACTTTAAAGATACTGTTAATAGTCTTGGTTTTAAAATCAACCGGTCGCTTTCAGCAGATGATCATATTAACTGCATAGTTGGAAGAATCTACTCCGGGCTACGTAGACTCTGGCCATTCTCTACCATTACTCCAGTAAACACCAAACTGAGATTAATAAAAACATTACTGGTACCTTTAATTGACTATGCTAATGTCGTCTATTGTAAACCTGATTCACACTCGAAACATAAACTGCTTGTGGCTTTTAATGATATGATTAGATACGTTTATGGTATCAGGAGACATGAACACATCTCACATTATCATAAGCTAGTCCTTGGATGTTCACTACAGCAATTTCTTGATTCTAGATGCTGTATATTTTTACACAAAATTATACAAAACAAAACACCACTTTACATATACGAAAAATTAGAATTTGCACAGTCCCTTAGAACTACCAATCTGTTATTACCGGCTTTCAACTACCTTAACTCTTCACGGCTCTTCATTGTATATGCAACCAAGTTGTGGAACTCCCTCCCAGTTACAATAAAAAGAATTATCGGAGTGAAAAACTTTAAGAATGCAATCTCTTCTCATTTTTGCTAGCATGATGTCACAATTCATAATTTTAAACAGGTTGTTAATTTATTTACCCATTTGGGTTAACTAATGAAGGAAATCGAGGGGAAGAATAATAAAAAAAAAAAAAAAAAAAAAAAATATTATGTATGTATGTATGTAGGTATTATCTATATGAATGAATTTATAAAAATTTTTGAAATATTTTAAGTATTTTTTAGGTATTTTTTTTAACAAAAATTTTGTATCAACCGTTTTTTTAAGGTACTATAAAAGTCTCAGTCTTATTTGTACATTGTTACTAAATAAATTGAAATTGAAATTGAAATTGAAATGTTCAATTGCAGTCAACTTTTTATAATGAATGCGCTATCCAGTGTATTATAGAGATCAGTGGCCTGAACCCTATTGCGGTATAGAAGAAAATGTCATCAAAACCAAAATAAAACAAGAAGAGGAGGCAAACAGATTTAAAAACTGGAATGAACTCCCCAAGCTGAGACAGAATAATAACTAGTATTCTAACAGGACACTGCAAACTTAGAAGACATCTTAATCTACTTGTTGTGGTAAGCAGTGCCACTTGCAGATTCTGCAACATGCATTAGGAAACACCGGAACACATACTGGGAAAGTGTTGCTCAATCATGCACCAAAGGAAAACCCTTCTGGGACAGTACCAGATAGAAGGGAGCAACCTATCCTCTCTGAAAGTGCCCCAAATGCTAAAATTCCTAAAAGCAATAGGTTTGGAGGAGGAACTGTAGGATGAGCCAGCTCATCAATTTATAAGCGGGGGCACATAATAGATCTATAGATCGCAGTGCAATAATCCCCCCAATATAATTTATTCCATATCTAAATAAATATTGAAATAAAACTATGTCCTTTAAAAACTTTGCGTGTTATGTTACCCCTTTCACCAATATTGCATATGGTGTGGATTAATTGTGGTTGGTCGATCTCTTTCTTTATGTAACCAGGTTTATTTTTTCGTATCGCTGTTTTATGATGATTGAATTTTTGTTTTTATGAACTATGCCGTGTTACGCATTTTTAAATACATTTTCATTCCGAAATATAAAAAATATTAGGTGACCTTTGTTTTGTTTGTCCCAAAAAAAAAAAAAAACTGAGGGATGTTTAGCTAAATGCTGCTAATAGGATTTTTAGTTTGAACGTATGTGGTATGCCCGTTTGCATAGAACTTTTTTTTTAGAATCTGTGAATATTGAGATTCGTTTGAAATGTCAAACAAAATCTATATTATGGTTGGTATTAACTAATGATTTTATAACATTAACATTATACATATACCTACCTTACCTTCCTATAGTTTTTTTTTTTAATTAAAATTGAAGAATATTGTCAAAGTTTAAATTAAACAAATATAAAATTAAAACGAAAAAATAATAAAAAAAAAATAATCTTCGGTATTATATGTACATATGAAAACTTAGCAAATTATATCATTTTGCTTGAGTGGGGTGGTGCTTGAGCCCCTTACGCCCCCCTCTGCGTACGCGACTGCCAGCTGCATTCCTCTCCTCAAATGATTCCCCCGCAATACTCGTCTAGCTATGAATGCGCATCAGTTAACCCTTGAGTCTAACTTAAGATATATTCTCCAATATAGAGATTCTAACTTTAGTTTACCTACTAGAATGTGGAATAATTTGTCCTTCTAGATTTTTACCCTTATTGTGATGTAATAAGCTTTTAAAACCAATATACATGGGAATCTCGTATTAAATCCTTTCCATATTTTACATCAAAACATTAAAAGGGTAGTCATAATCCCTTGAGTTAATGTAAATTATAAAAAAAAGATCGGCTCAATTTTGGTCTGTCTGTAGTGAAAAATAAAAACTACAAAAAATAACAACATGAACTGTGAAAATATAACCGCAAGTCTCTTGCAAATCATTAGGGCTTTTGTGTCTTTCCCGACTATAGCTTTTAAGAGTTTGTTCAAAAGGAGTCTACTATCTGGTGGAATTCCTAGATATTTTACCCCTCTCTGCGTTTCAATCAGTTCACCAGCTAAATGGATAGGTTTTATATGTGGCAGAAGTTATTCCTTGTTAATGGTATGATTGTCGTCTTGGAGGGGTTTATTGATAATCCTACAGATAGACACCATTTCCGTGTAATTGTTAGTCCTCTTTGGATTACCTACGGCTATGATAGCAACATAATCAGCAAATCCAATGGAAAATATACCTTGGGAGGTAAGATTTTCTAACAATTCATCCACTACAAGACTCTTCAACAAGGGTGATAATACACCACCCTGAGGACAGCCTCTTGTTGTGATTACTTTTTTTTTTACATTTTGTCCTTTTTGTGACAGTATGTTTAGTGCCTAACATTTCCATCTACTTATGGTGATGGGTACGCATTTCCTAACAAAAGTTGTGCCTGTTGTGTGTTGTCGAAGGCTCCCTCTATGTCTAAGAACGCATCTAATATTGTATCTTTTTTCTATATTTTGGGAATAAATATTAGCTTTCCTGTTCTCCATATACTTGGTATATATCCAAACGCAATGCTACTACGAAGAATATTAGTGAAGAATATTGTAAATGACACAGAAACTGAAGATATCGACAATGAATGATAAAAAAAAATTATATATACTAAAGTTAATTTTTCTGTATTTTTCTGTATTCAAATACAAAATTATTCACTCGTAAATAAAAAAAAACCTCTGATTACATATCATGGATTATGCCTACGGGTGAAAACATGTAAAAAAAACGCGCCCTGCATTCTACCTCGAAGGTGGTGAGAAAACGAGTGCATCGTCATAATATATTCGCTTTCTCAGCGCTCTACTCCGAAAACGGTTAATTTTACAGAAAAATGCAAGACATTTTTTGTAGACAATTTCACGACAAACAATTTTTATAATGACCTTTATTGACCTCTGAGCATAGATCGCGAGATATTTGCGAAAAACTGATTTTTTTGACCTTTTGACCCCTATAACTTTTTTAGCCGGCACGATATCAATGTCCATTTTTCACATCTTCATTACAATGCCGTAATAAAGGTGTATACAAAAATTCAGCTCACTAGGAATTTTTCCGTAGATTGGGGTTTAAAATGCCTTAAATGACTGGACTATATGCAGTGTAACATAAAACAGAATTTCAACAGCAAATACAGACAGTTACCAGTTTGCAAGTTGATAACATGAGCACGATGCCAATTCATCTATATGAAATCGAAGTCAGCAATGTTACTCAAACAGAAATTCTGAGGTACAAAATTCATACTCAGTGCGCAGAATTAAAAGTTGCGTCTAGGAATTTAAACTCTTCCGGTTGAGTGTTTCTTGTACTATGTTTTAGTTTGGCACTGGCCTCTGTTTATGAGTGAAATTTTATCACTGTCGTGTGTCGAGAATGAGACAAAGGGTTGAAATATGGAATTACTCGTACTTGAGTGATGATGATGCGATGATTAATGTTGAGGTTTGTCGTTAATGAGTGAATCTGTTTTATTCAATTTCTCCTTTTTTTTTTTTTTTTTGTTCTTGCCAGTTATTGTTTACATTTAAAAAGGGATTTTTTGACTGGTCAATCATGGCTATAGAGAAAGAGCTTGTCAAGTCAATATAATGATGATCTGGTAGCTGAGTTTGCTAAAACAGAAGCCAGAAAAGTTAATATAGCCGGTTCTATTTATTTTTATTAAAATAATAATCTTATTATTATTTCCTACATGAGCAACAATTAATGAGTTCATTATTTATTTGTATGTTGTTATGTTTTTGAATTAGTTTTTAAATATTTTTTACTTCAAAAAATACTATTTTCAGTTCCTAAATTTTTGTGATATATTTTTTTGTACTATTATTTTTGTGATATATTTTTGATTTCTTAGTTTTTAATAAAAATCATATTATAAAATCATATAATGAGGAAATGACTTTTTGCGCCAATCCAATCCAAATGAGAGGCGCCACTGATAAAGCTTGCGCAGGGCTCTAATTTAGCTCGGGCCGGTCCTGTAAGGCATATATATAATGTTAGTATTTGTAGTTATGAGTGTTGCCAATGTCTTCCGACACATCCCCCTTATTCAGTATTGAAAACGATTGACAGGTTTCACTAGCCGGCCGTATCGAGTAAGATAGCCCTGGTTATCCGCACTTCTGGTGGGGCCATAAGGCGATGATTCCGGATTCAATGCAGACGCTGGCGATGGTGATGATGATGCTGAGGCACAGGAGGGAGGAGATGAATGGACAGGTGTTATAGGATATGAAGTGATCGGCGATGATGTTTTCTCTGGCGACGGGGCTGGTGGTAATGCTTTTGATTGTGTTACTTCTTCTAGAATATCTGCTTGCTCTGTTATGTCTTCAGCTCGATGAGCACGAGTAAGATCGAAGCTGTTACGACGTAGTTTTCCCGTCGGAGTTTCAATTATGTACGACCGTGGGTGTTTGGTCTTCTTTCGAACTGTAGCCCACACTCGCTTGTCACGAACCCAAACTAATTCTCCGGGAATAAGATCATCTTTTTGCAAGGCACGATGCCTTTGGTTGAAATTTCGTGTTTGCTTGTTCATTCTATCATCCTCCTTTCTCTTTAAGTCATTGTAATCGACTGCTTTTGACTCGTAACGTTGTGGAACCATAGGCAGTGTTGACCTGATTCGACGACCCATCAAAAGTTCTGCCGGGCTGTAACCGTTGGATAATGGGCTAGCGCGATATTCCAACAGGGCCTTGTATGGATCAGCGTTCTTCTTGATCTGGAGTTTGGCAATTTTGACTGCAGCCTCGATAAACCCGTTACTTTGTGGAAAATGTGGACTGGATGTGACATGACGAAATCCATAATCCCTTGCAAATTTGGAGAACTCTGAAGTGTGAACTGGTTCAAACTGGGTTCCATTGTCACTTCTCACCAGCTCGGGTACTCCGTAGCGTGCAAAAATTGATTTGCAATGGTTAATGACCACAACAGCCGTCAATCTTTCGAGTAAAGCAACCTCGAAAAATCTAGAAAAGAAATCAGAAATGATCAAGTACCAGCGCCCTTCACATTTGAAAAGATCCATAGCTACCTTTTGCCATGGACGCGTTGGGAAGTCCGATGGCATAAGTTTTTCTCGAACTCCTTTGGTTTCTTGGATGCAAGCACTACATCTGCTAATCATCTCGGCAATGTCTGTTGAAAGGCCAGGCCACCACACAGATTCGCGTGCTCTGGCTCGACACTTCGTGATTCCTTGATGGCCAGCATGAAGTCTTCCGAGAATGTCTTGTCGCATGGATGCAGGTATAATGAGACGGCAGCCACCCGTGGCCGTGGCGCGATGGATATGTGTTCGCCTGTCAACCTCATGATCACAGGTTCGATCCCTGCCGTCGTCTATGTCGTTTTAATTCCATTAAAAACCTTCTAAAATTGTCATCAATGGGTTGCTGGTTTACTCATTACATGTTGTTCAGGCATAACACTAACAACATGTAATTGAGTTAAACTAGTATGCCCAACAAGGATGAAAACGAATAAAATAATGTGAATTATAAGCAACATAGAAATAAGACACGGCATTCTCCGCTTAGTTCAGCCGCCATCCCTGGAGATAAAATATCTGAGACAACAACCTTCAGTCTCAGAACATCGTGCCACACATCTTTCCTATCCTACTTTCTCTTCCTTAACTTCACGCCCGCGCTGTGTTCAAACATTTAAAGGGTAATCATAATCCCTTGAGCGCGTGTAGATTATAAAAAAAAAAAAAAAAAAAAAAAAAAACCGTTTTCGTTAGCAATGTCATCTCTGACGGCGTAGTATGGTTGCAGAATTTTACACAATTTCTCCTTTTCTGGCCACCCGTTTACTGTATAGGAAACGATTTTGCGAAGAGTCAAATCGCGTTGTTGCTCGATCCAGATTTCTTCCAACTTTGAATCGGACGCAGGAATGTGCGCAATCACCAGGTTGACGTGTGCGAAAATCTCTTTTTCCAGATCGTTGTTACTATCCTTCACATGTAAAGGCTGACGGCTGAGTGCGTCTGCGGCAATCAGATCCCTACCTGGAGTGTAAAAGATTGAGAAATCATAGCGCATCATCCTCATTCTAAAACGCTGAAGACGTGGTGTCAGATCGTCCAGATTCTTTGTTGTGAAGATTGGTACAAGGGGCTTGTGATCGATCTCCAGGTGAAACTGTATGCCAATAAGGAGGTCCTGGAATCGTTCACAAGCCCAAGTTAGAGCCAAGGCTTCTTCCTCTATTTGGGCGTAGCGTTTCTCGCACTCGGTTAGCGTCCTGGAAGCATAAGAAATTGGCTTTAACTTACCATCCTGTTGACGTTGACGAATAACAGCACCGATTCCATAGGACGAACTGTCAGAAGATACAACTGTTTCTTTGTTGGTATCATAATATTGCCAGTAGAGGTTCGTTGGTTAGTATTTTCTTGACTTCCTGGAATTCCCATTACCTGCGTGAAGCCCCATGTGAAAACTTGTTCCTTATTGAGAAGTTCCTATGCAGCCGACAAATTCGTTGGAAGTGAAGATTTGAAATGCACAAGTGAGATAGATACATAAGAATAAGATACATGTGTTTAAGATTGAGATAAAATGAAAATGGATGTGTTCCATTGGATGCGTTCAACAATGTTCATTCAACACTATGCAGCTTGTACTCAAGTCCCAAATGTCAAAACCTTATCAAAGGTTTGAGCTACATCTAAGAATAGAGCTTATTTTTCTTTAAGTGCTAAGTTTTCTTATTTCTATTATTTTGCTAAGACTTTTTGAAGAGCAGTTTCTCGAAAACTTTTGCCATGATTGATATACGCGATATTGGACTGTAAGATGTTACTTCTGTTGGTGGCTTCTGCAATTTTCCAGTGATGTGGTATATATCTAAGCTTAAGGCATGCCGCATGCGTTTATTATAAATTGTAATTTTTTGAAGGCTATTGAACGTATTACTTTCAAAACCTGAGCAGTTATTAGATCGTACTCTGGTGATTTTTTGTTGATTTTATGTTGACACATGCTTCTTACTTCTTTGAGAACAACAATGTGAATTTCACGTTCGTCGCTTCTATCAACAAACTGAAATGTACGGATACATTTTTTTATCATTTGAAACTTTTTATTTTTGGTCATAGTTTTTAATGCATTATATTAAAATTATTCAAGAAATGTCCACAAAAAAAAACTTCAGGAATATGCAGAATTTAACAGAGAATAAAAATGAATTGTTTGATTTTGTTAACAATTCCGTTTTAGTAGTAAGTACTGTAAGAAATTGGTAAAATGTTAACTTTTCCAAGTTTTTATACAAAATCAACAGACTTAACGGTCTATAATAAAATAAAATCTTTACTTCTTGTTGCAAATTCAACAAAAATTATAAGTCTTTGTAGTGGTTTCTGAAAAAAAAATAAGCTTTTATAAACAAAATTTTTAAAACATTTTTAAGAAAAAAATTTGGTATGCCAACTTTATGTTTTTATTACTGAACGAATGAAAATTTAATTTCCAAAAAAAATATTGAGCCGTTTTTGAAATATCCAATGAATTTTCCAAGAAAAAATGATTTTTTTTTTCAAAAATTCAAAAAATATTTTTTCTTTTAAAGTTTTGAAATGCTATAGTTTTTATATTTTTTAGAAGCATCTCTACAAAAAAATTTCATTAAAATCCGTTATGTAGGTTATGGTTCTATGGTAGGTACAAGTGGTAATACCTTAATTTAATTTTTTTATTAAATAAAAGATCGTTAAAATTAATTGAAATAAAAAAATAATATCAAAATTCTAGGTGCCGTTTTCGAGAAAAATACGATTTTTGAAAACCATATTTCAACATTTGTATGTTGGGTACCTACCTTTATTTTTAGGTAAAATACAATTTTTTTTTTCATACATCTTGTAGATTATATAGTGAAACTTTTGATTATCGTGTTTAAAAAAAAGTAGCGTAAGGTTTTCGAAATATTTAGTTTTGAAATAAAAATCCAAAAAAATTTTTTTTTGAAAATTTGAATGCACAATTCTATTTAAGTTTTTGTGCAACTTTATCAAAAAAAAAAGATCAAAATCGGTCGTACTGTTTTTGAGAAATACCCTCAATAACCATTTTTCGGAAAATTCTTTTCAACCAGTACCTAGCTTTAACTAAATGAAATTTTTTTTGTATTTATCACCGATGATAATATGTCAATATTAATCGAAGTTACGATAGTCTGAGTGCAGCCATTAAAATAACTAAAATAGTCAGAATTGTCACACGAAAACGCTGCCCCGAAAAATTCTGCAAAAAGATTAGACATAGTTTTTGTTTACTATTAATAAGCTGATTAAACAATTTTGGATTATTAATAAGATCAGTCTGCATTTGACAAAGATATCACACAAAACAGAGAAGTTATTATAAGCTATAGTGTATAGTTAGATTGCGCTGTTAGTACTCAGGGCCTGAAAAGCTATACGTGCAAGTTGTGCAAATACGCAGGGCGCTGAACCCAAGGGGCGCCTTGGACAAGCGTTAAAAAAGCCACTACTTCATAACCACTACCTACCTTCTTTTTTAAGTTTCATTTCTTTTTATAGCTCACACCAATATCGATATTCATTTATAGGTTAGGTAAGGTTAGGTTAAGGTGGCTGTCGAGCGGAAAAGGTCAACACACTTAGACCAATATTTGGTCCTTTGTGATACCACAGGATTTCAAAAATCACCCTTACTCTTTAAACCATTTTGAGCTAACAATGAAGCGTTTGAGACAGTGAATGTCGGAATTATTTAGATCACTAGGATCGTTATAGTAGTAGTCTCCCAAGTGGAGTCTACGTCTTTGTGCTAGGGCAGGACAAGAACATAGAAGGTGAGGAACTGACTCCTCTTCTTCTTCACCCATGCAGCTTCTGCAAAAATCATTTGCAGGAACTCCAAGACGGAAAGCATGTTTTGCTATTAGGCAGTGTCCAGTAAGGACACCTATAACGGAGCTAATATGCAATCTACCAATAGAAATTAGTTGTTTTGAGCGTTTAGCATCAAACAATTGCCAAATTAGTTTAGTAGACCGGCAAGTTGGGGTGCTGGTCCATCTTTGGTTAGCTTTCTTTATGGTATCATGCTTTAGCATAAGTTTACAAATAGCTAGGGTTATACCGATGTTAGATTTGCTATCCAACAAAGGTAAGATTGTTCCGTTTTTTGCAAGTTCGTCGGCTTTGTAATTTCCTGGAATGTATGTATGCCCCGGCAACCATAAAAGGTGAATGTTAAACTATTTTGACATCTCCACCAGAGATGATCGACAATTTTGGACTGTTAGTGAGTTAATGGAGACAGAGTCCAGTGACTTTATGGCAGCTTGACTGTCTGAGAAAACACGTATTATCAGTAGTCGATATAACGTTTTCTTTGAGCCAAGAGAGAACTTATTTTATTGCTGCCTGGAACATGCTACATTGATTGGGAAGACGAAATGATAGACAAAGATTTAATCTTTCGGAGTATACGCCACCACCGACATTTAGAACTAAGAGCTAATTCTGAATTTAAAGACAGATATACAGGGTGTCCCGCAGTCACCGCCCCAAATAAAAACCATGGATTTCTGAGGTCATTTTAAGTCGAAAAACTTAAGAGGTCATTTTTCTCGTTTTCGATCCGTTTTCAAGTTATAACGGTTTTTATGATTTTTCCCTTAACTGGCTTTATTTTTGCCAAACTACGTCCGATTCGTAATTTTTTTTTTATAACCAATCAAGAATTTATTACAGTTTTAGTTCGTCCAAAGACTTTTTTTTCTGCGGGCAACTGTTTCTCCGCAGTTTTGCATCAAACCCAATTTTTTCGTTTTTTAAGTAGTTTTTTCATTTTGATATAATTTTATTCAAAAAAACACGTTAATGAGTATTAATTTTTTTCACTTATTATTAAAGCCCAGTTCGTTTTCTTAAAAAAAAATATTTTTTTTCCTTAACAAGAATACTAAATGTAATTAACAAAAAATAAACAAACTGAGTGAATTTAAAAAAAAAATAATTTTTAAATACAAAATTAACTTTTTCTGAGCTACTCGTATTGTGGTTAAGAAAAGGACAAATAGATAAACTTGTCCCATTTCAGCGTATATTAATAGTATTTCCAGATATTCTTGTTTAGTGTAATCCATTGTTCGCAAATAATTGAAAAAAAAACTACAACTTGAATAACAAATCCAAAATGGAGTATCAAGTGAAAGAACACGACGCGGACACTAGATCACGCGAGAAAGACATTTACAACCTCCAAATCATAATGCAAATCTTTACTGATTACATTAGTTAACGGTCTTACTAATTAACTTTATCTATTTGTCCTTTTCTTAACCACAATAGCTCAGAAAAAGTTAATTTTGTCCGGTTGTCCGCAGAAAAAAGTCTTTGGGCAAACTAAAACTGTAATAAATTCTTGATTGGTTATAAAAAAAATCTTAAGAATCGGACGTAGTTTGGCAAAGATAAAGCCAGTTAAGGGAAAAATCATAAAAACCGTTATAACTCGAAAACAAGACGAAAACGAGAAAATGACCTCTTAAGTTTTTCGACTTAAAATGACCTCAGAAATCCATGGTTTTCAGTTGGGGCGGTGACTGTGGGACACCCTGTATATATATACGTACATATCTACTATTCCAAAAATAATTCGATGTTTAATATCATATACAGACCCATACTCCCACAGTAAAAAAACTACATCACAAAATCTTTACAAAGTGCACGATTTTGTTCGCTTAACAACAGATACCAACCTATTTGCTATTTTTCTCTATATTAATCTACTGTTATTCTTCACACTCACCATCGCGTGTATGAGTGAAGGCATTTATTTTATTTTGATAACCCTCCCCTATGCAGTGTAACATAAAAAAAATTCAACAGCAAATACAATACAGACAATTAACAGCTTGCATGTTGATAACATGCGCCCAATGTCAGTTCTTCTATATGAAATGGAAGTCAGCAATGTTACTCAAACAGAAATTCTAAGGGTAAAAATTCATACTTATTGACATAACAGCGCGCAAAATTAAAAGTTGCGTCTATGAATTTAAACTCGTCCTGTTGAGTGTTTTTTGTACTATGTTTTGGTTTGGCACTGGCCTCTCCTTATGAGTGAAATTTTATCACTGTAGTGTCTCGAAATGAGACAAAGGGTTGAAATATGGAAATAATGAGTGATGATGATGCGATGACTAATGTTGAGGTTTTTCGTTAATGAGTGAATCTGTTTTATTCAATTTCTCCTCTTCTCTTGCTTGCCAGTTATTGTTTCCATTAAAAAAAGGGATTTTTTGATGAATCTACTCGTAATTACTTTATTTGTCTATTGTGGTGAAAAAAAAAATTAAAACGAAAGAAAGGATAGGGAATCTGTATTGAGAATAAATCTTGCTACGCTCCTATTACAGTAGTGTATATGCATAAGGTTATGATAATGGTTCAAACATGAAAGGAAAAGAGGCTGGTGTTCAAAACAAAATTAAGAGTCTATAACCAAGAGTTTATTTTTGGTTGTTGTTAGTTGTTAATGATTCAGCTTGCTGTTCGTTGGAAGCTGTTAAGTTTTTTGACATTGCTCAATGCCTATAAGACTTTGTATCAGGTTCAACAATGCGTTGGGACATATATAAAAAAATTTCTCTGGTTTGACCTTAAAACCTCTTTCTGAAACCAAATGGGAGTAGACTTAATGCTTTAAAACGATTAAAAAAAATCTTAGGAGATATAATATGAAGCTCTTATTGAATTATCTGAGGCTGGAAACGTTGAGAATAGAAACACTGCAGAGTTATTAGGAAGTAAAATTTTAGTTTTAGTTCTGGAAGCTACTAAATGCGATCAGAAGAATATTTATCTAAATCTAGAAATACCATCACAGTTTCCTCAAATAACAAAGTTTTTCGAAACTGAAATCAATAAAAAACTATACTTCAGGTACCCAATGACTCAAGAAAGATAAGTTGACTTGTCAATTATGGCTATAGAAAAAGAGCTTGTCAAGTCATTGTGATGATTTGATAATTGAGTTTGCTAAAACAGAAGCCAGAAAAGTTAACCTATTGCAATAAATTTGGTTCCATTTATTTTTACACTAAATAAATATGAATATAAAACTTTTAATTCAACAATAATTAATGAGTTAATTATATATATTAGTAATTGTTATGTTTTTGAATTACTTCAAAAAATATTTTTTTCAGTTCCTTAATTTTTTGATATATTTTTTGACTACAATTATTTTTGTATTCTTTAGTTACTATTGTTTTTGTGATATATTTTCGATTTCTTAGTTTTTAATAAAAATCATTTATTTTAATTAGATATATGTAAGTATTATATAGGAATAGGCCTCTTGGAGATATCTTTTTAAAAAAAATGCATTGCCAACGGTACCCTTTGGGTAATGAGGAAATTACTTCTTCCGCCAATCACCGCAAATGAGGGGCGCCACTGATGAAGCTTGCGCAGAACTATAATTTAGCTCGGGCCGGTCCTGTAAGTACTAATGATATAGAAGCTTCTACTAAGCCTTTATTTTTAGAAGAAATACAAGTTATTGCATCTAAACAAATTTGATATCCTATCTCAGTCTTAAGATATCCAAAAAAGCATAAAACCATTTTTTTTTTTAATTTTACATGTCTCAGGTTTTCCAAAGTATCATAAGATGAGTTTTTCCGCAAACTTGTCGTTGAATTTTCTTTTTATGTTTGTTAAGCTCATTAAAAAAAATAGCAAAACAATATGTTTATTTCGCATTTTTGAGCAAAAAGTCAAAAATAAAACATTCTAGAAACTGGATATCTCAAGATTGAGATAGGATATCAAATTTGGTTAGAAGATGCAATTACAAAGACTGGTATTTCTTCTAAAAATAAAAATAAACAAAAATTGGAGATAGGCCCTCACTGTAGAACAATTTTTTCTTAGAATGTAATCAAAAATCAAACCTCAAAATACTATGCACGAATTAAGGGACACCATGTAACTAGTCGGCATAAGTATTTTGACGAAATAAAAATCGTGCATTTTTCAGTTGAACTTTCTAATGGCTTTATAAAGAATTTTTGTTTATTTTTTTTCCTTTTTATATAACTAACACAAACTTAAAAATAGTCAAACAAATATTTTTTCATAGAAACTTAAAAAGATATAAATAAATTTTTAATTTCACTCGTTGGCATAAGTATTGTGACAAGTATGCATTATTAAGAAAACAAAGTTTAAATTTCACAAAAATAAAGAAATGAAGAATTTAGTAAAATGTATAACCTCCTTTGGCTTCAATAACTTTTTGAAGGCGTCTCGGTACTGAATCCACTAAATTTTGAAGAATATCTGGAGATATCTCTTTCCAAAGGGAAGTTACCTCAGCAATTGTCTCCTCTCTGGTTTTATTTAAAGAAACTGTTCTTTTGCGTTTCAAAAGAGACCAGACGTTTTCTATAATATTTAAATCTGGACTTTGAGGTGGCCAGTCCAAAGTAGTAACACCAACATCCTTCAAAAAATTCATTACCAGCCGGGCTTTGTGGCATGGGGCATTGTCCTGTTGCAGGATGAATGATTTGCCAATAAGCATATCTCCGGATGGAAAGGCATTATCATTTAGGGTACTAACATATTGGCTTTTGTTCATAGAGCCGGTGATAGGAACCAAGTCACCCAGTCCATTATAAGAAACACATCCCCAGAACATGACAGAGCCTCCACCGTGGCTCACTTTTTGACAAACGGGCCTTTTTTTTTGCCTTACTACCTTTGGCAATCTTACAAAAAAATTATTTTTTGATGAATTATACTCAAACGAGCTTTCATCTGTCCATAGAACGCTTCTCCAGAACTCCTTTGGCTTGTGCAGATGCAGATGTTCCTTTGCGAATGTCAGTCTTTTAAATTTGATTACCTTTGATATGTACGGCACGTCCTTAACTTTAATTGTCTTGAAATCTCCTACTTTTAAACGTCGTCGGACAGTACGCTCACTGATTGGATTCTTGGCCCTCAAATTCCATTTATCTGCAGCAGATTGAGGCTTCACAAAAATATTTTTTTTTAATTCCCGTAAAAGGATTCGGTCTTCAGTGGGCGTTGTTTTGCGCCTAGCACCTGATCTTCTTAAGTTTCTAATGTCATTATGCTTTTTAAACTTATTAATTTGATAGTGCACAGTTTGACGTGACACATTAAACTCATTTGCAATGTCTTTTACTGCCATTCCAGCGTTAAACTTTGCTACAATGGAAGATCTGATAACCAAACTCAACTCCACTGTTTTAACCATGTTTTTTAATAACTTTTGATCAAATTTTATTTCTTATTAACGTTTCACTTCAAATAAAGTTTAATACTGCATAAGTTGCTTGGTTTTCACGTGCAAAGTGTAAAAACAGGTACACAAAGATTCCGTCAAAATACTTATGCCACACAAAAATTCGTTGTTTACATGCATTTTTATGAGCAAAAAGAGAATGCAAAATGTAAACAATACAAAATTTGGCATGCATAGAGCTAAAAACATATTCTTCGTTTTGCACATTATTTTTTCGCCGTTATTTAACGATACTTAGCAAAGTGTAGGTTCAACAGTCAGAAAAAGGTTTCGTCAAAATATTTATGCCAACTACTGTATATCATCGCAATGTCAAGTTTTATCGAGTTCATTTTTTTTTTAAATGCAAAACTTGCCCTACCTATAATAACTACATTACAAGTAAAAATGTGACTTTTCCTTCTTCTTCTTAATGGTTAAATGATGAAAATTTTCCGAATTTTGGAAAACAATACACATGTAGGTGCTGAACGTATCTCAAATTTGTTGCCACGCCCACAACTCTTCGAAAATAATAATTATTACACATTTCTGGTTCAGCATTATACTCGTAGCATAGGCAAGCGGAAAGTTACTTGATTCGAACAAATTGATAAGTTGAAAAAGTAGATTAGCTCCAAGCTCCCATTTGTAAATACATATTTTTATGTACATAAGTCCATATTGTATGACTTCAGTCATTAAATATTAGGATCTTCAAGGTTCAAGTTTGAAATGAAGAAATAACAAGGGATGTCATTTAAACATACCCACTTCTTAAATAGGTATTAATGACAAAATCAATTCAGTTTTATAAATAAATCGTTTGTTTTTGTGCATGGTTAATGACATACATATGTACATACATACATACATACATATGTAAGTATGTATCCATAGTTAAATACTTACCCAAACAAATTTGAGTTAGTGCAGTTCCTTTCTCTTAACCATTTTATTTTCCATGAACTTATCCATTTGTAAGTCATGTCTGTGAATTTTTAAAACTCAATTGCATATAACTTTGCAATTGCAATGACTTCTTTCCATAATAATTAATTAAATAAAATATCCATTTCGAATTAATTTTGTTTCTATTTGCAAAATATGTACAACTTCTGCAGCAAGTAAAAACCGTCTACGATTACTGCAATGCACTGAAAATTAAATTCCACTTTCCAATCGATGAATTATATATGTACTTTGATAAATGGAGGTGTGACTACTTTTTTCGAAATTAATTACAAATTCGGGGAACAGAACATGTAAACTGAAACAGAAACAATAAAAGCCACAGAACGCTTCGAAAATGTTCAATCGTCGTTAAGTGATCGTGTGCTATTCACTTTTCTCCTATTTTCTACGCAGGAAAGTTTTGACAGTGAAAATATATTTGCAAAACCGAAATTTTAAAAAGTGTTGTGATTTTTATTAAAAAAAAAAAATATAAATAAAAACGATGTCATCGAATTCTGCAAATGAAATCGAAATTCCGCGTCCGGACTTATCGAGACCAAAATATTATCGTTCGCATCCCACAAGTGTAGATGATGAAATTGTAATTAGTGGAATGTCGGGTCGATTCCCCAAGTCGGAAAATATAGATGAATACAAGACAAACTTGTATAATAAAGTAAGTTGAGAATTAATTATATCTTCTTTTGTTGCATACTTTTTTGGTATTTAGGTTCAATGTGTTCAGTTTTTCGGGTGAAATCAAGTTCAACTTGTGCAGCTAAATATTTATGAATTTTTGAATCAGCAATATTTTCGCGTGCAAAAAATGCTAATTTTGTCTACGCAAGCCTACTGAATGAATGCTGAAAAAGTGAATTTATTTATTGTTATTTTTAAGCATATTTACATATTTCGCTTTGGAAATATCTGCATACATTTATTTCAAATGTTCATAATAATCACCCCAATTATGAAATTCGTATTTCACATCGTACTACAAGTAGTTTTCGTAGCGTATTATATTGAAGATGGGTATTATGAAAATCGTTATTGTTATTACCAAATCAAACTAAATGAATTTTATAGAATTGTTCCTTAATGTCGACGCTAGTGCATATGCCGAAAAGAAGACTTACTGACAATTAGGAGGTCGATTCGAGATAGCTCTAATCCAATGAACTTAGAAGATTCTTGTATTCTTGAATAAAAAAAATAATATTTCATTCATAGTTTTATAAAGCTTTTTCGTTTGTCCAAATATTCCTTTTACCAACTATTTAAAGAAGTGGAAATCCATATAAAAAGTGATTTTAATTAAAGGGCGGTGCCAATTCAACTTAAACTTTAAGCTGTTTTACGCTTTTTGGAAGAAGGTAATTATCAAACTGTTCTTAGAAATGACTGGAACTTAGAAATATCACAGCCAACATTCTCCGTAATTTTAACAGAACTGTTTGTGGTATTCGAACAGCACATTTTTCCAAAATGGATAACATTTGAGATGATGTGTCCAGAAAATGAAGAAGCTAAGTTGACTTTATACCTTAAGACAGGATTCCTAGGAGTTATGCGAAGTGTAGACGGAACTAACGTTAGAATTTTAACTCCAAAAAAGAAAAACAATATCTTCATTATAACAAAAAAAAGAATGTGTTCTGGAAGTAACTTATTAGTATTAACTTCCAACAAATAAAATATTCAATTCACAAAAACTTTCAATCTTTATTTTATTATAAAAACTATAACTACGAGAAAATCCCTGTGCAGGGACGGGTTAGAATATTCCTGCAGCGCCTCCCCGCTTGTCGTAAAAGGCGACTAAAGGAGTAAATACATCTAGGCCACAAACAGCAAGGTGAACCTAGCGACACGTAACACCTATAAACTTTCCCAAAAGTGTGCATGCCAGTCCCTGGGTTGGCACGACTGGAGATCACCGGTGCCGTAAAAGAGAGATCAAATACAAAACTGGAGCATGCACACGTCGATACTTACAACGGATTTTGTGAATTCAAGCATTATGGAAGTACTCGTCCAAAATGACACTACCCCGCCAGGCACTACCATTGTTACACATGGTACTGATCCTGGACCGAGCAGCAATGCTCGGGTCAGAGCTAGACGGATTCCGGGGGCTAGCAAAGTAATGCCGCAGATTATACAAAATCTGAGAGTTGCGAGTTGGAACGTTGGCAGTATGACAGGTCGAAGCTTCGAGCTGGAAGAGATGATGAAAAGAAGGCGAGTGGACATCTTATGTGTTCAAGAAACAAAATGGCGAAACACGGGAAACAGGGCCCGTTTCATGGATACGAGGACAAAAAACTATAAGATGTTCTACTATGGAACGGAAAAGGGTAAAAACGGAATCGGAATCATCCTTGCAGAACATCTATTAGGCAGCGTATTGACCATTTCGAAATCCAGCGACCGTTTGATGTCCCTTAAATTGGTGATTAAAGGAAAGTTGTGGAATATTGTCACTGCATATGCTCCCCAAATTGGATGTGAGCAGGCGCAAAAAGATGCATTTTGGCTAGACTTTCACAATCTACTTAAGGACATCCCAAAGGAAGAGTTTTTGTTCGTGGGCGGAGATTTGAACGGACATGTCGGGAAGACAAACGAAGACTATGAAGATTGCCATGGAGGCCTCGGATACGGCACCAGGAACCCTCCTGGTGAAGACATCCTGAGCATGTGCAAAACATACGGTCTTATCGTGCTAAATACCATGTTCGTCAAACAAAGCCGACACCTGGTCACTTACAGCAGTGGTGGAAATGAAACCCAGATTGATTACCATTTGGTATCTAGTTTCATGAAACCCCGGGTAAAAGATTGCAAAGTGATACTAGGAGAAGCGATCGCCCACCAACACCGTCTCCTACTGACAGAATTTTTTATGGAGACAGTGAACGACAACAAACATACAAAAACTTTTGGGAAGATCAAATGGTATAATCTGGATAAGGAAAAAGGCGAAGCTTTTATTTCGAATATGCAAAACTTTCTGTATAACAACACCGATATAGTTCGAAATGAAGAGAGTACAGCACAAAGTATGTGGGATCTCCTACAGAGAACTTGCAAAGAAAAAGCCAAAACACTGTTAGGGGTTTCAAAAGGACACACCCAACAAGGCAAAGAAACATGGTGGTGGAATGATGAAGCTAAATCAGTTATAAGTAAAAAGAAAATGGCTTTCAAGGCTTGGTCGAAGTGCCCCTCTAATGATACAGAGCAAAAGTCACGCCTCGAAGTGGAATATAGAAACTGCAAGAAAGAAGCGAAGAAGAAGTGCGCCCAAATTCAAGCAAAGAATACAGAAAATCTGTATCGGGAGCTGGATGAAATTTCTACCCGACAGCTGGTGCTATTCAAGAGCTACGGCAAAACACGAATAAGGGCGCAACTATCTTTAAAATAGCCGCTCAAAGAAGAAGAAATGCCCAGGAGATTTGTTCGCCAAAGTTCATTAACAATGCTCAAGGCCAACTACTTGTGGAAGACAACGAAATTCTTCACAGATGGCGACAGTATTGTGACGGACTTCTAAACGAACAATTTCCAAGGCTATACTTTCCAATAGCTTCACCTAACTTAAGCGAAGTATCCGACGTCACAGTCGAAGAAGTTAGTGAGGCGGTAAAATACTCCAAAAAGGGAAAAGCTGTTGGCCCAGACGAAATACCCTCAGAGTTTTGGAAAAAGATGGGAGATATCGGGTTTAGATAGCTCATGATTCTTGTCTCCAAACTTATACGAGGTGATCGCATGCCTAATCAATGGAGGGAAAGTTACCTTCTTCCAATTTATAAAGGAAAGGGTGATACTCGAAGCTGTGATAATTACCGTTCGATTAAGCTGATGTCACACACCTGAAGATCGTTGAGCGAGTCTTGGGTAGCCGACTGCGAAAAATAATTAGGCTATCTGATGACCAGTGCGGGTTTGTCGGGGCTAAGTCAATCACGGATGCAATCCAGAGTATAAGAATAATTATGGAAAAACATCGGGATTCTTTGGAGGATTTGCATGTCGTATTGGTTGATTTTGAAAAAGCATTCGATCGGCAACCACGAGATCTAATATGGGTGGCCCTCAGGCAACGAGGAGTTCCAGAAACCTATGTGCGGATAATTATGGACATGTATGATGGAGCAGTTACTAAAGTAAGATGCGCAGCTGGAGTCGCCGAAGAATTCGAAATCACAGTAGGTGTACACCAGGGAAGTGTCTTGAGTCCCCTGCTCTTTATTACAGTTCTTGATTACCTGCTTGAAGGCAAAGTGACGGATCCAAAAGTACATCAGTTATTCTTTGCTGACGATGGAGCCATCATAAGTGAAGACCCGATATCCCTACAACGAGCACTTGACGTATGGGTGGATGTTCTAGAAGGAAGTGGGTACCGCATAAGCGCGAAAAAGACAGAATACCTATGCTGCCCATTTTCTGATCCACACAGGCCTATTCCAGACATTTATTTGAATGGAGTAGTGCTTCCCAAGTGTGAAAAGTTTAAATATCTGGGGTCTATGATAAATAACGAAGCTACTTGTGATGACGATATCAATCATCGCGTAAGCGTAGGGTGGATGAAGTGGCGGGAAAATTCTGCTATCTTCTGTGACCGAAAAATGCCCCCTAAGCTGAAAGGAAAGCTCTACACTTCAGTTGTGCGTCCAGCACTCACATACGGTTCACAGTGTTGGACAATGTACAAAAAGTATGAGAGTAAGCTAACGGCAGCTGAGATGAAGATGCTTCGTATGACAGCAGGAGTTACAAAGCTTGATCGAATTAGAAGTACGAAGATCCGAGGAAGCCTTCATGTTAAGAATACCATTTCCCAAAAACTTGAACACGACTGACTCAGTTGGTATTGCCATGTTCAAAGGAGAGATCCTGAGAACCCCGTCAAAAAGGCAATATCATACAACGTTCCAATTCGGAATAAAAAGAAAGGTAGGCCTAAACACTCCTGGTACAAACAAATGCAAAAACACCAGCATTCAGTTGGCCTCAGAAATGGAACAATACAAAACCGGGAGGATTGCCGCCGATTTCTGAGGTCAACCCGGCGAACCCCACAGGCGGATCACTAGTGTGAAGCAGATACGTGGGAGAGTTATGATCCCCTCGACATCGAGATCATAACAGCGCCGAAGAAAAGGAAGAAGAAGAACTACGAGAAAATGGCGAAAGATGCGTCTCGATGAGAAGATAAAGAACATCTGTCGGATACTTTAAAATCGTTGAGATTCGATTTTGAAATTCGTTGCGATGAATATGCCATCTGGGTGTGGTAGCTGTTGGTCGCCACATGAGCCCCTCAGGAGTAGGACGAGTGTGGAACGAGATTCACGAATTTAACCCTGTTTCGTTTTTTCTTGGGTTGTTCGAATGGTGTGAACGGCTGAGTATCATTTTTTTCCATGACGTTTGTTGATGTAAGCGAATAAGCAATACTCACAGCTGGTGTTCGTATTGGTGTGACAGTAACGGCAGGATTGTCTTCAACGAAGGCTGGTTTTAATCTTTCTGTTGACACGGTGGTTGAATTTCCATCAATGTTAATTTTGAAAACAAAATCCGACAAGCGCTCGACGATTTCGTAGGGTCCACGGTATGGCTGTTCCAGTGGTTTCTTGACGCTGTCTACTCGAACGAAAACGTGTGTGCATGAGTACAGAGTTCCATGGGAAAATGCTTTGTTCTTGTTGTGATGCGCTGACGGAGCTGAACGGACTTTCCTCATGAAAACTCGGAACTGCTCAATGAAGACTTGAGGATCTTGATTCGTTTCCTCGTCAATGAAGTACTCACCAGGTAGTCGCAAAGTTGTTCCATACAACATCTCAGCTGCGCTAGCTTTAATGTCTTCTTTGAGGCTGCTTCGTAGGCCGAGAAGTACGACGGGTAGAATTTTTGTCCAGTTGTCTGTGCTGTGGCACATTATTGCTGCTTTCAACGAGCGGTGCCATCGTTCAACCATGCCATTGGAGGCAGGGTGGTACGTAGTCGTTCTGACTCGAGTGCATCCGATGAGTTTTGTTAGGGCCTCAAATAAACGTGATTCGAACTATGATCCGACTTATCCATCCAGAGAAGAATGCATTGACAACGGTGTCCGCTGTAAATCTCTTATCGGAACTGCTTCTGGCCAGCGAGTGAAGCGATCGATGAAGGTTAAGCAATAGCGATAACCCTCGGACGGCGGCATCATGATGATGTCAATGTGGATGTGTTTGAAGCGTTCACTGGGTATCTCAATATGCTGTGGTATATTTTTTACATGTCGGTGTACTTTACTCCGCTGACAAGGTAGACAAGTTCGTGCCCAGTTAGAGATGTCACGATTCATGGAAGGCCAGACGTAGCGTTGGGTTATGGCTTTCCTTGTTGCACGACTGCTTTGGTGTGATGCGTTGTGTATAATTTCGAATACTTTTCGTCTAAGTCCCAGCGGAATAAATGGACGGACGGTTTTGTTAGCAATGTCGCAATAGATAGGACTTTCTGCGTCGATTTTGAGCTGAAATAGTTTGATTGCGGTATTTGACTCAGGTCGCAATAGTTGTTGAATTTCCTCATCATCTGTTTGGTGTTCGGCAATGTCCTTGGTGGATATGAGAGTAGGCATGTTGATTGTTTCAAGTCTTGACATTGCGTCAGCCACTACGTTTGACTCTCCAGGTGTATGGACTATATTAGTTGTGAACTCGCTGATGTAATGCAATTGTCGCTGTTGTCTTGGTGAGGCTTTATCTGATCGTTGTGAGAAAGCAAAAGACAGAGGACGGTGGTCAGTTATGACAATGACGTTTCTTCCTTCGAGCATGTGCCTGAAGAATTGTATGCCTTTGTAGATGGCAAGTAATTCTCGGTCGTAAGTGCTATAATTCGATTCAGATTTGCTTAGTTTTCTTGTATAGAATCCCAGAGGTTGAGGAATACCGTCTACAGTCTGGTCTAATGCTGCGCCGATTGACTTGTCCGATGCATCGCAGCGTAATGTTAAAGCTTTATTTGGTATTGGAAATACCAATTGAACGGCGTCAACCAACAACTGCTTGCATTTTTCAAAGGCCTCTTCTGCGTGTTTGTTCCAAATAATTTCGGTTTTGTCGTTTTTCTTCACGGTGGGTGCCAATTCGGTTTGGTTTGGGATAGCTGCGTATTGCCTCGACCTTCTCTTCAGGTGGTTTGATGCCTGATTCGTTTATTCTATAGCCAAGATAGTCGACATTCGGTTGGCCAAATACGCACTTCGATACGTTGATGGACAATTCGTGTTGTTGAAGCTTCTCGAGGATGATTCGTAAATGCTGTTCGTGTTCTTCTAGATTCTTCGATGCTACCAGAATGTCATCTATATAGACGTTGCAAAAATCGAGCTCTCGCAGAATGGAATCCATTAGTCGTTGGAATGATTGTGCAGCGTTGCACAATCCGAATGTCATCACGTTGAACTGAAAGAGTCCGAATGGTGTGATGACAGCTGTTTTTGGTCGGTCTTCTGGAATCACAGGTATCTGGTAGTATGCCCTAGTCATATCAAGGGTTGAGAAAACTTTGCATCCGTGGAGATTGAACATGAAATCACGTACGTTCGGAATGGGGTAGCGATCTGGAATGGTGATTTTGTTTAGGCGACGGTAGTCACCGCAAGAACGCCATTCGCCTTTCTTTTTTTTGTACCAGATGTAGAGGACTTGCCCACTCACTCTTAGACGGCTCACAAATTCCTTGCTTCATCATGTTGTTGAATTCAGTTTTTGCGGCTTGTAATTTCTCACCTGCTAGACGACGGGCTCTTTCAGCAACCGGTTGACCTCTTGTTGTAATGTAGTGGTGAACATTGTGTGCAGCTGTTTTGCACGCGACAGGCTTGGTGACATTCTCGAATTCCTTGAGTATCTTGAAGTACGGATGGTTGAAATTGACTGTGAGAATGGTTGGTTGTGAAGAATGGATGAGCTTTGATGGAGAAAAAAGGTTCGTCTCTGCATCAATCAGTCTTCGTCGACGAAGATCGACGAGCAGGCCGTGGTGTTTGATGAAATCTGCACCGAGAATGGGTTGTGTGACTCCGGCTATGGTAAAAGTCCAAAGATATGACCGTCGAAGGCCTAGGTTTAGTGATATGGTCGTTGTACCGAAGGTGTTAATGGTTGATCCGTTCGCTGCGAATAGTTTCGAGTTTGTTAGATATTTCTTTTTAATATTCTCACCTTTTTTGTGTTGTCGAGGGATGACAGAGATGTCGGCTCCGGTGTCCACCAAAAACTTTAAACCACTCGTTCGGTATTTGCAGGCGTGTCGTTAAAACACCTTCAGAGGTGCATGCGTGGTTGTCTGAAGGGTTTAGTGGTTTAAAGTAGTTTTGTGGATTTGGAAGTCACATGGCTCTCTGCAGTTTCGTGCCTTATCACCGAATTTGTTGTGAAATTAACAATAAGTTTGTTTTTTGTTATTACGCGAGCGACTAGAGGATCTAGGACGGCTGTTCCTGTCGAGTTTTAAATGCAGATCTTTAATCTCCTGTGAAAGCGCGTTGATCTGGTCTTCTACTCCTGACGGATCTGGCGTTGAAGAAGACAATTTTGTTGACTCTACTGCCATAATGGAGGGACGTGAAAGATCGATGATTTTGTCGGCTTGAATGGCCAGTTTGGTTAAATCCGTGACCTCACTTATCGCCAAGATGTCTCTTATTTGTTCGGGGAGCTGTTCGAGGAAGAGTGAACGAAGAACGTTTTCTGGGACTTGGTTCCCGGCCAGGTTTCTCAAACGCTGCAGGAGGTTCGATGGTTTCTCTTCTGAAATTTCAGTGCCACGAAGGAGTTTTCGGAGTTTGGACTCACTGGTTTCATCAAATGAAGAAATTAAGCGCTCTTTGATAGTATCGTAACTATTTATAGCTGGCGGTGCAGCGAGAATGTCTGAGACAAACGGCAGAGTGGATGAGTCCAAATTCACGAGTACGTAGCGATATTTCGTGGTGTCTGCGGTGATGCGTGAAATAGCGAATGCGGCTTCCACTTGCATAAACCAGAGTGAAGGGTTTTCTCGCCAGAAGGGTGGAATTTTGACCACTCTTACTGCGTTAACCTCAGGGATTTCTTCAATTTGGTCATTGTTGGCGTTCATTTTGTACGAAATTTACGACGCCGAGAGCGAAAAATACGGAAAGATTGAGAAAATTTTGTGATCACGTCGGGGTCACCAGTTTGTGGAAGTAACTTATTAGTATTAACTTCCAACAAATAAAATATTCAATTCACAAAAACTTTCAATCTTTATTTTATTATAAAAACTATAACTACGAGAAAATGGCGAAAGATGCGTCTCGATGAGAAGATAAAGAACATCTGTCCGATACTTTGAAATCGTTGAGATTCGATTTTGAAATTCGTTGCGATGAATATGCCAACTGGGTGTGGTAGCTGTTGGTCGCCACAGTGTGTAGGTACTGACGTACGCGCTCTAGAAGTCAAACTTCTTTTCTCTCAAACAAAGCCTCTGTAAAAACCTTTGTCAAATGTACTCATTACTTACAACTAGATGTCGCATGGGTTCCAGGTTTGTGTAAAAAATAAAATGCATTTCGAAATTTCGGATTAGCATAGATACAATATCACAACCACATATTTATTCCTATAATTAATATACAAAATAATTGTAGGAAGCATGTCGTTATAGCGTGACGTTTTGACATGTCACTGACAGCTCCATAGAAAATTTTTTACCCCCAACGCCGGAAAAGAAGTTTTACTTCAAAAAGGGTTCCATACAATAAATGTTATGCTGGTAAATTTGTCTCAAACAAATAATTATGATGTACTGTACATTTATTTATTGCTCAAACTCGTATTGGTATTGGTGTGCGATCACAAACTCAGGATACGATTTGTTGATTTTAGACACCCTAGATCATGCCGCGATTCCTTTGTTTCGAATAATATTGAGGTTCAAACATTGTTTTACACCAAAAATATAGCGATGGGGAAAGAAACACCAGCTTTTAGGTACAACTAAAGTTACAATATCAAATTGATAAAAATCTGTTTTAAAATTCGCTTTTAGGGGATTTCGGATATCTACTTGAAAACTTTCTGATAACTCCCTTCCGTCCAGCTTTGGAAGCTCGGAAGCAATCTTTAACTGTATTCATGCTAAAGCACAAAATCATGTCGAAAGGTCGATTGATGTTCTGCAGAATAGATGGAGATGTATACTCTGAGCTCGAGAGCTATATTACCCTCCAGACAAGGCAACTAAGATTATAAACGTCTATTTTTTATCAATTTTAAAATACCTTACAACTTTGAATAAATTATTGAAACTTATGACAGCCCCAACCGTAACGTGAAAGTTATTTTATTAACGATGAAAAAAGAACAAATTTAATAACTGATGATGTCTATTTTAAACTTTTTTTTCATCATTTCCTCGAGTTTTAGGGATTTTATCTTGAGTAACTTATGCCGGAATCGCTTTTTATCTTCCTTGAAAGAAAAACAAGTTTTTTTATTATGGGACCTACCCCAGTTTCACAGTGGGAGTTTAAAACCCACTTTTGGTTAAAACCTCAACCCCTTCAAACATTTGAATCTAGAATTTATTTTCATTTTTTAATTTTTTTTTTTTTCATGTCACAGGTCACAACTGAGACAAAGCAAACTTTCCTTGATTGTTTTTTCTTTGATTCAGATAGAAAGAGAAAACTATTTAGTTAATCTAAATTCAATAGAACTGAAGTTCAGATTAGACTGTGACACCGGACGAGTTGAACTTCAATTTTAAACTGAACTTAAGTTTAAAATCATTGTGGTATTTTTGATCTCCAAGTTGCGTGTATAATATATATATGAAAAGATAAAATAAACAAAAATTTAGTTTTAACTTATTTTATACTTTATTAAACTTATATCACAACTTAAATTATTTTTTATTATCGCTACGCGTTTCGGAAACTATGTTTCCATCTTCAGACGTTTTTTTTATATATTTGATTTTCAATTGTCATTTATGTTTACATGTTTAATTATTATATAATTTGTGTTTGTCTCTTTTTATCTTGTGTTGAATGTAAGTGCTGTGTCATATAGTGCGTTTGGTTTTAAAGTTAATTTGTCATTTAGTAATTTGTCATGTTCTATTTTTGTTGATTTATATACTACGTTTATATGCAGTATCGAAAGATCGAGTTGGATTAGGGTCGGATTTTCGACCCAGGTTTTTCGTCATTTGAGTTGAGAGCTCGATTTGGAGTTGAGTTGAAATGTTGTTGAGCGATTCTGAAACATTTTGTTAAGCCAACTCCTCGACCCAGGTTTTTCGTCTCATATTTCGACTCGACACCGCTAAGCGAGTGGGATCGAGTCGAACGAAGCTCATTTCAACTCAATACCCGTTTACAAAGGGTCGAAGCGAGCTTCAAGCTCACTTCAATACCTCATATAAACGTAGTAATAGATTTCGTACTCTTCTAACGTGTCAAGTATTTTCCCTTTTTTGCAAAAATGCATTGGGCTTAAATTGTTGTTGAAGCTCGTGTAATTGTGTTTGTTGTCGATTAAGTGTAAAGCGTAGTTTGATTTTGAGTTGGGTCTTGGTAAATGTTCTTTGAATCGTTCATTAAAAGCTCTTCCTGTCTGTCCTATGTAGTATTTTTCGCAATCATCGCATTTTATTTTGTAAACTCCGGTGGAAGTTTTTATGTCGTTTTCTCTTTTAGGTTGTGTCAATTTTTGAATGTTGTTACTCGTTTTAAATGATACGTTTATGTTATGTCTTTTCAATTCGTTTTGTATATAGTGTGGTAGTATGTTTGTGTATTCCATTGAGATGAATTTAAAGTCTTTATTGTTGTTATTTTTCTCATTGTTGTTTTTGTTTTTGTTTTTTATTTTCTTTTTTCTTTTATTTAAAAGTTTTTCAATGGTGTCGTTTTTATATCCGTTTGATATTGCAATTTGTTTTATTATGTTAAGTTCGTTTATAAAATCTTGTTTGTCCATGGGTATTGTTAATAATCTATAAACAGAAAACTCCAACAAAGTATAAAACATAAACATTATAAAATTCAGAAAAATTACAAAGAAAATATTAAAAATTCAAAAACCATTAGACAAAAATTAGAAGAAAGCAATGCAATCATTACAAAAGCCGATAAAGGGAACACAGTTGTCATTATAGACAACCAAGAATATATAAACAAAACCAACACTTTCATCACCAACAATAACATAGATACATTAACAAATGACCCAACAAAGCAATACGTTAAAGAAATAAACCAAGCCATTAACAATTGTAATAACCTGAGAGAAAACGACATAAAAACTTCCATCGGAGTTTACAAAATAAAATGCGATGATTGCGAAAAATACTACATAGGACAGACAGGAAGAGCTTTTAATGAACGATTCAAAGAACATTTACCAAGACCCAACTCAAAATCAAACTACGCTTTACACTTAATCGACAACAAACACAATTACACGAGCTTCAACAACAATTTAAGCCCAATGCATTTTTGCAAAAAAGGGAAAATACTTGACACGTTAGAAGAGTACGAAATCTATAAATCAACAAAAATAGAACATGACAAATTACTAAATGACAAATTAACTTTAAAACCAAACGCACTATATGACACAGCACTTACATTCAACACAAGATAAAAAGAGACAAACACAAATTATATAATAATTAAACATGTAAACATAAATGACAATTGAAAATCAAATATATAAAAAAAACGTCTGAAGATGGAAACATAGTTTCCGAAACGCGTAGCGATAATAAAAAATAATTTAAGTTGTGATATTAGTTTAATAAAGTATAAAATAAGTTAAAACTAAATTTTTGTTTATTTTATCTTTTCATATATATATTAAGTTTAAACTTCCACTGTGAAACTGGGGGTTAGAAAATCTTCTTAAATATTTGTTTGTTTCTTATTGTTCCTTCCAAATTCCTGCTTCCAGCTTTGTTTGTTCCACTTCAATAAGAGTATTCGTCCTTTCTTTTCTTAGTTAGCTTTGATGAAGGAGACACAAGAACATCCTTTTGAATATTCTCTTTGAATAATTCAGAATTATCACCCTGGGGTCTTTGATCGTCCGACTCTGAAGCTTTTGAAAGTCCAACCAAGAATGTTGGACGTAACATTTTCAAATTGAAGGATTTCTGCAATAGATTCATTCAGAACAATCTTTACGAAGAAAATACGACTACCGATGAATTTCATAATACAATAAAAATGTACGTACGACGGATTTTAAAATCATGATTCATGACTATACAAAGCAGTGGCGTGGCGTGGATAATTTTAAATGGGCAGACGTTTTAAAAATAAAAAAAAAAAAACATTAACAAAAATTCTAGTAGGTATATTGTTTCTACAAATGCATTCCACATTGACTTAGCAAACAAATTCTAGCCACATTTTTTATACTTCAAGACAATAATATTTCAATGAACAATGTGCATATGAAATTAAAAACTTTAATTTAATTCGAAATGACAGAGTCACAGACACAATATTGGAGTTGGTGTGGCAATATATTGCAGTGCATCTCTAGAGTTTTTGATATTGGAAGTCACTGATGTAAGTGTGTTTTAGGTGTGGGCTATAATCCCAACAGAAGTGTTTCTCCTGAACCTTTATTCTCAGCTCTACAACAATTCTCCGCGTCGTATGAACACATTATTGTATGTGGTGATTTTAATGCAGACCTTTTATTATCGGATACTCGAACCAACCAACTAAGAGATGTGATTGCAACTAATGGACTTTGTTCGCGCACATTTGAGCTTTTTCACTCCAAGTCCGCAATTGGGCGGAAAACGGAGTGACAAAACTCAACATGTGCGCGAACAAGCCTAACTCTTCTTTTATGACTTCTACACCTGAACGTACACCAGTGTTCCTCAAACACTGGTTATTTGGTGTCGTCGGTGTAGACGCCATTTGTTTTTTTTTCATGTTGCTCATTCTCGATCTAACTCTCAAAGTGAAAAGTCATCTCATCTCAACCTTCAACTACAGCAATCAACTTTTTTATAATACTACGCATTAAATTTTTTAATTAATAAAGTCAAAGTTATAATTGTATCAAGTTAATTGTGAAGCCTTTTTTTTTTATTGCTCAAACCTTTTGGCCAATTTGTGTGCCGAATCATTGGTCCAACGAGCCGGATCAATTTCCTGCTAGTTTTTGTTGGACATTTTTTATCCTTGTGGAATTTTTTTTGAGACGCCGCCATTGTCTCACCACGCCGCCGCCGTGGTACATTTTCCCTTGGCTGGAAAATTTGCAACTGTTTGTATCACGCCACGCCGAGCTGTATTTCGTTGGGTGACAAAAAATTGGACGCCGCCATAGTCATCACTCCACGCCGTGCAGTAATTTTTTTTGGTGTGTAAAAAATTGGACGCCGCCATAGTCGCCACGCCGCCAGTCGCAATTTTCCTTGGTTTGTGGAAGACTGACGCCACTATCACGCCACGCTGTGCAGCAATTCTTTTGGTGTGCGAAAAATTGGACGCCACCATAGTCACCACGCCACGCCGCCAGTCGCAATTTTCCTTGGTTTTTTGGCAGACTGACGCCACTATCACGCCACGCAGTGCTGCATTTTGTGTGTGAAAAAATTTGTGACGCCGCAGCCACCATCACGCCACCGTGCTGCATTTTCGTTGGGCGGAAAAATTTGTGAGCACGCCACGCCGAGCTGTATGCTCATTGGGTGACAAAAAGTTGTGACGCCGCTGCCAGTATCACGCCACGACGTGCGGCATTTTCCTTTTTTTGTGTGTGCCGCCGCCAGTTGCGCAAAATAACAGCGCACGCCATATTTGCCGTTGTGGGCAAAAATTTTGCTGGTTGCTAAGCAACAATATAGATGAAACACCATTGCTTCGATTGGTGCAACGGAGAATCAACACCACAAGTCAAAGAAGAAGAAGAAGAAGTCACCAGTTCCTGAATTTAAAAAAAAAAAAAAAAACAAGATGTACAGGTTAGTATAACGCTTTTATTGATTGATTGGCATTTTCCTTTTTCTTTGATTGATTACCTATAAAATTTCAAACGGCAACTTGGCGTCACGCTCTTGCCTTTGTCCGTCGTTTATTCGGGCCGCGCTAATTTTGTTTCGTTTCAAGTCAATTACATTGACCTCTTGTTTTTTGCTTACTTGCTGTGAAGTTTTTTGGCCGATCGAGCTTTCCAGCGACGAAGGAATTGCTGTTGATTCGTTTTGTTAATCTTAAAATTTTCTTCGCTTTGAGTTTTTGCAAAAGTTTTTGGATTTTCCAACTTTTTCCAACTCATTAGAAAACTTCTTTGTTTTCAATTTACCGCTCTCATTAAGATTCGGTTTGTTAATCTTAAAGTTTTTTTTCGTCTTTGAGTTTTTGCAAAAGTGTTTGGATTTTCCACCTTTTTTAAACTCATTTGAAAACTTCGTCGTTTTCAATTACCCCTCATTAAGATTCGGTTTTTAATCTTAAAGCTTTTTTCGTTGTTGAGTTTTTTGCAAAAGTTTTTGGATTTTCCAACTTTTTCAAACTCATTTGAAAACTTCTTCGTTTTCAATTACCCCTCATTAAGATTTAGTTTTTAATCTTAAAATTTTCTTCTCTTTGAGTTTTTGCAAAAGTTTTTGGATTTTCCAACTTTTTCAAACTCATTTGAAAACTTCTTCGTTTTCAATTACCCCTCATTAAGATTTAGTTTTTAATCTTAAAATTTTCTTCTCTTTAATTTTTTGCAAAAGGTTTTGGATTTTCCAGCTTTTCAAACTCATTTGAAAACTTTTTTCGTTTTCAATTACCCCTCATTAAGATTCGGTTTTTAATCTTAATATTTTCTTCTCTTTGAGATTTTTTGCAAAAGGTTTTGGATTTTCCAGCTTTTCAAACTCATTTGAAAACTTTTTTCGTTTTCAATTATCCCTCTCATTAAGATTCAGTTTTTAATCTTAAAATTTTCTTCTCTTTGAGTTTTTTCAAAAGTTCTTGGATTTTCCAACTTTTTCAAACTCATTTGAAAACTTTTTTCGTTTTCAATTATCCCTCTCATTAAGATTCAGTTTTTAATCTTAAAATTTTCTTCTCTTTGAGTTTTTTCAAAAGTTTTTGGATTTTCCAACTTTTTCAAAATCAATTGAAAACTTCTTCGTTTTCAATTACCCCTCATTAAGATTCGGTTTTTAAATCTTAAAGTTTTTTACTCTTTGAGTTTTTTCAAAAGTTTTTGGATTTTTCAGACTCATTTAAAAACTTTTTCGTTTTCAATTATCCCTCTCATTAAGATTCAGTTTTTAATCTTAAAATTTTCTTCTCTTTGAGTTTTTTCAAAATTTTTTGGATTTTCCAACTTTTTCAAAATCAATTGAAAACTTCTTCGTTTTCAATCACCCCCATCATAAGATTCCGTTGTTGAATCTTAAAGTTTTTGTCTTTGAGTTTTTTCAAAAGTTTTTGGATTTTCCAAGTTTTTCAAAATCAATTGAAAACTATTTCGTTTTCAATTGTCTCTCTCGATAAGATTCCGTTCTTGAGTCTTAAAGTTTTTCTCTTGCGTTTGGAAAAAAGTTTTTGAATCTTCCAACTTTTTCAAACTCAATTGGAAACATCTTCGTTTTTAAGATTCCGGTTTTGAATCTTAAAGTTTTTTCATTTTGCAAAAAGTTGATGGGTTTTCTAATTATTATTCAAACCTTCTCTCAAAAGCCTCACAAAGTCATTACTTTTTTCGCAAAGGCGGGAGGAACTAAGTGTAAAATCGGCTCGACAGATCATTCTATATATGAATGTCCAAATTTGTGCGCAATGGTTGTACCCTCTGTAATCTACGCTGTACGACGTTACTGGCTTAGGTACCAGTCATTAAAAAATCTTTTTGCACTAGCAAGTACTCTTGTAGTTTTGCACAAAACTCAATTGAAAACTTCTTTGTTTTCAATTGCCCCTCTCAATAAGATTTCGTTTGGAATCTTAACATTTATTTTTCGTTTTGCAAAACTCAATTGAAAACTTCTTCGTTTTCAATTGCCGCTCTCATTAAGATTTCTTCTTTGAATCTTAGTATTTATTTTTCGTTTTGCAAAACTCAATTGAAAACTTCTTCGTTTTCAATTGCCCCTCTCATTAAGATTTCGTTTTTTGAATCTTAGTTTTTATTTTTCGTTTTGCAAAACTCAATTAAAAACTTGTTAGTTTTCAATTGCCCCTCTCATTAAGATTTCGTTTTTGAATCTTAGTTGTTATTTTGCGTTTTGCAAAACTCAATTGTTTTATTTTTCGTTTTGCAAAACTCAATTAAAAACTTGTTAGTTTTCAATTGCCCCTCTCATTAAGATTTCGTTTTTGAATCTTAGTTGTTATTTTGCGTTTTGCAAAACTCAATTGAAAACTTCTTCGTTTTCAATTGCCGCTCTCATTAAGACTTCGTTTTGAATCTTAGTTTTTATTTTGCGTTTTGCAAAACTCAATTGAAAACTTCTTCGTTTTCAATTGCCCCTCACTAAGATTTCGTTTTTGAATCTTAAAGTTTTTTATTTTTCGTTTTGCAAAACTCAATTGAAAACTTCTTAGTTTTCAATTGCCCCTCTCATTAAGATTTCGTTTTTGAATCTTAGTTGTTATTTTGCGTTTTGCAAAACTCAATTGAAAACTTCTTCGTTTTCAATTGCCGCTCTCATTAAGACTTCGTTTTGAATCTTAGTTTTTATTTTGCGTTTTGCAAAACTCAATTGAAAACTTCTTCGTTTTCAATTGCCCCTCACTAAGATTTCGTTTTTGAATCTTAAAGTTTTTTATTTTTCGTTTTGCAAAACTCAATTGAAAACTTCTTAGTTTCCAATTGCCCCTCTCATAAGATTTCGTTTTTGAATCTTAAAGTTGTTTATTTTTCGTTTTGCAAAACTCAATTGAAACTTCGTTTTCAATTGCCCCTCTCATTAAGATTTAGTTTCCAATCTTAAAGTTTTGTATTTTCGTTTTGCAAAACTCAATCGAAAACTTCTTCGTTTTCAATTGCCCCTCTCAGTAAGATGTCGTTATCACAACACACAATCTTGTGAAATTTCTATTTCAACGGCAGTAGAAGAACTTCTAAAATACAGTCCACTCCACAAGCTCAAGTTTTACGTGATTCTCGAATATCTTCTACTGCACAGCCATATGTTCCTGAGGCAGCCCCCCTTATTTTTATGATAACTTCTCAAAGAAGTATTTTGTTGGCTACTGCTCTAGCGGGTATAGTAGGCACAAAGATAGAGCACATTATTAGTGCACCTATCGACCCCGGCTCGGAAATATCCTTCATTTCTGAAACAATACAATTAATCTTCCATTCGTCGCGTGACATATTACTCTCTCTGATATAAGCGTAAATATTTCAATCACTTCAAAAAGATTTTCTTGTTTTTTCTCAAATAACACTCTTAGCCCAAGGCATTGTGCTAAAGACTCTCACAAATAATATACCAAGTTCGTCATTTACTCTAATAAATCCCACTATCTTTGTGGTCTCAAGCTGACCAACGCCAATTTGTCTTTAATTAATCGGTGAGAATAAGTGAGATGCCTTTAACAGCGGTTCTGACGTTGCTTGAAGGACGAATGTCTGAAAGAACTCCATCAAAGAAATAAATGGCAATCTCCTCAAGAAGATGTCAAGGTAAATGACTTAGTCGTGATTAAAAAAGAGAATACTTGGGCGTGTCATAAACGTACACCCCGGCGTTGATGGAAGAGTAAGAGTGGTGACGCTGAGAACCCAAAACGGGGAAATCAGTTGACCAGTTGTCAAGTTGCCTTTTGCCAATAAAGTAACTTAAATTTTTATTATCTCACTAATATGCCTTTCAATCATTACAGAGCTTTATACTTAAACCTTTTGTTAATATTCTTTTTTTTTTCTTCACTCACTTGATTTAAAATTTCTGTATTATTTTTTTTGGCGCATCTCGCCAAGGGGGGCAGTAATGTTCGCGTACATTTGAGCTTTTTCACTCCAAGTCCGCAATTGGGCGGAAAACGGAGTGACAAAACTCAACATGTGCGCGAACAAGCCTAACTCTTCTTTTATGACTTCTACACCTGAACGTACACCAGTGTTCCTCAAACACTGGTTATTTGGTGTCGTCGGTGTAGACGCCATTTGTTTTTTTTTCATGTTGCTCATTCTCGATCTAACTCTCAAAGTGAAAAGTCATCTCATCTCAACCTTCAACTACAGCAATCAACTTTTTTATAATACTACGCATTAAATTTTTTAATTAATAAAGTCAAAGTTATAATTGTATCAAGTTAATTGTGAAGCCTTTTTTTTTATTGCTCAAACCTTTTGGCCAATTTGTGTGCCGAATCAGACTTTATGTTTCAAATTGTTACGCCACTCATTTCGCCCCAAACTCAACTCCTAGTCTTCTTGACCTCATAATTGTCTCTGATCTTTCGAATGTTTTGGTGCAAGACCAATTGTCTTTGGATGGTAAATCTGATCATGACCTCATTTACTGCACCTACAACATTGATTTCTCACGTGTGCCTACTCCATCGACTTTTCAATTCAGAGATATTAAATCAGTGGACTATATTGCACTGCAAGCTGATGCCATGGAGTTCCCTTGGCATTTATGTCAAAATTTCCCCAATTCTGCCGACAAAGTTGAATACTTTTAATCATTGGTTCTCGAACTATTTGAAAAGCATGTTCCTCTTAAAACCGTATCAGTTCGCAGCAAAAATTGTCCCTGGTTCACTTCAGATGTTGTTAGGTCAATTAAAAAGCGTAGAAAATCGTATGTAAAATGGAAGCTTAATCGTACAAATGACAATTGGAATTTATTTTGCCGGGCTAGAAATGATGCAACATTTGTAACTCGCAGAGCCAAAAAGCGATTCTTCATGTCAAAGTTGGATACAAATCAATCATCTCGCAAGCTCTTGAATAATCTTCGCACGATCGTAATCGGTAAAAAGAAAGCTGTTCAAAATGTGCGTGATTTAAATGAATTGAATAAATCATTCATATTGAAAGCATATCAAAATCTGGATTTTGTGCCTAATGACCAAGCCCGTTATGATCTTTCCACTGAATTTGAATTTGTGCCCAAAGTGTCATACTTAAATAAAAAATAAACTATTAACTATTAATACAAAAATTATTTGATTCCTCCAGGAGGTAATCTGCTAAACAGCAATCTATACTTATCAAAGACATTTCTAAAAAATCTAGAATTGCACTAAAATTAAGAAGCAAACATTTTTTTCGTCAATATAGTTGGTAATAAAAGGAACTTTTCAAAACACTAGATTTATTTGAAGTTATTGAAAATGTGCAATGCAGTGCGTTATTGAAAGCCAACTGAATCTAAATTTAAAGTCCTACTTAAAAAGAGCAAACGGATTTTATTTGATCTCAGCTTCTCTTAAGTGGGGCCTTGTGAATAAAAAAAAAGCTAAAGCTGAAACTTGGATTTTTAAGTAAAAGTTTGATTTTTAGTGAATAAAAATAAGCTTAAGCTAGCTATTTAAAGATGTTTTCTAGTAATAGCTATTTTAAAATAGCCAAAGCTAAATTCATTTAGTTTTAGCTTGTTTTCCTAGCTTAAGCTTCAATTTGTGTGAATAAAAATAGCTTAAACTAGAATATTATAGTTAAAGCTACAAAAATTTCAAGATTTTTTCGACCTGTCTAGAAAGCTTTGACTAGTTCTTATTTTCAGTATTAACTTGTGCGAGTTGTTAATTAAACTTAAGGGAATATCTCAAAAAATAGGACTGTGAACGTATAGACCCAGAAACTGACATACGAAATGTTAAAAACATTTTTTAGCCGAAACCAATAGTTGCCCTGTAGAACAGATAACAAATTGAGGCAAAAAAAACTTTCTTTCGGTCATACATGTACCAGTTTTAGCTAAAGCTAACTAGCCGAAACATGTGAATAAAAAAACGAACACCTTAAATTACGAAGCTTAAGCTAGAATTTTCCAGCATAAGCTATTTAGCGTTATCATTTTTTTATTCACATAAAACAAAGCTTAAGCTAGTACTGTCTAGCTTTAGCTGCTAGTAAAAGCTATGACTAGTTGGCTTTAGCTTCCTCCAAAAAAAGCTTTAACTTTTTTTTTTATTCACAAGACCCAAGGTGTCCACTGAAAAAATAGGTTAGACTTTTGCGCTAAGCTGTATAACTTTCACAATTTTACGAATATTTCAATGAAATAAAAGGTCATCGATTAAAAAAATATTAAGAAATAATACTTTTGTAGCTTTAAAAAAAAAATAAAAAAATTGTGTGCCCAGAAACTGCCACACAAGTGGAAAAATCATATATTTTAGTAAGGTCCTTATTCAAATGATAGGGAAATTCGGAAAATATTACTTTTTATTTTTCTTTTATATTTTTTTTATAGAAATAACATATCCTTACCTTAAATCACGTATTGGTCTTCTGTTTCTATTCTGTTTTCTTATTTATTCAAAAAAAAATTTACAAAACTATGAAAAACGAAGGAAATTTGCATAGTGGTATGAATGCTCTACTGGATAAAACTTCATAAGTATATGAAAGATAACGAAGTCAAATTCACTCATATACAAAGCTACTGGATAAAACTTCATAAGTATATGAAAGATAACGAAGTCAAATTCACTCATATACAAAGTATGTGCAATTACGTTAATATTTTTTAATTTTTTTTTAATTTTTACAGCAACTTTTTAATAACAAAAAGTCAAAAAATATACATTTTTTGCAAATATTTTGTTCGCTACCCTGGAAAATTGAAAGTTATATTTTTTAATTTTTGGAAATATTTTTTTTAAATCAAAGATTTATATTCCCTGAACAGCGTATCGGTCTTAAAAATTAAATAAAATTCATCTAAAGTTCATAAAACTGCAATTCAATATATATTTTATTTACATAGGTACTAAATTCAAAAATAAAAAATACGTTTTACTAAGAGAGCCATATTTGTACACCAAAACATGCAAACATTTTTACATAAGATTTGAGTTTGCTTCTGCGGTAGACCTACCCTTAAGCGATATGTTGAATTTACACTGCTGACAAATTGCCATTATATTCTACAATGTCTATGAGTCGTGTAAACTACTTATAAACTATTACCAGAGATAAAAATGAAAGTATCTTACATCAGCATGCAAATCGACATCAAATTCAAAATCAAGAATCACATTCACATTTATATGACGTATTAAAAAACAAAAACAAATAAGTCCAGAATATCGTGTTATTTCTTACAACAGAGTCGCTCTCTGTTGAAAAAAGATGAGTCAAACGAGTAATTTCATTTTGCTAAATACGATTTAAATAATTGGGGTGAATATTAATGGAAGAAACTGTTTGTTAACCCCCAGTTTCACACTGAGAATTTAAACTTAAGTTCTGCTGAACCTGAATTGGAGTTTAAACTTGAAGTTCAACTCGTCCGGTTTCACAGTCTTATCTTAACATCATTTCATTAAACGTAGTTTAAGAAAATTGTTTTCTCCTTCTATCTGAATCAAAGAAAAAACAATCAAGGAAAGTTTGATTTGTTTCAGTTGTGACCTGTGACAGGAAACAAAAATTAAAACCAAAAAATAAATTATACTAGCCGACCCAGCTCTCGAAATTCGAGTGCCAATTTATTTATTATTTATTATTTATATTATTGGCAGTGTTTTCAAGCAAATTTATTAAATTAAATTTTATTTTATGTAATATGCAAAGTGTTCGACAGTGCAAAAACAAAAATGACCCACAGTGTGTAAATGCGTGTCTCAAGTATATTCTGCACATCTCCGTAACTGTGGCTTTCCAACCATATAAAATTTATCGAAATCGGTTAAATACTTTTGAAGAAAAGTGTACCACAAAAAACATGTTTGCCGTTTTATTATATGATTTTCAAATGTTTGAAGGGGTTGTCGAACTGAGATTTAAACGGCAGAATAGTGTCGTTTAACTTAAACAAACAGAATGAACTCTGTTTAAGGACTGTGAAACCAAATTTATTGTTGAACTGAAGTTTAAACCAAAAGTGGGGTTTAAACTTCCACTGTGAAACTGGGGGTAAGAGTTTTTAATTCATTCCTAAGTCAACTTGTTTATTTTGAAAAAAACAATTTCTTAAATTTGAAAACAAAAATTTATGAATGCATTCAGTCAATAGTCTATGATACATTAGTTGGATTTTAGTTTGAAGTAATGAAATAAATTTGATGGTACAACAGCTCGAATAGAACTAGGATCTAGCGACTTTCAACTCTGAACCATGCATGTGTGCGTGTTACCAGAATGAAGGGAACCTACGATTTTCTGATGCCGATTGCCTACGGTTAATCTTTTTGGCCTCGTACCCCTTCTACATTATACTCATTTAATAGCTGTTGGAAGTGCTCCTTGAAAATAATACTATTCCCTGTGTTTTGGTGATTCGATTACCTCTGCTGTTTCCATTCCAGTCTTAAAACCAGTACCCAGTCGCTTGGCTTTTTGTAAAATCAACGATCGATTGATAAAATGCCAGCAACGCAATATGAGGGAAAATCTGTGGTATACGACATTTTTATCAGATCAGGTTAAATACAGACGTTCGTGATGCTCTTAAGATGTGGGCGTAAGTATTAGTATTATATTTCCATCACAATATCCACTGATCGTAAATTTTCAAAAATTTCAATAAAATTAATTTTTCCATTTTCATTTGTAAAGGCTTCAATTCGATGAATTCCGGAAATGCTAGTAAACCGTTCTCTTCCAATTCGTAAAATTTCTTCATGCCAAACTAACTCAGTTGGACTGAGTGTGATTCCATTCCCTGATTTTTCTTATGTCTTAAATTATTTTTGGCTTATCAAAAATTTGGTCCTCATCACCTTCACTTTCAGAAAGTTCATACAAAGAGTAAGAGTCAATTTCTGTTGGTTGGTAATCTGATTCACTTCCGGAACTGAAATCCTCATTTTCCCTGTTCATTTTTAAAATATGCAGGTATGTCCGTATCTCCTTTGGCTTATTTATTACAAAAATTTTAAATTTTCTTCTTATTTGCAAGAAAAGGATCGCTTTAATTTATATAAAGTGTTTTTATAACAAATGTTTTCAAAGTGTTATATAGAATTCGACGTTGTTCATAATGTATAGTAAGTATGTGCCCCACGGGACAAATTTATATCGGTCGATTCAGCCCAATTTTCTATGACTCGGCCACACATTTGGACAGAAGCGGCCCTTATCTCTCGTTGAATATTGGATCTGAACTTCGCTTAGAAAGGACAACGGAATGTAGGCATAGACCAATGATTTAATGTTGACCCATAAGCGTCCAATCAAAAAAGAACCATTTGTCGATATAACGAGTTTTCAATAAGTCGATTGTAACGTTGTGTGACTTGTGGCACCGTCTTTTTGAAACCACATATCATTAATGCCTAGTCCAGCCAATTGACCAAAGAAATATGGTTACAACACGTCTCTGTAGTGATCTTTATCGACTGTAACGTGACGGTTATTTTCATCAACGAAAAGAATCAGCAGTAGTACCCCTTGGCATAATGGTTAGTGCGTTGGACTGTCATGCGGAAGGTCTCGAGTCCGATTCTCAGCCTCTGCAAGAAGTTTTTTTTAGGGGTGTACTGCATCTTGCGAGGAATTGACAAATTCTCCAAGAGTATCTCTTGTCATGGAAAAAATTGTAGGTCCCCCCCCCCCCCGTTTCTGGTAACACGCACACAGGAATGGTTGAGAGTTGTAAGTCACTAGGTCCTGGTTCACTTCGAGCTGTTGCACCACCAAATTTATTTATTTTTTTAAAAGAATCAGCTCACTGACACCGCTGGTATGAAAACCGGACCATAGTGTTATTGTTGTGGATGTGGTGTTTCTTCAAAGAATAAGGCTAGAAGCGCACATTCAATTTTTAGTTGCGCAACTGCTTGGTTGCTTATAGAAAACAGATGAACTAGTTGGTAGAATGTCCATGAGCGTGCATATAATTAGATATATTATGTTACACAAAATAGTGAACTCATTTTAGGCAATCGTTTGGTTTGTGCCAAAACACTAACTTTTTAGTTGCTCAAACCAAGCAGTTGACCGTTTAGCCAAAAATGCGTTTTCGCGAATCACGACAACCAATTGGGGTAAAGGCTCTTAAAATTTATTAAATTTTAATTCCATGATGAAAATGTTATTTTTACTTAATGATTTAATATTGACTGTTGGGTCATTGCTTCAAGAGCGCGTTAACAATGAAAGTTTAAAGTTGTCACGTCCCAATTGAAATCTTTTGTGCCTTCCAAGATCCTAAGCTCCTTAAGTTTCTACTGGATCGTGGTAATATAAACCACTTGAGTAATAACGCCTAGGTATAGTGTTTTCACGTTCTAGGAACACATGCTCCCAAATCCCTTTTAAAAGCTTGGAACATTTTTGGTTTTGGAAGCGATCTCGAAAGGAATTCAGCTCCCTAAAATTTGATTAAAATAAATTACACTTTTATTATGTTTGTCAATAATTACATATAAAAATTGTTAATATTTCTCCATGTTTTTAGTTGGATATGCTTGAAGAATCTGAGAAACGCTGGAAACACATTGATCCGGAAATTCCTAGACGAACCGGTCGAATAAATCGCATAGAAAAATTCGATGCTACTTTCTTTGGTGTTCATCATATGCAGGCGCACACAATGGATCCACAGTGCCGTTTGATACTCGAACAAGCTTATATGGCTATTATGGATGCTGGAATTAATCCTAATACCATTCGAGGTACAAAAACAGGCGTTTACATCGCTTCTTGTTTCTCTGAATCTGAAAAAAATGTTATGAATGATCCTAATTCACAAGGTGCTTTTGCTATGACGGGGTAGGTTCGACTTTAACTTTATGCTTTGACAAAAGAATATTGTTTTTTTTTTTTTAATTTAAATATTTAGATGCAGTCGGGCTATGTACGCAAATCGAATCTCTTACAGCTTAGGTTTGGTTGGACCATCTTTGTACATGGACACAGCATGTTCTAGTTCTATGTATTGTCTTGATCTAGCCTATGGTGCACTCAGAAGCGGGGAAATTGATGCAGCTATAGTTGGTGGAACCAACTTAATCCTGCATCCTAACGCCACATTACACTTTGCTCGTCTTGGAGTCTTATCTCACATCGGCGATTGTTCGCCATTTGATCAGAAGGCCAATGGATATGTTCGGTCAGAAGGTGTTGCTGCCATTTATTTGCAAAGACGCGGAAATGCTTGTCGAATTTATGGTACCCTGGTTCATAGTAAAACAAATTGTGATGGTTATAAGGCTGAAGGTATAACTTATCCTTCGGGTAAAATCCAGGAACAGCTTTTGCGAGAGTTTTACAATGACATAAAAATATCTGCTGATGACATTGGCTACATGGAAGCACATAGCACTGGAACAGTAGTTGGAGATCCAGAAGAATGTCGTGCAATCGACAATGCTATTTGCAAGCAGCGATCCAAGCCTTTGCTGATTGGTTCCGTGAAATCGAACATTGGTCATACGGAACCCACTTCTGGAATTTGTTCAATAATTAAGGTTTTGTTTGCTTTCCAGTCTGGAAAGATCCCACCCAACATACACTTTAGCGAACCTCGAAAAGAGATTGAAGCACTGCAAGATGGTCGAATGGTCGTTGTTAGCGAGACTATGGATCTAGAGAAGCCTTACGTGGGAGTGAATTCGTTTGGTTTTGGTGGAGCAAATGCACATATTCTGTTGAAACAATATGAAAAAAAAAAGATTCAGACAGGAATTCCAGAGGGCGGCCTCCCAACTTTATTCATGTGGGCAGGACGTACAAAAGATGCCGTTGATAGTGTATTTGAGAAGCTTGAAAGCAAGCCCCTTGATCCAGAATATATCGCTTTATTAAACAACGCTCAGTTAGGCGGTATTCCTGGAATGCTTTTCAGAGGTTTCAATGTACTTCATGGTACTGGTATGAACATGCCTTCTTCTTATGCAAAGGATATTCAACATTACACTGGGGTTAAAAGGCCGGTAGTGTGGGTGTTTAGTGGAATGGGGTCACAGTGGCCTGAAATGGGATCAGCTTTAATGGCAATACCCCAGTTCCGACAGTCTATTCAGCGCTGCTATAATGCTCTCAAGCCAGCAGGTGTAGATCTGGTTAAAATCCTAACAACAGCCGATCCCAAAATGTTCGATAACATTTTACACTCGTTCGTGGGTATCGCGGCAACTCAAATTGCCTTGGTGGATCTTCTTAAATCATTTGGCTTGGAACCCGATTATATAATTGGCCATTCTGTAGGTGAGTTGGGATGTGCTTATGCTGATGGTTGTTTTACAGCAGAGCAGATGATATTGGCTGCTTATTATAGAGGAAAAGTGAGTGTTGAGAAAAAACAGATTAGGGGCGCAATGGCGGCTGTGGGTCTTTCTTACAGCGAAATTCGAGGAATGCTTCCTGAATCAATTGAAGTTGCTTGTCACAACAGTTCGCAGTCTTGTACTATTTCCGGTCCAGCTGAAGACGTTGGAGCGTTTGTGGCTCAGCTTAAGGCTCAAAATATCTTTGCTAGAGAAGTTGCGTGTTCGAATATTGCCTATCATACGCGACACATTGCCCATCTGGGTGGAGATTTCATAAAGTATTTAAAGCATATAGTTCCTTTGCCTAAAAAGCGCTCCAATAAATGGCTAAGCACAAGTGTGCCACAAAAATTCTGGACTCGCCCTGAATCCCAGATGTCGTCTGCTGAATACCACACAAACAATCTTTTGGGAAGTGTGCTCTTCGAAGAAACCACAGCACTTCTTCCCCATAACGCACTTACAATTGAAATTGCCCCACATGGACTGTTGCAATCCATTTTAAAGGGTTCTATGCCAAACGCTGTCCATATAAGTTTGACTCAGAGGAATAATAAGGATAATCTTTCCTACTTTTTGGCTGCATTGGGAAAGTAAATAACTATTTAACTCATAATTTGGATAAGAATTCAAAAAATTGTTGTTGTTTTTATTTTGCAGATTGTACATCCAAGGGTTGAATGTACCCATTCGTGATATATACCCGAAGGTAGAATGGCCAGTATCTCGTGGAACTGAAACAATAAGTGATCTTATTAAATGGGATCATCGTGATGACTGGGAAGTCTACAGTTACGTCAAAATGATCTCAAAAAGAAGCGGCGAAAAGAACTTCATTATCAATATGAAATCAGAAGAGAATAAATACTTGGAGGGACATTGTATTGATGGAAAAATATTGGTGCCGGCTACTTTTTACTTGGAATGTGTTTGGAAGACATTTGCAATGATGAATCATGAATCACTATCGTCCTATGAACGACCAATTGAATTTTCAAATGTGAGATTTATAAGAGCTACTACTTTAACTAGAGAATGCAAAGTCGAACTTACAGTAATGGTTCATTTTGCAACTGGAGATTTCGAGGTAATTATTCAACTTTTTGTTTCTTTTTGTTTTATCCGCGGTTCAAATAATTGGCACAACTGGCACTAAGATAGATTATTTTTTAAGTTATCTTCAACTTGACCAGAAAAGAGGTGTCGCTGTGTAGCTCAACGGACCGTATTTGTTTATAACTCGTTAAATATTTTGTTCTGTAAAACACACTAGAATTTTTATGTTTCAAGCCGAAATCGGGTCAATTATATTCCAGCCTTCACTTTACTAAAGCATGAAATCTTGATTCAAATTTTATTTAACGTTCTTTTTAATTTTTACAATGTTGTATTTAATAGTCCAATATGTTTAAATAAGTAGATAAATATTAAATTATTGTTTTTCACTAAAGATAATTGACAGTGAAAGCTTGGTTGCATGCGGAACTATTCGGGAAGTGAAAGATGCCAAAAAGCCTGCTGAAATACCCATTCAACCTTTCGATGCTAGTTTTGGCGAAGAATTTCACATGAAAACCAAAGACGTCTATAAAGAACTTAAGCTTCGCGGCTACTATTATAGTGGAGCTTTCAAAGGTATCGAGTCAGTCCGGGGCGATGCTAATCTTGCTCGTCTCAAATGGAATTCAAATTGGGTAACATTCATGGACTGCATGCTTCAAACACAGATTCTGAAAAAGGACACACGAGATCTTTGCTTACCTGTTCAAATTCGAAGAATAAGAATTTTCGGCCGTTATCATTTGAACGAAGTTGGAAATAAAAACTATCTTGATGTTTACTCGAACAATCTTGAAGAAAGAATTGTTAGTGGGGGCATTGAAATAATGGGTATGAAAGAAAATGTTGTGCAGCGTAGAAGACAACCAGGTCTGCCAGTAATCGAGAGATATACTTTTGTTCCTCATTTTCCATCGCCAGTTTTAAGTCTAGAAGATATGGGAAGATTTTTTGTTCAACTAGTTGTTGAAAACGAGTTAACATCTAAGCTTAAAATTGTCGAAGTTATGCCAGCATTAACACAGAGCCCAATGATCGAATACTTCTTGAACGCTGTTGATGATCTTCCATTGATAACTGGAGACTACAGAATTTTGAGTTCCAATAACTTTGAGAATCTACCAGCATGTGTAGTAGTTGAAGACGGATCTATTTCAAATTTTTTAGACTGTAATTTCATAATTGATCAAACAGGCGGTGACATTTTGAAGCAATCGACTAGCCTAACTGACCATTGCTATATAGTCCTTGTGGTTAGGTCGAACAAAAATGTTGTAATACCAAATGAACTTTCCACACTAGCTATATGCCCATTGACACAAAGCGGTTTGACATGTATGCTTCTACGTCGATTACAAAATATACGTGATGTTGAGGTGAAATATTTAAATATTTCAAGTACCGACACGGATTACAAATGGCTCAAGCCAGCTCAGGAGGCAATTAAATCAAAGGATTTAGTTTTATATTCACAAGGAGATAACCAAACCGGAGTCCTGGGTCTAGTAAATTGCCTGCGCAAGGAGTATGTGAAGACTATTGCACGATGTGTCCTAATCGATGATAAGGATTCACCCGACTTCGACCCACAAAATGAATTCTATTCAAAGCATTTATCTCTGGGTTTGGCCATCAACATATTCCGAAATGTATGTTCTTTAAAATTCTCTTTAGGTCGTGGTTATGAACTGTACATGTTACTATTTTTCCTTAGGGTCAATGGGGTTCGTACCGACACCTTCAAGTTATTCCAAATATTGACGTAAAACCTCAATCCGGTCTTGTGTTTGCTGACATGTTACATCGTGGTGATTTGTCTACATTTAAGTGGCTTAAGGGCCGACAAACTCCACAGAGCTGCAGAATAAAGGTAGTATATTCAAGTCTGAACTTTAGAGATGTCATGCTTGCAACTGGTCGCATTTCGTTGGACAATCTCAGCCGTTTGGATTCGAAACCCTTCTTTGGAATTGAATTTTCGGGTGTTGATACAAAAACTGGCAAAAAGATAATGGGTATATGTGAAAAGTCCGCAGCTGCTAGTTATATCGAAAAAATGTCACCCTACGTTATGAATGTACCTGATCATTGGTCATTGCGTGAGGCTGCTACCATTTCCGCAACATACCTAACAGTTTACTATGCATTTTTCTTTCGATCTGATATTCGTAAAGGAAAAAGCATTCTCATTCATGCTGGAACTGGAGGGGTCGGCTTGTCAGCTATACGCACAGCACAGGCTTATGGCTTGGAAGTGTTCACAACGGTCAGTTCAATTGAGAAGAAGAACTTTTTGTTAAAAACATTCCCAAAACTAAAAGGTACTCTTAATTTTCTATTTCTTATATATTTCTGAATCTGAATTAAATATATAATTTTAATTGCAGAGACCCACATTGGAAACTCCAGAGATACAACTTTTGAGACAATGATTCGCACGCAAACAAATGGAAAAGGTGTAGATTTTGTGCTTAACTCATTGGCCGAAGAAAAATTAGTTGCATCATTGAGATGTTTGAGTCGAGGTGGTACCTTTTTGGAAATAGGTAAATTCGATTTGATGAATGATAGTCGATTGGGACTGGCACCATTTATGAAGGAACTTAGTTTCGTTTCTGTTCTTCTTGATTTGGTTTTGCAACGTTTTGATCCAGAATTAGAGAAGGTGAGTAATTATTAAGAAAATCCAAATGATTTTCTTTTCTCCATTTTCTTTTTTCTTTATTTTATTTTTGCAATTTTTATTTATTGTTTTAAACAATTTCTGTGTAGTATATTTAAATAATTTTGGCATTCTGCGCATCTATGCGAAAAATGCTTTCGTTTAATATGTAATTTATGCCCCTTCGGTTTTTGTGGGCCGCGAAAAGTGTACCACAAAAAACATGTTCGCCGTTTTATTATATGATGATATAAAACAAAATATCACATAGATTTACGTTTCAATAAATTATTATTATTAAATGCTGGCAGGGTGTACGCTCGTTTTTGTGAGTTCTGTTCATTGCTTAAATGCTTAAATAGTTTTTTTTTCTCAATTATAAATATATTTAAATAAAAAAAATTATTAAAAATAATTCTTTTTTTCTCCTGTTTGTCTTTTTTTTGTATTAGTATAAATTTTATATATATTATATATATGTTAATATGTAATTGGTCATATGTCTGTATATTATCATTTAAATTGAAAAAAAATGACTGGAAAATAGGGTTGCCATCCGTCCGTATTTTCCCGGACATGTACTCTTTTTTCACTGTGTGGGGGAGGTCCGGGATAGTTTTTGATAATTGTCCGGGATTGTACTCCTTTTACCCATTGTGTATCTATTTACTTTTATGCTACTTATAATTAAATGGTTATTCAAAAATGAACCGAGGCCCATTAAAATTAAGTGAACGAACAGATCCAATATATGAGAAAAGAAATTATAGAACAACTGCCCAACTTATTGTTAAAGCTCTTACACAAAATAACTTATTATCAAAAGTAACTGGATTTTGCGCTGACAATTATTGCAATACCAATTTTGGTGGAAGACAAAGGAAAGGTTCGAACAATGTCTATTCGAAGTTAAAATCTTTAGTCAACCAAAACATGATAGGTATAGAATGTCCACCACATTATTCAATGCGATCTACCATTGATATGATACTTTACCAGTTGACGCCGATATCATTATTGTAAAAATATACAACTATTTCTCTATCTACACAGTCAGAACGGAAAGACTTCGAGATTTTTCTGAATTTCCTGAAAATGAATATAAGCTTTTCTTATACCATTCGAAAACCAGATGGCTTTCTCTCTATCTTGCTGTTGAACGTCTTTTACTTATGTACGAGAATCCGCCTAAAATATTGCAAACATTTTTTAAAGACGACTTAAGCGAGGCGTATTTATTTTTGGTTCATTCTCTCATGTCAACATTCAACGTCAATATTCAAAAACTTGAAAAACAAGACAACCGTTGAAATTTTACAAAATATTGTCAATAATATTTACGAGCGAATCGATAACGATTTTGTTCCACTTAAAATTAAATCTATTTTGAAGAAGCTTGATGATTCCGGCTGTAAAGAAAACGTTATTAAATTCACGTGGACAAAAGATAGAAACAAACTGTTACCTGATTCCGTCAAAGGAATTATTTTAGCAAAGGAATTAATTTAACAAAAAAGCATTAGTGATATACTTAACAGTATTAGATGTAATGAAAAGTACAACAAAGCACTGTAAAGGCTATTTATTTAAAAAAAAAAAACAAATGAAGTTCCTTTTTTTATACCTCAAAGATGTTTTGTAACTTAAAAATGTGATTTTTAAACTAAATATTTATTTTTATTTAAATGTTAATACAATTTTTTGTTTCCTCTTACAATATAAATGTGTTTATTCTGTCCTTGTTTTGTACTCTTTTTTCAATCCTCATTTGTCCGGGAAAGTCCGGGTTTTTGAAACTCCAGTACTAGTTTCATCTAAACATATCTGGCTACCCTACTGGAAAACAAAAACAAAAACAATTAGAAATGTCAAATCGACTGACACATAAAATGTCAAATCCAGAATATGAAAAATGAAAGCATTCAGCGAAAACCCAAAGCCAGAACCCGAAACATTAAGGTTGATTCACATTACACAAATCCGCCAACACGATAAAAGTTGATGAACATGTTGTTGAATGTGAACCCCCCTAAGTGAAGAAATATTATCAATATAAATATTAGGCATGTGTTTTTTAGTAGTTGAGCTCTTACAATAATATTTTGAAACATTAAGCGTTAACTACAATCGGCACTTTTTGCAAAAAGTGAAAAAGAATACACACATACACTAGCCACATCTGTCGCTGAAAAGAGCGTATAATTTACACCATACAATTTCAGTTCAGACATGTATCGGTGATTTTCTGAAAAATGTATTCCATGTAATAGTGTTTTTAAAAAGTGAAAAAGTAAAAAGGTAGAACCATTTAAACCATCAAGCGTTATCTACAATTGGCAATTTTTGCAAAAAGTACAACAAGTGAAAAAATGAAAAAGAATACACACATACACTACCGACATCTGTTGCTGTAGTACAATAAATTAAAATTCCAGACACAATTTCTAATTAAACCGATTTATTACAGAGATTATTTTTTGGCTGCTAACAATTCAAGCGACTGATTTAGAACTCCAACTTAAGAATAACGGACTAAAAGCGAAGAAAGAATAAGAAATGTAAAAAAAGTAAAGATACAAAAAAGAGTTAAATGAATAGATAGTTAAATGGAGAGATACACTGTATAAAATACTTTGTGTTACAGCTATTCGAAAAATAGAGGCCCTGTTGTCGGAACAATGTCGTCACATTGCTTTCAGTTTGGCGACATCTATCGGTCATTTTCTGAAGCAATTTATTCAATGTATTAGTGTTTTAAAAAAGTGAAACATTTACTTTTTGGTTTTTTTGAGATGGGAGATAAAATTTTAAATTGAGTTGGAAAAGGAGAGCAGATTTTTTTTAACATTTTCACTTTTCAATTTCATTGCAGTTATGGCTTTACAATAATACGGGTATTCATGCAAAAGTGTAAGCTCTGCGTATTTGTATAAGTCAATTATTTTCAAAATTTATTTACATTTGTCTACATTTGAATTTTAAATATTTGCGAAAAAAGAGAATACAAAATACTCGAAATGTATTTGTCAGGGAAAGACAGAAGATAGAAAATGCAGACGTGAGACGTCGCGTCGTCAAAAATGCGGACGAACATGACCTACGATACAAATTTAAATCTCCATGGCTGAATGCGTTGCATGGGCTCAAACCTACCTCATTTTCGGAACACTTCCATTTATGTCATTTTTTGTTGACAATAAACAGCTGGCCGATCGATGTGCAAACAAAAATAGTTTTACAAAAGTAAATTGAATTTATGTTTTTGAAGTTAGCTATATTTCTTTAGGCGCGTAATGAAAAAATGAGGAGTGAAATTTAAAAAAAAAAATCACATGTATAACACAATATTCACAGGTTGACTTCACTGCAACGACGTGGGTTCGAGTACCAATAGAATGATAAATATTTTTTTTATTGCCGTGATATAAAAAAATTATGAGAGTGAAATTTTTAGATGTAACACAAAATATTCACAGGTTGACGTCACTGCAACGACACGTGGGTTCGAGTCCCAATAGAATGATAAATGATGAGAGTGAAAGTTTTAGATGTAACACAAAATTCACAGGTTGACGTCACTCCGACGTGGGTTCGATTTCAATATTAGATATGGCCATAACAACAGCTGAAGGACAATGACATGAAAGAATCGAAACAAAACTTGTTAATGTGTTAATAATGTGTATAGGTTTGAAAGTTTGTTTACCATTAACTGTTTTCCTTTGGACTCCAGGATTGAGTGCTTAGTAGGTACTTCTTATTGCATTCAACAATTTAAAAAAATCATAAATTCTCTGTCTTTTATTGAATGATAATGAATAAAATAAATAAATTGGCACTCGAATTTCGAGAGATGGGTCGGCTAGTCACTATAAAAACATAAAGAAAAAACAAGTAAAATGTTTGAACGTAAAATATTTCAACACTCCTCCTCGTTCAAACCTTTACGTAATCTTACAATTTGTTCTCAATTTAAAAGTTTTCTGTCAATGTAATCTTTTACAAAATGAAATTTTGTGTCTATATGTTTTGTTCGATTGCTGAATTTGTCTTCTTTAATAATTTTTAAGCAGCTTTGGTTATCCTCGAAAATGGTTGTTGGATTCTTAGTTTCCTCGTGCATTTATTCTAATAGTCTTTGAAGCCAAATTGCTTCTTGGCATGTGTCGGATAACGCAATAAATTCCGCTTAAGTTGATGATAAGGATACACATGTTTGTTTTCTGCATGATCAATTGATGATTCCTCCATTTAAAAAGAAAACATATCCGCTGTTTGATTTTCTTGTCTGTTTATCTTCTGCCCAATTCGCATCCGAATATCCGATCAATTCCTCTTTTTCGTTGTCATTGTCGCTTAGCTTCAGCTTCAGTTTTGAAGTTCTTTTCAGATACTCGTATCTTACAACGCGTTTGAGCTGCTCCCAATCCTCTTGATTCGGGCTTGAAGTCTTTTGAGCTAAGATGTTTACACTTGCTGTAATATCCGGTCTGGTATTGATTGAAATATAAAAAAGGCATCCTAATAGTTTTTGATAATTAGTGTTGCTGATCATTCTGTTTGACGAATTACAAGGTGACTTGTAGTATCCTATTTCCATTGGTGTATTTGGTTTTTTTGCATCTTGAAGTCCGAACATCTTTGCAACTTGAGAAATATAATTTGATTGACACAGTTCAAAATTTCCTTGTTTGTCTGTTGTTACTTCTATTCCCAGGTAATGTTTTATCTCTCCAAGATCTTCCATTTCAAAATTCGCTGCTAGTAGGTTCTTTATGGTCTTTACATCTCCTTTATTTTTGCAAGCAACCACAATATCGTCAACATAAATAAGAACATAGCACCAATTACCTTCGATTCTATTGAAATACAAGCACGGGTCAACCTTTTCATTGAATAAATCCACCGTCGATCAAGGTCACTTTTACTTTCTCGTTCCAAGTTCTTGCTGCTTGTTTGAGACCATAGAGACTTTTCTTTAGCAGGCATAATTTACTTGGATTCTCAAAGTTAAATCCTGGTGCTTGTTTCATGAAAATGCTCTCCTGCAAACTTCCATTATGAAAAGCTGCTTTAGCATCCAGGTGATGAACAGTTAATCGTCTTTTTCCTGCAATAGAGAGCAAAGTTCCGAACGTAAATTGGCGAACAACTGGTGCGAAAACTTTGTTAAAATCTATTCCAAATTTTTGAAAAAATCCTTGAGCTACAAGTCGTGCTTTGTATTTTTTTTATATTTCCTTTTTCGTCCTTTTTTACCTTAAATACCCATTTACTTCCAATAGCTTGTCTTTTTTCTGGTAGATCTACCAGTTATTCCCATGTGTTATTCTTTTTAAGTGTCTCCATTTTCAAACGTAACTCTGCTTCCACTCCACTGCTCGTACGGTATTGAATTTGTAGATCTTGTTAATAAACGATTTTGAATAAAAACTGCTGTCGACACTGCTCCTTCCCAAAAATAATTTGGAAGTCCAGCGTCAATCAACATGCAGGGAGCCATTTCAATAATTTTCCGATTTTTTCTTTTAGCAACTCCATTTTGTTGAGGCGAATACCCTGTTGCTAATTGAGTTCTGATTCCTTCTGCTGTAAGGTATTCCTTGAGTTGATTTTCTGTATATTCTCCTCCTCGATCCGAACATAGAATTCTTGGTTTTGTTAAGTACGTTAACAATAAAAAGACGAATTTTGATGTTAATTTACTTAAGTTAAACTTTATTTACTTTTAATCTTTAAAACGCGTGATAATTTTAAACTAAATCCTAAGACGTGTGTGTCTCTTGCCTTGCCGTGTAAGAAGAAGGCAGATGCAGAATAGCCAAAACCGGAAAAAGGCAATGTATAATGGCTGACTAAAAATGGCGTTTGACGTGACGTGGCTCTGTTTGATAGGTGTTTACAGCGGTTCTAGTGGACTCTGTTTGATTACTGTTGTAGCTGATGTAGAATCACTACAATACTCCCCTCCTACGGGATATTGAAGCGAATAGGAGTTTTAATGACCCGACCTCGCCTTGTAATCTTTAAGGGTTCATGTCGTGTAGACGATGCTGACGGTAATACTGGCGGTGGAAATGCAATGTCTTGTTCCTTTAATTGGTAGGATGGTTTTAAACGCTGCACAGACACATATGCTTCTTTATTAGGCATGGCTATTTTGTAGGCGTGTGGGCGTCGTTCTAGCACTGCATAAGGTCCGGTGTAAGCTGGTTGCAACGGTCGTTGGACGCTATCGTTGCGCACATATACATGCGAAACGGTTTTGAGGTCTTTCGGAATGAAAATTGATTTCGTTTGGGGTGCGACAAAATTATGCGATATTTGCTGAAGTGCCTCCCTCAGATCTTGAAGAAAAGCAACATGTTCTTGAACGTTATTCGGCGGTGCTAAGAAGTCTCCAGGAAGTCGCAATTCTGTTCCGTATGCCAAGTGGGAAGGTGACGTATTTGAGTCATTTATCATTGAGCGCAGTCCTAATAGAACAGATGGAAGCGCATTAACCCAGTTCTCTGACAAGTGAGCGGTAAGAGCTGTTTTCAGAGTCCGATGCCATCGCTCCACTATACCGTTCGCCTGTGGATGGTAGGCGGTAGTGTGTATACGACTGCATCCCAAGAGTTGAACAAACCTTTGAAATAAGGCAGACTCGAACTGACGCCCTTGATCAGTTGTCAGACGCTGTGGACAGCCGAAGCGAGCAACCCAATGTCGGAAAAATGCGTCGGCGACGGTGGTTGCTGTTATATCCTCTACCGGTATAGCTTCTGGCCATTGAGTTGCTCGGTCTATAATGGTCACTAGGTAATTATATCCTGAACACTGCGGTAATGGACCCACTATGTCCATGTGGACATGCTCGAATCGTTCAGCGGCGGGGAAGGTTCCGAGAGGTGGTCTGGTATGTCTATGAATCTTGCTTCGTTGACATGCTGCACAAGCACGTACCCATTGGCTGATGTCTGAGTTCATCGACGGCCAAAAAAATCGAAGAGTTACTGCCTTACGTGATGCTCGGGAGCCTGGATGGCTGAGGTTATGTATTGACTCGTAGGCTTCCCGTCTAAAATTTTTTGTTATATTTATATGGCCGAGCTCGACCCGAGGATGTTTCACAAGTAATAGGTGTCTGTAATCCAGGAAGAACAAGATCAATAAATGTAAGATTTTTACTTCCCGTTTTCATTTTCTGTAATTCTGGATCGTTGCCTTGTTCCTTTGCGATTGTGGAGTAGTACAATGATGCTGCAGTTGCGATCGCTTCTATCCGGGACAGAGCGTTTGCAGGAGCGTTTTCCTCCCCTTTGACATACCGAATATCTGTAGAAAATTGGGCTACGTAGTCCAGGTGACGTTGGCGCCGAGGTGTCTCTGTGGGCGACGGTTTGTTACGAAACGCAAAGGTAAGGGGTTTGTGGTCGGTGAAGATGGTGAACAAACGACCTTCCACAAAACGACGAAAGTGCTCAATTGCTTGTTTGATGGCCAATAATTCTCGATCGAATGTGCTGAATTTTTGTTGTGCGGCAGACAATACTTTTGAATAGTACCCCAATGGTTCAGCTTTACCCTGTACCGTCTGAAGTAAAACAGCTCCAACTGCAGTGTTGGATGCGTCACACATCAGTGATAACTGTGCATCAGGCACAGGGTGTGCTAATGAAGCCGCTTCTGCTAGTGCATGGCGGCAGCGTTGGAATGGTGTTTGTGCTGTTGTCGACCATGTGAGCGATGAACGATCTTTTTTCTTTTTGCCTTGAAGCATCTGTGTCAGCGGTGCTTGATCGGCAGCGGCGCACAGTGGAACGAAAACATGAAAAAGTGGTCATCGGGCTGTAACTTTTGAAATAATGGATGGATTTTGATGTGCATTTTTGCACTTTTTTTTAAATATATGTATTTTGAGACATCGTTCACATTTGAATGTTATTTATATTGAATATTGTTCTAGTTAATATATGTTTATATACAAAACTTCTTTTGCCTTTTCACGGTATTTTATTAAAAAGTCTATTACTTTTGAAGCATTAAGCTTAACTTCACCTTTCAGCTTCATTTTTAGTAGTGCTGAATGTACTTTGACGTAAAGTTTGGGTTTTACGCCTGTTTTTGTTGCTCACTGAAGTTATCAAACTGTTCATTAATGTTGTTAGCTGTTGATGGGGGTGGTTTTATAAAGGTTAATTTGTTAAATTCTGCTTCAATCCACGTTTTAAACTGTTTTTTTTCGCATTTTATTGTTACTGCATTCTACAAATCCATTTTCCAGCTTCAAACAAAACTTGCGAAAAAATTTAAACAAGTCCAATTTGTTTCCCGAGATTTTACTTTCGCTGTTTGGATAACAATATTTATAGTCAGTTAAGTCAAGCCCGTTAGCCTTTAAAAAGTTGACAAAATCTTCGTAAGTAAACACAACCATTTTAACTTAGTAGAAGGCTTCAAAATTATTTGTGTTCTAGGCGATCGCTTTGTTAAAAAAAACTAAACAAAAATGGCATTCATTATTATAAAATCACATGATTACATTTTTTTACTTGCGACTTATAGGTACTATAAGGCAAGTTATGCATTCGTAAAAAAATTCGAACTCGAGATTTTAATCAAAGTTGACATTACGATGATAGCGAAGACTAAAAAAGTGGGTCTCCCAATTCTGTCTGTCTGTCTGTCTGTCTGTCCGTTCGATTGCAGCTAAACGGCTCGGCCGATTTTTGTCAAACTTGGTAGATATGGGTTTTAATTTTTACCCCCGGATGTTTTTTGATTTGATTTTTTAAGACCAAAAATAACGGTACCTGCCATACGATTTTTTTTAGAAATTTTATAAACATTTTTTTTTCTCAAAAGACAGATTTTAAAAATAAAAACACAAAAAAATTTCATTTAATTAAAGCTAAGTATTGAATGAAAAAAATTTTCCGAAAAATGGTTATTGAGGGTACCCCTTAAGGAACTCTTTTTTTTGTTTTTGATTTTCTCAAAAACGGTACAACCGATTTTGATAATTTTTTTTTCGCTAAAGCTCCCTAAAAACATAAATATAATTGTGTACTCAAATTTTCAAAATAAAATTTTTTGGATTGAAAAAAAAAACTTCAAATTTTTTTTTCAAAACTCAATATTTCGAAAACCCCCTGCTAGATTTTTTTTAAACTCGATAAATAAAAGTTTCTCAATAATATCTACAAGATGTGATAAAACAAAATTTATTTTACTTAAAAATTAAGGTACCTACCATACAAATGCTAAAAATTAAAAAAAAATGGTTTTCAAAAATCGTATTTTTCTCGAAAACGGTTCCGAGAATTTTGCTAAAATTTTTTTTCTTTCAATTAATTTTTACGATCTTTAATTTAATAAAAAAAAATTTGAAATTAAGATATTACAGCTTGTACCTACCATAGAACCATTTTTTCGAATTTTGAATTTCTCATTATCCACATGACGGATCTTAATAAAAAAATTTATAGAGAAGCTTCTAAAAAGTCTAGAACACATTGCATTTCAAAACCTTAAATTAAATATTTTTTTAATTTTTGAAAAAAAAAAATCTATTTTTTATTTTTTTGAAAATTCAATATCTCAGAAATGGCTCAATATTTTTTTTGCAAATTTAATTTTTATTCGAACAATATTAAAAACTTTAAATTGGCGTACCAAAATTTTTTCTTAAGTTTGTATATAAAAGCTTTTTTTTTTTAAGAAACCACTAAAACGACTTATAATTTTTGTTCCTGCATAAATTCATATTTGCATAGCATTTTGTTTTTATCTCTTACTACTAAAAGAATTTAAAAAAATAATTCTATCCTTATGAACAGTTTTTTCAAATAACATTCGTATTTAAAATTCCTAGTCTATTACATAGGAGCAAGTTCGTGCGACCCAGTCGTGCATTTTATTTAAATTAAGAGAGAAAAAATAACCATTAGCATGAGAGCCATACTTTGTTTTGCCATTAAGTCTATAACAAATAATGATAACCTAAAGACAAAATCTCTTTAAGAAGAGCAAATAAGATTTAACTGATAAAAGGGGAATCCCCCACCCCCTCCCTCTTTCTTTCATGTCAATGTATGCACTGTTTCATCGTTTTAGATTTCTTAGTGTTAGTTATTATTATTTATAATGCAAAGATGCCCCTACCCCATTCTCCAGTTAACAAACTTATTTTATTTAAGAGTTCTCAGCTCTAAGGGAGATTTTTAAAAACCATCCAGGAAGCGGGGTCGGATGCGGTCGGATCCAATTTTTTGAAAATATAACTCCAAATAAGTGCACAATTCAATTAAGACTACCCAAAAACCGAGCATTTTTGAGCATTTTTTTAAAAGCATCTTCAAACCTGAAATTCGAATTTTTTAAAAATACTCACAAAAACAGTTTTTTTTTAAGGCTAAAACAATCTTGTTTCAAGGATTTTTTTAATTGTTAAGCTTAAATGAATCAATTGCATGTCTACTAAATTTATTTTGAAAAGAAAACATTAAAAGGGTCTGAGAAAAATAAATTACAAAAAAGCGTTAAAATTCCAATTTTTTTTGGTTTTAATAATACTGCATCTTTAAGTCCCTATTATTTCAAAATTAAAGAGTGTACATAAAAAAACTGTTTTATATGTAAAAGAGGCGACAATTTTCTATGCATATCAAACAAAAAAAATTTCGAATAATGAAAACAAAAAATCACCCAATGTCCGGAATTTTGTACTAGACGTTCCACTGTGCGGCGTGCGGAAGACATCGGCGGAAAAAATTAAGAGCTCCCAAGAAACGGCGTAGTTCACAGGCTGTAGAAGGTTGTGGGAATTCTGCTATTGCTTTGACAGTGTCATCTGGTGCCTTTATACCTGTTTTGTCAACCTGATAACCAAAAAATAACAGCGAACTTTTGCCAAACTCGCACTTTTCCATGTTCATCGTCATACCGTTGGCTTGAAGACGCCTAAAAATTTCCTCTAGGTGCTTCTCATGTTCTAATGGTGTGCAGGATGCGATGAGCATATCGTCTATGTACGTAAATGCGAAATTCAGGTCTCCGAATACCGAGTTAACGAAACGTTGTTGAGTTTGCGCTGCGTTCCGCAAACCAAAAGTCATCCGGCAAAACTCAAACAACCCAAAAGGTTAGAATTTATTTGTTCAATATTTAATCACTGAACGGAACGTGGTTTATTTGTAGTCTCGCTGATGATGAGCACACAATTATGTGCTCGAAATGCATATTATAATAATAAAAAATTGTTAATAAAGACACAGTTAAATATAAAAATTAGTTTGTGTTTTTATTAATTTATCGAAAATTGCGGTCTATAAAGATCAAAAATCTGAAACCCAAAAGGTGTCGTTATGGCTGTTTTTGGAATGTCTTCTTCAGCCATGGGTATCTGATGATATGCCCGGGCGAGATCTATTCGGCTGAATATTGTTTTGCCCCGCATGATGATCTGGAAGTCTGTTATTCGTGGCAACGGGTATCTGTCCGGAATTGTTACCGCATTGAGGCGGCGGTAGTCGCCGCAAGGTCGTATTTCTCCGTTCTTTTTAACAACAATGTGGAGTGGGCTTGCCCATGGGCTCCGTGACGGTCGACAGATGCCAGCGTCCAGCATTCGTTGGAATTCCATTTTTGCAAGTGCATAGAATTTTGGTGGTATAGGCCTAGCGCGGCAGGAGAGTGGTGGTCCTGTTGTCTCAAGATGGTGGTAAACATTGTGCGAAGGAAGGCGAGTGGAAGAAAATGGTAAGGTACTTGTGATTATCATCGACCGAATCAATCATCATATAGTCGGCGGATATAAGTGATGCCGGAGTACTAATGTATGTTATCTGGTCAATGAGTTGGTGGCCATGCATATCCAAAAGTAGGCGGAAGTGTGTTAAGAAATCAGCTCCTAATATGGATTGTGGTACAGCTTCTCGAACAAAAGTCCACCTGAACACTCGACGTAGGCCTAGATCTAGCTCGATAGTTATTGTGCCATATGTGTTAATTTTTGTGTTGTTAACGGCGTACAGAACGGATGGCTGTTGTTGTAGTTTGCTAGATCGTTTGACAGCTAAAACTGAAATTGCCGCACCGCTATCAACTAAAAAGGGATGACGAGTAATTTTGTCCATTATAAAGAGGCGACGAGACTTACCAGCAACTGAAGACGCCTCTACTGTTGTTGCCGGCTGGCGTTTCTCTGCGCGAATGAACATGGTGCTGTGCACTTCCTTGCCTGTGAGCCGTAGCGTCGATGGTACCAGCAAACACCATTGGTTCCATGACGCACTGCTCTTTCTCGACTTGGTTGGCGTGAACGGTTCTTTGAGCTACTTCTGGTGAACACGTGACGTTGTCTAGTATTTTGTTCAAGAGTTTCTAACCTGCGTTCGATACCCAGCAGTATTTCGTTAGGAACCGTTGATTTTGGTGATGACCTTGATGTCGACTGGAACATTGCCGAGAGAGTTGTGGTTGCATGACAATGACAATGACCGATTACCTTGTCGGCAATTTGTGCAAGATTATTTAAGTCTCCCGTTACTGCAGAGAGAACAGCTCGTACGTGGGATGGCAATTTTGACATCCAAAGCACTTGAAGTACTGCGTCCGGAGTACCTGAAGAACCAGATAGATCTCTTATGCGTCGTAGCAGCTGTGAGGGCTGTAAGTCACCCAGGTCGATGCCTTCGACCAGTCGCTGTAGTCTTCGCTCTTGACTTTCTTCGTATACCTGGATGAGCCTCGTTTTTATTGCTTTGTATTTTTCTGCGAGTGGTGGTGTAAGCAGAAGATCCGAAACTTTGCGATAACATATTGATATTTCATGTCATCCGATGGCCTAGAAGGTGAAAGAATGGCTTCGACCTGTGCGAACCATAGCGAAGGACGATCGCGCCAAAATTGTGGCAACCGCGCCGCCACGGATAGCCCAGATATACTTTGCTGAGTACTACCTGAACCAGAGGCCAAATTCTCTTCATTTGCTGGTGCCATGACTTCACCTTCTTGTTTATCCGTCATATTGTGTGCGACAAATCAAATAGTTTGAATAAAATGCGAGACGTAACTTAAGATTTTTGTTTTTAGAAAAACGCAACGTAATTCTATAGACGGGGTCACCAATTGTTAAGTACGTTAACAATAAAAAGACGAATTTTGATGTTAATTTACTTAACTTAAACTTTATTTACTTTTAATCTTTAAAACGCGTGATAATCTTAAACTAAATCCTAAGACGTGTGTGTCTCTTGCCTTGCCGTGTAAGAAGAAGGCCGATGCAGAATAGCCAAAACCGGAAAAAGGCAATGTATAATGGCTGATTAAAAATGGCGTTTGACGTGACGTGGCTCTGTTTGATAGGTGTTTACAGCGGTTCGAGTGGACTCTGTTTGATTACTGTTGTAGCTGATGTATAATCACTACAGTTTCTTTCCAAATTTAGTTTTCGTCATCGCAATAAATTCTCTTATAGATTTTTCAACTTCATTTTTGTGAGTCAAGCGCGAAAAATCATTTATAATTGTGATGATATATCTTTTTCAACTTGGAGTAGCCGTTTGCATAGGTCCGCAAACATCCGTATGCACAAGGTTTAACAAAGCTTTGCTTTTATTCAACGATTCTTTTGGAAAAGGGTTTCTTGTCATTTTTCCTTTTGCACACGTTTCACACAACTCTTTAATACCACATTCCACTATCTTTATTCCGTCGACAAGGTTATTTGCAGCTATGTATCTTTCGGATCGCTTCGGGATCTCTATGTCCTAATACTTTATGCCACTTTATGAATACAATTGACATATCTGGTTTCCACAGCTCGTATAAATTATTTCTTCGGTCCACTACTGCTAGACTTGTATTATTCTTAACAATGAAGCAATTGTTTTTCTTGAATACTATTTAAAAACCCATTATCCGCTAATTTTCCAATTGATAAAAAATTACCAACAAGTTCTGGTGCATATAATACCTCATGTGCAAATACCTACTTCTTGGACTTAACCGATTTGATTTAAAAATTGCACATTTCCGCTGCCTATGCCAGCTACTTTTACTTTTTTCTCCATTCCCAACTTCAATAGTAGCTTGGTAAGATTCATCCAGGGATTTGAAAAATTGCTTGTTATTAGTGCCTCATGCCTCGTTGCTCCTGAATCAAGCAGCCAACTATCCTTGCTCTTCTGATTTACTGAAAATACAAAATCATTTCGCTCTGAACTTACTGAGTTGACTTTGTCCGCATATTTCTTCTTATTTGTTGCATGTCCTTGTTTTTTGGAGATCCAGTTTTTGTATTCCCCACTTTTTCATGTGATTTAATTTAATGCGGAAAAAACAGGTAATTCCGATGTTTTTGGTCTTTTCAAAAACTTTCAGCATCGTCTCAGCGCTTGAATCTCCTCCTGCTCATACTCTGCAATTAGCTTTTGTTGAATAAATCCGAATGTCAGATCATCCTCATTTCTAGCCTCAAGTGCAATAATAAGGGTATATCATAACTCTTGGGCAAACTGCTTAGTAACATCGCTACGCTCCAGGGTTCCGATAAATCTTCATAAGTTATGTCCTTTAGCCTTACGAACAAATTTCGCATCTCATTTATATGGTCTGTTACGGAGCCATTTTCCTCCATCTTCAATGAATAAATCATTATCATTAAATGTACTTTGTTCCTCAATGTTGCCTTTTCATGGTACTCCTTTAAGATATTCCACGCACCGAGTGCTGAAGTTGCATTGCGGATGTGAACGATTTGGTCGTCTTCTATCGACAAACCGATCAAGGAAAAAGCCTGTTCATCAATTCGGACCCACTCTTCCTGTAGTTGGCCTCTTTGTTCTTTGGCTAATTGCCTCAGCTTCAACTGGTAAATTATCGGGCCTTGCCTTATTCACTGCTGTCCACAAGAGTTCCTTTTTTAACAAAAGGTCAATCTTAAATGTCCAGTTCATGTAATTTGAATTATTCAAATTTTCAAATTTTCCTTTAAAATTTGCCATATCGATCAATAATATTCAAATTATTCTTTAACCGTTATCTGGGCCAATAACCTTTTGGAAAATACTGAAACCAGTGGTTATGTTCTTTATAAAATAATAATTGAAAAACAGCCTTTTCGATATGAAAAAATATTTAATAATAATAATTTATTGAAAAATAAATCTATGTGATATTTTGTTTTATATCACTATAAAAACATAAAGAAAAAGCAAGTAAAGTGTTTGAACGTTAAATATTTCAACAAAGTAAACCTTAAGTTTTTAAATTTTTATACGCCATCTATTATTTCTACTTTGTAATACTACATCCTCTTTTCTACTTGAGTATTACAAATCAAACATATCTTCTTACACTTACATTAAAGCATTACGTTGTAACTAAAGTCTTTGGTGTCGGCTATCATTTTTTTTCCAAGTTAATCCATCAGGTTATGGGCCCAGGCCTACGTTTTTAATTCAAAATAATATTCTTTAAAATATTAAGTGCGATACCCTAGGCAATTTTTTAATTTTTAAACTCGAGAAGCGTAAAATATTTTTTTTAAACATAACCAAAAGCTTGCAAGTAAAATGGCTAGTTCTTCAGCGGCACATGGTTTGCCGCCTGGAGACAGATTTCATTTCACACCTGAAGGAAGTTACATAAGAAGACAGCGGTAGCAAAATATGGGAACAATGGTCAACGAAGGAGGCATATTCAAGCTGGAAATGCCTGTTCCAGAGAAGGTGTTGTACACGGCGAACAATTAATCCATGGAAATGAGACAGAAAAGCTTGGCTACTTAAATCATGGGTGCTTGGACAAATTTCGGGAAAATTCATCGTATGGCATAGTTTTTCAAAAAGCTTATAGTATACCTTGTGTGCCATGTGTGAAGGCAAAACATCATCGTCAATCGTTTCCAGAGAAAGGTACAAGAGCAACTGAAATTTTGGAACTGGTTCACTCTGACTTGTGTGGGCCGATGGAAATGCAGTCTTTGTCGGGATGTGGATACTTTCTTACGTTTATAGACGATCGCACCAGAATGATCTTTGTATATTTTTTGAAAAAGAAAAGTGAAGTCGCAGAAATGTTCGTTGAGTTTAAAGCTTTTATGGAAAATGAAACGAGGAAGAAGATACGCACCCTTCGAACGGACAACGGTTTAGAATACACCGGAAAATATTTCGAAAACATTTTAAAGCGATATGGAACACGACATCAGCTCACTGTGCCATACAATCCAGAACAAAATGGTGTGGCCGAGAGATCGAATAGGACGCTCGTAGAGAAGGCCAAGGCAATGCTGTTTGGAGATGTTTAACTAAAGGAAGTGGGCCAATTTCAACGACTGAGGAAGAGTACATGGGTCTATCGTCAATCTGCCAAGAGGGTTTATGGCTTAGGTCATTAGCTAATGAACTAGATCCGGATGCTGTAGCGAAAGGCGTGAACATCTACTGTGACAACAAAAGTGCAACCACGCAGTAAGCATAATAGATACCATTTTCTTCGACACCATGTAGAGCAGAAAAATATCATCGTCAAATACATTCAGACAGAGAAAATGTGTGCTGATGCTTTAACCAAAGCATTGTTTCATCCGAAGCTGAAATCATGTATCGATGGCATGGGTTCTTCAAACCCAAATAGAAGACATATGAACTTAAGTTTATGGGGGCCTGTTGGTAATGCAAAGTAAACCTTAAGTTCTTACATTATTATACGCCATCTATTTGATTTCTTCTTTGTAATACTGTATCCTCTTTTCTACTTGAGTATTACGAACCAAACATACCTTCTTACACTTTCAATAAAGCATTACGTTGTAACTAGAGTCTCTGTCCTTTATAGAAAAAACGATATTTCTACTAGAAAATTACAGTCAACTTGCATTCCAAAGGAAAATCTTTGCCGGAAATTGGTGAAATCGTGCGTTGGGCGAACACATTCGAAAATATCTTTTTAAAAATACGCTACTTAATAGAACTGGAAGAGTTCGAACAAAAATTTATCTTAATACGAAAAAAGGCTCGTTATGCCAAAAGAAAATACAAGAACTTCTGTTCCAAAATTAGCGTCCGAAATCGTGAGATGCATAAAAAGACATGTGTCAAGTCAACCAAAATTGTTCAGCGATTGGAGTTGACTACAAAGCATATTAACAAGCCACAAAGCTTCTGGGAGAGTGCTTTGCTTATCGCTTTATCATTATTTTTTTTTTTTTTCAAATATCAATTCTTAAGTATTTAAATAAAAATAAAATAAAGAAAATCATTGAAAATTAATATCTACACTGGAAATAAATTCCTAATATTGATAAAAATGCTTTTGTTGACTTTCAACAAAACAATTTTATCGTTTTCATTATATTTTATCAATACCAAAGAATGATTTTTTTTCATTTCACAAAATTGTTATAATCTTACATGATTTTTTGTCAGTTTAGCAAACCAAGTTTTGTTAATAAAACAAAGTAAAACAGAGATTTTAGTCACATCCACAAACAAAATGATTGTTGTATCTATAAAAAATCTACTTTGTAAATGTTTTTCAATTACACAAAGTTTTTGTTAATTTTTTAATTTAATTTAACAAAAAATGAAAACGTATTTGTTATAATGACAAATATTTTTTGTTTAGGTTGTTATTTTGCAATATTGAAAAAAATAAAATTGTCAGATAGATAAAGCTATTTTGTAAGAGATTTATTTTCACGACAATTTTTTTTTTAAATAAGACCAGTAGCAACATTGAATGAAAGGTCTATTTAATTCCTACATACACAGTTCAAAGAGATTTTATCGATTTTCGAGCCCAAACTTTCGAATAATGTCTTTGGTAGCCTCAATTTCTGTAACTAAGCCTTGTAAGGGACTCCGGTTTTGAAAAGGCCTGGTTAAATTTTCCAAAACTATCCACATGTGGAAACCAGAAGCTTTTGTGAGTCTGGTTCTCAAAATATTTCTAACGAAAGAGATTTTACTGATTTTTTGAGAATTTTGAAAAAATCAAGGACTAATTTTGGTTTGCGCTATTTCCTATACCAAGCCTTGTAAGAGGCTCCGGTTTTCAAAATCCCTGGTAAATTTTCCACAGCTATCCACAGGTGGAAACCAGAAGCTTCTGTGAGGTCTGGTTCTCGAAATATTTCCAACCAAAGTGATGTTACTGAATTTTTGAGTGTTTTGAAAAAATCATGGACTAACCACTTGTCTAAAGAAATCAACACATTTTGAAAGTTCCCAAAACGCACCGAGACATACATTGAATGAAAGGTCTATTCAATTTATATATACACATCCAATTGAAAAGCTTCTGAGTGGTCTGGGTCTGGTTATGGAAATATGCCCGTCCAAAGTGATTTTTATGGATTTTCGAGACTCAATTATCTAATAATGTCTTTGGTAGCTATACAGAGGTGAAAACCAGAAGCTTCTGTGAGTCTGGTTCTCAAAATATTTCTAACCAAAGTGATTGTACTGAATTTTTTGAGAATTTTGAAAAAAATCATAGACTAACCACTTGTCTAAGAAAATCACCAAATTTTGAAAGATCCCGAAACGCATCGAGATATGAGCTATTAACAAAAAATTGATTGCAGTCAAATATTAAAATTTTTTTATCAAATATACTCGTACATAGATTTTATTTTCAGTGTACTCGTATGTATGTCTTTTAAAAGACTAAAAAATGATTTTTTATTGGTGCACGCTCACTTTTGGTAGCAACTGTAATATATTTTACAATAATTGTTTGTTCTCTTAATGAGGCTTGCGAAGCATATACTTTTAGGAAAGTATAGTTGTTCTAATCGAAATAAGTATATTAATTTAAAATTCATCTTAAGCGATATCATGAAAGATTTGATTATGCTTACTTTGAATTCTGCACAACAATGATTTATGCATTTAATTAGTTCTTGTGATTTTAAGATTAAAAAAAAATGATGTTGATGTCTGTATTTAGTTAATGGAACATTGAAACAATTTTTTATAAACCATGAAATATTGTATCATCGTAATTCGCAGGTAAGAACTCCGCCTTCAGTTCTTTAACGAACTCTTGCCAATATCTTCCCTAACCATCCTAAACCACATAAGCACCCTACAAAGATAAAAGTTCTTAAGCGGATATAAAGAGATGGGTTTCTGGAACATCACTAGCCAACCAAAGTTCCTCCACCCTCTCCAAGAAAGAATTTACTGATGCTCCGTCCGAGTCTCCAGTAAATTTCACCCCCACTTTCCTATTATTTCAGGCCACCTTTGTTGAACCACCAAGTGTTCAGGATATGCCTCGACACGTTCTAACCTACATTCTAGAACCCTAACAACAACTTCTCTTGATATAGGACTGCTGTCATCCCAACGTGGTTCAGCTAAAGCAGGCCCTAAATTTTCCCTAGCCGTACTAGAACCTGATGGATACTGCGGACTTAAAGTTTCTGTCAGACCAACTTGTACTTTAAGTTGGGTTTCTGCCCGAGCTCGAGTCTTCTTTTTCGGTGACTCATCTTCCCTATCACTTATCTCACTATCACCTGATAAAAACAAAATATCATTATTTAAAATTTCCTATATTAAACCAAATAAAACAAAAAATACTTTCGAAAAAGTTTTGAAAATATTTTCCTAACCAACACCAAAATTTAAAAAAAATCTACTTAAAAAAGTCCAAGACCAAAAAAATCCAAAAAGTTTAACAAAAAAAAAATCACAACACCACTGCATATGAATTCTATTGAATGCACTTGCACTCAATTAAAATCAAAAAGCCCACTCAAGAAAATAAAAAAAACTCAAAACAACTCGCACGAGAGATCTTCAAATAAATGTCACAGAAAAAACAACAAAATGCCGGTATCAAAAGATTAAAAGATTACACAATTGGACCTTTTTTTCTTGTCTTTAAAAAAAGACGAATTAATGGTTTTAGGAAAAGAATCTAACAGTTACTTTAATCGTCAGGGACACATGTTCGCTTACAAATACAATTTACGTTATTTTAGGATGTTAAAATTTGCGATTGTTTGTTGTTTAATTTGGGGTAGGTAAGAGTCCACCTGACTCTTCAGCTCATCCGCTGGCATTCGTTTAGCTATCTGAGACCGTCCATCTATACATGCCAAATTAATTACTAAATCATTTGTCACTTTTGCAAATATGCTGGCTAAGTACACCAATGGTTGATGATACCATGGTTGACCTCAACCTTGCTAGAATTTAGCAGCCGCAACCAGAGAAAAGAAGGAAATAAGGCCAGTCATTGTTGCGGTAAATTTTTCCGTAACAATGGGCCTTGTGAATAAAAAAAAAGCTAAAGCTAAAACTTGGATTTTTAAGTAAAAGCTTGATTTTTAGTGAATAAAAATAAGCTTAAGCTAGCTAGTTAAAGATGTTTTCTAGTAATAGCTATTTTAAAATAGCCAAAGCTAAAAAAATTTAGTTTTAGCTTGTTTTCCTAGCTTAAGCTTCAATTTGTGTGAATAAAAATAGCTTAAACTAGAATATTATAGTTAAGGCTACAAAAATTTCAAGATTTTTTCGACCTGTCTAGAAAGCTTTGACTAGGTCTTATTTTCAGTATTAACTTGTGCGAGTTGTTAATTAAACATAAGGGAAATCTCAACAAATAGGACTGTGAACCAATAGACCCAGAAACTGACATACGAAATGTTAAAAACATTTTTTAGCCGAAACCAATACTTGCCCTGTAGAACAGATAACAAATTGAGGCAAAAAAAATTTCCTTTCGGTCATACATGTACCAGTTTTAGCTAAAGCTAACTAGCCGAAACATGTGAATAAAAAAACGAACACCTTAAATTACGAAGCTTAAGCTAGAATTTTCCAGCATAAGCTATTTAGCGTTATCATTTTTTTATTCACATAAAACAAAGCTTAAGCTAGTACTGTCTAGCTTTAGCTGCTAGTAAAAGCTATGACTAGTTGGCTTTAGCTTCCTCCAAAAAAAGCTTTAACTTTTTTTTTATTCACAAGACCCAATACAAAAATTTCATCTGTTCATCTTCTTTCCTCAAGTCATAAAAATGATAACATTTGAAACCTTACCTAATACTTTACTTGAGGACCATTAATTTTAAAGAAAATATACTTTGTAAATTTTCCTTGAACAGTTTCAACTTGTTTCGAGTAAGTCAAATAGAAAGGATTCCATATTGTTCTTCCATGTTCTACTATTAGGGTCTTCTCAGAGAATAAACATAGTAGACATTTGATAAGATTTGCATATACTCATCGTAAAACCAAGCATTTAAAATGCTTTCTTGATAAAAAAAAGTTTATATGTAATAAGAATAAAAGTTTCGAATCAAAAATTAATCCTTTCAAGAATGGACCCATTCATTATATACGGAAATTTAGTGTAGTATCGTTTTCTAGTAGAGGATATTGTCTAGCATTTATTTATAGTCAATGTTAAACAACTTAAAAAAAACTATTTTCCAACAGTCTCAGATCACTTTGTAGGTAGGTAAATATTTTCATTCGCATTTTGTATTACCCTAAATATTTTTGAATCACCAGCATACATTAAACAAGACGATTTTATGTTTTTGGGAAGGTCATTATATGTACATATACTAGCCGACCCAGCTCTCGAAATTCGAGTGCCAATTTATTTATTAAATTCATTATCATTCAATAAAAGACAGAGAATTCATGATTTTTTTTAAATTGTTGAATGTACTGAGAAGTACCTACAAAGCACTCAATCCTGGAGTCCAAAGGAAAACAGTTAATGGTAAACAAACTTTCAAACCTATACACATTTTTGAAACATTAACAATTTTTGTTTCGATTCTTTCATGTCATTGTCCTTCAGCTGTTGTTATGGCCATAATATTGAAATCGAACCCACGTCGGAGTGACGTCAACCTGTGAATTTTGTGTTACATCTAAAACTTTCACTCTCATCATTTTTACTTGCGACTTATAGGTACCTACTATGAGGCAAGTTATGCGCATTCGTAAAAAAAATCGAACTCGAGATTTTGATCAAAGTTGACATTACGATGATAGCGAAGACCAAAAAAGTGGGTCTCGCAATTCTGTCTGTCTGTCTGTCTGTCGGTTCGACTACAGCCTAAGCGGTTCGTCCGATTTTCTACAAACTTGGTAGATATGGGTTTTAATTTTCCACCCACACGTTTTTTTCTTTTTTTTTTAAACCAAAACTAACGATACCCCATACGATTTTTTTTCGAAATTTTATAGAGATTTTTTTTCTCAAAAACTGTCCCACAGAATGTTTTAAAAAAATTTGAAAAATTTCATTTAGTTAAAACTGGGTAATGGTTGAAAAAAAAATTCCAAAAAATTGTTATTTTTGGTAGCCCCCCTGGGTCCATTTAAATCAGATTTAAATCAGTTTTTTTATGCAAAGGCTCCTCCAAAGTTTGAATATTTTTACATATTCAAATTTTCAATTTTTTATGTTTTGGATTTTTAAAAAAAAATTCAAAACTTTTTTTTGGAAACTCAATATTTCGAAAACCCCATGCTAGATTTTTTTCAAACTTGACAAATAAAATTTTCTTAACATAATCTACAAGATTTGAGAAAAAAAAATTTGTTTTATCTAAAACTAACGGTACCTTCAATACAAAAGTTAAAAAATGGTTTTCGAAAATCGTATTTTTCTCGAAAACGGTTCCGAGAATTTTGATAAATCTAGATATTACTTACTGTACCTACCATACAACGATTTTTTCGAATTTTGAATTTCTCATTATCGGCATAACGGATTTTGATGAAATTTTTTATAAAGAAGCTCCTAAGAAGTTTAAAAAATATTGCATTTCAAAACTTAAAAAAAATATTTTTTTCAATTTTTAGAAAAAAAAAGTTATTTTTTTGGAAAATTCGATATCTCAAGAACGGCTTAATATTTTTCTTTGAAATTTAACTCATTCGTACAATAACAAAAACTTAAAGTTGGCGCACCAATTTTTTTTTAAAATGTTTTAAAAATTTTGTGCATAAAAGCTTATTTTTTTAAGGAACACTACAATTACTTATAATTTTTGTTATTGCATAAATTCATGTTTGCATAGCATTCTGTTTTCATCTCTTACTACTAAAAGAATCATTTTATCCTTATGAACACTTTTCTTTAATAACATTCGTTTTTATATTCCTAGTCTATTACATAGGAGCAAGTTCGTGTGACCCAGTCGTGCATTTTATTTCATATCGCGACAATAAAAAAAAAGGTTGTGCGGTAGAAGTAAAACTTTTTTCCCTCAGCCTTTATAAGGTTCTACCCTTCAAGCGTACAAACATTTTGTATTCTAAAAGCATGACGCTGATAGCGTGTCCTTTTGACATGTCACTGACAGCTGCATAGAAAATTTTTTACCCTCAACGCCGGAAAAGAAGTTTTACCTTTGTATATAAAACTTATAGTACTATCAAGAAGACGAAAGATTGTGGCGACATCTTAAGGCTAGGGACTGCAGTTGCTAGATTTGTCTTTACTAAATTTAATAATAAAATATTCTCTTTTTTACTACTTGTTATCCTATGTTATCCTACTCTCCACTACAAAGGTTTTACTTCAAAAATATTTATCATTCTATTGGGACTCAACCCACGTCGTTGCAGCGACGTCAACCTGTGAATTTTGTGTTACATCTAAAAATTTCACTCTCATAATTTTTTCATATCACGGCAATAAAAAAATATACCATATCATTTTATTGGGACTCGAACCCACGTCGTTGCAGTGACGTTCTTCCATCTCGAAAAACACAAAAAGTAAAAGCTCAAATAGTTCTAAATTTCACTTTTTCACTTTTTGAAAACACTAACACAGAAATTGCCTGATAGATGATAGAAAGATAATTTAAGAATTAACTACATTCAACTTCAAAGAGTGAAAAGTGAACAAAATGTGCTGTATTTTTCCAAACAACAACAAAAGCAAAATTTAAAATGGTTCTAACTTTTACTAAACTTAAACTGTATCACTGTATAGTGTAAATGTATGCTCTATTCAGCAACAGATGTCGCTAGTCGATTTGACATTTCTAATTGTTTTTGTTTTCCGGGCATTTTTTTGCAATTTTTATTTACTGTTTTAAACAATTTCTGTGTAGTATATTTAAATAATTTTGGCATTCTGCACATCTAGGCAAAAAATTCTTTCGTTTAATATGTAATTTATGCACCTTCAGTTTTTGTGGGTCGCGAAAAGTGTACCACAAAAAACATGTTCGCTGTTTTATTATATGATTCTTATTTATTGGAAGTCCAATCTTGAATTCTCCAACAGCCATTTTGAAAAATACTGTTTAAAGAATATACCGAGAATGACTCATTGTCCAAAAAAAGTAGTTTTTTATATCTTTCGTATAGGAAATTTAATTATAATTTTTTAACAACATTTTTTTTGACTTCTTCCATTGGTTTCGTGAATGAAAATTCAAGCTTTCGATTCAGAATGTAATAGGGTGTGAGTATTTCACAAAGAGTCAACTTTGGTCTATTATAAAAACTGTACAAATCATGAAATCTTCTATATGCTTCGGGGATTAAATTTGAATAATGCTTAATTATTACTGGTATACCTGAATGGGAGATCTTTGAAATTTTCAAAATTGCAGAATTTTGAACAGGATTCATAATAACATTGGTTTCATTTTTTTTTTGTTCATTTCAGGAACTTGTTGCACATCTTTCAGAAGACATCGCTAAAGGTATTGTTGTCCCTCTACCAAGTACAGTTTTCCCGGCTGCTGAGATAGAGCAAGGTTTTCGTTATTTTGCCAGTGGAAAACATATAGGAAAAGTTATACTTCAAGTCAATGAATCAAGCGAAGCTACAACCACACTTCCGATATCAGTATTGCCCACTGTGTATTTCTCACCTGAATTGGTGTATATTATAGCTGGTGGGCTTGGGGGTTTTGGTTTAGAGCTAGTAGACTGGATGGTACTAAGAGGTGCTCGTAAAATTGTGCTAAGTTCCACACGAGGTATTTCCAATGGATATCAACCATATAGAATGCAGTAAGTATTTTTTGTCTTTTTGCGAATTCTAAAGAAAATAATTCTTTTTGAAAGGATTTGGAAGAGCTACGGCTGTGAGATCCATATATCCACAGCTAACATCACGATACGACAAGGCTGCGAAGCACTTCTCAAAGTAGCACTTACAATTGGGCCGATTGGTGGTATATGTAATCTTGCAGTTGCTCTTAAGGATGAATCTTTTGAAAACCAAAGCGTTGAGATGTTCAAGGAATCCTTAGGCCCAAAAGCTCTTGCAACCAAATATCTTGATGAGCTGTCCAGAGAGATGTGCCCACAACTTCAACATTTCCTAGTTTTCTCGAGTGTTTCATGCGGCCGTGGAAATGCTGGTCAAACAAATTACGGAATGGCCAATTCTATTATGGAACGCATAATCGAAGACAGAGTTAAAAATGGCTTGCCTGGAAAAGCAATCCAATGGGGTGCAGTTGGTGAAGTTGGTTTGGTTGCTGATTTGGCTGAAGGCAAAATTGATCTCGTAATCGGAGGAACTTTGCAGCAGAGAATATCTTCCTGTCTACAAGAACTTGATACTCTGCTATCTAATCCAGATCCATTGGTCGCAAGTATGGTAGTAGCTGAGAAACGAGTAGGGCAATCCGGTGAAGAAAGTCTCCTGGAAACCGTTATGAATATTATGAGCATTCGAGACCCAAAATCAATATCTTATGGATCAACGCTATCCGAGTTGGGTATGGACTCTTTAATGGCCGTCGATATCAAACAAACCCTCGAGAGAAATTTTGATCTCTTCCTTTCACCTCAGGACCTGAGATCACTTACTTTCCAGAAACTAGAAGAGTATTCACAGAGCCGTAAAACGCATGCTGACGAAGATATAAAGCTTGAAATTCAAGACTTCAGCCAACAGATCACGAAAATGGTTCGCAATATGGGCGATGAGAAAAACTTCGATAAAACAATTGTACCAATTAACCATGATAAAGATAAAAAAAGTAAAAGTCCAGTAATTTTCTTTTCTGGAATCGAATGCTCATCGGGGCAGGTCTGGAACGATTTGGGAAAAAATATTGAAGCACCTGCATTCATTATTCAATTGCATAAAACCGTAACCATGGCGTCATTCGATGAAATTGCTCAATTTGCCTTGAATGTAAGTTCTTATGCATTTTTCGATATGGATATATATAATTATTCTTATTCTTTTTTAGCAAGTTTTATCTATTATCGAACCCAATGTAAGCTACCGATTGGTAGGATATTCATACGGATCTATTATCGCCACTAAAGTTGCTCATCTTCTCGAAGAACTTGGATATCGAGGAAAGATATTCGTGATTGATGGTTCACCTTTCGTTCTGTCCAAATTATTTCAAAATTATGTGGAAACTATCGGGAAAGAGAATCTTGACACGATGATACTTTCAAATATTGTTAATTTAATACTTCCTGAAGAAAGCGAAGAAAAGACTATCAAAATTTTCTCAAACATACATGAATTCGAGGGAAGAATGATTGCATTTCAAAAATACGTCAGACGTCAAAAATTTTTCAGCGAGAGATATGTAACTGCCGTTACAGCTGCTGTAATTCAGCGGAGTCGTTTGATCAATGAGATCGATTTGACAACATTCAAACGATCCAATGCACCAATTTGCTTGGTAAAGCCATCTATTCCAATTATGATAAATGCACCCAACGATTATGAACTGAAAATGCTAACAAATAATGAAGTAACGATTCGTACACTAGAAGGTAACCATTTCACAGTTCTCGAAAACCCAGGGTTGGTCCAGCTAATTAATGAGTTTATTTTGATGGATTAATCGGCTATTATACTTAGGAAATTGAGAATTTTTGTGATTAAAAAAATGTATTGTTTAAGTTTTGAATTAAAAGGTTCAAAGGAAAAATAGTTGTTTTTTAAACACATTGGTCTTTTTTGTATTTATTAAATTGCCTAGAAAGTAAAAAAAGTTTTGAAATCTTTTGAAAAGTCAAACTCTAGAATTAAAATCATATATAAATGAGGCTAGACTCTTTTCCAAATATACATATAAATTACGGAGGTAAAACCCGATCTTCCTATGGTTTTTTTTTCAAACTTTTTCAAAATCAAGTTAAGTTATTGAATATCTGAATTGGGTAAGATGGTTTTGATAATACAGATATAAGGGAAAATCATAAAAAGAACAGATACATTTACATTATTAATTCAAAATAGCTGTTTTTGGTCTTTAGTCCATTATTAATAAATGAAGACCAATAAGTTGGATATAGGTAATATGAAGGTTTTTTTTTTATAATACCAACTCTATATATATATGGCAAAAATCAGCCAACTAGAAGACTTATTTAATAAGACTTGTTGAATTATTGATTCAAAAAAGCTTTTTTGGCCTTTAGTCCACAAGAATTGGTATTTTGTGTCGGAGATCTCACTTAAAATCTTAAGTTGAATCAGTAAAACTAACAGACATTTTATATTAAAATAAAATTACATTTTGTTGAATCAAATGCATTCTTATCATACAGATTGGCATGCTTATTGAACTTTGTACGACTCTGACCTTTTTAAATTTAAATGGAATATCAATGATGTTCAAATAGCTGACTCGTATATCAAATACGACATAAGCGTCCACAGGTTTTCTAAAAACCCACCTCTGCCTATCAAACTCCTACTTTCACCTCCTCGCGGTGAATATCATGTCATTAATACCTCAACTTTAGATTGAGTTCCAACTCCAGTGGAAGCTTGTTAGAGGTAGCAAACTAGAGAGAGGGGAGAGTTGTTCCTACTAAGGCATCTCTCCTTTTATCCAGGCGGTGGCGAAGGAATTTCCCAAATGGAATCTACGGTGACGTCTACAATTCCAGTTAGGCTGAACTACTTAATGAAAACCTTAAAGGGATATTACGCATATTCGGAGCTAATGCTTGTAATGAGTTGTTTATTGGATGCGGATTTGTTGTAGGAACTAGGCTAAGAGAAAAAGTCTTCAATTTCAACTGTGTGAACGACAGCCTCACATAAGGCTGATTAGCGCGCATGCACCAACAGAGGAGAAAGATGAAGACACCAAAGAAATATTCTACGAGCTCCTGTACTGAACATAGATACGAGCAGTGCCCTAGTGACATTAAAATCGTCCTAGGAGATATGAATGTCAAGCTAGGAAGAGAAGACATCTTTGGTGACATGGTTGAAAGATACAGCCTGCAAGGTCCCGCCGATACCGAATCTAGGTTGATCGACTTTGCTGTGGACGAAACGTTCTGGTTGCTAGTACGCAGTTCAAATATCTTGATGTTCACAAAAGGACATGATCAATCAACCGTGAACCAGATTTACCACATTGCGATCGACGCAAAGCACTTCTCCAGTATGCGAACGTCTGAAGCCTTTGTCATTAAATCAAATCGATACCAACCACCTTTTAATCGATTTAATCGAGTTTTGGCATCCCTAACAAACTTATCCGTTTGTTGCAGGATCACGATAGAGAACGCACGCGGCTCAAGGTTCGGAAAGATCTCACAGATGCATTTGATGTCAAAAAAGGTTTTAGGTATAGGGATGCTCTGTCGTGCGACTTCTCCAGTCTTATTCTTAAAAAATAATGGAAAACTTACGGCACACTCAGGCACAATCTCTCAAACGTCCGTTCAATTACTTTGATAAGCCGACCACATTGACATTTTTGCAACAACAATGCGTCATGTCAGTGGCGCATTTGTGAGCATTGAGCGAAGAATATGAGTTTAGCGGTAAATGAAAGCAAGACCAAGTATATGTTGCCATCAATAAAGGACACACAACATTAGGCGTTTTTCTTTTTTAGCCCCGAGCAGGGCACAGAGCGGGGCCTGAGCGCTTAGAGCTCGCTCCGAACCGAGCGTGACCTGAGCGCTCTGAGCTAATTAAGAAACACATCTGAGTACTGAATTGTCATTGTATCATTTTTCAAATAAACTGTCAAAGTTCTCAGCTTTATTTGTGAAATTTGTGTTTTCATATTCTTGAAAACTTGTTTTTAATTATTTTTTGATTAATGAAAATGGAAAAAGCAATTATTTTAAAGGAAGCGTTCAATTTGTTTTTTGATTTGCAACTTGGTCCTTTTTAATGAATCAATCAAAAACAACGTCATCTGCTTCGTCCACTTCACCCCTTCGAAAACAAAAAATATTATACTCTGCTCATAATTATATTTATTATTCCTTACCTTCACTGGGAGAGCAACCAGCTTCGCCCGCCATTTCCATTGTTTTGATTTTTTATTTCTTTTTCTCTTTTACTATCATCCCTTCCAAAAAATTTAATGAAGTTAGCCGCGCTCAGCTTTTCGCTCCGTCTGCTCGGTCATTTATTATCGAGCTCATCGAGCGAGCCCCGATCGAGCTCTGAGCTAAAAAAGAAATGCAAGTCGAGCACTCAGGGCGCTCTGGGCTAAAAAAGTAACATAGTTCTTTTTTTGACAGTTCAGTGCCCCGCTCGGAGCTAAAAAAGAAAAACGCCTATTGACGTCTTGGAAAAAACGTCACTATATAGACAGCTATAATTTTGAAGTAAGGCACGAAACGAACAATAACTCTTGCCATTAGTCTAAAAAGACTATAGAATAGCAAAGTCCTCTCTCGAGCAACAAAATTGTCCCTCTATAAAACTTTCATCATCCCGGACCTTGTGTTTTGTGTATGGTGCAGAGACATGGACCTTGTCGAAAGTGGATCAGATCCGTGTAATCCCGTGTGTTTATACGGGCAGTAGAAGAGAAGATATAACCATAAACTGTACGAGCTGTTCAGCGAAACCGACTAAGTTAAACGAATTAAAGTCCAACGACTGAGATGCCTGAGTCATATAGAGCGAATGATCCCAAATGCTCCGGTCTGAGGGATGGCGTAATACAACACATAATAATTTGTCGATGCATTACTTTCCTAACGGAACTTCTCAATATTGTTGTATAAAAGTTTGTTTATTGTCGTGGTGGGTAATTTTTGAGTGGACTATTGTAACATTCATGGTTTAAAGAAGAATGTTCTTGTTGCGTATGTCCACTCTTTAAATAAGGTGAAAATACTGTACATGTACATCCATAATGATGTTGCTTAGTAGCTTCAGCCTCTTCAACAAACTTTAATTTCATGTAGCTTAAAATTTCTGTCAGTACACCATCTTTCCAACTTTCTTAATTTATAGAAGCCCAACTTTATATAGATATTTGACTTCTAATTAATTTGATACGATATTTGACTCCATATTAAGAAATTTCACCCATTTTCTCCGCGGCGTTTCAATGCTAAATTTCTTCTACGCTTCGACACTCTAGCCAGTCAACATCCGAAGGACAAGGAAGGTACACTAGGTGGCCAAATTATTAGGGACAGTCCTCATTTTTATCTGATATCTACGTTGTTTCATTTTACATATGTATATTGCTACTGGTATCATTATTTTTGTTTTCGACAAATTTGTTCCTCTTTAATATGGACAAGGCTCGGGACACTTACATAGGTATCCAAGAAAATTTAGAGAAATTCAAATCATATTACTGCACTTTAGCAGGTGTTTCGAAGTCTGGTGTCAATAGCATTAAACTTAAAATTGGCAAAAAATAAAATGTGGAAGCTGCTCGAGTAGGCAAATGTGGAAAAAAGGATCACCACTCCTCGTGCTGATAGGAAGATCAAGGACACTTGCCTTGAAAACCCAAAACAGAGTCTGACTACGATGATTTAAAAAGAGGGAATATAAAAATTCTAAAAGGACAGTTCGAAGACGGTTAGCCGAAGAGAATCGGCCTTCCAAAAAACCGAGCCTCACCGAGACTATACAAACAAAAAAAACCGCTCCAATTAGCCAGACAACATCCAAATTTTACTGTTTCTGACTGTAATCGAGTACGTTAAACAATTTGTAATCGAAATTTACCATCAACGATGTATTTGTCTGGCGATGCCCAAGGGCGCGATTCAATGCAGATTGTTTTGTGGAGAGGTCAAACATCCAGTTAGTATTATGGTGTAGTCTCTCATCTCAGCCAAAGACCTGGAACGCCTTAGCATCGTAGAACAGGCAATGATACAAGATCAGTTCAAAGGAATACTTGAAACACAGCTACTACCCAGATGATGATGACTACATTTGTATGCATGATTCGACACGATGTCTCCAAGCTAGGAGTGTTACTGCTCTTTTGACTTCAAAAACATTACTGTTTTGCCTTTGGTCAGTCGATTCACTAGACATGAACCTCATTGAAAACACGTAGGAGTTTACCAAATGGGCGAATGCAAAGAAAGCGATCACAACCAATGTCCAATTGACTGAAACGCTCATCAGAGATTGCCATCAGAAGTCCGAACTCCACGAAAATATAAAGGCGTGCTTAGAGAATATGCCCCGTCACTTAGAAGCTGTGATTGCAGTAATGGATGGAATCACCAAATACTGAAAGTTTGTGCTACTTTATAAGAAAATAAATAGTAAGTACAGATTACATACATTTTTTGTTATTTTAACTACATATCCCAATAGAGTAGGGATACAATAAGGAAATAAATAAGACGCCTACAATAATTTATTTATTTAAATAAAAGATTCCAAAGAGAATCGTTTAGTAATATGAGAAAACCATAACATAAGAACATTCACAACAATTTCATTCAAAACTTTTACTAGTCAACCTGCTTCTACGATAGTCACACTTAGATTCAAGTGATGATACCGTAACAGGCAGATTCCAAATGGACCAAAGGAGTATGTTTTAAAAAAAATTCTTAGTACGACTCTGGCTGCAAAAAAATTATCAGGTTGAGAGAGTTTAGCTTTTGATCCTACGAAATAAACCCCACTTAGAAAAACCGGAAAGAGGACATAAAAGCCAGAAATGTCGACAATACTCATATTCGAAGAAAAAAATTCTTACAAGACCAAAATCTACGGCAAAAAATACCACAATGTCCCAAATGCAGCAAAAACGTTTCTTCTTTTGTAAAAAAATATCAAAAACTCTTCTAAGTCATCGTTTCCAATATTCGTTAATAATAACACTTCTTTTGTTAGCTCGTCAGAAAATACAAATTCACTTGCTTAAGAGGGTACATGGTTGTATGAGACAAATCTTATTTTCTATTCATACAGAGACAAGACACAAAGAGTCCTCTAATATCTTCAAAGACACAAATCCAATTGTATATCCACTTTCGTTTTTCTACCCTTGCAAAACCGTTGCGTTAACTTTACTATCTGTTATACTCTTTGGATATCTTTTCGAGTAGATGTAAAACGGCATTTCTCCACAAAAAAGGCAAATTTTCCTCCCCTCCAATTACAGACCAATTGTGCTAACGTTCCTTCTTTCCAAGGTCATGGAAACGATGATCAACAATCAGCATAAGAAATATTTCGAAGATCGAAAGCTCTTTAATGATCGGCTGCACGCCTTTCGTAGCAATTAGGTCCACTGATGATCTGAAGGCATATCTCAATGAAACCAATCTCCACATCATTTTGGAGAAAGAAAAGTAATTTCATTTGATATTTTTAAAGCGTTGGATATAGTGGCACGAAGGTCTTCTATCGAAAATACGTGCATTTCATATCGATGAGTCTCTATTTCGTTTTTGAAGATTCAATTCAAATTGTTATAGTCTAAGTCTGATATTCATAAAATAAATGCTGATGTGTCCCAAGGCGGAGTTTTTTCGCCGACACTCTTCCTTATCATCATAATTGATTTCTTGTGTGAAACTTCTAATCCACTTCAGTGTTTCGCTGACTACAGCACCCTCAGCTTTTCATATTCGTTTCTAAACTCAAAAGTCTGTTTTTCGGTTGTGGAACTGGAACGGCAGCGTATGCTAAGCTCATTTGATTCCGATCTGGACAGCATTATACAATGGGGTTTTGACTACTGCATGGAATTTAATACATCCAAAACACAAAGCTGTCTTTTGTCGGCCAAGTGAAATATAAAACACATGCTATTATCCATGATTAGAAAGAAACTGAAAACTTTCCATAGTCCATAGGGATCAGTTATATTTCATCACTTCATGTGATGAACAAATTAATTTTTTAGAGACTAATAAAGGGTTTTCCAATAAGAGGTGTTATTTTGATATTCAAAGAAAAATGGCATTTTTGGAGATAAATGATCGGATATTTATTTCATTATAAAGAGGAAGGTATGCCGTTAATAATGGAACACAACATCAGCCAAATGGCCGCCAAGACCACGCTTACAGGACCATATCCTTTTCATGAAATTTTCCATAACCAAATCGCAAAGTGGCTGCCCTATGTCCTCGATAGCCTCACGAATTTCATCTTTGAGGTCTTGAATTGACGCTGGGCTGTTGGCGTTTATCCCTATATATCAACGAACTGCCATCTGTTATAGCCAATTCCTCTATTCAGCTTTATGCAGATGACGCTCAACTACAGATAAGTTGTCCTCTAGGACTTATTGAAGATTGTGTAAGCCGAATCAATTCTGATCTTGAGAACATCGCTAACTGGTCCAAGAAAAATTTTCTTTTACTTAACTTGAAAAAGTCTAAGTGTATTGTTATTTCAAAAAAACCTGTGTCCACTTCTTACTTTCCGCCAGTTATCCTTTATAATGCACGTATTGAATATTTCTCTACTGCAAAGAATCTTGGAATGACTTTTAATAATACGTTGACTTGGAGTAACCATATCAGCTTAGCCGCAGGAAAAGTTTATGGTGTACTTCGCTCCCTATGGACATCTCAGTACTATACTCCAATAAAAACTCGAATTATTCTTGCTAAATCACTAATTATTCCAATCTTAACCTACGGATGCGAAGTCTATGGGAAGTGTGATGCCTCCTGTAAAAGAAAACTCAATGTTGCCTTTAACAACGCCATCAGATACGTCTTTGGCCTTCGTAGGTTTGATAGAATATCTCATTTTTCAAAGATAGTTTGTGATTTAAAATTTGATGAATTGCTTAAATTTCGATCGCTAACCATGCTCTTCAACATACTCAAAACCCAACAACCTCCTAGCTTTTTCAATAGAATTACGTTCTGTGCTTCCACTAGAACATCGCAGATCCTTCAACCGCGGGCTTCTTGTTTGACATCTGAACGTCAGTTCTTCGTTAACACTATCCGTCTCTGGAACTCTCTGCCACGGCATATGAGAGATATTGCAGGTAAGAGGAGATTTCAAAAAGAGCTCAAGGCACATTTATTAAATTGATTTTTTCTTCTTATTTTATTTTACTTTTTTTTGCATACTTAATTCATTTTTCTTTTCTTATATTGTAACAAAAGCCGTCTACTAGATTGTTTTCATTGGAATAAAAACTAATTATAACTTAGCACTAATTTATAAGATTATTGTATCTTAATGTGTATAAGAATACGAAATAAATAAATAAATCAGTGAATATCAGTGAAAAAAATTTATAAAAATTTTCCTTCAAGGTATCACTAAAACTATCAAAAAATGAAAGCCATTCTTACTATCAACCACCTTATATATGTATGAATAAGTTACGAGTATGAAATGAATTGTATTCATTTATTTCTTTGTAAACTTTTTTTTTTTATATTTTTCATTTGAAAAAACAGATTTAAGTATGATGATTTGGTGAAAAAATTAGATCCATTTGTAAGGCGTATTGTCCTTCATAACTTCTTAACAATACCTACTCTAAGCTTTATATACATACCTTACAATATAATATACTTTATACCTAACTCTAAGTATACTTTTTAAAGCTTGTTATTTTATTATTCTAAAAATATAATATTGTTTGATGAAGAATACAAAATATATATATGGAGATTTATTTAAAAACCTTTATTTCATTATAAGAAGACCCGTTATACATTCTTCTTTTTTTTTTTTATTTGCGAATGCATTCACCACATCTTCAGGTTTAACTTCGATTTCTCAACAAAGCTAATCCGTTGAGCCTGGTCGTAGTTGTTGTGGCCCTCAGCCACGTTTTTAACCGTCTCAAAGTTGAAAATGAACGTTCTGGCTCAGCAGACGTCACTGGTAGCACGCAATGTGTTTTTCTTAAATAAGGATACAAAAATCCCGATTGCAAAATGGAAGCGACGCTAGAACAGTTTCTGGTATTGCACTTTCGGTTTCATCCTTCCACATTTGTTTCCATATCTATGAATCCATATCTATGAATTATACTAGAATAATAATACTATCTATACCTAGAAAAAGTCCAAAGGCTCGCATGTATCTGTATTACGAGAGCAATGAGAACCTGCCCTACCGTAGATATGGAGGTCATCCTCCATCTATCCCCTCTACACGAGGTCATTAGAAGTGCTGGAGTGGGTGGTATCATGAGGTTCTCAAAGGAAGGAACTGGGACAGGCAAAACTATTGGTCTCAGAGAAAGGGATCTAATTGACAGGTCCACAATAACAAACCTTATTGACATCCCAAGAGATGGAATGATTAAAACACATAACTTCGAGAAAAACTTTCTTACACAGCTCAGTAACAAGAAAGACTTGGTAGGAGAGGAAACAAACTACACACTCGAAACAAACTCCATCAAATGGTACACTGATGGATCGAGAACAAGCGAAGGGACTGGTGGAGGAATCTTTGGGCCAAAAACCAACCTTTCCATACCACCATCATCTTCCAAGCGGAGGTTAACGCTATAGGAAAATGCGTGGATCGTAATCTCGAAAAGAATTATCGTAACAAGAATATTGCCATTATGTCAGATAGTCAAGCAGCACTCAAGGTACTAAGCTCATACACCATCAGCTCTAAGCTGGTGTGGGAGTGCATAAGCAGACTAAATGAACAAGAACATGGTTACGTTGGTGTTCATGGAAACGAAAAGGCAGATTCCCTAGCAAAAATAGGAGCTTCAACTCCACTAACAGGGCCTGAACCACTGATCTCTATAATACACTGGATAGCGCATTCCCTACATTGTATAACAGATTTTTTGACTCCAATTGAAGATGACAGATGGTGGGCAGCTTCATAATTTGACGTCTTCTTTTCAAAAAAAAAAAATATTTTGACATGACAAAGAGGAAAACAAATGTGACTGCACTTGTTTATGCGAGAAACAGAATGACACAGCAAATTCAACAGCAACTTTGCTTGGTTCGACCAACTAAAAAGTTTGTATTTTGACACAAACTAAACGATTGTCTAAAATGATTTAGCTATTTTGTGTAACATCTAATTATATGCACCTGTGCGGACATTCAACCAAATAGTTCATCTGTCTTCTATAAGCAACCAAACAGTTTTGCAACTAAAAATTTAATGTGCGCGTCTAGTATAACAGCAACGAAAAACTTCAACATCAAAACTCTTGTGAAATAGATTACGTAAACAGCGTGAACAGCGTTTTTCACAGCATATAATCAAAGTAAATTCAAATGCGAAATGATTTGGCCCTACATTTAACAATAAAAATTAACGTAAATTGCGACAATGTACATATACGACTTGTGCAATTTGTCGTACTAATTAATTTGTTTTTAGCAATTCTTCCATTGTCAAAACCAAAATAAATACGCGAATCAAAAACATGGTTGTTACATTTTCATTTAAGTGTTGATAATACTGACAAATTTCGCCTCAAAAGTTGGTAGCATTTGCACAGCGACATCGAATTTGAGGTTAAGGTCTAACGTTAATGTCGAAGTTGCTGTTAATGTAATCAAAGCAATTTAAAACAGTGGCCCTAAAAAGAATGATGTGGTTGTTAAAGTTGCTGTTGAACTACTGTTGAAGTTGCTGTGCTAATCTGTTTCTCGCATTATTTGTAAATTTTACATATTTATTATTAAAATTAAAATAATAAATTGAAAATTGGATGAAAATCATTTGTTTGGATTGACAATTTAATAAAATTGAAGGAATGTCGTTTCAGTTGTCTGTTTTTTAGGCAAAAGGGGGACAAGCACAGTAATTTTTTCATTTATTCAGCGATAGTTTTTATTCTTTATTACTTTTTGGTCACTTAATTTTGCAATTTTAGTTTATCAAAAACTATTTATTGTTTTTTACTCACACGATAATTGCAACCAAAATAAAAAAGTAGCAAAATGTATTTTTTTTTTAGTTCTATTTTGTTTTGCATTGTGGTACCACTAAATATTGTGAAGGGAAAGTTGACAACACTGCACTCTGCACCAGCAACAGCAAGTTTAGGACTTTGGCCTCACGACGCTGTTGGCGTTGCTGTTGCTGTTCTTATAGGGGTGTTCACATGGAAGAACATCTTGTACAACATGGTTCGATAACCATCAATGTTCTATCATATGAACGCAAAACCGAACAATGTTGCATGGTTTTCAAAATATTTTGAAAACCTGGGTGGTTCGTGCAACCAACCAACCTGTGTGAACAGACAACTTTGATATTTTTTTTTCATTCTGTAAATTGTCTCGGCCATAAAACATTCAACGGAAAAATGGCATCTATACCAAATAATAGCCGTGTTTTTTTGGAAAATTTATCCGTAGTACAGTAGGATTTTATATGAATAACAACATCCGCAGTAGGATCACTGCCGATAAAAAGAGAAGTGAAATCCTGCTGCGGATAGAGATTTGACGTTTATTCGAGTATCGGCAGTGATCTTACGCCTAATGAGTTTTAAAAAGATTTTTTGAACTTTATAATAAGAAATTTACCAGAATTGTGGAAAATAAAAAGTGAAATTTATAAAGAATAAATTTTATAAGAATAAAACTCCTAACAAAATATAAAAAAGTGGAAGAAAATGCAAGTTTCGTGTTTTCTTCCTCTTCAAGAATATCGTTCATAATTACGGCTGCCAAAATTTGTATCGCCATACTGCTTCCGTTCACTTCTAAGATATAAAAATAATGATGTTCGACAACATCAGTATCGTATGTGAACGCAAAGTAGTGTGTACAGTTATTTTCCCATGGAACAATGTTGTACAACCATGTTCTTTCATGTGAACCCCCCTTATGATTGTTGAACAATTGAAATGCATTGGTTCTAAATTAATGGCGGCCGCTTTTGCTGTTGTTGCTGGTTCAATCTGTTCCGCGCTTTATGATGTTGTTTTAGATGTTATACAGTTATACTGTTATACGGCACCGTGGCCGCCTTCATAATATAACAATGTTCAATTGCAGTCAACTTTTTATAATGAATGCGCTATCCAGTGTATTATAGAGATCAGTGGCCTGAACCCTATTGCGGTATAGAAGAAAATGTCATCAAAACCAAAATAAAACAAGAAGAGGAGGCAAACAGATTTAAAAACTGGAATGAACTCCCCAAGCTGAGACAGAATAATAACAAGTATTCTAACAGGACACTGCAAACTTAGAAGACATCTTAATCTACTTGTTGTGGTAAGCAGTGCCACTTGCAGATTCTGCAACATGCATTAGGAAACACCGGAACACATACTGGGAAAGTGTTGCCCAATCATGCACCAAAGGAAAACCCTTCTGGGACAGTACCAGATAGAAGGGAGCAACCTATCCTCTCTGAAAGTGCCCCAAATGCTAAAATTCCTAAAAGCAATAGGTTTGGAGGAGGAACTGTAGAATGAGCCAGCTCATCAATTTATAAGCGGGGGCACAACAGTAGATCTATAGGTCGCAGTGCAATAACCCCCCAATATAATTCATTCCATATCTAAATAAATATTGAAATAAAACTATGTACTTTTAAAAACTTTGCGTGTTATATAACCCCTTTCACCAATATTGCATATGGTGTCGATTAATTGTGGTTGGTCGATCTCTTTCTTTGTGTAACCAGGTTTATTTTTTCGTATCGCTGTTTTATGATGATTGAATTTTTGTTTTTATGAACTATGCCGTGTTACGCATTTTTAAATACATTTTCATTCCGAAATATAAAAAATATTAGGTGACCTTTGTTGTGTTTGTCCCAAAAAAAAAAAAACTGAGGGATCTTTAGCTAAATGCTGCTAATAGGATTTTTAGTTTGAAAGTATGTGGTATGCCCGTTTGCATAGAACTTTTTTTTAGGAATCTGTGAATATTGAGATTCGTTTGAAATGTCAAACAAAATCTATATTACGGTTGGTATTAACTAATGATTTTATAACATTAACATTATACATACCTACCTTCCTATAGTTTTTTTTTTTTTAAATTAAAATTGAAGAATATTGTCAAAGTTTAAATTAAACAAATCATATAATAAAACGGCAAACATGTTTTTTGTGGTACACTTTTCTCCAAAAGTATTTAACCGATTTCGATAAATTTTATATGGTTGGAAAGCCACAGTTACGGGGATGTGCAGAATATACTTGAGACACGCATTTACACACTGTGGGTCAATTTTGTTTTTGCACTGTCGAACACTTTGCATATTACATAAAATAAAATTTAATTTAATAAATTTGCTTGAAAACACTGCCAATAATATAAATAATAAATAATACTCGTAAATAAATTGGCACTAGAATTTCGAGAGCTGGGTCGGCTAGTATAAAATTAAAACGAAAAAATAATACACAAAAAATAATCTTCGATATTATATATATGAAAACTTAGCAAAGTATATCATTTTTCTTGGGGGGGGGGGGTTGAGCCCCTTAAGGCCCCCTCTGCGTACGCGACTGCCAGCTGCATTCCTCTCCTCAAATGATTCCCCCGCAATACTCGTCTAGCAATGAATGCGCATCAGTTAACCCTTGAGTCTAACTTTAGATATATTCTCCAATATAGAGATTCTAACTTTAGTTCACCTACTAGAATGTGGAATAATTTGCCCTTCTCGATTTTTATCCTTAAGCTAAGTGTACACGATTAGTAGATCTTACAATATTGTAAGACCTGACAATGTCTGACAATTATCTACCAATGAGCTGACAATTAAGTTGTGTGTGTACACGGTTGTTAGAAAATCTACCAATCTCTTACAATTAATTGTCAGAAGTTGGCTGACAATTCATTTTCGGGTTGGTGACATTTTTCCCAAGTTATAATCCCCAAAATAAAATCCCCAAATTCAAAATCCCCAAAGAAAAATCCCCAGCAGCAAAATCCCTAAAAAGAGAATCCCCAGGGCAAAAATCCCCACGCCAATATCCCCAAAACCATTACCTTCAAGTAGTGAATCATGCGATTAAATCGCGCGTGCGATTTAATCGCATGATTCACTACTTGAAGGTAATGGTTTTGGGGGTTTTGGTTTAATTTATATTACAAAAATGTAATCCGAAGAGTAAATATAAAATTCTTTATTATGTAATGTTTGTAATATTTATTAAAGTTAAAATAAATTTTCAATACAAAACAACAAAATAAGGTTTCTCTTAACTAAAACGAAAAGGAAAAATTCACAAAAAGAAATGTCTCTTAATTCTTAATGTCTTAATTATGTACACAAACATGCGTTCATAGTAATTTACTGTTTAGAAACTGTAAATCGTTATCATTTATTAATAAGTTTAGTATCAGAATATTTTTTTGGGGATTCCGTACGACTCCCTTCATTTTCAGATAGCCGGCTTAATACCTACCAATTAATTGTAAGAGATTGGTAGATTTTCTACCAACCGTGTACACACACAATTAATTGTCAGTTTTTGTTGGTTATGGAAACTGACAATTAAACCTTGGCTGCAAATTTTCTGACAATGAAAAAATTGTATGATGCTAAAAAACGAACATCTTACAATTTCTTCATTGTCAGAAACGTCAGACAACGATAAAAATTGGCAGGCCTGACAATAAATTGTGTGTGTACACGATTATCAAATACCTTACAATTTACCGTCTTACAATTAATTGTCAGATACATTTTCTGACAATTAATTGGAAGATTACACGATTGTCAGCTAGCGTAAACATGATTGTCAGATTTCTTACAATTAATTGTCAGACAATGATCTAACAATTAATTGTCAGACAAATTTTCTGATAATTAATTGTAAGACTACACGGTTGTAAGACATTGTAAGCATGTTTTTCACTGACAGATCTGAAAATATTGTAAGATCTACCAATCGTGTACACTTAGCTTTATTATGATGTATAAGCTTTTAAAACCAATATACATGGGAATCTCGTATTAAATCCTTTCCATATGTTACATCAAAACATTAAAAGGGTAGTCATAATCCCTTGAGTTAATGTAAATTATAAAAAAAAGATCGGCTCAATTTTGGTCTGTCTGTAGTGAAAAATAAAAACTACAAAAAATAACAACATGAACTGTGAAAATATAACGCTGGCTATTTATTAAAAAATATGCCTGTATATTTGCTGAAAAGCTCTGACATAGGTAAAGCTTTGTGCACTTTTATTTTCGTTTATAATGTTTGTGTATGTATTTAGAACTTGTAATTGAAATTTTACGGGGTTTTCTCCTCAGTATTGAAAAATTATCTCCTCGGAGTCATGGCACCTTTGAACTTTCGAACGATCGACACACTATAAAGAAGATTAACTTTTATTAAACGTTGTAGGAACTTATTTACATTTATGTATGTATATGTTTGTAATGAAAGTATCAAAAACCAATATTTTGAACATAAAGACTTGAAACAATTTGTGTGCGATTTTCATTATTCTAGAAAGCTTCTGGAAGAGTTACTGCGGTGATATGCAGTACATACTCGTTAACACTAAACATAATATAACTTGACAAATCCAACAAGTTAAACCCAAATTTGTCCATTAAGCACTGGGTAAGAATTTAGCATACTACATATTTGAACAACAATTGAATTTTTGATAGATGTTTGGAAAACACTTCAGGGTGTAAGTTTTTTAAAAGAAAATCTAAGTAAACTGGTTATATACCTATGTATTTCTTTAAAAAGTTATTTTATTTTTAATTTAAGAACTACATATAGAAAATTCATGCTCAGAAAAAAAGCTTTAAGAATGATTAGATGTGTGCAATATGCAAAAGAAAGCACAATTGAAGCATCCACAGTAACAACCGGATAACTCCACTGTTTAAAGTTTTAAGAAAATTAAAAAATATACCCCAAAAATAGAAAACAAAGCTTTAGCAAAATATTAATTTATTTTTGTAAAATAAAAAAAATTTTAAATCATTTGGCATTAAAAAAAATTATTCAGTTTTGGATATTTTCGGTTCTTCCAACGTTTTTGTTAAAAATCAATTAAGATCCTCGGTTTCATCATCTTATTCTGAGTTTTCAGCTTCTTGTAGCGTTTGTTGGGACGTACGACTATTATAAAAGGACATATCCGCTGGAATAACATATGCTTAGTTCGTAATTGCAAAACTGCCGCAGTCCTGCAAAAATTGCGTTCATAATTGTAAACAAACAGCATCATCTCTGCATGAGCATGGTAACATTTGTGTTCATAAAAGTAAACTTACAGTCAACATGCGGTCAATTGGGCATGTGTTTTTTTATGTTGCTGAATTTGTAGGAAAATGGCAGAGGATCAAATGCGAGTAATTTTTTTTTTTAAATTAATTTATAATCGTACAAATATTGATTTTTACATCTTTGATAAGAAATTAATAATTATCCATCCACAGGATTGAATACGAGGCCAAAATCTGGTCCGATGCTGATATCGAACTATTTTGGAAATTATGAACTCATTTTTAACAAAGTATAATGACTGCACACATGCTGTTGTAATTGTGTTCATAAATTATTCGAAGCATGTTTTAGGCAGGGCAGGGGCAACAAACATTGCAATTACGAACTCAGCCATACTTTTTAGCCATTGTAATCACATCTTCATACTTTTTTGGATTAAGAGGAAGGCTGTTTTTGTATTTGTATTGTATTTGTATTTGTATTTTTTATTCATTCATTTAAACTTAAAACTATATAACAATATATCAATAAAAGGTGAATAATAGTAATCATTCCTTAACTCGGAAGTTAGTGTGAATGACACATCAATTGAAAGTCAATTGCTAACTGATGTGGGGTGACAATAGTGTAAATTAAAATACAATTATCTGTGCAATGTAAATTGGTTATAAAATTACTTCTACCACACTTATGAATAGGTAAAGAAAACTGTTTGCAATCGTGAGCATGAAACCGTAAATTAAAGTCATAAATACTATTTCCAGATACCTTAAAACACATCAATTTAGTTTTTTTCGCTGATAATCAATTTATGATAAGTAAACCACAACCTTAATTGTTCAAAATCTTCTTCAATATTTAAAATACTTTCAAAGCTAGTCCCAGATGAATACGTAAAAACTATGTCGTCAGCAAAAGCAGTAGGAGTACCATTTAATTTGAGTTCGAAAATTGAATTAATGTAAATTAAGAAAAACAAAGGGCCAAGTACCGATCCCTGTGGAACACCGTTCTTTAACAGTCTTGGTTCACTAATGATTCCATTATTATTAACTTGTTGTTTTCTATTTTTTAAATACGAATGTAGCAAGTTGAAAAAACTACCGCGGAAACCTGCATTATCAAGTTTAGTTAGCAAAAGATTGTGGTTCACCAGATCCAAAGCTTTAGTCATATCAATAAACAGACCCATAGTTGATTTGTCGCTTTTTAAACTTCCATAAAGTTGACTACATACCCTTAATATAGCATCTTCTGTTGACAATTCTGCTCTAAAACCAAATTGATTGTTTTTCTAAGAAGGAAACAATTCGAACCTTAAGCAGCTTCTCAAAAATTTTTGAAAAGGTTGAAAGAAGTGATATAGGCCTATAATTATAAATAATTTTCCTATTACCTTTTTTAAAAAGTGGTATAACCTCAGCACATTTAAGATGGTTAGGAAAACAACCGTTTTCAACACTTTTGTTAAATATGAAGGCCAGAACGTCAACAACATACCAAGCTACATTTTTCAATAAACTACTTGATACACCATCGCTAGTACACGAATTTCTATTTTTTAAAGACATGATAACATTGAAAACTTCGCTTGATGTTATCTTATCAAAAACAAAACTATTAGATTGTATATTATCCACAACTCCTGAAGAAATGGAACAATCACAATTTAAACAAGGTTCAATATTAGGTTTCAATTTTTCTGAAATTTCAGTAAAACACTCATTGAATTTATTTGAAATTTTCAACGGATCAGACTCAGTAGCTCCTTCAATTTCAATAGAGTCAACTTTAACAGAATTTCTATTTTTACCTAAAATGCAATCAACCACTCTCCATTGTTCACGAACATTACCTTCTGCTCTAGAAAACATATCAGCATAGTAGTTATTACGAGTGTCATCAATTTCTTTATTAATCGTTTTGCTCAAAGTTTCGTAGTATTGTTTAAGTTTATAATTATTTTGATGTTTTTTACATTTTGAACTCAGTTTCTTCTTATCTTATTAAGGAGATAGTTATTCATCCAAGGTTTAAGATGTTTCATTTTACCCGAATGCTGTTTTTGGAAAGTACTTGCATTAATATGTTTTTTAAAAGTTACCAAAAATAAGTCAAATGCGATAGAGGGATTATTTTCGAAATAAACTTGATCCCAACATTCGAATGTCAATAAATCTTTTAATAATGTATAGTCAACACGATATTTAACATGATCAGAAGCAACTTTTATGTTTTGAGAGTGATTGGCAGAAAAGTAATTTAATGCAATCATGTTATGATCAGAAAGTTTTAAATCAAACACTTTACCAATGAAAATATTTTTATTGTTTTTATGACATCTTAAAAAAATGTGGTCAATACAACTCTTACAAGAATCTGTCAAGCGGGTAGGTTCATTTATTAAATTCTTAAGACCATTAGAAGCCATAGTAAATAAATAACTTTCAGTGTCTTTGTCAAATTCATTAAGGATATCAATATTGATATCTCCTAAAACAATTGAATTTTTGGCTGAAGTTGCACTAAGAATACTGCTTAATTCATCAATGGAAATACTTTTAGTAAAATTTTTTGTTTATGTAAAGTATTTTCGGTTGGAACGGGTTACCTTCTAGGTTTGATTTCATTTCGATCTCTTAACGCGTTAATGGCCCATGGTGACTGATGGAAGCTGAGATACTAGCGATATTTCCTTCTTTTCGTAACAAAATCTTCGATATATTGAAATGGGCCAATTAATCTTATCTTTTTTTGTCACTGTTTTTTTTTTTTTTTTTGTAGAACAGACCTAAGCTGGCCTTAAAATGAAATATATTCTGATTGATCACTGATATCACTTCATCAATCTTTTGGAACATTTTTTCATTAAGTTTTGCTAATCTTTGGGGTAGATAAAGACGTTCTGCCAGCCTCTTTTGTTTTTCAATGACGCCAAAAGAGCGATCGCAGGTAAGAAATTATGCCCCGGTTCTGGTATGTGATGTACAACGAGGGAGATATTTATGCGCTTTACACGAGCATGTAAGTATTGGACGAGAGTATTGTTTTTATTTTGAGCACCGCAATTATCAGAAAATAAGTATAGATTTGTAACACTTTCACCCAAAAAGTTGTCAATAAAATGTTGCAAAGAGCTGATAACTTCATTTGGGCCTTTATTTCCTATATATTTCGTCGTTCATATGCTTGGGAAGAGTGGAACATTCAAAGCAAACATCAAACAGTTTTGGGCGGACCTTTCCATAAAACTAAATAGGATGGAGCCACCCATCCGAGATGGTCCAGCTTGGCTTAAAGTAAGAAAATCTATTTTTAAATATTTAACAAATTGTAATGCATGCTTCCTTAAGTCTGGAATGAATGGTTAAACAGAAACTGCGGCACAACAAGCAGCAATTTAAGGGCACAGGGGGTGGTAAAAATACAACCATATGCTTGAGCAAGATTGAGGAGAGCATTGCTATAATTTTAAATTTAGACTCAATTGTTAATCCCCAAGGATCAAGCATTGGAGTATTTCAGCCTCCTCCTGTAGTCAAACCGATAAATGCTGAAGATAAAACTGACATATATTCGAAGCCAATGACACCACTCAAACAAACAAGAAAGAAAAAGAAAAAACAAATAAAATAGAAGAAGAGCGTCTTTAACTTTTAAACAAACAAACGGCGCACAGTGGGGCCAGGGCGGACAAACCTCGATTTTGCAAAAGTGCTGATTTCGATTAGCTGATTCATGTTTTTCACAGTAAATTAGCCAGATAATCTGGGAAAACTAAGGATTTGTGCCAAAACTGAAGTCTTAACACCTAAAAAGACGCTCAAAGTCGAAATATTTGAAATAGTGTGAGAATTTGATTTGATTTTCCTAGGATGTTACGTCTATTCGGAATGAACTAAAAATGGGATTGTTTTTTGATTGTTTATTTGGGATGTCTAGTAATACAATACAGCGGTCAAACTCAGCAAACAAAAATTGAGTGAATTACGGCAGCACAAAATAAGACTCAGTAAACAGTGATGGAAAGTTGTAGTCATATAAAAAAAGCTCCACGTTCCTCTGCTCTGAGATAGCTATTTTCTCGATTTAGACATGTCCAAGTTTACATTCAAACAAAATTTAGCTGCAAATACCGGCAAATCCGCACAGTGAGCTGTTTAAAGTTACGAAATCTTGCAAAAAAATCATTCTTTTTTTCACTTCTGTTTCCTAAAACGGAATATTTGTATTGTATCTGTATAATCCTTATTCAAAAATTAGGAAAAATATGCAATAATTACTTACAGCTGGAAATATCATATATTATGTTAACAATATTGAATAAATTAGAGATTTTTTTTTATTTAAAAAGCAAATACCAGAGTTAAATGTTACATCAATAAGAATTAGGTGTAAAATGGGCGAACTTATATACATTTTTAATGACTTAGAATTAATATTAATATAAATGTAACTCTTTGTTTTCTTTGTTTTCACATACATACTTATGGTTCTATTTCGTAATGTATACTTCTTTCCAAAAACCTCTTTTTCAAAATTGAGAAAAATGTCTTAAAAATTTTGTGCTTTGTTTCTGCTTAAAGTTCTGCTTTAAAGTTTGCCCATTATTTGATGCAATGCAAGTTTCAGAAGTAAACACTTAACAGCCATATTTACAAACTCATTATAGTGAGTACATAAGGCTATGCAACCCTTATAATGCCTCTAAACGCAAAATCGTTATTTATAAAACTTATGTGACGTTGAATAGAGGCATTATAAGCTAAACGCGTTTGGAGGTTGAATAGTGCCTACATAAGGACATTTTAGTATTGAACTGTCACATTCACTTTGACATCACATTGAATTATAAAGATTATCAACAAAATAAAATGCCTTTGACTTTGTATTATTTTTATTTATTGAAACAAAAATGTTATACTAATATATTAAAAACAAATTGAATTGAAAATTGTTTAGAATTAAATAGATAAATATACTTGTTGGTGATCTCTCTCCACGCATCCTTCTTCATCCGGTGTGTTAGTGTTGTAATTTTTATTTTGCATTATTGAATTTTATCCTCAAGAACTTGTGTGAGGAGTATTCCAGCTAGGATGAAACGAATAACAATTTGATTTCCAGTATTGTGCTAGAGATAATAACATACTTTATCTGATGAATCAAAGTTAATTGTTCGAATTCTTTTAGCTTTTGGTAGTTTCGTTTTTGTTTATTAAATTCGATAGACAGACAAGATGTTTTTTTTTTTGTTTTTTTTGACAAACAGCTGAGTGTTATGAAGGCTAAATGTAATAGATTCTTACTTTTTGGTACTTTATTTGACACAAGCTCATTATAACTATGCAGGGTAGACAAATGTTTTATAAATATGAATTTGCATAGTGGATGAATAAGTCCTTATGCATTGCATAACTATTCACGCGTTTAGCGAATTCTAATAAATACGGCTGTTAACATATAACGTGTTGCTGGTTTAATGCATTCATTGACTATGCGTTTGTAAATTAACACTTGTCAGCTTTTAATGGTTACATTATTTTTATGATTTACCACAACATAAAAAGTTACTTCTTTGGATACACTCAATTTCGCTATAATAAACACGAAACCCCGAATTTTCATAATTTTTATTCAATAATAAGAATAACATCGTTTCTTTCCATTATCTTTCTAAAAAAATTAACGTATAAGCCGACACATACATACATAATGATTCCATGAATCAAGCATTTTATTTGCTTTTTTCGCGAAAATATATTTTTCAAATTACTCAAAATTTAACTTTCTAACTTTGGAATTTAGATAAAATTTTGTGTTGGTGTGTCATTGGGTGGAAACATTTTGTTTTCATTTCTCAAGCTAACCTTTATAAAATTTGAAAACTTTATTTAAATCAGTTACGTGGTTCCGATTTTATAGCACTAAAAAGACCGCCTTCATACAAAACAAGTAAATACTACAAAAAAGTAAAAAAAAAAGTAATTTAAGGGCACAGGGGGTGGTAAAAATACAACCATATGCTTGAGCAAGATTGAGGAGAGCATTGCTATAATTTTAAATTTAGACTCAATTGTTAATCCCCAAGGATCAAGCATTGGAGTATTTCAGCCTCCTCCTGTAGTCAAACCGATAAATGCTGAAGATAAAACTGACATATATTCGAAGCCAATGACACCACTCAAACAAACAAGAAAGAAAAAGAAAAAACAAATAAAATAGAAGAAGAGCGTCTTTAACTTTTAAACAAACAAACGGCGCACAGTGGGGCCAGGGCGGACAAACCTCGATTTTGCAAAAGTGCTGATTTCGATTAGCTGATTCATGTTTTTCACAGTAAATTAGCCAGATAATCTGGGAAAACTAAGGATTTGTGCCAAAACTGAAGTCTTAACACCTAAAAAGACGCTCAAAGTCGAAATATTTGAAATAGTGTGAGAATTTGATTTGATTTTCCTAGGATGTTACGTCTATTCGGAATGAACTAAAAATGGGATTGTTTTTTGATTGTTTATTTGGGATGTCTAGTAATACAATACAGCGGTCAAACTCAGCAAACAAAAATTGAGTGAATTACGGCAGCACAAAATAAGACTCAGTAAACAGTGATGGAAAGTTGTAGTCATATAAAAAAAGCTCCACGTTCCTCTGCTCTGAGATAGCTATTTTCTCGATTTAGACATGTCCAAGTTTACATTCAAACAAAATTTAGCTGCAAATACCGGCAAATCCGCACAGTGAGCTGTTTAAAGTTACGAAATCTTGCAAAAAAATCATTCTTTTTTTCACTTCTGTTTCCTAAAACGGAATATTTGTATTGTATCTGTATAATCCTTATTCAAAAATTAGGAAAAATATGCAATAATTACTTACAGCTGGAAATATCATATATTATGTTAACAATATTGAATAAATTAGAGATTTTTTTTTATTTAAAAAGCAAATACCAGAGTTAAATGTTACATCAATAAGAATTAGGTGTAAAATGGGCGAACTTATATACATTTTTAATGACTTAGAATTAATATTAATATAAATGTAACTCTTTGTTTTCTTTGTTTTCACATACATACTTATGGTTCTATTTCGTAATGTATACTTCTTTCCAAAAACCTCTTTTTCAAAATTGAGAAAAATGTCTTAAAAATTTTGTGCTTTGTTTCTGCTTAAAGTTCTGCTTTAAAGTTTGCCCATTATTTGATGCAATGCAAGTTTCAGAAGTAAACACTTAACAGCCATATTTACAAACTCATTATAGTGAGTACATAAGGCTATGCAACCCTTATAATGCCTCTAAACGCAAAATCGTTATTTATAAAACTTATGTGACGTTGAATAGAGGCATTATAAGCTAAACGCGTTTGGAGGTTGAATAGTGCCTACATAAGGACATTTTAGTATTGAACTGTCACATTCACTTTGACATCACATTGAATTATAAAGATTATCAACAAAATAAAATGCCTTTGACTTTGTATTATTTTTATTTATTGAAACAAAAATGTTATACTAATATATTAAAAACAAATTGAATTGAAAATTGTTTAGAATTAAATAGATAAATATACTTGTTGGTGATCTCTCTCCACGCATCCTTCTTCATCCGGTGTGTTAGTGTTGTAATTTTTATTTTGCATTATTGAATTTTATCCTCAAGAACTTGTGTGAGGAGTATTCCAGCTAGGATGAAACGAATAACAATTTGATTTCCAGTATTGTGCTAGAGATAATAACATACTTTATCTGATGAATCAAAGTTAATTGTTCGAATTCTTTTAGCTTTTGGTAGTTTCGTTTTTGTTTATTAAATTCGATAGACAGACAAGATGTTTTTTTTTTTGTTTTTTTTGACAAACAGCTGAGTGTTATGAAGGCTAAATGTAATAGATTCTTACTTTTTGGTACTTTATTTGACACAAGCTCATTATAACTATGCAGGGTAGACAAATGTTTTATAAATATGAATTTGCATAGTGGATGAATAAGTCCTTATGCATTGCATAACTATTCACGCGTTTAGCGAATTCTAATAAATACGGCTGTTAACATATAACGTGTTGCTGGTTTAATGCATTCATTGACTATGCGTTTGTAAATTAACACTTGTCAGCTTTTAATGGTTACATTATTTTTATGATTTACCACAACATAAAAAGTTACTTCTTTGGATACACTCAATTTCGCTATAATAAACACGAAACCCCGAATTTTCATAATTTTTATTCAATAATAAGAATAACATCGTTTCTTTCCATTATCTTTCTAAAAAAATTAACGTATAAGCCGACACATACATACATAATGATTCCATGAATCAAGCATTTTATTTGCTTTTTTCGCGAAAATATATTTTTCAAATTACTCAAAATTTAACTTTCTAACTTTGGAATTTAGATAAAATTTTGTGTTGGTGTGTCATTGGGTGGAAACATTTTGTTTTCATTTCTCAAGCTAACCTTTATAAAATTTGAAAACTTTATTTAAATCAGTTACGTGGTTCCGATTTTATAGCACTAAAAAGACCGCCTTCATACAAAACAAGTAAATACTACAAAAAAGTAAAAAAAATAGTAAAAAACGCCAAAAAGAAGGTGTGGAAAATTTGAATGGCCAACTTACTTCAAAAAGAGCACCATCTTTACTTCAAACAAAACCTGGATTTTTATCAATTTTTAGTGGGTGGAAATTTTTTGTGGAGCTTTCTTTCCAAAACTACTTTCATTTCTGAAAATTTCATCCAAATTGGTTAAGTGGTTCGGTTTTTATGGACTTTTTTCCGCTCTCCCATACAAGTCGCCCCACTGTGCGGCGTAAACAAACTGCGTTGTTTATCTGGTGTATCTGCTCATCTGCAACAAGAGTCGTATCGTCTTGATCATATTGATTGTTCTCGTCTTCGTAATTATCTTCTGATATTTCACTCTCAGTTACTCTAAATTTTATGCAAAGATTGTGCAGGCAACAGCAAACATTTATAATTTGGGAAACTTTTTTTGGATCGTAATGCACTTCTCTTGCTCCCAAAATACATCTAAATTTATTTTTAAGAATCCCAAAAACGCTCTCAATTATATTTCTTGCCTTTGAGTGTACCTACTTTATTGAAAGATGATTCTAAACTTCCATCCAATGAAGACCGAAATGGTGTTATTAAATATGGTTCCAATGGATAACTGGAATCACCTATAATATAAACAAAATATAGTTGCTTTTTGTACGTGGTGTGTCCATTCTATTTCGTTTTACCTAATAACATCTCATTCCTTATTCCTTCATTGAATTGTTGTTGCAAAAATAATTTTGCATCACTGTCTGACCAAACGTAACTATCATGGCATAATCCAGCGTACCTTGCATCAACAAACCATATTTGCATTTTGTGATCCAAAATCTTAAGTTAATAAATTTAATGAAAATAAAAATGCTTAGTTTAGATTCTTATATTTACCATCATGGCATTGATACTGTGAAAGCCTTTCCTGTAATAGAAAAGATGCTGGATTTCCTTATTTGGACACGAAATCCTGATGTGGGTGCCATCAACGCATCCGATTACGTCCGGAAAGTCAGTTCTTTCAGAAAAACTCAGTTTGGCCTCTTCTTTTTCTCTTGCTGTGATTTTCAAATTAATGTACATACTTTGGACAAATATGCTGCTCGAATATGTTTAACATTTTTTTTTAATAGTTTTGAAAATGTAGGCTGGGCGATAGTTAAATTGAAATCTCTCCCAGCCCCGGTTTGGTAGTTTCCTTCCGCCAGAAAGCGCAAAACGGCAGCCAGCTTGAGAATAATATGCGGAATTGATGTTGAATGCGCACAAGTTTTTAAGAATGGATTAATCTCTTCGAGTACCTACATAATTGAAAGCTTCTTTTGACATTCGAAATATTTTGTGGAAACTGCAACTTTTCAAATAATATATACACTTATTACTGAGATACATACTACAATTAGGTAAAACATACCAAACTTCTGGCAAATCCATTGGATTCGATTCATCACGAATTTTTCTTCGGATAATGGCTAAACTTACAACACTTTCATTGTTATCGTCTGGGAAAAATAAATCAATGGAACTCATCAGAATTTCGTTGGAAATAAAATAATTTAAATGAAGAAACAACACAAATGACTTTTTAAATTGAAATTTTATTTATTTTGACAATTACCTACGAGTGACGATGTACTCGTACTTTGTTTTTTTTTGAGCTTCTCGTACGCAACGTATACAACTTGAAGAATAACGATTTTGATACGAAACGAGTTCGAGTTCGACTACGAGTACGAGACAAAATACGACTTGTGGAATATGGGTGACTTCTAATGCCAATGTCAATGTTTTGGATAACATGTTCTGGAAGCTTGTTAACCCTGTCGACGTGTCGTTATTTTTTTTAAGCAAGAAACTAGAGAGCTTATCAATCCTACTTTTTTCAACTCCATGAACTGAACAAAATGCTTCTTTGCATACTTCTATTTCATGCTGAAGGCCCCGTATAAAATATTTGTTTTGGTATTTCCTTACCTCATTTCCACTCTCAGATCGACGACGCCTTTGAAATGAATTTTGCCATATCTATCAATCCACACAAATATACATCTTGTGGTTTGTATATTTCTTGCCTTCCGCTCTTCTACTTTCTGCTCTGACTTTTTTCCACATTTTCATGTTTTGCGCGCGCTTTTTTTTCTGAATAAGAAACAAACCATGCAATGGCTGGTTGAAAATGAAAAAAAGCTAAGGTTTTTATCTTTTTGAACACGAAAAGTTTCGTCACTTTATGTGTCTTCTTCACCAGATTAATTTATGTATTCAGAACCCGATATCGAGAAACCCGATTCAATTTCACTTACTCTCAATGCTTAACAAACGAAATCACAGCTCACAGTTACAGTTACAACTGTTGCATTGCAATATCTACAATAAATTTAAACTAAACCAAACACGCATGGCATACTCTGATCTTTAAAGAACCGTTTAACTGTCTATGAAAAGCTTATTTAGTACGGGGCAAAAACGAGACTGCTCCCAGGAGTGTCTTATTCTTGCCCCATTCAAAAGTCAAAGACAACTCCAAAACTAGGTTTCTCTAATGCTGGCTGTGTCGAGAAATATGTCTTTTTATTACACCGAACGAAGTGAATTTTTTCTTAATAATATCTGCTCCTAAAACCCTATTTCGCAAAAAAGTAGAGTTATCCGGTTGTTGCACTGGGTGTTTCAATTGGAAAACCCTTTATTGAACCAGATTATTCTGTATTCCTAAATTCTATAAATCCAAATTTCTATATTTCAAAATTCGCTTTTCATACATAATTCAATAAATTGAAATTTTAAATTCAAAAAACCAAAATACCAAGTTCCCTTAAATAGGAAGAAAAACTTTAAACTAATAAAGTAAAGACAATGCACTGTGGTTTCGCCCATACGACAAAAATAAAAAAATTAAAGAAATTGTTTTTTTGTTTCAAGTGAATTTTTCAAATAGATTACAGTTCAATATTTACCGTTGCAAGTATTTTGACATACATGTCACGGTCACGTGTTATCTGTTTTATTTTCGCTTTAAAAGTGAGCCAAATATTTAATTTTTTGTGAAAATTAATTTAAATAATTGTGAGTAAGTTTGAAGTGAATTTTTTTAAATAAAAGTTATATTATTGCAAATTTTTCGCAATGGAATTACAAAAGTAAGGTATTTAGAGTATTTTATTAATTCGTTGTCAATATTTGGATGTTTGGTTTATAATTAATGTTAGTAAAATCGTGTACCATTTTAGTGTTTTTTTGTCATTTTGTTCAATGTAAATAAAGTTTTAATATAGTAATTAGTCACACATAGCGGTAACAGTCCTTGTGCTATATAGAGTGAATAGTCAGCTTTTAGAAAAACCTTATCTTGGCACCCACAATCACCCACAACCAGCACAATTAATGTTTTAGTTTCACGGTTTTGAGCAATAACGATTTCTTTTTTCTATACCTACAAATTTTCTTTAGGGATGAAGTATTTTTGCTTGGTATCAAGAAAGAATATCTACGAAATTTGGTCAACGAAAAACGGCGAGTTGGGTGAAAAAAACGCAGGTTTTCAAAACCGTTATGGATTAGTTAGGGATGGGAAAAACCGGACGGTTAAAACCGAAACTGGTTACTGTCACATACATATGTGACGCTAGTATTAGTATCAATATTACTATATGTATTATACACTGAAGTCATCTGCATAATAAATATATTTTAGTTCTTGCTTAACTCTCGTCTTGTTCATGACATGGTGTCAGATGTGGGGCCAACCCATTTGCATTAGTAAAATTTAAATTAAAAAAAAAAAAAAAAAAATATATATATATATATAAGTACATATATAAATAATCTGTTATAAAAATGCCGGGAGAACAGGAGCCGGCCAATTCACTTTCAAGTGTTAATTTTGTTAAGCCACCAAAAGCCCTACAGATATCAGGAAATAATATGTCGGCAACTTGGAAATCCTGGTCGCAACAGTACAAATGGTTTACCATAGCAGCACAATTGGACAAAAAATCTTCAGTTATACAAGTTGCCACATTTATGTCCTGCATTGGCGAGGATGCTGCAACTATTTTTAATTCATTCGCCTTAACAGATGAACAGCGACTTGATCTTAGTGTCATTCAATCGAGTTTTGATGAGTATTTTTCACCAAAGGTAAGCACAACCTTTGAAAGATATACGTTTAATAGACTTCGTCAAAATGAGGGTGAGAGTTTTGACGATTTCTTAACCAAAATAAAAAATCAAGCCAAAAAGTGCTCATTCGAAACACTGGAGGGGTCGCTGCTGCGAGATAAAATAATAGTCGGAATAAAAAATGATAATATGCGCGAAAAACTGCTTTCAGAAGGTGAACTTAATTTAGAAAAGGCGATCAAGTTATGCAGAGCGAGCGAGATGGCATCACAACAGTTAATAGAGCTTCATAAAACGGATGATTCTAAAGTTGACGTCATAAAAAAATATGCATCACATAGAATAAACACTTATAAGACATCATATAAATGTAATCGTTGTGGAACGGAACATTCAAAATATAACTGTCCTGCCTTCAAAAGTCGTTGTAAGTTTTGCAAACGAAAAGGTCACTTTGAAAATTTCTGTTACAAACGAAAGAACAAACAAAACACGAGAAAGAAAATTGATGTCATAAAAAATCACACCCGCAGCTCCGAGAGTGAAAACGACAGCATTAGTAGTGAATGTCCAAGCGAATTATTTGTCTTATCAATAGAAAAATCTGAGACAAATAAAGACGAGAAAAATAACTGGTACGAAGAAATGACAATCAGCGGTAAAAAATTAAAAGTAAAATTGGACTCGGCGGCGCAATGCAATATTTTGCCATTAAATTTATTGCAACACAATAAAACAAATAAAATACAACCGACAAACACCAGGTTAGTAGCCTTTGGTGGTACAAAAGTGGACGTGTGTGGAGAAGTGGTTCTTAAATGTGTTGTGCGAAAAGAAAAACACAAAATAAAATTTATTTTAGTTAATAATTTTCTCAATTGTGAGCCAATTCTTGGTAAGAACGACTGCGAAAAATTATCTCTTATAATGCGCGTTCATGAACTCGATGTAAGTAACAGTATATTTGAAGGATTGGGAAAAGCTAAAAACTTTATTTATGATATTGACTTAATCGAAAATCCGTCGTTCCAGCATTATGCTCCAAGGAGAATCGCTCATGCAATCCGCCATGAAGTAAAAACAGCAATAGATGAGATGGTCCAACTAGGCGTACTTGTCAAGACAAACGAGGTTACCCCTGCCGTCTCTCCCATGGTCGTTGTAAAGAAAAAAGGTAAAATAAGGATTTGTATAGATCCCACAGATGTGAACAAAAACATCCACAGACGATATCACCCTCTTAAAACAATCGATGAAATCGTAGCAAATATTAAAAAATCTAAAATTTTTACCCTTTTAGATTGCAAGAAAGGATTTTGGCAGATTGAAGTTACTGAGAGAACAAGCAAATACCTAACAATAGCCACCCCTTGGGGAAGATACTCCTATAAGCGTTTACCATTCGGTTTAGCATCAGCTCCAGAAGTGTACCAAGCCATGATGTCGCAACTCTTAGAAAATTGTAAAGATACGGAAGTATCCATGGATGACATACTTATACATGCGGAAGATGAACAAAAATTAAAAGAAAAAACTGAAAAGGTAATTAAAATTATTTCAGATGCAGGCCTCAAACTCAACAAAGATAAATGCTTCTTTAATGTAAAGAAAGTCAAATTCTTAGGCCATGTTCTATCATCGGAAGGAGTTGGCGCAGATCCGGATAAAACCACAGCAATAAAGCAACTTAAAAGACCAAATACACGCAAAGACTTACAACGAATTCTCGGAATGGCCACTTACCTAGGAAAATTCATCCCAAATTTGTCACAGATAACACAACCAATGCGAGCCCTACTGAAGAAAGATATAGCCTGGTACTGGTCCGACGATCAAGAAAACTCATTTAATGCACTAAAACAAGTTTTATCTTCTACACCTATCCTACGTTTTTATGATCCCACCTTAGATGTAACACTTCAAGTTGACGCTAGTCAATCAAGCATCGGAGCCGTTCTTCTACAAAATGACCAACCAGTTGCCTATGCATCTAGATCATTAACTAGCGGGCAACTAAATTGTGCCCAAATAGAAAAAGAAGCCCTTGCTATACGGTTCGGGTGCGAAAAATTCCATGAATTTATATATGGCAGAAAATTGACAATAGAATCGGATCATAAACCTCTGGAAACTATTTTTAAAAAACCAATACACTCCACTTCCCCAAGGCTACAAAAAATTTTAATATACATTCTACCATATGCACCAAAAGTTGTATATAGAAAAGGAGCCGAAATAAAGTTAGCGGATACGTTGAGCAGAAATTGCGAAAATAAAAAGAATACTTCATCAGACGATGAAATCGAAGTTCATACAGTAGACAAAATTTTACCTGCAACTAAAACAACAATAATAACAGAAACGACTAAGGACCCAAACCTTCAGCTATTAAAAGAACATATACTAAGTGGCTGGCCATCAAAGATCACGGAACTTCAAAAACAAATAAGGAATTACTGGAATTTTCGGGAGGAACTGACGTACAGCGAAGGGATAATTTACAAGGCAACAAAAATAATAATACCAAAATCTTTACAAATGGAAATCATTTCTAAAATACATTCTGGTCACCTTGGGATCCAGAGAAGCTTACAAAGAGCGCGTACTTCGGTGTTTTGGTTGGGCATGCACACTGACATAAAAAATTTTATAGAACGATGTGGTATATGTCAATCGTATCAGTCAGCAAAGCCTAAAGAGCCTCTCATACTAAAACAGATTCCAAGTCTTCCATGGGAAATAGTAGCCATTGACTTATTTCACTTTCACAATAATGATTTCTTGCTCATTACAGATAGTTATTCTGGATATTTTGATTTTGTTCAACTAAAACAATCAACATCAAATGAAGTCATACAAATCCTGAAACGATGGTTTTCCACACACGGTATACCGGTAATTCTTGAATCTGATAATGGGCCTCAGTTCTCATCAAGAGAATTTCGAGAGTTCGCCGACCTTTGGGATATTCAACATCAGACGTCTAGCCCAAATTATCCAAGATCAAATGGACTGGCAGAAAGGTATGTCCAAACAGCAAAAGCCATGTTAAAGAAATGCTACAAGGACAATTCGGATATACAATTAGCACTCTTAAACTATAGAAATACACCTAGAAACGAACAGCTACAGTCCCCAAACCAGCGATTGATGAGCAGAACCACCAGAACTACACTTCCAACGAGTAATACTATCCTTAAACCTGTTGTTATAAGAGACGTAAAAGAAAAAATTACACAAACACGACAACACTTCAAAGCGTTATATGACCGGGGAACAAAACAATCTCATTCATTCAAAGAAGGTGACCCAGTACGCCTTAAAAAAGGTCATCGAGATTGGATTAATGGAACCATCGAAGATTTTAAGGATCCATTGCGAAGATCAATGACAGTTCGAACGGATGAAGGAAGGTTATTAAGACGCAACACTTTTCATATCCAACCTACGAAAGCTTTAATTAAAACAACGAAGACAATTGTCCCAAATAGTGTTCCGGACACAAATTCTAATATTCCTACCAATTCTTATAAACCACCAGCCTTGACATGTTCTAAAACTAACTCGGAATCTTCTACTACTTGTCTTACACCAGCATTGACCCACAAACAACAACTAGGAACACGTAAACTACCAGCTTCGACAAACAAAACACCAGATTTACCACTTACGTCACCAAATGCGGAAACAAAGTCATCACCATCACACCCAAAAGTATCAAGATTTGGAAGAATTTTGAAGAAACCCGAACGATATCAGCCCGATTGAAACACCGTGAAATTATATTTAACATTCACGTTCTCTCTATCAACCTTATCATAAATTTGCTATTATTATTAATATAAAATACTGAATTATGTATATATAAGAACTTAAATATATAAACTTTTTTTGAATTAATAACAAAAAAAAAAAAAAAAAAAAAAAAAAAAAAAAAAAAAAAAAAAAAAAAAAAAAAGGAAGATGTCACATACATATGTGACACTAGTATTAGTATCAATATTACTATATGTATTATACACTGAAGTCATCTGCATAATAAATATATTTTAGTTCTTGCTTAACTCTCGTCTTGTTCATGACAGTTACAGTAAAACCCGCTTAAGAGAAACCCGTTTAAGAGAAAAACCCTCTTACCTGAATCACTTTCTTCATCCCCAAGTATTTTCCGAGCAATTTCCCTTAAAACACTCCGCTTAAGTGAAACTCGCTTAAGTGAAAAACCCGGATAACTGAAACATATTTTCAATTAATTTTTAATATACTTACTTCATTGAAAAAAACTCTCTTAAGTGAAAAAAAAATGAATCGAATGGAACAAAAATTTGCTAGTTTTCGTTTTTCAATAAATTATTTCTGTGTTATTTAATCGTTGTTTTATTTAACTTCTTTCAAGGCAAGTTCAAAAGATAAAAAAAATATTGGCGCAAAATTTTAAAGAGTTCGCGTATAAGCAATAACAGGTCTACTTAAAGCAGTCGTTTAGCTTGGAGACTTTGTCTAACTTTTTCATAATTTTAATCAAGTTAGATAACTCTTCTAACTAATGTGGGTTTTACAACAGAACCTAAGCGAATTTGCGTTGAACAACCCTTAATTTGACAGATACACAACTCACACAACTACAAAAACACAAAAAAAAAAAAGGAAAAAGAACAGACAACTTCAAACCAAATGATTTTTCGCCGAAAAAAGTGCATTTTATATACTACCACGGTACAGATTTTGATTGTTTATAAGTAGGCTTTGGATTCTCATGCACTTAAAATCTGAAAATATGCGCTCAAAAATGCAAAATATGCATTTAAAATATGCACTTAAGACCAATTCAACTTAATTTCTATTCCATACATAAACACATTTTCTTCATCTTTAAAAATAAGTTAAATTTTTTATTTTTATTAAAATAAAATAATATCTTAAAACGAAATTAACATTTAATAAAAAAAAACATTGTTAAATAAAAAATAAACATCTTTAATTTTTGTTTGTTTAATTAAAATAAATTATTCTAAATAACAGAAAATTTCTCAATGAATTTGAAAAGTTTTAGTTGCCTAAATCATAAAATTTTTCTTGAAGTTTTCGAATTCGAAACGTTGCCGATTTGGGTCTCAAGAATGACTTATATGTATAACGAAAAAGATCGCTCGACGTCAACTGAAGAAGTTGAGCGTTTTTAAAGAACCAATCTCATCGACGTATATTCGTATATGGTGTGGTAGACTCAAAAACTAAGCATGAGTGAATCAGTCAACATTTTTCAGTTTATATGTAGTGGTTTATGTGTAGTCGCAACCGAAAACGGTTGGCTGTTGTACATGAGACGTGTTAGGCTTTATGCGCGAAGCAGATTAAACCAGCAGCAGCACCAGCACCGTCAACAGCAAACAGCACGCTGGCCAGCATATACTTTTCAAACACATTAAACCAGCATCGTGTTGTAATTTTTTTACATTTATACGTCTTATTGTTGTTGCATTTTGTGTTATTGTAACCAGCAACAGCAAATTTTTGATTTTGACTAAACAACGCTGTTGACGTTGCTGGTGCTGGTCTATTTTGTGTTGAACGATTAAAATACATTGGCGCAAAATTTTAAACAACCTATTATTAAGGTATTAGTATGATACTACTTAACAATTTGCTAACTATATAGTAGTTTACTAACTCATTCTTAATTTTAAACATTTTCTAACTAGTATCGTACTAAAAGAATTTTCTTAATAAATTGCTTCTGAACACACCTAAAACAATGACATTTCGTGTAAAAAATAAGTACACTAACCTTTTTTGATGTTTTGCAAATGTCAAAGAGCCATATGAAGCTAGCACGATACTAAAAAAATAAAGTAGTTATTCGATAATTTTAACCTTAATAAAAGGGTAGAGAAAGTATGATGCTATATTCGATTAAAATTTGCAAATTCGTTGTTTTAACCTAGTATCATACTAAACCAGCTTTAGCATCGTACTAATTCAATTAAAATTTTACGTCATTGTTTCTAAAACAATGGCTTTCGCTGTTGCTAGTGACTTTGGTGCTGGTTCAATCTGTTTCGGGCTTTAAGCTTTACCATATTATACCCACACACTTTCGTTTTCGATAGATGATCGTCTAAATTTCGTCTCATTTATACAGTTTCAAACACAAAGACTTAATTTTTTTTTTCATTTCAATGTTTTGCCAGCACAATCTAGTCACGTGCACCTTTGTTTATATAATGCTTTATATTGTAGTATTTGAATATGGTTCAAGATTGTGAAATGAATAAAAGAAATAAATAATAGTCTTAAGGTTCGATTGCACTGACATAAACTTTATATTTTTTTTACTGTCTAGTTTAGTTTTTGAACAATATAATGTAGATAGGTACTCTAAAAATATTTTTTTTTTTTTTTTTCGTGGGTAGGTGAAGAATCTTTATAGACACTACCATATGAGCCCGGTACTCATAGTAGTGTGAGATTTTTACTCACTAAAAAACACCTCCCTTTTGTTCTTGCGACTACAACTAAGTTACCTTATCAAGTAGTTTTAATTTCATTATATTATAATCACGTTTGGCAGGAAGCTCCCCACTGAGAGGACCTGCGGAACTCTAAAAATATAAATTTATTATAAAATATATATGCAAAATTATGCAAAATATGCATTTATAGTAAAATATGCACACAAAAATGCAAAATATGCATTTATAGTAAAATATGCAAAAATATGCACTATAAGATTTGTTAATCGTAGAACACTTTCGTACGATTGTTTGGAATTTATAATATTCAGTGAATGAGTCTATTTACAAAGAACATCTGTAAAAGTATTCTTTATCCATATTGACAATGGTCATTAAATACCAAAGCAAATCGAAGAAAAAATGTTTCCTGATGTTTTATTCGATTTGCTTTGGTATAATAATGACCATTGTCAATATGGATAAAGTATACTTTTAAAAGATAAACTAGCTATTTGCTGCTGTTAAAGTAAGACGAGCTCTTTAACGTTAAAGTATAGTTTATGTCCTGTAAAATTTACAAAAAGTCGGTTCTCGTTTTATACTCAATATTTATAGTCGACTCCCATTCTAAAATTGATTTAGAGTAGGTTTTAAATGTTTAAAATTTTGCGCCATTGTTGCTAGCATTAAATCTACGCTTAATGGAATTTTTAAATCCGCTTAAGTAAAAATTTTTTTTTTGACTTATCCGAACTCCGCTTAAGTGAAATTATTTTTCACTTAAGCAATTTTCGTTTAAGTGAAAAACCCGCTTAAGTGAAAGAAAGACTTGACATTTTGCCGTTTCTCTTAAGCGGGTTTTACTGTATTTTGTTTCAATTAACAGGTTTTCACGGGAGATTTTTTTATCTCGGTTAAAACCGGTGTTTTTTCTAAAATCCAATAACCGCGAAACCGGTTATTTACTTTGGTACCACAGAAATAAGAAAAGTGTAGAAAACGTCTTTGAAACAAGATCTCCTTGTCTCATAAGAACTGCACTTTTGTGCAACATGCGACGTTATTCACCACTTCCATCTTTTCTTTCATAGAGTAATTAAGTGATGTGGTGGGAAAGTGAAATCGTTTTAAACTACATACTACACCCTTTCGTAAAATTGCGTAGTATTGTTTTGTATATTATTGTGTGAATGTAACTTTTTTGTTTTTGAATTTTTAAAATTAATTTATTGAGGAAACCGTATTTCCCGACCAAGTGATGAAAGTCTTATAAAACGATAAAAGGAACTCATTTATTATTTATTAATTTTCAAAATGAAATGTCGACTATTTTCTCGTTTAAAAAAAAGAATTTTTCGAAAAAAATTTAAATTTTGTGTTAACTAGATACCTATGCTTGTATTTTTTTTAACTCATATTTATTTCATCTCAATTAAAACAATAGTATGTAAGTAACACAACACTTTAACTAGAGGATTTTCTTTTCTGAAAAAAGCTTATCTACATACATGTTTGTTTCTACTTATAGTTTATTTGATATGAACGTAAAAAAATTTAACATAAAAAACCGAAAACCGGTTATTGAAAAAACCGCTTGTTTTGTCCGGTTGAAACCGTAAGGTTAAATCAAGAGGGAAAATAACCGGAAAAACTGAAAACCGGTTAATTGGGAATAACCGCCATCACTAATATAAGTTCTCCAATCGGAGAATATTTCAACTATAACTCCTTAAAATCTCACATTTTTTATATTTGTGAACGTAATCGTTAAGTTGAAGGAGTGTTGACACAACAAAGCATATCTACGTATCTCGTATTCCACATAAATTCTGAATGACTTAATAGTGTGGAAAAAATAACGTGTCGGCTTAAGGAAATTCTACATTTACATTCTACAAATGTAACCGTGTAAGTAGGCGTGTCAGTGGGCTGAAATTTTCTTTAGTGATTTCTTACGATGTGTTATATCATATCTGAAAGTTTCTTAACAATCGGACATGTGGTTCAAAAGTTATTGAATTATGACGTCGTATCCATACAACCCAAACCACTGTGCAATGGCGCAAAATTTTAAACAGCCTATTATTAAGGTGTTAGTACGATACTACTTAACAATTTGCTAACTTTATAGTAGTTTACTAACTCATTCTTAATTTTAAACATTTTCTAACTAGTATCGTACTAAAAGAATTTTCTTAATTAATTGCTTCTGAACACACCTAAAACAATGACATTTCGTGTAAAAAAGTAAGTACACGAACTTTTTTTTTGATGTTTGCACATGTCAAAGAGTCATAATAAAGCTAGCACGATACTAAAATAATAAAGTAGGTATTCGACGATTTTAACTTTAATAAAAGGGTAGAGAAAGTATGATGCTATATTCGATTAAAATTTGCAAATTCGTTGTTTTAACCTAGTATCATACTAAAACAGCTTTAGCATCGTACTAATTCAATTAAAATTTTGCGCCAATATGTTACTAATTTCGAGAAAAAGGAAATAGGTTTGAAATAAATGTTTATAGGTATTCAAAAAAGAGGAAGATTCTTGCCTTACCTTCTTAAATATTCTGTGCGACTTAATGCTGTACTGTTTTTTAACGTGAAAACTTCGACACACAACTTATCACTCCCTCTGTATTAGATTTTGTCACTTGTAGCCACGTGAATCTTGAAACAGCTAACAAGCGTATGTGCGCACATTTTCTCGTTATACAAGCAATTTTTCTTTTATCCTTTACCAGAATTTTCGAATACCGAATGTTAAAAATCTAGAATTTCTGAATGCAGAATTATGGATTTACAAAATTTTCAAATAGGTATAGAATTTCGGATTTTCAGAATTTTGAAAAACAGAATTTTGACCAACCCAGAATTATGACCCTAACCCATGGTACCCCTCATATAACTTTTTTGCTATTTTGGAAACAATAAAGATACAACCGATTTTGATCAATTGTTTTATGTTAAAGCTGGAAAAACATTTGAATAATATAATGTATTTTAAGAACTCAATATAGGTATATACTCGTATTTCGAAAACCTGAATGCTCTTGAAACTTGAATGCTAAAATTTTGCGACCTGAATGAGGCTTACAAAAGATTGATATCATTATTCAAACACGTTTCAACCTTAACTTAAATTAATAGTTATGAAATCGAAGTCGTTCCCATTAGCGTAATGGTTCCTTTTATTCCTAACACCAAATATGGTTGAAAGATGTAAGTCACTATTTTTAGCCACTCTACCATCCTTTGGCCTTAAATTAATTTGTATCTATATGTCTAAGTATAAATACTCCAAAAGAAATTTTTTTTTTCTTAAATGAGGAAAACAAGTATCAAATGTCTTATAAATTTTATTCAAAATAATTATGAAAAATAATGACGTGTCTTAATAAAGCTTTTAGCCAGCACACTTTTAAAAGTGAATAAAACGCTTATGCCCACTTAAAGTTCACATTTTTTAATATAGGCGCTAAAATAAGCCATTATTTATTAAAGTCAGCATTTTTTTTAAACGCAAACAACAAAAAAAAACTAAAGGGAATATACATAATTTAGGTTAGCAATCAGAGTGAACTTAAATTGAATTTAAATCGCTGAAAGGTTGATAGTTAAGATGGCGTTTAATTCAACTGACATATGTCAGATTCAACATAAAGAGTATTTAAGTTGTTGAAATGTTGTTAAGTGAAGTGAATTCAACCCGGTTAGTATTCTAGTAGTCGTCTAATTTCGTTCATGATTGAAGCAAAAATTTTAAATGTAAATAAATCCCAATGTTAAATTTATCCTTTGTTTTGCAAATTTTTAAGTCTAAACTTTAAAAATTTTCTACTATGCTATATTAAATATAAATAAACTGCATTATATTTGCATGACTGCATTCGACAACTTTGTTCATAACAGTCAAAATGAGATCAAATTTGCAGTGGTTTTTGATTTGTTGCCGTCAAATGAAAATGGTTTTTTAAAAATTTCATCTTTGGCCGTGTTTTATTGGTTAGTGAATACATTACATCGCAAAATTTAACATGGAAAACAACAACAAACGATTAGTGAATAAAAATAAGCTAGTAATTGAAATGGATAACACAAGTCTGCATCAAAAAAGCTGTCTGGATTTTTTCAACTAATTTCTATGTATTTAGGTGTTCTGAAAACTAAAAAATACTAAAAAAATTCCAGAACGTCAGGTTATTTTACAAAATGCAAAATTTTATTATAAAAAGGTGTTTTTTGGGCTTATTTAATCATAAATAATAGGTACAATTTTGTTTTGACTGCTGTTTTTAATTGTATATAGGCCATAACTATCATTTCTTTCTAATTAAAGAACGTCCTGGGTGAGCTAAATTAACAAACATAAAAATGTAACCTGAACGTGCGCGCTCTGCTAGAAAGTGGCGTAGATGAAAAAAACCGGCCGTTGTGTGCAACCTGCGACATTATTCACCACTTCCACCTTTTCTCTTATAAGTAATTTAGTATAGTGGTAGGAAGTTTAAATCGTTTTAAAAATTGAGATTTTGTGTTAACTAGATATGTATATGTCTGTTCTTTTTCGAAAATCATTTTATTTCATTTCAATTAAAACAATAGTATGTAAGTAACAACACTTTCACTAGATGATTTTTTTTCTGAAAAAAGCTCATATACATGTATGTACATGTTTGTATGTACATATAGTTTATTTGATATGAACATACATATGTACATATTTTAAGACTTCAAAATTTTTTTATTTAAAAAATCGAAAACCTGTTATTGAAAAAAAAACGTTTTTTTTTGTCCGATTAAAAACAGAATAAATCGGCTTGGAAAATAGCCGTAAAAACCGAAAACTGGTGAATTGGGAAAAACCGCCATCCCTATGGCGTAGTACAATTAGGTATTAACTCGTCATATGTTTTATATATCTTGGTTTAATATAGTGCAATGTCGTCTGTGCGGAAGTTTGTGAATTCGTCTGACAGTTTCTGTTATATTTGTGGCGAGTTATATGGTATTAAAGCAACAACTTAATATTATGGACTTTGTTAAAAAAGTATACTTCGCGTATTTTGGCTCGAAACTTGGAGATCAGGATAAAGTTTGGGCACCTCATAAAGTCTGCAAACGATGTGTTAAAGACCTTCGGAATTGGTTTAAGGGCAAGAAAAAAGCGTTCCGATATGCGATTCCTATGGTATGGCGCGAGCAAAAGAACCATAGTGATGATTGTTACTTTTGTTCGTGTAATGTGAAAGGCTATAATTCAAAACGGAAGCAGTCTATTTCATACCCCAATCTGCAATCAGCTATTCGTCCCATCCCTCATGAGACCGAAATACCAGTGCCCAGGGCACCTGCTACCTTGGAAGAGATTACAAGTTCTGACGAAGATGGTGCTGTTTCTGCATCCGATGACAAGCAAAGTTTTGAAATTGAAGATGACAGCAGTCCGAAATTGTTTTCCCAGGGCGAGCTTAATGATTTGGTAAGAGACTTAAATCTTCCCAAAAACGCTGCTGAGCTGCTTGGATCAAGGCTTAAAAGCAGGAACTTACTTTTGCGGGGAGTGTCTTTCTCCTGGTTTAGATCTCGTGAGAAGCAGTTCTCTTCTTACTTTGCCCAAGAGGACGAGTTGGTTTATTGTACCAATATTGAAGGTTTGATGGATAAATTTAAGATCTCATACGACCCAGCACAGTGGCGTATTTTCATATATTCTTCAAAAAGAAGCCTTAAAGCAGTTCTGCTTCACAATGGCGGTTTCTATGCTTCGATTCCTGTCGGTCATTCGGTACACCTCAAGGAAACCTACAAGAACTTGGAATTGGTTCTTGGCAAATTAAAATATAAAAACCACGGTTGGCAAGTGTGCGGTGATTTCAAAATCTTGGGCATGTTGCTTGGACAATAATCTGGGTTTACCAAATTCCCTTGCTTTTTGTGTCTATGGGATAGTAGAGACCGAGCAAATCACTGGACCAAAAAGTGTTGGCCTGCGAGGGAGCTTAAAGTTGGCGAAAAGAACGTCCTGCATGAAACTTTGGTGCCTCCTCATAAAATTCTTCTACCACCGCTTCATATAAAGCTGGGATTGATGAAGCAGTTTGTAAAGTCACTTCCAAGAGATGGAAATTGCTTCAAATACTTAACATCAAAGTTTCCAGGCCTCTCGGAAGCAAAGTTGAAGGAAGGTGTTTTCGTTGGACCAGATATTAGACGACTTATGGCTGATCCACAATTCATCATAACGATGACGGATCCTCAAAGAGAAGGGTGGATTGCCTTTAAAGAGGTCATAGAAAATTTTTTAGGCAATAACAAAGACCCTAACTACAAACAAATCGTTGAAAAAATGTTAAAAACATTTCAAGCTTTAGGTTGCCTTATGAGTTTAAAAGTACATTTTCTAAATTCCCACCTCGACTACTTTCCAGATAACTTAGGAGATTTGAGTAAAGAGCAAGGTGAACGATTTCACCAAGATATTAAGGAGATGGAAAAAAGATACCAGGGAAGATGGAGCGTCTCAATGATGGCAGACTACTGTTGGACGCTTCAGAGAGACATTCCAGATGCTTCCCACAAACGAAAATGTACCAAAAGGAGTCTCACTGGGAAAAAGATATGTGTTTAGTGCTTACTAATAAATGTATTTTAGATAAAAAAATAAGTTTTGTTAAGCAATTATAAATTTAAAAAAATATTTTTAGTCTTTTATCTTTTATTTTAAGATGATAAATTGTTTAACATAGATACCCATACTGTCGGAAATAGTGACGTTCTGTGACAAAATGAAAGTCATTTTCTGATTCAGCACATCCAAAATCATAAGAATAACGCAAAAAAATCAAAGCAGCTCACAATTTTTTTTTTTTGCAGACTTGTGTAATTTAGTGAAGATGGAGTTTCGGATGTTGAAATGTAGGAGGTGTTTAGGTGGTGTCCGAAAAAATATATGTGGCATACTTGAGGGTGTGTTCGTTGTTATTCATTTTGTTAAATATACCTTGCCTTTACTAATCCAAAGTGTGATCGCTCCGAAATTTATAGAACAAATATTTTTTCAAATGCAAAACTTTAATTCATACCATAATTCCGGCTTTACACTACTGCCACTAATTTTGTCATAAAATATTGAAATATTGAATTCGATAGATATGTTTTATCAGTTCACTGGCATTTGTTCAAAAATGTCGTATAAGTGCGGCATTATGCTGAATTTATATAACAATACTGAAAAAATTTAAGCTAAACTCTCAGAACACCTATTTTATTTTTTTAGTATCGTTATAACTTCATATGAATCTTTAACATTTAAAAACGTCAAAATACCATAGGTCTGTTTACTTAGTTTTTTGCACGAACTACTATTGTTTTAAGGTTGCTCAAAATCAATTTATTAAAAGAAATTGCCTTAGGCTAGGCCGTTTTGCAACTGTTTGGTTCAAGAAACTAAAAAGTTTGTGTTTTGACACAAACTAAACGATTGCCTAAAATGAGTTCGCTATTTTGTGTAACATATAATTATATGCACCTGCGCGGACATTCAACCAAATAGTTCATCTGTTTTCTATAAGTATAAAAACAGTGTTGTGCAACTAAAAATTGAATGTGCGCTCCCAGCCTTAAGACGATATTAGTTAAAAAATGTTTAAAATTAGAAAACTACTTTAAAGTTAGGATATATATAAGAAGTATAATACTAGTACCTCTTATTAGGCTGTTTAAAATTTTGCGCCAATGTCATTTTATTGAGTACTATGTTTTTTTTCTCCAATACTCAGTATATATATGCGATGTATTTTCGCACTTTTGTAAGTTTTAAATCAAATTTAACAGTGAGAAGAACTCTAAATCAACTCGATCTGCATTTTCATGAATATTTCAACTCAATCTGCATTTTCATGAATATTTCAACTCCAGCTTAAAAACGAGATACAGATCTTTCGAACACATCCACAACATTCCACAAGCAGGAAGGAACAAGGAAGAGTGAGTTAAAGAGTGAATAAAGCGTTTTTTTGGTACTTGTATTACTGCGCTAGATATAGATTACCAATAAAACGCGCCTTTTGTCTCAAGTACAAATTGAACTCGCAAAGCTATGCACCTAAAGCCTTATTTATTAGATTTCACAAATACTCGGTCCAACCTCGGAGTAGTTAAAACGAATCGAAGCACTTCCGAAGTTAGGTTTCGCCACGTCAAACAAATCCTAATTTATGAAATATTTTCTTAGCCTATTATTAGTAATGTCTTAATTGAAAATTTTCTTTTATTAAATGATAGATTCAGATTATACACATTAAACAAAACTGAAAACAAATTTACTAAAAGTTTTAGAAGCCGTTTTTTAGAAAGAAAGTGAGTAAGTAAGTAAGTAAGTAAGTATAAGTAATTCATTTATTTTCAATTGTTATTTCACAAAATTTACAATCTTATGAATAAAAAAGCTATGGCTTTGCCGTCAGGCTGGTTAGCAATTATGTATTTAAAGTATTATATCAAGAAAAGATAAATATATTTAAACTTAAATATCAAACATATTCCGTAATTAAAAGCATTCTATACTTAAAAATAGTTTTTAAAAAATTACTAAAAATCTTCCAATCACACTCGTTTAAAATTTGAAGTGTTTCTTGCAAAGTTAACACATTTTTACCAAAAAACGCTAGTCTTTGTTGCTTGAATATTGGGCATATGCTCAGAAAGTGGAAACAGTCCTCTTTTGATTTAAGGTTGCATAGCGTACAAAACTGATTGAAGCTCCTGTTGTAAGGTGTACCATTTAAGTTGAAAAGTTCGCATCTTGCCTTGAAAATTAAAGAAATTTCTTTGTAGCTAAGTTCATCATGAAAGTAGTTTCTTTGGTTGAGATTATAGTGAAAGAAAGTGAGTACCTATATCCTTGTTTTAATATTAAAAAAAAAAAAATTTACACCATCCAGACGATTTTGTGAAGAGCCCTGATAAAATATGAAAATAACAAACAAAATTATACTCAAAAATGAGTATCGTGTTCGTGTATCAAAAATGAGAGCATTTCTAATTTTAGTACAGTTTAGTACATGTTTTGACAAACATTTATCAGAATGAGTTCCAGAATCGCATTATGTGAGTTCATGAAATGTAAAAATGAAAAATGGCTGTGAAAACTGAAATGATAACTTTTTTATCACTTCACAGTTTCACAGATAGAGAATTGACCCCCAGGTGCTAAATGGGTTTAGTTTGACGTTAGACAATTGTTCTAGTCGTGAACTCAAATTCAAACTATACGTCATGATTAAGATACAAATTATAAAAACCATTATTAATGATGAAAGGGACATAAAATCGTTTTTTTTTTTTTTTAAATTAACTTTTGAAATTGATTGAATTTCGAATAATATCTACTATTCATCTGAAGGTTTAAATTGAATTAAATTGTTAATGAGGGACCACTAAGCATATATATGTCTAGTTTAGGATTGACATTTAAATTTATGCTAAGTTCCATTCGTTTATTACAAAGGGCCAATATGTTAAAAAAAAAAGAACAATAAAATGTTTTTTTGGTATTTATTTAGTAACTTGAAAAAAGCCATACTTAAAACCCCCCTGGTTTTGCATATGTGTTCAAATTAACAAGCATTCACTGTACCTAAGACTAATATTAATTAAGCTGATTCGTCTGAGCTTTTAACCGCGGGAATCACAGAAAAGATTATTTTTTTTTATTCAAAACGAGAAGATATTGAATATTTATAATATTTCATACTGCCTTTAGTCAAATACGAGACTCGGGATTGAAATTGCCAACAAATCGCCGGAGATTCAACTTCTGAGGCTTTTTTCTATTAATGACTGATAAGTTATTTCGCCTAAAAATAAGTTATGCACCTACAAACATACAATTATAATCAACAAAATAACAGATTGAATTTGATAAAGTTTCTAATATAAATGATGTCTTCATTAAAGCGCGGTGTTTAGTTAAAGTGCAAAGATTAAAAACTTGTAAGCATACAAAATTAGTTTAGATTGAGCCACATAATAAAATGATTTTACGAAATGCATTATTTGTTGTGATAATTATTGCATTGTTTGTTCGAAGAACACTAGCTCAACATCCAAATGTACCTTGTCCTAACGTATTTGAATATGCTCGAGCTGATGATAAAAATATTGGACTAATAACTGTCAATAAAGTCAGCTATGGAGACACTGTGGTAGAAATTGAACTGTCACAGTCCGGATCAATAAATTCGGTAAGAATGATATTAAAAAAAAAACGAAAATCTACAATTAGTTTTTACGAAACTTCCTTGTATGGTTCAAGGCTACAAAGTGGCGTAGGATAGCATATATGTGTGTTATGTAAAGAGTTTTCAAATCGGGAATTGACAACTTTCAACTTTCCTTTTAAATCAATGACCAAACTTTCAGTGTCAAAACATGATGTAAAAACAACATGTTCACAGACGAAGAAAGCTTACAAATAATTAAAATTTATGAGTGGCCAATTTTCGGTCGTAGTATGCTTCATCAGATGAAAACTAAAAGCGTTTTCGTTTGGTAATCCGGAAGAACCTTCCGAAACTCTCCGATCTGAAATGCAAAACAAACAAATTGCAACACTTTTTTTATTCTGAAATTGAATTTGTGAAATGTCAAATGCAGATGGCAAATTGAAGTTGTTTTTATTTTTCATTACTTATAAACATGGTAAAAACTAATCTGAAGGACTTGATCTTATTTGCGAGGAATATTCCTTAATAGCTTCCAGGAACTTTTCCTGGGCTCTTTGACTTCGATGGCGAATATAAGAAAATCTCTTATAAGAAAAACTCAATTATTAATCACTTATTCTAATGCACGAATCACATCTCCATTAGATTAAGTCTTAAAATATATTTGTGTTACTTATGTATCTTTGGATTTTCATTTATAAAAATAAAGGATAAACTACATCTTGAACAATTTTTTTTAAGATAAGTTTTTGTATGCATGCGTGGAACCGTTTTCCTTTTTTCATTCTTTTTTATAAGAAAGTTGAAATCTTATGTCTATTCTTTCTATTGCTGTATAAAATATATTCTTTAGCTTTTTGAACTTTCTTATATCCGTCATCTTCTTTATTCATGACAGAAATAACATTTCAGGATTTTGACGTTGAAATTGTGCGTCTTATTATTTTTTTTCAACTCCAGAATCGATTTTCAATCTTTTCTTTTCAAAAGAAGAACTGTCATCTAGTGTCAAACGAACGATTTAAGAAGCATTCGGAACGACAAATTAATGATAAGTTATTCCAAAAATTCAATGAAATTTGTAGCCGAGTTAAGAAAAATGGGTTTAACGAATTGACAGCTGGACCCATGTTCTGTAACTCAGGCGATAACTTATCACATCGTTACAAAATGAAGCGATTTGTTTCTGTAACTTGTTGCGATAAATTCAATTTGGAAGGCGATAAGACGAACTGTCATGTTGACATTTAAAAACAAAAACATTTCTCAATTCAGTGTTTTCAAGTTCAAGATTTTTTGTGTGTTAAGAGTATATACAATTTTAAAATTACTTAAACACAAGTAGCACAAAATGGTATAATTTCGGTATCACATTTCTTAATTCATACTTTATTCCTTCTTTATTAGGTATGTCAATTTATGCCTACTTAATTCCATCTTAATATGATCTTTATGAGGTATTGTCTTAAAGAACTTAACTCGGTGTGTTTACTCCTACTTAAAGCATTCTTAAATACTTCTTAAATTGGCATTTCTTAAATCGTTCTTTTTTGTTACTTAATTCCTTCTTTAATCCTTCTAAAAACATAACTTTTTTGTTTTGGTGCTAAATCGGTATTTTTCAAATTCTTTAATACGTATTTAAGTCTTCTAAGATAGTATGATTTATAACGCCGGTTTCGTACTTTTAGTTTTAGATGGAAAGCAAAATGTGTGAACCGAATTTATTAAATCTTTAAAAAAAAAAGAGATTGTTTCATTATTGCAGACAAACAACAATTAAAATAGCATTTATGTACAATGTGACATTTTTTATGACATCCATTTATGTAACTGACAAAATGTCCATACTTAATTCATACTTTATTCCTTCTTTATTGGGTAGGTGTACCAATTTATGGCTACTTAATTCCGTGTTAATTTCGTCTTTTTTAGGTATTGCTTTACAGAACTTAACATGGTGTGTTACTTCTACTTAAAGCATTCTTAAATACTTCTTAAATTGGCATTTCTTAAATCGGTTGTTTTTGTTACTTAATTCCTTCTTTAATCCTTCTAGAAACATTCCTTTTTTATTTTGGTATTAAATCGGTATTTTTCAAATTCTTTAATACGTATTTAAGTCTTCTTAAAGAGTATAATATTAAAAACACCGGTTTCGTGGTTTTAATAGTTTTCGTGTAAGTTGGATAGCAAAATGTGTGAACCTAATTTATTAAATCTGTGGAATAAAAAAAAGAGATCGGGTCATTATTGCAGACAAAAAGCAATTAAAATCGCGGAAATATGTAAAAATGATAAATTTTTTGTTAACAATAAGGAACCATCCAGTTATGTTACTGACAAAATGTCTATTGACACGGCTGAAAACTTGAGTCATGTTAACGAAGAGCTATTTTGTTCGGAAGTTCATAAAGCCAGTGAAACTGAGAAATATAATATGTTCGAAAAAGTCGTTAGTGAGCCAGGTAAAAGTGGCCCAGATAAATTTAATAAGGAAAAATTCGAATCCGAATTGGTTAATTGGGCAATTGAACATCGTGTGAACAACGTCCAACTTAAAGCGTTTCTTGAAATCTGGAACCAATACGTTCCATTGCCACAATTACCCAAAGATCCGAGGACGCTCATGAAAACGCCCAGAATATTGAACATTTTCTCTGATCCAAATGCAAAAAATGATCATTATTGGTATTACGGCTTGAAAAAATCTTTGGTGCGTACACTTGGGCAGTTCAAAGAGCTCCCAGATATTTTACATTTAAATATCAATGTTGACGGTGTACCAATCTCAAGATGTTCTACCGAATCCTTCTGGCCAATTCTTTACAACATCCATGAAATGCCAGAAATTCGACCCTCAGTAGTTTCAATTTTCCACGGAAAGAGTAAGTGAAATAAATACTTAGTTCGTATTCGAAATTAATTTGTAAAATAGTTTAATATACATACATACGAGTAATAACTTTGATCATATAGATAAACCTTCAAGTTTGGAATTGTTTTTACGCCAGTTTGTTGATGAATTAAAAGAGGTTATGGAAAATGGTCTGAAAATTTCAAACAAACGTGTGGAATTCAAAGTGAGATGTTTTCCGCTGGATTCACCCGCAAGATCGCAAATGAAAAGTCAGTTGATTTTGAAAATAGCATATTTAATATAAAGAAATGTTAATCTTTTATTTTTAGATGTAGCGTATCACAATTCAAAAAATTTTTGTCACAAGTGTGTCGTGAAAGGGAAGTATTCGGATATCACAAAACACACTATTTATCCGAAATTCGATGCGGAACAGCGAACAAATCATGGCTTTCGCAATGGATCATACCCAGAACATCGTTTTGGAGAAACGCCCTTAACTGATTTAAATATCGATATGATTCGGGATTTCCCTGTTGGGGATGAATTGCATTTAATAGACTTAGGAATCACAAAACGTTTATTAAACGGATGGAAGAATGGTGAATTAGGAAATGCAACCAGATGGTCTTCTCTTATGAAAAATCAAATCACAGACTACTTAAAATCCGTAAAGAAACCGGTAGAAATCCACCGCGTTATCCGTGGAATTGATGAAATGGCATTTTGGAAAGGCACGGAATATCGTACTTTTCTCTTGTATACAAGCGTCGTTATCTTGAGAAGATTTTTGCCAACCAAATACTATCAACATTTTTTGTTATATTTTTGTTCTATAACGATTTGTTCCTCAAAATATCATTTGACTGACTTATTAGACACAGCTGAGGAAATGATTTTAGATTTTTTAAAGTTATTCGTAAAACTATACGGTAGCCAACATGTTGTTTGTAACATACACAATTTATGTCATTTAGTCGATGAAGTTCGCCATTTTGGACCCTTAATTTCATTTAGTACTTATCCCTTTGAGACTAAATTGAACAGCATCAAAATGGACTTGCGAACAGGTCATTTACCTCTTGCACAAGCAGGGAAAAGAGAAGTTGAGAGGGAAAATGCTATGCTCAAAGAAGTTACAAATAAATCAAATACGAGTATTTGGCCTATTTTGAAAAAAAAAATCAATTCAACGACTTTTGATAATAACTACACATTTTATTCAGAAATTATATTCAAAGATTTTCTCATCAACAATTCAGAAGGGAACAATTTTTTTTTATCTGCTGATTTAAAAATTGTTATGACCAAATATATAGCTGTTGACAAAAGAAATGGTAAAACGTATATTTTTGGATCGGAATTTGCAAAGCTTAATGATTTTTTTGAATTTCCATTTCCATCGCGCGTTCTACACATTTATATCGCAAACTCCACATTTTTACGACCAAAAATGTATTCGATTGACTGTATTAAAGCAAAAATGTTCTCTTTAAGATATTTAAATGACTATAATACCGATATGGACGAAGAAGATGAACAACTTGAAAATGTATCTTATGTTTTTATCCCTCTAAATCATACTTTAAAATAACAACAGATAATTTTATTTTGTTATAAGCTTTTTTTAATATGTATAAACATAAGTAAATAAAAAAATATAATAAATAAATACGAGAAAGTAAAAACTATTTTTTTTCAAATTTAAACTGATGAATAATAATCTTCTTTTTGTAAATAAATAAACATACGAAAATAAATATAAATTATTTCGATTTCAAACTTAATAATGTTTGAGTAAATGCATTTAATTTTCATCGCCGCCTTCTTCGATATCAAAGTCATTGTCGTTTATGCTATTCATATTCTGGTCAGTTAGCCTCCTCTTTGAACTTCCATAGGCAGCAACTTTCGCTCTCTTTCGTTGACCAGGGTGACGAGAATCATTGACTTTTAAGTTTTGTGAACAGTTTTTTGCTCTTCCCTGAAAAAAGTGCGAAAAAAAGTGTTTTGCCGGTGTTGCACCTGTAGTTTTGCATATGACAAATTTAAACAAATTTAGAAAAGTCACATGTTTACAAAATGAAAACTTCGTTCCACCAGTATGAATTGTCCCAAGCCAAGTAGTTTGAGACCAAAATGTTTTGTCAAATATTTCACTCGACAATTCTAAGCAACAAGTGCTCAGGTCGTCCTTCTTTCGTTCGATCCCAATGATGCTAAAACAAAACTTTATAAACTTTTGTTTATAAACTTCGTCATTCAACGAGGTTTCAAGTTTCGTTAGACAGTCTTCAGATATAATTTTTTTAAATGGCATTAATTGCGATTCATCTAAAAGTGATGGATTGCAATGAAAACAATGTGGACATTTGCCGGCTCCATCACTTTTTCCTGCCAAAAGCATCTTCATTCCTTGCTGTAACGTAATGACGTGGTTCGACAATTTGGTAAGTATATTCATGATATTTGGATCACCAGCACTAGTTGTCGTATGGTTAGGATTTGGTAATAAAATTTGGGTGGCTTCATTTTGTCTTTGGATATTGTTACTCTCCCCATATACATCATACAAAATTTCTTGCAAATTTGGCTGAGCTGGTATTTTTTCAATAGATGGTGTGATGATTTGCTGGTTTCCAGAATTATGGTATTGTAGACCACTATAGTTTGACGCTTTTGCCTGTTCATAGTTTCCATCGGGTATTACGAAAACCAAATTGTTATCTGATGTATATGTATTGTCTGTACCAATCTAAGAAACGAAATTGAGAAAAAAAGTATTTTACGGAATATAAATCTAAAATTAAATCATTTTCCTTACTTCATTTTCAAAGTTTTCATTCATCTGCTGAGTTCCTGCTGCTTTTGTCGAACATGACGTTGACGAATCCATTAACGCTACTCTGCTAGGAGGTACGCTATAAACTTTTGTTGGAAACACAGCATTTTGATTAAGTAAATTAACAGAGTGCTGATTTTTTCTTGTGAATCGTTCCGATTTCTCAATTTCGGATTCGGAAGTTCCACTCTCAGAATTGAGCAATCTATCCGCTTCAGCGTTCGCTTCCTCCCATGTCTCAAAGTTTCTTTTGATAACTTTTTCTTTCCCAGCGAACCATTCCTTCGTGTTATGCACATTTGGTTTACACGAAGGGTCAAACCTTTTGGCTTTTAGACTTTTTCGGGGCCAATAAATTACTTCATTTTGAGTACTTGGGTCAATGACAGCCCAAGTAGCCGGAACAGCTTCAATTACACTCTTATGCTTGACGATAATATACATATTTCTGTAAATAAATCTGAGTAGATATGCACAAAATATATTTTTTTTTTACTTTAAAGGTAGGTACTTCAAAAGTTATACGAATACAATTTATTTTATTATTAAGAAGCAATTATTGGCATCTAAAAAAAAAAAAAACAAAATATACTCGTAGCATTTTTAAAATTATTGGTTAGTTCGAATAAAAGAAATTTTATTTAATTTAAGTACCAATGTGATGCCCGAAAAAACGAAAATTAGTTTTATTTTTTGCACACGAACTGTAAGCTTTTCTTAGATAAAATCCATAAAATCGTTTAAAAATAAAAATAATTTAAGAATTGCAAACTCACCTCGATATTGTTTTATTCACTTGTAACTATTGCACTTTGTATTTCATACGTACTTTGTTTCACTCTCAATTAACTTTACGTCAGTTCATTTGAGTAGCACTTTGAGACAAGTTATTTTAAGTATCACAATGGCACAATGGGCAGAGCACAAGCACGGCAACCGAGAGGACTCGGGTTCGAATCTCAGTGGAGGCACAGAGGTAAATTAAAAAAAAATAACTGTTAAATTCTTTCATTCCAGCAAAACATCACATAAAGAGACGAATGTAGGGGAAAAGGAAAAATGAAGAGAACTCCAAAAATCAACAATAATAAAAAAAAACCAAACCAAAGTTAATAAAGAAACTTTATTTTTATTGTTTCTAATAATATTTTTTTAGAATTGCCGTAGTTCTTTAAGAAGGAGTAAAGAAGTATTTAAGAAGATGTAAGGAACTTTTTAAGAAGGAGTAAAGAAGTATTTAAGAAGATGTAAATAACTACTTAAGAAGGAGTAAAGAAGTATTTAAGAAGATGTAAGGAACTTTTTAAGAAGGAGTAAAGAAGTATTTAAGAAGATATAAATAACTACTTAAGAAGAAGTAAAGAAGTATTTAAGAAGATGTAAAGAACTATTTAAGAAGGAGTAATGAAGTATTTAAGAAGAATGATATCCCGATTTAAGAACATTTTCAGACTCAATTTATCTTCTTATTTCCTTCTATCGGACCGCCCACTTGCGCCTTTTCTCTACTCTACTCTGGAACTTAAATCCGTCTTATAGAAGATGTCAGATACCGATTTAGAATTCTTAAAGACTTCGTTAAGTAATTCTGTGCTACTTGTGAATCAATTTATAAAAAAAAAAAAAACAATCATCGCTTTGTTACTATTGGGGGAATCCAATGACCGCCGCAATAAAATGCGGATTCAACGAAGGCACCTGCGAGACACCACGAAGAGCGATTCCGCGAGCTACGAGTATATAGGTTAAATCGTGAGGTGGCGCATCTTTTGTGTGAGGAACTAAGACCAAACATCGTGCAAGGACGAAGAAGAAAATTCATCCCGATTAATCTTTGCATTTGCACCGCTCTTCATTTCACTCCAACCGGGTCATATCAACGGGATATCGGGCAGGATTTTTCTATTGCTATGAGCAGATCAATTGCCCCGCGGTGCATATGTGAGCCGGAAACATAGAGACTCCCAATTTTCGGTATTTGATTGCCGGCTGTTGGCATCTGTGAACGTGAACTGGCCGCGGTCAAACGGCTTGTTCTCAGCCATAAAATCCACCATTCTTTCCTTCTGGCACTTTGATAACCTTGCGCATCTCTAAAAATATAATATTTATTAATTAAGTTTTTAAATCAATTATTTATTATTTATGTATTACCTTTTTTGCCTCCGACATTTGTCTTTGCCTTCGCGCTTCGCCTGCTTTTTATGTAGTGATATGACATTTGAAGAGAAAAACTTAACGACTTTCAAAGATACAGAAACCCATTTTATCGAATTGGTCCAGGATTCCAATTCCGTTTGTTCCAGTCGATAGAATTAACGATTGTCAAAGTTACAGAAACCCGACGATGCGATACAATGAATTTCGTCCCAATTCTCACCGTTTCTCGACGAGTGTTGTGTCTTATCGCTTCGAAAGTTACAGATCATGGGTCCTGTTCACAAAACTATTTCAGTGATTCACGAATTTATTAAAAATAAATCGTTATTAATTGCTTGTACAATCATTTTTCAGTGTTTTTAATACTTCCTTTCAACACTTGGTGATGAACAATATTTTTTGTCTTTCCGGCCAGTAAAAACGGAATAGCGTCCATGGTTTACTAACTCTCGAGGTCGCCAAGTAGAACTGATCATGAAAAAAACAGGACAGTTCAAGTTTAATTGCACATTATTCCAAAGATTTTCTTTGCAATTTATTATTATAAATCGTGATTTCAAATTTAAAGCGAACAGAAAACTGGAAATATTGTTGGAATAAAATAACGTCCGAGCACATAGAATACAGGAATGGTTGAGAGTTTGTAAGTAAACTAAGTTTATGATCTCTACGAGCAATAAATTGTCTTCTAATTTATTCTGTTAACTTGCGCTATATGTACTCGTATGTACATAGGTATAATGGAGCAAGTTTTGCATATGGAAACAAAATTGAACTAGATGTTTTCATGAAAGTTGAAATTACGACCATAGAGAACACGAAAAAACTGGGTCCCGCAATTCCGTCTGTCTAACTGCATGTCTGTACGTTGACCTAATCCACTACAGCGATTTTCTTCAAACTTGAAACTTTATGGCTATTTTAGAACCAAGGTACATAACTAAATTGGTCTGAAATTCTTAGTTGTTCCCCAGCAACCAATAAATACAAAGGTCTTTATTTTAAGTTTATTGCATCTCTGTTTGATTTTATCACTCTTTTCATTTTTTACTTGCGACTTATAGGTACTATAAGGCAAGTTATGTATTCGTAAAAAAACTCGAGCTCGAGATTTTGATCAAAGTTGACATTACGATGATAGCGAAGACGAAAAAAGTGGGTCTTGCAATTCTGTCTGTCTGTCTGTCTGTTCGATTACAGCTAAACGGCTCGGCCGATTTTCTTCATTTTTCAATTTTCAAAAAATGAGTAGTTTTGGGACCATTTTATTTTTGTTTTTGATTTTCTCAAAACCTGTACCACCGATTTTGATCATTTTTTGTATGCTAAAGTTTCCCAGCAGTTTGAATATTATTGTGTATTCAAATTTTCCAAAAAAAATTTTTTGGATTTTTAAAAAAAACTTTCAAAATTTTTTTTGAAAACTTAATATTTCAAAAACCGCATGCTCGATTTTTTCAAAACTTGATAAATAAAAGTTTGGAAAAATAATCTACAATATATGAGAAAAATAAATTCATTTTACCTAAAAATAACGGTTCCCTCCATACAAATGTTAAAAAATGGTTTTCGAAAATCGTATTTTTCTCGAAAACGGTTCCGAGAATTTTGCTTAAATTTTTTTTCTTTCTATTAATTTTTAATATCTGTAATTTAATAAAAAAAAATTTGAATTTCTCATTATTAGCTTAACAGATTTTAATGAAATTTCGTAGAGAGAAGCTTCTAAAAAGTTTAAAAAACATTGCATTTCAAAACTTTAAGAAAAATATTTTTTTGAATTTTGAAAAAAAAAATCTATTTTTTGTTTTTTGAAAATTCAATATCTCGAAAACGGCTCAATCATTTTTTTGTAAATTTAATTTTTATTCATACAATTATAAAAACTTCAAATTGGAGTACCATCATTTTTTCTTAAAAATGTTTTAAAATTTTCTTATATAAAACCTTATTTTTTAAGAAACCACTTCAAAAACTTATAATTTTTGTTCTCGCATAAATCTATATTTGCTTGAATCACATGGCATCCTATTCTTACCTTTAACTACTAAAGAAGTTATTTTTAGTCATTTAAAAAATGAATTTTATGCTTATGAACAGTTTCTCTATAATAACATTCATTTTTAAAATTCTTAGTTTTTTACATAGGAGCAAGTTCGTGCGACCCAGTCGTGCATTTTATTTTTTTAATAATTCAAATGTATTTTGCAGTTTTGGTATAGTGTATAACTTCACTGCTAATAAACATTTGAACATTGTTTAGATTTGTTTTACTTGCCTTATTGTATCGGCGCCATTGTTGTGTCCAAGCTCTTATTTTATGGGATGTAACATGTAAGTGTTCTCTGTTAGTGTTAATTAAGCCTCTTTCTTGATCGTATCGTCGGTTGGTAGTATATAATTTCTGTATTTCTTGGGTAGGAAAGAAATTAACTTGGGTATTCAATTCAATTTTGTTTTATTGAACATACTATTTACAATTTGGCTTACAACTAATAAGATACTACATATGTATGAAAGTTTACATTTGTTGGCTCATAGGGGGGCTAACTATATACATACAGTGACTTAAGTTTAATTATTTTTGTATAAAATTTACATGACGAAAAAAAAAATTAAATTTAAAATGTCGGTTGTATTGTCCTCAGGGTGTTCACTCCTGGCTGTAAGTGGTGATTTTTGTGGGTTGTGGGCAGGGATGGCGTTTTAGCCGCGGTGGTAGGCTGACCCAATGTCAGCGTAGAATGAGACTACTTCCTCGTTGTCCATGATTACGTTGTCATCCAGAGTTTCCATCACACTGAGGTACCTCGGCTCGGGATGTCGTTGTTCTGTGGTCATCCTTCTCATAAGCTGATTCGGGTGGTCGATGATATTTCCCATTAGTTTCTTCGTTGAAAGAACTAGATATTTGTCCAGCGGGATTAAATTGGCTTCTGTGTAGAGATGCTCGTTCCTGTAATGTTTCTGTCGTTGATGGTCGAAGTAGAGTCCAGTGCAGATCCTCAGTATCTTACTTACGAGTACTACTACATGGAGTGAAATAGAGAAAAAGAAGTAGATTTGGTCTATATTTTGTAAAATTGAAGTAGGTTGAAACAGACATTTTTAAAATGAAGTAGATTTCAGTATTTTGCGCATGGTGCGAAGTAGGAAGTAGATTTTAAAATATTTTGAAAAAAAAAGAAGTAGATCTACTTCAATTGAAGTAAAGTGGTACCACTGTGGAGGATCCGTCAGGGAGTCTTAGGACCAGATTTCTGCAAATTGTTGCGGTGCGAAGGCCTCTACCAGTTGAAGGTCTCCTGAAACAGACAAGTTCCGATTTGGAAGTATTGATTCGGATGCCCCATTTCTGGTAGAATTGGAAGAGTCTGTTAATGTGGGTTTCTACTTTTTGGACAGCCATTAGAGGTGACATTGATGTGGCGTAGGTGAGCGAGTCATCAGCATACAGAAGGTTCTCGCATGTCGCATCCAATTGGTGAAGGTTGGTCTGAAGTCATCAAGTTGTAGAGGAAGGGGCCTAGTTTTGAGCCTTGGGCGACTCCAGCTCTAATGGTCTTCATGTTTGACTTGCAGTTATCTACTTGAACGAAAAATTTCCTGAAAGATGAGAAAGAAAAGAGAATTTTTATTAATGGCGGAGGTACTTGCATAAGATGAAGTTTGTGGATTAGACCGTCCATCCACACGCTATCGAATGCTTTCTCGACATCCAGAAAGCATCCGACGGTGACACGATTACACGGTTAAAAATCCTGGCGTTAAATTTAATATTTTTTGGGTTGCATATATGACCAGTCCAAAATGGTATTTAAATGTAATACTTTGAATATATTTGATTTTCAAACTCAATAGAATACTTATTCAATTTTAATACTGTTTTGAATTAAAAAACAAGTTCGTATTATTAAATAGTAACACGCATAAGTATTAGTATTTAAACCAAAAAAATAAAATTCATCACTTCTTGTATTGGTTTTAAATGCATTTATATTAGAATCTAATACGCTGGATATTGAAAACATATATTTTTTCATTTAAATTGAATATATTTTTTACTCGTTTTAAGCCCAAAGAGGGTTTAAATGTAATACAAGATTATTAAATCTTAATACTATTTAAGGTTTCATTGGATTACTTTTGAACCCACATAGTATTGAAAACTAATACCTATTTATTAAATTTCAATACTATTTATAAGATTTGAATGGATTACATTTGAACCCAGATAGTATTGAAAATTAATAGCAGATACTCAGCTCCCGCCATCACTAACGCCCTTCGAGAAGAATCCTTTAGCGTACTCATCCAAAATGTATTCCGCTGTGCTTGTTTTTATAAGTGCTTTTAATCCCTGTAAAATTAGGAAAATTTTATTTATATATAGGTACATTAAATTTACTATTGAAAAAGTTACTTACTTCTTTGTATAAAAGAAGAGAGCTGTCAAATGCTGCTTCTTGTTTTTTCAAATTTTCACTTATTTGATTATAGGAGGCTCTCCATCAGCAGTGTCAAGAACCACAAGGAAGCAGGCACAGCCTGAATACTGCCGCACTATATCGCACAAGGAATCCACTGGAATCAGCACACCGTCTCGATCTTTCGAAGTAAATCCGTTCACCAGTTCTTCGTTTTCCAAGACTAAAACAAACAAAAAATTACATAAATTAGCACGGCTTGCACTCTCCAGGAAATAAATATATGGCATTTAAACTTGCTATTTATTACTTACTTGAAAGAAGGATATCTTCATTTGAAACAATTAAGGATTCAGATGATTCATGCGTCTGATTTTTTAAATGGTTGTAGTTTTTTCCACGTTTTTCACTTTAATGTAAATCCCAACTAAATTTTCCATTAGGAACTCCATGTTGCCGACCGACGACGCCGACGTGTTGAAACAAACTAACGGAGTTTTCTTTCGACAAAATTATACATATTAAAAATCAATACCTACATATGTATGTATTAAAATCTAATATTAATGTGTTCAAAATTAATACCTCGATATTCACTTCAAGTACGAGTTAAAAAGTATTTCTTGAGCATTGAGTCCAGAGTTTCGGGCTAAATACAAAATTTATTGAATTTTAATACAATCAAATATTAAATTCCAATACTTTATTTTATTATACAGTTTCTACATAAATGTAATACTGAAATATTAAAGATAAGTATTGTTGTGTATTAGAATGTACTGTTCCATAAGTGTAATACAGCCGAGAGTTTCGCGCTAAATACAAAATTTATTGAATTTTAATACAATAAAATATTAGATTTCAATACATTATTTTATTATGGTCACTTTTAACCAGATATTTTACTAAAATCAAATAACAAATTATTGAAATATAAGTTTTCAATAATAATGGTAATACATTATAATATAGAAAAATTATATTTTAATATTTGAAGATTAAATTTTAGTGGAAAAGTATTAAAAAACACATTTTAGTGGGATATGTACTGAGATTTAATACCAAATTATTACAAAAAATGTTTAATAAAGTTGGAATATTAAAAACAAATTATTCATGTATTGCATACGGCTGTAATACGAGGGCCGTATTAAAAAACATCCCAGAATTTTTAACCGTGTACTGTTTAGGGCTGTGGTGATATCGTGTTGAAATTTTACCAGTGGATGCAAGGTTGAGTGTTTTCCTCGAAAGCCGAATTGCATGTCAGGGATGATTGAATTTTCACAGCAGAATTTCTTCAGTCTTCGTAAGATTAATTCTTCCAGTAATTTGCTGATGTTGTTGAGAAGTGATATTGGCCTGTAGTTGGAAACTAAGTTGGAGGCACCTTTCTTCGGAATTGGCACAATCTTCGCTGTTTTCCACTTCTGGGGGAAGTAACAGTTGTTGATGCAGTTGTTTAAAATGATTGTGAGGAAAATCATTACCGCCTGTGGCAGCCTTTTCAGGATGTAGTAGGAGACACCATCTGGTCCAGCAGACTTTTTTGGCTTAGAATTGCCGATGATTTCTACAACCTCCTCTATATTGCATAAATGTGGACTGTCGGTGGGATCATTTGCTGGATTGATAATATTAAAATTTATTTTATCCGGATTTGGTAGCAGTGTTTGTTGAACTGTTGCCTCAACTTCTCGTAAGAAAGTTGGGTCAGTAGGTGGGCTCGGTGTGAAGTTTCCTTCGAAGTAGTCGGCGAATGCTTCCACCTTGTGTTGGGCCGAGGTAACTTCAGTATCATTGCTGATGATGGTTTCCGGTATTTGTGGCTGTTTTCCAATGATTCTATTGATGTTTTTGAAAGCATCTGGTCCTGGCTTGATTGCTTGTAATCTTTTCTGGTATATGGATATTATTGTGGTATTGAATGGAGTTCCGGAACATGATGTTGACTTGCTGTAGCTCATTCCAAACTATCTGGTAGTTTCTGTTTGTTGTATTCAGTTCACTTTGATGGATCCGCTGGAGACGTTTCCTTAGACGTTGTCTGTGAGCATACAGATTTTGAACGTACTCGGGAAGGTGCTGGTACCTATCCCTTGACGTTTTAGACTGTTTTTGCTTGTCCAGGGCATCAGATACGGCATGTTCAAAGTTGACAATTGCTGCATCGATTTCGTTATCCAGAAGATTCTTGTCTGAAGGTAGGAGAGTTAAGCTGTCTTCTATGTCTCTTTGAAGTCTATCAATATCCAGCCGTCTGAAATTAATGAAATTCTCAGGAGCTTCTGTTGTAAGGAGTATGGGTTGGTTGAGATTAATCGATAGTTGAACAGCTTCATGGTCCGAGTCACTATGCAATAATGTACAGACATAATTCCGGATTTCCGGAAGAGTGTGCACTAGGTTCGAGGAAGCCAGGAAGAAGTCCAGCGTTGATGGTGTTCTTGGAAAGGTGGGTTTGTGTTGTGAAACAACCACTAACGAGTGCTGGTCGTTGTTGGCGTCCAGCCAGTCAACAATCGCCTTGCCCTCAGGTAAAATCGTAGTATCCAGCCACATGTGATGCCTGGCATTGAAATCACCGCCGATGAATTTACTTGGGTAGGAAAGAAATTTCTCGAAAAAAAAACTTTTATGCCGCAATGTACCGTATTCTCGAAGCGTCATCAAAAGTGAAGCAGCAATTTTCATCAAAAAATATTCGCAGTGAAATCCGAAAACAGGCTCAAAACAAAAGCAAGGAGGACACACACATGTTATAACTGTTTTAGAACAAACATAAAATACAAAACATCTAAACCCATAAATCATTTTTATTCATAGAGCCTTTAGAAATTAAAGAAAAAAACACACTTTCTTCAAATTTTACATGTCTCAGGTTTTCCCGCAGGTATCAAAAAGTCTAAGGTCTTTTCGGTAAACTTGTTTTTTGAGTTTTATTTTTATTATTATTACGTTCATTAAAAAAATAGTAAAACGGTAGGTTTAATTGACATTTTCTGGAGAAAATTGGGCCCAAAGTCAAAAAATTAGCATGGACAGGAAAAACGGAACATGCTAGAAACTGTGTATTTTAAAACCGAGATCCGAGATAATTCTTCTTCTTCCTTTGTTCGGCGCTGTTATGATCTCGATGTCGAGGCGATCATAACTCTCCCACTTATCTGCTTCACATTAGTGATCCGCCTGTGGGGTTCGCCGGGTTGACCTCAGAAATCGGCGGCAAGCCTCCCGGTTTTGTATTGTTCCATTTCTGAGGCCAACTGAATGCTGGTGTTTTTGCATTTGTTTGTACCATGAGTGTTTAGGCCTACCTTTCTTTTTATTCCGAATTGGAACGTTGTATGATATTGCTTTTTTGACGGGGTTCTCAGGATCTCTCCTTTGAACATGGCAATACGAACTGAGTCGGTCGTGTTCAATTTTTTGGGAAATGGTATTCTTAACATGAAGGCTTCCTCGGATCTTCGTACTTCTAATTCGATCAAGCTTTGTAACTCCTGCTGTCATACGAAGCATCTTCATCTCAGCTGCCGTTAGCTTACTCTCATACTTTTTGTACATTGTCCAACATTGTGAACCGTATGTGAGTGCTGGACGCACAACTGAAGTGTAGAGCTTTCCTTTCAGCTTAGGGGCATTTTTCGGTCACAGAAGATAGCAGAATTTTCCCGCCACTTCATCCACCCTACGCTTACGCGATGATTGATATCGTCATCACAAGTAGCTTCGTTGTTTATCATAGACCCCAGATATTTAAACTTTTCACACTTGGGAATATCAAATTTGTTTAAACGCAATTACAAAGGTTTATAAAAATAAAGACCTAAATGAAATCGCAATTACCTTTACCATGGGTCAGGGTACACCAAAATAGAACTTTTCTTAAATCTCCGATATATGATATAAAAATTGGAGATAGTTTCTTACTGTAGAACGATTTTTTTCTTAAAATATACCTAAGAACCACGCCCTAAAATATTATAAGTCTATGTGTTAGTAAAGTTATGTAAATTAATACATGCAAACAAATAAACTAGAATAAAAATCAATATACAAAAAAAAACACTTTACAAAACATTTAGAATAGTTATTAAAAAAGAGCTATTATCAATCACGACCGCAAAGCACTGCTTCGAATTTTTGTATTCCCATTTTATTATTGTTGAAATCAGAAAAGGCGTTTAAATTGCATCACACATACGGTTGAGAGACTCATGTAAGTCGTAGTTTGTTCTCTAAAAATCTACTTGTACAAGTTCAAATCTAATCAGGTGGTGAGTTGCTCCGCGATAAGAGATTTTATTCCAACTTCACATTGCGATATCGGTCTCCCAATTTTGTCTATCTTTCAGGATTTTCTTGATATCATTTTTTAGTTATTCCGCAGGCACGTTTTTTTCAGACCAAAAATAAAATATTTTTTTCTCAAAATTTTCTGTATAAATTTTTTTTTATCAAAAAATATCCATCAGTAAAACTAATCTTATGACTGAAAAAATATTTCCCAAAATGGTTATAAATAGTAGTAAATAGTATAATAGTACAATAGAACCATTTGTTTTTTTTTTCGATTTTCTCAAAAATTGTACCGCTGATCTTGTCCTCAGTTGGTTCATCTTTGTTATTATTCCTTTAGGCCTAAGTTTTTTTTTTTCAGTCTTGATATTTTGATATTGATTTTTGGACTTTTAACCTGCCAGACTTATTTACATAAGTTTAGTCGTGTTGCTCTAAATTTGAATTTCTTAGTCATATTTTGCTATTTTTAATTACTACTTTATTGAATAGCCAACACTTTCGAATTATCTTAAACTAATTTAAATTTAATTTATGTACATACATAATGTAATATATTACTTGTTAATTGGATGGCCTTAATGACCTATTTAATTCATCTTTGCTCACTTTAAGATTCCCAGACTCTTTTCCTGTTTCTCCAAAGTGATTTTAAATAATTTTTTGTTGTTAAATATTTTGAATTTTATATATTTACATATTTATATGAAATATTACATTATTACAATGAATTAATTAAAAAAAAATATTTTGTTATAAATTAATAATTATAAATTATAGTTATACAATGATATTATTATTATTATATTAAATAATTTGAAGTATTAGAATATTCACCTGTGTGTTAGGCTTCAGCCACGCACTGAGCGACGAGCGACTGAGCGATTGAGCGACGAGTCGCTGAGCGACAAAAAAATTAAAACACATGAAATTGTATGGAGGTGGCCACGTACACCCTGAGCGACTTGTCATTGTTTTAAGCGACAGAGCGACGTGTCGCTCAATCGCTCAGTCGCTCGTCGCTCAGTGCGTGGCTGAGGCCTTAGGTATACGTTTAAAAATTTTAGATATTTAATTGAACTATGTATAAACCATTCATGATTCATGGAACCAAAAAATAAAACTTTGCATATATTGTTTATTATTGAGACCCTATTACAAAATGGTTAATTTCATACGAAAATATTGAAATATTCTCTAAATTTGATTATTAAAAAGCCCGATTGAAATTAAAATGAATTTAAACACAGAAAGATTGTGGTTAGAAATATTAACCTGTTACCAATGTGACACAGTTATCAGTTTGAAAAATATTTATAAATTAATTACGCATATAGTCATTTCACTCATTCACTGCTGCTATGAAATAATCAAATTACACCAAAACGTGCTCTGGCTGCAAGCAAAGATAATGGACAATAGTTAGAGGCTTTCAAATCGACGCGCAATAAAATTACAAACACAACATTTACAATAAGATGTGTTTAATATTAAATCGATTTTTTTTCAATTGAAACTCAAATATTCTTCTTTTTTTTTTAATGAGGGCCGGTCTACATGAAATAACCCAATTACAAAGCGTAAATCGCTATAGCAGCAATTTTCTATGGGGTTTTCTTAGGAATTTCCGATAGACTAATTTATCAGCAAGTTTCATTTTATAGTAATACACTTCTGTTGGTTGGGTTACAATGATTTGGATGAATTTTATCAGCCATATTTATAAACTCATTATAGCGAGTACATAAGGCTGTCCAACCCTTATAATACCTCTGAACGCAAAATCGTTATTTATAACACTTATGTGACGTTGAATAGAGGCATTATAAGCTAAACGCGTTTGGAGGTCGAATAGTGCCTACATAAGGACATTTTAGTATTGAACTGTCACATTCACTTTGACATCACATTGAATTATAAAGATTATCAACAAAAAAAAATGCCTTTGACTTGATATTGAAACTAAAATTTTGTGTTATTTTTATTTATTGAAACAAAAATGTTATACTAATATATTAAAAACAAATTGAATTAAAAATTGTTTAGAATTAAATAAATAAATATACTTGTTGGTGATGTTTCTCCACGCATCCTTCTTCATCCGGTGTGTTAGCTGTTAGTGTTGTAATTATTATCTTGCATTATTGAATTGTATCCTCAAGAACTTGTCTGAGGAGTATTCCAGCTATAATGAAACGAATAACAATTTGATTTCCAGTATTGTGCTAGAGATAATAACATACTTTATCTGATGAATCAAAGATAATTGTTGGAATTCTTTAAGCTTTTGGTAGTTTCGTGTTTGTTTATTAAATTCGATAGACAGACAAGATGTTTTTTTTTTTATTTTTTGATAAACAGCTGAGTGTTATGAAGGCTAAATGTAATAGATTCTTACTTTTTGGTACTTTATTTGACACAAGCTCATTATAACTATGCAGGGTAGGCAAATGTTTTATAAATATGAATTTGCATAGTGGATGAATAAGTCCTTATGCATTGCATAACCTATTCACGCGTTTGGGGAATTCTAATAAATACGGCTGTATATGTACATATATGTATGTATAATATCAATATTATAACAAAAGGTTTAGAACATTCTACTTATTGTCAAATAGACAAACACTGTTGTTTTGTGGAAAATATGTATCCTTGGGCGATCAAGGGAGATAATATAGTTTACCCGTCCTGATAGTTTTAGCCAGGAAAGTTTCTTTGGATATTCTCCAAGAGCTGGCTCGAAGTCGAATAAAAAAAAAAACATTAGGTATTCTCATAATCTTGGTTTGTTTTTATTTTAAACTTTTTTTCATGATTCATGATATATGTACATATACATTCATATACTAACAATGTATTAAAAGAACTTTTCGGACATCCGCGTTTTTGTTTATTTGCTTATTAATTCGAAACCTCGTTAATATTTATTTAAAAGTAATGGCGTTAAATTTTAAATAGTCGAGCGTTAAGGTAGTAATAACTATACTTAAGAGTATTTGTCCCTTGAAAAAAATAGGTTAAAATTTTGCGCAAAACTGTGTAGCTTTAACAATTTTCCGAATATTTGAATGAAATAACGGTTATAGATTGTGAATATGCTTGTACAATTCTTTTTTGGCTTAAAAAAAATAAAAAATTCTTTGTGCCTCAAAACCGCCAGACAAATAGAAAAACCAATGGAAAATTCATTAAATATAACTTTTTATTTTTTTTTCTATAGACAATGGCACAAAGTTTTAAACTGTATAGTATTAAGGTATAAGTATGATACTACTTAACAATTTGCTAACTTTTTAGTAGATTATTAACTCTTTCTTAATTTTAAACATATCCTAACTAGTATCGTGCTAAGGCTGTTTTTTTTAAAAAGTTGCTTCTGAAAACACCTAAAGTAATGACAGTAATTTTAGTCAGTAATCATTAAATAATAAAATTTCTCTATTACCTTGTAGCTGTTTCAATATTATTCTACTTTAAATATTCGGTATTAAACCTTCATGAAGTAAGAACTTGGCGTATTTTTAGATCTCAGTACTTTTCACTGCTGACTTTTTACACAAAGGTTTTTGTATAGAAGAACTTGGCTCTTTTTTTAACATTTATGTTTTTGGTCTGATTTCACTCCTTTTTGCGATGGATGCGATGATGTTTTTGTTGCAATTTTAACTCCTTTTTTTAAATGAAGGTAGCTCCCCAATTAATAGCCTAATTAGTGGTTTGATTATAGTTCACATCACAGTTAAGATTTTTTTATGTAAACTCATAATTTGTTCAGGTATGCGAATGTTTTCTTTTTTCATTCATGTAACATAAACATAACACCGAGTACCAAATCAAGCACTCTAGTTCTAAGAAAAGTCATGAATTTTCAAGGTGCATGTATAGTTTCAAAATGACAATAAAAAGACACTTCGAATGAAAAATCTTAGATTTTCTATTTTTCGCTTTAACTGTACATTAAGCTATACCGCTCTACCAAATTTCATCATTCTACAGCAATCGGCAGTGCTCCATATAAATTAAACATTTTATCAGAAAGTGGGCGGATAACACGCCCCTGAATGGAAAACCTGAATTTTTATAATTTTTATTTTTGGTCCTTTATATGCAATTTGATCACTACCGTTCTACTAAATTTCATTGTTCTACTGCAATCGGAAGTGTGCTAATTTACATCAATTCTGAGAAAAAGGGCGAATACAACGCCCCTGAATGGAAAACCTCAAATTTTATATTTTTTCCTTCTATACAATTTAAGACCTACCGCTTTACCAAATTTCATCGTTTAACAGCACTCGGAAGTGCTCCATTCAACTAACACCAATTTGGAGAAAGTGGGCGGATACCACGCCCCCTGAATGAAAAATCTCAAGTTTTCGATTTTTTCCTTGCATGACAAGACCTACCGTTGTGCAAAATTACAAGATTCTACGATGTCGGGAAGTGCTCCATAATTTTGATGATCTGTCAGTCATTTAGTGACTCAGTCAGTTACGGTTTTTGTGATTTTTGAAGCCTTATATCTCAGGAACCACTTATGTTAGAAAATTGAAATTTGGTGAGGCACCTGTGCCTAACTAGCTTAGCAAATATTCGGAATTTTAGGTTTCTGACTTCATTGGCACTGAAGATAGGGAGAGGTCAAGAATCGCCTAAATTTGTTCCTGTAAAAAGGGTGTAGTGCCAAAAATAGCCTGGGCACTACGGTGCCCTTTGATCTTATTCTCTAATCCACGTTGTCAACAACAATTCTCTCTATGATCTTCAGTCTTACAGCAATATACATAATCAAAATTATTACTACAATTTTCATAACCTTTTATTTCCCTACATAAGGAAAATAAAAATTAAATCTTACTTTAAAGTTTCTAAATCATTTCATAAAAGATTTGTTTTTTCCTATTTTTTAAAGGAGTACTCCGGAAAACTAAGTACGGACTTCGATATTAATTCAATTTTCGATCATATTAAATCTGGAAGTGCAGTTAAGTATAGAGTAGATTTTCCACTTGATAATGTTATTCCCCAAATCAGTGCTATTCGGGTAAATGGTGCCCAAATATGTTTCGGACCTAAAGGTTAGCAGAATGTTATACTTTTTTTGGATTTTCAAATTTTAATGCGGTATTGTTATTTTACTTTCAGTTTCTGCACCGAGTACAACAGTAACTCTGAAGCACACATTAACTGCTTCAAGTCCGTCGAATACTCAAATTGAACCTCCAAAATGGATTCCACGCCCATCATTTAGCTTACCATGGGTAATACCAACAAGTAGTCCCAGTAAGTCAAGCTTTAAACGATTGTATATAGTGTAAAAATATTAAAATATTAAACACAAAATTTGATTAATATATGAATAGGGCCGAACTTCGGTTATCCGGACTTTTTAAGCACTCGACCGAAAGCATCATTATCCAAAGACAACAGTAATCCCTTCTTCAATGGTAATAATGAATTCCATTACGTTTTTACCATACCGTCAACAACGACCACAACAACTGAAACCCCAGCTTATGACACAAGAAACCCTCCAGCTTTCCTGAATGTAATAAGATCTCGCCTTACTACGACACCTGCTCCTACAACTACTTCTTCTACCACTACTACTACCACTACTACTACTACTACAACAACTCGACGACCACTTTTCCACTTTACACCAGAATCAGGTCGACATTTTAACTTTATACCAGAACACACAAAAACAACTCCGCAACCACAATTACACTTTGTACCAGAATCAGGTCCACGGACTGACATTATACCAAAGTCAGAACCACCTTCGTACTTTAAGCCAAAGTCAAATCAATGGCGTCATGTCGATTCGGTTTGTGGTCGGGAGAACTTCAATTTCACGGTTAAGAATCTTGCAGTTCACGGTGAAAAGATAGTCAGAGCAAGATTCCCGTGGATTGTTGCACTATTTAAAAAGAACGAGGGAACGAACACGTTCCAATGTGGTGCGAATCTGATAACAACGCGGACCGTTATCAGTGCAGCTCATTGCTTCTATTCTGGATTCGATATCATTAAGGATGAGGATATTTTGGTGTCTATGGGCAGGCACAACCTCACCGATGGGACCGATTCTTACATGACTCAAAGCGATGTGGAGAAAATTGTTCGCCATCCGGACTATAGACCGGAACTCCCTCATATTGACGCAGATCTAGCGATTATTCAGCTGAAAATAAGTGTGACGTATGTCGACATTTTCCAATTTACAAAATCGTATCTTATTTTTTTTTTTTTTGCATTCTACTTATAGGTTCTCACTTGCAATACGACCGGTTTGTTTATGGGATAGTCGGTGGTTAGACGTCAATTATATAGTAGGTCATTCAGGAATCGTTGTGGGTTGGGGACGGGATGAGGAAAACAACGAGGTCACCACTGCACCCAGATTAGTAACGGCCAAAGTTGTTTCAGAGTTAACTTGCATAAAATCTAATCGGAAATTGTTATTTTTAACATCAAATCGAACCATATGTGCGGGTAATCGTGATGGAAGCGGTCCGTGTGATGGAGATTCCGGAAGTGGTTTAGTGTTACGAAGAGGATCTAAATGGATGTTAAGGGGGACTGTATCAGCTGCACTGAGTAATAATAGAACTGCATGCGATCTTGACGAATACGTTGTTTACACAGATATTGCTCAGTTCCTTGGATGGATTTATGCCAACAGCGTATTTTAAAATAAAAATACATTAGTTAAAGTTTCTTATTGAGTCCTAAGCAAAATAACTATTTTATTGTAAATAAATAATAAAAAGAATACAATTTTATTATACCTACATACATAAATTTTTGCTTGAGCTTTTTTTTAATTCCGCTAAGATTTTGGAGTTTTGGTTTATTTTTGTTTTTTATTTTGCATTTTCAAAGGAATCAAGAAAAATCCAAATGCTTTATTCAAAATAGTAGAACAGAAAAATAAATATATCTTTTTCTCAAGCGCAAAACTTAAATAAAAAAATGTATTATCTACTTAAAACAAATTATTTTAGAAGAGCGTTGTCAGCTCACTTAGAAATCACCCCACCTCGAACGAACGTATAATAGCTTTTAATTATTACGTTTCTATGTAAAGGAAAAGATGTCCTGATGCTAAGATGTTTTACCAATACAAATACAAATAAACCTAATACTAATAAAAAATATGATTAATAACTCTAAGTAAAAGCACGGAGCTCTAAGACAAAACATACTTACAAGCACTACTCGTATTAAGGAGCTCAATAGTGCTCTCAAACTAAATGAATTAGCTGCAAGTGAGCTCCATGTTTGCTTTGAAAGCGCATCTAGAGCGTGTTTTTGAATAAAAGATCGTTAAGATTAGCTCTGAAAGAGCTTTTCAAGCTTTTATTCAGCTAAAAATGTTTCTTGAGAGGGAAATAATGGGAAATGTAAAGCTTTATACATTCGTGTAGTACCGCAAAATAAAGATTCTCCGAATTTAACAGTGCGATCAAAGTTGGGCTCAAGGGTTAATTCATGGATATTCCCAGAAGTGCAAGTATTACCGTTGAATTGTTTTAGGGATCACTGATTTACTGATCACTGTTTAAAAAAATAAAGATAAGTTTTATCAGCTATCAGTTTTAAATTTTTTCTTAGGATTATATCCAAGACACTTAAGAAGTTTATTGAAGCAAATATTGGAATCTTACTCAAGCTTCGGACTAATATAGGCTCTATAGATTACAGCCAGATCAGAAGGGATTTAAAATGTCTCTCATTGTGGAAGGAAACCCAAGCACTTAACTTCACTTCGCTTTAGTGAAGATGGAGTTTCGGATGTTGAAATGTAGGAGGTGATGTCCGAAAAAAATATGTTGGCATGCATGAGGGTGTGTTCGTTGGTATTTATTTTGCTATACTTTGCCTTTACTATAGTCTAAAGTGTGATCGCTCCGCAATTTAGTTTTCAAATACAAAATTTTAATTCATACTATAATTCCGGTTTTACACTACTGCCACTAATGTTGTCACAAAATATTGAATCAACTTACACGAAGGTGAATAGTTTTCATTGGTATGTTTTATCAGTACACTGGCATTTGTTCAGAAATGTCGTGTAACTGCAGCATTATGGCTAAAACAGATGCATGCAGCGCTGCAGACAGAACACATGTGCATACTTCCTAACTTTAATGATGCAAAAATGACATCTGCCAAATTTTCATTCTTTTTGTTTGCTTAAATTGTTTTGTACTTAAAGTTTTATAAGTTTATTTTAAATTAAATGGATATTTCAACAAACAAGGACAAAATTTTGATTTTGATTGCCGTGTATGAGAAATACCTCAAGTTTTTAAATGAATATAATTTATTCCAGATCAAAACTTCAAGGCCGTGGACAAATTTAATTAATCAGAAAATGAAAGAGAATTGCACCTATACCTACTTTCAAAAATTGTTCCTGGTGATAAGTAGGAAAAGCAAAAGAAGATTTAAAGCACAAATGAAAAACAAAACTATACTAGACATGTAGTTTCCTTAGCGTTGATGTTGCTATGTATAGCTGAAGAAAATGTCCTTAGTTGGATACAATTTACCTATCCCAAACAGGAACTTGTGAGCAGTAACAATCTTTCATCTGTCTGAAAATAAACAAAAATACGAGTCGGAGACAAAACAAATTCTTTTCACTTCTTGTTCATTGTACGGATTTGTTTTGTCATAAATGAATTTGTTTTATTTTTTCTTCCATTATTGTATCAATATCAAGTTTTCCACCAAAGACAGAAACAAAATTTTTTTTTGCAAATATGACAGACAATGTCAACAATCTGTCAATATCAGTAATGGCAAATAGCAATTATTTGGAAATTTTTATTTTACAATTATGTCTGCAATGAAACTAGGCAGCAAATTTAGGAATAGAGACATCGTGCAGCGCAGCGCTGCATGCAGAATTTCAATGATTCTGCTCCCATAAGAACCTGTGTAATTAAATTTCGCTGCAGGGAAAATGCTGCACATGTGTTTTAGCCATTACGCTGAATTTATGACAACTGATACAATTTATTTGAATTAATACGATGTTAAACTGTTTTAGTAAAAAACTAAGTTAAGACAACGGTTTTGCAAAATTTTAATCGAATAAAGCATCATACTTTCTCTACCCTTACAAACGTCAAAAAAGCCTGTACAAATGTCAAAATAGGTATGTTTACTTAGTTTTTTGCACGAACTGCCATTGTTTTAGGTGTGCTCAGAGGCAATTTATTAAAACAAATATTTATTAAAACAAATATTAGTTAGGCTAGGCGCGCACATTCAATTTTTAGTTGCGCAACTGTTTGGTTACTTATAGAAAACGCATGAACAATTTGGTTGAATGTCCGCGCAGGTGCATTTTAGGCAATCGTTTAGTTTGTGTCAAAACAAAAACGTTTTAGTTGCAGCAGTTGCGAAACTAAAAATTGAATATACGCGCCAAGCCTTAGAGAATGTTTAAAGTTAAGAATAAGTTAGAAAACTAGTTTAAAGTTAGGAAATATATAAAAAGTATTATACTACATATTACCTAATTATAATAGTGTAAATGCAAAATTTAATAGTGAGAAAAACTCTAAATGAACTCGAACTGCATTTTCTAGAATATTTCAACTCGATCTGCATTTTCATGAATATTTCAACTCCAGCTTAAAAACGAGATACAAATCTTTCGAACACATCCGTATAACTTAATTCAACAAGTAAGAAGGTTTTGGCACATAATATAATGCACTGATACCAACTTTGGGAAATTATTAAGAGTGAGTTAAAGAGTGAATAAAGCGTATTACTGCGCTAGAAATAGATTACCAATAAAACACGCATCTTATCAATACAAATCACTTGGGATGAGGAACGGTAGATTTCGAAGAGTAATCAAAGAGATGGATGATTCTCAAGCCATTTCTATTAAAAAAAAAGAAAAGAAATACTCACCCAGTTATTGTTGAAAAAAAAACATTAAATTTTTTTAAGTTTCAACTATAAATTTCTTAATGAAAATACGAGGAACGAAGGTTACTCAAAAATAAAAATAATCTCAAATATATTGAGTCTGAATAATATGCGTGTTTTTTTGCAAGTCCATAAGGAATGGCAGAAAAAAACGACAACGAAGAAAATACTGAATTTAAGTATGAATTTAGAAAAATTAATTAACTTCATGTAAATTCATACTTACACTCAGTATTTTCTTCCAATGTGCTCACAACAAAATAAAACCTGATGATGTTCATAATCATGAACGAAACGTCTTTTTAAACAAATACTTGTGTTTACTTTAACTTGAGAAAAAAAAACTGACCTACAGCCCATAAACTAACAATAAAGAACACCAAGTTAAAAAGGTCATAAAACATACAACGATTTACTTAATTATAAACTCAATTGCCTCATTTGCTTTCGTTATTTGCTTTTTCATGTTCCAAGTCGGGGCTTACGAAGTAATCGTTTATTTTGTGTACCTTTTCATATTGTTAATTAGGGAACCAATGAACCCTTAACTCGTTGTGTTTATAAGACATGCAAATTATCTATGTAATGTTATTGATTTTAATTTATACTTAAGTTTGTTAAGAGTGTTTTAAATGGTGCACGGAAATAAGTCCCCAGGAACTAAGTCCACTGAGGGAATAAGTTCTTACTTAATGGGAACGAGATCCACTTTACTATAGTGGTCTTTGTTCTCATTAAGTGAGAATCAGCTCGACTTTCTTATGGGAAATTAGTACACACTCAAAAGTATAAAGTGGGAATGAATTTTTAACAACAAAAATTAAAGAGAGATGTAAACGGGAGCGGGTCATAATGCTGTATGGTTAATATTCTGTATTTCAAAATACTGTATTTCAAAATTTTGTATCTCATAATACTGTACGACCAAAATACAAGCTTTTAAACATCAACGAAACGCATGAACACGTGGAAGTATTGATTTTATGTTGGTTATTTTCCAGATTCTTTAAATGCTAAAGAAACTTTGCATGCACCCAACCTCGCACCTACCCCAAATCCTATAGTGTGCCCAAGCAGGGGGGTTGCCTTAGATACCCTTAGATACCTCACTGTTTATACGTGTCGTTCCCATGGCTTAACATGGGAATTTATTTCACATTCAAAGGGAACTAAAACCCACAGTTTTTTGTAACGAATTTCCCACCTTGCATGGGAACAAAGACCACTTTAGTAAAGTGGATTTCGCTCCTATTAAGTGAGAACTTAGTCCCCCCAGTGGACTTAGTTCCTGGGGAATTATTTCTCTGCACAAGTGAGAACTTAGTCCCTCAGTGGACTTAGTTATGTTGTTAATTATTTTTTTAAGTACTCTATCAGAGCTGTGCCTCTGCTTGATGAATAAAAAATTAATAAATAAGTACTAAGTATGTAGTCGTGACAAATTTTAACCTGTATTCAGTACATACTCGTATGTATGTGCATTATGCAGAAATCTATACGATGAATAATTCATTAATGTTACTGGTATAAACATTTCTCTTTCAGTGCATGTACTTTTATAAATAAACAATCTAACCATTTTCTTCATCTTCAGGGGTTACATAAGACTTTGGACAATAACATGAAGTATGTTGTGACGAGGCCGTAGCCAGAGGGGGATCACAGGGGTTTGATCCCCCTCCCCAAATTTTTGAGGAATTACCACACCGAAATCGGTGTACACCCATACAGACCACACAATTAAGATGCACCGACAAAAGTGTGCACACAAGTGTCGTGTGTATGGGCCTCTTAAACAACTCAAAAAAATTCTGTATACCTAGATAGGCAGGTGACATGACACATGAACCAAATTGTATATTATGGCATTTTTGTTTATTTGGCTTCAAGTAAACAACTGGAGTATTTGTATTTATTAGTTTCCACCTCATTTGAATCCATCTGATGGTCCAAATTTTCGATGACGCTGAGGCATAATTGAGGTTCTATGCCGTTAATGTGACGAATTATCTCATCCTTTAGCTCTTGAATTGTTGCTGGCTTATCGACGTACACCTTTTCTTTCAAATAACCCCAAAAAAAGAAGTCCAACGGTGTCAAATCATATGATATTGGCGGCCAATTGACATCGCCAACACGTGAGATAACACGGCCATTGAAATTGTCGCGCAAAAGAGCCATTTTTTCGTTAGCTGTGTGGTAAGTGGCACCGTCCTGTTGAAACTACATATCGTCCACATCCATATCTTCCAATTCGGGCCATAAAAAGTTCGTTATCATCTCACGATAGCGAACACAATTCATAGTAACTGCCTGACCGTCCTTATTTTGGGAAAAATACGGCCCGATGATGCCGCCAGCCCATAAACCGCACCAAACAGTCACTCTTTGTGGGTGCATTTATTTTCCGACAATCACTCTTGGATTATCATTCGCCCAAATGCGGCAATTCAGCTTATTGACGAGTCCACTGAGGTGAAAATGTGCTTCATCACAGAAGATGATTTTCTTCGAAAATTGATCATCCACTGTTGCCATTTCTTGCCACCATTCTGACCATTGACGACGCACAGTGTGGTATTTTGACCTGAAACGTGGCCATGGCCATAAATCAATTTTGTCAGGATTAAGCATGTGTCCCATAACAGGTATATAACCAGGCTACTGTTTAGTGAAGTCGATCTATAAATTCGTCACCCCCGTTCGCGACACCATCATTTGCAACTTTCACTTGTTGAATAAGCACGAGTTTGTTTGCGATTTTTTAAAAAAAGTGTATTTTCTGTGTGTTTTTTTTTAATCTTAAAAGTGATTTTTGTGAAAAAATTTGATATGGATATCGTAAATCAAGATATGTACAATATTTTAAGCAAAGAAATTTTTATATATTCAACTTAAGTTCTTCATATCGATGAGTTAAAGAATGTACTTACAAAATTTGCACTTTTTCCGTTGTTTTTACCAAACATTAGTGTTTTTGAATATTGGCAACACCCCGCAACAAAGTTTGTCATATATATTATTTAACTTCTGGATATGTAGAACAATACCCGGAAGGTGTAAAGGTCGCCCAAGCAAAGAGTTCGGGGAATCAAGAGACCGAACAAAACGTCGAAAAACAGAGGAACTTCGAAAGAATGTGTCCTTTGATGAACTGACATACGCAGCATAGATTTGTCAACGAGCAGCGGGAAATATTGATGTCGCAAAAGTGATGGAGGTTGCGACCAAAACTCCAACCAGGGCTATGAAGTTCCGGAAAGCAGCTGCGATTGGCAGTAAAACCCTGAAAACTGAGAAACACACTCCTGAAAACGCTTTGAGGATATTCGTCGAAGCTAATTTAACTGCTAGTCAATACGAAGTGATTCATCAGGCCAACAAAGATATCCGTGCTATGCCTACGTGTATAAAGCTAAACAGGATTGTTACCCACCAAAAAGCGTAAGTGAGACAGTTGCTGAAGTGAAGCTCCAAGATTTAGTGGATCGCACAACATCACGTTTATATAAATATTTGGAACCACAACTCCAACAGTGCCTTGAGACCAGTGAAACAGATTTAGAGCTCATATACGATTGGAGATGCGATGAGTCTACTCAAAGCCAGTATAAGCAAAAATTCGAAGATGACGATAATAGTGATGCAAATATATTTTTGAGTTCCCTTGTACCTCTTCGTCTCAAGTATGGGAGTCAAATCTTATGGCAAAACATTCACTCTTAATCACCGAGATTGTGCAGACCAATACGGATTCGTTTTGTAAAAGAAAATAAGGATATAACCAATGAAAAAATCGAATACGTTGAAAACCAGGCCCAAAATTTTCAAGCAACAAAAGTAAGCGCCAATATAAGAGTCAACCATGTACTGCTTCCAACAATGGTCGATGGAAAAGTGTGTAACGCAGCTACGAATACTGCATCTACATTACGTTGTTACATATGCGGAAAAACCTCAAAAAGTTTCAACGACTTGGATTCTACAGAACCGGAGAATCCAGATACTTTCAAATTTGGGCTATCAATATTACACGCCAGGATTAGGTTTTTTGAATTTCTACTGTATCTGTCGTACAAACTAAAAGCGGAAGTACATAAGGGTCGCGTAACAGAGACAAATACAAAAAGAGTTCCACGATAAAATGGGCTTACTGGTGGACATTCCAAAGGCTGGGTATGGCAACACTAATGACGGCAACACCTCGCGCAGATTTTTTAATAGACAAGAAGAAGCAGCTTCCATTACTAGCGTGGATTTATCATTAATACAAAAATTCAAAATTATATTAGAAGTGATATCCTCTGGTTATGAGATAGATCTTCAAAAATTCGCAAAATTTACGATGGATACTGCTAAATATTACGTAAACTTGTATCCATGGCAGCCTATGTCTCCAACAGTGCATAAGATTTTAATCCACTCTACCAGTGTCATATCCCATGCATTGTTGCCAATCGGCCAGTTGTCCGAAGAAGCTGCTGAAGCTAGAAATAAGCATTTCCGCCAATACAGGGAACGCTTTTCACGAAAATTCTCCAGGACTGCATGCAACGAGGATGTGCTTAACCGGCTTCTATTGATATCAGACCCTTATCTCAGTAGTTTAAGGACAAGCAAGACAAAAAAACAATCGTTTTCAAAGGAGTTTCTCGAATTTTTGATTGCAAATACCAATGATGAAGATGTTAATGATGATGTTTCTGATGAAAGATGAAGAATAAAAAATAAAATAAAACCTATAAAATTAAATTAATCCTGGTCAATTTTTAATTCCTTGCTATAAAACAAAAGTTGCGGAAGGAAAAACAAAAAAGTATTAATCTGTTTATTCAATAATTGACCTGTACTCATAAAATATATGTACAACTAATCCACATCTCGAATTCTTCGTATTTTGGATTAAGAGGGTCGCAGGTATTTTAGACTTGGTTACCTGCAAACTGGGACATACAATTTTGGAATGAAATTTGAACACCCGGATTAAGAAAATTTCACTCATAAAAAAAAGGAAAAAAGGATTTTCTAGGAAAAAGTATCTTTCAGTTTTTTTTCTAATTTCTTATAAAACATGACATTTATCGGAATGAGGTCTTTAGTATTTGACTAAAAATATATCAGGTCATTGAATATTGACAAAAAAAAAATGTCCTTGATAAACAATTTTTTTAAAAAAAATAAATTAAAAACCGAAAAAAAATCTTTTTTTTCTAAATTTCAACTTTAAAACTTAATTTCTCATTTGGTACCTAATTTCTCATTTGGTATGAAAAATGTGCCCAAATATTTTTGGCCAGGTTTTCGACCAAAATACCGCACTGTGCGACGCTTGAAATGGTCAAGAGGCTTTTGTTCTTGAGTCGATTGCACCTTGTAAGCGTGTAAATGCATAATGTTCATCAACGACGAGCGTGAGAGGTGCTATTGTTGGGCACGACGACGAGTTGAGGTGGACTTCAGCCACACTATCGCGAACAGCAGCAATATTTTCTGCAGTACGAGCTGTACGAGCATGCACTGGTGTTTTCACATCTCCTACAGACCCGGTTTGCTCAAATTTTTGCACGATTTTTCCGATTGTTCGCACATTTGGACGATTAAATTGACCGAAAAAATCACGAAGTACGATATACATTTTTATTTGAACGCCCATTTTTATAATAAGCCTGAATAACTTTGACGCGTTGCTCGACTGTGTATCTTTCCATGGTTCAAATTGAGTTAGTCTGAAATTGAGAAATGTCAAATGAAATGCAGAAAAAAACTCGACGTTTAGGTGTGGTTCACATTCAACATCGGCCCATAAAGTTTAACCACCCTTTACATACACACTTTCAATGCAAAATAAAAAGGCATAAGCATAAACAGAATAAGATTGGTACCGCTAGTGGAATGAGCAAAACACACTCTGATTTGATAGCAAGTATACACTAGACCCAGTAAAAAATTGTCTGGCTACGGCCTTGTGTTGTGACACACTCAATTGTTTATGTTTAATTAAGAGATATTTCCAGATTTTTAAAATCTTACACGAGAACCAATAAAGAAATACGAGTTATTGTACTCAGAAAGAAATTTCCAGATTACGAACATTTATAATTTTGTTGTTGATAGTTCTATAGATCGTTTCGTTACATATTATGTACAATGCACATGAAGCTTTACAGAGGAACTGCTTTAAGCTGTTTTGACTCACGTTGGTCAATTCAATGTGTAAATCCCACAAACAAAAATATTCCCAAGATTGTAAATGCACAAATATGATAGATTTTTGTTGTTTTGAATACAATCATCAATTACAAATGCGATTTTAAGTTTTTCATTGATACTTTTTATATGCACATATATTTACATAGGCTTAAGCAATGATTTCGCGTAATAAAAGTTTTAATCAATCATGACATGACGATTGTAGAGAAGCTCCAAAGAATTCTCACGATTTGAATTTGATTTTGAATGTACACCGCTCTATAATTGAAGTGGAAGAAATGTCCGTTTCTGTTTAAAATATACATAACAAAATTAACGATTTAAAACACATTATACCATTATTTTACAAAAAAATCATCCAAAGAACGATGCTAATGCACTTTATAACCTTGAACCATAAGAGAAATTATGCTCGATTCAGAATTTTATTTCATTTTCTTATTTTCACTGATAAAGTTATTTCCCAGAAATATCTTCATAAATATTTTAATAACAAATACATAAGCTGAATAACGCAGCTTTTCAAAGTGATTTCTATAATTGAAATTTATTATTAGTAGAGATTTCTAGTCGACTGGAGCTTTTAAAGTGAGGAAATTTCTAATTCTTGTTTCCAATAAAAAAGTATACTTGCATTGAAGAAAACAATAATTTGTTTGGTTTATTAACTAATCATAAAAACAATGACCTTACGAAGTGCATTACTGTTTGTGGCATTAACATTATTTTGTCACGATTCATCAGCTGTGATTTATCCAAGTGTTTCTTGCCCTAACTTATTCCGATATGTGCGTGTTTCTGATCTTGATTTTGGAATTATAACTCTCGAGAATGTGAACTATGGAGAAACTGTATTGGAAATCGAACTGTCACAGTCAGGGGCAATATATTCGGTAAGAATAAAGATACTTAATTCAAATTTGTTTAAAAAATCTAATATTATTAAAATGAATAATGAATAATTGTGACTCAGGCATTATTGAATTTTTTAAGGGATTAATGTATTCGGAATCACATTGAGGATTATATAGTATATGACGTATTGTTTTCAATTATGTAAAACTATCACGAAAACAGTTTTTTAGTTGTTTTGAAAAATTATTATATATAACTGATCAAATTTTAATAATTCAGTAATAAATTTGTACTATTAATTACTTTTATAGGATTTATCAAGAACCTACAGGGTGGTGCATTAAGTTACGCTATAATTTTTTTTAATATCAATAATTCCCACCCATCAGAATTTTTTTTAACTTTGGCATTAATTAAAATTGTTCGTGATTTTCGAAAAAAATATAGTCCAATAATACTTTCTATTAGTCCACCTCCACACCATACCATACTAAAATGGATACAGTTAAGGCTTGTAGTCTGAAGATATTAGAAGATTTGGAAAACCTCTCTCTATAATTTTCAATGTCCTTATTTCTGGATTCCTGTGCTTCCTCTGATAAAGAATCAATGCGTATTATCGTATGTTCTATAATGTCGTATCCATGAAATAGAATTTCGTGTACAGTGGTATAGGCATTCTATACCAAGGGTAAATTTGTATAAAGATTTGTGCAGTTTTCAGGCAATACAACTTGAATTTTTTCGTATCTATGGTTGCAGTAAAGCTGGAGAGAGCAAGAAGAATTACATACAATCGATAAATACGATTTTTGTGCACTCCAGTGATTTCAGCAGATATTTCAAAATTTCGAAATAATTGTTCGTGCTATATTTCTAGCGTTTAAGTTCCATACCCAGGTTTCGGCTTATCTACCTAGTCTTCTTCGAAAATTTTCCTAAACTTCATTTTTCTTATTATTAATTTTCACCTTCTCTTCTGGTTTTGGAGCATCCCACCTGCAGATTGATAGCTTATAGGAAATATGAAGAACACATTCCAAAAATCTTATCCAAGCATTGTTGATTTTCCTAAGTCCAGGTATTGCTGCTTGGTTATTACCTTATTTAAACATATTGAAATTTTTTTAAAATCCCTCGAAGTTAATTTACAAAGATAAGATGTTGGATAAGTAATAGCATGAGTGGTTTTACCAACAATCATGCTTAAAATCAGTTTATGCTTAATTGCAAATTTTCCAAGACATTCCGTTTGAGCAATATCATTATTGGTTTCTTGTTTTATAAGTACAATTGTCTCTTTTGCGAAAAATATTTGTAGAGGCCAGAAATATTTAGGCAAAGATGCTGTTACATTTTTCCATAACACTAGCTTGTTTTCATCATATATATTTCCGCATACAAGCTGTACAGGCACAATTGAAATTAAATGTATACTAAAAAAGGCGAATCTTCTTCCCCCTCCAACTATCGTCCAATTGCACTTACATCCCTTCTTTCTAAGGTCATGGAAACGCTGATAAACTATCAGTTCAAGAAATATCTTGAAGAACGAAAGCTTCTTAATGACCGGCAGTATGGCTTTCGTAGCAATAGGTCCACTGGTGATTTGATGGTATATCTCACCGAACAGTGGCACAAATCTTTACATCGTTTTGGAGAAAGTAAGATTATTGCACTGGATATTTCAAAAGCATTTGATAGAGTTTGGCATCAAGCACTTTTATCGAAAATGCGTGCATTTGTTATTGATGAATCTCTTGTTCGATGGATTAGACACTACCTTTCAAACCGTTCAATACAAGTTGTATTGGATGGTTTTAAATGTGAAGTCCATAAAATAAATGCTGGCTCCGTTTTGTCTCCGACTCTCTTTCTGATATTCATCAACGATCTTTTGTCTGAAACTTCTAATCCATTAAACTGTTTTGCTGATGACAGTACCCTCAGCTTCTCATATTCGTTTCCAGATACATGTCCTTGTTTTTCGGATGTGAATCTAGAACAGCAGCGTATGATAAGCTCATTAAATTCTGATCTTGATAGCATTGTCGAATGGGGAATGAAAAACCGTGTAGAATTTAATGCTTCAAAAACTCAATGCTGTCTCCTGTCGTTAGAGCAGAACCCACCCCCTATGCCGCTATTCATGAGTGGCACTTGCATTGAGGAAACCAAATAGCTCTCAGTTCTCGGTATGTGTATCACAGACCACCTTGTGTGGAATGACCATATATTCGACGTCGCCAAAAATGCTGCTAAGTGCTTAGGTTTCCTTCGACGTTGCAAGAAATTTTTTACCCCTTCTGATCGTCCAAAGCTCGAGTATAATTCCCACATTTGGGCAGGTGCTCCAATAACTCACTTGAGTCTCTTTGATAGAATTCAAAAAAGGGCTTTAAAAATGATAGGTGATACAAATATAACAGAAGCATTTGAAACTCTAGAGCACCGTCGCAATGTTTCTTGTCTTTCACTATTTTACCGGTATTTTTATAAACACTGTTCTAGTGAAATAGCCAGCTGCATTCCTCCCCTTAAACTATTTAACCGTAATACACGCGCTTCAAGGAATGCCCATCAGTTTACCCTTGAGCCCAATTTCGGACGTACAGTTAAATTCAGAGATTCTTTCTTCAGCCGCACCACACGAATGTGGAATGCTTTACCCGACTCTATGTTTCCCTCCCATTGTAATATTCAGACATTCAAAACCAATGTGCATCGGTATTCCTCTTAAATCCTCTCCCAATTTCAATTTTAAGGGTAGTCATAATCCTTTAGTGCGCGTAAATTATAAAAAAAAAAAAAAAAAAAAAGCATCTTAAACCTTTTCACCGAAGTACCATCGCAGCCCTATTTGGTTACCATTGACAAATTTGTACTCTCATATTCTAACAAAGACGTGTATAAATCTCCATGAGCCTTCATTAATCTCTGAGCCGTGTGATTGAGTAGATTTTAAAGAGGAAGGTGAAGATTCCTTTACCGCTATATTCTGTGACCGCTTCCTAACTATAGGATACATGTTTCAGTCTTTTTTTTTATTTTTTACCTTTATTTTAATTTTGCGTGAAGTTATAAGAAATTGGCACAAATTGGCTGTTGAAATTTTCATTAAATAACAGAGAAGGGATTTATGTTTTATATAATAGATGAGTGGAAGTGATTAATAAAATCTTTCCTTCGGCTTTTTTTGGTCACTGTATTTTTGGCAATGAAACAACGAAGTTACATTCGCTTTCCCGACGTTTCGACAGGGGTTGCTGTCTTCTTCAGGGGAACTTTATTGAGACAAAAAATATAAAAGTTACAATTTAATGTGTAATAACAATTAGAACAATAAAAAATACACTCACTATTTGTAAATTATTAAGTTTTAAAATTAATGTGATTGTTATATTATTAAAATAAAATATAGTCAAATGAAGTTGAGTCTTAAAAAAGAAAAAACGAAAAAACAACAAAGAAACTATTGGAATGACATTTATGAAGATGAGACGAGAGAACAATAGATAGCAGAGATGTTTTGTGTGTCTTGTTTTCTATTCATGTTATTGTTATTGTTAATTATATGTAATGTTTCAAGAGTGTAACGTTTTGATACATGTTTCTCTGTCTGTAAAATTTTGACACCTTCAAAATCCGGAGAATGACCGCTTTCGATGCTGTGGCTAGCCAGGGCTGTCTTTGCAGGATTATTTGATTTGATATCCGATCTATGATTGGAGATCCGTTGGCGAAGAAATTGCTTTGTGGTGCCAATGTAGCACAGGTTGCATGGCTCATTTGGCTTGCCATTGCAATTAATCTTATAGATTACATCGGTTTGTTTGTCTTTGTCCGGTTTTGGTTTAAGGTTTGTGAAAAGGTGACCGAGGGTTTTGTTAGATTTAAAAGCTAAGCGAACGTCCGTTGATTTTTTTCCGATGACTTCTTTGAAATTCTCAGTCAACCTTGGAACGTAAACCATACTTTTAAAATAACCAATGTTCGGCTCATCATTTGTCTCACGGGGAATTTTGTGCTTATGCTTTAAAACCAAACCGTGGATCACTGCTGATGGATATCCATTGTCACTTTGAATCTTCCAAACTTTCTTCTCGTTTGCATGGTGGAATCGTTCATCACTCAGTGCAAAAACTTTACTTATGAGGTTAGAAGCAGTATTCATAATAATGTGTCTGGCTTGGTTAGAACGAAAATTGACCAATCTGCCCGAAGCTGTATTTTTTTGGTACCAGTCGAATACCAGATGCCCATTTTCGCGATGGATTTTAACGTCGAGAATCGCTATAGATCTGTTTCGTTTCATTTCAACAGTGAACTGTATTTTCGGATGGAATCCGTTGAGGATCAGCAGCACTTTGTCAATATTCCTTTTATCGATAACTGCAAATATGTCGTCAACATATTTTGCGACAAACGTTGGTTTCTCATCCATTTTGTTAAAACACTCCTCTAGTACGTGATTTAATACTAGGTCTGCAATGGTGGGTGAGAGAGGATTTCCCATGGGTATTCCAAAGATTTGCTTATAAATATCTTCTTTGAATTGAAGATAATTATTCTCTTTGAGACAAAAGTCAAGGATCTCGAGAAATTTGTTTTGATTGATCTTGGTGCTTTTGCTAATTATTTCCCATTTCTTTTTGACTATAGTGATAGCTAGTAGGATGGGAATATTAGTAAACAGGGACACCGCATCAAATGAAACTAATATATCATTGCTGTTTAGTTTGATATTTTTAGCTTTCTCAATAAATTCAAAATTCTATTTATGGGTTGCCAAAAATTCATAAGGCAAACATGCACCTGCGCCCTATCACGTCATCAATGAAGTTGCCATGTTATGAGCTTTCAAGATTTGTTGGCAAAATATTACAGTGCGCATCGACTGATTCAAGCTACTCAATTAAAAATTCTTTTGAATTTATTGAGAAAGCTAAAAATATCAAACTAAACAGCAATGATATATTAGTTTCATTTGATGCGGTGTCCCTGTTTACTAATATTCCCATCCTACTAGCTATCACTATAGTCAAAAAGAAATGGGAAATAATTAGCAAAAGCACCAAGATCAATCAAAACAAATTTCTCGAGATCCTTGACTTTTGTCTCAAAGAGAATAATTATCTTCAATTCAAAGAAGATATTTATAAGCAAATCTTTGGAATACCCATGGGAAATCCTCTCTCACCCACCATTGCAGACCTAGTATTAAATCACGTACTAGAGGAGTGTTTTAACAAAATGGATGAGAAACCAACGTTTGTCGCAAAATATGTTGACGACATATTTGCAGTTATCGATAAAAGGAATATTGACAAAGTGCTGCTGATCCTCAACGGATTCCATCCGAAAATACAGTTCACTGTTGAAATGAAACGAAACAGATCTATAGCGATTCTCGACGTTAAAATCCATCGCGAAAATGGGCATCTGGTATTCGACTGGTACCAAAAAAATACAGCTTCGGGCAGATTGGTCAATTTTCGTTCTAACCAAGCCAGACACATTATTATGAATACTGCTTCTAACCTCATAAGTAAAGTTTTTGCACTGAGTGATGAACGATTCCACCATGCAAACGAGAAGAAAGTTTGGAAGATTCTAAGTGACAATGGATATCCATCAGCAGTGATCCACGGTTTGGTTTTAAAGCATAAGCACAAAATTCCCCGTGAGACAAATGATGAGCCGAACATTGGTTATTTTAAAAGTATGGTTTACGTTCCAAGGTTGACTGAGAATTTCAAAGAAGTCATCGGAAAAAAATCAACGGACGTTCGCTTAGCTTTTAAATCTAACAAAACCCTCGGTCACCTTTTCACAAACCTTAAACCAAAACCGGACAAAGACAAACAAACCGATGTAATCTATAAGATTAATTGCAATGGCAAGCCAAATGAGCCATGCAACCTGTGCTACATTGGCACCACAAAGCAATTTCTTCGCCAACGGATCTCCAATCATAGATCGGATATCAAATCAAATAATCCTGCAAAGACAGCCCTGGCTAGCCACAGCATCGAAAGCGGTCATTCTCCGGATTTTGAAGGTGTCAAAATTTTACAGACAGAGAAACATGTATCAAAACGTTACACTCTTGAAACATTACATATAATTAACAATAACAATAACATGAATAGAAAACAAGACACACAAAACATCTCTGCTATCTATTGTTCTCTCGTCTCATCTTCATAAATGTCATTCCAATAGTTTCTTTGTTGTTTTTTCGTTTTTTCTTTTTTAAGACTCAACTTCATTTGACTATATTTTATTTTAATAATATAACAATCACATTAATTTTAAAACTTAATAATTTACAAATAGTGAGTGTATTTTTTATTGTTCTAATTGTTATTACACATTAAATTGTAACTTTTATATTTTTTGTCTCAATAAAGTTCCCCTGAAGAAGACAGCAACCCCTGTCGAAACGTCGGGAAAGCGAATGTAACTTCGTTGTTTCATTGCCAAAAATACAGTGACCAAAAAAAGCCGAAGGAAAGATTTTATTAATCACTTCCCCTCATCTATGATATTCCAAATTGGTCAATAAATCATCTCAAGGATTTATGTTTTAGAATAATTTAATATTCGGGCTGGATCGCGATGAATTTGATACTTTTGCACTTATTGAAATTAACATTTAGTGTTTCACATTAATCTATCAATATTTGTGAATGAACAGCACAAAAATAACGGTCAAAATTTCATTTACTATTAATACAAAGACATAATATTTTCAAAAAAGTGGTTATTTTCGTTTTTGATTTTATCAAAAACCGTACAACCGATTTTGATAATTTTTTTTATGTTTTATTTCAAAAAAAAATTTTTTTTTTTGGATTTTAAAAAAAAATTCAAAATTTTTGTTTGAAAACTCAATATATCGAAAACTACATTCTCGATTTTTTGGATTTTTTTAAAACTTGATTAATAAAAGTTTATTAATACAATCTACAAGATTTGAGAAAAAAATTGTTTTACCTTAAATTAACAGCACATTCCATACAAATGTTAAAAAATGGTTTTCCAAAATCGTATTTTTCTCGAAAACGGTTCCGGAAATTTGCTAAATTTTTTTTTCTTTCGATTAATTCTTACGATCTATAATTTAATAAAAAAAAAGAAATCAAGATATTACTACTGACGGTACCTACAATGGAACGATTTTTTTCGAATTTTAAATTTCTCATTATAGGCATAACGGATTTTAATGAAATTTTTTATGGAGAAGGTTCTAAGAATTAAAAAAAAAACATTGCATTTCGAAACTTAAAAAAAAATATTTTTTTTTTGAATTTTGAAGAAAAAATCTAGTTTTTTTGGAAAATTCGATATTTCAAAAACAGATCAATATTTTTTTTTTTTAATTTAATTTTTATTCGTACATTAATAAACACTTTAAATTGGCGCTCCAAAATTTGCTCTTAAAAATGTTTTCAAAATTTTGTATATAAAAGCTTATTTTTTTAAGAAACCACTACAACGAATTATAATTTTGTTCTTCCATAAACTAATTTTTGCTTTAAGCACCATGCCATACTGTGCTTAGCTCCAACTGGTAAAGGAGTTGCTTTAGTTACTTAAAAAATTTATTTTATCCTTATGAAGAGTTTTCTCTAATAAAATTCTTAGTCGTTTACATAAGAGCAAGTTTTTGCGACCCAGTCGTGCATTTTATTTTTTTAAAGTCTACTTATTCAACAAAACTTAGACAAAACAATGAACATACAAGAGGACAGAGATAACACCATTTTGTAAGCTACGCTTTATTACGACAAAAACTGTGATAATTAATGTTCAAATGTTGTTCTGTTTTATTTCCTTTTAAGGTTATTGCCAGTAGTGTCATTATATTTTTATTTATTTTCTTTGTTTTTCAATTTTGTATTTTTTTATATAAATTGAATTCCTCGAAATATAAGTAAAATGGACGGTTTTACAAATTGTACTTGAGTGTAGCTTCATCTTTTCCTTCTCTAACATTTTATTAAAGTTCAAATCATCAAAAAGCTTTTTTATTTTTTTAATATCGTGACTCTTTGACATTTACAAACGTCGAAAAAGGTCTGTTCGCTTTGTTTTTTGCATGAGATGACATTTTTTAGGTGTGTTCAAAATAAATTTATTAAAAATAGCCTAAGCATGATGTTTAAAATAAAGAATGAGTTAGTAAACTACTTTAAGGCTAGCAAATTGTTAAGTAGATTCATACTTACACCTTAACCTTGTACAGTAAAATAAAAAAAATACCAATATTAAATTTAAACACTTACATAAATGTATATGCGAAAAACTTAAAATTTTCAAACTATGTTCATATTTTCTACACCTGGTAAAATATTGCTTAAATGAAAAAATGATCAAGACCTTCTAAATTTAATGTATAACTAGGGTTGCCATCCGTCCGTATTTTCCCGGACATGTACTCTTTTTTCACTGTGTGGGGGAGGTCCGGGATAGTTTTTGATAATTGTCCGGGATTGTACTCCTTTTACCCATTGTGTATCTATTTATTTTTATGCTACTTATAATTAAATGGTTATTCAAAAATGAACCGAGGCCCATTAAAATTAAGTGAACGAACAGATCCAATATATGCGAAAAGAAATTATAGAACAACTGCCCAACTTATTGTTAAAGCTCTTACACAAAATAACTTATTATCAAAAGTAAGTGGATTTTGCGCTGACAATTTTTGCAATACCAATTTTGGTGGAAGACAAAGGAAAGGTTCGAACAATGTCTATTCGAAGTTAAAATCCTTAGTCAACCAAAACATGATAGGTATAGGATGTCCACCACATTAGTCAATGCGATCTACCATGGATGTGATACTTTACCAGTTGACTCCGATATCATAATTGTAAAAATATACAACTATTTCTCTATCTACACAGTCAGAACGGAAAGACTTCGAGATTTTTCTGAATTTCTTGAAAATGAATATAAGCCTTTCTTATACCATTCGAAAATCAGATGGCTTTCTCTCTATCTTGCCGTTGAACGTCTTTTACTTATGTACGAGAATCCGCCTAAAATATTGCAAACATTTTTTAAAGACGACTTAAGCGAGGCGTATTAATTTTTGGTTCATTCTCTCATGTCAACATTCAACGTCAATATTCAAAAACTTGAAAAACAAGACATTTCTATTATTGAAACCGTTGAAATTTTACAAAATATTGTCAATAATATTTACGAGCGAATCGATAACGATTTTGTTCCACTTAAAATTAAATCTATTTTGAAGAAGCTTGATGATTCCGGCTGTAAAGAAAACGTTATTAAATTCAAGTGGACAAAAGATAGAAACAAACTGTTACCTGATTCCGTCAAATGAATTATTTTAACAAAGGAATTAATTTAACAAAAAAGCATTAGTGATATACTTAACAGTATTAGATGTAATGAAAAGTACAACAAGCACTGTAAAGGCTATTTATTAAAAAAAAAAAACAAATGAAGTTCCTTTTTTTATACCTCAAAGATGTTTTGTAACTTAATAATGTGATTTTTAAACTAAATATTTATTTTTATTTAAATGTTAATACAATTTTTTGTTTCCTCTTACAATATAAATGTGTTTATTCTGTCCTTGTTTTGTACTCTTTTTTCAATCCTCATTTGTCCGGGAAAGTCCGGGTTTTTGAAACTCCAGTACTAGTTTCATCTAAACATATCTGGCTACCCTATGTATAACAAATCTGTCAAAAACGATAATTTGGAAATTTGATCTCGAATAATTTTTTTCGACACCATAATGACAAAAAAAGGTTTTTTACCAATGCTCAATACGTTGCGAATGGACGTCCATATTTTCAAATTCGTAGTCTATATTGAGCTAACAATACAGAGAAAATATCAAAGGGCACGGTAGTGCTCAGTCAAGTTCTGGCACTACACCCTTTTTACAGGAACAAACTCAGGCGATTTTTGCCCCCCCCTATCTTCAGTATCAATGAAGTCCGAAACTTAAAATTCCGAATATATGCTAAGCTAGTCAGGCACAGGCGCCACACCAAATTTCAATTTTCTATCATAACCGGTTCCTGAGATATAAGGCCTCAAAATCACAAAAACCGTAACTGACTGACTGACTGACAGACAGATCATCAAAATTATGGAGCACTTTCCGACATCGTAGAATCTTGTAATTTTGCACAACGGTAGGTCTTGTCATGCAAGCAGAGAAAAAAAAATCGAAAATTTGTGGTTTTCCATTCAGGGGGCGTGGTATCCGCCCACTTTCTCCGCATTGGTGTTGGTTGAACGGAGCACTTCCGACTGCTGTAAAACGATGAAATTTGGCGACACGGTAGGGCTTAAATTGTATATAAAGGAACAACAATAAACACTGAGGTTTTGGATTTAGGGGCGTGGTATCCACCCACTTTCTCCGCAATGGTGTTGGTTGAATGGAGCACTTCCGACTACTTTAAAACGATTAAATTTAGTAAAATGCCAGGGCTTAAATTGCATACTAAGAAAAAAATATAAAATTTGAGGTTTTCCATTCAGGGGCGTGGTATCCGCCCACTTCCTCAGAACTGATGTAAATTATATATGGCACATTTCCGATTGCAGTAGAACAATAAAATTTGGTAGAACGATAGGCCTCAAATTGCATATAAAGGACCGAAAATAAAAATTGAGGTTTTCCATTCAGGGGCGTGGTAACCGCCCACTTTCTCCGAATTGATGTTGGTTGAATGGAGCACTTCCGACTTCTGTAAAACGATGAAATTTAGTAAAGCGGCAGGGCTTAAATTGCATACTAAGAAATAAATATAAAATTTGAGGTATTCCATTCAGGGGCGTGGTAACCGCCCACTTTCTCCGAATTGATGTTGGTTGAATGGAGCACTTTCGACTGCTGTAAAACGATGAAATTTGGTAAAGTGGTAGGACTTAATTGCATACAAAGAAAAAAATATAAAATTTGAAATTTTCCATTCAGGGCGTGGTATCCGCCCACTTCCTCAGAACTGATGTAAATTATACATGGCGCACTTCCGATTGCAGTAGAACAATGAAATTTGGTAGGACAGTAGGGCTCAAATTGCATACAAAGGACCAAAAATAAAAAAAGGGGTTTTCTATTCGGGGCGCGTGGTATCCACTCACTTTCTGAGAAAATGTTTAATTTATATGGAGCACTTCTGATTGCCGTAATTAAAGTAGGTATGTTAGTGTTAGGTATCTTACCAGGACAAGAAGAAATAATTGAAGCGCAAATCAAAACAACCAATAACAAAAAGAAAATACACCAAAAGAAATAGGAAGCTTTAAGCTAAGTTGAGTATATCCTTCTATCATTCCGTATATTTCGAGATTTTGACATGGCAAAATATTAAAATCTTTGCAAAAAGGAGTGAGATCAAACCAAAAACATAAATGTTAAAAAAAGAGCCAAGTTCTTCTATACAAAAACCTTTGTGTAACAAGTCAGCCGTGAAAAGTACTGAGATCTAAAAGTACGCCAAGTTCTTACTTCATGAAGTTTTAATAGCGAATATTTAAAGTAGAATAATATTGAAACAGCTACGATGTAATAGAGAAATTTTATTATTTAATGATTACTGACTAAAATTTGATGGGCTTACTTGGCAAGTTTTTTTATGCCCAATTCGAAAGTTTTTAAAAACTTTACCAGATTTTAGTCAGTAATCATTAAATAATAAAATTTCTCTATTACATTGTATCTGTTTAAATATTATTCTACTTTAAATATTCGGTATTAAACCTTCATGAAATAAGAACTTGGCGTACTTTTAGATCTCAGTACTTTTTACGGCTGACTTGTTAGACAAAAATTTTTGTATAGAAGAACTTGGCTCTTTTTTAAACATTTATGTTTTTGGTCTGATATAAATTTCTTTAAAATAGATAGGGATTTTGTTCATGAAATTAAATTGAATAATAAATTTTCCAAATAAAATATGGTTTATTTTTTCAAGGGCAATGAAGGATCTATTAGTTTGGACATCGATGAAGACAAACTGACGGAATATATTAGATCAGGAAAACCTATTACCTACAGAGTTAATTTTCCTCTTAAAAATGAAGTTCCTCAAGTCAGTGCTATAAAAGTGAATGGTAACACAGTATGTTTCGGACAGAGAGGTAATAGTAGGAATATTATTTTTTATATCTATGAAATATAAAAAAATCGGATAAAAAATATCTACTTTATTTAAAGTTCCTGCTCCAAGTACAACAATATCTTTGAAACACATCTTGACAACTACGAGCCCATTAAACATGCCGCAATCATTTAACGCACAAACACCCTGGCCAATTTCATCAACATCTTCGGGTAAGTTAAACTTTTCAAAAATTTACAAATACAATTCAAGTATAAACACAGTCAAAAATTTACGAATAGAGACAAAAAATTCATTTCTCAAGTCTAAATTACCAAACATAAAATTGCGATTTAAAACAAAACCCTTAAGCTAAGTATACACGATTGGTAGATCTTACAATATTGTTAGATCTGTCAGTGAAAAACATGCTTACAATGCCCTACAACCGTAAAGTTTTACAATTATTAATTGTCAACAAATTTGTCTTATAATTAATATTGTTAGATCATTGTCTGACAATTAATTGTAAGAAATCTGACAATCATGTGTACGCTAGCCAATTAATTGTCAGAAAATGTATCTGACAATTAATTGTAAGACGGTAAATTGTAAGGTATTTGATAATCGTGTACACACAAACAATTTATAGTCAGGCCTGCCAATTTTTATCGTTGTCTGACGTTTCTGAAAATGAAGAAATTGTAACGTTTTTTAGCATCATACAAATTTTTCGTTGTCAGACAATTTGCAGCCAAGGTTCAAATGAAGCAGTTTCCCATTCCAATCCAACTGACAATTAGTTGTGTGTGTACACGGTTGGTAAAAAATCTACCAATCTCTTACAATTATTTGGTAGGTATTTAGCCAGCTATCTGAAAATAAATTGTCAGCCAACTTCTGACAATAAATTGACATTCTCAGGTCTGACAATATCCTAAGATCTCCCAATCGTGTATATTTAGCTTTATGATTTTTCGTTTTTTTTTTTCAAAAATAAATAAAGATTTCAGATGATCGTGTAATTTTTTATTAGATCAAGACTTTTTATAAGATACCTTAGAGCCAGTTATACAAACGTGGTTCACTCAAGATTTTAACAGAGAAATTAAGGCAGATTAACATACGTTCCACTTAGGTTCAAGTATTTGAATGGCTATTTGATGCAAAATGTCATTTAAAGAAAGTTTAACAAAAGTTTTATTTTATCCGAGGATGATATAACAAATGTTGTGCTAGTGTATTAGTGATAACTTAATTAGCCTTGTTTGTTTTGTTTCATCAAAATCTGTTTTACATTTTTTTTTACAAATTATGAAAGATGAATATCCAAGCGTTCCTTGCCCAAATATATTCCGATATGTACGTGTTGATGACCTTGATATAGGATTAATAACTGTCGAGGGGGTGAATTATGGAGAGACTGTTTTAGAAATCGAACTATCGCAGCCAGGATCATTCTATTCGGTAAGTAATATTTCAAAAATTGTTCTACATACATCATAGTGACGCTGAAGACGTTTTCGCGTTTCTTACATATTTAGAGTTTCTTGAAAAACTTTTTTTAAGTTTAGCTAAAATACAATCAGTTAAGAAGAGACAAATTATTTATTACCCCTATTGTAGTCAACCAGGTCGAATTTTTGGCAAATCAGTGACTTAAAATTTATTTTGTATATTTTCATTTTCGATTTGTTTGTTGAAGTCGCAAAGACTGCTTTTACACTAAAACGATTTTTATCTTTGTTTCACTTCTGGCTTCTTTTCGATTGCATGGGTACTTTTGAACACAGGGAGTAAAACACAGAATTAAAGTAAACTTCGTTCAATTGAAATGGAATAATTACTTCGCATTCTTTGCTCTACTTATGTAGTTTTTCATTCGTAAATTCAGATTTCAGATTTTTTTTTGGCCTCGAATGGAATGTGATTTAAAATTGATTTATTTGTGTCGTAGTTTAATTTTGTCTTTCAATTAATCAGTTTATTAATTTAATTAATTTTCAATTCAGATAATATGAGCTGGATGAATTTACGGAATGATTTTAAAATGGTTTCATTTCTCACTACAAAAAATTTTCTTCGTACTTATAATTTTCACGATTAAAATATTTATATTTAAAAAAAAAACTTAAAATCACATTTGCAAACTGACAGCTTAAAATTATATTAGTATTAGTACAGGGAGATATAAATCTGTCAAAAAATTTATGTGGTTTTCCATTGGCAAAATAAATCAATTTATTTTTCTGTTAGAAAATTGATTTATTTTTCGATGTATGTATAGCAGGGCTGCGAATTTTTGAATTAAAAAAACCATAAGTCATAATTCTGTAGATGATTTGTGAATTAAAAAAAAATTAATTCATAAGTTAGTTATTGACTTATGATTTCAAAAAAAAATAATTCATAAGCTACTAAGTGACTTATGTATGAATTGAAAAACAAAAAATTAATTCATTACCTACTAAGTAACTTATGAATTAAAAAAAAATTCAAGACATGAGCAAGTTAGTGACTTTAGAATTAAAAAAAATTTAATTCACTACCTACTAAGTGACTTATGAATTAAAACAAAATTAATTCTACCTACTAAGTGAATTATAAATTTAAAAAAAAATTAAGTCATGAGCAAGTTAGTGACTTATGAATTTAAAAAAAATTAATTCACAACCTACTAAGTGACTTATGAATTAAAAAAAAAATAATTCATAAGCTAGTTGGTAGATTGGAAATGTTTAAGTTTCTTTTGACTACATAATTATTTAATTATTGACGAAAGTAGATTTCAAGTTTTTGTGTGTCATAAAATTATCATGCTAGCTTATAAATTTCCCAATTAATAATTTTTTAATCAAAATTTATCCATTAGCTTATAAATTATTTTTTTTTTTTAATTCATAAGTCACTAACTTGCTCATGTCTTGAATTTTTTAATTCATAAGTGACTTAGTAGGTTATGAATTATTTTTTTAATTCACAAGTCACTTACTTGTTCATGGCTTAATTTTTTTTAATTTATACATAAGTCACTTAGTAGGTTTTGAATTAATTTTTTTAAATTCATAAGTCACTAAGAAGCTTGTGATTTAATTTTTTTTAATTCACAAGTCACCAACTGACTTATGAATTAAATTTTTTTAATTCATAAATCAGTAACTAGCTGCTGAATTACATTTTTTTAATTCATAAATCACCCACTAGCTTGTGAATTGAAGCCAAGCTTAAGTTAAAAAGTGACTTAAGCTTTTGCAACCCTGATGTATAGTCAATTTTATAAATCTAACTGTTTTTCGACAGATTTACCACTCCGTGTACTGATAATAAAACAATTTTCAGTTGTCAATTTGCAAATATGGTCTTAGGTTTGCTTAGCTTTGGAATCTTTGGATCCACTAGCCCCGCCTCTTCGATTGTTGTTCGAGTTTTCTGATAATTCAGGAAAATTGCATTGTTTGAACAGATATTAAGAAATATAGGCCTGTATCAAACTAGCTTGTATTTCAAAGCTCTTTTAGCAAGTTGCATGTAAGTGCTAAGCGTTCCATACTTAGAATGTAATATGTGAACAACAGCAAATGTTTAAATAAAACCTAAACTATAAACTTCTCTTCATATTAAATTTGTATCTTTCCGTATGTTGTTTTTACTTTAAATAACACTATATCCTAAATATTATACTTTAATAGCAGAATTCATATAATGTTGTCTGGAGCACCACAGGGTTAAGCCCTAGCCCCTATTTTGTTCTGCATTTTTCATAACCTGTCACAAGTTAAAGTATATATAGTATATGTAGAATATTCTTCCCCAGCAAATTAAAAGAGATGTTCCTCTTAGTATGTATAATTAAAAATTCAATCCAATTTCAATGAGGGAAAAAGCAAATGATAACTATTATTTAGAAAATAAATAAAAGTAATCAGTTAGTAGACAGTGCCGGTCGTCGCCAACAGTTGATAACATTTAAAAATTATAAAATTAAATTTATGTGACATACTTATAACTTCGAAAAAAAACTTTCCTTATTATTTTGAAGGGCCTTCAAGGCTATCTCAGTTTGAACATTGAAGAGAATAAAATTTTCGAATATATAAGATCAAGAAAACCAATTACCTACAAAGTTAATTTTCCTCTTAAAGATGTTATTCCTCAAGTCAGTGCCATTAGGCTGAATGGTAACATAATATGTTTTGGTCGGAGAGGTATGACAACAATGATTTGAAACAAACTTAGCGTAAATCTAAAATAAAGTAATTTTTTTTTAGTTCGTGCACCAAGTACAACAATGACATTGAAACACACGCTTACAGCTCCACCGCCACCAGGAGGAGATTTAAGAGAACAAACTATTAGAACTCCAACAACGCGTTTACGTTGGGCTCCATTTAAAAATTATTCTCGTAAGTACACATTTTTATTTTATCAATATACTGTTTAAAAAGTATTTTAGTTTTTGTTAGAGTATGCAAATCAAATTTTAATAATAATAATTGCTTAATTCAGCATTCTAAAGCTATTACTAAGTGCTGTTTTTGTACAAGCTTGGATGAAAACAAAAAGATAGTGAGGCTACACACAAATGTACACTGACAGATTAAAGGTCTAAGATAAGCCTCGAACTTAAATTTTCAAATGATAAGTCGTACGAAAAATTCATATTGAATTTTTAATATTTGTAATACGTTCTTTATAAGGAAATTCTAAAGCTAATGAAAACAACATCAGCCAGAAGAACGCCTCGGCTAATTTGTTCTTGTTTTATCTTTTATGTCGATATGTAGAATTGTGACCATAACATAAGCAATCGAAAATCAGTGACCCAATGGGTGGTATGCAGAAAGCTTTATCTCAGTCTCAAATCTCACTTTTTTGAGCAAATGCTAGCTTTCGTATATGCAGAATAATTCTGAGACAAATCTGTCAAAAAGGAGATCTATCTCATTTAAGAGAACAAGGAACTATAAAACTCCTTATAGGCTTACCCCATCCCGTGTTGAAGCCTTAAGAAATAATTTTTCTACAAATAATGAGAAAATTCGGGGAAGTCGATGAGTAATTAGATGATGGTTTTCTTACGCTTCGTAGATATTGTTTCCAAAGTGGAAGTGTCGAAGATTTCAGCATCAAGAGTATTGTAGAAGTCGATTCAATTTAAGAGAAATAGAAATGAAATTGCGCTACTTTTGTTAAACCAAAACCGTTAACTTTGTTCAATATACTGTTTGACTTCCTAGAGCAATTGCTCCTTAATTCACAACATATTTCAACATTTTAAACGGCATTTTAAATCAACTTAAATTCTCTCTCTCATTCTGGGGTGTGATCAATACCCACTCTGAGATTTCACATTAATCGATATTTTCAGCTTTCCAACTTTTACATCAGATGTTCAATATATTTTGTACACAAAAAAACCTAGTGAAAAAAAAATATGAAGAGGAACTTCAATTTTACGTAATGCAATTTTTTCTCCCAAGAGTTTTAATTTCTGTCAAAACTTAATTTTGCTTAAGCAAAACATCGGGTGAGAAAATTTATCTTTTTCATCTACTCGTATCTCGATTGAACTTCTCATTCAACATTTTCATGTTTTCTTTTCGATTGTTAGCATTCAAAATTTGCGTTGCCCCTGCAACGCAATTAGATGATTCGTCTCGACTAATCATCATCATCGGCTCGACAACCGGGTTCCGGTCCTGGCCTCTTTCAACAAGTCTCTCCACCTATCCCGGTCTCCAGCCGACGCCATCCAGTTGCGCACCCCAAGTCTTCGGGCGTCCTGGTCTCAAGCGCGGATACAGGGGGAGGGCAATGGGTGCAATTGCCCCCCCTGGGCAGTTCTTCGTTTCACAATTATAAAAACCATAAAATATTTTTCTTTTTACTTGCGACTTATAGGTACTATAAGGCAGGTTATGCATTCGTAAAAAAAATTGAACTCGAGATTTTGATCAAAGTTGACATTACGATAATAGCGAAGTCCAAAAAAGTGGGTATCGCAATTCTGTCTATCTGTCGGTTCGACTACAACCCAAACGGCTAGGCCGATTTTCTTTAAACTTGGTAGATATGGGTTTTATTTTTTTCCCCCGGAGGTTTTTTGATTTGATTTTTTAAGACCAAAAATAACGGTACCCTCCATACAAATGTTAAAAAATAGTTTTCGAAAATCGTATTTTTCTCGAAAACGGTTCCGAGAACTTTGCTTAAATTTTTAGTCTTTCGATTAATTTTAAAGGTCTATAATCTAATACAAATGATTTTAAAAACAAGACATTGCAGTCACTGTACCTACCATAGAACGATTTTTAAAAATTTTGAATTTCTCATTATCGACATAATGGATTTTGATGAAATTTTTTATAGAAATGCTTCTAAAAGCTTTAAGAAACATTGCATTTCAAAACTTTAAAAAAAAATATTTTTTGAATTTTGAAAAAAAAAATCTTTTTTTTTTTTGGAAAATTCGATATCTCAAAAATGGGTAAATATTTTTTTTTGGAAATTTAATTTTCATTCGTACAGTAATAAAAACCTAATGTGGACGTACTAATTTGTTTTTTTTTAATATTTTAAAAATTTTATATATAAAACCTTATTTTATTAAGAAACCACTACAACGACTTACGTATAATTTTTGTTCTTGCATAAATTCATATTTGCATAGCATTCTGTTTTTGTCTCTTACTACTAAGAGAATTTAAAAAATGATGATAATTTTATCCTTATGAACAGTTTTTTCTAATAACATTTGTTTTTAAAATTCCTAGTCTATTACATAGAAGCAAGTTCGTGCGGCAAGTTATGCATTCGTAAAAAAAATCGAACTCGAGATTTTGATCAAAGTTATCATTACGATGATAGCGAAGACTAAAAAAGTGGGTCTCGCAATTCTGTCTGTCTGTTGGTTCGACTACAGCCTAAACATTTATCATTTTTAATTTTTCCCACCGACACGTTTTTTTCTTCTTTTTTTTTAAGACCAAAAATAACAGTACCTGCCATACGATTTTTTTTCGAAATTTTGTAAATTTTTTTTCTCAAAAACTGTTCAACGGATTTAAAAAAAAAGATACAAAAAAAAATCATTTAGTTAAAGCTAGGTACTAATTGAAAAAAAATTTTCCGAAAAATGGTTATAGAGGGTACCCCCCAAAGAACCATTTTTTTGTTTTTGATTTTCTCAAAAACGGTATGACCGATTTTGATCATTTTTTGTTTGCGTAAGCTCCCAAAAAACTTAAATAGAATTGTGTATTCAAATTTTCAAAAACAAAAATTTTGGATTTTTAAAAAAAAATTCAATTTTTTTTTTCAAAACTGTTAAAAAACCGTTTTCAAAAACCGGCCACACAAAAATATTAGAATTAAGTATTTAAGAACTATGTATATCATGTACAACACTATAATTCCTTCATTTAAATTAATTAATTCATTTTTTTTAATACGTACGAGTTCCTATTTAATACTTTAAGACATGCATACAGAGCATTATTGAAAGAGGCTAAAGTAATGTAAACGAAGATGTTTGATTTACTATTTAATAGTTATTTACATACGACCTATATATATTATGTACCTGCACATGCTTTCCTTAATTCAATTTAATAATTTGTTATTTTTATATTCGATTATGTTTATACCTTTTTAATATTTTAAGACAGAAATGCAGAGAAATGGACCATTTTTTTTAAGTTAAGCAAAATATCAGTCTCACGAGACTGAGCAAATGGCTTCTGCATACCACCCAATGAGTGCTGGAATGTACCATTTTCATGGCATGACTTTTGGATTTTGGGTTTAATAAAAAGGTTTTGTTCATTGTTCACGCTTTGAATTCGATAGCAATATAGATTGATAGATACTCGTAAATAAGTCTTTATTTTTTTTTAATCATTTAAAAGTACAATAATTTGATTAAAAGATTTACAAAGCATGGCTTGATATGTATTTAGTATTGCGACTTTTAGTTTAGTAAAAACAAAATGGAAATAAGAATATTATTATATACCTACATAATGTATAAAGACTTCCAACCAAGTAGAACCCTAACACATTACGCTAGCTATAGAAAACTAGAACAGAAATAAAGTCTTCGGATTTCCTGTAGAATTGGACAAAGCACTAAAAATGCAATACATCTTCGTTCTGATTAGGGTTTCAAAGGAAACACACACAGTTTAAATCTTTTCTTAAAAATCAAACTCATTTCGGATACTGTGAACTCTGTCTCTTGTTTTCTCCAAGTTTGAGATTCAGCTGTCTGTATGTACTCCTTGCTATTGGTTTTGTCCCTCGAAAAACACACAGCTTATACGTTGTACCATCTATTACAGATATACATTCTTATAATGATTTTTTTAATTCTCATACATTGTCCACTGTCAATGATATTACAAAGCAATGTTTAGCAAGGTCATACCAGCTTTTGATTGGACTTTAACCGTATCTTAAACAGATCATAAGAATTCCTTTCTGCAGGTTTCGGTCAGATCGCTTTAATTCAATATAATTCTCAATTGCCTTTAGATTTTTCAAAAATATTTAGGTAAAACCTGACTCCAGGTGAACAACGTAATTAGAAGTATTGAAAGGTAACCTAAAAATTCGCTTAGAGAAAAAACTTTGCATGTTTTCTATTTCTCCTAACTGTTTGTACCCGTACACTTCATGCCTATAGCAGAAACAACTATTCACTGTAGTGTTGAAGACTTTGAATTTTGAAACTGGATCTACGAAATTGTTGACAGGAAACTGAGGTCATATCTCATTATGAGGCCTATTGCACCAACTACAAATTACAAGTACAGATTTATGATTAAAAAAAATTACATATGAAAAAAACTCGATTTTTTACAAATTTGTTAAAAAAATGCTTGTAATCACAATTTTGTAAGATGGTGCAATAGGCCTATGGTGTTTATTGTAGTTTTTGCAGTATTTGTTTAAATATGCGCGTGAACATTCAAGTTACTTGTCATTATATACAAAAGATACTTAAATACACCTGAACCAGCTGTAGAGTAAGCTAGTTGTCTAAAAAAATAACTAAATCATCTGAGTAGGGCAAAACTTTGACATATACATCTCCAAAAAGAATTCGTCCCATGATTTGGTTTTCTACATCGTTAATAAATAAAGCAAAAATGAGAGGGCTGAAAACACATCCTTGAGGTACACCCGTATGACATCAAAATTGCCTTGACTTTTGGAGCCGTTTTGTACAAATGCAGTCATATTTTCTAGAGTTTTCCGTATAGACTTGTACAAAATTCGTTGACAGACCAATTACTGAGAGTTTATAAAGCAGGGAACTTCTTTGATCGCATGGAAAGCCACTTTCAAGTCAACGAAAAAATATGTACAAACATTTCTTTTTATCAATAAAACTCCTAGCGCAAGTCCCAAGTACGAAAATCTGATCAATAGTTATTGGCTCGAAAACCAGCTTGGAAACAGCTAATTATATTATTATGTTCGACCCAGTTCAGTAGTCTTGCATAGAGTATTTTTGATTGATCATAAACCTAGACGTCATCCTTGAATTAAAGTTAATGGATATGGGTTATGATATAAAGGGTGGTTAAATTTTAAGGGCCGATGTTGAATTTGAATAAATCACAAATTATTTAGGAAATTACTGTCATTTCTTTTTTTTATGATAATATTGGTATGGTTCAATTATGTATGGAATAAAATATCGGCCAAATGGCAGCCGCGATATCGGCAGCACACCTCCATCCGATGATCCAAATTTTAAATGACGCTGAGGCAAAATTGAGGTTCTATGCCGTTAATTTGCCGAATTATCTCATCCTTTAGCTCTTGAACTGTTGCTGGCATATCGACGTACACCTTTTCTTTCAAATAACCCCAAAGAAAGAAGTCCAACGGTGTCAAATCACATGATCTTGGCGGCCAATTGACATCGCCACCACGTGAGATGACACGGCCATTGAGTTTGTTGCGCGAAAGAACCATTGTTTCATTAGGTGTGTGGCAAGTGGCACCGTCCTGTTGAAACCACATATCGTCCACATCCATATCTTCCAATTCGGGCCTTAAAAAGTTCGTTATCATCTCACGATAGCGAACACCATTCACAGTAACTGCCTGACCGGCCTCATTTTGAAAAAAATACGGCCCGATGATACCCCCAGCCCATAAACCGCATCAAACAGTCACTCTTTGTGGGTGTATTTATTTTTCAACATATTACTCTTGAATTATCATTCACCCAAATACGGCAATTCTGCTTATTGACGAATTCACTGAGGTGAAAATGTGCCTCATCACTGAAGATGATTTTCTTCGAAAATTGATCATTTACTGTTGCCATTTCTTGCCACCATTCTGAACATTGACGACGCTTGAAATAGTTAAGAGGCTTTAGTTCTTGAGTCAATTGCACCTTGTTAGCGTGTAAATGCAAGTCTTTATGCGACGAGCGTGAGAGGTGCAATTGCTAGGCACGACGACGAGTTGAGGTGGATGGCTCTTCAGCCAAACTATCTAAACTAGCTGTACGAGCATGCACTGGTATTTTCACATCTCCTACAGACCCGGTTTGCTCAAATTTTTGCATGATTTTTCCGATTGTACTATTAAATTGACCGAAAAAATCACTAAGTGCACGACTTGCATTTTGATTTGAGCGCCCATTTTCATAATAAGCCTGAATAACTTTAACGCGTTGCTCGATTGTGTATCTTTCCATGGTTCAAATTGAATCCTAAACTAAGATCAATGCTTATTGTTCTTTGAACCTTCTTGATATCTATCCATATGTGAAAATCGGTTGCACAACGGCTTTATACATCCACAATATCATATATAACTATTAGAAATTCTAGTTTCAAACTGGTGACTAGCCTTCTTCAAAATCATGTACGTGATTTTGTTGATCAAAGCTGTGAACTTTCCAGATATCATTAAAACAAAGATCAAAAAAGAATTAGTATAGACTTTATATTAAACTTAGTCCCAAAGGAAAAAAGTCTAATTGTGTTAAATTGCATGATCAATAAATTTATCACAGAATATCAATATTGTTTCACGAGCTGTGTCGCATACTCCGCCGTGCCGGCCGCCGCCGCGCCGCCGCCGTTAGACAGAAAAAGGCATTTTCTAACTCAATCTATGGGCAGCTCGAAATTCACACAAATTCTTGTGCATGGAGTCTTTACTTACATTTTAAAAGTCAACGTAATGTCAGAATGTTGACAATTCAAGTATGGTTAAAAATTTCAAATGGCAGCTCTTGTTGCAAGATCGTTTTTGATCAATTTTCTAGAGTTAAGTTTAAGGTATGTTTGAAATTCAGAATATTTTTTCGTACATAAAATAGTTTAGTGTATTTTTGTGTCTTCCTATATCCTGTTTTTCATCCAATCTCATATGGAAACAGCAAATTTCAAAATAATCAATTGGCAAACTATAATACTAAAAAACCAATTTTCCAGGGCCAACTTTTGGTAATTTGAATGATTTGAGCCCTACCATCAGGCGGCCGAATAGAGCATATCCATTTGACAGTCAAAATCCATTCTTTAATGGTAATAATCGATTTGAATACAACTTTGAACCACGGATAACAACTCAAAAAACAACAGATGCTACAACTTCCCCACCAACCATTTCAACTACTACATCCCCTACAACACAAGCGGCTGCTACCACAAGTAGCACCAGTGCAACATTACCCCCTGCTACTTCGGCTACTACTACTGTTCAACCACCAGATACGACAACAAGTACCACAACAGAGCCGCAAGCTTCTACAACTACTCGTACTACCATTAAACCTGAACCAGAACGTTCCGTAACACTCCAATATATCAATTCGGTTTGTGGTCGAGAGAATGTGAATTTTACGGCTAAGAGGCTCGCAGTTAACGGAGAAATGATCAACAGATCAAGATTCCCATGGATTGTAGCAGTCTATAAAAAGACCGCAGAATCACTTACTTTCCAATGTGGCGGTAGCTTGATTTCAAGTCGGACGGTAATCAGCGCGGCTCATTGCTTTTATTCGGGATTCGATTTGATTAAGAATGAGGATATTTTGATATCATTGGGTAGACATAACCTCACCGATTGGTCCGATTCTTCCATAACTTACAGCGATGTGGAGAAAATAATTCGGCATCCGGACTATAGACCCGAACTTATTAATATCGATGCAGATTTAGCCCTAGTTCAACTAAAAAATTTTGTCACGTAAGGAAATTATCAATTTTTTTGTTTGTGCAAAAGTCCCAAAATGTATACGTTTTTTTTTTGTATTTCAGGTTCTCGCGAGCAATTCGCCCAGTTTGTTTATGGCAGGGACCGTTAAATGTCCGTGATATAGAAGGTGTCTCAGGAATCGTTGTAGGTTGGGGCCGCGATGAGCATAACTCCAATGTTACTACTTCACCCAGATTAGTAACAGCCAATGTAGCTTCGGAGATAACATGCATAAGATCTAATGACCAATTATTCTACTTAACATCAAATAGAACATTATGTGCGGGTAATCGTGATGGAACCGGTCCGTGTAATGGAGATTCCGGAAGTGGTTTAATGATACGAAATCGAAACAAATGGATGATAAGGGGCACAGTTTCTGCTGCTCTTGGTGATCCAATTCATCAATGCAATCTTGATGAGTATGTTGTATATACCGACATAGCTATGTTCATTGGATGGATTCAAGAAAATATGTTGCTTTAAATTTAGTAATATACTAACGGCAGAATGGAGCACTTTTGAACACTTTTGGTTTAGAGGTTTGTAAAAACAAAAGAATTATTGGCTTGTAATTTATTGAAACTAAAGATATATGTATATAATTTATGTCCAGGTTTGTGTAAAATTTTAGAAAATCTTTATGATTTATTTCTTATTAAAATATGAAAAAAATTCCATGTAGTACAGTTTTCAATAGAGCACTTTTGAACGGAAATATTAAAACAGGTTAGTATCAGTAATAAGGGCATGTTTTTTTTTTTATTTCAATGCCTTCAGCGCCTGTATTTTACATCTGAATATTAACAATTCTTATTACACTTCAAATGCGCCCTGAGCTCTCTGTTCTGTTCAAACCTGACGAATAAAGAAAGACAGAACTATAATGTATAAAATTTGGTTTGCTTACACTTTGTAATATTTATTTGTTAAGATTTTAGTTTAAGTTAATTCATTCAGTTTTTATGAAATCAATATTTTGATCTTTTATCAATATTTTATTTTTGGAATAAGTAATAATAAATAAATTCTGTGGATTTATACCTACAAAGATTTTTTATGAAAAATTTTGCATGCATTTTTTTCTTTTTTTTTCCTAGATTGCACAATTTACAGAGATATGGTTTCTCATACTATACCTTACTACTGAAAATGTTACAATATGTATTCAATTTATATCACACATTTATTATATTTTGAAGGAAAAGTTACAAGAAAAAACCTTTATTAATTATACATTTGAATTTGTCCATAGGTAGACAGAAAAGAAAAGAAAAAGAAAGAAAACTGTCTTGAGAAGTTGTTTCCATTTAGTATCACAGATAATAGTACATACATATATGTATTATATTAAATAAATAACAAATAATTAAATACATAACTGAATGAGGAGTTAAATAAGTTAATAAAAAAATGAAAAATAAATAAAGAAAAAAATTTAAATATTTAAATAAATAATAAATGGTTAAGTAAACAAAAAACAAAAGAAAAAAATTAAACAAAAACAATTAAATTAAATTGTGAACAAATCAATAAATAAATAAATAAACAAATAAATAATAAATATACAAAAAAAAGTATATGAATAATTGTTTAATGTCAAGAGGTGTTAATTCACCCTTAATAATAAAGCGTGAATAAAGAAAGAGACAGCTCTCGACAGTGACAGTAATATATTTTCGTATCTCATACCAACTTTAAAAAAGAAATGATTCAATAAAGACCAGAAGAATTTTGTAAGCCAAGGAAGCTGAAGTGTTTTATTCTATTTCAATTAACTTCTTTTTTTTCTCAATCCGAGCAAATTATAAGTTAAGAATTTGCATTCATCTAAAACATTGGTCCTTCAAACCGCGATTATTATCAGTAAATTTCAAAATAAAATCATTTTTTGCAAATTTTACACCGGCACCAATCGATTGTGTCGCATCCTAACCTCAAAAATCGTGCCAACCCGCATGGTATCTCCGATAATCATCCACATCGCATTCAACTCGACACGAGGACACCGCTCAAAGGAACCATCGTGTGAGCAGCTGGTTTTTCAGGACTAGAAAAATCCCCAATTTGAGAGGTAAGTGACTTTAAACTTTTTGTTTGGCAAAATTAAGACCGATATGCCCGAGGACGAGATAGAAAAGTCAGTCTGCCCCACCGAACAACAGCAATTGGTGGCGGAACAACTTGACTTGCTCCAACAACTGCGAAAAGAACGCCCAAATTTCGACAAGGATGGCCCTAATCGAAGATCTAAAGGGCAATTTATGACACGTCTCAATCGAATTGCCAAAAACCTTCAAATCTTTAATGAAAATCATCGAAAATTAGTTCGTTTAAATTTATCTCGCGACGATGCGTATTTCAAAAACGATATTTTTGGATCTTTTCAATCCGAACATGCGGATGCCATAGATCACATCGAAACCACATTCGATCAAGTTCATCCCGACCGCCACGCCACCACGAGTCCACCTTCTTTCACGCCATCCGCTCCAGTTAAAAGCGACGCAAATAATACGATTATACGTGAGGTTTACACCGACAGCTCTTTCAGACCACCTGAATTTAAAATTGAAAAATTTGACGGTGAGCCCACCGAGTGGCCAACATTCTATGCATCGTTTCAAGCAATTCACAACAACTCAAGACTTTCAAAACACCAAAAGTTCGTATATCTCAAATCATTTCTAACTCAAAATGTGACCTCCTCAATCGCTCATTTGGATGTTACAAATGATACATATGATGAAGCTCTGGAAGATTTGAAAGATCGTTATAGCAATGAACAAGTTTTGTTCCATGGCTTTATGAAAAAATTTATGAACTTGCCAAAATATTCTCAACGTGAGTCAGCTGCTGAGTTGAAATCGTTGCATGATTCTGTACGTGCATGCATTTTCCAGCTAAAAAACCTCAAATTCCATACCGAGGAAAATTCCGAGTTTTTCGCATTTTATCTGCTCGAAAAGCTATCTCCAGCTACGCGTCTCGACTTTGAAAAACACCGCAAAGATCCAAAGAAAGTTCCAAAACTTAATCAATTGCTCGATTTCCTTAAATCAACATTTCTAATTGCTGATGCCGCCGCACATACTACGAACAACATCGATTCTAAGTCATCATCGCCACATCAAAAATCAATTCAATTATCTAATAAATCTTTCGGTCGAAAAGAAATACGAAATTTTCATGTCTCAAAAAAATCAATTGTTTGTCCACTTGAAAAATGCAAAGGCTCTCACTTTTTACACAAATGTCAACAATTCTTGCAATGGTCACCAGTTGAGCGTAAAGATTTCGCTATTCAAAAGAAATTGTGTTTCAACTGTCTCAGTCATTCAACATCAACGCAATGCACTAGCAAGCATTCCTGTTTCACTTGCGGTGGTCGACATCACACTCTTTTACATTTTAATAGATCAAACTTGTCATCAAATTCAGCTTCATTTCCAAATCCAAATATGACCTTGACTTCATCTCAACTGAATCATGCACCAACAGTTAATCCGCAAATCGTCTCAAATAATTTGGTGAACACTCATTCAACGGTTCTTCTTGCTACAGCAATTGTAAATGTACTTGACGCATGCGGTCAACTGATTCGACTTCGGGCATTAGTCGATAATGGAGCACAACAATCAATTATTACAGAGCGTGCCGCTCAGCGATTAAAATTGGCATTCATCCCATTCTGCATTGGTTATCGTTCCATGGGCGAAACTCAATACAAAATCGCCGACAAGGGATTGAGTCTCAATGTTCATTCAATCATTAATCCGAAATTTAATTTTACTTCGAATTTTGCCGTTCTTCCATCGATTACGTCAGAACTGCCCTTGCACTCAGTTATAACAAAACCGTGGCCCCATCTTCAAGGCTTGCCACTCGCTGACCCTCATTATGCGAATCCGGGTCAGATCGACCTATTGTTGGCTGGTGATGTTTACGGAAAAATCATAGAGGAAGGTCTAAGCAAGGGGGAATTCGGTGAACCCGCCGCTCAATGCACGTCTTTGGGATGGATATTTTTTGGAGAATTGTTTCAACAAAATCATGTCCTTACATTGCCATTGGTTGAATGTCATAACCTCTCGACAATAGAAATTGGTGGATATTTAACAAAATTCCATGAACTAGAGGAAGTACCAACAGAAAAGATATTGTCGAAAGAGGATGAATGGACAGAGAAGTTTTATGAGCAAACGACCACACGCCAATCAAATGGAAAGTTCATGGTGCGTTTCCCATTTAAATCATATTTTGATTCATCAGTTCAATTGGGGTCGTCATATGATATGGCACTCAAACGTTTTCAGTCACTACAACGTCGTTTCGCTCGAGACGAAAAATTCAAGGAAGCATACTTCAAAGTATTCAACGAATACAAAACGCTCAATCAAGTCAAACTCGTTCGTGAGATAAACGAAAAACATTTCTATCTGCCCCACCATGCCGTACTGAAAGAAACAAGTATCACGACAAAACTTCGTCAAGTGTTTGATGGTTCGGCTAAATCGACAAATGGAAAATCATTAAATGATATTTTGACTCCTGGTCCCGTTTTACAAGCCGATTTAGTTTCAATCATTCTAAACTGACGAACCTACAAACATGTTTTCATTGCGGATATGGAAAAAATGTACCGTTGCATCGATGTACATCCGGACGACACTCACTATCAATACGTTTTGTGGCAAGATGACGAGAATTCAGGCATTCAGACATACGCTCTTCAAACTGTCACGTTTGGACTTGCACTATCACCGTATCAAGCAATCAAAACCATTCATAAAGTAGCTGAACAAATAAAAGCCATCTCACCAGCTGTCTACACAGCCCTTAAACTTGAAACGTATGTGGATGACGTAACTACCGGTAGCGAGACCATCGAAAGCTCCATAAAAATGATTCAAATTTTAATTCAAGTTCTGCGAAATGCCGGTTTCGAACTTCGTAAATGGGCTAGCAATTCACCTGAAATTCTACGACAAATTCCCACCGAATATCATAACCAAAACACGAAATGTTTATTCAATGCTGAAGACGCCATCAAAGCGCTCGGTTTAGGATGGTCAAGCAACAAAGATTTATTTACATTTTCCGTTAACTTTCCCACTCACAAGCAACTCACAAAACGAAATGTCTCATCCACAATCCACAGTAGCTCGCTTATTCGACCCACTTGGATGGCTCAATCCATTTGTTACAAAACAAAAGATGTTTTTGAATAAATTGTGGGAGAGCAAATTTGATTGGGATGACATCGTAACGTCAACCGAACTTCAATCAGAATGGGATAAGACTATCGATCAACTTCAATTTATCAAAGACATCGAAATTCCTCGTTGGGTCACCACTTCATCAAACAACAAAAATAATCAGCTTCATGTTTTTTGCGATAGCTCAAACAAAGCATACGCTACATCAATCTATCTTCGAACCGTCGATTCAAACGACCAAATCCACGTAAGTTTGATCATCGCTAAAAGCAAATTGACGCCAATGCACAAGCCGTTAACGACACCTCGAGCTGAACTATGTGGCGCTGTCCTAGCTGTCAGATTGCTTGAACTGGTCAACAAATCATTGAGAATCTCATTCAATGAAGTTTTTATGTGGACCGATTCCAGCGTGGTCTTATCATGGATTCGAGGAGACCCAAACCGTTGGACAGTTTTTGTTTGTAATCGAATTCATAAAATCCTTTCGTCAACTAAAATTGTACAATGGCACCATGTCCGGACGCATGAAAATCCAGCTGATCTTAATAGCCGTGGTCTAAACGTTTCTGAGCTGCGTGATTCACAACTGTGGTGGCATGGTCCACAATTTCTTTCAATGCCTCAAGCTGATTGGCCAGATTCACCATTCGAACTTCATGAAGATGATCAAAATGAACTTCGTTTAAAGTTGAAGTCAATCAACCTCAACATCAAAGAAGTGTCCAGTGTAAACAGCCTCATCCAACGTTTTTCAAATTTTAATCGCCTTCGTCGTGCCGTTGCATACGCCCTTCGTTTTGTTGAAATTGTTCGCTCTTCAAGCAAGCTCAAATTGCAACGACCACCAGTTTCAATGCTATCAATTCCAACAAGACAACTCATCCAACAAGTTGCCCCGCTCACAGTGACTGAAATTCAACACAGTGAATATGCAATTATTCGCTGGATACAATTCACTGAATTCTCGACTGAACTCAAAACGATGCAAGATCAAAAACCAATCACAAAAACCAGCAAATTGTATCGGCTTAATCCATTTATCGACAACAACAACATTCTACGTGTCAACGGTCGTTTACAAAATGCTTTCATGTCATTTGAAGAAAAATTTCCAATAATTTTACCTTCGAAAAGTCATATTGCAACGTTAATCACCGATTATTATCATCGTCTTACGTTACACGGTGGTCCACAAGTAACGGTCAATCAAATTAGACAAATTTATTGGATTTTCGATGTGCGCAATTTCGCTCGCCATTTTATTCACAAATGTGTCATTTGTTTCAAGGCGCGTCCAGTTTTATCACACCAACAAATGGCCACATTGCCCACTGTTCGTGTCAATACAAACTCAAGACCATTTGCATCGACTATCATTGACTACGCGGCCCCATATGACATCCGTGCTTCAAGAGGTCGTGGCCAAACATCATACAAGGGCTACGTGGCTGTTTTCACTTGCATGACCACGAAAGCGGTCCATTTGGAAGCAGCTGGTGATCTAACAACACAAACATTTCTGCATGCGTTCGACCGATTCATCTCCCGTCGTGGATTTTGTCATGATGTGTTTAGCGATTGTGGAACCAATTTTGTTGGTGCCAACAACGAGAATCAACGACTCTACAATGAAGTTCTTCAATCAATCGAAACTGAAATCATCCCGGCATTAGCAAATCAACACATTCAATGGCATTTTAGCCCACCAGGAGCACCCCATTTCAATGGATTGGCCGAAGCAGCTGTAAAAATAATGAAATTTCATTTAACCCGAGTCATTGGAAATGCGAAACTCACCTTCGAAGAATTCTCAACTATCTTGGCTCGCATTGAAGCTGTGCTAAATTCACGCCCAATTTCACCAGTCAGTGATAATGCAAACTACTTCACAGCAATAACACCAGGGCACTTTCTTACGGGAAATGCTCTTTTATCACGACCTCACCCACCATCAGAGTTGAATCCAATCAAACGACATCAACTAATGGAACAAATGGTTCAGCACTTTTGGAAACGATTCAAAGAAGAGGTCTTGTCCAGCATGCAAATTCGAACAAAATGGCAAAACAAGCAACCTAACATCAAAAAAAACGATTTAGTAATAATCAAAGACGATCGATTTCCAGTTGGTCAGTGGCCCATGGGTCGTGTCATATCATTACAGCAAGGCAGCGACAACCTCGTTCGAGTTGTTACCGTCAAAACACCTGCTGGCGTTTTTAAAAGACCGATCGTGAAACTTGCTTTGATACCAAACGCTGCCAAGCCACAAGATTCTTAATTTTTTGCCATTCAGGATTGTTTTTAGTCACTTACGCTCCTCGGCGAGCAGCGATAAGAAGAACACATCATAAATATCATCATAAAATTTATTTCACTCACAATAGCTATTCATGTACATTACCTAAATGATAAATTTATTATAATATTTTTTTTTTTCCTCTTAAACTTGATCTCATATATTAGTATTTACATAGTTGTAATATGCATTACTTCAAAGCAATCATTTTTGTTTTTATTATTAACTTTTGTTTATAACAACCATGTTGTCATTGCCGGGGGAATGTTTAATGTCAAGAGGTGTTAATTCACCCTTAATAATAAAGCGTGAATAAAGAAAGAGACAGCTCTCGACAGTGACAGTAATATATTTTCGTATCTCATACCAACTTTAAAAAAGAAATGATTCAATAAAGACCAGAAGAATTTTGTAAGCCAAGGAAGCTGAAGTGTTTTATTCTATTTCAATTAACTTCTTTTTTTTTCTCAATCCGAGCAAATTATAAGTTAAGAATTTGCATTCATCTAAAATAAAATAAAATAAAATAAACAACAAATAAATAAGTAAACAAAAATTAAAAAAAAAAACAACAAAAAATGAAATATTTTAAAGAACAAATAAATAAAATGATAAATAAATTAAAAAAGTATATTAATAATAAACAAAAAAATAAATAAAACTCCATGAATAAATGACAATTAAATAAATAATAATTATTTTCATACAACACCTTAAGCAACTAAGTTTAATTAAACTATTATCCGAATTACTACAGGATAAAATATAACGATATTGTAGTTCCGAAATTTTAAATGAAACTTTATCAATACTTGTTACTTGTTATTCTATGATGTTCATCTGTAGAAAAGTGCCATGGAAGATTAAGCCTGATTTTTAAAATCTTATTTTGCATAATTTGCATTTTTTTATATAAGTTTTAGCGCATTTTCCACAGACAGGCGAATTATAAAAAATTATACTTTGGAAGATGGACTTAAATATCATTAATTTGTTTTCAGTACTCATTTTGGACTTGCTGATAAATGGATAAAGTATTTTGATTACTGTTTTAATTTATTTAGCGTTTGTTGTATGTGCACATTAAATGTCAATGTTTTATCTAGGTGTACCCCAAGATACTTTGCACTTGATTTCCACTCAATTTCCACTCCGTTCAATTGTAGACTTATGTTAGGCTGTAAACAGAGCTTCCTTTTTCTCGCAAAGAAAAGAGCCTGTGTCTTTGATGCATTTATTTTAATTTTCCAATTATTGAAATAAATTTGAATAGTATTCAGAGCAGATTGCAAATTGGTTTCAATACAAAAACCAGTTAAATCTGATGAATAAAAATGCATGTGTCATCGGCAAATATTGCAGTTTCACAATTTTGAAGCTTCGGGAAATCGTTTGCATGCATTAACGTTAAATAAAGGCATTGTTATAATTCTAAAATCAAAATTTAAGTTATTATTATGTATTAATAAGTAAAAAAAAACAAACAAAGCAAAGGTCTGTCTGTCTAAACGTCTTAAAGATTAAAAAACGATAATCAATATAATGAACCAAAAAATTGTCAACATATAAGACATTTTTCGGAACTTCAAGATTAAATATTTACACTCATTTATTAGTTATAAAAGTGGAATAGATAAAAGCGGTCAAAATTAAATCCGGGGATCAAATTTAATCGAAATATTAATCCAATTTCCACAAAGCCTTAATTCAAAATCTACTAACATTATTTTAAATAATTAATACAAATTATAATAAAATTCCTTAGTTTTTAAGCCAATCTAATTTTGTTTAATGTATTTCTTAATTTTATTTTAATAAATAGAATGAAGAATTTTATTGATTTTTTGTATTTTTCTTTCTTTCTTTTTTGAAATTTATGGCATATTTTATTTTATGTTTATTTATGTTTATTTAGGTAAACAACTTATGTATACTAATTATACATATGGGTGATTCTACAAACGAAATATTTTAAAATCAGTTCAATTATTTAATCTGATTTTTTTTTATAAAATTAAATCTGATTGTACAAACAACATTATTGGGGTGACATTATTTTATTTTGCTCAAAAAATTCTTCAAAGTGTCTGATTCTCAATCCCCTGACGTGCGTTTTCGCAAAGAAAAAGATTAATTCCAACGAAGTTACACCAAATAATACATCTTTGCTACGAAAAATATAGATATTTTTAAGTTATTGATTTTATTACAATAAAACTTAATTAAACTAAATTAAAATGCGGGGATTTCTAAACAGTCCCATGGAATATTCAAACAGTTTATAAAATCAATAACTAGGATATCTATCGAATTTCCACCGCTAGTATTTTGAAGTACCCAGTCTCCCCCTACAACCCATACCTTGTTTTTTGTTAAATTAACCTATTTGGGGTTCCTCCACACCCCGCTTAATTTAAAGCGTGGTTTTGTAAAATTTAAATAACAAACGATATATATTTTTGATTTTTATTCATTACTTACGAATTTTTAACAAAATAAATAAAAAATAAAGCATAAATAGTACAGCTATAGTGACAAAAATGGATGTTTTAAATAAGGGCAAAAAGTAGAATAATTTTAAGGAGCATTACAAAAAAAAAAAAAAATAGTCCTTATGGGCGAAATTCAGCATAAATATTGTAGAATCTGAAAATAGACATACAATTTAACATATATTTGTATAAGAAAAAAATACTTTCAAAATATAACCAGTATATTTTTAACGATTGTTTTTGGCCAAAAAATTGCAGCTGCTGCATATTTCCATGCGATGTTCTGCGCAAATATGCCTTTCACAAGTACTGCACGTTATCTTTGTCTTTTTGTCCTTGATTCTTGGGCACAAAAAGCATCTACCTTGTTTTGCCTTCTTGGTAGGAGGTTCTTCAACTGAGATGTTATCAATGTGATCGAGATTTTCATCTGGTGCATTCCTGAGGATTTTTTCAATATTGGTTCTCAAATGCAAGTTGATTTTTTGGTCTAACCTTTTTTGCATAAATGGTTTTGCCAAAGAAAGACCCAGATTATACAAAAAACTACTTCTTTTGTTTTTTTTTTTTGTTCTTGTAGTTATTTCCAAGATTATATAGCACCATAGAATTGATCCCTGCTTGGTCGAGCATACCGACAAAAATATCTTAAAGGCCACCTCCGTGTTTTTCTTGTAACAGAATAATTGTGGACAAGTTGGTCAAAGGTATCAAGCCCACCTTTTGTACTATTGTAGAAATTTATGATTTCCGGTTTTTTCGTTTGCACATCAACTACCTTGTCCTTATGCAGTGATGAAACAAGCAGCACTCCTTTTCCTTTCTTTGGGGTAAATGAGATCAGAGTAATTTTATCCTTGAATGCAAATTGGGAAGAAAGGACTTCTTTTCTTCTGTTAGGCAAAAATGATGGAGGAACTTCAACCTTATTTTTACGTAGTGTTCCAACAACAGTAAGCTTATGTTTAGAAAGCATTTCTTCAACCAATTGTATGGAAGTAAACCAATTATCCATAGTTAAATTTCTGCCAGTTCCATGGATACTCTCACTTATTTTCTTAACTAGTTGGAGCGGTATAGGATCATTCGAAGTTCTGTTTTCTTTTCCGATATAGGGAATTGCCGAGACCATATAGTACGTGCGTGAATCGCACATTGTTATTATTTTTATGCCATACTTATCTGGTTTTGACGGAATGTAAATCCGAAAAAGGACAATTGCCTCGGAATCCTAACAACTGCTCATCTATTGTGCAATATTCATGTGGCGTATAATATTTAGAGCAATTTAAACAAAATCTTTCCCAAATCAACCTGATCGGAGAAAGTTTGTCAGCCCGATCTCTTGTTTCTCTGTCGTCAAATCTTATACAATTTATTAAAAACTCAAATCTGTTTTGTCCCATAATTGTTTGGAAAATAGGTGAGCATTTAATCGACCACATATCCTTGATGTCTCTTCTAGATTGTTTTTGAAAACCAGAAATATAGAGTAGACCTATGACAGCGCGAATTTCATCAGTATTTGTATCACCCATAAACTTTGAATTTGGAGCTGACTGCGAAGTTGATGCAGATGTTGACGCAAAATTTTCTCTTTGAACACCAATCTCGATGTTTGTGTTAAGAACAATTGTTTCTAATATCGAAGAATCAAAAAGGAGGTTCTAAGCTTCAATCTCAGATTTTATAAATTTGGCAGCATCCTTACAACCTGGCATTTTAAGCACTATGTTTCTTGAAGCTGTTCTGCCACTGGATAACGGGGGCTGTGTTGTCCAACGGAAACCTTTCTTTCCAAGAAGAACTCCATCGTGATGTCTTCCTTGTGGGCCTTCCTCGTCATCTAAGTCGTTTGCTGAAATTTCATCATCTTCCTCCGAATCTGTCTCAATGTTATCAGTGCCAGCTTCAACATCTTCCTCATCACTTTCGAATAGAAGTCGTCTGAGTTCATTTTCGTGTTGAGACATTTTGTAGTGGCTTATTTTTTCTCTGATATTTCTTTAAATATTTCACTTTCAAAACCTTGAGGGAACAACACTTTTAGACTTTTCACAAACGCCAAAATATTATTTTTACCAAACCTTTTCTTTAAAAAAAAAATCACGCAAACCTATACGGGGTGCCAGTACACCCCAGTGACCAAGTTATTCACGCTTTGGAGAGAGAAAATTAACTGAATTGCTCTGGCCCGTAAAGACGTAATGAAAAAAATAAAAGTCATGGCAATCCGTAAAAATAACGGCTTTTTTGAATAAACATACAACGACTTTTAATTTTAAGTGGGGTTCCTACGCACCCCGTATGGGTTCTAGGGTTAAAATAAAATCGTGCTGCAACTCGTTTCTGTTTGTTATGTCAATATTTTGAAAAAGACATTTGTGCGAAAGATCGTTTTTACAAAACATATTTGTATGTTAGTTAGCCGTATAGTATAGGTTTAATGAAACTGTAATATTATATATATATATTTTTTTTTTTAAGTAAAACCTAAATATCTTTTTTTCGCAAAGACCATGAAAACACTCAGTACCCTGGCTATTAAATGAACAAATGATATTCTATCCAGAGGCCTGATAAATTTTTAGTTATGTTGAACTTCGAACTTTTCGAATATTTTTAAAAAGAATATAATTTGTTGAAATTGATTCTAAATAGAAAAAAATATTTAATTATTCTTTTATATTGTCACATTTCTCGGTCAGAAAAGAAAATTGGAAAACCAAAGCCCAAGCAAGCTAAGTAAAGCGCAACAACAGCTGGAGAAAAAAAAGGGAATCGAGGAATTAATATAAATATGTTAGTGACTAAAAACTAAACTTAGAAAACCCAGAAATTTTAGCTAAAATGTCATCAACCTCAAAACAATTAACAAAAAAGGAAAATATAAAAATAAATTTAAAAAATCAAAAGTCGGCGCCAAGGTTCAAAAAATAAAATATGCAGCACTTTACTATTCTTACATGTACATAAAACATGTTGTAAATTAAAATATTTAATTAAATTTTTTTCTAAAAGCTTTTTTTTTTCTCTAAAGCTCTCAGGAGAAACTAACTGAAATATTATATTCTTTTAATAAAATGCCAAGTTATATGTATAAACCATGAGTTTATATGTTTATGGAGACTTAGTAAATTGAATTTCTTTATTTTAATGTATCTATACCTAAGTCATATTTTAGAGAAAATAAAAAAATTAAAGATTTATTTGTCCCCTGTAAAAAAAACTCAGTCCCTTAAACATCCTTTTTCAAAAAAATTTCCTTGAAATCTTCATTTTTTATTTTTTACTGGCCGGTTTCAACAACGGAAAGAGACGTTCTAATGATCAACTCAAACAACTTTTATGACTTTGTGGCTCCTAAAATGGCCTGTCGAAATTTTTAACATTTTATTCCATTGTTTGTTGAATCACCCATATGCATCTACATTGTACGTGTGAAAGTATTTCCTGTGTAATAAATAGGTATTATTTGTATTATAAGTGCAATATAATCGTATTAAACCTAAAATATTATTTTGTATCTACCAACTCTATTTAACAGATTTTTTCTTGAGAAAATGCAAACTTTCTTTAAAGCACTTAGTGCTATTTTATTCAGAAAATTAAGTTTTTATTTGAAATTAATAATTTTAGTTCCTTTATTCTGGAAAGTTCATCAATATTTTTCGATCTAATAATCATAGGTATTAATGGTTTTCCGTCAGGAATAATATCTCATGTTCACGGAAAATAAGCTAACTAAGCGGATTTAGTGCAATACAAATATTATTATAAAATTGTCAATTTTTGTTAAGTAAACAAAATTACAAAATATACTTTCTGCTTATAAATAAATTCTTTTTATAATGAAATGTTGTCAAAAATAAAAAAAAAATGAAACAAAATTTTAAAACTTGTGGAACCAATGGAAACCTAGGTTAGTTATTTCATGGAAACCATGCTTTTTAAGTTATGGTAACCCTCGAAAAAATCTTTAGCGCAAAGTTTGTAAATTTAAGTATGATCTTAAGACTATTTTATTATGTTACTACGACTACCTAGTACCCCACAAACTACGATTTTCGAAATTTTAATCGTGTAGCATCATACTTTCTCTAACATTTTTTAAAAGTTTATATCAATAGCTCAACAATTTAAACAGCCTTGTATAACGGTATATTTCTATGATGCTACTAAGTAGCTTACTAACTTTTTAACTTTTTCTTATTTTTAAACATTTTCTAACTAACAAATAGATAAATTGCTTCTGAGCACACCTAAAACAATGACAGTTCGTGCAAAAAAGTAAACAGACATTTTTGACGCTTTAGAGGTGTGAAATTGTCATATAGTGTTAGAACGATAGTAAAAAGATGAAATAGATTTTCGACGATTTAACTTTAATAAAATGTTAAAGATATCATGGTGCTAAATTCCATTAAAATTAGCAAAATCTTTTCTGACTTAGTATCATTCTAAAATAGTAATTTCCTCCATTGGTTTCATCTTTTAGTATCGTACCAACTTCATATATTGTACTTTGAAAATTGTCGAAAAAGGTCTGTTTTTTTCCGTAAACTGTTATTGTTTACATATGCTAAGAAGCAAATTAAAAATATTCATTTAGAAAGTTTACCTAAATTTGTTAGAAAAATTTGGTAAACTAAAAAGTTTGCAAAACTAAAGTTAGCATTTTTTTTACTTATATCACGTTACCACTAGACTGTTTAAAATTTTGTAATTTTTTTTTAAATGTTTGTCCTATTGAAAACTCTCAACATGCATACCTCCTTGACTTACTTTGTGGACTTACCTTTAAGGTATGCATGTTGGGGGTTTTCAAGAGGACATTTTTGATGCCCTTAAGTAAGTCAAGGTACTTTAGGTAATATAAACTTGATCAAGTAGGTATACGTTAGTAGAGGAATACCGCGGGGCGGAGTTCTGTCCCCGCTTCCATGGCTTCAAGTCATGAATAAAAATCTCATTAAGTTGGAAAGATGTGGCGCAAAAACCGATGCCTACCAACGAGTATACATACCTGTTTATATTTAAAAATGGCTCTCTTGCTAGCTTGCTATATGGCTATCTCTTTTCATACAATTTGAATAAATTTTAATTTTCTTGTATTAAAAATAAACGATTCCATTATTTTTCAAAAATAAAAAATAATAACTCAAATACTTACAGGCGAATCTATAAACAAATCTTAAAGGTTACTTAACTTTAAAATGCTTCTAAACAGCTCTTAAGTATGAAATCGGTATCTATAATCAATTTTCACATTTAAGTAACGTCACTTAAAGGCCTCTTAACTTAAACGCCATCAACCGCGTTTAAGGGTCACTTAAAGGCATTTTAAAATGTATTTTGACATATCGATTGTCATCTTTGAAATTTTGAAGTTTCAAATTGTGAGTTTGTAGGTATTTTTTTGTTTTAATGTATTAAGAAATAAAATAAAGTTAAAATTAAAAAATTTTAATTAATTAAAATTGAAGTTTTATTTTATTATTTATCTTTAACCTTTTTCTACAACATATAATTATTTTATTTTATTTTATAGCGACGCGTTTCGGATATAAATATCCATCTTCGGGCTAATGTTAGACTTTACTCTAACATTAGCCCGAAGATGGATATTTATATCCGAAACGCGTCGCTATAAAATAAAATAAAATAATTATATGTTGTAGAAAAAGGTTAAAGATAAATAATAAAATAAAACTTCAATTTTAATTAATTAAAATTTTTTAATTTTAACTTTATTTTATTTCTTAATACATTAAAACAAATTTAAAATACAACATGGAGACAAAACCAAATAATAATATTGTAGGTATTGTTTGTTTTGATATTATATTAGAATTATAAAGTGCAACGATTTAAGAAATATAAAATTTGTAATGATTAAAGTATGTGTACGCGCAAAGAAATTTCGTCCACGCTTCCCGCTTAGCCTTTGAAGTGTTTGTATCGACACTTTCTTCCTCGTTGTTGGAAGAGAATCTGTGCATAAAAGAATTCTGTTTTGTAGTGTATTCTGTATTATTGCAAATTCTAAAATAAAAAAGTTTCCTTGTAGGAGACATCGCAATTTTCAGATCTTTTTCTTTTATTTGTGGCGGCGGGTGTGGATGTGTGTTCGATAGCCATTTTTTTTTTTGATTTCACAAATAAAAAATGTGTCTTCCAAGTGTTTACTGAAAGAAGGTGTCACAAAACAGCTGTGCTGTATAAAATGAAGCAGCATTTATTTTTTTTTTCTGTACTAGATTTTCACATTCTTTTACGTTACGTGACACAACCATTGTTTAGTTAAGTACCAATGAAAAATCGATTATAGATACGAATTGAAGTTTCGTCATTTAAAGCCAAATTAAATATTTAAGTATGCTTAACTAAATAACCTCAAAGATGCAGTTTAAGAAAATTTTATAGATACGGCTGTTAATGATTATATTCTAATTCCTTGTATTAAATTACAATCTTTTCCTATAACAAATGATAATTTTGATACAAGACTATTAGAATAAAGGGTGTCCAATGGAAATTGTTCAATACTAAAGTTGGTACTAAGTCCCCTATTACACGATGTCTCACGACTCAAGAGACGAGGCTCACATAATCGCGAAAAAGAAAGCAGATATGAGGAAATTAGATGCAAAAAAATATTCCCGGTGAGCAGCGGGCTGGTTTTTAGTAGTCTCATTTTGACGTTTCTTTTTCTCATGTTCGTTTTATGTTGTGTTGTGCATTAAAAAAACGAACAACTGTCAAATTTGAGACATGGGTCTATTCAACGTGTAATAGGTTTTGCCTCACGGGATACAAATTTAAAAGGAAAGTCAAAAATGAGACATGTCTCATGAGGCAACATGTAATAGGGGACTAAGCGCACAAACTAACGAATCACCACACTTTGATTATTCCTCAACCGCGAATGTTCGGTTAGCTTCCGACAAATAATTAATTCTGACTGACAAATTAATGCGCAATTCAATCGCGTTGAACGATACTATTCTCACCATCATCCCGTTATTTCTCTAGCGATTTCATTTCAAATTTGAAAAATTTCCGCTGCACACATTAAAACACAAATACATAATTCCATATTTTTCAATTACCTTAACAACTGGTCATTGTTTTGGTAATATTATTACTTTTGGACAGTTTTACATTACGCAGTAGCTGGGAATGATTACCTTTATAGAAATGGAAACTGTCAGCTAAAATCTATGTGCAATCGCATGTAAATTTGATCTATATTCTGTTGAAATGCTCGGATAGATCAAAAAATTAATTTGATCAATAAATATAAATAGCGGATAGCTCTCTTCATCTCTTGCCACCATTCTCTTGAAATGAGATTATTAAAATCTTGTCTTGAAATTATATATTATACATTATACAACCTATGTATATCAAAACTGATTTTGAAACGGGTGAGTCCCTACTAATGTTTATTTGGGACTCATCCGTATAGCTAGTATAGAATTGACATTGATTGCTTATTGCTACGCATTTTAGACTTAAAGTGAAGTTAGACTAATGTCGAATTTAAATTCTTCTTTTACTAAGGGCCAATGACGTGTCCTGGTTAGACACGAAAGAAAGATTCCCTTCTATTCTCTCTTTTATTAATATAGTCTGTACACAAAAGTAAATCTCAGATTATCTACAACAATTTTAATGATCATCAAATGTAAAATCTTGATAAAAATTTATTACGAACATCGTCGTTCATGTTTATATAAATTCACTAAAAACTAATGTTGAATAAACATTCAACTCCAACTTTTCGTCAGCATACTTCAAGAATCGGGGGCGATTGAAAACAATAGAAGTTCTGAGAAACTCACAACAAAAAATGCCAATAAATATTCCGTTTCGTTTAAATTGATATATCTAGAATCAATATGATATCAAATAAAGTTTAAATTTATAAACCTCTACTGCTCACCACAGAAACCAATAATAAATGTTAAAATCAGCAACCTCATCCACGGAAAACTACTAATTAATAAGTACTCAGCAGCAACAAATTGCACGCAACTATAACAATCCAATAAGAAATTTACGACACCGCATATCTATACTATTATATAAAGTAAGACTTTTGTTTGTTTGTCAGTTCGTTTGTAAATACTCCAATAGCAGACAAACAAACAAAAGTATTACTTTATAAACATTTTATATACTTACCTTTGTATGTCGATAGTAACATAGGGTCATCTGAAAATGAAAAAACTAATAAATAATATATTAAAATTTAAATTACTTTCACTTACCTCCAAAAAATATTTCCAAAATAGAAAATTGAAAGCAGCAGATTGAGAACTGTCTGCCGTTTCTAACTATTCCGCATTTCATTTCATTTTATTCCTCTATATATTTTGAGGCTGAACACCTACTTGGGCTATTGCAGTAAGAAACTGTTTACACGGCCATGGATTCACGCAAGTTCTAGCGCATGATTTTTTCGTGCATATAAATTTTGTAGTATCTATCAATATTTAAAAAAGGCACGGATTTTAGTTTTAACTCTCTGTGCATCGACAGTTCGCAAAATCGTTGTTAGATAAAGTCACGGATTTCTGTAAGCACATTCTACACGACTTTGTGTGCAAAAAAATTCGTTAAAGAAACGTGTGGATTTAAGTTTACAAAGGAAATGCCTTGCAATATTGCTTTCGTCAATTTTTGCAGAAATTATGTTTCAACATTCATATTCAAGTCATAAAATCATCGATTCTCAGAAAAACAGCTTTTACATATGCAAGTTTTTGCGCACAATTTTCTACGTTGAAAATTTTGCCAAATCGAAAGAGCACAGATCTTAGTTGACACATTGAACACGACTTTTTGTGCATCAAAATTTTGCAACATCGATGTTCGATAAAGCCACGGACTTCTGTTAACACATTTCACACGACTTTGTGTGCATACAAACTTTGTTCAAAAAACCTGCGGATTTTAGTTTACACATAAAATGCTTTGCAATATTACTTTCGTCGATTTTGTATAATGTTAATTTTTGCAGAAATTATGTTTTAAGGCCAGGCGCGCACATTCAATTTTTAGTTTCGCAACTGTTTAGTTGCTAAAATGAAACATATGGGCTTATATGGGACACCGCGCACTTAGAGCAACTCCATTCGAGCAACTAAAAAGTTTGTGTTTTGACACAAACTAAACGGTTGCCTTCGCAACAGTTGAGCTGTTTTCTATAAGAGCAAGAGAGACAAGAGTGTGAGCGTGAGTAAAGAGTTGCCAGTGCGCGGTTCTCTTTTAACTGGTGATTAAACTATTTGATTTCGATCACAGTTGCCGGTGCGCGACTATCCTAACATTTATATTCAAGTGATAAATTCATCGATGCTTAGAAAGACAGCATTTATATATGCAAGTTTTTGCGCACGATTTTCTACGTTCAAAATTTTGCCAAATCGAAAGAGCACAGATCTTAGTTGACACATTGAACACGACTTTTTGTGCATCAAAATTTTGCAACATCGATGTTCGATAAAGCCACGGACTTCTGTTAACACATTTCACACGACTTTGTGTGCATACAAACTTTGTTCAAAAAACCTGCGGATTTTAGTTTACACATAAAATGCTTTGCAATATTACTTTCGTCGATTTTGTATAATGTTAATTTTTGCAGAAATTATGTTTTAAGGCCAGGCGCGCACATTCAATTTTTAGTTTCGCAACTGTTTAGTTGCTAAAATGAAACATATGGGCTTATATGGGACACCGCGCACTTAGAGCAACTCCATTCGAGCAACTAAAAAGTTTGTGTTTTGACACAAACTAAACGGTTGCCTTCGCAACAGTTGAGCTGTTTTCTATAAGAGCAAGAGAGACAAGAGTGTGAGCGTGAGTAAAGAGTTGCCAGTGCGCGGTTCTCTTTTAACTGGTGATTAAACTATTTGATTTCGATCACAGTTGCCGGTGCGCGACTATCCTAACATTTATATTCAAGTGATAAATTCATCGATGCTTAGAAAGACAGCATTTATATATGCAAGTTTTTGCGCACGATTTTCTACGTTCAAAATTTTGCCAAATCGAAAGAGCACAGATCTTAGTTGACACATTGAACACGACTTTTTGTGCATCAAAATTTTACAACATCGATGTTCGATAAAGCCACGGATTTCTGTTAACACATTTCACACGACTTTGTGTGCATACAAACTTTGTTCAAAAAACCTGCGGATTTTAGTTTACACATAAAATGCTTTGCAATATTACTTTCGTCAATTTTGTATGATGCTAATTTTTGCAGAAATTATGTTTTAACATTCATATTCAAGTGATAAATTCATCGATGCTTAGAAAGACAGCATTTATATATGCAAGTTCTTGCGCACGATTTTCTCCGTTCAAAATTTTGCCAAATCGAAAGAGCACAGATCTTAGTTGACACATTGAACACGACTTTTTGTGCATCAAAATTTTACAACATCGATGTTCGATAAAGCCACGGATTTCTGTTAATACATTTCACACGACTTTGTGTGCATACACTCAGAGAAAAAATCAGGTAAAATCAAACAGAATCTTACCAATTCTCATGTTATTATTTTTCAACATGATTGATCGGGTTAAGGTGTTAACATGATACCATATTTTAACAAGATTTTGATCTTTTTAACATTAACATTAGATAGTGTAAAGCTTACATGAATATTCTGTTGTTCATCTTGTTATATCACCATTAAAAACTGGACCCATGTACCTGATATCGTGTCAACTTAAACCAGTATTAACGTTAAAGCAACATTTTTTTGATGTTATATCAAAAGTGGAATCCGGTCTTTTTCACAAGATTAAATGTTAAAATAAAACGATTAATGGTGTTAAATTTCAATGAAAACTTCAATAATTAATACGGTGGTCCTGTTAAATTTACATGATCTTTGGTAAATTGAACTTATTATCAGTGTTAAATCAACACGATAAAAACAGTTTCTCCTGTTGGATCTACTAGATATTTTTTTCAAATTGATCCTAGGTACCATGTTAAGTTATGAATGCTCACCTGTAATTAACATGGTACACCTGGTGAATCTACATGACATTAACTTTGCGACCACGTTAAAGTCACATCATCCTCAGTTTTAATTTACAATACTTACCTGTTGAATCTACTATACATTCTTTATCAAATTGATGTTTAAGTAATATGGTGCACTGTTAAATCAACAGTGTTTAACTGTTGTAACATGGTACACTGTTATATTACTATTTAGCTCCAAAATTCAATATAAAATAAACAAATGAATTTAAATATACACAAAATATAAAGTTTTATTTACATATTCCACAATTTTTTATTTTATAAAGTTGATATTTTTAAGTCTACGAACTAAAATTAAAAAAAAGTTTACTTAAATGATTTTAATCTTATGACTTTAAAGTTATTACAAAGCTCGTGAACATGAAGAGGCGGTGATATAAATTCATTTATGTTTAAAAAAGAATGTTCTTTTATTACTTCTCCTATGACATAAGCTTGGAAATGTGCATCAAAATATAGAACTTTATGTTCAAAAAAGGAAAGATTATCAGACTTTACAACAATGTCTTCGATTTCAAATAAACATAATCATTTTTTTTGGAAATACAAAAAAAGACTTTTTGTATTCTGTTCCTTTGAATGTTACTTTTTTATAAAACTTAAATTCTTTTAAATTAAATTTCGTTTGAAAAAAATCACTGTATTTGAAAATATTACTACTGGAAAGTAAAGTTTTAAATTCTTCTTCTTCTTCACTGTCTTCAGGCAGAAGGTATTCCAATAAGTACTCACCTTCGGCTTCGGAAAATTCACCCGACTCCATTTTATTATCTAATTATAAACACCTTTTTTAAAAACGACACGATAAATTTCTAAATGAGAATAAAAACGAAACTCCTATGACAAAACCGACGACCAACGACCAACCCGACGCACGCCACTTTAATAAATCAACCACAGACGATGCATACATTCATACATATGAAAGAAAGAGATTGGCTTTCAGCTAAATTTATGAAGCAACAAGGTAATCTGTTTCTTTTCTATAGAATGAAAATGTGTAAGACAAGATTTAGCACTGGCATCAGGTTAAGAGAAAATAAAGATAACGGTATAGTTTTTTTATGAAAACATGACGATCTGTTTAACTATATAGAGATAAGCTTATAAATAAGGTAGAATTAACACTGTGATGATGTAAAGAAACAACAAATCTTATATGTGTACATAATATAATGATATATGGGAGGTTTTTTTTTTTTTGACCGAATTGAATCTGTACAATATAGATTTAGAACTGTTACCATGTTAAAGGTTAAATGAGATAACTGAATATTTTTCAGAAGAACACGATGATCTCTTAAAATATGTTGACGTAAGCTTATGAACACTGTAAAATTAACACCGTGATGACACTTTTGATTTTAAACTGCGATCAAGTAAAAATTTAGAGGGAATTATTTAAAAGGTGATCTGTTTAAAAATGTCAAAGTAAGCATATACAGCGTTGAATTAAAGTTGTAATATATTAAGTATTTAAATAACATTACCCTCTTGGTAATAAAACATGATCCTTTTCCAAATCAACCAATAATCTTTTTAAAAAAGTAGACAATCTGAAAGTGTTAATATAAAACTATGCAAAGTGTTAAAAATATCGAGTAAATTTCTTGCCAGGCATTTTTTTATATGGAGTTTCTGTCCTGTAATATTAACAGGCCCATTGTCAACTTTTTACAGGACGTTTTTCTCTGAGTGTACAAACTTCGTTCAAAAAACGTGTAAATTTTAGTTTACACATAAAATGCCTTGCAATATTACTTTCGTCAATATTGTATGATGTTAATTTTTACAGAAATTATGTTTTAACATTCATATTCAAGTGATAAAATCATCGATGCTTACAGAGTCAGCATTTATACATATATGCAAGCTTTCGCGCACGATTTTCTGCGATCAAAATTTTTAAATATCAAAAAAGCACAAGTTTACACATTGAGCACATCTTTTTGTGCATCAAAATTTCGCAATATCGATGTTCGATGAAGTCAGTTACTTGAAAAACCATATGGCCGCAAAAAATGAGTCGTGTAATCAGATCCCTAAATTTGGTGAAAGAAAACAGGAAAGTGAATAGCTGTTTCATTTCAGTTTAGGCTTGAACCGTTTATTTTTGTTCCATTTCAGTTCAGCATGTATTTGTTTCAATTCGGACAGATGTAGCTACTTACACATGCGCAACTATTTGCAATGAGGGCAAGGGGAAGTTTTGACTGCGTTCAGACAAATTTAATGCTCTTTGGCTAAGGGTGCGTCCAGAAATATATAATGTTTATTTTTATCGTTGGTAAAACCCAATAACATACCCAAGCAACACATAAACTCTTGGAGAGTACTTCAATAAATGCATCAGGTCTTAACAAGCTATTAGTTCAATCTTTTTAATACCATTTCACTTTATAATCTCCTAATTCACTCTTTAAAAGTGTTCTTTCTGTTATACTATTAATAAAACATCTTTTAAACATCTTAAAGATATTCATGACAAATGTCATTATATTGACTCTCTATATACCCCCTTTAAAACCTTTTTAAAAGGAGTAATTTTAAAATGCTGAAAGAGTTTTTCATTTTAATCTTTCGAATACATCTTGAAGATATTCTGTGGACGTTTTCACTAAAACGTCTTTATGATATCTTAACAGGGTATCTTCAAGTAGTACCTACTATTTTCCTCTTTGGTTGAAAAAAATGTTTTGTTTCACCCGAAATATGTGAATTGTGCAACACTTCCCATGCAATCAAGAACATATGAAGGAAAAAACTAGCTAAAAAAACAACTCAAATATTTAGTTGAATGTGCGCGCAGTTGCATATGATTATATTAAACAGAAAATAGACAGAAACTGATTGTTGTGAATTTTTTATCATTTTCTTTTACTCTTTGCTTACACTTTGTTTGCTCTATTTTCTTTGAATTTGACTGGCATTCGTCCTTTACACTTTGTTTACACTTTTTTCACTCTTTGTAGTTATTCGCGAGCTGAGTTGATGGAACTCTCGAGCTGCTCTTTTGTTAATTTTGAAGATGACATTTTCGCTTTATCCCAGGAAAAAGAACATACAAATAAAAACGATGAAAATGAAAAAATAATAAAAATGAAGTAATAACCGACGAAACAGATAGTGATGACTAGGGCAAAAATATGCTTTGAAATATTAGTTTTAATAAAATATGTTATTAATTAAATACATACATATGAACATATGCTTCAATAAAAATTAATTTAAAAATTATTTAAAAATGCAATAAAATTAATTACTTAACGAAGTTAATAAAATACATTTTTAAAGTATTTAATGGCCAATAATTTAAAATCGCATGCTTAGGTATGTATATTTAAAAAAATGAAATCGACAGCAAAAATAAAGTTATTCCAAATGCATATTTCTAAAAAGTATTAGTGGTTTCAAGCTATTTCATTTTAAATGTAGACAACATTTTTGTTTTTTGAACGAAACAAAAATGGAATTCTTCGATAATTACGGAGTCTTTTCAGAAATATTATTAAAATCGATTTAGAATCTGAAGGCAAGTACTTTTTTTATTCAATTTTATGAAAATGAAAAACATAAATTAAAATAAAGTGACTAAAGAAGCCCAAAATGAAGAAACAACAGATAGTGATAACTACGGCAAATAAAAATATGCTCTAAAAAAAGTTTGAAGCGCTTAACATTCATATGTTAATGGTGCATATGCTTCAATAAATTTATTCTTTTTCAATGTTTACAAATAGTAATCAATACTAAATATGTTTAGTTCACCTATTCTACGTGTGCATGGTATGCAAAAATATTCATTTTGGATGAAATATGCAAAAATCTACCCCAACAATTTGTGGTTTGATAAATCATGTAACTGTAAAGGGCTTTCGCGAATAAATTTTCCTCGGAATATTTCCCGTTTACTAAACTTAGGGTAGGTGAATGATGCTCTAAAGATTCTCTCAGAATTTGTTAGTATCGGAAATAAACTTTCTGAGATAATTAGTTGTTATTACATAGGACTTTCTGTGCGAAAGAAATTTTCTCCGCAAGAACCCGGCAACGCCGGGTATTTTATGCTAGTGTACTTATAATTTGAAATTACGAGTAAAAATATGGAGGAAAAATAATATAATTTATTCACACGCATCGTTGTAATATAATTACATTGGTTCATCTTGATATTCGTCTACAACAACTTGCTAAGGGCATATAATAAATTTTAACAAATATGCAACGCATTCTTGCAAATAATTATTGGTTTGCCAATGAAATACACTCACTTCAAAGAACATGTCACCGCGCATATTTATCTTACAATAAGTCATACCAGGTAAGTCACACTAAAATGTAATTCCCTAAATGGGAAATACGAATTTTTGTTTAACTTCATCTGGAACAAATTTATAGAACAGTTTTGGTTTTGTTAAATTTTCTCGAAAACAACTCGAACGGTTTTGATTAAATTTTGTTTCTGTGATGTACTAAGTGATTTTTATAAAAGTGTCAAAATACACATAAGGGAAAATAATATCTCGTTCTCGAATTGTTCGTTAATGGCTTGACCAATTTAATTCCAATTTTGCACAATGGCACTGCATTACAAAATTTTAGAACAGCAGTTTCCTAGTTTAATTCTTTGTCGGACATCCACTAAGGTGTAGTTCGTGCAATTAATATTTACTCCGAGGTAGATGAATTCATTAATTTCTTCGATGGATATGACAAACCAACTTTGAACTTTGGGAACGGTTGATACCCGAATAATTGGAAAGATTTCTTTAAAATAGTGCCCTCAGTGGTAATGTCTCCCCAATACCTCATCTGCTACAGAACGAGATTAATAATATCACATGATAGAGTATCTCCTTGCCGAAACACTTGTGAATCTTTGGAATAGTTGGGTGGAGTTTTTCCGTAGTTGCACATTGTAACGCGTATTTGCCAATATATCGACTCTTTTGTTTCCCACAACTAGTTGGTGGCGTCTGTGGTAGGTGAACGCACAACGGAGAGCCTCTCGCTCACTGCTTACTCTGGCAACTCCAGATATGCTAAGGCATGGGAGTTCAAATTTCTTCTTCTGAACGATTCGGAATACGTTTTTGTTGATGGTTTGAGTTTGACCGTTGGGAGAGCGCCAGGTCCAGGTGTAATTTATCATTGTATTACGAGCTGCTTCAAAGTCTATATTGATATCAATCCTTAGACGTATTACCTTTGTATATAAAACTTATAGTACTATCAAGAAGACGAAAGATTGTGGCGACATCTTAAGGCTAGGGACTGCAATTGCTAGATTTGTCTTTGCTAAATTTAATAATAAAATATTTTCTTTTTTACTACTTGTTTTGTATGTTATCCTACTCTCCACTGTAAAAGCGTGCGCTAATTTCTGCGCCACCACCAGGCTAGCGTTCGCAATACACAATCACGCTCCATGATAATACTATAGATTATATATACATTTTATACATTTTTTGTATAATGCTAAGGACATACATACATATACATAAGGAAGAAAAATTTTAAACAGCCTATTATTAAGATATTAGTAGGATACTTGTTAACAATTTACTAACTTTAAAGTCTCATTCTTAATTTTAAACATCTTCTAACAAATATCTTACTAAAGCAAATTTCTTAATAAATTGCTACTGAACACACCTAACACAATTACAATTCGTGCAAAAAACTATATGTCAAAAAAAAAAATGTCAAAGTATCATAAGCTGACTTCTTATGATACTTTGACAAGATACTAAAAAATTTAAATTGGTATTCGATGATTTTAACTTCAATAAAAGGGTAGAGAAAGTATGATGCTATATTCGATTAAAATCTTTGTTTTAACTTAGTTTCATACTAAAACAACTTCAACCTCGTATACTAATTCAACTAAAATTTTGCGCTAACACAGACTTTAAGTTAAAAATAATTTGGGATGATGTGATTTTATAAGCTCATAATGTTTTTCCTCGCTCGGCTTAACACTAAGCCGATCTAAAAATAACGATTTAAAACGAATAAAAACGTGCGAATTATTAAAACAAGTTTTGAATAATTTCCCGGAATACCTCTGGAATCTGTTTCGGCTGATCTTGATGGAAATTTTAAACTGATGAGTATGATTTTTTTATTCATCTTCGTAATTTTAGATTACTCATTTAAGCTTACAATGAAGTGTGTATAAGTCTCTATCGAATGAATATTTTCTTAATCAAAACAAACACATGCCAGATGATTTATTTTTGAGTCATTAACATTAACTTGTACGGGATTTTTTTCTAATCTTGATTGAGATTATTTTATTCTTAGGGAGCTGGTGGCATTTAGCTTGCGCAAATTATGTTCAAATCACTTTCAATAAAATATTATAAATTAAATTTTGTTTGCAGTTCCAGTAACAAGAAGGTGCTTTTAAGTTAATATCAATTTTTGGTTGGTAATTATGAAATTCCAATCAAATGACACATTATAATGAAATTTTAAAATTAAAAAAAGGGGAGATTGAAAATGAGACAATTTCATTTTCATGATTTTCAATTTCATTATTCAAAGTATAAAATTAATTAAGAGAGGTGAAGCGGGGTACAAACAGAACTGTACAAGATAAATCAGAACTATAAGAGATAAAAAGGGTCCAAGTGAAAAACGCCTTAAGTACAGAGTACAGTATAAAAACGACTTAAGTCCACTCAAAATTATTCCAAGGAAATGAAAATACATATGTATAATGTTCTTAGTGATTAAACCATAACTTAATTTTTTTTATAAATAAAAACATTTATTACTATGATTTTATTGAATATAGTTTGTGAATTGTGCCATCTTCAAGTCTAATCAAGTATCCATTGGTCAAGAAATGTATTGTCATTTCCTCGAACGTTAATATTTTTCAATAATTCTAGTTGTTTTGTTTCTCAAAGATTTAAGTAAGATGTTGCAAACCTTCCAAATTGAAATTAAAATTTAATTTGAAGAGTTCCATTCTGCCGATGCCGAAAATACTCTACCATATAATGGAAATCGATATACATATTTTAGTCTAGTCCAACCAGACCACCCGTTTCCGATCTTCAACACTCCAGTTTTCTTGTTTTTTGCAGAATTTAAGACGTGCTTTAACATTTTTGGTAGAAAGTGCTGTTTTTTTCTGTTTAGCAGCTGCTACTTTACCAATCTTTTGTAGGGTTCTCCTAGCTGTCCATTCACTCACGTTTGTTTTAATTAATTTCGCCGCTGATTTCGACATCTTGCAGTCTTTTATATGCATTGATCGCTCCATTAACCATGTGTCACAACCAGTAAGCATTTTCTGTATTTAACTTTTTTTTATTAAAAGGACACTGCGTTGGCAGATTTTCATTCTCTCAGCACTTTTTCTTGAAGATAGTCTTACTTTAAGTTGAGAAACTATGCCTTTTTCCGCTTCAAGTACAATTTTTTCATTTTTATTTATCTTTTCTGTAAAACAGTGAATATTTATTTTTTAAGCACTAATTAAATGGCGTAGAACTTTGAAAATAGTACGATTCCCTGCCACAATATGTTATTTTTAAGGAAACGCAAAATAAACGAAGCAATTTAACTCAATAAGAGATAACGGCGAAACGTACAAATTTGAGTACATAGGGGTTTCCTTAATAAACATTTTATTTACTGTTATTTTTGAAGCAATGTTTGTGTTTTTTTCCTAAGTTGTAAATTATATACTTAACTTTCATAGTAAAATAATTTGTTTCATTTGTTTATAAAAAAAAACATAAAATTCTATCCTTTTGTTTCATTTTCTTAAAACATGTACTCATTTTTGATCCCCACTGTATGTATATGTAGACGTAAAAGGCCACGAATTGGACATTTATGACTTTAATTAAAATAAAATGCACGACTGGGTCGCACGAACTTGCTCCTATGTAATAGACTAGGAATTTTAAAAACGAATGTTATTAGAAAAAACTGTTCATAAGAATCAAATTAATTTTTTAAATTCTTTTAATAGTAAGAGACGAAAACAGAATGTTATGCAAATATGAATTTATGCAAGAACAAAAATTATAAGTCGTTTTAGTGGTTTATTAAAAAAAGCTTTTATGTACAAAATTTTTAAAAGATTTTTAAGAAAAAATTTTGGTACGCCAATTTAAAATTTAAATTATTGTTAGAATAAAAATTAAATTTAAAAAAATAAAATGCACGACTGGATCGCACGAACTTGCTCTTATGTAAAAGTACTTTGGAATTTAAGATACATTTTATAAATATAAAACATGGATTTAATGAGATAATAATGTTCAAATGCATAAAATTGCCGTCTGGTTTCCGGAAAAGTATGAATTTATGCAAATAAACTTTAAAAAATTGTTTTATTATTAAATAAATTTTTTATATAAGAAATTTCTCTAAAATTTTTCAAGAAAAAAATGTGGGATGCGAATTTTAAGTATTTAATAATATTGGTTTTAGGAAATAATTTCAAAAAATAATCGTTCATAGGTTTTGAAGATATTAGATAATTAAAATTTTTTTTTTTTTTTTTTTAAAACCCAATAAATATTTTTTCGAATATTTTTATATACAATATTATTTTAAACTTAAGGGGACTCCTGCTAAAAATTTTGGGTTAAAATCCTTAGAGCCGTTAATTAGAAAGTCGAAAATCAAAAAAACGGGTCTATGGCAGGTATATAACATTTTGCCCCAAATTTTTTTTGACCAAAATGTAGTCCATGTTCATAATATCACACTTAATTTTTTTTATCAAAATCGTTAGAGCTGTTTTCGAGATAAATAAGATTTTGCATTACGGGTGTATGGGGGGTACCCTTAGTTTTGGAGCTAAAAAAAAAATTTCAATTTTTCCTCTAGGGAATCACCGAAGACCCTTAACTACCGAGTTTGAAGAAAATACCTCCGGTAGTTTAGGCTGTAGTTCGAGGTACAGACATACAGACATACAGACATACAGACAGACAGACGGAATTGTCAGACCCACTTTTTTCGTCTTCGCTATCATCGTAATGTCAACTTTGATCAAAATCTCGAGTTCGATTTTTTTTCCAAATGCAGAACTTGCCCTATAGTACCTATATGTATATCGCAAGTAAAAAATATTGAGCCGTTTCTGAGATATCGAATTTTCAAAAAAGAAAGAAATGGATTTTTTTTTTTTTCAAAAATTCAAAAAAATATTTATTTTAAAGTTTTGAAATGCAATGTGTTTTAGACTTTTTAGAAGCTTCTTTATAAAAAATTTCATTAAGAACCGTTATGTGGATAATGAAAAATTCAAAACTCGAAAAAATGGTTCTATGGTAGGTACAAGCTGTAATATCTTAATTTCAAATTTTTTTTTAATAAATTAAAGATCATAAAAATTAATTGAAAGAAAAAAAATTTAATCAAAATTCTTGGTGCCGTTTTCGAGAAAAATACGATTTTTGAAAACCATTTTCTTAAATTTTTTAACATTTGTATGGTGGGTACCTTTATTTTAAGGTAAAATGAAATTTTTTTTCTCACATCTTGTAGATTATATTAAGAAACTTTTATTTATCAAGTTTAAGAAAAATCTAGCATGGAGATTTTGAAATATTGAGTTTTGAAAAAAAAAATTGAAGTTTTTTTAAAAATCCAAAAAAAAATTTTTGAAAATTTAAATACACAATTCTATTTAAATTTTGGAAGAGCCTTCGCAAAAAAAAATTATCAAAATCGGTGGTACAGTTTTTGAAAAAATCAAAAACAAAAAAAAAGTCCATGGGAGGTACCCTCAATAACCATTTTTCGGAAAAAATTTTTCAAGCATTACCTAGCTTTAACTAAATGAAATTTTTTTGTGTTTTTAGTTTTTAAATCTGTCTAGCAGTTTTTGATAAAAAAAAATATTTATAAAATTTCGGAAAAAATTTGTATGGCAGGTACCGTTATTTTTGGTCTTAAAAAAAAAGAAAAAAACGTGTTGAGGTAAAAAATCAAAACCCATATCTACCAAGTTTAAAGAAAATCGGCCGAGCCGTTTAGGCGTAGTCGAAGCGACAGACAGACAGACAGAATTGCCAGACCCACTTTTTAAGTCTTCGCTATCATCGTAATGTCAACTTTGATCAAAATCTCGAGTTCGATTTTTTTTACGAATGCATAGCTTGCCTTATAGTACCTATAAGTCGCAAGTAAAAAGGAATTTTTCTTCTGGGGATTACAAAGTGGAGTGGAGTCTGATCACCATAAAGTTTTTATTTTGACCTGGACAAAAATATAGAAAATTGCATGCATAATTTCTTAAAAAGAATCAAAAAGCATCAAACTAACATCATTTGCCCACTTTTCATCAAAAGAATCGTCGAAGGTAAAGTAAAGTATAGATCTTGAACTAGACAGAACATTAACATAATGTTAAAATTGATAGAATTCAACTGGCTATTATAATACGCACCTTTGGTTGTGACGTTAGAACACGGTAAATTGTTGAGCAGAGCACATTGAAAAATCTATAGCACTGTCTTGGATTTTACGAGTACATTCTTTTTTATTGGAGTTTTCGCATTACAGAAAGAACAATGATGGCGACACATAATGTGGATAAGAATTTTGAACATCTGTGCTACAAGATCATTCAATTTCTGAATTATTCAAAGCACTCGGGACCAGGAACTGTTGGAAAACATTGCAAAATCGTACATTTACTCGTATAATCACATCCAAGTTAAAGCAAAACCTTCATTACATCTCTTGATGGATATAATCTTTTTGCCTTAATGTTATGGTGCAACACACTGCCAAAGTTTAGGGGAAGTGGAGAGAATTTAATAGGAGATGTCGATACACACTGGTTTTGAAAGCCAGTGCATCAAAATGAGGGCAAAAAATAGAGAAGTGCAAAGTATTCCACACTCTAGTAGTCTGACTAAGAAATAAACGTCTATACTTGACAGAACGTCCGAAGTTAGTCTCAAAGGTTAACTGATGAGCATTGACGGCTAGAAGATTTTATCGGCGGAATTCATTGAGGGAAGCAATACGAACATTTTTGATAGAAAAATCGATAGATCTTTTAAAGACAGGAGACGTTACAACGATGCTCAAGGGAACTAAAGTTTCCAAAATAGAGGTGTTTCCTATAAGTTTAAGGGCACTATTCTGAATTCTATCCAACAGGTTCAAACTAGTAATGGGGGCACCAGCCCAAATATGAAAGTTATACTCAAATCAAGTCAGAAGGAGGTACGCATTTTTTTAATTTCTTACTTTTCACACGGTTGTTATTACCCTATTGTATAATGCTGCGGAAATCAGAATCTAATGAGGGTAGAAAAACAATGAAGTGCAATAGAAGTTTCATACAAGAAAATAAGGAAGAGCGTTGGAGACAAAATGAAGCCTTGTGGCCAGGGCCGCCGCTACCATATGTGCAAAATGTGCGGCGCACAAGGGCGCCAACGTCTAGGGGCGGAAAATTAAGAGATCGATCTAACTCAACCTATACAGCATACTCCAAAAGTTTTTCTTTAGCTATTGGAACTTGTTTACATTTGACCGTTCACTACGTAGTTCCCACACACAATCTACTACAAATCTTTATTCATACATATTTTGTTTGTGACTGTCGCCTCTCAAACCAAATAACCTCTTCCATTGCAGTCATTGGGAAAAAAACCAACGGTAAAAAAAATGTTTCTAAAAATTTATGTTTCTTTTTAAATAAGGGTTTACGAATAGTTTTTAATTAATTTTGGAATTGAATTGATAAATAACTTAAATGTCAACGGATTGAATAAAATCAGAATAACCCAGAAATTTAACGTTTCATTGGTTGTTCGAATTTAAGCTTTCAATTGACATTCAGAGTTCAGACTCTTTTTATATCAAAATATAGTTCCCATACAAGCCACAAAATGTCAAATTTCATCAAAGCATACCTAAGATGTCAAGGAATTATATATAATACTTCCAGATCCAGAAGTAAATGATTAAGTGTTTCAAAAAGAAAGTGGAAACAAAAACCACTTTGTCTTATTTCTATCCAGCTATAAACTATTGGTTTTTACCAAAGGATTGATATGACATACATACATAAATTAAAAACTGTGCTAGGAACTCGAATCTTTGTATTTTATATGAAAATGGTTTTGTTGAAGAAAATTATTCGCAATCGCCATATTTTTTATTTCCTCTTAAAATAAAATAAAAAATAAATAAATTTCCAAAAAAAATATTTAGCCCTTTTTTGAGATATCGAATTTTCAAAAAAAAACAATAAAAAATGTCATTAAAATCCTCCAGTCGTCGGGACCAAGCGCTCTTGCGTCTATAACCGCCTGGTCCCTGTAGCGGAGGTTCGGTCTTCCTCGTCGTCTCGAACCTGGGGGCTGGGATTCGAAGATTTTCTTGGCTGGAGCGTTGTTGTCCATTCTCTCGATGTGACCGAGCCAGTGTAGTCGACGTGTTTTGGCTTTTTGGACTACATCCACATCTTGGTACAACTCATAGAATTCACGATTGAATCTTCTCCTCCATTCGCCCTCTTCGCATATAGGACCAAATATCCGCCGAAGAATTTTTCTCTCGAAAGTGCCCAGTATCAATTCCCCTTTTTTACTTATCGTCCAGCACTCGGCGCCGTAGAGTAGAACTGGTAAAATTAGCGTTTTGTATAGCGTGCACTTTGTCTTTCGAGAAAAGAGTTTTGAACCCATTTGTTTGGCCAAACCGAAGTAGCAGCGGTTTGCTAGGGTAATTCTTCGTCGAATTTCCACTAAGGTGTCATTCGTGGGATTGATGTTCGTTCCGAGGTAGGTGAACTCCTTGACTGCCTCGAAATTACTGCTACCAACAGTGACGTTTTGTCCTAGGCGATGGACAGATGCGGCTTTGTTTGTTGATAGCATATACTTTGTTTTGTCCTTATTAACTTCAAGACCAACGCGTTTCGCCTGTTCATCAATAGCTGTGAACGCTTCTAGCACAGCACGCTTGGAGCGGCCGATGATATCGATGTCGTCCGCATATCCAAGCAGTTGGGAAGACCTGTTGAAAATAGTGCCTTCCAGGTTAACACCACTCTTGCGCACTATCTGCTCCAGGACTAGGTTGAAGAAATCACATGATAGCGCATCTCCTTGTCTGAACCCTGTGCACGTTTGGAATAGCTCGGATGAGCTGTTACCCATTTGCACGTTGCACCGCGTATTTTGTAACGTCATGCGGCATAGCTGGATCAGTTTTTTCGGGATCCCGAGTTCCGACATTGCCAATAGAAGCTCTTGGCGACTTATGCTATCATATGCGGCTTTAAAGTCGATGAAAAGATGGTGGGTCTCGACTTGAAATTCGTTGGTCTTTTCCAGGATTTGCCTCAATGTGAAGATTTGGTCTATCGTTGATCTGCCTGGCCTGAAGCCACACTGGTACGTGCCGATTATATTGTTGCAGAAAGGTTTTAGACGCTCACATAGTACGGTGGATAGGATCTTGTAGGCAACATTAAGCAGGGATATGCCCCTGTAGTTTTTGCAGGACATAGGATCGCCTTTTTGTAGATTGGGCATATGGAGCTATTTGACCAGTCGTCGGACATGCTTTCCTCCTCCCACACTTGGTTGATGAGCTGATGCATGCACCCTATCATGACATCTCCTCCATACGTAAAGAGTTCCGCAGGTAGGCTATACGAGCCTGCGGATTTGTTATTCTTAAGCTTGTATATGGCTTTCTTAACCTCTTCAGTACTGGGTAGTGGGACTGGATCTTCATTGACTGGTCTTATGCTTCTTTGCTCCCCTGTGTTTTCGTCTAAATAATGCCCATTAAGCAGCTGCTGGAAATGCTGTTTAAACACGTCTACAATTCCCTGTGCTTCGGTGACTAGGTTCCCTTTGCTGTTTCGAAGAGCTTGCGTGCCGGTCCTATAACCTGATGCCAGTTGTTTGGCTGTTTTATAGAACCGGCGGGTGTTTGTGGCGGTGCTAGACTCCTCGAGATACCTGAGCTGAGAGGCTGCGGCTGGTCAGAGTCCACGTTTGCACCTCGGAAAGTTCGCACGTCCAAGATGTTCGACGCGTGCCTTGCGCCAATTAGCACGTGGTCGATTTGGTTGGCGGTTCGACCATCTGGAGATCGCCAGGTTGCTGTGTGTATCCTTCGCCTGGGGAACCTAGTGCTACTTATCACCGTATTCCGAGCTGCAGCAAAGTCGATTAGTCGGAAGCCGTTATCTGTTGTCATTTCGTGGAGGCTGTGCTTCCAACTAATCCGCCTAAGATATTTTCCTTCCCGACTTTAGCATTGAAATCTCCGAGCACGACTTTTGTAGTGATGGGTAGGACACGAATTTGAAATGAGTTTGTATGAGGTACTCATTTTTTGAAATGAGGTGGTACTTTGTCCCACCTCAAATGTCCCATGGTACATATACCTATTTAAATGGATATTTTGAAATTCGAAATTAAACAATGCGTATTTTTTTTAATAGTACATACATATATATTTTTTCCAAAAACAGTTTTTAAAATTGCATTAAATAAAAAGGTTACAAAAATTAAATATCAATAAATATAATATATTTAATTAAATATCCTTGATACAAAACACTTTATTTTAAAATAAAACATTTAAAAACAAAATTAAAAAAGTGTTTTTAACAGAAATAAAGTTTAAAATAAGTAAATATAAAAAGATATAATAAAAAAATTAACCTAAAAAAACGTTTAAAAGAAAAAGTGTTTTTAAATTTTATTTAAGTTATTAAAAGAAAACAAAAGCATTTAATAAAAAGATAAACACAAAAAGATATTTTTTTAACAAAAAAACAAATATTTTATCACATTCAAAATAAATTGAATCTAATGAGTTTAAAAAAATACATCATTACATTTTTGCATTTAAAAACAATATTTGTCCTACTTTCTTCCCACTCAACATGTTTCTTCTGTTAAGACCTGTTCTGATCACTTTTTTTACAAACAAATTTGATTACAGGACACTGGACTAAATACAACACTAATGACTCTTCACGTACGCAAACTCAGCACAATTGATTGATTGATTTTTTTTTTCAATTCTCATATTTGATCTTGATCTCTAAACCCTAGTCTCTTTTTTCTAACACTAAAAGCAAAACAAATACAAATAAAAGGAATGCACTTGCATTTGCATATCAAAAACGAAAATTCCTACTCCTTCAAAAATTAACAAAACCTCCTACTCCAAACTGTAAAAAAACCTCCTTCCTTTTTTAACCCTTTGATTGTATAATTTTCGATAATGCTTCATACCTATCTTCATTGTTTGTTACATTGTAGTCAGTGGAACATTCATTCATTCATAAGTCCCACTCATTACCTCTTCTCATTTTGTCTCCTCAAACAGATGCAAAAGAACTCAATTCCTCAATCCTAAATGACAAATGTCCTAGTCTGGTACAAAGTCCCAGCCTGGTACAAAGTCCTAGCCTGGTACAAAGTCCCATCCTGGTACAAAGTTCCAGTCTGATACAAAAACCCAGCCTGCGACAATGTCACGAATTTTGTTTGAATGGGACGTTTGAGTAAAGAGTACTCAACAAGACAACAACTCAACTCACAACACATTCATTCATTTCATTTAAAATCCTCATCTTCCACAAACCTCATTCTATTTCCATTGGTTTGATCTTTGGTGGGTAGAGAGTTTGAGGCCTATTCCTCCTTTCATACAGTTAACTACAATACAACTTCATTCTGCATCAGTCTCAGTCTTAGTATCAGGCCGATGAGTGAGATGCGCGATACGAATAGTGTTTTTTTCCATGAAAGAGTAAAGAGAAATATTTTTCGTTGCTTTTGTGGTGAGGTGTGAGGTAATACATTTTTTCGTTTTGAGGTGATGGGACATTTCAGATTGGTGTATGGGACATTTTGTATTGCCTCATGTATGAGGTACACATCACTAGACTTTTGGTATCGTACTCCGGACAGGCTCCGTAGGCTCCGTCCAGGAGGTCGTAAAACTCCTCCTTGTTAGATTCCTCAGCTTCATCGGTAGGGGCGTGTGCACATATTGTTTCGAAAAGTAGCTTTGATGCGGATCACAGCCAGGCGATCACTAATCGGCTTCAAATCGATGACTTTTGATCTGAGTCGATTACCCACGACGAATCCGCATCCTAACATGTGCATTCTTTGATGACAGCTGTAATAAATGTCGCAATCTTTTCTTTTCGCTATTCCTGATCCTATCCATCGTATCTCCTGGATCGCGGTAATGTCTGCCTTGTACCGCGAGAGGACAAATTCAAGTTTTTGAGTAGCACCTGGTGTGTAGAGTGTCCTTACATTCCAGGTGCATACTCGTAAATCGTAGTCCATTTTCGTTCCGGGTCTGGTTGCCATTTGAGGGGGGTCGTTATCCGAGGCTTCTCGCGTCTCTCTCATAACAATTAATGTTTTTTACTGTGGCCGGGTCGTTAGCCCGACGCACTAACCTCCAATCTGTAGGGCCATGGGTTTAGTGTTGCAATTATTGTTTCCTTGGTCAACACTCGCACTTACAAGTTTAGCAAGTCATGACATAAAGCCAAGACCAGTATCCGGCGGTTACCAACGAGGAGGTATTGTAAGCACTTGATGTGTAGGAAAAGATACAGCTCGAAGCCCCCAGTTCCTGCAGCACCCAACCACCCTTTGGAACTTACTCCTTAATTAATTAATTGATAATAATACCTGTTAGCATATAATCACTGGAATTTATGTGACTATCGAGAAAGTTAAAGTTTAGAAAAAAGTTATTGAAGCCGTCGCAGTTCGCTTTCTCTTGGGAATGGATACAGTGACTCGACATTCGAAGAAGTGCTAATGTATTAATATCTAGTGTATTTATATGGATCCGATATTAGGAATAAATCAAGCGTCTTTGTAGAATGATCTTCAATGTCAAGCAGCACTCGAGTTGGCTCGTTCACAAGCTAAGTTAATTGGTTTTACTTAGTAAATATATCTACATAGAAGATTTATAAACATTGAAATCGCACGTAATAACGATTTCAGTGCGAGGACAATCGATAAAAATTCTTAATATGTAGTCAGATAGCACAACAAATTCGCTAAAAGTCAGATAACTATCTAAACTCGGGTTATTGTAAATGAAACAAGCATGAATGATATGCCTTCTGACAGTAACATTAAGCCCACATAAAGTTAAAGTTTGTATTTGAACAGTGGCCATACGGATAAGCTCGAAAGCAACAACATTACGAATGTACAAGGCAAGGCCATGGTGAGGGAAAAAGAGGCTATTATAGTTATAGCCCTTTAAGCATAAATTCTGATGTGTCAGTATTTTTAACTACTTGGATTTCACTCAATGCCAAAATAGCTGGCCCTGACTTAAAACAAAAATGTTTCCGACAATTTGACCTCCAATATTAACTCTGCAACTGGAAACAATATGCTTTTTACCGAAATTCTCAGTCTTACTAGACCTAAATATCTAATTAAATCAAGCAATATTAGATGATTTTTTCGTCTAAATAAATGAATATTTTAAATCTTCAACGGCAGCAGGGATCTACTCGTTATTACAGTTATCAATTACATCTGTAGATGGAATTAAAAGTTTAAAATTACAATCATATCCCATCGTTCGATTGCCACCATCTCCCTAACTCCAGTAATCAATTGACATGATAGAATTAATTCAGATGTTTACATTTTTTTTGTATATTGCTGAAAAGTTTAAAGGTGTATTGTTTAGTTTATAATCACAGAGCTTCATTACAATACGAACGGCACTCGAAAATACTCTTAAGAAATTAATTTTTCAAAACAATGATTTGTTGTTGTATATTGTCACATCGGTAATCGAAGAAAAGTCATAATATCTTTTAAATCTTTTTATTTTCTATGAGTTGATTTTGAGTTCAAAAGGGTTTAAACGATTTTTGAAAAACCCAAATTCGCGCAATTTGTATCAGCGAACTAATCGAACTTTAATAAATTATCAATTTTTATTCGGTTTTTGTTCCGTATGTGCGCATTCCTACAGAAAAATAAAAATTCAGATCTTTGTTGAATCTTTGTTTTGTTCATGACGCGTGGGATTTACCATCAAGTTTAAAAATAAATTATTTATATTACAGTCGATAGGTTAAATTAAATCGGATTGGATGCTGCAATCATGATTTTGCGATCGAATGTTGTCGCGCCAATAATATTTTTGACAATTTGTCTTTGCAAAGCATCATTTGCCCAAACAAATATTCCTAGCACACCGTGTCCAGAGATATTTCAATATATGCGAAAGGGTAATAAGAATATTGGAATAATAACGATTAACCATGTCAGATCTGGCCAGACTACAGTAGCGGTTGAGTTATCACAACATGGCTACATGGAATTGGTAAGAATAGTTAATAAATTGAAAACGTTTTAAGAACATCAAGGCTTTTTTAAATTATTATTTGGTAGCTAAATTTGTATAGACCTTTAAATTAGCGCTAGGTACGTATAGTGAAAAGAAAATTAGAATTTAGGAAATATATTTTATGAATACATTCATCTTGCGAACAATTTATAAGTCAAAGTGAATACTGATTTGCTCTTAACACATCACGTCCAACTGTTTACGTCAAAACACTTCATTGGTTGCATGTTGGTAATGAACTATTTATATATGTACTAATGTATATCAAAATAGCGAAAACATCGAAAACATTCATAAGACGAAGCAAGTGCTTAGAGCAGATTTTCTATATAAAACGAGACCCACTTTTTTGGTCTTCGCTATCATCGTAATATCAACTTTGATCAAAATCTCGAGTTCGATTTTTTTTACGAATGCATAACTTGCCTTATAGTACCTATAAGTCGCAAGTAAAAACTGAATACGTTATCGTGAAAATGCAAGTGATCAAGAACATTATACATACATATCGTGCTTTAAAATCTTCTCGAATTTTTAGATATATAGAGAACCTGCTCAGAATAAAGCTTTCAGAAGTTCCATTTGGTAAACTTACATTCTCATGAGCTCCGGCTTAGTGTCTTATATGTTAAGCACGTGCTCTGAGCATTTGCTACGTTTTAATCAATATACAAGTACATAAGCAAAAGCCGTTTTGAATATTTTGTAATATTGAAAATGTTAAATAAATTATTATCAACAGTGCTTTATCCTTCTCGGAATCTAGCTTGGAAGTTGGTGTAGTTTTGCACAATTTTCCCAGACTCTAGACGATTGAGAATTCTTGATATAAAGTTTTTTATGATTGCAGTGCTTTTGGAATTAATTTTTCCTAATCGTGCTTATCGCAGTTGCAAGGTGCTTGATGATATACGAGTTTAATATAACCTGAGTAATGTGACTGTTCTCTGCTTGCTGGATTTTTAAAGGCTTTTTACAGAGTTAATCATAAAATTCTCTGCATGAAATTGAGAGCGGTGAATCTTATTAAAAATTATTTGACTGATAGGTGCCAGAGGATAAAAGTTTATCAAATGATTACTGAATGTATGAATCGGGTGAGGGGGTTCCACAAGGCTCTATTTTGGGACCTATCTTATTTTGCCTTTATATCAGCACATGTATTGTTACAATGTATCAATGTGTTTTGTTACAATGTATCAATTCACTTGTATGCTGATGATCTGCAAATTTATTTGTCTCGCCCAATTGGTTTACAAGAGGATCTAATTAGAAGAATGAATGAGGACCTTCAAGAAATCTACGATCTACAATGGCCTAACCTTCAACCCATCTAAGTCCCAATTGATCGCGATATCTAAAAACCAGATTATTATCTTACTTTAATAACCGGTGTATCTCTCACAAGTACAACTTAAGTTCATGAGCTCTCTGATTAGTCTTGCTTTAAGGATCAACACTTCTCTTTCGCCTGAAAATCGGGTTAATCATGCCATTGGAAGAATTTACGGTGGGTTGCGTATAGCTTTGGATATTTTTAAATGTAATTCCTGTTAACACCAAATTAAGACTGGTTAAATCACTGCTAGTTCCTCTAATTGACTATGCCAATGTTATATATTTAGCCGTGTTTTATGGAAAATTGATAGCCACTCAGTAAAGAAAATTGAAAAAAAAACGATTATAGTCACTTTTATATTCACTCTCTTTTAATCTCAAAGTTTGACACGAATTTTAGAGTAATTCCAAATTTATTTTGACGTATTCTGAATATTTCTTTCCATATTCTTGCCAGCCCCTAAATTACAATTTTAATGAGCAAGAAAATCGAGTTTTCGTTAAAAAAATTTAGATTTCGTAGATGTTTCTTAATTCATCGAGATCTGAACCATCCTCCAATGGAATTTACATTTTATGGATTGGTAGATGGGTAATATACTATATTTTGACCTATTTAGAGTATTTCTTTCTAGATGCTTTCCAAAAGCCTTAAAATCGCAATTTTCCAAAAAAATTCGATTTTTCGGTCAAAAATTTTAGATTTCTTAGATGTTTTTTAATCCATCGAGATCTCAGCCATCCTCGAACGGAATTTGACAGTTTATGGCTTGGTAGATATGTAATATACTATATTTTGACCTATTCAGAATATTTATTTCTAGATGCTTCCCAAAGGCTTTAAAATCGCAATTTTCCTGAACAAAAAAAATTTTTTTCAATTAATTGACATTTGAGATTTTTTGTACGTCTTTTACAAAATAGACATGAAGCTTTATTTCCAAATGTCTTGACATAATAAAAATCTCTGAGAAAAAAAGATGCATTCCAGAAAACATCCCAGCACCAACCTTTCCGAAGCAAATGTTTTTCTGCGCTCGATTTAAGCACCATCTACATATCAATATACTCGTATCAACAATTTGTATTCATTCTATATTCACTCTGATTGCTGACCAAATTATATTCACTCTTGATGTTTTTATTGTTTTGCATGTAAAATTTTGCTAACTTGGCTATTTACTCTTTCAAAAAACACGGCTATTGTAAACTTGATTCTCATTCCCAACATAAGCTTTTTGTAGCATTCAATGACATGTTAAGATACATACATTTATGGACTTAAGAGGTAAACTGGTTCTTGGTCCAATATGCTGTATGTTTATGCACAAAATCATTCAAAACAGAAAACCATCATACATTTATGAAAAACTTCAGTTTACCCAATGTAACAGAATACTCAATATTTTAACACCTTCTTACAACTTTTTAGATTCTTCACGATGTTTTTTCGTTCTTTCTTAGTTTTCTCAACCAAGAGGTTCTTATTCTTCGCACCGAGCACAAATTTCACCTTGTATTCCGGACTTCTTCAGGTTCATTAAGCAAATATTCCATTATAATCCATTTTATTCCTTAGAAGTACTGAGAATTTTGTTTTTGAAACCTTTGGCCTTTTTCGATTTTTGAAAACTTTTACTTCACTTTTATTTCTCTTCCTTCATTTAATTTTGTCAGACACTATTAAGACCGCGGGTAACATTTCACTCGCCGGTGTTATTTCACGCCTCGGCTTTCCTCTTTAAACCAAAAATTAACTATTATTTAATGTAAATATATTTTTTAACTAACTTTCATTTATGAACATCACGTAGACTTAACGTGTAAACTATAGTTATTATCTCTTCATTACTTATTTTATATTATTTTACTTTTTGTTCGATCTTTTTATTTAATCTTTTTTTGTTTCCAGACCAACCCAGGAAAATTATCATTAAATTTCAACACGGACAAAATAAATGAATACTTACATTCAGGAAGACCGTTTACGTATAGAGTTGATTTTCCACTCCAAAATAATATCCCTGGAGTTACTTCCATCAAAGTAAATGGAGTCCAAATATGTTCCGGTCCGATATGTATAAAACTTGTTTCGACTTTATATAATGAATGTGCAATTAAATGTCTTTTAAACTTTAAACTATGTAGATAGTTCGCCAAGAACAATCATAAAAGTGGAGCACACTATTAATGCTTATTCATCAGAATCATCTTTGCTACAAGAACCTGTAACCAGTTACAATGTTGGGCTTCCCTCAAATTCATATTTTAGTCAAGGTTAGAGTAAAAATGCATTCGAATTTTTTATTAAATATACTAAACTATCACATTATAGGTTCAGCTTTAGATTCCAACATACCACAATTCTTAAAATTCAGTCGATCCTTTGTCGATAAAATGTCATCGAACCCATCATCTTATACCCAACCACCATACGACCAAGCTTCATACACCCAACCTCCATATCACCAACCATCATACTCGTATACTCCACCTTCATTCGACCCGCCACCGTTTAATCATCATCAAACTAGCCACCAATCATTTTATACACCATCAGGCAATCAATTACCTTCTTCATCATTTAATGAACCTCCATTAGATTCACCAACATTAAACAAACCTGGAAACAACCCATTCTTCCCATCTTTTTCTCAACCTTCATCTAAAACATCATCACTCAACCAATTGCCTTCTCCATCGTTTAATCAACCTGGAAACAACCCATTCATACCGTCTTTTCCCAAACCTACATCTAATACACCAGCTGCTAACCTGCCCTCTTCATCGTTTCATCAACCTACATTGGATTCGGCTATATTACCAAAACCTGGAAACAACCCATTCCTCCCAGCTTTTCCCAAATCTACATCTAATATACCAGCAATAAACCAATTGCCTTCCTCATCCCTTGATCAACCAACATTGGATGGGCCTTTATTACCACAACCTGGAAACAATCCGTTCCTCACAGCTTTTCCCCATTCCACACCGAATACATCTTCATTGGATGAACCCACATTGGATTCATCTATTTTACCTCATCCTCAAATCAACCAACAGAATGTACCATTCTCAGGAAATCCACAAAACCCCTTCATTAAAATTACTGCTCAAATAGATATCTATCGCCCTGTCAGAGTATATGGTCCTACAACTGATGGTCCAACACTAATAGCTCCTGATGCTATTAAACCAATATTAATACCTCCAACAACTATTATCGATACTCCAATTCTACCATCAGACATCGATAACAGAAATCCTCTTGCCATACCTGAGCCCGCTTCAACAGATCGTGCAACACTGGAATATATAAATGCGGTTTGTGGACACGAAAACTTAGATTTCGACATGAAGAAACTTAACGTCAAGGGCACAGTAATAAGCAAATCAAGATTCCCATGGATAGTTGCGGTTTTCAGAAGAAACAACGATGACATCGACTTTCGGTGCGGAGGGAGTCTTATTTCTACTAGAACAGTAGTTAGTGCAGCTCATTGCTTCTACTTAGGAATTGAAGAAATGAAACCTGAAGACATTCTTGTATCTATGGGTCTACATAACTTAACTGAGAGGTTAAGTGCTAATAATATTGATGTAGCAGGACTTATCATACACCCGGATTACAATCCCTCGCAGATTAATTTAGATGCGGATTTGGCGATTGTACGACTTAGGGCAAGTGTGACGTAAGTATTGATTGAATCATTACCATAACAGTTCTTAAAATCCAATTATATTTCAATTTAGCTTCACAACTTCGGTGAGACCAATTTGCATGTGGGAAGGAAATAAGGATGTAAATGAAATTGTGGGAAGAAATGGAATAATTGTGGGTTGGGGCTCAGATGGTCGTCGAAATACAACAACAGTTCCAACATTGGTCAATGCAACTGTTGTTACGGAAGTCACTTGCATAAGATCCACCGGTGATGGTGAGTTCCTTGCCTTGACGTCAAATCGAACTATATGTGCAGGCAATTTAGATGGAAGTGGTCCGTGTATGGGTGATTCGGGCAATGGGTTAATATTAAGAAATAGAAACCAAAAATGGATGCTGAGGGGAACAGTGTCAGCTACTTTAGGTACCCCAATTCAACCATGCATTTTAGATAAGTACTCAATATATTCGGATATTGCAATGTTTATCGAGTGGATCGGATTAAATATGTTATTGTAAGACTGTATGATTATGGATTGTTACTTTATGGTAAATTTCATGTGGAGTGATTAATAAACTAATTATAAAAAATCATGCTGAAATTTGAATCACTTTTTTTCTGCAGATTTGAGTCAAGCAAAGGTTTTTGTGTATCAAATATATAGTACTTTTGTGAAGAGCAACGATTGGAGCGATACTTAGTGCGCACATAAATTAGTACTAGCCCGTTACTTCTCTGCTAAATTTTTGTAGAAAAACAAAATTAATTTTGTTGAGAATATTTATAAAAATAGAAAATAGGAAATGTTTCATGTATACATACATAAGTTGTGTTCGGGTACTTCCTGCGCTAAAATTCACAGGCTGTCGAACATTGAGTAGTGGAGATAAAATTCACTCAGAGAGAAGTGAAACTGCGAAATAGCTCACGAAGACTTTCAACAATAAATTGTTAAGCACGATTCAAAGAACAAATAAAACTTGCTATGGTTATGCTATGTCATATTAATTTTCACAATTTGCTTTCAAAACCCATTTTTTCGTTCTGTTATAATATTTCAGCGCGAAGAATTTCTTTGGACTAAAATTTTCCGGGAATGTAAAATTATTATAAAGATGAAGATCTCTGCATCGAAATAAATTAATTTTAAAATGTTAGAAAGCTTTGTGTCTTTTATTTTGTTGTTTAATATATTTTTTTTTATCAAAAATCCAGAAACATAATTTACTTTCTTTTAACTCTTCGCCACAAAAATAAAATATACCATAAGCTTTTTTATTTTTAACGCTTAAAGTTTCTTATTACGGTATATGAAAAAATTCTAAGAAAACTTTAGGCCCTTAGAACTGGCAGCACAAATGTTATAGGCTTAAAATAATTAAATAAAAACATTATTTTATCGGGTTTTTATGACTCTAGATGTGATTGGTATTATTTGTTTTTTAATTACTATTTAAGCTTATTGTTTAAAAATATGAAACTAAAAAAAATTATTAACTTCAATTTACTACGGTTTCGCGCACTCAAAATTACAATATGGTTTGTCGAGCTGGAGAGGTTCATATGCAAATACTTTAAGACCGTTGTTGACCGCTCAAAAACATCTTATTAGAATAATTTTCAAAAAAAGCGTCTTATTGAAAGTTGGCCCTTATACAAGGAACTTCACCTATAAGACACCTTTACATTTTCAAAGTAAAGAATTTTTTTTACGGAGTGGAAATATTTATTTATTTTTTTTTTTATTTTTATTTAGCTTAATACAAGCGTGCACTAAAATCTAAACTTAAAATCTATGGTGGGTTTTTTTTTTTTTTTTTTCTTTTTTTTAATTTTAATATTAGTCTGGGCCCGTAGGCCCACCCACCAGTTTTTTTTTTTAAAACTTAAAAAAAAAAGAAAAAAAAATTGAAGATGAATCGAGCTTTGAATTGAGAGCGGTTAAGAAGAGGAGGGATTGTGTGGTTAAGGTTGGGAATATAGCGACATTTTGAGAGAGTGTTTGGAGGTGTGAAAGTCGAAAGAATTTTGCATAATGTTGGAGGAACGAAGCATGCGTGTCAATGGTTCATTACTACCATAATTAGTTCGGTGAAAATTGACATCAAAGAGAGACACCAATCTGATATTTCTAGGGTTAGTATGCAATGAGATTTTTTGGAGAAGTGTAGGACAATCAATATTACCGGCTAAAATTTGATGAATGAATACAATGTCGGCTACTATGCGACGTTTATCAAGAGGCTGCAGATTAATAAGTTGAAGACGATCAGCATAGGGTGGGAGGTGAAACGAATCAAGCCAGGGAAGCCCGCGAAGTGCAAATCGAAGAAATCTTCGTTGAACGGCTTCGATACGAAGGGAATGGGAATTATAAGAGGGTGACCAAACCTGGCTGGCATATTCAAGAAGGGGCCTAACAAATGTGAGGTAAAGTGTGCAAGTGTGAAATCATAGAATCATTGATGACGCAGTCTACATCGTTAATGGTCAAAATGAAAATCAGAGGGCCGAGATGGCTTCCCTGCGGAACGCCAGAGGTTGCAAGGATGGGATTTGATTCGATACCTCTAAAAAGGATTGATGCAATGAAGGAGGGAGGGAAGCCAAGTGCTTTGAGTTTGAAGAGAATAAGGGAATGAGAAATTTTATCAAAGGCTTTGCTGAGATCAGTAGCGATGACGTGAACTTCATTCCCAGCCTCCATGGTGCATATAGTACCAGAGACAAAATCAACTAGGTTTGTAGTAGTTGATCTACCGGTAAGAAAACCATGTTGATTGGGGAAAAAAATTTGTTTACAGTGGAAAAGCAAAGTGTCATAGACTATGCTTTCAAAAAGCTTAGGAATACACGACAGCTTAGCTATGGGGCGGTAGTTACATATTTCTTTTTTTGGGGCCTTTTTTATGGATCGGGATAATATAGGAATATTTCCAACGAGAAGGAAATATTCCTTGTGAGATTGAGAGCTGAAAAAGAGTGGTCAATGGCTCAATTAAAGTTGACGAGCAATTTTTTAATATTATTGAAGGCAAGCCATCAGGACCACCAGTAAATTTAACCTTGAGTTTATTAATCTTATCTTCAACGATAGAAGGGGGAATGACGATTGAAGACAGTGAAGTTTGGGAGCAGGTGTCTAAGAAGGAAAAGTAATCCGAGTCTTGTAGGGAAGTGTTATCAGAAAATGATTGACTGAAAAATTGGGCATAAAGGTTAGCGATAATTGAAGGATCATCTGAACAGGTATTCAAATAAGTAAGCGTAGAAGGGTAGTTATCCGACTTTCTTTTAGCATTAATGAAATTTAAAAAACTTTTTGGGTCAGATAAAATGTTAGATTGAACTTGACTAAGGTATTTATGGTAGAGAGACTTACAAAGTTCGCAGAAATTATGGTTTGCACTTTGAAAGGTAGAGAAATCATAGCCAGTACGAGATTGCAAGTACTTACGCCAAAATTTGTTTCTTTTATTTCGAAGAGATTTCAATTCATTATTATACCATGGCGGGCTAGAAGAAATGTTTTTTTGGGGAGAAATAGGTACTGATTGGCTAAGGCAACACAATATTAGAGAGTAAAAATGGTGAAGGGCAGAATTGATGTCGTGACTTTCAAAGATAATATCAAAATCGACGGCACCTAGCAAGTTATTTAGTTTGGGGAAATTTGCCTTACAAAAATTAAAAGCCATTACCTTATCCGGAGCAGTGGCGATATGGGACGAGTCATAAGAAAAAGAAAGGAAAATAGGGGGATGGTATGGGTCTAGAGTAGAAAGAAGATGATTACTCGGCGAAACTACACAATTGTCCACATCAGAGGAGAAGATAAGATCTAGTTGACGGTATAAATTATTTTTGACACCACTAATTTGGTAAAGATCTGAGTCAGAGAGACAATCAGTAAATAAGATTTCCTTAGCAGTGATGGCATTAGAACTCCTAGCAGAAATTCCCAAATTTACAATTTACGCGTAAATAACTTAAATCTTTTCATCGTTCCCACTGCTAACAAAACTCACTTTTCGAATTTTTATACCGTAACAGCACCGCGATCTTTTAATAAGTTGCCAATGTCAATTAGATCAACGGCTAACCTTTTTTCCCCTTTTTTTTCTTTGAAATCCCCTTTTTTTCCCCGAAGAAAAAAACGAGTTTTTAATTGTTTTTCATATATTTTTTATAAAAAAAATATTATAATCCATGAAAAATAACAAAAATAAAAACTAAACACAACAAAGGTCTTCAAGACTAAGAACTAAATTACAAAAACAAAAAATATATTCTTTAATTATGATGTTAAAGTGGGCTTTTTTGGTCAAATTGTTTTAGATGCAAATAAAAATAAATTATTTCATCTTACCCAACATTTCGTCGATTTTCGCGACTTTTTGAAGGGTTTAATTTATAAATGTTTTTTGATTATTTTTAAATAAATGAATTAGTAATACCTACACATTTTAGTAAATTAACATAGAAAAAAATACAAAATCATTTATTCATTTTTTTAAAAATAATCAAAAAACATTTATAAATTAAACCCTTGAAAAAGTTTGGCTCTTCATCTGCGCTGGATAATTCCGATTCTACTCTTCTTCGTTTTTCTATTAACAACATAATAATTTTGAAATAAAGATCCATATTTAAATACATAAGTATATATTTTCTTATATTCTAACTTACCCATTTTCCAAATTTAATTGCGTGTGTTGTCGATGAATTGCCAAAAAATATCACCATGCAATCATCACCATGTAGACAAGCAACGTTGTCCGTTTGACAGTTTAAGTTTCTTTTCTCTTTTGTATGCTCTTTCGTTTGTTATATGTACTCGTACATTACATGTACATCAGCTATAAAATGTCAAAAGAATTAACAAGAAGTTGCATGCGCTGTTTCTTAGAGCATGTTGTTTTTTATATTTTCTAATTGGTTGTTTAGATTTGTAAATTTTTAAAGACCGTTTTTGATAAGATTATATTATCCCCGTTTAGGTTTTTTTTCCCTTTTTTCCCCGTCCCCTTTTTTCCCCTATTGGCATAAAAAATCGGCAAAAATGGTGGTTTTCCCCTCAACCTGGGAACACTGCTTACAACTCTCAACCATTCCTGTGTGCGTGTTACCAGGAATGGATTGGACCTATAATTTTCTACCGATTCCGAACGGCTAATGAATTGCACTTTTCATGACAAGAGATACTCTTGGAGGATTTGTCAATTCATCGCAAGAGGCAGTACACCCCTGAAAAAAACTTTCTTGCAGCGGCTGAGAATCGAACTCGAGACCTTCCGCATGACAGTCCAATGCACTAACCATTATGCCAAGGGGTACTAACTCTTACACATAAATCAGGCTGAATTTGACCAACAGCATTCACCGCAGTGGTTCTTTGCTTATGGTTTATTGACATAAAACCTGTGACTAAGAAAACCCCACAGGAACAAGTCTGACAGGGTTAAATTCACATTGCTTCTGAGTGAGAAATCCATTTTCAAAAATCGCTCTCGCAAACTGTGGCACGTAATGCCGTCCTGTTGAAACCGCATGTCATTGCTGTCGATATCATTCCGATCGTACCAAAACAAATGGTTACCATTGACATAATAGCGCTGGCTGTTGACGATGCTGACCTAGCCAACGTCGTCGTTCTCAAATTAGTATTGACTGATGATGCCGCCAACCCAAAATCCACACCAAACAGTGACTTTTTATGGAGGCATTGCAATTTTTTACATCTTGTATGGATTGTGATCAAATTCGACAATTTTGCTTGTTGACGAACCCATTCAGAAATGGGCCTCGTCGAACATCATTTTCTGACCGAAAGAAAACAAACAAAATTTTAATTAAAAAAAGAAGTTTTACTTCAAAAATACTTCACAGATTTCGTTATAACGACAATGCTTTCTTGTCTTCACAAAAAAAGGTATGTGAGAGAAAATAAAATGCAGGACTGGGTCGCACGAACTTGATCTTATGTAAAAGACTAAGAAATTCAAAAATGAATGTTATTAGAGAAAAACTGTTCATAGCATAAAATTCGTTTTTTAAATGCCTAAAACAAAACAGAATGCCATGTTATGTCAGTAATATTATAGTTTTTTTTTAATTTAATTATAAATCGTAAAAATTAATCAGAAGGAAAAAAAATATCAAAATTCTAGTCGACGTTTTCGAGAAAAATACGATTTTCGATAACCATTTTTTAACAATTATATGGTGGGTACCGTTATGCTTAGGTAAAATAATTTTTTTCTCCCATTTTGTAAATTGCATTAAGAATCTTTTATTTGTCAAGTTCGAAAAAAATCGAGCATGGCGTTTTCGAAAAATTGAGTTTTGAAAAAAAAGATTGTCTTTTTTTTAAATCCAAAAAAGTGCTTGAACCGTTTCCGGATTGTTGGCATTACATCGGTCCTTCACGGTTCCCCACAAAAAAAAAAAATCCAAAGAGGACAAATCGCAGCTCCGAGGAGGCCAATTGACGCCAAGACGGCTGATAACACGATTTAGGAAAAATCGATTGTGGCATGGCGTGCCATCTTGCATGAACCAGAGGTCGTCAAAATCCATGTCTTTATTTTCAATTTAAAAAAAAAAAATCGGTTACCATGGCTCTATAATGGACACCGTTGACCGAAACGTTGTTCCCAGCTGCATCTTCGAAGAAAAATGTTCCAATGATGCCACCACACCACAATCCGAACCAAACTGCAATCTCTGTGGATGCATTGGCTTCTGGGCAATAACGTGCCCGAGTCCCAGATGCCGCAATTTTGTTTGTTAACGTAGCCGCCGAGATGAAAATGCGCCTCGCCAGAAAAGATGATTTTTCGCCCAAAATCGTTGTCCAATTCAAGCTGCTCTAAGGCCCAAACTGCGAAGCTTTAACGAAGCAAATGGTCGTGCGCCTTCAATAATTGCTGAGTCAACTGAACCTTGTAAGCGAATAATCCGAGATCTTTTTAAGCACAGAACTCTCCCTAGGCTAGTGCGTGAAATGTTGAGCTGCTGAGATCGATGGCGAGTTGATGTTAGTGAATTCAGTCTCGCACTCTCGGCTGCAACAGCCACATTCTCTTCTGTGTGCACCGTACGATGACGGGGACCATGAGTGTTGTTCACTATAGTATAGCAGGCTCACGAACTTTTTACATAAACTTGCGTACAGTAGGCCCGATGGGTGCTTCATTTAAGTCAAAACTTCTTCTCAAAAAACGCACTTTTTGTGCTACACAGTACTTACTTTAGAAATAAGTTTTCAACATTTCCCAATTTTGTTTAAGCGTAAAGCGACTCATTTCGTTACGCGGAGGTATGATGCTGTCAATATTTCGAGCGGGAAACAGATGTCAGTGTCAAAATAACCTATGTTTTAAAAAGAAACTACTAGATGGCCCACCCTTGAGATAGTTGACGTTCATTCGAATTTTAATCTACTGTCTTTTTATTCATAGTTTCGAGCAGAACCATTATGTAGTTTACAAACAAAAAGTCCAATTTTTATACATTTGCCATTACAAATACAAACAATACAAACGCAATCGGTACTTGCCTTATAAGTTATGGAAAAAAAAACTATTAGGCTCGAACTTTGGGGATATTTCTTTATTACTAACTTTAATTAATGTTAAAAAAGTACCTTTAAAAAAAAACCCCAACTTAACCGCCTTGATCCGCCTTCTTTTAAATTTATTTAAATACAAACGGCATACGAAAATGATACATGTTCAAGCAATTACTTAATTTTTACATTCCTCGAAAGAAATCAATCAGTTATCAATTTATCTGTTTTAGTTTTATCTTTCGTTAGTAATAAGTGCCAAAGTGGTGCTCATAAATCTATTAAGGAATAAAAAACCCAAATTCAAATCGGATATCAGTTTTTGTTCCAAATGTGTTGAATGACCCTTAAGGTTTAAAAGAAATTATAATCTTCAAAGTCCTAAAAATGCTTTCACGTGTTTATAATATATTTGTTTTCGTAATGACTGTGATAGTTTGTCTTTGCAATAGGTCATCATGTCAAACTAATTACTATTTACCGGATATTCCTTGTCCAAATGTGTTTCAATATGCGTATTCGGGGAGCAAAACTATTGGAATAATAGCACTTAATGGTGTCAAACATGGAAGAACTAAAGTTGTGGTCGAATTATCACAACCTGGAGCTTACAATTTGGTAAGATTGATAAGACAAATTAAATGTTTAATAAAAATAACCTCTAAATTAGTGATTTTAGAGGCATATATACTTTCAGATTTCAGGTATAATATGAAATTTATGTTTTAAGTTTTGGCAGTATGTACATATTTGGAAGGTTCAAAGGTTCATAGAACTGCTATATAGCGTTGACACCACAGGGACTGCAAGATCTTGCCCAAGTGATGACTTAAGCATATTCCTGCACCTTTCAACAATCTATTGACAAATTGAATAGGTATCTATTGTATAACACAACGCGTCAAAAATTAAAGAATCGAACTCTTGGTTTGCCAAACCTGATAGTCATAGCATATAGTCACTAAAATAATTCCAATCGAAATGTTTCCACACTCCCACTGACTACTGCAACCCTACAATGAACATCACTCGACAACATCGTGACGAAAGACTTCGACACAACTATTTTTGATGATGGCTGAAAGATGAATAAGGTGTTGTTGGTTCAGGAATCAAACAAGATTCAAAGCCGAACCAGAATACGGTATTAATGCAAGTAGTCATTAGAATGTTAAGGCCGTTAATTCCCAGTGTATCATTCTTAAAAATTGGTTCAGCAATGTGGGAATAAGCTTACGAGTCTAAACATTAATGCCGTAATACTTTTTATCTGGGTTCCGGATCATAGTGGCATTAATGGCAATGAACGGGCTGCCGACCTGAAAAGGTAAAGATCCGCTCCTTCATATAGGTAACTTGCGAAAAAAATCTACGGAATTATGAAGGGCAATATTTTTCAAATTTTTCTTAACGATCCGAACCTCATGTGTAACAGTTTATCTAGCTGCATTATATCTAGGAAGATTTTCCTGACCAAATGAATCCCGGACACTCAATTTGATACCAGACCCGCTTAAAACATTCCAGTATACAGGTTCGTTGCTACTTATAGCGGATACTAGCCAATAGGAGAGCAAAATACTCATTATCGTAGCTTTAGGAAAAAGGAAACAGTTATTTATTTTCTCTTAAATGTCCTGCCCTAGCCAAAATTAGAGCACAAGCATTTAGAAAGGATTTTTTTGATGACCCTGACGAACTTTCCGAAATATATATCAAAGACTTAATCTATTTTCTCAACACAACGAAACGCCTCCAAGAAGAACTTCGTTGTCATTTGTACCATGCTTTCCGTAGGATTTATTAGGTCGCGAACCAGCAGACTGAGGGCGTTCACGGGGGCTTATGGCGCACAGTGGCTATGATCACTCGATCAAATTAGCTGTCACTTCACCAGCAGTCAACAAGCTTCCTAGTTTGGTACAGTGTATATGACAACGACAAAAGACAGCTTTGAGTTTTTCAAGTGTTATATTCTATGCGGCTTATGGTTCCCCATATGACAATGCTATCGAGATCAGAACTTAATAAGCTTATCATATGCTACAGTTCTAGATCAACATCCGAAGAAAAAGGACATGCATCTGGAAACGAATATGAGACGCCAAGAGTCGTGTCGTCAGAAAAACAATTCAATGGATTAAAAGTTTCAGACAAAAGAACATTGATGAATATCAGAAAGAGGATCAGAGACAAAACGGAGCCCTGTGGCAGACCAGCATTTATTTTATTAATTTCAGGCTTAAAACCATCCAATACAACTTGTATTCAGCCGTTTGAAAGTTAGTTTCTAATCCATCGAAGAAGAGATTCATCAATACCAAATGCACGATAAAAGAGCTTGATGCCAAACACTATTCAATGCTTTTGAAATATCAAGTAAAATAATCTTACTTTCTTCAGATATAAAGATTTGTGCCACTATTCATTGAGGGGGAAGAAGATTTGCCTTTTTTAGGGACACGAGAGGAAAAACGCTGTTTTCTATCCACTCTGAAAGTGACCAGTAGAGTAGGAAAGATGGTCGGAAAGATGGAGCAGATTCAAGTTGACTACTAACGAACCAGAAAAAAAAGGAAGTACAATTTTCAAAAATTTATTGAATGAAAGCTATAACTGACACCTATCGAGACAGACCCGAGCTTACAAAAGCCTCGTCTGATCTCCTCAGGTGACAAGCCTTAGAATTAAATAGGTACTAATTTATATTTACTAGGCAATTCTATGCTTATGAGTAGGCTTCGGATTCTCATGCACTTAAAATCTGAAAATATGCGCTTAAAATATGCGCTTAAGAATGTAAAATATGCATTAAAAATATGCACTTAAAACCAATTCAACTAAATTTCTATTCAATATAAAAACACATTTTCTTCATCTTCTACATATGAGTAATCAAGTACCTGCTCGTGAGAATTGTGTGTAATCTACAATACCTTTTCACTCGATGGAACCTTTACCTTAAAGTTTCACTGAAAAAAGACACAAAATCATGTTAGTATTTTGTTACATTTTGAGATCCCCTTAGAATAACCATTTCTTCAGTATCAGATGCAAAAACAACACTCTTATTTCTATTTTCTTTAAATGTCGTCTTTATGTGACTATAAATGGGATTTACTGCATTGGTTTATTCAGAAAAGTGTGGAAGAATAATATTCATCTAATCTCATTTTAATCAATATAAAACGAAATTTATTTCTATTTCAAATTACATACTTATTTTTCTAGGACTACTTTGGAAAACTCTCATTGAATTTTAGCAAACACAAAGTATTCGAATACATCAATAGAGGTAAAGTGTTAACTTTTAAAGTTGAGTTTCCGCTTGAAAATGTTGTTCCAAGAGTAACTTCTATTGAAGTAAATAGTATTCAAATATGTGCCGGTCCAAAATGTAAGACATAATCCCTGTTTCAAACTCATTCAAACTCAAACTGCATTTTCTTAATGTATATATGATTTTTATTTAGATGGTTTACCAAGCACCAGCACGAAATTGGAATATACTTTGATAACATTTCCATCAGGTTCAAATCGATCAAAATATTATGATACTAACCAACGGCATACACCCTTTATTCAAGGTAAGTCCAAGGATATTTTTGAAGTAAAACTTCTTTTCCGGCGTTGGGGGTAAAAAATTGTCTATGCAGCTGTCAGTGACATGTCAAAACGACACGTTATCCGTCAAAGACAGCGACATGTTTTTAGAAAACAAAATGTTTGTACGTTTATAGATAGAATCTTACAGAGGCTTTGCTTAAGGGAAAGAAGTTTTACTTCTACCGCGCGTACATCAGTATACATAAACTTTTTTTTATATCTATAACCAAAATTCCTTGCTTCGTAGATACCAATTTAAGTGACAATTTTCCGGAGTCTTTAAATATCAACCCAACGTTCTCACAGCAATCGTCACTAAATTCACCAATCACCAATCGAACTTCATTGTTAAATTGGCCTTCATTAAATGAGCTTTCACTTAATGATCTACCATCGGATCAACTAACTCATACGAAGTCCATATACAACGAAGCAGCATCAGCGTTCTTAGAAAATCCACAAAGTTTCTCATTAGACTATTTTAGTGAATACCGCCCTGCAGAAGATTATAATCATAGAAATATAAACCCATCTACTGCAATAGTTGCTATACCAACACAAGCACCGACTATAATAGCAAGCCCAACGTTAGAAGTTGGTCTAGTGAATCCAGAACCCCCGATTGGAACAGTTCATGAAACTACGAGTACTACCTTTAATTCGTCAACAATTCAAGCAACACTAGAATACATTAATTCGGTCTGTGGGCAAGAAAGCCCCAATTTAAAATTCATAAAACTTAACGTAAAGGGTACAGTAATACGTAAATCAAGGTTTCCATGGATAACAGCGGTCTTCATGAGAATCAATTCGGAATACAAATTTCAATGCGGAGGGAGTCTTATTTCGACGAGAACAGTAGTAAGTGCAGCTCATTGTTTTCATCTAGGGTTTGAAGTTGTAAAACCTGAACATATATTAATATCCCTTGGTCTGCACGACTTAACTACCAGACTGGATGCCAACAATATTAATGTGGAAAAAGTCATCCAACACCCGGATTACAATCCGGCACTTATCAATTTTGACGCAGATTTAGCAGTTGTTCGCCTAAAACAAAGCGTGATGTAAATATTTTACCTAATTTCATCTCCGAATTCCTAAAATTTAAACTGAACTTTATAGCTTTACAACATCAATAAGACCAATTTGCTTGTGGCAAGGGTCCTCGGATATTCGTGAAATTGAAGGAACATCCGGAGCCATTGTCGGTTGGGGATCAGATGGTCATCGGAATACAACAACTGTGCCAACATTGGTCAATGCAACCATCGTGTCAGAAATAACTTGCATAAGATCAAATGATTTCTTCATAGCACTGACCTCAAATCGAACGATATGTGCAGGGAATCTAGATGGCAGCGGTCCGTGTATGGGAGACTCGGGAAATGGGTTGATGATAAAAAAGAGAAATAAATGGATGCTTAGGGGAACAGTATCAGCTGCTCTAGGCACTCGAACTCGACAGTGCATATTAGATCAGTATGCAGTTTATTCTGATATTGCAAAGTTTTCAGATTGGATCCACTCAAATATGTTATTATAGATTCGAATAAAGTTTATATATGTACATATATAATAAAGTATGAAAATTAAAGTTCAACGCTCATATTATGTAATGAAGCTTATAGTTTTATGCGTCAGGACATTGAATACAAAGTCTGGCAAGTTTTTTTTTTTGCCATTTGTGTGGGTGGGGGGCTACAAATATCGATTATTCCTATTTTTGAGTTAGGGGTATATCAAACCACCAAAAATGCAGTTTTATTGCAATCACTGAAAAATCATAAGTGGAAAAATCAAATAAAAATACTATTTGAAGTCAATCGGTTCACCCGTTTAGGTTTTAGCTCGATTTACAGTGTACGTACGACTACATACAGAAACACAGACGGACAAACGGTAAAGCGAAATCCCCTTTGTTGTACTTCTCGTACTGTTGCAGCAAATTAAATAGCTCTGCAAGAAAGCCATTAGATCCTTCGGCCTTGATCTTCTCAAGCCTTTTTATTAGCTGATGAGACCACTGGTTCTTGTTGACTATTTGACTCTCCTTGGCAGAGAGTTTCCCACTCAGGTGCCTTTAGTAGATTCTGCAAACTTCAGGTAAGCTTAAGTTTCAAATTTCTTCTTCAAAAGGCAAGTTCTGAATTTTGGACTAGCTAGAAAATGATTAGATACGATATTTGCCCCTCAAAAAGTAAACAATTCAAAAATGTCAGATACATGCCTTTCGTCGATTAGTACATTGTCAATTTGATTGCTTTGGTTTGATCGTTTTGAGGGCACAAGCTTGCTTTTTGAAGCCTAAGTCTTGAAAATCTATACTCTGTCCAACAAAAATTGTCAGTACAGTGAAGATAGGACGTTTGTCTCTCATTCTGGTTGCATTGCTATGCATAGGTTTGTCGCCTTTTAAAGCTCTCACAGGGATTCCGTAGTTTAAATTATAAATCGCCGCAAATGAGAGTAAAAAACGCGTAGGGCTACCGCCTGCCGATTCAAAACGACTGAAAACAATATTCAATTTACCTTTTCCCACAACGCCAAGCGGTAAGATAATAGGCGCGTTTTTTTAAGTTGAAAAGCACTTAACATACTCATCTTCTTAAAATGTGTTCTCAAAAGCTTCAAATCCCAAAAGCTCCTTAATAAAAACCACTGCAAAAGCTCCTTGCTTGCAATTGAGAATGATAATGGTAACTCTGTTTCAGCGTTGCCGATGTGACACGATCGTGCCATTTTGACACGGAAATTTTCTCGTGGCACGGTGGCACGAAAAGTTTCAATATGGCACGTTTTTTTTTCATTATTTTACCTAAATGCGCTTAAAATAATTGACCCAACCTTTTTAAAAAATAATCCAAACATAAAAAGTATTTTGCCACACTTCAATATTTTGGTATCAGAATTTTCTCATCTATTAGAGTGCGAGAAAGATGTTCTTTTTGGCGAAATAAGAAAAAAAATTTCAGATTGGACTAGCCGAAAGTATTTTTCTTGAAGACTCCAAAACGTTCTAGGTTAAGTTGTACAAATTAAAAAACAATATTGACGAAGGAATGTTCATTAATATTTCAAAATTTATGTTGATTCTTCTTAGTTTGCCTCACGGAAGTGCATCAGCAGAGCGAGTGTTTTCAAGGCTAAATAATATTAAAACAAACAACAAAAACAGACTGTCATATACAAAACAATTAATGCTTTAATGTCATATAATGAAATTATTAAGCCTAATTATTGCCAAAATTTCAAACCTCCAGCTAATTTATTTCTTTAACTTATTATAACAAAGCCAAAACGCCAAAAACTCCTGTTTCTGGAAAATACCTATACACGAATAGAGGAACTGATTTTTCGTTTGTTATTTGTTTGTAATACATAGTATTTAATTAAAATTTATTTTTAAAGAAAATAACTTGAGTTTTTTCATATGGCACGAAAATGTCACAAATGGCACGTTTTTTCAAAGAGTGTGGCACGAAAATTTTTTTTTTGGCGGCAACGCTGCTCTGTTTTGATGTAAATAAAGAGCGCACGATCGTATTGAGTGACACCAGCGTTGCCGATGTGGCACGATCGTGCCATTTTGACACGGAAATTTTCTCGTGGCACGGTGGCACGAAAAGTTTGAATATGGCACGTTTTTTTTTTATTATTTTACCTAAATGCGTTTAAGATAATTGACCCAGCCTTTTTAAAAAATAATCCAAATATACAAAGTATTTTGCCACACTTCAATATTTTGGTATCAGAATTTTCTCATCTATTAGAGTGCGAAAAAGATGTTCTTTTTGGCGCGAAATAAGAAAAATTTTTGAGATTGGACTAGCTGAAAGTATTTTTCTTGAAGATTCAAAAACGTTCTGGGTTAAGTTGTACAAATTAAAAAACAAATTGACGAAGGAATGTTCATTAATATTTCAAAATTAAAACATACAACAAAAACAGACTGTCATACAAAACAATTTTTTTTTTTTTATAATTAACGCGCACTCAAGGGATTATGACTACCCTTTAAATGTTGGTTGAACACGGTGCGAGCATTTAGGAAACAGTGGGAGGATTGAGTAGGAGAAGCCGATGTACATTCGTCTTAAACTTCTGGACATTGAAATGGGGAGGAAAAACAGAGTCGGTTAAGGAATTCCACATTCGAGTCGTACGGCAAAAGAAAGAATCTCTGTACTTAACTGTACGTCCAAAGTTTGGCTCAAGGGTATAATGATGAGCATTCCCTGCGGCACGAGTATTACGGTGAAATTTTTTTAGGGGGGGAATGCAACTCGCTATTTCAATAGAACATTGTTTATAGAAATAACGATAAAACAGTGATAGACAAGAGACATTTCGACGATGTTCTAACGAAACAATTGCTTCGGAAATTACTCTGTCACCTATCAGCCTTAAAGCTCTATTCTGGATTCTGTCTAGTAATTGTAAAGATGTTTTAGAAGCACCAGCCCAAATATGAGAATTGTATTCTAGTTTGGGACGTATATAAGCCTTATAAATTGTGGCCAGATCAGAGGGGGAGAAAAAGTTTTTACATCGTCTAATGAAACCTAAGCATTTGGCCGCATTTTTAGCAATATCCAATATGTGGTCATTCCACGAAAGGTGGTCAGTAATACACATACCAAGAATTGATAGCTTTTCAGTTTCTATGATGCAAGCTCCATCCATGAATAGGGGCATAGGGCGAATATTCCGCTTTAATGACAAAAAACAGCTCTGAGTTTTAGAAGCATTAAATTCAACACGATTTTTAATACCCCATTTAACGATGCTATTTAGATCGGAATTTAAAGAGCTCAACATATATTGCCGTTGCAATTCAACATTCAAAGAACAAGGAATTGAATCAGGAAATGAATATGAAAAGCTGAGGGTGCTGTCATCAGCAAAACAGTTAAGTGGATTAGTAGTTTCGGTAAAAAGATCATTTATGAAAATGAGAAAAAGAGTCGGTGACAAAACAGAGCCTTGAGGGACACCCAGGGCCGGACAAGCTATACGTGCAAGCGGTGCAAATGCGCAGGGCGCTGAACCCAAGAGGCGACTTGGGCAAGCGTTACAAAACCCACTACCTCGCACTCACTACCTACCTCCTTTTCTAATTCTCATTTATTTTTATAGCTCACACCAATATTGATATTCATTATATAACTAACAGCTAGTTCTGAATTTAAAGACAGATATACATATATACAAATCTACTATTTCAAAAATAAGTACATGTTTACCTTCCTATTAACACCCACACTCTCACAGTAAAAAAAAACTACATCATAAAATCTTTACAAAGTGCACGATTTTGTTCGCTTAAAACAGATACCTACCTATTTGCTATTTTGCTCTTTATCAAGCTGTTGACGTTATTCTTCACACTCACCATCGCGTGTATGAGTGAAGGCATTTATTTTATTTTGATAACCCTCCCCTATGCAGTGTAACATAAAACAGAATTTCAACAGCAAATACAGACAATTAACAGTATGCATGTTAATAAAACTCGTAACATGCGCACGATGCCAATTCTTCTATATGAAATCGAAGTCAGCAATGTTACTCAAACAGAAATTCTGAGGTACAAAATTCATACTCACTGACATGTCAGTGCGCAGAAATAAAAGTTGAGTCTAGGAATTTAAACTCTTCCGGTTGAGTGTTTCTTGTACTATGTTTTAGTTTGGCACTGGCCTCTGTTTATGAGTGAAATTTTATCACTGTCGTGTGTCGAGAATGAGACAAAGGGTTGAAAATTGAAATATGGAAATACTTGAGTGATGATGATGCGATGATTAATGTTGAGGTTTGTCGTTAATGAGTGAATCTGTTTCATTTAATTTCTCCTTTTCTCTATTTTTTTGTTCTTGCCAGTTATTGTTTACATTTAAAAAAGGGATTTTTTGACTGATCTAATTACTTTATTTGTCTATGTATTATGGTAAAAAAACTCAAAAGAAAAGAAAGGATAGGGAATCTATATTGACAATAAAACTTGCTACGCTACTATTCCAGTAGTGTATACGAGTATGGATAAGGTTATGATAATGGTTCAAACATGAAAGGAAAAGAAGCTGGTGTTCAAAACAAAATTAAGTGTCTTGAACCAAGAGCCCATTTTGTTCAGGCTGCTTGCATTCCCTTTGGTTGTTGTTGGTTTTTAATGATTCAGCTTGCTGTTCATTGGAAGCTGTTAAGTTTTTTGACATTGCTCAATGCATATAAAACTTTGTATCATGTTCAACAATGCGTTGGGACATACATATATACAAAAAATTTCGCTGGTTTGACCTTAAAACCCCTTTCTGAAACCAGATGGGAGTAGACTAAATGCTTTAAAACCATTAAAAAAAATCTTAGAAGCTATAATATGAAGCTGTTATTGAAATATCTGAGGCTGAAAAAGTTGAGAATAAAAACATGCAGTCGTTAGGAAGTAATATTTTCAAGTTTGTATGTTGCATATTAAGCTAGTTTGATATTTTAGAAAAAAAAAATAATATAACTAGTAAATATTTACAAACTCCGTCTGCTAATTTATCTACTAAATGCTACTAAAAACTATTTAGTGGAAATGCGATCAGAAGAACAATTCACTAACGTGCAATCAGCTGAAGCCATAGCTCTAAATCTATAAATACCATCCCAGTTTCCTCAAATAACGTAGTTTTTTGAAACTAATAAAAAACTACTTCAGGACCCCAATGACTCAGGAAAGATAAGTTGACTAGTCAATCATGGCTATAGAGAAAGAGCTTGTCATGTCATTATATTATGAAATGATGATCTGGTAACTGAGTTTGCTAAAACAGAAAAGTTAATCTATTGCAATAAATTCGGTTCCATTTATTTTTATTCAAATAATAATCTTATTATTCTTTCCTTTACTGAATAAATTAAATATGAATATAAAACTTTTAATTCAACAACAATTAATGAGTTCATTATTTACTTCTATGTTGTTATGTTTTTGAATTAGTTTTTTGAACATTTCTTACTTCAAAAAATATTTTTTTCAGTTCATAAATTTTTGTGATATATTTTTTGACTATTATTTTTGTGATGTTTTTGATTTCTTAGTTTTTAATAAAAATCATATTTATTTTAATTAATAATATAAGTATTATCTAGGAATAGACCTCTTGGGGATACCTCGTTAAAAAAACGCATTGCAACGGGTACCCCTTGGGTAATGAGGAAATGACTTTTTCCGCCAATCCAATCCAAATGAGGGGCGCCACTGATAAGGCTTGCGCAGGGCTCTAATTTAGCTCGGGCCGGTCCTGGGGACACCAGCATTTATTTTACGAACTTCAGACTTGAAACCATCCAAGACGACTTGAATTGAACGGTCAGAAAGGTAATTACTAATCCAACGAATAAGAGATACATCGATACCAAACGCACCCATTTTTGATAAAAGAGCAGGATACCAGACTCTATCGAATGCCTTAGAAATATCAAGCGCAATGATCTTACTTTCCCCAAAAAGATGTAAGGATTGGTTCCACTTTTCAGTGAGATATGCCATCAAATCACCAGTGGATCTATTACTGCGAAAACCATATTGGCGGTCATTAAAAAGATTATGTTCTTCAAGATATATCTTAAGCTGCCGATTGATCAGTGTTTCCATGACCTTAGACAAAAGGGACGTCAGTGCGATTGGCCGATAATTAGAAGGTGAAGAAGATGCGCCTTTTTTGGGGACTGGTTGGACGAACGCTGTTTTCCAACTCTTTGGGAAGTACCCTGTAGAATAGGAAAGATAAAAAAGTTTGCGCAGTGGTTTTGCCAATGAGGAAGAACATTTCTTCAGAACGATGGGTGATATACCATCCGGGCCAGCAGATTTGTGAATATCGAGATCTTTTAATATTCTAGCGACTGCTCGGGTGCGAAAATAAATTTTGCTCATTGAAAAGTTTACATTTTCAAGAACCGGTGGACTCATGTCGCTATCGGGCAGTGAAGAATTTCTTGCAAATAGTTCTACAAACAAATTAGCCTTATCTAGGGAACTAACAACAGGATTATCATTGTAGATGAGCGTGGGAACCGACGAAGAGGTGGAGTTTTTGATTTTCTTTACGAATGACCAAAAGTTTCTACTGCCTTTAGGGCACTGGATTATTTTTTGTCTTAATTTTTGTTCGTGAAAGAATTTGGTTCTTTTGATCCAAGCGTTACAAGCATTCTTTGCTCTCTTAAACTTAATGTGGTTTTCCTCAGAAGGGTTGGCTTTGTATGTTTGGAAGCACAACTCTCTTACCCTAATCACTTCTTTACAGCTACCGTCAAACCAAGAGTTTTCTTTTGGCTTTAAACTTTTTGATCTGTGAGGAACAAACATTTTCAAACCATTTGTGATTATGTTTGTTATCATATCAGCACACGCATCCACGTTCCTATCGAGAAAGCTTATCGACCAGTTAAAGTTTCGGAAAAAGTTGTTGAGACCATCCCAATCGGCTTTCTCGTATTGCCATACGACTCTTTTGGGAATTTTTTCTTTAACTACGGCGTTGGAGCATGGAAAAACAGCTGACACTACGGAATGGTCTGACGTACCTAAAGGCGTTAATAACTACATTTACTGTATATTTCTCAGGGTGGGAAGTGAGGAATAAGTCAAGGGTATTAGGAGATTGGCCAGTAACATCTGGAATTCGCGTTGGCTCATCTACAAGTTGAGTGAGATGGTTAAACTCAGAGAAGATTTCTACATATGCACCTTCTGGTGTTGCCTGGCCCGAATATCGAAGCCAATTAGGATTATGCACGTTAAAATTGCCCGTAATAACGATTTCGGTGCTTGGATTACAAGAGATAATCGCTTGTATGGAATCCGACAGCGCATCAAATTGCTTCAGTGTAGATTTACTGTCTAAATTTGGGCTTCGATACAAGAAACAATAATGAATAATTTGTTTATTGACGTTTAACTTTAACCACATAACGTTAAAATCCGTGCGGGAACAATGGCTAAATTGAGGAAGAGTTTGATAACCCAACTAACATTTAAGTTTCTATTAGCTTAGAAATATGGACATGCTGGAAGTTTCAATTTATATAATGCTTCTAAAGAGCCTTCTTCAAAAATAATTTTCTTATAGAAGTCACGGTCTTAATATCATCTTCTTTTAAACCTTTTCCAAGTAAGACACAAAGTTTTTCAGAGACTAGAACCAATTTTTCGGATATGGTTTTATAAATGAAAATAGAGAAGCTGGAACTTGTATAAAGATAGCAATGTGATCTGATATAGAAGTTTACATCAGTGAGTTTTCAAAAGGTTTCTATAACAATTTCCTAAGAGCTATATAGAATACGTCTCTTAAGTTTAGCAGACTTTAACAAAAAGTCTTTAAAGAAAATGTCAATGTTCAAACTTCTAAGAACTCTGCAAATGAATCTTAACAGAAACTAATACATTTAATCTTAATTAAAGTTATGAATATTAAATTGCATGCATCAACTTAATATTTGTACACATTTATTGTAATCCATCTATGTACTTTTTAGATATTATTCAGGCAAGTATAAGAGTATAAATCGAGTATCGAGATCCCTATGATATATAGCATAGACAATTAGTTTGATTGTTTGCCTTGTGAACCTTAAGGCTAGGCGCGCAGATTCAATTTTTAGTTACACAACTGTTTGGTTGCTTATAGAAAACAAATGTACGCGCAGGTGCATATAATTACATGTTACACAAAATAGCGAACTCATTTAAGACAATCGTTTGTTTTATGTCAAAACACAAACTTTTTAGTTGCTCCAACCAAGCAGTTGCGAAACTAAAAATTGAATGTGCGCGCCTACCCTAAGAGTCTAGCGAAGATGAAGTTGAAGTGACGAATAACCAAAATTTAAGAAAAAATACCTTCGAAAGCAGGTAGCTGAATTTCAGATCAACCATTCGGCTCTTAAAAGTTGAATTGCAATTATAAACGAGCGTGCGAAGTTATAACCTGAATATCCGAGCACTTTTTTGTTTTTAAACATATAGGGTGATATGCATAAAACGGAAGTATTTACTACAAGTAAAAGATAATAGTAAATACTATAACCTAAAGCAAATGGTTAAATTTAAAGTATTTACTTCATTCCATATGCATAAAGTTTAGTACTTACTAACTGGCAAATACTTTCAGTGTATACTAAATTCATCCAAGTAAATACTAGAATTCATCGGAAATTGATAGTAAATACTAATAAATACTACCAAGGCTCCTATGCATAATGGGAACCTGTATTTGCTTAGCCAATCATTTTTTGCTCCCAGCTTCTCTTCATAGCTCGATGGAAATTTTATCCAATGAGAAGCTTTGTCTTTTATTAATTTTGCAACAAAATTAACTGTTCTGAATACAGTAATCTGATGAACGCCTATATCTTCACCAACGCCAACTTGAAATCTAGGATCTCCAACGTATCGTAAAAAAATTCGCATCTTTTCTTGATGAGTGATTGCCCCTCCTCTTGTTTCAATTTGAGCTCCTTAAAAAGTAATATTTATATGAACCATTTGTTCAACATAAGACTCTATATAAACTTGGCGACTAAGGGCAAGTTTTAAAACTTCGCCAGTAACTAAAAACCACTAACTCCTTTAACTAACGGAAGCCTATTGGTACAGTATCGCAATATACATATATAACAGTTTTCATAAGTGTTTGCTTCTTGTAAAATTATAAATTATATTTTTAAGTTAACAGGCGTATAAGAAAATAGAAAGTTTTACACCATTTCCGCGAACTAACAAAAGGCTCCAAATAGTAAGGGTGTGTCAAGTTTTAAAACTACAAATTACGATTTTGCAATGACTTACCAATGAAGTATTCACTCAACCAATCTACGTTTTCCCTCTCAAAATGATAGAGTTCTTTAAAATTTGATTCTGAACCCGATCTTCGACTTTTATAAACTTTTTGTGAACTAACGCGTACAAATTCCGCCATTTCAGTACAGTCAACAGTAACTTAATTTTAATTTATATATCAGCGACGTGAATCCTTTGAGAATAGAGTTAAGAGTTAAGACTGTAAGTTTTTATGGTTTCTAAGGGCCATTTGCTGATACGAAACTTAAATATTTATGTTCAACTTAAGCGCTTTATGTTCTACTTTTTCCTCTACGTAAACTGTCACATAAGAGTTTATGTGGAACATAAGTACTTATGTTCCGTATCAGCAAATGGGCCTAAGCTACATAGTTATGTGTTTAAATCAAAAAAAGTATGTACTTTTAAATTTTCATGTTGCTATTCTTTGACTTTGAAAAAAAGAAGTAATGCCTACAGAAAAAAAGTACTTGCTACTTTTTATGCATACGGAATAAAGTATTTACTGAAAAAGTTCATTCGAAAAAAGTAAGTACTGTGGCCTCAAGTAAATACTTTATTTTCAGCGTTTACTGCATTTTTATGCATATCTAAAAAAGTAATTACTTAGAAATTCTCAAGTAAAAGCATTTACTATCTTTTATGCATATCACCCATAATGTAGCTGTATTTATATGATTATCCTCATTTTGATCTTCTGTGCCCATATATTAAATATAAATGTGAATTTCTTTGGAAGAGGCATATAATATGTAAATCCAGCATGATATCTCTATATCGCTCAAAGTGGAAATGCATTAAACTATAGATGGGTGAACTGACCAAAATGTTTGATGGTTGTATTACAAATAATATAAATAAATATAACATGAAAATAATTCACGATATTGAAGAAAGGCATAATGTATACTTAACATAACAAATGTCAAACTAAACGAAATACAAACATTTTACTTATATGAATGAATCGTTTTTAAGGACACAAATCAAAACAAAGAAAGAGTTAAGTAAAACATAAAACAAATCACTACGGTCAGCAATTTAAAGATATTTTGTGCGCTCCCATTAGGTATGAAGATTAGGGCTCAATACTGAAAATTAAATAAACATTTTGTAGGTAAGCCCAACAAAGGAAACTTAATACATTTGCTTAGGTTTTATTTTTCTTGTGTGAACGTGGCCTTGGCAAAATTGTATATCGCAGTCTTGTGTTAATTTTGAAGTTTGAGAAAGAAATAGTCTGATTAAGTTTTTGCATCTTACAAATAATATTCAGTATGGCCCAGTGCGTAGAGAGATGGACTATTACACAAGAGATGCCGAGTTCGATCCCCAAATAAGGTATAATGTCATTCATGTTTTAAAATTATTCCAAATACATTAATTAATAACAATTCCAATGTGATACAAAGTTTCAGGTTCAAAATCGATTAAATGTCGGAAAAACGTCTTTAAAGAAATATAAATTTACTTTTATTTTCGTATTTTTCAGGCTCGGTAAAAGTTCGAGTGTAAGCTTGTAATAGACATAAAAAACCGTTCGTTTGTAATTTTTGCGAAGCTTTATTGAAGCCATCTGTCAAAACTTGAACTTCAGTTCAATTTAGAATAGGACTCTGTTAAACTTCTAATAGTTCATGCACGAAGCTGGCACCTTTAAAAGATCTGTGCATGGTACTTCTAAGAAGATTGTCAGAATCACTTATAGAAGTACATAAAAGGTTTTGTGAGCTTGTGTAATATTCTCCTTTTTGTTCTTAAGCAACCTTTACAAATGTATTAAAGAACTTCGAAAATATATTTAGTTAGACCGAATCGAAGCTGAAATGTTAGCTGGGAAGCAACGTCATTTCGAATAAAAATGGCAATACCGTAGTGAAGGATAAATAGTGGCACTAAGCTGTATCCAGGAAGGTTAAACTCAGAAGGATCGGAGCTTTCACCTACCTGTGTTTCGCTGAGTGCCAGAATAGAATTAATTCTATAATGTCATATAATGAAATTATTAAGCCTAATAATTGTCAAAATATCAAACTTCCAGCTAATTTATTTATTTAACTTATTATAACAAAGCTTTATTTCGTCTTTATATTTTTAAATAATAATAATAGGTACTCATCATGTGATGTGATATATGTAGGTAGTTACATAATACATACTTAACTTATTATGAACTTGCCAAAAACTCCTGTTTCTGGAAAATACCTATACACAAATAGAGAAAGTGATTTTTTGTTTGTAATAGTATTTAATTAAAATTTATTTTTGAAGAATACTCGTAACTTGAGTTTTTTTCATATGGCACGAAAATTTCACAAATGGCACGTTTTTTCAAAGAGTGTGGCACGAAAATTTTTTTTTTGGCGGCAACGCTGAGTGACACTTGACACTCTTGAGTCTTGACAGTTGACAGTATCTCATCAGCAGTGGGATACGACGGTCGTGTTGGGGTTTACAACTTTTTGCAAAGAATTACAAAAACAATTCCTTAAGAAAAGTCAGTGGCTTGCTCTTTTTTTAGTGGCATTTTTCTTAACGCATTGTAGTGAGGGTGCATCAGGCGCCACTGCTTTAGAAAAAGCTCTCCCATAAGGCCTGTACTGACAATTTTTGTTGGACAGAGTATAGTACATCTTCTCACCCTATTACAAGCCGTTTTAAAAATCTATTAGTCCGAAGCCGTTATCAATTCTGTTATCGTATCGTGGAATATTTCGCTGAATATGTCCTCCATTCCGAATTTAGAATATAAGCCCCAGTCCAGGAGGTTCCTCTTCCTTGATATATTCTGCAGCTTCTGAAGCATAAGCGCATATTATATTAGGCCTATGATTTGGAAGATGGCTGTGAGGTGAATTACAGCCTATGTCGATGATTTGCCATGACGAATCCACATCCTAAGCTGCTCAAGCTTTTATCGCAGCAATAATACATTTCACAGTTTTTTTTTCATCATAACTGGTCAATTCATCGGTTTTCCTGGCTTATAGCCTTCACGTTTCAAGTACATACTCTTGGTGCCGTTTTTATTTTTTCATAACCGCTCATTTTACGTGGTAATGAAGTTAGCCCGACTTAACACAACCCACATACACAGGGAACAGGGCTCTTACTGTACTTGAGGACAGCGGGCCGTATAATCCGATGCCAGTAATCCATTTTGTAGTTTATAACAGGTTCATCCGCCACAGCCTCTTTTTCAACAACATGGATAGTGATGAAAATCCTTTACTAAGTTCAGCTCTAAATAATTCACGTAAGTTGAAGCACCAAGAAGTTCAGCCTAAACTGGAACTAGAGACGCCACCGTTGATTCTATATAAAAAAAATCCTTCGCTATTTTCTGTTCGAGGGCGCCTTGGTGGGAAGATTAATTTCGTTTTATTTTCGAGGAATCCAAGGTTGACTTTATTTGTGTATCTGAAACCCGGTTAACTGACGAGCAAAATGATCACTTGAAGGTTATTATGTATTTCGATCTAATAGTGTACGTAGAAGAGGTGGGGGTGTTACAATTTATGCCAAAAAAGGATTAAAATGTAGACTTAAAAGCTCATCTTCCGAAGATAGTGTAATAGAATTCATTTTTATAGTTGTCTAATTTTAATAAAAATCTTCTCATTGGTGCTGTATAAAACTTCTGCTAAAAGTTCTTTTGCGGAATATAACTATCTTTTCAATTCAATCATATCAACAAGCGAGTTTCCTACACAATACAAAATTTCAAAAATTATACCTACTCCGAAAACATCGAAACATTCTACCCTGCGAAAAACTCTCTTATTTTTATAACTTTTCTCCTAATGCAGTCAAGCTGGACACCAGCCGTTGAATTTAACAAAGCCCTCTCCAATTTCCTACCCAACAATAATGGTGTCCCACAGGTATCTATAATTGGCCTTTTGTTTTTTTTCCCTCAATGTAATCAAACTTCCAACAGCTATTAAATATTGCTCCATTCGACTATAGGCTGATGATGCTCATTTATACTTAGTTGTCCATTGGGGCTAATCGAGAACTATGCCACTTGCATAAGCGATGATTAAACGTTGGTCACACCAAAATAATTTAATGCTAAATACGAAGAAATCGAATTGCTTAGTGATTTAAAAGAGTAAGTTAGATGTTTCCTATTTTCCCTTATTTTTGTTAAGTGGTTACTATATTGAATATGTGAAATCAGGGAAAAAATTAAGTGTTTGTATTTAATTGCAGTCTGACCTGCAACAATCATATTTCATATATTATTGGGAAAACCTATGGCGTCCTTCGCACACTCTAGTCTAGTCAACACAATAGTTGTGTTCAACCAGGAAAAGGCCAGTGTAGAGTAGTGTAGTGCAGTGCAGGTTCATGAAAACTGTCGGAGCAAACTCAAGCAAAAACGTCATACGTCAGATGTTAAAAAGAAGAAAACAAATTAAATTCGGCGCAAGTAAAATGCCTTATATGTCTGCGCTGAAGTCGATGTAGGCTTTTTAGACACAAAATCTCTTCCTCCTCTTCACCTTTTTTCATCGAACTTTCGAACACTTGCGTTCGTTCTAACCCACCAGCCGGTCGATCTCTTCAGGGAAATAACTTTATTTAATTCAAATAGATTGGGACTCTTAGTTATCCCCTGTTTTAGTTGTCTTACATCTGAACGCCAGTTTTTAGTCAACTCAACACGCCTCACAGTGGGCCCAAGTGATGTTTTTTGTCTCAAAAATCTGTAACTTTTTTGTTTCTTGAAATAACTCAGTGAAATTTTGTACACATAATCTTCAATGTATTAGCTATCAAATAACACAAATTTTTTAAGTGTAAATTTATTTTAATAAAATTTAAAAATTATTCAAAGTTCAAAATTAAGAATTTATTGCTATAACATGACTTAAAATATATTGTGTAACATTTAAAATTCATTTTTTTTTTCTAAAACTAATTAACTAACAATAGTGTTTGAAAGAAGGGATTATATGTTTTCCAGGAGGTGCATAGTTTCTTCGCAAAGCTCTTTGGACACAGATGATTGCTTTTTGGGTAAGCTTGAAATAAGTGGATCTGATGTTAATAATAAACGGTGAAAAACATCCTCATTTGTTGCTGCCCTCGAACACTTTCTCGAATGGGTCAATCTAATTTTTTTGTACTCCTTATTGCGCGCCTCCTGTGCTTCTTCTGATAACTGAACTACCATTTATATTTGTCCACATAAAGCTGAGCTGTATTTAAGCCATACTCGCCAAACTTCTGAGCATCTACAGACACTCCTGATGAAAGAGTTTGCAGAATAACGTAAAACCTTTTTATTAGTTCTTCATTTACTCCTGTGATATTGGCAGAACAATTGTAGTTTTGGAAAAATCTCCGTGCAGTGCTACCATCATTACTATTACCCGTACCTTGTCGAGGTTTATCTACATGTAGACCCAGTTCAGCTCGAAAACGGTTTTGAACATACTTCTTCTTATCTTCTTTACTGTTTTTGTTTTCGAAAGTATTTGCAGACCACTTCTCAAAGGAAAGATTGAATCCAAGCGTGTAGAGTAGAAAGACCAAACTGGTATGCACTTTCGTTTTTTGGCTTTGATTTTACTTTCATTAGGTCATTCATCTCCTTGGGTTTCGCTCCACATACTGTACACACGGCACTCGAACTTGTTTCAGTTAGGACTTGACCAACTTTCCCATCAATCATTGTCAAAAAAAGCTCATGTTGAATTTGTATTACTTCGTCATTTTTATTTAATTGAGTAACTTGTAATTGATTGATCTGGTTTTGTAAGGCATTTACAACTTCTTTTGTCTTATCAGGGGTTTCTTTAATTTTGGACGACAGTAACGCACTGAAGAAAAAGTTTTATTTTGCCATAACCATGTTAGTATCCGTGTTAATAAGTTTGATCGGAACGAGTGAGGCTATAAGTAAGCTGGCATCAGATATAACATCATTTTCACCTAATAATATTTGTTTGTATTCACTTTGTCCCGAAGAGCCATCACAACCCCATTTAGTAAAGAGTTTCAAATTTGTAGATCCAGAAGTATAGACAGAATCGATTTGCAAGATACGTCTAGCAGTATGGTCTAACAAATCTTGTACCTGAACTTTAGCTCCTATATCACTTACACTAATGCTTGACTCTGGTGGGTAGCACAGTTCCTTCGCTTGGGCTAACATTTGATAAGATGGAAATATTGAACATTTTTTTCCAACCAAGCAAGACCTTAAATATTTGTATTGGTATTTAGATAGATCTAAATCGATAAAGATACCCATAGCTTCGTCAGTTGAATAAGGAATATTAAGGGCTGAATCATGTGAAATTTCCTTCAAAAGTTTTTTTTTGTTCGTCCTTACTTAAATTAAGTATTATAGCTACAATTGCACCTTCTTCTGATTCTCCTAAAGACCTTAGTCCTTGAGTATATGCATTATGTAGGTGTTCCAATCCATACTCTTGAAATAATTCCATATTTTTACGTTTTTTCTGATGACTCACCATATATCTTACAAGGTCTTCCTAGTTGTCCAAATGAATATGGTTGCTCTTTATCAAAAATGACTTTGAACTCACTATCCAACCACTGTTTATTATTTTTTACAAAACGATCTCTTGTTCTAGATGCTTTCATCCACCGATCATTAAATTTTGAAATAAAGTTTTTACTGATACTTGATACAGCATTTTCAAGTTTCGTACCTGATAATTCAAATTTAGAATTAAGGTAATTCGTAAGGCCTATTGAATTGCATCCATTGTTTATAAAGTAATTGCTCAATTCGATTACAGAAAACACTAAATAACTCATTTTTTAACTTTTTTTCGCACGTATTTACCTAATAAATAATCCGGGCTCACAAATTTTCCTTTTGAAATTCAACATAAACATTAAGAAAGTATAAAATCATTAGAAATAACGGTAGTTATAAGCCCAACAAATTAAAAAAAAAATCAATTTAACCTTAAAAAAAAAGCAAACAAAAAAGCTAATCTTAGATTTTTTGTTTTGTAGCTACCTTATTATAAGCTTATAGCTCTTGATCAAAGGGGGGCAGATTGGGGCAATTTTTTTTTCTTTTGCCATTTTACTAATGAAATGAGGAATCTTTTGCATAATAAAAGAAAACAGCGGAAGACAGCGGAACCATTTAAAACCTTAGCCAAAGATAAAAACAAAGGAAAAAAAACAACAAATTTACAAAAATTATTAAATTTATTAACCTAATATTTTTTTTTTGTAATATCAATTGATTTGAAAAGCTAAAACTACAAGCTTTCTAACGATATATAACACTTGTGTGATTACATTATAAAACAAATGAAGAAAACTGTACTAAAGGAATTCTTCATTTCGCCATGCATATAGGGTTGTGTCGGGCGACCACTTAATGTAGTGTTGGGCATAATCGAATGATTTAAAGAATCGAAATACGAGCCCAAACGCAAAATAGTTGGACTACCTATGATAAAAAACAAAAATCTTCTGATTCTTAAATTCCATCGGAAATAAAATCAATATTTTGGTATTTTTCTTAAGATATATTTATTTTGAATAGGAATAAGTAACAAAAACAAAATGACTTCAATTAAATAACGGTATAGATCAATCTTACAAAATAAAATAACGATTTAAACATTTTTTTAAGTACAAAATAGTTGGCCTATGGGTCTTAATTTTTATTTTACTATGGTGTTACGTCGCCTTTGGCCTTGATAACTGCTTCTATGCGTCGTGGCATTGTGTCAACTAATTTTTGACATTCTTTGTACCAAAAGACTGCCAAATATTTATGATTTTAGCTTTAAGGTCTTGAAGAGTCCGGCATGGTTCTTTTCGCAGTTTTTGATTCATTTTATGCCAGCCAGTTTCAATTGGTGAAAGGTCAGGGCTGCTGGAAGGCCATTCCAGTTAAGGAATAGCTTCAGCAGATAGCCACGCCATTTTAGACCTTGCTGTATGGCAAGAAGCTCCATCCTGTTGGAAAATATAGTCTCGATCACTAGCTTGAAGTCGTGGTATTGATGGGAGAGCTCATTTTCCAGAATATCCCTGTACCTGGCAGCATTGACACTTCCATTTACAAAATGTAAATTGCCCAAACCCCGCCCCGACATGCATCCCCATATCATTAGAGATGCTGGAAACTTGACCGTTTTTTTAAGGCAATCTTTGTGAAAAACCTCTTGAATTTCTAATGACTCGTTTTCGTTCGTCGCCCACGCAAACTTCAAACCTGGACTCATCACTCCAAATAACGGACCGCCATTGACTTAAAGTCCAGTTTTTACGTTGTTTGGCCCACTCTAGCCGCTTTTTCTTTTGTTTAGGTGTTAAAAGTGATTTTTCTTTGGCCTATGTTTTTAACGAATTAAAATTGCTCTAATTTAAATAAATCTAAAACAAACCCTATAAAATTTGTATCCAATTTTTTTCATAGTCCGTTTGCAAGTGTCAACCGAAACACTTTTTTTTTATTCTTTCCCTCCATTGAACAGTTATTGCAGCGGCCGTTTGACGTCGATTTTCTTTTATTATTTTTTTTAAAACTTGGCAATCTCGAGGTTTTGCAATTGGTGGGCGTCCCGTTTTTTAACCGATCTCCACATTTCCACTATTTTTAAACTTTGAGATAATTTTTCGAATTGATGAGCGCGGTAAATTGAATTGTTTTGCGATTTTATAGCTCGATAATCCCGTTTCGAAGGCTTTATTTATGGATTCCCTAAGGTCTGTTGATAATGCAACGCCACGCACCATGGTTGACATTAAACTGTTGCTGGCTTGCATAAAACAGGAGATCAATAAACAACAAAACAAGTGCATGTCATTTTTTTAATAACGGTTAACTGAAAATCTATTTAAATCTTCATAGGCCAACTATTTTGCATCCCAGAGAGAGTAGTCCAACTATTATGCACTATCTTTGTTTGAGAGAATGCAAACTGGAGCCATATGTGCTTTCTCGAATTTAGTTCTGTTTGGTCTAATTTACTTATTAAATGTAATTTATTACATCGACAAAAAAAAATTTAAAAAAAACTGCTTAGGGACCAGAAAATATAGGCACATAAAAAATGTTAATTTGTTAATTGATGAGTAGGCCAACTATTTTGCGTTTGGGTCGTATTAGTATTCGAATGATTTAAAGAATCGAATGATCATTCGAATGATTTTGGAAACAATATGATAGTTAAAAAAGTAGGAATTAAACACTTCATTTCAAGGTAAAAAAAGTAAAAACAAAACAAAAAAATCATAACATAATGGTGTGTCTTGCTTCTCGTCTTTCCTTTATTCCATATGCAACCCTCAAGATGCATCGAGTGCGTAAATGAATATAAATATAAACCCTAAGTCGTGGAATACACACACAAGATAGACAAATAACTAACTTCACGAGTTCTCGATTTTGTGTGTTTTCCTTACTGTTCTTTCTTTCAATATTCGCTTTTCGGTCTCCAATAGGCACTCGAGTTTCGAGTCCTCATTTCGCTTAGAGTGAGAAATCATTCGAATGATTTGAGTATTCGAATGATTTGTGTGAAGAATCGAGATATCTCGAGATGTTGTCCGAATCGATTATAATCGATTATATCATTCGAATGCGCCCACCACTAACTTAATGTACCCATATTATTGAGCCATGCAACTTAATTCATAAAATTTTAATTGCGGTACAAAATTTAAACTTTTCTTGATACATTTGCATAAAAAGTCAAGCTTTCGTAATAATTTTGAAAAAAACATTTTTGAGACGCAAAATGGCATTTGGGCCCACTGTGGCGCCTGTGAAATTCATTACCGCGACAAATAAGAAACAATAAAGGCACTATTCCATTAAAGATAGCACTCAAAATTCATTTTGCAAATACATATGAATGTAATAGGCTTTTCACACCGAATTAAAATCTCGGATTTCAGCAACAAGATTACGAAATCTCATTGAAGCGTTCGCACTGAACAGAACCAGGATTTCATTTGACGTTTCTGTCCATGTATCCTGCCTTCTCGGATATAATTTATCTGCTCTCCTTCTCTCCCCACAATTCAAATTTCAAATAGTCACTCGAGACTCGACACCATTATCTGCTTTTTATCTACCTCTTCTCTTGCTGACAATTTGCTGACAAAGCAGAACATTTCTAAAGGTTTGTTTGTTTTGACAATCTTGTGTTTGAAAGTAGATTTTGAGGAGATTTTGTCGTAATCTAGTAGATTTGGAAATCTGAAAATGTATGGGAAATCTAGTAGATTTGGATGAGATTTTGAGAATTTTGCTCGAAATCTAGATTTTGATTTGGTGTGAATAGCGTATAAGACATAATTGAATATTTTGTATCTCTATAATGTTTTAATGAATATTATGAATCTCTTAAAATAATTTTATATTGAATTTCTTCTGTACAATAAAATGCTTCACTATAAATAAGATATTAAATCTTACTAAAGGGGTTTTTGTATAATTACATACTGTACACGTACAGTATGCCTGCATTTTTGAATATTACGAGTACAACAACTTGAATGAACTACCACCAAGTGTGTTTTAATTTGTCTGGAGTAATAGCTTTTTCACGGGTGCTAAGCCGATTAGCTGGGTAGCAAAATAATTTATTCTGGTTTCAAATCTCAGTCAAGGCCAAAAAAGAATAGCTTGTTCAAAAACGTCTTTTGAGGTTGTCCCAGATAAGCTCGATAGGATTGAGATCTAGACTGCGTCATGGCCATGGAAAAACTGGAATCCTGACCTCATTTAGGTAGTTATACTCTGTCCAACAAAAATTGTCAGTACAGGCCTTATGGGAGAGCTTTTTCTAAAGCAGTGGCGCCTGATGCACCCTCACTACAATGCGTTAGGAAAAATGCCACTAAAAAAAGAGCAAGCCACTGACTTTTCCTAAGGAATTGTTGTTGTAATTCTTTGCAAAAAGTTGTACACCCCAACACGACCGTCGTATCCCACTGCTGATGAGAGATGAGATACTGTCAAGACAAGAGTGTCAACGTCAAGTGTCACTCAATACGATCGTGCGCTCTTTATCTACATCAAAACAGAGTTACCATTATCATTCTCAATTGCAAGCAAAGAGCTTTTTCAGTGGTTTTTGTTAAGGAGCTTTTGGGATTTGAAGCTTTTGAGAACACATTTTAAGGAGATGAGTATGTTGAGTGTTGTCGTATTGTTTTTCAACTTAAAAAAAAACGCGCCTATTATCTTACCGCTTGGCGTTGTGGGAAAAGGTAAATTGAATATTGTTTTCAGTAATTTTGAATCGGCAGACGGTAGCCCTACGCGTTTTTTACTTTCATTTGCGGCGATTTATAATTTAAACTACGGAATCGTTGTGACAGCTTTAAAAGGCGACACACTTATGCATGGCAATGCAACCAGAATGAGAGACAAACGTCCTATCTTCCCTGTACTGACAATTTTTGTTGGACAGAGTATAGTTAAAAAATTTGCGGTATGGCAACGTGCGTTGTCATGCATTAACCAAAGTTGTCACCAATAAATGGTGCAAAATGCATCACATTATCTTGCAAAACGTTTTCCACGTACATATATCTGAGCGTTCACATTGCCTCTATCGAACACAAGAAGGCCCGTAAGAACTTCATAACTGATGCCTTCCCTAACTATTATAGACCCTCCTTGGTAACGCACTGTTTCGGTTATCGTGCATGGAACAAACCATGCCTCTAGACCAGCTATCGTTCATCTGAACCTCGTAGATCTATCCTGGTTTCGTCTGAGAATAGGACATTCCCCCATTCCTCTGCAGTCCAGTAAACTTATTCTCTCGCAAAACGAAGTGTTGCTGTACGGTGCTGTGGGAGCAATTCAGGGACGCGTGCTGGTCGGAAAGCTCTGATATTCAATTCTTCCACCCATCTTCTGATGGTGCTTTTACTCCTCTAACATCCCTCACCTTAAAATGACGTGTACGACCTTCAGTAGTGGTGCAAAACCGATTTCTCAGTATGTTGCTGACGACAAATCGATCATCCCGAGCTGAAGTGCATCGATGACGACCTTGACCTGGCCTCCTCGTGTATGAGCCAGTTTCCCGAAATCGTCTGATGACATCCCAAATTGTAGTTTTAGGTACACCAAGCGTACGAGCGACATAGGCTATTCTCGGCATCAGTTAAAGCCACTGCTCTAGGTACACCAGGTACATCGAGTCTCGAGTGACATTTTTCTAGAGTCACAAATAATAAATTACCAGTATAAACCTAAATTGACCGATATTTACTTACTTTGGTACAAAGTAAGCTTCGATGAATTTGTGAAGGTAACACAGCTAAATTACTTTTTTAATTTTGCTAAATATCTTCTTTTTTTTTAATTTCCTTAGCCACTTCACTTCCCTTCTTTAGCTTCAAAAAAGATACTGAATTGCATATTTGTATTAAATAAATTTAATTTAATTTAACAAAGGTATCAAATTTCAAAAAATAACCATCAAGTTTCATGAAGTTAAATACGGATTACATATATTTGCTTAAAATGTTTCAATTAATCTCAATTTAAAATGTAACTATTTACGATATCAGATATCATATCAGATAATCTACTTCTATATACCATATCAGTCTTGAATGCCGTCAAACAAATTTCGTTTCTTTTATTCTTAAAGAAGTCTTCAAAACCCTCATCCGAAACTATATTTCGCGTTAACTCGGAAGGCAAGATGGTCAAATGCGAAAATAAGCAGCTCTCAATCAGACCAATTATTTTAAATTCTCTTATACTATCCTCAAACTGTTGAGGCGGTAGAAACTCATTAATCTGGAATCCATGTTGTTTCAGAAAGTATCCCAACATTGAATAGTAGCTGGCCAAAAGTGAATCCAAATGCTCCAAACGAAACTTTTTGCTTGTCGGAATTGTTAACAGTGTTATAGCATCCAAAATTGGAGGAGCATATCGGGTAAGTTGAAAGTCAACAATTCGACTCTGAACTGGAAGACCATTTTCATATTTAAACAACAAATTATTTGCCCACAAGTCACCGTGACTAAACACATTTAAGTATTTTTCTGTTGGTTTGACAATATCAAAAATTTTGTTCATTTCCCGGGGAAATTGCTCCAAAATGTATTCCAATTTATTGGAGTCCTTAAACTCGGGCATGATTTTGATGATTTCGCAGAGTGCTACAACAGCATTATTAAAATTTTCTCGACGAATACTCTTTGGATCGGATGGATATGCATTTTCATGTACGATATCCGGAAATATTTCGCAAATTTTTTGTTGATTACTGGTCTCAAATATAATCGAAGAAGCATGCATGCTTGCCAAGGAGCTTAGCGCACACTTCAGGTGGTCAAAGTCTAATAATCCTGATCGCTCAGCTCCCATTCGGAATCCCATTTCTCCCAAATGTTCAAAAACTAAGATATCATCTTTGGCGTAATAACATCGAGCAGAAAAATCCAATGGTCCCTTTTGCAACTTTGGCAATAAATTTCTGTAGACAGATACTTCCTTCTTGAAAACACCAAACTCCTCAATGTATTTCTGCCTGGAAGCTATATCGTTGGGAGCTGTTTTAATAAAGAATGTCAACTCTTCTGGTGCATCGGAGGCAATCCTTCGAATAATCACGTAGAGAATCTCATGGCGACCGAGGTATCCGACAGGAGCGTCATTTGAACTCTTGAGTGAATAGCTAAGGAGTTCAACACCATAATCGGTCTTCTGACTCAAATACCTTTCACAAAGATCTTGAACAACCGTCGGGGATAATTTTGATGCGTTCATTGAAATTTGTAAATTTAATTCACTATGGTAAGAATAAAGCTTTGAGTTGATTCCATTTATAGAAACTTAGATTGTATTTACATTGATATACTTAGATGTGCACAATTATCTTTAAAAACAAAAAGCATTTAATATTTACTTGTTGACGTGCGTCGTCTTGATGATTGTCTTATTTATTCTAATCTAAATAATATCGTATATTATTATGATATGCATTATGAATAGATTTAGATTGTCAAATAATTTATTTTATTTTTGCAGTAAATAATAATTACATGTCTACAATTAAACCCATCTTATGAACAACGTGTTACATAAGTGAATGCATTGTTTCCTGTCCTTGACTTTTCTTTGCGACCGATTTCGCGAAGTTTTTGTTTAAAATTATTTAGATACATACATGCATGTACATGATACATGCATGTATATTTCCGCACTCATACAGTTAGAGGAGCACTTCTAGACCTTATTATAAACAAATCCACTGGTCCACTCTACCCCCATTCTTCTGAAGAGGTGTTCTTAATCGCTGGTTAAACCGTTGCGTAAGCTTTTTCATCGCTCCTAATGTTTTGGAAAACTTCTTAATGACCAGGCAATTCGGCTTTCGCAGCAATCGTTTCATAGGTGATCTGATGGCATATCTCAGCGAATAATGGAACAGATCTTTACACAGTTTTGGTGAAAGTAAGATTATTGCGCTTTATTAACTTCCCATAGGGAGTTATTGTAATCGGTCCGATTTGTCAAATTGGAATTTTTGACATTTCTCGACGTTTCAAGGTCCCTAGAGGCTATATCAATCATTTTTAGAGAGATGTCTGTGTGTGTGTGTGTACGTACGTTCGTACGTTCGTACGTGCGTACGTTCGTACGTCCGTACGTTCTTGTACCATTTTTCGTCGTCGATATCTCAAGAACGAGTAAAGATATCGACTTCAAATAAATTTTGTTTAATAGATAATAACTTCAAAAGAGGCTGAAAGGGCGTTTATTAAAATTCAGTGAGTAGTTTTTTCACTATAACGGTTTAAAAAAAAAGTAAAAATGTTGGTTAGTTTCAAATATCTCACGAAAAAATAATGCTATTGATTTCAAATAAAATTTAATGTACTCATTATAAGGTCATACAGATTTGGTATGAATTTGGAAAAAAATGAACATACCGTTATTTTTTTAAATAAAAAAAAACTGAAAAAAAAAATTTCATAACCCAGATATTCTATGAACGGAAAACAATTTTAAACTCAAAATAATTTTATTTTACGAAAAATAATGTGTTTGACAACTGGTGAAAATTTCAAAAAAAATCAGTTTACAGTTTTTTTACAAAAAATAAAAACCCATATAAAATTCTATTGAAAATTGGTAAAAATTGTTTTTCGACTCAAATTTCTCGAGAACTTGTAGTGATATTGACTTCTAACTTAGTTTATTTTATACATAGTGTAATTTTGTACAATTGGTAAAATGTTAACAAATATGGAATTAATAGTTTTTTTTTAAATAAAAAAACTATTAAAAATTCTAGTGAAAACTAGTTAAAATTGTATTTCAAGTCGAATTTCTTGGGAATGAACACCGATAGTGCCTTCTAAAGTATGTTGTTTTATACATCGATACCTTCCCGTAAGAATGTATACTAAGCGACATTTGTAAAATTGTTCAGGAAACGAAAAAAACGAAGAAAGTTCTAGTTGAATCATAGTGTGCTAAGAGACAATTTTGGTTAAACTAAGTGACATCTAACAAAAGTTTTTGTTGCTCAAGACAATGAGATCTTTATTAATGTCGCTTAGCATAATGTTTTTGGGGGTTGGGTTCGATTAACCGATTTTTAAAATGTCGATTTAAAAAAATCGATCTTCAAAATGTCGATTTTCAAAAAGTCGATTGATAAAAATGTCGACTGATCAAAATGTCGACTATCAAAAATTCGATTTTAAAAATGTCGACTCAAAAAATGTCGACGCGTAAGCAGTGAGCTATGTAAGGGCACACCCCCCTGCTTGGGCACACTATAGGATTTGGGGTAGGTGCGAGGTTGGGTGTATGCAAAGTTTCTTTAGCATTTAAAGAATCGATACGCTCCCCTTTTTTTTAATTTATAAAATTGAATTAATAATAAAATTTAGTTAACATATTAAAAGAGAGCATTCTTGTTTTATTTAACTAAATTTTGGATAAAAGTCGACATTTTCACCGACAAGTTTTCAGTCGACATTTTAATAGTCGAGATTTTAAACTGTCGACTTTTTTTTGTCGATCAAACTTCAGTCGACATTTAAACAGTCGATGAAATTTATATTTGTCGAGTCGACATTTTTTTTGTCGACATTTCGTACCCTTCCCTTTTTTTGGCGGATAATACAAATTTCAGGGGGCAACATTATTTTAATGAGAAAACATGGCAGTTGTTAATTTTTTTTATTTGTACTCTAGTTTCCTTTTCATGCATAATAGGTTGGTGAAACCCAAGCCAAAACGTGGCCCTTAACATATAGTATATTTCCTCATCAAAAAGTAATTTTCGAAAAAAGTGTCGCTTAGTACATTCTTACGGGAAGGTTTCGACATAATACAATTATTAACATATGGTTAAGTTTTGACAAGTATCGAATTGACAGTTTTAACAAAAATATAAAAAAAATCTACTAAAAAGTGGTAATATTTGTTTTTCGACTAGAATATCTTGAGAACGAGCAATGATATTGACTTTGCCATTATTTAATTTTATTCATAATACAATTTCTAACAAATGGTTTATATTTGACATATATCTAGTTTTAGAGCGGATATATTTTGTAAGTACCCTTCCATCAATAACCAAACCATATCTTTTATATTTGAATATTTCGTTTTTAATTTTTTTTTCAATTAAAATGTTTGGAACCGAAATAATAAAGTATATATATAATATAATACATAATTTTATAATTTTATTATCAACTTAGTTTTTAGAAGAATGCATGTACTGTGCATACGTATATGAATAAGGTTGTTCAGTTGTACCCAAGTCCCACATATATTCAAATTCCATTAATAGCTATGGTAAAATTGAAGAAAACGTCACAATATGTTTTTATCTTTTTGTCCATGAAAAAGATGTAAAATTCTACTCAAGGTTTTCTTACCACAATGGGAAGTTATCAGTGTGGGTCGCACCCAGCCTCTTTTATTTCTATGGTATTTGATAGAGTTTGGCGCCAGGCTCTCTTATCGGAAATGCGTGCGTTTGGTATCAACGAAACCCTTATATTTTGAATTAGAAGTTACCTTCTAGATCGTTCAATACATGTTGTTTTGATCTTCACAAAATAAATGCTGGTGTTCCCCAGGGCTCCGTTTTGTCTACGACTCTCTTCTTTATTTTTATAAATGATCTCTTGTCTGAAACTTCTAATCCCCTTCATTATTTTGTTGACCACTATACACTTAGATGTTCATACTCGTTCTCAAATTAAGGTCTACGTCCTTCGTAAGTGGAATTGCAACGTTATCGTATGATAAACACATTAAACTCCGATCTATACAGCATTGTTAAATGGGGTATAAAAAACGTGTGGAGTTTAATGCTTCGAAAACTCAATGCTGTCTATTGTTGTTGAAGCATAATGTACCCCCTATGCCATTGTCCTTGAATAGCATTTGCATATAGAAGAAACCGAAAAGCTCTCAGTACTCGGTATGTGTGTCAACGACGATCTTCGTTGGAATGACCACATTCTCCAGACCGCCAAAAATGCTAAGGATTTCTATATCGATGTAAGAAATTTTGCACCTCTTCTGATTTGGCTACCATTTATAAGGCGTTAATACGTCCAAAACTCGAGTATTGTATAACTCACATCTTTGTGGCAGGTAAAGCACAAACTTCTCTCCAATTATTGGATAGAATTCAGAACAGAGCGTTAAAACTGATAGGACACAGAGCTATCATTCTCATCTCTCTTCATGCATTTCCTTGTTTTATCGCTTCTTTCAAAAGCAATGTTAATTCGAAGTAGCCAGTTGCATTCCTCCTCTCAATCAGTTCACCCGTGTTACCCGTCTCGCTAGGAATTCTCATCGGTTCACCCTCGAGCCTAATTTTGGTCGTCCCGTTTTTTAGTCGCACAACACGATTATGGAATAATTTATCCGGCACCGCTTTCCCTTACCATTTCAATTTGCAAACATTCAAGACCAATGCTTATCGGTACCTTCTTTCTAAACAGGACAGTTTGATGTCCATTTTTTAGATTAAACCCTACGTAACTTAAAAGGGCCTTTAGCTCTTTTTGAATAATTTTTGCTGAACTAATATCGTCAGCACCAAAAATAATATCATCTACATAGATGTCTTTCTTGAGAACTGCAGTCCCTTGAAGAAAATTTTCTACTTCATCATTCGTCAGTTGTTGAAGAACTTTAATTGAAAGATACGATCCACAAGTTGTACCATAAGTAACTGTTTGCAGTTCAGTTGTAATGAACTGGATGTATCTGAACGCCACAGGATCCCTTAGAACTTTGTTTCTTCCGGATGAACAATGATCCAGCGGAACATTTTCTTAATGTCCGATGTGAAAACAAAGAGAAACTTACGCCATTTTAAAAGGATTGATGTTTAATCATTTTGTAAGCTAAGACCAGGAAGAAGCTCTGATTAAGAGAAGTTCAATTAAGTGGTTTCGAAGATCCATCGAAAACAACACTTAACTTAGTTGTGGAACTACTTTCTCTCCATATTTCATGATGCGGTAATATAAAACCATTTTCAGAAACAGGAAGATCTTGAAGATCGCATATTAATTTCATATGACTTAGATTTATGTAGGGGAAGGTGGCCTAAAATGGCACCCCGTAAAGAAAATGTGTCATATCTCGCAAAAACGTGAAATTTAAACTTAATCAATAACGCTTACATTTTTTTGCTTTACGAGTTTAAAAAGTTTCAAAAAGTATTTAAGGTATTTAATTTTCAAAAACTCTTCAAATTCCAACGATCAAAATTGTCCCGGTAAAATGGCATACTGGTATAATAATACTTACATGCATTTACTGTTTCATATTTATTTCATATTTCATATATTTATTTGATAGCTTACATAGTAAGATACAATATCTTTTAAATTTATGAAGCTTAATTTGTTTAATTATTAAAAGCAAAGTTACTAAACAGAATTGTAATTGATTAAGCAAAAAATTTACATTATTATGAGGAAAATAACAAATATTCAGAAATAAAAATTTTTTGAAGATTAGAGAGAAAAAAGATAAATCTAATCAAAAAATCATCAAAGTGTCTGAAGGTAACGCCTGAGTCTAATCTGGAACTGAGCTGCGCAGTGAATCATTCTTATGGTTTGGGGAAGTGAATTCCATAGTCTTATCACATTAGGGAAAAACTGACGTTCGGATATTAAGTATTTAGAACGCACAGGAATCAAGTCCAGTGATCTTGCAGAGATTGGAAAACGAATGTTATTGTATAAATAAATCGGTTCACGAGCTTGCAATATGTTCTGGAATAAAATAATTGCTCTATATTTAAAAAGGTTTTCAAGAGTAAGTCCATGTAGCGATAGGGCAAATGAGGAAATGTGATCATATCTTTTTAAGCCGAATACGTAGCGTGCTATACTATTGTAAGCAACATTAAGTCGCCTTCGATATTCGTGGTCACAGTTGGAAAAAATCTCACAGCCGAACATTAAAATGGGTATAAGCAACGTTTTTGCAAGTATTTTTCTGGCCTTGAGTGATGTTAAGTGGTGAGTAGGCCATATTTTTCGAAGTCCACCGTAAATTTTACCCAAAGTCAGGCTTATGTGACTTTTCCAGGTAAGTGTGACAAATCCAATCACATTGTCATTAAGTAACACTTTGGGAAGATTTGAGGTATCAATTGCTTTTCTGGAGATGATAAGGCATTGTGACTTCTTGGCATTCAAACAGAGGGCATTTCTTCGCGACCATGCAAGAATTTTTTTAAGGTCGTCGTTAACCTCATTAATCCCGTTTGTAATATTACGCAAAAGACATCTGTGTTGCATCTGGACATCGTCTGCATACATATCTACAGAAGAATTTAAAGGGCTGAGGGGAAGATCGTTTATGTAGAGACAGAATAATAATGGTCCCAAAATTGATCCTTGGGGAACACCTCTGGTCACGGGAAGAAACGAAGATATAATGTTATCTTTAACAACTGCCTGACACCTTCCACTGAGATAAGAACGAATAAGTTTAGAAGCCGCAAAGGAAAAATTGAATTGGTTAATAAGCTTAGAGCAAAGTATACGGTGATCAACTGTATCAATGCTTTTGAAAAGTCTAAAAGAGTAAGGATTGTAGCTTTATCATCTTCTAGTGATTTACGGATATCTTCAGATATTTTAATTAAAGCAGTAGTGCAGCTGTGTTTTGGTCGAAAACCAGACTGACTGTTATTTAAAGACTTATTTATACTGAGAAATTCTCGTATCTGAGCGTTCATAATTTTTTCAAGTGCCTTGGAAAAGAATGACAAAATTGCAATCGGTCTGAACTTTTGTCGTGCGGTGTGAAGAATTTAATCAAAATTGGCGGGTGAGCAGATGATTGCTTTCGAAGACGTCCTATATATTTTATATTCGGAGGATTTATCGTTCCCAAATTGAGGCACATCGTGTTAAATATTGTGCGAAGACATTCATCGGGTAACATAGGAATGCCATGCAGCAGTGCATCGCTCATGGTTTGTTTCATTTGTTGTCTTTCTTCAATTTGATTAACGCGAGTGGTGATTAGTTCGATAGAGCCTTGTTGCTGTGCGATTGTGTGCTTAAGCGTTTGATTTTCCAATCTGAGCTCATCGATTTCATTTTGTTTTGATTCGAGGTTTGCCATTCGGTTGCTTACTTCATCAATAACAGTCTTTAAGACAACGATCTCGCTATCAAGCTTGTCCATTATCTTATTCTCAAGATCATCCATTCTCGTGAGCAATTGAGAAATTATGCAGTCACTCAGCTTACTAAGAGAATCATCGGGTATTGTGCATGGTCCATCAGTGTTTTTTTCCAAAGAGTGTTCCACTCCCGTTTCTTCGGTTTTTTTATTATTATTTTTCTTCAAAGAGATTGTTGGAGTGTTGATAATTGGGGTAATGTTTTGTGAAGAGAGCTTTGAAGTGTTTGTTAGTTGTAGTGACGGAGACGTTACCTGATCTTTGTTAAATAATGTTTGTGTGTTCTTGCCCTTTCTAGTTGCTGCTGCTATAGTTGTGTTTGTAATTATAATGATTATTACGATAAATGTCTTTTGTTCTTTTATTTTTCACTTTTACGATATAAGCAGAAAAATAATAAAATTTGTGTTTTAACACATAAAATGTTCAAAGAATTCGCCAAAAATTAACTCAATCACTTTTAAGACCCGTTTGCCAGTTACGGGAGGATACAAAACCTTGGTAAGTATAAAAGTCAACTTTGAAATCGAGAAAAATATCGCCACTCAATCACGCACTTCTGCTCAGTAACACATTACTCACACCTATTGTTTTCACCAAAATTTTATGTTTTTTATATTTTTTTTGTCAACGAACTTTTTACAACATTTTATTGGTTCTACTTTTGTAGATGGCTAGAGACAATTTGACCTGTAAAATTTCAAACAATAGCTGCTGATATTTGCTAATATTTCTTATATGTCGATGATGCCAAATAAACTTTAGAATTGTGTTACCAAAACCTTCTAATTCTGTTCGATTCTATAATTTCTAACAAGGGAACATTTTACCTTGGTGGGCCATTTTGGGCCATCTTCCCCTACTCATTCATAAAATTGGAATACTCTTCTTTGAAAATTGGATGTTTTGGAAATACGAGTACTCTTAGTTCGAGATTATTGAAACATTTTTGAGCTTTAACCAGAGAATTTTGAAAAACTGGATAGTCTTCATTGAGGACTTTGGATTTGAATAAATGTCTTACTATGTATCTTCTTGTGAAAGAGCGAGAAAATGTATCTCTAAAGTATTCCTGAGCAAAGCATGGATCAGCAAGAGTAATGTTTTCGAATTCTCTTGGTAAAGTAGAAGCAACTATTCAGATAGTTACTAATTGATAACATAACAATTGCTTTTACTGTTATTTTGAAATAAGTATTTGTGCATATTTGTGCAAGATTTTTAGAGAAACTCTGCAAAACTAATTGCAGACTTTTGAAACTGAAGAACCTATTCCACTGACTACGTAGTTGAAAGGGTGTTTTTTAAGTTTAAGACATTGAACACATCTTTCCGTAATGAATGAAGTTTGAGATTTTTGATGTACAAGTGCTCTCAGAATATGATCGCCAGAAGCAGTTGAAATTATGACCTTTGCTGAAGCAAGAAGAATTTGAGAAAATGCAATGGCAGTGATGGAATCAGTGCACATAAGTGATTGTGTAGCTGTTTTAGATGAAAGATTATTGAAAGAACTTGGTACATTGAAAGAGTTATTAAGGTGCATAAGAATATGGTGACATTTGTTACATATACCACGACAGATGTATTTAGTATTATACTGAGAAACCGTATGTTCTTGGACAAGAACTTCGGACAAAGATATATGTAGGTCATGTGTTTCCTGAAAACAGATACACGACAAACTTTTTGAAAATGCGCTTTGAAGTATACAATGGTCTGGAATAAACTTGAGTTTTGTTATTAATTAATTTTTTAAGAAATAATAAATTATGCTTAATAAATCAGCACGAAAATGAAATATCTTCAAAGTTGATGTTCTGATTAACATCAAATCTTGGCAATATTTTTAAGTCAAAAGAAATATTCGTGCTTTATAATAACTGAAAAATTACCGCACAATAAAACTGTTATAGGTATTTTACCGTATTATATTTATATGTGCCGTTTAAAGTAAGTGGGTATATGAATTTATGATTAATATAATGAAGTGAAATTAGTTAAAATTAATATCACATAGCACAACAAAATTATTTGACATCAAAAGAAATTCATTTCAATAATCAAATTGTAAAACGTTTACTCTGTGTACTTTTGTATACAGGGTGTCCCTTAATTCGTGCATAATATTTTAGGGCGTGATTTATGGGTAAATTCTAAGAAAAAAATCGTTCTACAGTAAGAACCTATCTCCAATTTTTATATCATACTATATCGGAAATTTAAGAAAAGGCTTATTTTTGTGTACCCTGACCCATGTTAAAGGTAATTGCGCTGTTAGTGCTAATGATAGAAACTTCACTTATGTCTTTATTTTTAGAAGAAATACTATAGCCTTTGTATTGAGATATCCTGTTTCTAGCATGTTCCGTTTTACCTATCCATGCTAATTTATTGACTTTGGGCTCAATTTACTCCAGAAAATACGTAATAAACATACCGTTTTACTATTTTTTTTTGTTAATGAACGTAACAATAGTAAAAATAAAATTCAACTATAAGTTCGCCGAAAAACTCATAGATTTTATGATACATGAGAAAACCTGAGACATGTAAAATTTATAAAAAGAGGTTAAAGTTTTTTTTATGATTTTGGACACGTTTTTAACAACAGTTAACAATAAGACAATAAGTTGAAATATTTTTCAAAATAGCATAGCGGTTTTAAAACGTGCTCGTTTATTTAAGTACCTGTCAAGGCCCCCAATTCCTTTCCCGATTCCTTAAAATTTCTCAAAAAGAGTAAGGTTTGGTCTATGAAGGCCTCTTTGGAAAATCTTCCTTACAAAAATGGTATAAAAGATTAGAAATCGAAATTAATTCATCAGGTTAATTTTCAATGCCAAGGCAACAGTTGTCTACTTTTTGTCTACTTTTACAAACCAAGAATATGCGGACATTAGTTTTTTTAGTTTATGGGTTGCAATAGAATTTCAACTAGACCGCGATGAAGATACCAGGAACTTTATCCAAACTGACGACTTCCTAGCTTACGAGTATGTGGAAATACATGTTGAAGTCTTCGAGAAACAAGAGCAGTTTCAAATACACGACCTAACGCGGGTAGGCGTAATTGGAAACAAATTAATCGGCCTTTCAAACTATCTTAAGCAAATAGTTTCAAAAACTAATTTATTTATTTATTTCACGCGTTTTCAAGATATTGGGGCTTTCAAAATTGTGATCTCGAATGATGTCGAAAGTTTCCCTTGGAATTTATTGATATTGGGAATTAAGTTTCGTAGTGACTTTGGCTCTCATTTAAAAAGGCCAGTCGCCAGCTTAGAATGAACAGTGCAGAAGTATTGAAAGTCGAAAAAAAACGGCTCTATGACGGATACCGTTAATAACATTTTTTGCATTTTTACCAAAATTTAGTCTACATAGTATGTCCACACACACACATTTAAATTTTGTATCAAAACCGTTAGAGTCGTTTTCGAAATAAGTAAGATTTTTCATAATGACTGTATGGCAGGTGCCGTTAGTTTTGGAGCAAAAAAAATCAATTTCTCCTCTAGGGAATCACCGAAGAACCTTAAATACCGAGTTTGAAGAAAATCACTTCAGCATCTTTAGGCTGTTGGTCGATGTACGGACATATACACCCCTATTACGGTTTGCGAGGTGTGATTTTTTCATTAGCGAACTACACATTCGAGATGCTACGGTTGGCGAACTTTACAATTCGAGTTCGAAATTTGATTGTTTATTAAAAATATCAAATATATGACATTTAATTCGAATCAAAGGTTCTCGTTTCGCCAACCGTAATACTAATTTCTCTCACTCACTTGTTTATTTGTTCGACTCGCCAGCCGTAATAAGGGAGATGGACAGACAGAATAGAATGTTGCATCCCTCCCCCTAAGCAATTCTACAGTAATACTCGCGCTTTTAGGAATGCTCATCAGTTTACCCTTGAGTCCAACTTCGAACGTACTGTGAAATACATATAGATTCTTTTTTCAGCCGGACTACATGAATGTGGGATGCTCTACCTAGCTCTATTTTCCTTCCCATTGTAATATTCAAAAATTTAAAACTAATGTGTATCGGTATGTCCTATTATACCCTTCTTTGTTTGCCTAACGCTTGTACTATGATAATCATTTTAAGGGTAGTAACCCTTTGATTGGGTGCTTATTATTAAAAAAGGGGTTTTCAGAAATATTTGCATAATTTTAAATTGTCTTGAAAGTAGGGAACTAAAACGTTAGGTTACAGAACGCCTTTTTGTGTAATATGTAATAAACGTATAATATAACCAACATGACGAAAAAAAGGTTTTAGAATAAAAAAAAACGATTTTCCCAGAGGAAAAAATTGTAAGTATTGAAACTGGAATTTTGAACCGGAAGATAAGTACCGTTACGAGTTTTTTGGAAACACAAATTATCTCGTTGTCGGTTATGTTACATTTTCGACCTTTCGATTAGTATAATTTTTTTTCAAAGCCGACTAATGTAATCAGGAAATAATATCTCATTAGTTTAGATCTGTCAAAAAGAGAGCACAAGCCGATTTAGGCAACGGACGTATTTTAGCTTTGTTTACAACATCCACTTCTTGTTACAGCTAATGGAGTTAACGTTTGTATCATCGCCTGAAAATCGTCTTAAATCATGGATTACTCATATCATAACGTTGTAAAAAAAGTCAGATATAAGAACAAGCTAAGAAAAAAATGCTCAAAATATTCTAACAGTGACCACTTAAAAAATAAATATAAAACAATATGTATTGAATTAAAGAAAGAAATCTCTATTTGTCGTGACAATTACTATACTATTAAATTCAATCAAGCTAAAGGTAACCATCTTTAACGTTACCTTTAGCTTGATTGAATTTAATAGTATAGTAATTGTCACGACAAATTGTCAACAGTATTATGAACAAGACCAGGGTTGCAAAAGCTTAAGTCACTTTTTAGCTTAAGCTTGGCTATATTTCACAAGATAGTTGATGACTTATGAATTAAGAAAAATGTAATTCAGCAGCTAGTTACTGGACTTATGAATTAAAAAAAATTAATTCAGAACCTACTTAGTGACTTATGAATTAAAAAAATTAAGTCATGAGAAAGTAAGTGAGTTATGAATTAAAAAAAAATAATTCACAACCTACCAAGTGACTTATGAATTAAAAAAAACTAATTCACAACCTACCAAGTGACTTATGAATTAAAAAAATTAAAGTCATGAGCAAGTAAGTGACTTAAGAATTTAAAAAACTTTAATTCAAAAGTTACCTAGTGACTTATGAATTAAAAAAAAATTAATTTATAAGCTAATGGATAAATTTTGACTAAAAAATTATTAATTGGAAAATTTATAAGCTCGCATGGTAATTTTATGACACACAAAAGCTTGAAATCTACTTTCGATAATAATTAAATAATTATGTAGTCAAAACAAGCTTAAACATTTCCAATTTACCAACTAGCATATGAATTAAATTTTTTTTAATTCATAAGTCACTTAGTAGCTCGTGAATTAATTTTTTTTCAATTCATAAGTCACTTAGTAGCTTACGAATTAATTTTTTTTTTAAATCATAAGTCACTAACTAATTAAATCACAAATCATCTACAGACTTATGACTTATGGTTTTTTTAATTCAAAAATTCGCAACCCTGAACAAGACTCTAGTAGAAAACTTCCGTCTGCTATTTATGCTAATGATGGTATTGTCTCCGATAGAATTGGAATGGCAAACGCTTTTAATGAATACTTTTCGACGATTGCAAATGATTTACAAAAGTTTCATATATTATAAATGGAGCAAGTGGTTTCGTTTGTAGTCCAGGTGAACCTTCTCAAAGGCTAAGTTTTGTGTTTAAGCCTATAATTTGGTCTTGATATTTTAAAATTTATTGGCACCTTGAAAAAATCAAACTCTCTGTCTTGAAAAATGTCTTTAGTGCAAATAGCAGCCTCAATCTTATGGCTGATATGAACTGGGACTTAATTTTTTTTTAAATATTTGGTTCGCTGAGCACAATCTAGTAATCAGAAAATAAAAATGTTGATGCCGATCTCTTTTTTCATGCTACAGAATGCGAACAATTTAAACTTTTGAACTGTTCTTGTATGTCTCCCTCTTGCACTTTTTCTAGTTCTTCCAGCTGCAGTGATAGTTGTTTTCGTTTAGAGAATGTAAATGAATTTAAATACTTGGGACTAATCACTGATTCTAGAATGAGTTTCTCTAAGCACACAGATAAATCTGAGACAGTACTTTTGTGGTATCTACTTTAATTTTTTTTTAATTATCTAAGGAATGTTTGCTCTTTTCAACTACCTATGAACATTTATTATGGTATCTTTCATACAAAACTACACTATGGGATTTCATGTTGGGGAGATACTTCTTACAACAAAATCCAACCTCTTTTGGTCATGCAAAAGTTTTTTCTGCACGCTAGTTTTTCACTTTTTAAGGAATTTAAGGTTTTTCCAATACAACATTCGTACTGTTACAAAGTTCTTAACGATTTTTTTAGAAAATTTGAAAATTTCAATTTTAGAATCATTTCAAATTATAATATACGCGGGAATTTTTTAAATCAAGTTTCTATATCGACTTTTCGTACCACCGCATTTCGGAAATTTTATGATGTGGTTTCATGTCATATTTTCAAAAAGCATCCACACTCTATCAGAGCTCTTAATTCTCATTTGTTATTTTTAAAACATGTAAAAAAACGGCTTCTTACCTTTGATTTAGAAAGTATCGAATCAATGATGAATATTTAATTATTTTCTAATGTTTGATGAAACAGTATAATCCTAATTTCAATTTTCTTTTTATCGTGTCATATTAAATATAACAGATCAACAAATATAAGTTTAAAATTTCAAGGGTCACCCCACCTATTCCATTTAATTATGAAATTTTTTAGTTTTGAAATTCAAATTTCAAATTCGTGAGCTACAGTAGTTGAGATCTACAAAAGTCACACTCACTGATCATGTCCTAGTCCTTAACGTTGTCTTTTATCTATTCTATTAAATTTTCTACAAACTTATTATGCAATCGAAGTATTTCTCCCAGACACCACGGTTAGAAACTTTTCAAATTTTAAAATGTTTCTCTTTGTTTGTCCTTGGTTCAATCGTTCGGGGAAATAAACTATTCGCATAACCATTAAGACCAAATAATTGTTAACATTCAAAAGAAAAAGTCATTTCGGTTTTCAAAGCAAATGCTTGTAAATCTATATTTGATACTCTACTTCCTGAATTTAAAACTATAAAGCCTATTACAACATGAAGTCTTTTATTGCAGCATAAAAGAAGTTTAGATGAATTTAAAAAACTCAACTTTCAGTGTCTGCTTTGTCATTATCTTGTTCTCCATCGAAAAACTCATTTTTAGCTTCAACCATTTTATCTTCATCGGCTTGACTTATTCGTACTTCGGGATCGGCTTCATCTTTCGTTCGTGACTCGTCTATATCTAGGGCATCGGGTGGTATTGTAACCATTTGCACACTTGGTGAATGTTGGCACATTTTCAGATTTTCGTAGACATGTTTCACGATTAATTCTAAATATTGCTTAGAATTTGCATTGTCTTGTCTAGTTGTTATGTCCGGGTGAAGCGTGAAATCTGGTGCAAAAAATTCTAAATATTCAGTCATTGGAAGCTCGTTGGAAATATTTTCATCGACCAGCAAGGAAGTTTCATGAGTCCAAGCGCGAGCAACGTTGCGCAGAGTATAGCCACCGCCACCAACCACCAAAGTAGGAACGTTCAATTCCTTCACAAACTTAACGCATTCACCGTGGCCATGCGTGCTTAATGAGAAGCATCCTAAGCGATCACCGGCCAAAGAATCAGCTCCACATTGCAGGACAATCGCTGTCGGTCGATAGAATTCCATAACAGATGAGATAATAGGTTTAAACACCTGCGAGTAACTTTGATCATCGATGCCCTCCTTCAAAGGAACATTGACGCAGTAATAACGACCAGACTCTGCTCCTATTTCGTACATATCCCCAGTGCCAGGAAAGAAGTAGTTGCCGTATTTATGGAATGAAACCGTCATAACACGATCTGTCAGATAGAAAGCTTCCTGAACGCCATCACCATGGTGTACGTCAATATCGATGTACAAAACTCGAGGATGATACTTCAAAAGCTCCAAAATACCTATTACGATGTCGTTTACGTAGCAGAAACCTGAAAGATGCCTTATGTTAATAAGATGGAAGACGATAGCAAGAGAACATTTTGTAATCTCCGACCAAAAGGAATAGAAATTCAGATTTGAGAAAAAGAAAAAGGAACAAAACCTAGAAATTAATAAGACAACTTACCTGAAGCTTCAAACTTCTTAGCATGATGCAGTCCTCCCGACCAATTAATACAAATGTCGCTATGATTGTGATTCAGTTTTTGTGCACCTTCCAGCGATGCTCCAGTGTACATGGCACAGAAATCAAAGAGACCATCGAATACAGGACAATCCTCGCCCACACTAAAGTGTGATAAATATTTCGTATACCCCACAGCTGCAAAGACACGATTTGACCTTAGTTAATAAAGATTAAATTCGACATAGAGGATCTTTTTAAAACTTACAATTGCATTGAATATTCTGGGGGGTGACCTGCTGCAAAAATTCTATATACTCTTCACTGTGAAACCGCAGCATATCCTGTGCACTAGCTCTGAAATTCAATTTAATGTTAGTTAATTAAGTTTTGAGTTTGTTGAAGAGACTTTTCAATACTTGTAGGGTCGGTATATTTTCATTTTTTTATGAAGACCATAATTCATGACCAAACTATGCGTGACAGCCAATCGGTGGGGTTTCATAGGATGACCAGGCCCATAATGGAAGTTGCCAACGTCGGCATTGTAGAAGTAAGAAACCACACGATTGGACATTGTTTCTTGTTTTTTTTGTTTCTATAACTTTATTATGTATTCACTGGTTATTATTAGAAATGTGTCTAAGCAAATATTATATTTTTAAAGAAAAATATAATAAATAAAACAAAAACAATAAAAAGCAGACGCCGGGTAGTCGAGAAATCTAAGTTCATCACAATGTCTCCAGCTTTGCTATCGAGTTAGTTATTTAATTAAGAAATATTTTGTACTGTAAGTTAAAATCACATGTTATTTAGTTAAATATCTATTTATTATTCCATTTATTTATGAATTATGAAGTGATTTAATGGTTGTGAGTGTGAGATGCTTCTATTTATTGTTTTTCTTGTGAATATATTTTTGTTGAAATGTCACTTTAATCTCAAATCTAATTTGTCAGTTTTGTTCCACATTTGTACATTCTGTCGAGCTGCAACCACCTGACAGTGAGTATATGAACTAATGTGACTTTCGCATAAGCAATTCCATTCACACGGAAAGATCTCTCCGAAATAGAAAACCGATTTCATTAATTAATTTTGAGGTAAGACTTTGTATATAGACTTTCTAGTACTACTATGAAACGGTACCTTCTTAATTAATTTAAATTTTGTAGGAAACCCATTATGAATTTTTTTTTTGTAAATTTTTTTTTTGGGTATATTTATATAGCCAATTTATGGCAAGTTATGCATTCGTAGAAGAAATCGAATTCAAGATTTGGATCAAACTTGACATTACGATAGTGGTCAAGACAAACATGGTAGATATACATAGAAGAAGAAGAAGTTTTCAAAAAATGAAAAAGTACATTTTAGCACCTTTTGTCATGAAAAGTATTTCTTATTCTAGATGTTCAAAACTCGGAAGAAAATTGTAGGCGTTTCATTCCCGCTGACAAAGTGACAATACCCACACAGTAAGACCAGGCGCGCAAATTTAAATTTAAGTTTTGCAAATATTTGGTTGCTAAAATGAAACATTAGGCGTGTTTTTTTTGCAAGTCCATATAGAATTGTATAAAAAAACGACATCGGGACTAAGCGCTTTACACGCAAATGCAACAACTACTTAAATCTATACAGAGTTACCTAAGACCAGATAATTTTCGAGAGTTAATCTAAGACCCGATAAAAATGGTGATGCCAAAATAGTATTATCCATATGCTATCGTTTATTTGCTCAGAGACGTCAAAAGTGACGTTTTTGGATGCTGGTTGATGCTAGTCGTCAATACAGCTGACAAATGTCATAGCGTACACAGTGCTTCCAGCTATGTGGAAAAAAAGCTCCTAAATCCCGATGTCGTTTTTTTTTACAATTCTATATGGACTTGCGAAAAAAACACACCAATTATGATTTATGACTCCAAGCACATACAGCAACTCGATGCAACAACTAAAAAATTTATATTTTCACACAAGCACAAGAAAGAACAAAATGTAGTATTTTCGTTCCTCCAAAAATCCTGTCAGAAGATATTAGTTTAACTAGTTTTCTCTTTCATAGGTTTCTTGATTGCTTATTGTGCAATGTGTGCGAGCTGATCTATCAACTGGTGATAAAACCTATTTGATTTCGATTTCCTAGCCTTAATTGCCATTATTGTTCTGCTGTGATGATAAATACATCTGTAGTGGGGACCGCATATTGGCAGTACAAATTAATAATTAAAAACCATTTAACAAAAGGAGGATTTGGAAGCATTTAAATGTAATCAGCATTTAATCAAACAAAAAGCTGTAACTTTCGTTCCACATTTACCTCCTGTCGAGCTTGAGCCACCTAGCAGTAAATATAAGAACTAATTCAAAGTTCTAAGTCAGTAGGCGAGCAAGTTGAGAAGCAAAATTGTTTTTGTAATACACGTTAAAAATTAATCCAGATCCGAATCCACATAAATCCATAGATAATAAAACGCACCAAATATGTGTTTTAAATTAATCAAAATGCAGATCCATATAGATCCGTAGATAATAAAACGCACCCATTAATCAAATGTAAAATTTTAAAACTTGTAAGCAACTTTCTTTTTCAGCTTTTGTTAAATATTATTATATTTAGTAAATTTAACCGGCAGATAAAATGTTTTTTTTTTTACAAACAACTATTATAACAGATTCTCATTTTCGCTGCATTATTCAATACTAGGTCATTATAACTATTATATTTAGGAAAATTTTAAATAAATACGAATTGGCTTAGACGATGAATAAGTCATTATGCACTGCATCTCGCTAAACGAATTATAATAAATAGGACTTTTAACTTGGCTGTCCTAAACGCCTATTGTGAATCGGACATGTTTCTCTTAATTTCAATTCACGATTGCAAGTTAGCTGAGTAGGAGCAACGCAAACGAAATTATACAGTATTGGGTGAATCCCCAATTCAAATTTCAAAGAAAATAGAAAATACAAGAAAATATGAAGGTGTCGTCACTCGTCACATCAGCAAAAAGCAAGACGATAATTAATTTATAGTTTTATCATTACATGTTTGATTTTATTATTGTTTCGTATAGTCCTTAGTTTCGCATTTAAAATGAACAGTTATTAATTTTCAATCGCCCCCAAAAGGTACCAAGAGAAAAATGTCGAACATAAAACCAAAAGTAATCTTCGTGCTTGGCCCGCCTGGTGCTGGAAAGGGTACCATTTGCCAACGTTTAGTCGATAAATTCGAATTTGGCCATTACTCTGCCGGAGATTTGTTGCGCGACGAAAGTATGCGCCCTGATTCAGAAATGGGCCCACTTATTAAGGAGTATATGAAAGATGGAAAGATTGTTCCTGTCGAAATTTCATGTTCACTAATTGAAAATGCTATGCAAACTTCCGGGAAAAATAAGTTCCTTATTGATGGATTTCCTCGGAACCAAGACAACGTAGATGGTTGGAATAGAACAATGGCTGATAAGGTTGACTTTCAATTTGTTATGTTTTTTGATTGTTCTGAGGAGTTGTGCATTAAACGTTGTCTTAAGCGTGGCGAATCAAGCGGACGTTCCGATGATAATATGGAGACCTTGAAAAAGCGTATTAAATCTCATATCAATGATTCTCTTCCAATAATAGAGATTTATAAGAAGATGGGATGCGTTATAACCATAGACGCCAGCACCCATCTCGAAGTTATGTACAAAGAAGTAGAAAAGTTTGTTGAAAACTTGTAGTTTTCAATATGATAAGCCAACAGTTATTAAATCAAGTTTGATTCATAAGATAGAAAGTTATTTAATTGTTTTTGAAGATACAAATATTCTTATATTTAAAAGGTGGTGTTATATGTTGTTTAAATAAAGGTCAAATCTTTTGGCAGAACAATCAAATCTTTTTAATGAACAACGAATTACATTATTCTTTGTTCGACATGATGTTCTCGGATGGATTACCACCTTCATTCGATTTTTTTTTGAATGGATTCAAAGTAAAACAAAAATCTTTGTGTTCTGTATAATCTTGAGAATTTGAGTACAACTTGCAAAATGGTTAGAGTGTTAACTTCATGTCACGGGTTACATTTCCAGATTAGGCAAAAATATTTAACTGCCTCTTGGAATTGGCAAATTCTCCCTTACCTTGAAAAGTGCTGCTCATTGCTGTTTTTACTCGGCAGAAAGTTAAAAATTGTAGCTCTTCTTCATTCCTGGTAACACGCGCACATAGGAATGGTTGAGAGTTGCAAGTCACTTGGTCCTAGTTCTCCACGAGTAGGTATCCTACCATATTTATTTATTTGTAGATCTTAAAAATAAAAAAAAAAAAAAACGGTTACCCAAAAGTTGTTTCAAGATCTAACTTCTTCACATGTCCCATATAGTAATTCCTTTGAAGGGAATCCAATTAAAAAACGAATTTATCCAACAAGAGGCATTTGTATTAGGTGTATCCTACTACCAGGGAAAGATGACAAGAATCTGTGAGTCAAATGAATGGGAGAAGTGATTATGTGATGATGGGGAGATAAGATTCGTGTCGTATATAATGCTAAGTTCCTTTAATACGAAATAGTAGCAGATTATTTTTAAGTAACCAGCCAGCGGTCCTAGTACGTAACTTGATACAAACGAGTTTAGTCGATACAATCAAGAATAGGCAGTACCTTTTAAGCTTCAGCCGATTGTTTTCGATTCGATTGAACCAAATTATGGATTGAATGAAATTATGTGCTGTCAGCTGTCCCAATCATTTAGATTTCTAATGGAGACAAGATGAATTGACACTGTAAGCTAAAAAGCTATGGTAATATGGAGGTCATAAAACTAGCAAGGCAGAATGGAATGGGCATATGAGTTATGTTTAATAACTTAGGTGCTATGAAATAGGTGTTTGAAGAGGCAAGCAGTAGGAGAAAGTGAACAGGTAGGATATTCGGTGTCGGCGGGGAAAATATGTTGCAGGGATATGAGGCTTAAATTAGGTGGTTAGTACTATAAAGTAGTAGAAATTATTCTTATTAGCTAGGGTCCAGATGACTAGCGTTAACTTGTACCACTATAGGTTATTGAACCTTCTTGAGGAATACCCCCATTCAGGTGAATGTGAAACGGTTACTGAAGATGATGCTGTAACAACACCATATACGGCATCGGGATCATTGTTAATCGAACCCACTTAGAGTCGACACCGTCGCATCAAACTGTCGAAAGTGTAAATTGAGAAAATTATAATTATCAAATTGATAGCAAGTTTTAAATAGATTTTAAAGTTTTTTTTTGTGTGTAAAAAGAAAGAAGTTGAAGCGGGTGAGTCGATTAGGGATTATAATATAGTATGATGTGATAGTGGAATTTATAGTGAGGGTGAATTCTGGTCGAAAACAGGAGTCGTTACTGTCCATAGATTCCCTTGAATCGAAAAACAAAAGCGCAGTGGTTGAGTGAAAATAAAGCTGAGGACTAACCAAGAAGCGAACCTGAAATAGGTGGCCTTATACGGTCTGAAAAAGACGTGAAGGATTCAAATTTGAAAGTCCGTGAAAAAACCCGGACAAACAAGTAATCTGTGATAAAAAAAAATAAAGTTCTTTGAGTTCCCGGTGGAAAATAAGGCCAACTAGAGTGCCATTTCTTGGGTTCACTTTTCTGGGTTCTTTTTTTTGAATCCCGTAATTTCACCCTCACCGCAACGGGTTTTACCCGTTTACTTTGAAATGACTAAAACCTACCTATATAAGGAAAGCAAAGAAATATAATCAGGCGATAGAGAAACCGCTAGAGACTGTAAGCGCGGCCCCCGGAAGGCTCCTGAGTTCCAGATCGAACAATTTTATATTATAAAATAATTGGCGTGATAGTTTTTTTTTTGTTCCTTATATAATTTTGTAGTATTCTTGATTTTTCGTTAACATTATCATTTACCTTGTCAGTCATAAATATTTTTCAGTCTTTTTTTTGTGTTACGCAATTTCGGTCTTTGTCTGGCGAAAAGTGTATAATAACGTAAATTTCCATTAGCCTTTTTCGGACCTAGGCTCTTCAAAAGCCCAAGCATCTACAAGCAAGATTTTGCAATAGCCTTAAGATACCGACAGAGAGCTCTTTGTAGGTAGGAAGAGGAAATAGAACGCGTTTCGAGCAGTACTAGCTGCCCAGAAAAGAAATTCAAATAAGATAATACTGGGATTTCGGGAGCTTAGCCCTACTATAGGCGTACTTATTAGCTATTACTTAAAGAAACATAAAGTCAGACACTTTAAGCCAAATCGGACGATTGCGTTCAAAATTAATTGTTTTATGTTCCTTTAGGTTTAAATTTTTAAAAGCAAATATATGATTCATTAAATATTTAGGTCAAGTAATGTGGTCGACAATCATTCTAAATAAAGTATATTGTAAATCACGTCAAATTTGATGAAAACTACCCGTTTTGTTTTTGCGAGCTTGGAAAAAGCTTAATGGCTGAGTAACTTAATTTTCAGGGGGTGCGGTACGGCCGTCCAATATCGGGTCGGTAAAGTGAGTATGATTCAACAGCAGCAGTAACAAATCCTTTTTTCAGATAAGGGGATTCGCATTCTAAGCCGACCGAATCTCAGGTTGGGAGGGCCAAGGCTAAACACTGCGTCGACAGCAGCAGTGTCCCCAAGGTGTGATACAATGTGTGGCGGCTAAGTTTTTCTTGTGTATTGGCATGTTTTTTTTATTTTTTTGAAACAGGTGTTTATTTGTGATATTTTGATACATGAAATATTGTCCAGAGAAATAAAAGTTACAATCCTTTTTAAGTTAACCAACGCTGCGACTCAAGTGAAGTGAGTTGCGTTTGCTTTATTATAACGAAGTTAAAATCTACATTATGTATACATTAGGTGTGTTCCACAACATCCTTCTTGTTTTTTTTTTTATATTGAAATTAATCATAGTTTAGTATAACAGTCAGTTTTTTTTTATAGTTTACATATTCAAGATAATAATAGTTGTTAATTTATTAATTAGTAATTCATATTTAGAAATTCGTACAAAAATAAAATTTCATATTTTTTTATAAATATTTGGTTGAGTGTTTAATTTGATTCAAAGTAAAAACATGTTCAATGTTTTAAATAACTTATTTATAACTTCTTATTGAAGTTTTTTTTTAAATGAATTGAGCTTGTTAAAAATTTAAATTAATAAGTTTTAAAAATTCTTTTACTTTAATTTAAAATACCTTTATTAAAATAATTTTTTTTTTTTTTTTACTTATTGAGAAAGAACAAAATTATATAATTCGTAATCTTTATACCTGCTTGGCAATACTTTTTTTCTAGTAGTCCTCCCAGTATTATTTATCTGTGAATTGACAGATGTATCAGCTGATCGCTCTGGTTCTGGAATTTCATTACTTGTACTACTTGTCGATGATGATGATTTGTTAGATTTATTTTGTTCGTGATCTTTATTTTGTGTTGCATCATTTCGGTTGTTATTGTTATTGATATTATTAGTTTCGTTATCGTTTACCTTCTCAGGAATCTGAATGTCCATTTCTTTAGATGTACTCGGTCTCGGTGTTTCGTTAGTATTTTCATTTTCGTTCTCAGTTGTTCTTGGCTTTATGTTGATGTTGTTTCTTCTATAGTGTATACCATCTTTCTCCACAATGCTTGAACGTGATGAAAGGTGTTGTACTTTTCGTCCTGATGTCCAATTTGAGTTTGTTTCTGGCTGTTTTTGGAAATATATGTCTCGTCCGTTTTCAATATGTGGCAATGACTTAGCTGTATGGTCGTAATATTTTTTCATCTTTCTTCGCTTCTCGGAAATCTTAGCTGGAATATCTTGTTGAACTTCTGGTATCAGATTGGATTTCGCTGTTGGAATGGATGTTCTAATTCTTCTTGCAAAAAGTCTTTGTGCTGGACTTGGTAAATCTGCTTTGGATGTGTTGCGATGTTCACATAGCGCTTTCCAAAAGTCTTCGTCGGATTTGATACTGCGTTTGTAAATCTTTTTTACTATTTTAACCGCCGACTCTGCCTTACCATTTGCCTGGTGATGGTATGGTGATGACATTGAGATCTTGAAGTTCCAATCCTTTGCGAATTGTTGAAATTCTTTGCTTGTGAATTGTGCTCCACAGTCTGATACGACAATTTTAGGTATTCCGTGTCTACTAAAATTTCTTTTGCAGCAATTAATGACATTCGTTGCAGTTATTGAAGGAAGAAAATCAACTTCTATATAGTCTGAGTAGTAATCCACAGTGACTAATAGATTTTGTTTCTTCTGGTGTTGTCCTTGAACTTCGCAAATGTCGACTGCTACCCTCTCGAATGGTAATTTTGGAATTTCTGTTGTTTGTAGTGGTTGTTTCTGTTGGTTGTCTGCATTTTCAGCACATGTTGCACATATAGAAATCTCTTGCTTGATTTGGTCGTTGATCCCCGGCCAAAATACAGAATCTCGGGCTCTTCTGTAGCATTGATCTCTTCCAGGATGTCCAATATGAATTTTTTTGATTATTTCCCTTCTTAGTGCTGTGGGAATTATGATGCGATTACTTTTCATCAAAATTCCTTTTTGTGATATGATTTCGTCTCTGAAACTCCAGTATGGCAATAGGTCAAATGGCAAATCTTTCTTGTTTTCGGGCCATCCTCGAATACAGATTTCTTTTAGCATGTTGAGTACCTTATCCGCTGCTGATTTAACTCGAATCTCTTCAATTTGTGTATCGTCTAAGTCAATTTCTGTCGTGATGTTAATTTCTGAGATTTCGTGAAATATTCTGTCGATCTCGTACACTTCTTCTTCGTATACAGATTTTTCAGGTGAATTTTCATTATAATCAACATGCCTTGAGAGAAGATCTGCGATATACATGTGTTTTCCTTCAACATAATTGAGAGTGATGTGATATCGTTGCAAACTTAAGAGCATTCGCTGTATTCTTCTTGATGCTTTCATTAAGTCTTTGTTGAAAATTGTAAGAAGTGGCTTGTGATCGGTTTGCACAATAACTTCTTCTTTTCCGCAGACATATTTGTCGAATCTTTTGCAGGCAAATAAAATCGCCAAACATTCTTTTTCGATTTGTGCATATCTTTGTTCGGTGAAAGTTAATGCTCTTGATGCGTATAAGACTGGTTGTCCTTCTTGCATCAGAGTTGCTCCTAGTCCAGTTCCGCTGGCATCACATTGTATTGTAACAGGTTTTGTTGAATCATAGAATTTAAGTACAGGCTGGTCAGTAACAAGTTCTTTTATCTTGTTGAATGATTCTTCTTGCTGCTTTGTCCAGATGAATTCAGCTTCGCTTCTGGAAATTCTTCGAATCGGTTCCATAACTGTTGATAATTTTGGTAAAAATTTTGCCAAATATACACAAAATCCAATCAAACTTTGAGCTTCTGTTGCATTTTGTGGTGCTTTTAGATTTAGAATCGATTGTATTTTTGCCGGATCTGCTTTTAAACCACTGGAAGTCAGTAGATGTCCATAGAAAGGAACGCTGCTGAGTTTTATTCTTGCCTTGGATATGTTTAGCTTCAAGTTCATATCTCTGCACCGCATGAGTAAATTTTCTAAATTCTTGTCGTGATCTCTTTCCGCTTCTTCTAATGTATCTCCGCTGCCGATGACTAAGATGTCGTCCATAATTTGTTCGATGCCATTTAAGCCATGTAAAACTTCTCTCTGCTTCTTTTCGTAAATTTCAGTTGCTGGTGAAATTCCAAATGGCATTCTTACCCATCTATACCGACCAAATGGTGTCCAGAATGTGGTGAGCTTTCGCGATTTTTCATCCAGTTGACACTGCCAATAACCGTTTTTTGCGTCTAAGGTTGAGAATACTCTGGCTTTCGATAGGTGTGGTAAGATTTCTTCCATTGTTGTTGACTGATTGTGTTCACGCTTCAGTGCTACATTGAGATGATATGGATTAAGGCAAATTCGAAGCTTGGATTTTCTTTTTACTAGAATGATGTTTGAGATCCATTCTGATGGTTCATTTACTTCTTCTATAATGCCTCTTTTTTCAAGATCCATCAGTTCTTTTTTTAGTTCTTTCTTAAAAAGTACTGGAATACGTCTTGGTGTTTGGTTGCCTGGCTTAATGTTCGGATCTACAGTCAGCGTTACTTCTCCTGGCATTCTACCATCTCCTTCGAATACATCTTTGAACTTTTCTAGAATTTGGTTTTCGTATTGTTGTTTTGCTGCTTGTTCTTTCGTCGGAACTGTTTCTATCTTGTTGATCTGTATTAGATTTAGTACATTGCATGTGTTTGCTGATAGTAAAGGCTGTTGTTCAAAAGAAACTATTTGAAACAATAAATGCAGAATCTTTCCTTCGTGTTCGCATTTGAGACCTGCTGCTCCCAGAGGTTTTATTATGTTTCCACCAAAGGATTTAAGTCGAGTTTTCGTTTCTTTGAGCTTTGGGTTTTTGTTACCTGTGATTTTTTGCAAGTGAGATAACCCCATAACATTAATCGATGCTCCTGTGTCTAGTTGGCATTTCGTGTGCAACTTCTTTTCGTTTATAAGGAAGCATAATCTAGTTGTTACTTTACCTTTTCTATCTTTTTGTTCGTGTACGGATGCAATGTATTCTGTCGTTGAGTCATCAGACGAATATTCTTCTTTGGCTGTTAGGATTTTCTTGCTTCGTTGGAGTTTTTTGCTTTTCTTTGCTGGTTCTGGCTTTTCTTCTTGTGTAGACTTACACATTTTTTTAAAATGGTTCATTTTTCCACAAGCAGAACATTTTTCGCCAAATGCAGGGCATGCATTTTTATTTTGCAAGTGAGTACCTCCGCAGTAGTAACATTTCTTGAGCATTTTCTCTGATTTCGCGTTTTTGTGAGAAATTTTGTTAACAACTACTACTTCTTGCGTAGCTTGATGTATACGATCGAGGTGCATATCTGTTGTTGCTGCTTGCTTGCATAGATTAATTGCTGTAGCTAAGGTTAAATCTTTTGTGTCTAGCATTTTACGCCGCAAACGTTTGTCTTTTATGCCTACCACAATCCGATCTCTGACGAATTCATCTTCAAGATTACTATAATCGCAAGTTCTTACGAGCTCTCGTAGACGGAAAATGAAGTCTTCGATTGATTCATCGTCTTTTTGGGATGCAGTATTGAAGATATAGCGTTCGAAAATTGTATTTGTAAGAGGCTTAAGGTGTGCTTCGATTCCATCGCAAATACCCTTCGTTGTCACTTTTTCTGCTGCAGTAAGCGGCAAGGTATTGATGAGATGCACTCCTTCTGCTCCAATGCAAGTGAAAAGGCTGGCTACTCGCACTTTTTCAGATTTCTCATCTAAAGCAGTGGCTATTTCGTAATTTTCATACGCTGCTCTAAATTTTCGAAATTCTTCCAATTTTCCTTCGTTACCCCATGAAATTGGTGATGGAGTTGGAAGCGCCATTTTTGTTCTATGTGTTTTTTTTTTTTTATATTAAAATGATAAAACAAAAACGTACCTTCTTTACATTTATTTATTTGCTTTTTCTTTCTTTTATTTTTTTAGTTTTCCGCTGCCACCATGTTTATTTGTGATATCTCGATACATGAAATATTGTCCAGAGAAATAAAAGTTACAATCCTTTTTAAGTTAACCAACGCTGCGACTCAAGTGAAGTGAGTTGCGTTTGCTTTATTATAACGAAGTTAAAATCTACATTATGTATACATTAGGTGTGTTCCACAACAACAGGCGAGGTCTAGCTACGGGGGCAAGATCCCCCCTACATCCGACGAGCTGAGCCGAGCATCACCAGCATGCCATCGCCTCCGTAGCGGACACTCTACCCCTCTTCCTTCGCCCTAGCCTTATCCTAATCCTATCCCTACTCATCTCATATTTTTCTTGGATAGAGTCCTTCCTTTGCCTCGTTTCAAATCATAGGGTGACTGAGGTGTTTCGTGAAGCATTAGCAACCTAGTACTCGGTTAGGGACTCTGCTCATTGTCCTAACGAGAACGAGATCCTGTTCGCACAGCCGGGATAACGATCAAATTACCAGCGGGTATATTTACGGTTCGCGGTTCGATGACGAAAAATATTAAATTAAACATGGTTGGGAAAAAGGATTTACGCAGACGCTAAGGGTATGAGTCTTCAATAGTGGGCATGTTAGTGCAGATTTGACATCGCATGAAAGTAGTAAACAAGTTTTAATCTCAAATAAAAAAATGAATAGAATATTATTCATATAGGAGTAGTGTCGAGCATTTCAAATATATGTATGTAGGTCAACGTAGTTCATTGAACGGGAAGCTGAAAGCTATGAGGTGATGGGTAGGCAAACGGGGCATCGTACACGGTATGTTAGCCAGTCATCCCAACTAACAATTTTACTTCTATATTCATCTAGAGAAGCTTCTTATTACTATTTCTTGCACACATTTAAGGGTTGTATACAACTCCAAAGAGTTAAAAGGGCGACTTTTTTTAACTCCTATTCCACCTTTATGGAGTAAATTGTGTTACTCCGAAGAACATACTTATCATTATGTTATAGAGGTAATATATGCTTTATTGCAGCAATTGCATCGATAGTGGAAATGAAAAGAAGATTTACTGTCACAAGAATAAAATACTTATAGGAGTATGTGCAAAATAAAAAAAAAAAAATATTTATTTCTGTGCTTATTTGATTTCATTTTTATTTTGATGCTTTTCTTGCTTGTTTTTCGGCTTTTTCCGCATGATTTCTGTAAAGATCTTAGAGTTGATTATTTTTTATGATTTCATATTAACTTTTATTTTTAAAATTAATTTAAAAATTACTTACATGTGTAGGCAGAATGTGGGAATCGAACTCGGGTCCTCTCGCACCAAATCTCTTGCTCGCTAACCGCACGGCCAAACTAGAATATGTAAAACCTAGCGTTGAATTGGGATCACTTTTATCATGAATTTAATCCTATAAAGTCACATAGGCTTTCCTTTATATGTGCTTTTAACACTTCAATATTAGAAGGAAGCGATATTTATCGCTTCGTAATTCGCATAAGCTGTGAAAAAAGCTAGAGTTCTGGTATACCTAGCATATGGTTCCAGTATTAATTTATTGATAAATTGATTATTCTCAGCTTCTTCATCGAAAATCTAGCTGTTAAAAATGTGTCGTGTACTGCAGTTGCAGTAAAAAAGTCTCGTCAATCAATCGACAATACAAATCACTGTCACTAAAATAATTCGTAAAAAATAGTTCTTTTCTTAAGAAACAACATGATTCAAATTTTATATGAAATTTGAATGAAACTTAAATATTTTTTTAAATAAAGTGCACTATTGACTTTTTACTTGCGATATAGACATATGGCAAGTTATCTATTCGTAAAAATAAGACGTAAAAATAAGAAAGCTTAAAATTTAAAATTTTATAATACAATCTACAAGACAAAAATTTTTTTTTGAAAATGTAAAGAAATGGTTTTCCAAATTGTATTTTTATCGAAAACTTCACCTAGAATTTTGATAATTCTTGTTCCTTTCGATTAATTTTAACGATCTATAATTCAATAAAAATTTTGAAATTATTAGATATTACTGACTGTGCCACCGCATTCAACTATTTTTTGTAATTTTAAATTTCTCACTATCGGCTTGCCGAATTTTAATAATATTTGTTTAGAGAGGCTTGATAAAAGGTTAAAAAAAAACTTCTATCCAAGAAAAAGATTAAAATATTTTCTTGGTTTTAAAAAAATAAAACTTTTTTGAAAATTTGATATCTTTTTTTCAGATTCAATTTTGTATCCATCCAGTAATAAAATGCTTTTCTAAAAAATGTTTTAAAAAACAGTTTCGACCATAAACTTTAATTTTTTGAAATTGCCATTCTTTACATTTAGGCAAGTTTGTTCGACCCAATCCTACTTTGCATTTGTAAGGATTTACTCAGTGTGGGGTTTCCGCATTTTGTTGTTGTAATTAATTCATCCTTATATGTGCAAAAGCACGTGGTGTACTATGCCTATTGCACAGTTTTATAATAGTACTATAGGAACTATATTGCACTATAAGAGTCCAACAGAAAAATTGATCATGATTATAGAGTCTTGACTTAAACTGTCCAATAATGATTCTATAAAGATAACGAATAATAAATAAAGACTTTTATAGCAGTTTGTTGGGATTACTATAGGAGCATAAACTGTCCTGTGGTTTTATAGTATCTCTATAGTATAATTAAAGGAAAATTGAGTCTTTACGCCTATAGAGGTGATAGAAAGTGCTCCAGAGAATGTCTAGGCGATGAATTATATCAAAGTTTACTCCTATAGCTATTTGACTTCCAGCAAGAATGGTTATATGAGCGCTATAGCAACGAATGATTCTTAATTTCAGAAATAGGAAGCAAAATTGTTAGTTGGGATTGCTAGTTAAACCATCGAGGGATACAAGTCGAGAAAAAAAACTCAACTATTTAGTTGAATGTGCGCGCAGGTGTTTATATATATGTAAGTGCAACACAAAATAGTGAACTGATTTTAGGCAGTCGTTTTTTAGTTACTCGAGTTGATGTATGTGCGCGGAGTCCCAAATAAGCCTATATGTTTCATTTTAGCAACTAAACAGTTGCGAAACTAAAAACGAATGTGCGCGCCTGGCCTTAGTTCATTCGCAGTAATAAGGACGGTTAAAAATAATTTTATATGAAGATCCTGGCGCATCAAAGTTAAACGAAACAGATTTATGAAAATTTGATTTTGTTGAATGTGAATCTTGTGCGATCTCAGACACCGTCCAAAGTCGGGTCCGTCGGTCTTTTTGAGGATACAGTAGATGTAGAACATACTACCTCGCCGAATTAGCGTAGGATTGTAAAGCCTACACAATTATAGGCCTGAATTTTCATTGTACTATCTCGGATTGTGGTGTCTTGGTCAGTCAGTGCAAGAACCGGGTTCAAACAAGTCAATTTTTCATAGGGTTTTGTTTTCACGCAATGAGGATAAAGTTCTGAAACCGATGATAAGTCATGGTACACTATCTAACTGGACGTGACCTAAACTTATTTGTAACCCACGAAGCAATTATTTACGTCAGTAAGAGATTCACTCCCCGTATCTGATCCTATATTCAAATTATATACAATAAAAAACAACAATACCATACGCGAAATCATCACAGCAGCGGCTTTAGATATTATTATTAAAACGTAGAATATAGGCCCTTATTGCGAGTGTCGTTTCCTTATCGATAAACGACTTTTATCGATAGTCGAAAGTCGAAAATCTTTTTTGGTATTGTGGATCTCTACTGTGAACGAAATTTTTCGACTGGACAATCGATCTTTATCGTTTGCATTTTACTGTTCGACTGGCCAACGAATATAATTTTCTAGGCAAAAATGTATTTTTTTTTTATTTTATTAACTTATTATTTCCATTATAATAATTATTTTAACCACAGGGCAAAAGTATTGTATGATCCATGGGCAAAGAATCTTAATGCAGTGGCAAGTTTTATTATAGGTGTGTTTTATTCATTGCTGCATAGCCAGCGCAGCATTCAAGTGCGAATAAAACGATCAAACTCACTCCATATGTCAATTTCAATTTATGTTTCAATGTTGGCCATTATTATAGAAAATATCAAAATCTGACGTCAAAACATGTATGTACATGTGTTTAATTCTAAAATTTAATGCATAGCTCCATTTTCATTTCAATAATTTAAAGTTCTATCACCAGCACAACTGTCATTTTTTTACTGGCTTCTTTTTCGCCAGCAATCAAATTGTTGTTGTTTGTCGAGGGAAATTTTGCTGCGCTAGCTATGCAGCAGTGAATAAAACACACCTTATGTTTGTTATTGCCGTATTTCTTTTAGTTGGTTTGAGATGATTTTCAATAATTGAACAAATGGTGGCTTTGACAAGCGGAAGTATTTCAAAAATCTGCAATGTAGTATGTTAATAAAAGAAAATTTATTTTTACTTATTAACAGACATATTTTCTTCAAGCTGCAGGGGATTGGAAACATCTCTAAGTTGTCTCCTATTCCTGGCAATCATTATGTGGTTGTTTCATCATCTGTATTATCGAAAAAGAACTCGAAGGAAATCATTTCTTGTTTATTTAAATGAAATTTATTGCATTTATTATTGTTTGTATTTTAATTTTACACAATTTCATCACTTACATTTAATTTATTTCACAATTTTCTCGTCCTAATACAAAAATTCAAATTAAAACCATATGGCAGTGCTAGTATATCAAAACAATAAAAGTACCTACATACGTGTATAAGAATATACCTATTTTTCCCCACACCGACGCAATTCACAAAAAACACATTATAGTCGCGTATTAATCACATACAAATTAAATTCTCTACCACAAAGAACATTGACACTTGCGGAATGAGTATCGTCATATCTTGTTGATATTTGATTGCTGTCACTTTTGAACTTGACGGATTCGTAAAGTTCTTAATATAGTGAGTTTTATTGGAAAATATTTTATCTAGTATAATAAAACTTCCCTCGAAATACAACAAATCTCGTGTCGATAAAAGTGGCTTTGTTGTTGGTTACCTAGGGAAATTTAACTATGTAATGCATAAATTTGGCTCTCCATTTCCCAATAAAACACACTTGTATTTGACTAGAACGACTTTGTGTTCTACCTCTGCTTCATGCTGCTCTTATTATACTGCTTGAACACAACAAACTTATCGCGTCAATCCGTCAACTTTGTCAATTTGCTGTATTGGTGTTTTAATTAAAAATGTTTTCTTGTGATTCTTCTATTGATCAAACTATTTGATCCCTAAGTAAAGGAATTTTTTTCCACATACACCATCACTGAAACATGCCCAAATGTCAAAATATAGGATTCATTAACAATAAGCACATTCGTTATTCACAGTAACTATTGTGTCTGTCGATTGAGATACACAATACCAAAAAGAAAATTTGTCGTTGCTTTCGACTTTTGTCGGGTCGAAAGTTGAACGACACTCGCAATAAGGGCCATAATTGGCGTGATCTATTTGTATTTGGAGTGTTGCGAGTAAGTACAATCAATAAGCCAATTAGAAAAAAATTGCAAACGGCTGTACTAAAGAAATATTTAAAACAACTAACCAAAGATTCCAATACAAACCTCATACGGAGGTTCCACGTCAGCCATGTCTTAAGATTTTCAATAAAATAATCTCATATTCGGTTGAACCAAAATATATTTGTTCAAAAACGACCATTGCGTCCGACAAATTAAATTACATTAACTACTATATTTCTACTATAAAACATAAAAAATTTATGATCAAAAATGATTACATATAAAAATAATTTTTTCATTTTGGAAGAAGGTACCATTTTAAAACTAAAGCCATTGCAACCAATCCCAGAATCATTAGCATTTGCATTGCGTTCGCCTGATTAACTCCTTTCACTGATCTTATTACTTCATTATTGAATATAAAAACATTTCTACTTTCTTCTATGTAGGCTTTCTTCATGTCTTCATCAAAGTCTTTGTACTTCTCATTGAGTATGGACTTCAGCTTAGCCTTAAGTTCTGGTATTTTTTTGTAGCCAAACCATGTTGCCTCGCAACCAGGTTTAACAGTTTGCTCCTCGTCATCTTCTTTCTTGGACATTGTCAATTTTCTAGCAATCATTCGCTTTCATTGTAATAATTGCCCGCCGGACATCAATGCCATGTATATTTGAAATGCATACGCAAAAAGAAGAATCTTATCTTTTTTGTTGACTTCACGCAAATGTTCCATGTATTTTTTGACCGGTTCTTTTATTTCATAGGTTTGCTGCCAATCCTTGCCCAGGAAATATTCAAAGTCTCTTTCGAATCCGGCAACACGGTGAAGCTCCTTTGGGAGCAATTCTTCGGGAAGTTCCTCCTCGAAGAATTTATACAACTCGTAGAAGGAGAGAAGTCCATCAGCCCAAACTTTATCATTCGAGAGAGCTACAAAATCAAAACAAGAAATATTCGTATTGCATGGGAAAAATAAATTAATTTAATTTGTATGTTTTGTGTTGGCCAAATTACCCAAAGCAAACTTTGCATTCACAAGAACGTCGCTTATTTTATGGACATCTCTTGTGGCTTTTTTTAGCTGAGTTGGAAAGTCCTCTTCTATTATGTCACTCATGCTTCTGTCGGTTAATTAAAATGTTGTTGTTAAATTATGGATTACTGGTTACTGCCCGATGCCGACTTTCACTGCGCAAAATATTTATTGATGTTTATGTTTTTTTTTATCAAAATTAATTGACATTGGCAGACGAGCACAGTAGGAAAATGCAAAACAAAGGACAAAGCGATTTGACCTTGATTTTTCAGTGCTGGATGGATATTAATATGAGTGCATTCAGCATAATTTTGAAATATTTTTTTTTAAATTTATGAACACGCGAGAACAAAATAGCTATTTTATTCAATGACATCAAACTTCATGGCGGATATTATTCTAGGGTCTGAATTGCTTGGGGATTGTTGCTGTAAGCCAAATACAGAATTCATATTTGTTAGATAGAGAGAAAAAGAGCAAAATGCAGAAGGACTCCATTTCTGCTTTATAGGCAATTCGATAAATGCAGAAGTCAAGTAAAGACAAACACGTTCATCTTTATTATAGCATCTTCGTCTAAATTTTGTAAATTTGCGATATTTTCACATTTTTCAATAATTTTTGTTGACGGACGCATGGTATGAAAAAAAAAATATTGAATTGAAATGGAAGAAAATGGAGGTAAGTTAAATTTTCATTGCATATGTAGTTTCGCATTAACAGGTCAACAAGTTATAGCAGTTTATAGGAAGTAAAAAAGAGTTACCACCTGTGTATTCTCTCCCACTTTCGGGCTTAGACATATATCTGCCTCTCTCTAGTTTTCTGCATTTTGCAGATGCAGAAACATGTAAATCCACTTTACCAACCTCAATGTTTTACAGCTTGAAACTACAACAAATGAGACTAAAGAACCCGGTCTTTATGTTTTATTCGTGCCTTACGACAACACTTCTCTTTCCCCTGCTGCAATGATACCGGACTCAATCTTCTCAATATAAACAGAGTCATAAAACGCTTAAGCCTAGTACGCAGATCGGGAAAAAATTTGTCTCCCATACATTTATTTTCCTGGGACAAATTTTGTCTTGGATATTTTTCCGAGCAGTACGCAGTTCGCGCTCAAAATTCATACTTTTGTGCATTGCTGTACAAAATGTCTCCACTAAATTTTGCCAGGAAAAAGAATGATACAAGCATTATTTTGCGGGAAAAATTTTGACAGCCACCGTATTTCCGAAAGTGATTTTTGTCAAAACTGGTTTTATGTAAAAGATGCTGATGGTTCTCTTGAAAGCATCAAGAGGAGATTCCAAAAAGGTAGGAATGACTTTTGTAAGACAACCCGTTCCAGAGATACACTACAAAACACATTAACAGCCCGATTCTCCCCCTTGTGAGGAGTCACAAGTCACAAGCTCTTGTGACTATTCCTTGTGAGGATTGTTGTGATTCGATAACATTTTGGTATTCTCCCCCTAATCGTCACAAGAAAACTCACAACAAAACTCACCACAGCATGGTGAGATTTTTAAATGTCATTATTTGAACAGCTGATTATTCAAAACGAAGAAATTACAAAATGCAAGGTAACATAATTTTTAAACAATAAAATGATTAAATAATAAATATAACATTTTCAGAAGAAAACAATTGTGGCGACTGCATAAAGTTTTCGGAAGGTGAAAAAACTTTATAAATGTATTGTTTTGGAAAGCGAATGGATCATTTGTATCTCTCAATATTCTTAAAGCCGTCGACGCTGTAAACTTCTTGATACGATTAGTTTCTTAAAGAAATTTTTGTTTATGTAATAATACTTTTCTTTTTTGTGGGAAAGATCAGCAAAAATATTCACTAGAACAAAGTCCACTTCCATTTTTGTGTTCTCACAATTATTCACAAATCTAGAATATTTTCTTACTGAATGTCAATCCAAGAAACTTTAAAAATTTATGAGTTGTGACCTGCTCTGAAGGAGATCACAGTTTCGATTGTTTTTGTGACTCTCACAAGTTGTGACTGAGCGGCAGAATTCGAAAAAGTCACAAAATCATTTTCACCTCTTCTTGTGACTTGTGAGGCATCACTGACTTTGGGGAGAATCGGGCTGTAAATTAGATTTCATCGTTCCAAACTCAAACTTTTGCGCGAGATTTGGAAACGTTTTGTAGAGATTAAAATTGTAGACATAAAATTTGTCTTGTCTCGATCTGCGACTAGGCTTAAGGTTCGTATTCACCGAGCGCTCCTAAACGGCTCTTAACTTTACGAGGCTCTTAACTTGAAATTTCTGTGCGGTATTCACCAACCACTCGCAAGTGTTTTTCGAAGTTCGAAAATGAGAGCCAGTCTCTCTTGTTCAGGCATACCCAAACTGTGAAATGATGGTCTTGACAGCAAATGGATACTCTTCTACTTGGCATTGCTCACATGGATTCGAGTCAAATGCGTGCGTGGCACACGCACAAGCGAACAAATTTTCGAAGAGAGCGCTCGTAAGTTAGGAGTGGTCGGGACCACTCCTAACTTTTAAGAGCGCTCGTAGATCTTCACTAATAATGCTTGGTGAATACGTTTATGAGCTTCTTAAGTTATGAGCGCTCGGTGAATACCGGCCTAAGTGTTTAAATTACAAGCTTTGAGGCACCTCAAAACAAATTAATACAAGAGCCGTGTTTTTTTGGAAGAGTTATCCGTAGTACAGTAGGATTTTATATGAATAATAAATACAACATCCGCAGTAGGATCACTCCCGATACTCGAATAAACGTCAAATCTTTATCCGTAGCAGGATTTCACTTCTACTTTTATCGGCAGTGATCCTACTGCGGATGTTGTATTTTTTATTCATATAAATGAACCCAGTCTTTTGTTTTATTCGTGTCTTACGACAACACTCTTCTCTTGCCTCAGCTGCAATGATACAGCATTCAATCTTCTTATAAACAGAGTCATAATCGCCAGGAAGGACCTTACGAAATATTTGAAATAAAAAATGATTGTGCCTGGGTAAAAATTTTGCCCGTGCGTCGGTCGTACTCCTTGTGTTGTTGTGTTCGCAACTGTTTGATTCAGGCGAGTTACTCGAATGTCTCATGAACAAGTAATAGCAAGCAAGTTGGGAACATGCACAATTACCTGTCAAATTCCTATTTGACGAGCAAATTTCTTGCTAATTTGAGGTTTTATATTTCATTTATATTTATTTGTAGATTTCGTCAAAACGCACACGTTACCGAAAAAATTGTGTTTATGAATGGGAACGTGGCATGGTACAAAAAATCACGTTGACGAGCAAGTTGCTTAGGAATGTTTAAGTAATTGCTCGAGTGGCCTCGTGGAGCTACACATTCTGCCTGCGTTCAATTTTATTGGTTTCTGGCATCATTGTTATATTGTTTTGTTTTGATTTTGACACTGTATTTTCGAAGATGATTTCATATTCGAAAATTTGTCATCGCTGCACCACTACTATTTGGTTTCTTCAATCCAAGAAGATTCGTGATAAAAATATTTTGCATTTATCCAAAACTCTAACATCTTGTTTTACCTTAAATTCTTTTAATCGTAGTGGAAATAAAATTCTTTCGAAATGGATTGGTTATTTGGAAAGCGTATCTCCCCCGAGGAAATGATGAGGAAGAATCAGCGAGCCCTAAACAAGGCAATGCGTGATTTGGATCGTGAACGTATGAAAATGGAGCAACAAGAGAAGAAAATCATTGCTGATATCAAGAAAATGGCCAAAGAGGGCCAAATGGATGCTGTTAAAATCATGGCCAAGGATCTAGTTCGCACCCGCCGCTACACAAAGAAGTTTATGCTGATGAAAGCCAACATCCAGGCCGTCTCGCTAAAGATTCAAACATTGAAATCTCAAAATACAATGGCACAAGCTATGCAAGGTAAACTATGATCACTGCATCCAAAATCAAGACTTTTCACTTAAATTAAACACTCATTTGCTAACAGGTGTCACGAAAGCCATGCAAAGCATGAACAGACAAATGAATCTTCCCCAAATTCAGAAGATCCTTCACGACTTTGAGAAGCAATCTGAAATCATGGACATGAAAGAAGAAATGATTAATGATGCCATGGACGATGCGATGGAAGACGAAGGTGACGAGGAGGAGACTGACGCTGTTGTTTCTCAGGTATTAGATGAACTAGGACTGCAATTGAATGACCAACTGAGCGACCTGCCAACTGCGTCCGGTTCGTTATCAATAGCTGGTATTAAGCAGAATCAGCCAGCTGCTGTTACAGCTGGTGGAGGACCATCGAGCGGGGATGGTGGTGGTGCAGCTGGCGGAGCTGGCGGTAACACTTCTCCTATGTCAGATGCTGATGCCGATTTGCAAGCTCGTCTCGATAAACTTCGAAAGGACTAAAATTCACTCACAGCAATTGTAATTCCATTAATCTTTTTTATGGAAATTTTTTATTTTTTTGTTTTTTTTTTTTTTTGTAATTCTCTGCTTTGTTTGGGACTTATCATGGAAAGCTTCTTGAATCCAATCGTCATTTTATACGCGGTCTGAGGTATGCTATACCTTGTTGTTACTCTACGAATAAAAGTATTTTAATTGCTCACCACACAAATTTGAATGATTTAGTTTGTTAATTAAGGTTCATTGTTTGAATAAATTATTATAAAAACACCGGACTGCCGACGCATCCTGCACAGTTCAAGGACAAACACTATGGTTCGCTGTTATGTCACTGATATATCCTGCAAAAAGTGGCTCTAGGTCGGATATTTGCAGTAGAACAGCATTACAACATCATTGATATAGTAAGGGTTTTACTACTACCATAACGAACAATTTCGAGGTGTATAAAGTTGCTTTGCTTTAAAACCCATAGCTGATTGTGACGAGCAGGAAAACAAACATGTTGGCTACTTTGGCTCGGTCACCAAAGATCGTCTGTGCGGTCTTTAAGAAATAATACTGCTCCGAATATAGAGATATCAAAGAGCAAATCATGCGAGGAACACAAATGAACCTTTACTTATCCCAGTTGTGTTGTATGTCACATATTAGTTTTGTTCAGTGACGCTGTTCCGAACAGTTTGGAACAGAAAAGTACAACTTTTTGCTGTTCAATGAGAAATTTTCTGTTCTAAACTGTTCTGATTTGCTGTTCAATGAGTCTGTCTGAAACAGTTTGGAACAAGATTTCTTGCCCTCGCCTTTTAGTTAGAAAAAGATAGAACAAACGACTGACCGTTCTAACTTGTCTGCCATTTCTCATGGAAACTGTTCTGTTCTACTCTGAACTTTTATTCAGTGAACAAAACTATTATATAAGTTATAACGTTCCTGTAGCTATAGTTTGTAGCACTGCGAAAGTTGAAGAATTCGAAAAAAACATAGAACACAGTGCAACAATTTGAAAATGTAGCTGTAGATGAGAAGGTATGGTGTAGCAGATGGGCCATCCAACCACGGATGAACCAGAAATTCTTCGGTCCCTAAAGTTTTTGAGTCCACCTGCAAGATACGACATAGCAGAGGATGAATGGTGATTCAGGCGGCACTTCTAATTATGTAGAAAGAGACCATAACCAGCAAAGTATAGGAAACCAACTACCTGCCTGGAGACATCCTCGTTTGTCTCAGAGTCCCACCGGTTTTTAGCGTCATCTTGAGCTGCTTATACCTCGGAAGCGGTTTTTCCTAGTCAATTTTGAAATAATTCTAATTCTAATAATCCCTCATTTACCTAAAAAAGGTAATAGTAATGATCCCAAGTTAAATGATTTTTTCGGGGTCCCTGCATGACAAATCCTCTCTTGTAATGACAGAGTGCTTCTTATCTTAAGTCCCAATAATCCTTACCGACTTATAACATGCGCCCTGAAATGGCTCAGAATACAAATCAGAAGACTATCGCGCCACAAATAAAATTCTTTTTCGAAATATTTTTTAGATGCCGATCCATGGAGCCTTGGACACATACCTTCCAAAAAATGTATGCAATGCTTCAATAGCAACTACTGTTTGTTAAAATAAAAATTATGATCGCAACTTATACTCATTTTACTTGATTTTGGCCCAATCGTTTCCTTCAACGGATAGCAGAGTACAAAAGAAAAAAAATTCGAGATTAAAGCTGATTGAAACAAAAATATTCTCCCACTTAATGCTAATAACCTCCACAGAGGTCATCGGCATCAGATACCAATTAAGAAAATCCAATTTGAATAAAACAACAGTGATTTTTTTTAAATTAATTTAATTTCCCGAATTTCCTTCGCGTTGCGTTTAAAACTTTTTTTTTATTCTACAATCAGCATAATCCATAGTCACATTGAGTGAAAACTTTAATTTACTTAAAAATATTTTTATTCCTGGCGAAGCACCTTATCAACGCCTCATTGACAAGTTTACGGAATGAAATGCGTCTAAAAATTTTACCTACATTATTTGCTTTATCTACTTAGACATACATTTATGTATTTAATTTTGGTGAAGAGGATCCAAGCGTTCTTACAATCCAGCTATGACTTTCTCAACTTCTTGGAAAACAATATCGGCATCGGGACTAGCGTCAATGGTCTTCACTTTTCCTTGCTTTTCGTAGTGCTGGATTATTGGCAGCGAATCACCGACATAAGTTTCAATTCGTTTCTTTAAACTCTCCAAGTTGTCATCGGCACGTCCACTGGATTCGCCACGCTTTAGACAACGTTGAATGCACACCTCTTCGGAACACTTGAAGAACAACACAAATTGGAAGTCTACTATTTCGGACATCTTTTTATTCCAGCCGTCGAGATTGTCTTGGTTTCTGGGGAAGCCATCGATAAGGAACTTATTTTTATTTGAACTTTTCATAGCATTTTCAATTAGGGAGCACGTTATCTCAACAGGAACGATCTTACCATTTTTGATATAATCTTGAATGAGCGCCCCGACTTCGGAACCATCTCGCATTCGTTCCTCGCGGAGTAAGTCTCCAGCCGAGAGGTGAACAAATCCGAATTTATCTACAATGCGTTGGCATTGCGTACCTTTACCAGCACCTGGACCACCAAGGACAAAAACAATTTTAGGTTTCTCTGCAGAGGTCATAGTAATGCTTGCTCTTTGTTGGATTACTGGAAAATCAATTTGATTACGTGAAGAACAACTGGACTTGATTGGCAAACGAATTGGGCGAAGAAAATTGGATGGCGGTTTTCTACACAAATTAGCACTACAGCGAAGTAAAACAGGCGCACTCAACATATATAAAAAGTTATTGATAACTTATCGAAGTAATTTAATTGGATGATGTGTCTATTTTAAAGTGGTTTTTCTCCTGTAAGACGCAAACTCCAATTTTTTATCATCCGGCAAAGCAAAATGATAAAAATGTTTCACTCGCCACCGTCACTCCAATGGCAAAAAAAATTGAAGTTTTTTGACATTTGACATTTGTATGTGGATTCTGTTTAGTGGATTGATTGCTTGGCAGCGGAAATGCCAAATAGATTATTGCCATATTTAAGTTTTTATTAGGTATGTTCAGTAAAATGAAATCTCAAAAACATGGACACGATTCTTCTTTCAGTTCCACCCCGATGAGTTTCACCATGTCGTGGTGGGGTGGTTTACGTCTATTTCTCCGGCTTGCTGGGGATTTAGACAACAAAGAAAACTCTAGCACCCATATTAATAAAGATGGTTTAGGCCGGTATTCACCGAGCGCTCATAACTTAAGAAGCTCATAAACGTATTCACCAAGCAATATTAGTGAAGATCTACGAGCGCTCTTAAAAGTTAGGAGTGGTCCCGCTCCCGACCACTCCTAACTTACGAGCGCTCTCTTCGAAAATTTGTTCGCTTGTGCGTGTGCCACGCACGCATTTGACTCGAATCCATGTGAGCAATGCCAAGTAGAAGAGTATCCATTTGCTGTCAAGACCAACATTTCACAGTTTGGGTATGCCTGAACAAGAGAGAGTGGCTCTCATTTTCGAACTTCGAAAAACACTTGCGAGTGGTTGGTGAATAACGCACAGAAATTTCAAGTTAAGAGCCTCGTAAAAGTAAGAGCCGTTTAGGAGCGCTCGGTGAATACGGTTTCGTAATGGGCGGTTCGTATTCACCGAGCGCTCCTAAACGGCTCTTAACTTTACGAGGCTCTTAACTTGAAATTTCTGTGCGGTATTCACCAACCACTCGCAAGTGTTTTTCGAAGTTCGAAAATGAGAGCGACTCTCTCTTGTTCAGGCATACCCAAACTGTGAAATGTTGTGTAATGTTGGTCTTGACAGCAAATGGATACTCTTCTACTTGGCATTGCTCACATGGATTCGAGTCAAATGCGTGCGTGGCACACGCACAAGCGAACAAATTTTCGAAGAGAGCGCTCGTAAGTTAGGAGTGGTCGGGACCACTCCTAACTTTTAAGAGCGCTCGTAGATCTTCACTAATATTGCTTGGTGAATACGTTTATGAGCTTCTTAAGTTATGAGCGCTCGGTGAATACCGGCCTTAGTGGAGATTTATCGTTTAGTCCTGGACTAAGTGCGGAATTTCATTAATAAAACAAATTTTCTGGTAAGTGACGTTTACTATGATTAAGCTAAACCACCGAAGTAGGTAGTTTAACGAAGGAATAAGAAATAGAATTGTCAAACTTGTTTTATTTTATCAAAAAAAAAAATAAACAAAAGTGCGAAGTGCGTGTCTTCACGAGTTGTCAAGGCATTTGCTTTGAAAGCAGAGCAGTTTAATAAAATGAGAGTGGAGTTCGACTAATCATCGGTGCATTTGACACCACCCATAGGATGACAAAAAACTGGAAGGAGGAAGGGTTTAATGATAAATATGTGAATAGGAGAGGGCATTACTTCAATAATGTTCAAGTAAAGACAGCTTACTAAAAATTATATAAATATATGTAAATCCAAATATGTTTTTAATTTTGCTTCCTTATCTTTTTTATCCTCTGTACATAGGAAGTTTGTGGCGGCAATTTAAAAATAAAGGACATAGCTTAACAGCGGCGTGAAAGCACACATGATTCCCGTATATATAAAAGACCGACAATAAGATACTAGCAAATGACAATCAATTTAGGCAGACACAGAATATAAAAAAGAGATGGCTTACTTATTGTAGTAGATTCTTTAAAGGATTTTTGATAAACGTCACTTAACCATTCCTCGAAGATTTGGTTTTTATTAATGTAAATATTTAAGCCAGGACTTAACTCCTATTCCATGGTTTAGTAAAACCGTGGAATATAGGTGGAATAAGCTTTTTTTTTAATATGGGTGTAGGAGTATCTTTCCTAGTTAAGCCTAGTACGCAGATCGAGACAAGACAAATTTTATCTCTACAATTTTAATTTAATTTAAATCTAATTTAATGTGTTTTTAGTGTATCTCTGGAACGGGTTGTCTTACAAAAGTCGTTCATACCTTTTTGGAATCTCTTTCAAGAGAAGCATCAGCACATTTTACGTAAAACCAGTTTTGACAAAAATCACTTTCGGAAATACGGTGGCTGTCAAAATTTGTCCCGCAAAATAATGCTTGTATCATTTTTTTCATGGCAAAATTTAGTGGAGACATTTTGTACAGCAATTCACAATAGTATGAATTTTGCACGCGAACTGCGTACTGCTCGGAAAAATATCCGAGACAAAATTTGTCCCAGGAAAAAAAATTTATGGTAGACAAAATTTTTCCCGATCTGCGTACTAGGCTTCAGTTGTGAAACGTAGCAAAGACCCAAATAAGGATACTAGTTTTAGCCCGAACTAGTATTCAAAAAAATCTAGTGCTATATCTTATCTCAGGCTCTATCTGAGTAACGGATCCCTGGAACTAGATAAGTTAAAAGTTCTACATACAAATCTTGGGCGATGTGATCACCATGTCATGGCCAAAAACGTAAAGTAAAGCATTTGAGTTTCTCCTTTGCTCTGACGTTTTTGGTTTAGCAATCTTGGAAATGTGTTAAAAATAAAACGATTGTTGACATCAAGAAGATTGCTTGGGAGTATCTTTCCCAATCTAAGACAATGACGAAAAATAACTAAAAGGAAGCACATTTTAATGATTGGTTACTACATTGATCGATTGCTGGGTGTGTGTATCCTGGGGTTGACAGGCCCTGAGTTTTGCAGTAACTCATCTGTAAGTGGCATTGGTTGACTTTGGTTGCAAAGCTCCACCGGAACCTATATTCTGACACCACGGGAGATAGTGCCCAGTAGTTAGAGATGGGTTGCGTAGTCTGACCTCTCTTTCTCAGACTATCTATGAGGTAGGCCCCCTTGTGCGAGTATCGTGGTGGCGTGGTTTACTCCAAATGCGGAAACATATGGTTTTCAAGCGTGCTTGAATTCAAGAGGTGTTAGATAGATCTCTCCTTAAAGCAAGAGGTGTGCACTTGCTGCAACATGTCACAAATTCGCTAATGAATCGGCTGCGGCTGGTTCAGGGTTAATGGTCACGACTCAATATGACTCCTATTGAAAGATCTTCTAAGGATTTTTTAAAAAAACCACGGATATAAAAAACAAATAAGCAAATAAAAAATATTTGTATTTATTAAAGTTGTAAGTATATCCTTTTAAATTTTGATGTATATAATGTATAATATTTCACATTCAAGTTGTGCGGCTAAAGAAAGAACCTTTATATTTGACGTGTGAAGTTATGATCAAGGGTAAACTGATGTGCATTCATAGCTAAGCAAATTTTATGGCGGAATTGCTTTTTGGGTGGCATGCAACTGGCTATTTCATTTGAGCATTGTTGATAGAAAAAGCTATAAAATAATGAAAGACAGGAAACATTTTGACGGTGTTCAAGAGAGACAAAAGTTTCCGTTATTAATCTGTCTCCTGTAAGTTTTATAGCTCTGAATCTGGATTCTATCCAACAGGTTCAAATGAGTAATAGGGGCACCAGCCCGATTTGAGAGCTGTACTCAAGCTTTGGACGAATATACATAAAACTTATAGACGGGTAGTCAGATAAGGGGGGAAACAAAAAATTAACATTTTCGAATCTTTTCACATATTCTACATAATCACCCCTGTTATGATTTTCGTTCCGAATTGAATTCGTTATTGATTTTCGTACGGATTTGAAAACGACGTTCTTAATTTCGTACAAATTTGTCTTGCAGTGGAACCAACATTCAGACAGGTTTTCGGTTACACATGACACATGAGTTTTTAAGGATATATTTTTAAATATAAATATATTTTTACTTACATACATTTTTAGATTTACGAATTCAAATTCTCCAGACAAAATCGAAACGAAATGAAAACGAAAGTATTAATTTCGTAAACGAAAATCAGAACAGGGGTGATTATGTATTTTTTTGCTAGTACCTTACATCTATGGAGCTTGGCCACTTTATAATTATGCATTTTATTTTGATTTTATTATTTTTATAATTGTATAAAGTTCAGAATACTTATAAACCAAAATACAAACATTTTCATTATCTCAATACTCGTAAATGTTCAATTTATTTAGCTTCATAACAAAATTGTGGTAGAACTTAACGAATTTCACTATCTTGCAAATGCTGGTGGTAGTGTTGCAAAGGTCAAATAACCAGTATGACCTGGTGAAGATAGTGGCGCCATGGATGTGAGAACTTTCTTTATTTCTTTTGGAGTTTTAATGGGCTCCTTCTTTTCTTTCTCAGCCGCTTCTTCGCCATTATCATTCGCAGGAGGTGTAGGTTTCTAGAGAGAAAAAAAAAACAAAAAAAAAACAGTTAGAGATACGGCATTTGTAAGGAATTACAATTGTAAACAACTACTTAAGAACTATCTGATTGTACTAATCATTTTGCGTTATCAATCACACCCAAAAATTGCTGTGGGCTCTCGGTCTATAAACTTAATCCGAATTACCGTCAGAGGACTACACTTTAATTAAAAGGCAGCGAAAAGGTAATAAATTTTCACCATCAATGTTCAATCGGCAAAAAAAAAATAATTCATGCAAAAATGTACACCATATTCCCTTTAGCTTTAATATTGAGGTAATCTTTTTAAATATAGTTTCAAGTCACAAATAATGCCAAACTCGTTCATGATGACTTGATGAATTTCAGTTAAAATTATTACTATAAAAGTTTATTTAATGAATACTTGGTTACGAGGTTATTATATGTCAGGATGGCCGAGCGGTCTAAGGCGCCAGACTCAAGAGCAATCTTGCCCAGTAAATCGGGTTGAGCATTCTGGTCCTCTCTGAGGGCGTGGGTTCGAATCCCACTTCTGACAAAGTTTTTTTTTTTATTTTTGTTAAATAAAATAATTTTTACTTGTTTTACAGGTAAATATTTGGTTTTGTAACTTCAAGCTTCGGATTTTCTTATAAAATAAAGCAAAGATACAATTTCCATTAAGCTGTCCAAAAATATTTCTGAGAATTAAAAAAAAATAAATTCACCACTTCTCAGTTTTAAAAATGTCCTACATGTACATGTACATACATACCGCCTATCTTTGCAGTAAGTCTGAATTCATAAAATAAATTGGAATGAAAACACAGGGCATTTATCTTGAAAAGGATTCAGAGACAACTCCAATCCGGCGAATCTCCGGTCGATAAGCCCTCTTCCAAGTAAGGTATTCGAAAAAGTTATAATAGAGCTCTGTCCAAATGATCGGAGGAAAACAATACTCAGTTCGGTTTTAGGGAGGGGCATGATGTGTCTAAACTGGGTCATTTCTTCATTGATATGATAGAGACAGCTATAGTCAAAACGACAATCAAAAAATTGACAATCAATTATCACTTTAGCCGATTCCACATTCTTCGATATTAAAAATGGTCTTCAGCAGGGAGCGGTCAACTCGCCGAATATATTCAACATTTACACCAGCGATCTCAGTAGTCTAACTCAAACCTATGCCGACGATCTAATAGCGTACAGAACAGCTCCAAAAGTCAAGGTCATGAGAATTTCTTTGCAGCCAGACTTCGACAAAATTCAGCGATATTGCGATGAATTACAAGTTGAAAATCAACTTTCAGAAATCTGAAACTATTCTGTATAGGACTATTCTGTTGCATGGGACCCCAAGGTATACGAGAAAAAACTGGCGCAAGCTAGTGATCGTAGGGCTACAAGAACAGCCACTGGCGAGTGAAAGTGTAGTAAAGTACTGAGGCAACTGGTTGGTTTAGGGCTAGAGGAGCATTTGCTCTGACGAAACGGTTGTTTTACAGCATCTATACTTGATAGCAGGGTGAAGGTGATTTGCTATACCGCCCTCATCCGGCCAATGATTGCCTGTGGGTGCCCATAGTGGTTCAACGTTGCCCAATCTCACATTGGTGCGAGAGAGGGCAGTTTCTTAGACGTTGCTTTGGATCACATAGAACCGGAACGAGAGTACAAACCTTATTATTCCAAACAGGTTCTATACAACGGCGCCAACATAGACAGAATTGATATTTTTTTGTTAGGCTGATTCGGGATCACATTGCAAGAGCGATGTCCCCGAACAACAGCCTAATTTTTGGGGCTTACTACCGTAATGATGAATATTATGAGCGTGTGGGTCTAAGCTGCTTCATCCCGCCCTCTAATTAGACAGTCGAGGGCTGGTTCAGGATAGAATGGCAATTCCGCTAATATACCACGCCATCCGTAGGACTGTGGATAGGCGGGTTCTTTACAATCGAGACGTCCTTTCACAAGGCGGATCGGTTCAGTAGGACTGTGTCCGATCGGGACTGGTGTGCATTCGGAGGAGACAGGAGAACTTATGCTGGTGATTATCTAATAGAGAAAGTTGACTTAAGCCAGATATACATTATTCAAATGCATGACACTTGCAAGTGTATTAGTGAAAAAATAAAAAAAATCAAAAATTACCAAAATCGGCATTTTGACAAATATGGATCGAAAATAAATTGATTTATTTAACCAATGGAAAAACGTATAAATAAATAAGAGAAGTATTAGGTTCGTTCGTTCAACTTTACCCAGGGTTGACCCAGGTTTTCTTGACAACCCACAGAGTTGTCAACAAAAACTGGGGTTTTTGGTTTTCAAAAAAACAGCCAAGGGTTGTCAACTGTTTTGTTGACAACTGAAAGCAAGAAAAAATAATTCTGTGCTCTGATAAAACTTTAATTTTTTTATAAATTAGTTTTAAAAATGAACGAAAACAATTTCGCGTTGTTGATGAATGTTTTATCTGATGAGTACAACAAACATTTAATTGCAAACTCAAGCAATTACATGCAACATGCGAATCGCCAAACGACAACAAAAGAAATACATATGAAATATCATATGACTTTTGACAGTTTACTCGTTACCTGAACTTGCCCCAGCAAAATACCTAGATCTACTTCACGGCGAGTTCAGGGCGACCCCAAAGTCTCAAAAAACACAGAATTTGCTCACCAGGGTGACTTCAGGTTTTTCAAAAAACGATTTAGGGCGTCCCCAGTGTGACTTCAGGGCTCAACGAACAAACAATGATTAGTTGGTCTTGTAGGTATATCACCCTTGGGTTGCTCCGCGATTAAGCACAAGTAATGTAAATATTAAGCTTTAACTTAACGGTTATAGTATTACAGTTGTAGTTGTATTAAGAACTAAGAAACCGATCAATTTATATTCGATGAATAATCTCAAATCCAAAACCAGCAAATTTGACAAAAAAGTTTAGGCGGTTGGTTATTACAAAACATATCCTATTTTATTAATATCCCATCTTTGAAATTTTAATAACACTTTTTTTTTAAATACTTTCTTTCTTCGTGACCTTTTATTTAATTCAATAAAGTTTATCCTTAAGTGGGCTTTAGGTCAATTTTTGTTTTGTTTTTTATGTTGTGACGTTTCGGATGTGGTTACACCCTTCTTTATATTTTTAAAGTTGTCTGAAGAAGGGTGTAACCACATCCGAAACGTCACAACATAAAAAACAAAACAAAAATTGACCTAAAGCCCACTTAAGGATAAACTTTTTTTTTAAAGCTAAATTTATTATTAAATTAATTTTCCATACACATACATATAACCATATTTACGTATCAGCAATTAACTCGACCTCTTTGAGTTCGAAGTAAATTTTTATCGAAGTTTATAATAATAGTTCTATTTCTCATGGGTTAAATATAAAATTCCTGATAAAATTAAGAAGAACAACAATCTCTGAATCAACTTTAAGCCTAATATTACCCTCGCAAGCGCATTATTGCATTAAGAAAATCATTTTGGTGTAATTTTGAAAATTACCCATGTAAATCAGTCGCAGAGTGCTCGCTGCTTGCACTTGAGATGGTCCCTACATAACGTACACATACACTATGGAGAAAGAAACAAACATAGCCTTCCAATAGAAGAGCCCATAAATCAAATACTGGAAATGTTATAACCGTATTTAACGAATATCGATCTTTTACATGGCTTGATACCATGCCGATGCCGCTCCGCACCGCGACGAGGCACAAAATCATCGTCTTCATCTGCGTCGGCAGCAACTGAGACTGAGGCGCTTAAATAGTTCTCTTCATAGTAACAGAGGCAAGATATAAACTTAAACATACACGTATAGATACGTCTCATACGAACTGTGTCCCGAAATTATTACACCAGAAAGAAAACCAAATGAAGATGAACGATGCGCAAGTTTTAGAAAGTAATTTTCGCTAAGAGGTTGACTATGAAAAACGTACTCCGATACGAAACGAGTAGAGCGTGTGAAATTCGCACTCGTCCAACCGATAGACGCATTTTGTTTGGGTATGGATCAAGGGGTTTAAGATAAGCATTGCATAAAACGCCTATAATAACAATTTGATCACTTCGGTTTAGGCAAGAAGTTTTCAAAGAAAAAAGTTAGAAATGTTAGACTTAGGGGCCAGTTATAGCTATCAATGAAATGAAATGAAGAAATCAGTGCTACTGAAAAACAGTACGACCAAAATTAGGCTCAAGGCCTCGAGGGTGAACTTATGAGCATTCGGGTACCACGAGCGAAACGGGTATTTTGCGTAAACTTAGAGGCTTAGTTGACCAATGCATTGCTTGTGAACGAAACGATAAAACAAGGAAATACATGAAAGATTCCCACGGTGTTCAAGAGATGCGAATGAGTCCGCGATAGCTCTGTTTCCTATCAGTTTTATCGCTCTGTTTTGAATTCTATACAATAAGTCTAATACAGCATGTATTGAACGATAGAAAAGGTTATTTCTAGTCCAAAGAATAAGGGTTTCGTTGATTCCACTCTTCGGTGAGATATGCTATCAGATCACAAGTGAAACGATTGCCGCGAAAGCTTAGTTAAGAAGCTCTCGATCTTCGCGATATTCCTTGAGCTGATGATTTATTAGCGATTCCATCACCTTGGAAAGAAGGGACGTAAATACAATTAGTCGGTAGGAGGAGAGGGATGAAGGGTCTCTTTTTTTAGGAACAGGCTGGACAAATGCTGTTTTCCATCTTCTAGGGAAGATTCCAGAACAGGTAGAGCGATGGAAAAGCTTACGCAATGGTTTTGCCAGCAATGAAGAACTCCACTTCCGAAAAATGGGGGTATACTATCAGGACCAGGGTTCCAAAAGCTTAAGTCACTTTGTGGGTGACTTATGAATTAAAAAAATGTAATTCAGCAGCTAGTTACTGACTTATGAATTACAAAAAATTCAATTTATAAGCCAGTTGATGACTTGTGAATTAAAAAAAATTTAAATCATAAGCTTCTTAGTTTTTTTTTTTTTTTTTTAATAATTAGCACACACTCAAAGGTTTTTTGTATACCCTTAATATGTCAGAGACACAGCGTGAGCATTAGGAAAAAAGGGAGGGGTTAGAAAGGAGGTGTCGGTGTACATTGGTTTTGAATTCTTGAACATTGCAATGACTGGGAAAGACAGAGCGTGGTAAGGAATTCCACATTCGCGTAGTACGGCTAAAAAACGAATCTCTGTACTTCACAGTACGGCCGAAGTTGGGCTCGAGGGTAAATTGATGGGCATTCCTAGAAGTGCGAGTATTACGGTTGAATTGTTTAAGGGGAGGAATGCAACTGGCTATTTCACTAGAGCAAAGTCTGTTAAAATAACGGTAAAAAAGGGTGAGGCAAGAAACATTACGACGATGTTGGAGTGACGTAAATGAGCCAATTATGTTGTTGTCACCAATCATTATAAAAGCTCTTCTTTGAATACTGTCCAAGAGACTTAAGTAAGTTACTGGAGCACCAGCCCATAGATGGGAGTTATACTCAAGTTTTGGACGTATGTAGGTTTTATAGATTGTAGACAGATCAGAAGGAGAGAAGAACTTCTTGCACCGTCTCAGAAAACCCAAACATCTTGCGGCATTCTTGGCAACATCGCGTATGTGATCGTTCCACAAAAGGTGGTTCGTGATGCACATACCGAGAATATCGAGATGTTCAGTTTCGTTGATGCAAGTGCCACTCATAGATAGTGGCAAGGGGGGGTATATCACGCTTTAACGATACAAGACAGCATTGAGTTTTCGAAGCATTAAATTCGACGCGGTTTCTTATTCCCCATTGTACAATGCTGTTTAGGTCGTGATTTAATGAGCTTATCATATTTTGTCGTTGCAGTTCCACATCCGAAGAGGAGGGATGTGAGTCTGAAAACGAATATGAAAAGCTAAGAGTACTATCGTCAGCGAAACAGTTAATTGGATTAGAAGTTACAGACAGGAGATCATTAATAAAAATGAGGAAGAGGGTTGGGGACAAAACGGAGCCCTGGGGCACACTAGCATTTATATTGTGGGTTTCAGACTTGAATCCGTCAAGTACAACTTGCATTGAACGGTTCGAAAGAAAATTTCTAATCCAAAGAAGTAGGGACTCGTCTATGCCGAAAGCACGCATTTTCGATAAAAGAGCAAGATGCCAGACTTTATCAAATGCCTTTGAAATATCAAGTGCAATAATCTTACTTTCTCCGAAACAATGTAAAGATTTGTTCCACTTTTCGGTTAGATAAACCATCAAATCACCAGTGGACCTATTGCTACGAAAGCCATACTGTCGGCCATTAAGAAGCTTTCGTTCTTCAAAATATTTCTTGAGCTGATAATTAATCAGCGTTTCCATGACCTTGGAAAGAAGGGACGTTAGTGCGATCGGTCGATAATTTGAGGGAGAAGAAGAGTCGCCTTTTTTTGGAATCGGCTGAACAAATGCTGTTTTCCATCTACTCGGAATGAGCCCAGAAGAATAGGATAGATAGAAAAGCTTACGCAGGGGTTTTGCTAGCGTGGAAGAACACCTCTTCAGAATAATAGCGGGGATACCATCCGGACCAGCGGATTTATGAATGTTGAGATCTTTCAGGACACGGTACGAGTGCGAAAAAAGATTTGTCCCATAGAATCACTAACGCGCTCAAGAATTGGGGGAGTCATGACACTATCCGGCAAGGTGGAATTTGCGGCGAACTGCCTTACAAACAAGTTAGCTTTATCAATAGAGCTAACGAAAGGAGTGTCATTGAAAACAAGCGTAGGAACCGAGGAAGAGGAAGAATTCCTCATATTTTTTACAAATGACCAAAAATTCTTACTGCCTTTGGGACATTGCAGTATTTTTTGCCTTGATTTTTGATCATGTAAAAATTTGGTCCGTCGAATATGGGCGTTGCAGGCCTTCCTGGCTTGTTTGAACTTTTTCCGGTTTTCCTCAGTTGGGTTGGCTCTAAAACACCGGAAGCTTACCTCTTTTTCCTTGATAACCTCTTTACAGCTCAAATCAAACCATGATTTATCCTTGGGTCTGATACTTTTAACCCTATTCGGGATAAAATTTCTCATTCCCAAAAGAATTATGTTAGTTATCATATCTGCGCTGGAATCTACGTCACTATCGAGGAAGCATAGTGACCAGTTAAAGATCCTGAAAAAGTTATTCAAACCGTTCCAGTTGGCTTTCTCGTACTGCCATACGGTTCTTCTAGGAGCTCTTTCTCTAACTGGATTTGTTTGACACGAGAAATTTGCAGTTATAACAGATGTGCCTAGAGGCGTCAATACACTTATTGTGTATTTATCAGGGTCAGAGGTAAGAAACAAGTCAAGAGTATTTTCCGCTCGGCCATTAACGTCCGATATTCGAGTAGACTCGTTGACAAGCTGAGTAAGGTGGTTAAACTCAGCAAAAATCTCAACACACATTCCTTCGGGTGTTGTCTGGCCCGAATGAAGAAGCCAAGAAGAATTGTGAACATTGAAATCACCCGTAATAACGATTTCAGTGCGAGGATCTAGGGAAACAATTCTTTGGATGGAGTCGGACAGAGCATCAAATTCATGAGAAGTTGAAACTCTATCCAAATTTGGGCTTCTATAAAGAAAGCAATAGTGAATGATGTGCTTATTAATGGAAAATTTAAACCACATAAAATTGAAGAAGGAGTTGGTGCAGCGACCATATTGTGGTAAGAGCTGATAAGCAACATCATTCCTATAATATATATGGCGAGACCATGGTGGGAAAAGAATAATGGCACCAAGCTATACCCATGAATAAAGAATTCAGCAGGATCGGAATCCTCACCCACTTGGGTTTCACTCAGTGCCAAAACAGCTGGCCTGTTAGAAACAGTGTGGATATACGCAGCCAGAAAATTCGCCCTCAGCCCGCGAATATTGCAATAATCAACTCTAAAATTACCAGCCATTACAATATAACAAAAAAACTAAAACCAAAACAGACCAAATCTAAGAGAAAAAATCACTGAATAAGATTAATTAAAAAGCCTTCTCAACGCAACATCACTAAAAGTGTTATGTCTTTAGTAGTGACGTTGAATTGATCCGAACCCTAACAATCAATCAGTAATCCTCTATACATCTGTTATCGTATGACCTAGCAAATGGAAACACATGAGAGAGCTTATATAAGCTCAGCTCAATGCATGCACCTACTAAGCCACACAACTGTAGGAAAAAAAGGAAGGGAGGGAAAATGTCACTTACCGTGCTACTGACATAGGTATTTTTTGTTGTAATTTATTCCTTCGAGTTTTTTTTTTTGTTCTTGTTTTATTGTGGCTATTTGTTTCTTTTATATTTTGGGTTTGGGTGATTTTTTATTTTTTTTGGTTTGTTTGTAGGTATTTATTGAAATTTTTTTTTCTGTTTGCTATTTTTTTTTGTTTTTGTTTGATTAAATTGTTGTGTTTTGTGGCGCGTCTGCGACGGGGACAGAGACGGGGGCAAAAAAAACGAACGGAAGCACAGCACGGCACGAGGACATCGACCGACCTTTTCATACGCTCACTGACAACTGTGACTTATAATTTAAAAAAAAATAATTCAGAACCTAAAAACTTAAAAAAAATTAAGTCATGAGCAAGTAAGTGACTTATGGATTAAAAAAAAATCTAATTTACAACCTACTAAGCGACTTATGAATTAAAAAAAATTAAGTCATGAGCAAGTAAGTGACTTATGAATTAAAAAAAAATGAATTCCCAACCTATTAAGTGACTTATGAATTAAAAAAATTAATTCATAAGCTACCTAATGGATTAAAAAATTATTAATTGGAAAATTTATAAACTAGCATGATAATTTTATGACACACGAAAGACGAAATTCTCCAAAAGCTTTCGTTAATAATTAAATAATTATGTAGTCAAAACAGGCTTAAAAATATCCAATCTACAACTAGCTTATGAATAAATTTTTTTTTAATTCATGTGACTTAGTAGCTTATGAATAATTTTTTTTTTAATTCATGTGACTTAGTAGGTAGTGAATTATTTTTTTTTGTAATTCATTCTTCACTTCACTCGCATTTTACCTTAGCACATTTTCTTGAATGTGCCTCAAAAAGAAAAGATCACCATTAACAAGCCGCATTGAATATTACGGACTATTTTCCGCTCTACAAAATTCTCCAAACGTTAACTTGGCTCTTTAGGTTGAGGGTGCCACCTCCTTGCCATCCGTAACAGTTGCAGTGTTTAACACCTTCGGCATTCACCTCCAAAGAAATATCAAAAAAAAAAAAAACAAACTGGTTCATCATCATGTGCAAAGGTAAACGAGAAAGACATGGCTACATGTTGTATCGGATTTATCCTGCCATGTGTCAATGTTAAACCAACAGAACTAAGCAAGGGATAATATTAAAACCACTCGATGTAAATCGCCTCTAAAACATAATCACGCTGAGTTCAAATAGCTTCATTACATGGGCTTAATTGATGCTCACCTGTTCGGTTCAGGTGTATTTGAAATTATTTATGACAACAACCATAGAGTGTTGGCCTTGTTCATGTGGAAAAAGTAAATCTTAATCTAAACTAGTTTCTGGAAAAAATGTCCAACCAAAGTGCCTAAGCACATTTTTCATTTAATATGTCGATTAGGTATATTCAAATGTATAGAAGCAAAAATACATACCTTGTGTTTCAGGAATTCCAGATCCATAACTGGGATATTTTTTGTTCTTACTGTGTCTTCAGATTGCAGTACTTCAAGCGATTGAATCTCTGTGAATCCAAGTTGTTGGAGTGCCTCACAGCATCGTTGGGATTGTTCAATGCATGGGGAGAAGGAACAAAATCGACCACCTGCCAAAAAATAATGCAAACAAATCTTTAAATCTATTTTTGTCAAGTCAAGGTGGTAAGAGGAGTAATACAATAATGTTAAGGACTCCATAATCCTAATGCCTAACACAATTTAACATTGTATTGCAGAAAATATCTCCGTCCAGCTAATTCACTGTCAATCGTTATTCCAAATTGACACTACATTTTACCATTCTCACCTTTGCCTTTTATATACATATAAATATAGTCAATTGACGATTAGTAGCAGTTGGGGGATTTTTTGTCACAAGTCTTCTCGAGACAAGGGCAAAACATCGCGTAGTACCAATTGAACTCGGATATGGAATTGATTTACAAATACCACCCGATAAGACGGTAGATCGAATAATACCTACACCCAAAATGAGAAGTAAGGAGATCGACGTTGTGAATTTATAAAGGAGCGGCGCGCGCTCAGGCGATGGACTCCTAGCAAGTATCCGTCGTTTACGCAATTAATTAAACAAATTACCTATCCGCGAACATTTACAGCGTTGACATAACGTAGTGAGGTAGGTATATGTACATACATACATATGTATAGAATGCATGGAGGTTTCTCTTTGGCTGTCTTCTTTCGGTTTTCTGTTTCTGTCCATCTGTCAGTCGATGGCTTCCACTCCAATGCGACCAGAAGTTGTCTGTTAAAGTTCTTTCTGCTTTTATTTTTAAACGTCTTCAACTGATGTAAGAGTGTGTCCATGACCACCTCTATGGATTGGTTATCGATTGCCCGCATGCGCACCTTATTATGCTTGTTAATATGGGAATATTGAAAGTCTATGCCGTTTGTCAATTTCGATGTAGAGTGATTGCCACTTGGAGACATGAAAACGCGATCCTTTTGGAGGAGTCGTTTGTAACTAATGATTGAGGCACACGGATATGGTAATAATGGAAGGCACACATTTATGTGATGTGCAATGACCATTAAGAAGCATTCTTAGGCATAAATAGGTTTAAGGACGCAGTGACTACTCATTAGGTGAGAAAGCAATTAAATTTAATTTATGTCAGCTAAAAGGCTTGTGCCATTGTAGTTATTTTTTCAAAAGTGGGAAATTGTTAACAAAAGTTTAAAAAAAACATAGATATATTTTAAGCCCATTTATATTTTTTGTTTGTTTACCCTGTTTCTTCTACCTGAGCGTCGAACTTGTCGAGTTGTAGAAGCTGAGTAGGGTCAATGATTCTCGAGATGTCATCTCCAGATGAGTCCTGAAACCAAAGGACGCTCATCATCCTCTTACACATCCTTATATCCCTCCCTCTCCCACATTGGAAATGCGAAAAAGCTATCCAAAGTTACCAGCTCCTCTATTACCCTTAACGTCATTCTCTTTAGAACGGTGCTTACTGTCTGATTCCCCGCCCACTCTCTCCTTTTCCTATTTTTGCAACTTCCCAATTGGGCTGGATTCAAGGTGTTATACGACCCGTGCCGATGATCAGCCTGGCTAAGGGCCCAATCAAAAAACTAGCTCAGTCGCTAACGGAGTATCCGGATACCAGGCGACCTCCTGATTAACTAGCCTTATCTGCATATACGGATCTCTGTGCAGATGGACCACCCTTTCTCCGTTACTCGTGGGATCTTATGGAAAATTTAAATTCAAAAGATGGTGGAAAGTCCTGGTCCTTGAGACAGGCCAGCAGTTCGACTGAAAAGCCGTCTGCTGTTTCTCCGGCTTGCGCTGGAAGTAGTAGTACTGTGGATTCTCACAGTCCTATTGCCGAAAGCAAAAGCAGGAGTAAAATGGTAGAAATACCTCCTTCCAGTAACAGGGGGGCTGTGAAGCATGGCCCTTCTATTACTACTTCAGAGAGTAAACCTCTCCAAACTTCGACACCGCGGTTCAGTGGTAGTAAGACTGTGAAGCATGGTCCTGCTACCACTAAGGAGAGTAAACCTCCCCGCACTTCTCTGCCTCATTCCAGCGGTGGTAGGACTGTGAAGCATGGTCCCTCCACCTCTAACAACTCCACAAATCCTAAAGAAGGCCCTGGGGGGAGCGGGCGTAAGCCCAACCCTTCTAAGACATTCTACAAGGACATTCGCAATGCTAAGAGAATACTCAGGGTGTTTGGTGAACAACCTGGCGCCGGGGGGAACTCTCAGCATGATGCAAAAATCAAGTGGGCTTAAAGCTTTTTAGCTAATAATAGCGTCAAGGCCAGCGGAGACTCCACGTCGAAGCGTCAAAGGTCTATGGAGGGCACAATTTCAGTACCCAAACGCCCCAAAGTGCACAACATCAGCGCTCCATCACATCCCTGTGGAGGGAATAAGACCTTCAGTGATGTGGTTAAAAACAAAATCGTGGTCGCGATCATTGACGGGAACGACGTCGATGGCACGATCTCTGCGGAAAATTGGCAGGTGGTCAAGGGGAAGCTCCAGTTGAGCTTCATGAGTATCATGATGGAGAACCCAGCACCACCTCCAATCACAGACGATGGAGGCTGGCATCAAGGACATGTTAAGCTCATGGTCTGTGACGATCAGAGATCGTGTGATCTTCTATCGTTGGCCGTTAGCCGGTTAGGGGAGGTCTGGCCTGGTGCTAGGCTCGAGGTTGTTGCTAAGGAGAAAATCCCGTGCAGACCAAGAGCTCGCGCCATGGTTACAGCCGAACTCTCCAGCATGGATGTAATACTCCAGATGATCCGGCTATCGAACCCATCCCTTCCTACTCACAACTGGAAAGTTGCGAAACTGGAGGAGAAAAAGGGACCCTACAGAGGTGCAATTATTGTACTAAATAAGGAGTCCCTTGCTCCTCTGGCGCAGACCAAAGGTGTGATTAGGTTTGGGTTTGAGACCATCACACTGAAGGTGTACAAAAAGGACGCGGATGTTACTGGTGCATCCACTTCCTCCATAGCAGTCGAAACTGCTGCTGCAGACCCTGGTGCATCTATCACCTTCCCATCACTGGAAGAGGAAGAGGCATCCAGGTCATCTTCGGCAACAGTGGAGACAATAAAAACAGTCAGCGACATGGAGATCGATGACCACAATAATGAAGATCTTCTGAGTGAGGACGCTCTTCTGGGCTCAACCTCGGAATCGGAAGACTCCAACGTCACCGTGTTGGAGGTTGATCGGGAGGGTTGTAGCAAAGATGCTGCGATTTCTTCAGATTAATCTCCAACACTCTATCAAGGCCTCGGCCTCCCTGCTTCTTCGTCTATCCAGCAGCGGAGAAGACATCGTCCTAATCCAAGAACCCTGGATTGTGAAATCCATCGTTCGGGGACTAAGGACTCCAAACTACTACTTGCTGTATGCATTAGATAAAGGTGAACCCAGATCTTGCATACTAGTTAAAAGTAGCCTAAATGTATTTTTACTACCTAATTTCAGTGATCGAGATGTAACCGTCGCAAGACTGGAAACAGCCAAAGGAACTCTCTGGCTGGCGTCGGCATATCTAGGCCATGACCACCTTGGCCCTCTCCCAGGAGACACTCTGAGGAGGCTTATCACTGACGCAGATAGGCAGAAGACTGACCTCATTATTGGAAGTGATGCTAACGCCCATCATACAGTGTGGGGTAGCACGAATATAAACGACAGAGGTGAGTCTCTTTTCGATTATATTTTGAACACTAACCTAACAATATGTAACGTTGGAAATGAACCCACATTTGTTACTAAAAACAGACAGGAAGTACTTGACATAACTCTTGTCTCAGATAATATTTATCATACTATCTCGAATTGGAAAGTATCAAATGATCATTCTTTCTCTGATCATAGATACATACAATTCGAAATAATGGACGAACCTCCTAGCCAACCTTCCTTCCGTAACCATCGGAAAACAGATTGGCTTCTATATAGGGCAACTCTATTAAGGCCAATCAGACCTGAGTTATACAGCATACCCTACAACACTGAGGATCTTGATATTAAAGTCAATGACCTCACAGCAGCCCTCAACAAATCTCTGGAAACTGCCTGCCCTCTTATACAAATAAGAGGTAAAAAGAAACCACACTGGTGGTACTCGGGGCTGGATCCACTAAGAAAAGAATGCAGAGGAAACTCTTTAATAGAGCGAAAACCTCCAGAGAAGCTTCTGATTGGGATTCATATAAAGACTCCCTCAAGTTATATAAAAAAGAACTGAGGAAAACCAAGCGTATGTCCTGGAGAACTTTCTGTAACAATATAGAAGGCAACTCAGAGGCATCAAGGTTAAGAAAAATCCTCTCCAAAAATCCAGTAATGCCAAGTTGCCTAAAAAACAATGACGGTTCCTGGACAAATTCAAGCGAAGAATCGCTCAATCTGCTCCTGGATGTACATTTTCCAGACAGCTCTCCTTACGTTAATAGCACTGATCCTGATCCTAACAACATACTCAGTAGCATAACTCCTCCACAAGGTCTGATTACAGAGGAAAAATTAAAATGGGCAATAAACAGCTTCAATCCATACAAATCTCCTGGGCCAGATGGAATAATTCCAGCGGAATTACAGGAAAATTCCGATATTCTGATACCCATTCTGGTAAACATCTTAAATGGTTGTATCGCTCTGGCTTACATTCCTTTGTCATGGAGAGAAGTAAATGTTATTTTCATCCCCAAAGCTGGCAAACCTAGCCATGTTAATCCTAAAGATCTAAGACCTATTAGCCTTTCATCATTCCTTCTTAAAACATTTGAACGTCTGATTGAAATCCATTTGAGGGCAAACATTGATAAGTCCTTACTATCCAATGCTCAACATGCTTATAACAAAGGGAAATCTGTAGAAACCGCTCTACATACGCTGGTTCGTACTATCGAACACTCCCTTCATCATAAGGAGTTCACCTTAGTTGCTTTCCTGGATATAGAAGGAGCTTTTAACAATGTCGACGCATCCGCAATCACATCTGCGCTGTCATCTCTAAAGGTGGATAAGTCAATCAGTAATTTGATAAATCATATGCTGATAAGCAGGATTATAAATTCAAAACTGGGCGATTTTACTACTCGAAGGACTGTCAGTAGGGGTACGCCGCAAGGCGGCGTCCTCTCTCCTCTCCTTTGGAACCTAGTCGTAAATGAACTACTAGTGATTCTTGAAGGGGAGGGGCACAGGGTGATTGCCTATGCGGACGATGTTGCGATAGCGATATCTGGTAAGCATCCTAATACTCTGAAGGAACTCCTACAAAATGCTCTAAACAAGCTTACTAACTGGGCCTAACTGGGACCCTCCCCTCATCAAAGGTATACCGCTTAAATTCTCAGACAAAGCAAAATATCTGGGTCTTATTTTGGACAAGAAATTAAGCTGGAAGCCCAATATCCAAGAGAGAGTCAACAAAGCCAACATAGCTCTTTTCTCTTGCAAGAAGGCCGTGGGTAATAAATGGGGTCTACAAACTCATATAACACACTGGCTATACATCTCAGTCATTAGACCGATACTTACATATGGAGTGACAGTATGGTGGACTGCGCTGGAAACAGCAACTAACCGCGATAAGCTCAGCAAAGTCCAACGAACAGCCTGTTTAATCATGGGTGGAGCTCTCCGCTCAACTCCTTCTGCTGCACTTGATGTTCTTTTTCATCTCAACCGCTAGATATTTTTAGCAAACAATCGGCCGCTAACACAGCCATTCGACTTAAAGCCTCCTCGCAGTGGATCAATAATGATATTGGTCACTCTACTATACTGAACTCGTTCAGTAGTCTACCTAGTAACGTCGATTACACCACCCCTCATCCAAAATTTGATAAAAATTTTCAAGTATCCATCCCCTCCAGGTCTGCTTGGGAAAATGAGTCGTTTTTGATAGACGAAGCAATTCATTTCTATACAGATGGATCTAAAACCGATGACGGGGTCGGTGGAGGCGTATACTCCGAAAAACTAAATCTTTGTCTATCTTTTCGTCTTCCCAATCACTGTAGCGTGTTCCAGGCAGAGCTTTTAGCAATAAAAGAAGTCCTCTCTTGGCTAAAAGAAAACGTTATATCGACAACCGATATACGTATCTTCTCAGACAGTCAAGCTGCCTTAAAGTCACTGGACTCTGTCTCCATTAACTCACAAACAGCCCAAAATTGTCGATCATCTCTTGTGGAGATGTCAAAACAGTTTAACATTCACCTTACATGGGTGCCGGGGCATAGTGACATTCCAGGAAATTGTAAAGCTGACGAACTTGCAAAAAACGGAACAATATTACCTTTGTTGGATAGCAAATCTAACATCGGTATACCCCTAGCTACTTGTAAACTTATGCTAAAGCAAGATACCATAAAGAAAGCCAACCACAGGTGGACCAGCACCCCAACTTGCCGGTCTACTAAACTGATTTGGCCATTGTTTGATGCTAAACGCTCAAAACAACTAATTTCTATTGGTAGATTGCATATTAGCTCCATTATAGGTGTCCTTACTGGGCACTGCCTAATAGGAAGACATGCTTTTCGTCTTGGAGTTCCTGCAAATGACTTTTGCAGAAGCTGCATGGATGAAGAGGAAGAGGAGTCAATTCCCCACCTTCTATGCTCTTGTCCTGCCCTAGCGCAAAGACGTAGACTCCACTTGGGAGACTACTACTATAACGATCCTAGTGATCTAAATAATTCCGACATTCACTGTCTCAAACGCTTCATTATTAGCTCAAAATGGTTTAACGAGTAAGGGGGATTTTTGAAATCCTTGTGGTATCACAACGGACCAAATATTGGTCTAAGTGTGCTGACCTTTTCCGGTCAGCAGCCACTTTAACCTAACCTAACCTTACCCTGTTTAGTTATGTATTTTTTTAATATAGAATTTTATATTGATCTTTAGCGCACATAGAAAATAAATTATATATCTGTATCTGTATTTTCTGAAAATTGATGAAGTCGAGTCTAGTTCAAATCCCCAAAAGTAAAAAAAACACATTTGTTGACATTTTATTTGGTTTTTGACGATGATTTAAAAGCCAATATAGTGAAAAGCGACGAAAGTCCGCGTTTTATTTTAAAACATAGTATACAAGAAAAATTCGAGTACGTATGTCTCCGGAAGTGACTGTATTTTGAATTTAAGATTTTTAACAGAACAAGTAAAGTGTCAAAAGAAAACCAAAATGCCAATTTTGGCACTTGTACTTTTCTTCAAACTACCGATTCAACTAAGGTTGGCGTATTGGGTGTTAGTTTTAAGGGCCTCATGTTTCACGAACACTTAAAAGAAGTAAAACCAGTTTTATAGCGACTAGGCAAATAAGGAGAAACAAAGTTGCATTTGAATAAATACATCGCCTATAAACGTTAAAATAAAGGCTGAGTTCGTAATTGCTGATATCGAACAATGTTGGCAATTATGAACTCATTTTTAACAAAGTATGATGACTGCACACATGCTGTTGTAATTGTGTTCATAATTGTATTCGAAGAATGTTTTAGACAGGGCAGGGGCAACAAACATTGCAATTACGAACTCAGCCAAACTCTTTTAACCTTATGCCTCGTATTAACATTAATGTTCGCCTCAAAACTTCAGGAATTTAGCCGATTATATAATTAGTAAAAAAACAATTTAACAATTCACAGTGCTTAAAATATGCAAAAAAACTGCATTTACTTTCCTAGTGATCTGGAAGAGGTTGTATGTCAAGTTGAGTAGAACTCGATACATTTTCACTTTCGATATAATTCTATACAAATGTTTGTACTTCTGAGTGGTTTGCGGAATGATTCAAACCTATGATAATGGCACTAGAGAGCAGTTATCATGAACAATACAACAGAAGAAATTATTATTCAAAACGTTCTACTAGTACCAGAGATCTTCATGAATCTTTTATCAGTAAGCCAATTTACTAGAAAAGGATTAAACGTTAAGTTTAACAAAGAGAAATGCGAGATATATCAAAATAGACATAATTGTCGAAGGAAATGCGATAAGAAGTTTTTCAAGTAAATTCAAGAGAAAATTGGCATAAACGTTTGTGACAAACAACAGAAGCAAATATCAAAAATCTTTGTTCAAGGAAAACATATGAAGTAGAAACCAATCCTAATTTTCCAGATAAAAGATGTTTTTCATGTATTCAAGTAAAGCAAGCTAAATTATGATTTAAAAAACCGAAGAGTGTTACAACGGACATACTGAAATTGGTTCATATAGACGTTTGTGGTCCAATGGAACAAATATCAATCGGAGGTGGGCTCATGGCGCGTTTTGTTTTTTAATGATTTTTCAAACAAAGATTTCGTGTACATGATGAAGCATAAATCTGAAGTTCAAAATATTTTTAAGAAATTTAAAGTAATGTCAGAAAATCAAAAATGCAAGAAGATCAAGAAATTGAGATCAGACAACAGATTAGAATTTATAAACATAAACAAAAAAATGAAAGCAGAAAGTGGAATAATACATCAAACTTCGGAACCATAAGTCCACAACAAAATGATAAGGCTAAATGTATGAATCAAAGTCTCATTTCAAAGGCACGATCTTTAAATTTAAAATTAATAAAACCTAAAAGAAATTTAAACCAGCAATCAACAGACTTTGAAATATTTAAGAATATTTGAGTACATAGCAATGGTTTTGATACACAAAAGAAACGCGTAAGTGTGATTCAAAATCAGAAAACTCTAGGTATTCTGCTATGGTACAGTGAAAATGCCAAAGCTTACAGACTTTATAACCCAATAACAAGAAAGATAAATACCAGCCTATTATGTTCGCAAATGAAACGCATTCCGTGAGCTCTTACAATAGACTGATTTATTATTCATAGTTCGTATACATAACAATCTTCCCCTTTAAAAATAATGAGTACAGTTATATTTTTTATTCAAATTATTAAGTTTTGTTGTATATAGGTGATGTATATTGTATATATAGGTATACCAGCGAAAATTATGACGATTAAATTAAGAGACTAATATAATAAAAAATTAACACAAGATTGATTATTTTTCTATGATAAGGATATTAAATGATATTGAAATTATAAATCCTTTTTTTTTTTTTTTTTTTTTTTTGATTAATATAAATACAATTGCTTAATAAAATTGAATTCATGTTATGTTAAATATTTTTAATCTACGAAATATAAAAGAAATTAATGTTGACAAATCAGATTCATTCATCGCTATCAACTCAAATTTATTAACATTTTGCATTGAATTCATGTTATGTTAAATATTTGTAATCTACGAAATATAAAAGAAATTAAAGTTGATAAATCAGATTCATTCATCGCTATCAATTCAAATTTATTAACATTTTGCATAGCCCCAACGATTTGGTGCTTTCTTTGTTCTTATGGGTCTTTGCTTTTCTCTTTCATCCGTTTCAAGCTTTTGTTCATCTATGTTTGGTTTCGCTTCAGATGTCAGGAAGCCATATTCATTTATAATTTCATTTGGTTTAATTTCATTTGGTTTATAACCCATTTTTCCCGGGTGAAAATTATCTTCTAAGTTTGATAAACGCAATTGATTTTGATGAACGAATCTGACTTGATTATCAATATTTATAAGGTATGTAAGTGGGCTAATTACTTTCAAAATAGTTGCTGGTTTCCATTTAACAATGTCTTTAAAATGTAATCTAAACATTACCTTTTCGTTAACCTTAAACTTATTTAATTCACTTTTAAATGGTTGCTTGTTTATTATACTATTATTTACTTGTAAATTTTTGTTTTTAAAATTTTTTGCTATTATAGGTTTTTTATTTTTTGACAACGATTGAAGAACTGTACGTGGTTTGGATGCGTACATCATATCATTTGGTGATCTTCCTGTTGCTGTGGATGGTGTTTCCCTGTATGCCAATAAAATTTTATTTAAAACTGCTTGTATATCTCTTTTATTAATTTTTCCATCTACTAAATACTTCTTTAAAATAGACTTAACCGTTTGCACGGCTCGTTCTGCCAAACCATTACTTTGCGGGTGGTATGGGGGTGTTTTAAATAATAAAATTTTGTTTCGATCTGCAAAACTTTTAAATAAACCGGAATTAAAAGGAGGACCATTGTCCGAAACATTTCAGAAGGATTTTCAAAATAAGAAAATATTTTTTCTAACGTATTAATAACATTTTGAGCGCCTGTGCAGTTCATTTGTTGAACATATATAAATTTCGAAAATGCATCAATCAGTAACAAAAATGTAAGCCCTTCCCAATGAAAAAAATCTATGTGAATTCTTTCAAAGTGACTTCTTACTTCCGGCCATTTTGTATGGACAACTTCCTTCGGGACATTTTGATTACCTTGGCATATTTTGCAAGATTTTGCATATAATTCAATATCATTATCGATATTAACCCACCAAACTGTACTTCTCGCCAACATTTTCATTCTTACTATTCCGTTGTGGTTTTGATGTAGGGCGCTTAATACCTTTTTCGTCAAAGACCCAGGAATGACCAGCCTATATCCGTAATATAAACATTTATCTTGGGTGGATAATGATGCTCTTAAGTAAAAAAATTTTTTGTCTTCAGCCTCTAAATTCACTTTATCTGCCCAGCCCTCTTTACAAATTTGTAAATTTTAACTAAAACTTTATCCTCTTTTATTTTGCTTGCTATTTCTTCCTTAGTTACTGTCATTTCAATCGCATCAGTTAACGCCATTATTGTTTCAACATTTGTTTCCTCTGGTAAGCCACAACCATTTGCTTGGCCGGACGATATTTGAATTCATAGTCATAGCTCGAAAGTATAACTGCCCATCTTTGCAGTCTAGTAGCTGTTATATTAGATGTGCCTTTATTGGGATTAAAGATTTCTTTGAGTGCCTGGTTGTCACTGCATAGTTGAAATTTATTACCATACAAATATTTATGAAATTTTTGTACCCCAAAAATGACAGCCAATGCTTCCCGATGTACTTGGGAATACCTACTTTCGGATTTCGATAGAGTACTTGAAGCAAAACTTATTGGTTTTTCCTGGTTATTTATAATATGAGCTATATAAGCCCCCACACCTTTGGGGCTAGCATCGCAAAACAAAACAATAGGTTTTCTTGGATCATAAATTTCCAAAATATTGTAGTCCAGAATAAGTACCTTAGCCTTTTCAAAGCATCTGTGTGCCTCCTTTGACCAGTAAAACTTATTACCTTTTCCTAAAAGATCATACAAGTCTCTTAACCTAGTTGACAAGTTTGGGATGAAACTACTATAATAGTTAAGTAAACCTAAAAAGGATTGTAACTCCGTTAAATTTGTGGGACTTGGAGCCATACGAATAGCATCCGCCTTAGCCGGATCTGGTTGAATCTTAGATTCGGAAATGATGTGGCCCAGGTATTTTACCTCTTTTTCAAAAAATTTGCTCTTGTCCATATTGATTCGAACCTTGTGATCATTCAATCTTTTCAATACTTCTTACAATTTTCCCATGAATCTCCGGAAACTAATATGTCATCTATGAAGATAGCAATATTTTCTATGCCTAACAAAATTCGATCTATAACGCTTTGGAAAATAGAAGCTGCTGACTTTACTCCATTTGGTAACATGGTATACCTGAATAATCCCAAATGCGTATTAATTACGAAATATAATTTAGAACTTTCCGAAGTTTTAGTTGCATATATGCGCCTGACAAATCGATTACACAAAACCAAACCCCTCCTGCAAGGCTTGCGAAGATATCCTCTTTTAGAGGTAAAGGATAAAAATTTGACACTACGTACCTGTTCAGCGTTACTTTACAGTCTATGCAAATTCTTATCTTACCTCCTGGTTTTGAAACTACTACTATTGGTGACGCAAACTGACTATACTCAATTGGTTCGAGGACGCCTTTGTTACATAGTCTTTTTAACTCTATCCCAACAGTTTCCCTTAATTTATATGGAACTGGATAAGCCTTATGAAATATTGCCGGAGTATCAGGTCTTAATACAACCTCCGCCGTAAAATTCTTTATGCAATGGTTTGGCTCACTTTTAACTAAATTTGGAAACTCTTTTGCTATAAATTCCATTGTCTGCTCATTTTTACATAATTTGTTTATCTGACCCACCTTATTATTTTGAAAAAGTTTATCTTTCTAATTTGGAAAAAGTCCATTTAAACCAGGTCTTCCCAAAAGCGGACTATGTAATCTATTCGACTTTATCACCACCAACTCCAATGCACACCTTTCACCAACAGCAGAAAGACCAACCAGCAATTCAATTTTCCCGATAGACTCAATTTTTTTGCCTGTAACAGTTAAGAAATTTCTTTTACAAGGTTTTAACTCTACATTACTGAACTTATTTCTAAACTCATCTTCAGTTATCACTGAAATGCATGCTCCAGTATGAATTTCTATATCCAAAAATTGATCGCCCGTGTAAACTCGAACAGTAGCAGCGTGGTCCGATATTTTATTTATTTCGTTGAACAATCCATTTATAACGGGTGATTTTTTAAGAGCTTGAGAACTTTTTTTTAAAAAAAAAACGCATAAAATTTGCAAAATCTCATCGATTCTTTATTTGAAACGTTAGATTGGTCCATGACATTTACTTTTTGAAGATAATTTCATTTAAATGTTGACCGCGGCTGCGTCTTAGGTGGTCCATTCGGAAAGTCCAATTTTGGGTAACTTTTTCGAGCATTTCGGCCGGAATAGCCCGAATTTCTTCGGAAATGTTGTCTTCCAAAGCTGGAATAGTTGCTGGCTTATTTGTGTAGACTTTAGACTTGACGTAGCCCCACAAAAAATAGTCTAAAGGCGTCAAATCGCATGATCTTGGTGGCCAACTTACCGGTCCATTCCTTGAGATGAATTGTTCTCCGAAGTTTTCCCTCAAAATGGCCATAGAATCGCGAGCTGTGTGGCATGTAGCGCCATCTTGTTGAAACCACATGTCAACCAAGTTCAGTTCTTCCATTTTTGGCAACAAAAAGTTTGTTAGCATTGAACGATAGCGATCGCCATTCACCGTAACGTTGCGTCCAACAGCATCTTTGAAAAAATACGGTCCAATGATTCCACCAGCGTACAAACCACACCAAACAGTGCATTTTTCGGGATGCATGGGCAGTTCTTGAACGGCTTCTGGTTGCTCTTCACTCCAAATGCGGCAATTTTGCTTATTTACGTAGCCATTCAACCAGAAATGAGCCTCATCGCTGAACAAAATTTGTCGATAAAAAAGCGGATTTTCTGCCAACTTTTCTAGGGCCCATTCACTGAAAATTCGACGTTGTGGCAGATCGTTCGGCTTCACTTCTTGCACGAGCTGTATTTTATACGGTTTTACACCAAGATCTTTGCGTAAAATCTTCCATGTGGTCGAATAACACAAACCCAATTGCTGCGAACGGCGACGAATCGACATTTCACGGTCTTCAGCAACACTCTCAGAAACAGACGCAATATTCTCTTCTGTACGCACTGTACGCATTCGTGTGGTTGGTTTAATGTCCAATAAAGTAAACTGAGTGCGAAACTTGGTCACAATCGCATTAATTGTTTGCTCACTTGGTCGATTATGTAGACCATAAATCGGACGTAAAGCGCGAAACACATTTCGAACCGAACACTGATTTTGGTAATAAAATTCAATGATTTGCAAGCGTTGCTCGTTAGTAAGTCTATTCATGATGAAATGTCAAAAAAGAAAAACTGAGCATCTTTCTCTTTGACACCATGTCTGAAATCCCGCGTGATCTGTCAAATACTAATGCATGAAAATCCTAACCTCAAAAAAATCACCCGTTAGATGAACTGGAATCATCAGCTGATGACTCAACTGCTTGGGATAACATTCGCACCGCTCCTCTATACCCTTTTCTTCGATTTATTGCTGGGCGTGCATGGCAAACCTTTGCTATGTGGCCCATTTTGCCACAGTTGAAGCACTTCCAGAACTTAGCTGGACACTCATCAATTTCATGGAATTTATTGCATTTATAGCATTTTCTTTTTGACATAGATTTTTCGTAATGCCTTGTTAGATTTTGCATGTGGTTTTTGTTTTGCCACCCACGTGCTTCGCTGTTAAGTGCGAAAACCCCGCCTTCTGATATTTGCTTATTTTCTTCTCTCGTCATTTCAAAATTTACGGCACTTTTACAAGCAACTGTAAACGTAAGATCTTTCTTTTGCAAAAGTTGTTGGCGCAACTCACTGTCTTTAATACCGCACACGAATTTATCGCGCAAAGCCCTTTGTTGGAATTCTCCAAATTAACAATTTTCTGACAATTGACAATGCGAATCAAGATGATACTATTGTTGAGGAAAGAAACATTAATATTGACAACTCGAATAAAGAAGATGACGAAATGGTCGAAGCCGAAAAACAATCATTGGAATGCAGTTTAAGTGAGAATAACAATGAAGATAAAGTACAAATTCTTATGTCGTTTTTATTTGGCAATCCGGAATCTCTCTCCGATCCGGAATCCCAATTGAACACTTTTGTTGGCTTCTGATGATTCTGAAGTTTTGTTTGATTGTATATGTGAAACATCAAATGCGTACAATAATCAAAATCAAGAAAAATGTTTTTGAAAGCAGGGTTGGCCGAATTGTCACTTTTTAGAAATAACTACATTTGTTACGTCTGCTACGTAGTTTATGTAGTTAAATGTATCTAATTGTAGTTAATGTAAGAAATTGTAGCATTACTGTCAGTTATGCATTTGAAATTTGAATTTTTAAATTAAACGTTCAGTTATTCCTGCAATTCTTCATCCTTATGGTAAATGAAACTTTTTTTTACAAACCTTCATTAGATCATAAAAGTGCAAAATTGTTTTTTTTTCCTTTATTATATTGATTTTTTATGAATTAACTATATACATACATATGTAGCAGACGTAACAAATTGTAGTAAATTAGGCATGTAGTTTCTTCAATAAACTACGCGTAGTTAAATAATACGTTTATATGCAGTATGGAAAGATCGAGTTGGATTAGGGTCGGATTTTCGACCCACATTTCTACTCGACACCGCTGAGCGATTGGGATCGAGTCGAACGAAGCTCATTTCAACTCAATACAGGTATATAAACGTTCGAAGCGAGCTTCAAGCTCGCTTCAACACCTCATATAAACGTAGTAAATCATGTAGAAAATGTAGTGTAGTTAATTCGGCCAACCCTGGTTCGCACAATTTGGATACCAAAAATCACAGCTGTTGAGGTTGACGTTTAAGTATATGAATGTGTGAGTGCTTCTGGTTTTGCTTCTGATTTCAAATCCAGAAGCAAATTTCTCTTCTTTTCAGAATCAGAACTGTCATTTTTTCCCAATTGAACACTTTCAGAAGAGTCCGGAAGGCTTCCGGATTGCCAAATAAAAACGACATTAGACGATCAACTAGTCTACGTAAACCAGCAGATATGACAGACTATGTCACCTTTATGGCGAACCAGAATACTGAAAATCTTCCTATAAATTATGATGAAGCTGCTTACAGAATTAACAGAGAATGAAAAAGGAGATATGAGGCAAGATTAGTTTCGAAGAGTTGTGCGCAACGAAACGGTATAGACTATCAAGAAACATATTCACCTGTGATGAGATATAGTCCATTAAGATATCTTATAGCTGAAACTTTGAGTTTTAATACGTATATAGATCATTTAGATGCTACCACAGCGTTTTTACAAGGCGATCTTAATTACGAAACTTATTTGTTTATTTTAGATGGTATAACCGTTCCAAAAGGAAATGTTTTAAAGTTAAATAAATATATATATGGTCTTAAGCAATCCGCTAGAAGAATTTGGATTAATTAAATTAAAACTGAATAATGTATGTATATATGTTTTAAACAAGAATCCAAAAGAAATGATTATTTTAACGATTTATGTAGCCGATCTGTTTATATTTTGAAAAAAACGAATATTTACGAAATTCATTAGTAAACCATCTTAAGAAAAATTTTGAAATGAACGAACTTCGAGAGGCGAAATCGATTTCGGGTAAGCAAATTTCAATAGATCAAAAACAATATATTTAAAAATTGCTAGAAACATTTGAAATAATCAATTGCAATAGAGTGTAGTCAAAAATAAATGTTTATTATAAATTGACTAAAGAATAATGAACAATAGGTGGCAAAGACAAATTAGAGATGTCGAAAATCCCCTAGCAAGGACATCTCAGTTGCTGTTAATATTATAACAGATTTAATAACAATCCTGGACAAAAACATTGGTTAACAGCAAAACGAATTCTGAGATACTTGAATGGAACAATAGACTAAAAAATAAACTTATAAGAAAAATGATGAAAGAAAATCTATACGTTGATATATATTTTTCAAGCAAATTTCCTGGGGATTAAAAAGGCAAACAACAACTGCACTATCTACATGCGAAGCAGAATACATGGCAAAAGGCACAGCAGAAGTACTATGGATCAAAGGATTGGAAGAAGAAATGTTTAATGAAAAAAAAATAAAGCAACTTATATTTTTTGCGACAATCAGGGAGCGGTTTAGCTTCCAAATCAATGAAAATTATCATAAACGAACAAAACATATAGATGCCCGGCATTATTCTACTCGAGATACTATTGTCAATAATAAAATAAAACCATTTTAAGGTTTCTTCTGATAAAATGATTGCTGAAATTTTAACAAAACCTTTTTCTGGACCTAAAATTACTATATCTAATACATTAGTGGGACTTTGTAAATTATTTAATTTTAATGAAGATGAATTTTAGTAAAAGAAAAACGTTATGATATTATAAAAACAATTTTAAAATATTTTATTTTTAAATTTTTACAACATTTATTGAATAAATATAGAGAAGCGACGCGTTTCGGAAGTTCACTCCATCATCGGGCTTTTTACAAGTTTATTATTTAATGAAGATGTTAAATTTGAAAATTAAATTTACTTGTTTTGGTTATTATTAGCTGGCTGTGCTATCTAACTTAAATTAATTATTTTATTGCTAACAATAATAAAGATTTATATTCATTCATTTCAAATACCTTAAAAACTAAGGACGTGTTTATTTATTCAGGATTATTTTAAAGATTTAAATTGGTCTTTTCAAAAAAAATAATAGGACCCACCATACAAACGTTAAAAAAACTGTTTTCGAAAATTTTATTTTACTCAATTAGAATTTTGATAAAATGTTGTCTGTATTGGCTAATTTGTATGATTTAATTCAATAAAAGGTTTAAAATTAGGAAATTACTAACAGAAGCTACCATAGAACTATTTCTTGGTTTTTTACTTTCTCGTTATCGGTAAAACGGATTTAGATTAAATTTTATATATTTTCAATTCAATAACACGTTTTTAGTGACAATATCTAAAACCCCCCAAAACTTTAAAAGTTATAAATCTACATATTTTATTTTGTTCACGCTACAAAATAAAATGCACGACTGCGTCGCACGAATTTGCTCTTATGTAAACGACTAAGAATTTCAAAAATGAATTTTATTAGAGAAAAACTGTTCATAAGCATAAAATTAATTTTTTAATAAACAGTTGTAGTTGGAGCTAAAAACAGGATGCCATGTGATTCAAGCAAATATTAGCTTATGCAAGAACAAAAATTATAAGTATGTACTGGTTTCTTAAAAAAATAAGCTTTTATATACAAAATTTTAAAAATATTTTTAAGAACAAATTTTGGTACGCCAATTTAAAGTTTTTATTATTGTTGGAACAAAAATTAAATTTACAAAAAAAAAATATTGAGCCGTTTCTGAGATATCGAATTATCCAAAAATTAAAAAAAATTTTTTTTTAAGTTTTGAAACGCAATGTCAAATTTTTAGAAGCTTTTCCATAAAAAAAAAATTCATTAAAATCCGTTAAGTCGATAATGAGAAATTCAAAATTTGAAAAAATGGTTCTATAGTAGGTACAGTCAGTAACATCTTGATTTCAATTTTTTTTATTAAATTGTAGATCTTAAAAATTAATCAAAAGCAAAAAAAAATTAGCAAAATTCTCGGAACCATTTTCGAGAAAAATACGATTTTCGAAAACAATTTTTTAAAATTTGTATGGAGGGTACCGTTATTTTTAGGTAAAATCAATTCTTTTTTCTTACATCTTGTAATATATATTAAGAAACTTTAATTTTAGTTTGAAGAAAAATCGAGCATGGGGTTTTTGAAATATTGAGTTTTGAAAAAAAAAATTTGAAATTTTTTTTAAAAACCCAAAAAAATTATTTTGGAAAATTTGAATACCCAATACTATTTAAAATGCTGGGGGATTTAGTTAAAAAAGTTTTTCAAAATGGGTTGTACCGTTTTTGAGAAAATCAAAAACCAAAAAAATGGTTCCAAGGGCGCACCAAAAATAACCGTTTTTTGAAATTTTTTTTTCAATCATTTCCTAGGTTTAACTAAATGAAATTTTTTGATTTTTTTTTAAATCTGTGGGACAGTTTTTGAAAAAAAAAAATATACATATTTATAAAATTTCGAAAAAATAGTATGGCAGATACCGTTATTTTCGGTCTTAAAAAAAAGAAAAAAAGAGTATATATAAAAAATTATATCTACCAAGTTTAAAGAAAATCGGCCGAGCCGTTTAGGCTGTAGTCAAAAGACGGACAGACAGACCGACAAACAGACAGAATTGCGAGACCCACTTTTTTAGTCTTCGCTATAATCGTAATGTCAACTTTGATCAAAATATCGAGTTCGATTTCTTTTTCCGAATGCATAACTCGCCTTATATTACCTATAAGTCGCAAGTAAAAATATGTGTGGCTGGTTCTCCACTGAAAGCTTCTTTTCCCCTACTAAAAATGGTTAAAAAAACGTAAATGAATTGAAAATATTTCAAAATCAATAAATAGCGTAATCAACGATTCTTGTGGATCCACTTTTCAATTTTTAATATTTTCAAGTACATATTTAATAAATTTAGAAAAATTAACTGTTAAATGTCATTTCCGCAACGCCAGAACTCCTTCTTCTTACCTAATGAGAGCTCTTTTTCGGTAAATTAGGGTTCTGCAAAATCTTGCTGCGTCCGGAGGGTTATATGAGGAACATATGTACACACTAGGCCTGCCATAACTTACTTTGACTCACTCAGACACAAGATTGGAGTAAACGTAAACAAAATATTATAAAAACATATATATGTACATATATACATATGTATATGCAAAACAAAAATTATCACGCCAGTTTTAGCTTAACACTAACCGCAAGGCCTATATTTGAGCAGTTCTGGATGACTGTATTCTTGGTGGTATTCTTGAAAATAAAACAGACACTGTTCAAATTTGTATCCTTTTTACAATTACTGGTAAAGTGAGGGTGACCGTTTCGGTCTAAAAAAAAAAATAGAACGTTCGTTCGGCAAAAAAAAGAATATTACATGAACAAGACCTTCACTTGGTTACTTGATTTTTTCCGAGTCCTTCACGGACTTTTATGCCTCTTCCGCGCTCTTCTCAAAGGGGTCCTTCTATCTTAAACGCCTTTTTCGGTTTTTTAATCACACTATATAATCTGCCTCTTGCTGAATATTGTCGCATCTACACTTTCCTCAGCCAAAATAATTCTACAGGCGGCCGCGACTTTTCAGCTGCGTCGCTGACGGCAAAAATCCAACCTCACCTTAACAAATTTCGAGAAAACTATTTCCGGTTTCCTTAAAACTTCTTTTTCAACGCCAAACCAACAAATAATGGAACATCAAAAAACACTTACAGTAAATGTTTAACGTTGATTATAATGTTATATTTCATTTAATTTGTCTTTGAAAAATTCCAAATTCTTGAATTTTTTTCAACATTCAATGAAATCATTTAAGTAACAATGACTGGTATTGAAGCAAAAACCAACAAAATTAGAGCACAACAAGACCGTGAGCGTCGAAGAAGGATAAGAAATATCCTGTAAAAGGGGATGATAAAGAAAAGAGTTTTCAATATTTGCGCAAAAAAGAAACGAGCTAATTAGAAATGCTTATATAAATCAAAAAAACGGGTTCAAAGAAGAAATTGGAGAAAACACTCCGATCATAATTTTGTTTTCCAAAATACTCACCACCAGAAAATTTAAGCATGAAATCATGAAGTTTTAAAGCGTTTGTTTACCTTTTTTCAGTAAAAGTATTTTTAAAAAATCGTTTACATGCTTTGCAAGTTGGCTTGGGTAGAAGAAAATTACTTTGAAATGAAAACACTATTAGAAAATTATACAAAAAGAATCTAGAAGACACAGTCGCTGAGGTTGAAAAATGAAAATATAACCCTTTTTAAAATATGAAGGAAGAATTTTACATCAATTCAGCACTATCAAGAATTTGAGTTCTTATTTACTCGAAAACGAACATGTTTTTATTTTCATGTGTACCATACGCACATTTGTTAGAATAAATCTGAAATTGATGGTTTATCAAAGTTTGAAGATGGTTTTTGTTATTGGTACATTTAAATATATTTTTTAAGGATTGAAAATATTTTTAGTTTCTTAATTAGTCAATTTCAATTTTAAATGCAGAGAAATTTTGTACTTTCAAAACTAAACTGAACGATAAACTACGACTCATATGAACGCAATTATTTCCTTCTGTTTATATGTCCACCAATTTAAAAGCGGGTTAATTCGATTTAAAACTACATCATCCTTTATTCTATACTTTACGTTACTTTGGTGCGCGGAAGGATGCAATCGTTTTTTTTTTTGTCTTCTTATTAATTTATAAAGAACAAAAAATAATTTTTAACTTGATGTTGAGAGCCTTCGACAACAGAAAAGACTGGAAAAATCTATGAACCTACATGTACATGTACTATAAATACAAATTTGGCTATGTTTTAAAATGTTGGTAAGTCTGCATTTAGTTTTTAAATGAAGAAAAATTAAAAGTTTTCTTTAAAAATTTAAAATTTCACAAAAACTAGACATTCGTTATGAACTTTAGACCACAACTTACGATTCAAACGATGTATACATATGTGTATTTTTTGTTTTGTCTTTTTTGTTTTTTTTTTTCATAAGGAAAAAAACGGGAGAATATGGATCTTTACGCAAAGTCTATTCTAGAGCGCACTGCTCATACCATTCCATACAAAATCATTATTATAGCTGAAAATAACTCAAACTGATTCAAAAATTTATGCTACCATAAATTCGAAGAAAGGCGAAGTACGATTTAAATTTTAACGGGATTAAAAACAGCTTATATCCACCACATTTCAGGGAGATTACATACTTATATCGAGGATTTCAGAAGGGTCGGTTCATCTCATCGTTCTTTTACTTGCTTTTTCTCAAATTACAAATACTATATTAACTCAAAATACATTTTTTACTATAGGTATTTTGATCTTGTTGGTTGATTAGACAAGACTTCATCATAAAGTTTCCATTATTATTCTGAGACATTCAAATAGTATCACAATTATAATTATTAAAGTTACGGTAGAAATGAAATATACTAACATCAAGAAAGGCAACACATAAAGAAGTTTAAAGTTTAAGGCATTTTAAAAACCACTTTCCTGTACTCCCGCTGCGAATGAAGTTTATGTTTTAATAAACATACTTATAACAGGTTATTGACAATTGATATTTAATGCAAACTAAATGCCTAATGTAAGTACTCACCAGAAGATTTAAGTGCTTCAAAGGCATGTGGCACAGCTAACTGTGGTGCTGGCAAATCTAGAAATACTGCATCAGCCTTGCCTTTTAATTCGTTTGTGAATCCAAATTGGCAAACGTCTCTGTGGTACACTGTAACAAAGTCACCGAGTCCATGAGTTTGGAATTCCTCTCGTGCCTGTTGAGCTCGCGCTTCATGGAAATCGAATGTATGTAAATGCCCATGGGGCTTAACTGCACGTAAGAAATAATGTGACAATGACCCTGAACCAGTACCCGATTCAATTACAACACTACCCGGCTTAATTTCCAATTGAAAGAGAATCATGCTAATGTCTGGTGTGTAAATGATTTGAGTTCTATGGGGCAAAGTTTGAGTCCAGAGTTCTGGATTCGGTTGTAGGACATATGCCCAGCCGCGGGTAAGTTCAATTTTACTACCATACTCAACGCCGATGATGTTTTTTACTTTTAAAGCACCGAAACTCGTTTGGAAGACATACTCGATAACTTCACCTTTTTTGTTGACTATGCTGGGTACAGCTTCGATTGCATGCATACTATTAACACTTAGATATATAACTACAGTATCACCTTGTTCTATAACAGATTTCGATTTTAAGAAACTCATTTTCAATACCTTTGCTTTAGAATTAATTTATTGGACAAAATTATTTAACAAAACGCGGTTAAAAATGTAAACAAGAAAAGCGGCACGAACTACGAAACGAATGAAATGACAGCAAGACGTCAAAGAAAAACACGTGTTGGACTGAAAATTATTTGTGGAACGTATTTCGTTTGTAACTTAATGGTACGCTTACATTCCTCGTGTTCAGTGCCAACTATCCGCGTTCCTTTGGAAAACTCTCATCATACTGCATGCGTTTGTCCCAGGCATTTTAAATGCAACCAATTAACACTTGTGAAAAAATTATGGGTAAGCACCCAAGTAACTTAATTGCTCCACATGCATCATGCATCACATCTAAACGGGCAAAATGAATGATTATTAATAGATGCGTTTTTTCAAGCCCGAAGGAAATTAAACGAAAAAAAGTCGTTGGTAAAGAATTTAAATGTTAAATGCAACATCAACTGATTTCCCATGACTTAGGCTGGTATTCACTGAGCGCTCTTAAACGGCTCTTAACTTTACGAGGCTCTTAACTTGAAATTTCTTTGGGGTATTCATATTCACCAACCACTCACAAGTGTTTTTCGAAGTTCGAAAATGAGAGCCACTCTCTCTTGTTCAGGGATATACCCAAACTGTGAAATGTTGTGGAATGTTGGTTTTGACAGCAAATGTATACTCTTCTACTTGTCATTGCTCACATGGATTCGAGTCAAATGCGTGCGTGGCACGTCTAAGCGAACAAACTTTCGAAGAGAGCGCTCGTAGATCTTCACTAATATTGCTTGGTGAATAGGTTTATGAGCTTCTTAAGTTATGAGCGCTCGGTGAGTACCAGCCTTAGTTCTAAAAACTGTGTTGACAGTACGAACTTTTACTTATGTCGATTTCCTTTACTCACTAGGGATTTTGATCCCTTGTCAAATTTTTTCTTTTGGTGTGCGTATTTCGTATACATGTAAATCCCTCTTCAAATACGGATTCGAGGGATTTGATCTCTGTCACAAAAAAATCGATTTTTTTGGTGTAAAGGAACGTGAAATCTGTCGAGAGATCGAAATCTTCACACAGAAATTGATTTCTCATGTGTAAAGGAAATCGACATTAGTTTATATAGAAACGTTATTTCAGGTATTACAAGAAATTATTTCCTGTGCGTCATTTCTTTCGTTTTCAGTGTGGCATTTTGTTGAATAATTTTTTTTTTTCAATGCTTCTCCAACACCTGAAAAGGCAGCAATGGAATTTTGTATAACGACGTTGCCAAGCATCGTTTTTGGTACGTAGTTTCTAGTAAGTAGTGTCGTTATTTTTTCAATAACTTGAGAGTAATATTAAAAATAATGGTGCAAAATTTGAAACAGCCTAGTATTAAAGTATTAGTATGATACTATTTAACAATTTGCTAACTTTAAAGTAGTTTACTAACTCATTCTTAATTTTAAACATTTTCTAACTAGTATCGTTCCAATACAATTTTCTTAATAAATTGCTTTTAAATACACCTAAAACAATGCCAGTTCATATAAAAAACTAACTAAGACCTTTTTTGATGATTGTTAATGTCAAGGAGTCATACGAAGTTAACACTTTAAAAATGGGTAGAGAATAATATTCGATTAAAATTTGCAAAATCGATGTTTTAACCTAGTTTCATACTAAAACATGTTTAACATAGTACAATTTGAACTAAAATTGGGCGAAAAGGATTTCAAACAAATTGAAGGCTGATATGTTTTTATTTAAAGAAATAAAAATTGCAAAATTATAATTTGTTTTTTAAATTTTATTTTTGTTTTTTTTTTTTGTTTTTTTTTTTTTTTTTTTGCAAAGTGAAGTTTTGGCCATCACGAATGCCAAAAAAAAAAATAATAATACTGAAATCCTGAAAAAGTTCAAAATAAACGGAAAACCCAAATTATGCACGAACATACTTTTATAAGTTGCTAAATATTTTATATAAAAACATTAAAAATCTAAAAAAGCATGAAGTTCGTTTTTCAAATTGCTAAAACAACTCCTTAAATAGTTTTGAATTAAAACGAAATGTCAACCGATTAAGTAAATAATGAATTTATGTAAAAACAAAATTACAAAAATAATTTGAATACGTAGAAATATAAATACATAAATGTATGTACAAGGTGGCCCAAAATTAATCATCCTATCGGATGATGTTTTAATTTTTGCAAATGGCGTCGTACGTCAATTAGATTTGATATGTATACAAACAAGCAACGGAGCGTTATACTCCGTAAGAGCATGGAATAATTGTGTCGTCTTTTGATCGGTGGTGTTGGCGCAGTGTGAATTCCAGCGCTTAGCTACTCGAGTCGAACAGGCTTGAAACACAGCAGACCATGCAGGGCGTAGCCGCCACCAGACTGGTCGTTCGACCGAAAATATCGCCGCTGTGACCGCCGATGTCGTTGAGAAGGAAGAAACTTCAAACAGACGACTGACCTGACCAGGCAATTGGACATCACTAGATGTACCCTACAGCGAATTTTTGTGAAAGACTTACACCATGTTCCCGTTCAATAGGACATGCTCAAATTCTTCAGAAATACTTGGGTGATAGCATCATTACAGATTATACAACACCTGAGCTTGACTTTTATAAACCATTCCAAAACTGCCTTTCCAAGCAGAGAAGAATGGCTGAACAACCAACCCTACACCAGTGAATCAGCAATAGCAATATATGTATACTGATGGCTCCAAACTGGACACAGGTGTTGGTGCAGGCTTTTTCTCAGAACCTCTTGAGCTAAACAACTCACTTAGGCTCCCAGATCATAGCATTGTCTTCCAAGCGGAGGTCCTGGCAGTGACAACAGCTGCTAGACAGGTATCAATGATGGCGATACCACGGGCTGATATCACCTTTTACATTGGCAGCTAAGCGGCAATAAAAGCGATTTCTGCCACTGTGATAAAATCGAAGCTTGTCTCCTGCTGCCGCGAAGAGCTTAAAGTTCTTGGCACGCAGCACAATATTAGACTCTGCTGGGTACAGGGATACAGCGGCATACCAGGTTCAGAAAATGCCGATGGGTTGGCAAGACAGGGATGAGCGCTTGACGCTAGTCAAGCAGAGATGGTAAGTATCCCACTCTGCAACATTAAACAGAAAATTTCAGATTTAATCCTAAAGAAATCCAATGAAAGGTGGAGTCTACTTGACACCTATGTTAACAAGCAGAGGACTGACAAAATTATGCAACTTAGTAAGAAGTCCCTTCGCTTTCTTACGAGCATAATCACCGGACATAATTTATTGAAATATCATAAATTTAAAATAAAACTAAGTACAGATGACCTATGCAGAGGATGTGGTGATGAAGAGGTACCTGAAGACACATCACACTTTCTCTGTCATTGGTTTTTGGGTTTTTGTTTTTTAGTTCAGAGCAGAGTCTGAGTATTGTCAAAAAAAAAATTGTGTTTCTTTTTTAGTCCAGAGTGTTCAGAGCTTCAAATATGTGTTTCTTTTTTCGTTTTGGGCGTGTTCAGAGTGTATGCTCTATAAGCTCAGAATAAAAAAACTGAGCAGACAGTGTTAAATGCTTAACACAAGGATTTGACAAATAGAAATAAAAAGAATGGTGACAACTATGTAAGTGTTCAGATTTGTTTCAAAAACAACTCAGAGAGCTCAGAGCATGCTGGGTGTAGAGGATGTTCAGAACATGCTCGACATACTCGGATTATGTTCAGAGCTCTATTCTGAACTAAAAAAGAAAAACGCCTAACATCAACATCGGAGAGGACGATTTTGTGTTGAAAATCATCATGAGCGACCAGGCGGATTTCCACTTAAACGAGGAACTCAAAATCCGCATGTGATGCACGCATAGGGCAATTACATCCACTTTAAGCCACTGTGTTACTAGTGAACGCTACAGGGTCATGATAAGAAATTACTGCCGAAATTGGATGAGCTTGGTGAAAATATTGTTTCAACAAGACGGTACAACCACACCACACCATTTCAGACTTGTTTCTTTGGGGTGACTTAAAATCGTAGGCTTTTGCCAAAAAGCCTCAGAAAATCGCAGCCCTTAAGGAAAATATTCTACAGGATAATGAAAACAGATATTATCGTAAATCTTGCCGAAATTAATGGAAAATATTATTGGATATTACGAGTATCTTTTGCACTTAACAGAAAAAATTTTAAAGGTCCAAATATAGATTTCCATCAATCAAAACATTTTTTGTTGTAATAAGTAAAATAGAAATTTAAAAACAAAATTGGATAATTAATTTTGCGCCACCTTTTACAACATTTATTGAACATTTAAAAAAATAATAAAACTTAAAAAAAAAATCATTAATCCATTTAATAAAGATTTAATTTTAATTCAGTTTAAAACCTTAAGTCTCAAGTGTAAAGAAAATTAGTAAAGCCTTCATATATTTCGTTTCAAAAATAGGCTGTATATTTCGATATTAAGCAACAGTAGAATCGGACTTGGGTAGTACACCTTGGCATAATGGTAAGTGCGTTCGACTGTCATGCAGGAGATCTAGGTTCAATACGTTACCGATGCTATCTATACAAAATAAAAAAACCAACAGAAAATATATAGAAAAAATAAAGCCCCTTGCGAGAAATCTTCTAAGAACGATTTCTTATCATAAAAAGTGCTTCTTATCTTAGCCGATTGGACTTGGCAGAAAATTGTAAGTACCCCTATTTTTGCAAAACAACATGAACACAGGAACGGTTGAGAGTTGTAGTCATTAGGTTCAGGTTGGACTCTAATTTATTATTTTATTTTCTAGAAAAGTTTAGGATTTTATTTTAAAGCTTCCCTATATAAAGGTAGGTACTTTTATGTTCTAGGTATCTATGCTCATAATTTTCAATTATTAACATTAACACAACAAACAGAAACAAGTGTTGCTATGAAAATACCCTGTTTTTTGCCGGTTGTGCATCCTTGACGACAGCACATACGTTTGTAGGCCGATTTAATATACAACAGCAATACTTTCAACTATTAGTCAGTATTTGAATATAATAATTTCCGGACATGATATCCCGACGCGAAAAACTCCTTATCCAACCATGGGAGTTACAGAGATATGCAAAACATAGACAAAATGTCGTTAATGCTAAAGCAGCCATCGATGTCAAGACGCCTCTCAGCTATGCACACATTACTGGCAAGCCCAAGAAAGTCCAAGCCGAAAGAGAACGTTTGGAAAAAATAGAAAAGGAGAACGTTCGTCTGCTTCAAAAACTAGGTGATATTATGGGTACAAAACGGCTGAAGAACTTTTGGAATCAATCGCGACCAGAGTAAGTTGGCGTAATAAACACAGAATTGACGTTAAAGGGAATTAATATTCGAATTTATGTATCTTTTTTGTTTTTCTTAAAATTTAATTTTAAAGATTTAATGCTTTTGTTCTTTTTCTTTCTTTTTAATTGATTTTCAAAATAAAATTATAGCAAACTCCCAATGTTCAATAACTATCAATAACTTTTAAAAAATAAAATATTCTTTCATATTTCAGTTTTCTGAATCGAGAAAAACTTTTTGCGGTTAGACCAAAAACTTGCAAAACAACAACCAAATTAAATCATAATTCTAGAGGGCAAGAATTGGAATATGAACGATTCGGATCTTATAAGAGATGCCAAAGCTGTTCTGGAAGACCAATTGAAAAAAATCAGGTTATTTTGATTTGTTTGTTTTTGAAATTACAATTTATTGTATTTTATTCCCATTCATTACTTGTAGAAAATTCCTGAAGAACGGATTCCATGGCAACCACCAAGAAAGTCTTGGAACATTAGAAACATTGATGATTATAATTTTAAAAAATGTCTTAAATGTCATAAATTTTTATAAGCAGTACAAAAATATATATATTAGTATACATTTAATCCTTCTACATAATAATTGTTATTTTTTAGCAGGGCAGTAAAATCTCTTTGTTTTTTTGTAATAGTCTAAAAGCCCCTTTTAGACGATCGAAACAGAATTATAATTTGGTCGATTTCATTGAAATTTATCGGGTGTGTCCATGTTTGTAGAAGAAAAGTGACCCTTTTTATCACAATTGAGGGTAGACATCTTGAAAATAATTTAATGGACTAGATGTGCCACAAAAGAGGTCATAAATGAGTATTTGAAAGAGATTGGAGGAAAAACGACGGAGCCTTGGAGGACACTCGAATGAATCTCGTACACATATGGTGGTATGGATTAAGAAAAACATGGATAAAGTAAAATATGGTTCCTTCGAAATGATAGCCGTGACTTATTTCAATTATGTATTTTAATTTTTTCTTATAAAAAACTGAAAAATATGGTATTCCTTCTTGATAAGAGTAAAACAGTTTTGAATTTTAATACAAACGCACCCTTATGCTTGTATGAATTGTCAATATGAAGAGATCAATCAAAATTTAAATTGTTTAGTCCTGGTGAAGACTACGAACCAGCAAGGTTTGGAAGTTATAACTACCGAAATTTATTGTTAATGGCTGCAACCTTAGGAGCACTTACTTCAATTTTTGAATTTCTGTAAACGCAAAATTTTGAATCCCGAAATTCTGAAATTCGGTATTTTAAAATTCTGAAATCCAAAATTTTGAATATCAAAACTACCTTAAAATGTTTGTTACGAATCTCTGGAATTTCCCATGGAAAAAAAAATAAATTTAATATAATAGTCTTCATTGGTTGCACCCTGTTTTGTTCCGTATGTGGAATTCGAAATTCGAAAGGTTTTGTTAGTCACTGAATCCACTCAGGAAACAGTGAGTGCCAACTTTGTACAGTGGGTAGATTCCCGCCTAAACGAAAAAGAAACTTTAATAGGTCTTTTCCTTTCGACCACCAAGCGAGCAGCATCTTCACTTAAGGTACCAACTTATCCAATACAGATTATTATTTAATTATCCAAGTATCCTTTTTGGAACTATTCAGAATTTATTGCGTGGTCAGCGAGGGGTAAAAATCTAAATAGCCGCAAGAAGCCTAAACTGGTGTAGCATTAATAAATACTCGTATAAAGCAGCAAATTAACTTAAACCAGGACCAAGAGTATCTCGAGGTAAAATTTAAATTAATAATAAAAATTGTTTAAAACAACAAGAAAAGTAGAAATGTAAGATACATGTTTTTTTTACTTAAATCTAACATGCCCTTTTATCTTAATTATATAGACTGCTCTGAGCGAAACATAATTCTTCGTTTTGACATTTGCACCACGTGCACCTGTCTCCTGGTCAGTTGCATCAAGCATACGGACAGCGAAAGAGAACAAAAGAAGAACCAGCTAAGTCTTCAAGTTCAAGTTCAAGGCCAAGGCCAAGCTCTCTTCTTGAACCGATATTGACTGGAGCACTTGCCGTTTCACCCAGCCATATAGCTCAGTAACGGCAATTTTCCACAAGAGAACATCGAGCCAAGGTTTAATACCAACGAAGAAACTATCTGGGTTATACCAAAGCTCAGTTTATTTAAAGTCGCGGGAGCTATCGGCTGGCTCAAGTTGCGATCGAGCTATACGAGCGGGTGCGGTGAAGTGCGGGAAAGGGGGGAAGGTGCTCCGATAAGCGAGTGCCACGCGAAGGCGCAGTATTATTACCTACGAGTACCTAGAAAAGTGAAATTAAAGGAGATACATACAAAAAAGAAAAAAAATAGCAAAAGAAATAGAAGTAGGAAACCAAAAAAAAAAAATTCTAATTAAAGTTAAACAAGAAAAAAATAGAAAAAAAAATAAGTGTAATAGTGTTGGTTTGGCATTCCACTCATAACCAAACCAGTGTAAAATAAATTTGCTCAATTGGAACCAATGGAACTCTGTGCACGGGATCTCCGTAAGCGGTAAGTTTCCAACAAAATCATAACAGTTTTTCTCTTTTCCATAGGCCAAACTACCACTACCTTTTTTTGATAGAAATTGTTTATTTACTTTCATTTTGATTAATTATTTTTTTTTTGAATTAAGTATTTAACTAATTTACCTTTTTAAAAAATTTTGAATTACCTACCTAAAAAAAAAAAAAAAAAAAAAAAAAAATTACAAAAAATTGATACATTAACTACATAAATTAAGAACCTAGACAAAAACATTTGAACTACTTAAAACTATAAAATTTTGCTAATTGTCTAAAACAGAATTGCACTACGAATATAAAAAAAAACTTAAAACTTAAACCTATGAATTTGCTAAGAGAATATCTAAAAATTAAAAGAATTACAAAACTAATTTTCATGCACTAAATATTACAACTAAATATAAAAATGTCTTTAAACATAATTATACTCTCCGAATAAAAATTGCGTAGATCTAAAACATAATGTTTTAAATTGGAAAGATCATGGGGGTAAGTGGACGAAGTTATGATGCCGAGGCAATTTGTGTAGCTTAATTTAACAACTTCAATTAGAACAGGGACAGTTCCAAAAGACACAGGGGTACAGGATCTGTCAAGGCGTCTGCATGAGCAGGTGAAGGGAGGGAAATAGGTACCCAAGACAACAACAACATCTGTCGTCTATGAAGCTTGGGTGGGTAGAGATGAAGATATTCGTCCGCAGTCCTGTGTTTTCAAAGCTTGGCATGAATATATGTTTCCTTTGGTGCGACTTGGTATCTATGGGCAAGAACTACTCCCCAATCCGACGTCACCTAGCCGTGCGTATGCGAGCATGCCAAGTAAGGCTCTTAGGTACCCAGATATTCACAATCGTAGCAAAGAAATGGCGCCCAACGTGGGGCTTTTTGAAAGCCTCATTGTAGTTTTGTTTTCTTTAGGTCTTCATCAGTATAGTCCCGGTATAAACATTTCATTGTTTTCCGCGTTGCGACCGATTGATCTTCTGGAAAACATAAACTATATTTTCAGTTCATATTGTCTGACTTCTTTCCGAAGGAAGAGTCACTGCATATGAATGCGTAGTTAAATTTTAATTTTAAATAGTATGATCCATTGACTGGGTATATACAATGGTCAATGTTGCTACTATCATATCTTCTTCTCACCAAACCAAGCTTCCAAAATGCATAAATGCTTTAGCATAGTCCGTCCGATAGAGTTACACACAAAAAACTGTCAAACAAAATATCTTCACTTTTGAAGAAAAATAAAACATCAAGGCACAAATATAATAAACCACACTTACCCCAAATCAATGTATGAAACAAATCAAATAAACAAACAAAACTTTAATTATAATTTTCAAATACATTACGAAAAGTGAAATTCAATAAAAGATGGATAACACAAATGCACGTACTACTCGTCAAAGAGGTAGATTAAATAATTCAAGAGGCCGTGGTGCTTCCAATGTGAATAGGAACAATAACAATTCGCAGAACAATTCTCAGAACACTACTGATAGTAGAGGTTCTAGACCATTAGTTACAAGAACACCTCCTGGCAATAATAACAACGACAATAGAGATCAATTGAATGATCCTCAAGGTTCTCGGAATATCAATATACATTTAGAGGATAATCCTCCTCAAAATAATGAACCCATTGCGGGTAACGGTAATGCTAACGTGAACGAACAAGATGGACGGGGAGCAGAGGCTCAACATATTCAATCTCCATTAGATCAAAGGCCTGAAAATAGTAATATGCAAAGACCGACTCTTCAAGCAAGCAATACAGGAATCGAAGCTTTGACTAACGCTTTCAAGCTTATACTTGAAGCAAACCAAAAAGAATTCATCAAAGAAATGAAAGAGATTAAAACAATTTTAGTTGAACGCTTAGATGTCATGAGCAACCCTAACGTAAGTCAACAAGAAGTTCGAACTTCAAGCGCTTTCGAGCAATTTTTAAATAATGCGTCATTCTCAACGCAGAATAGAGTAGCTCAGCCTGTTAACACTCAAACTTCTCAAACTTATACCACTTCAGCAAATTCAAGCTGCAAGATTGAAAAATGGCAAATTTCTTTTGACGGAACCGATCACGTCCATGACTTTTTGTTCAAAGTCGAGACTCTCAAAGAACGCTTTCGTTGCAGTTGGGATCATGTCCTCGCAAACTTTCATGTACTTTTGAAAGGGAAAGCGGAGAAATGGTTCTGGTTCTTTTTAGAGAAAAATCCCTCGGCCACCTACGAAAATGTGAGACATGCCATCATAAAGGAATATAGCAAAGTTGAAAATGATCATGAGAAGATTCTTCAAATGTTGTCCAGGAAGCAAGGCTTTAAGGAAACATTCGACGATTTTTATACAGATCTTTTGCGTTTAAATGCCCGTATGAAGGAACCGCTTAGCGACTCCAAAATGATAGACATGATTAAGAAAAATTCTAAAGAAAACATCGGATTACTTTTATTCTCACACCAGGTTAGTGGATTGGAAAATCTGCGAGATGTCGCAAGACAAGCTGAGAAATTTCTTAGTCATCAGACATCCCAGAGGTATCAAAGCTACAAGCGTGTTAGTGAGATTGAAGAACCAGTCTTGGGCGAAAATAAGGATAAGTTCGAAGACCCAGAGGTCGCAGCTATCTCAAATAGGTTCGGTTATTCTCGAGAGCCACTTGATACAAGTAAATTCAGATGCTGGAACTGTGATCAAGTAGGTCATTCCTTTTACGATTGTCCCTCAGAGAAGCGAAATTTATTTTGCTTTCGATGCGGGGAGAAGAATGTTTCGACACCAAAATGTCGCAAGCATTCGTTAAACCCGAAGGTGAGCGAGATGGCAGCCGGGGACTCTCGTTCCACACCTCCAACCCCGAGCCAATAAAAGAATCCAATGAATCCTTACATAGCCATAGGCAGTGCAAGGATTCAAAACCATCTGAAAGTACAATACAAACCAAGAACAATTTTAATAAAAACTTAACCATGCAAATTGAAACTGAAGTAAAACCAAAACACTTTTCTAAGCTTTCTCTTCACGAGAGAATTTTACGTTACCAAAATGCAAAGAAAAGAATTTTTGGAGATACAAATAACCGGAAAGTACCTAAAAAAATAGTCAAGTGTAGAGAGCGTTATCAGGTCAGGAAATCTCGGAAGAAGACCTTAGAGGCAGCTATAATACATGACGTTAATGATTCAAGACCGTATTTGAACATAAATATAGGCAATGAGAAAGTTTATGCTTTATTAGACTCAGGTGCATCAGTCAGTGTTCTTGGGAAAGATAGCTTAAATCTCCTTGAGCGGAATTCAATTCCAAGTAAACCGTTTAAATCTACAATTAGCACAGCTGATGGCACTAAACAAAAGATTCACAGCTTTTGCCAAATCCCTGTTCACTTCAATAATGTCACGAAAGTAGTCGATTTCTATATAGTTCCAACTCTTCAACAGTCAGCTTATTTAGGAATTAATTTCTGGAAAAGCTTTAACATCATTCCACAAGTTATAATTCCTGAAATCTCTTCCATTGATAAAAGTATACTAGATGAGAATACAATTGAATTGACACCAGATCAGATAACGGATCTACTTAAAACGATTGATGAGTTTCCTTCTTTTGCCAAGTCAGGACTTGGAAAAACTCACTTAGAGGAGCATTATATAGACACGGGAGATGCTGTACCAATCAAAGCTAAGTACTACCCCCTGTCACCTCCTCGTGAAGCCGAAGTTTACGCTGAAATCGAGCGCTTACGATCACTCGGTGTAGTCGTTGAGAGTGATAGTGCGTGGAGTTCCCCGATAGTAGTGGTTCGTAAACCTGATGGTACTATAAGACTATGTATAGACTTCCGAAAATTAAATAGCGTTACAAAAAAGGACGCATATCCTCTCCAACATATAGGTGGATTATTGAGTAGGGTGAAGAACACGCATTTTATAAGCAAGATAGATCTTCAACAAGCTTTCCATCAGATTCCTCTCGAAAAAAGTTCCAGAGAGAAGACAGCATTTGCAGTCCCAGGAATGCCGTTACTAGAATTCACAGTAATGCCCTTCGGGCTCTGTAACGCTTCACAAAGGCTCGTTCGTCTCTTGGATAAAGTTATCCCTACAAAATTTCGCGACAACATTTTTATCTACTTGGATGATTTGCTAGTTTGTACTGCAACTTTTGACGAGCACATATCTATTCTTCGAAGTCTAGCAAAGTGTCTCAGAGAAGCAAACCTGACTGTTAATATGGACAAAAGTAAATTTTGCCAGAAGGAGATACAATACTTGGGTTATATTGTAGGAGAGGGATGCTTGAAGACAGATCCTTCCAAGTTGGAGGCGATCACCGATTTTCCACTGCCCAAAACTGCTCGCCAAATTCGCAGATTTGTTGGCATGACAGGGTGGTATCGCCAGTTCATACCCAACTTTGCAAGCCTGTCAGCACCTCTCACAGATTGTCTCCGAAAAGGCAAAGAATTCTCCTTGACCAGAGAAGCTGAAGACGCTTTTCAAAAGTTAAAAGAAGCCTTGACTACTGCCCCAGTGTTAGCACAGCCCGATTTCACCAAACCATTTATAATACAATGTGATGCATCAAGCTTAGGTGTAGGCGGAGTTCTGTACCAGTTAGATGATGAGGGTAAAGAACGCCCCATTGCATATGTATCGCAAAAATTTAACAAAGCGCAAAGAAATTACACTGTTTCTGAGCAAGAGTGCATGGCAGCTATCGTTAGCGTGAATAAGTTTAGACCTTATATCGAGGGTCTTCCTTTCAAGATAGTCACCGACCACTCAAGTCTCAAGTGGCTTATGTCACAAAAAGATTTGAGTGGACGGCTCGCTAGGTGGAGCTTGAAGCTCCAAGCTTTTGACTTTTCGATGGAACATCGCAAAGGTTCTTTAAACGTAGTGCCAGATGCACTCTCAAGAGGTGACATGTGCGAAATTACACCAACTGTCAGACAGTTCGAGATTGATCTTAAGTCTGAGTTCTTCAACTCGTTAGACTATGAAAATTTAAAAAAGAATATCGAAGATAATCAAGCAAATCTGCCAGACGTTTGCATTTCAGATGGCTATATATATAAGCGGGTACAATTTAGGACAGGTTCCTTGGACGAGGAAGAAAGCCTGTGGCGATTATGGTTGCCGAAAGAGTTGACAGAGGTAGCTATTACCAATGAACATTGTGCGGCACCAGGATGTCATGGTGGTCTTGAAAAGACACTTTTTCGCGTAAGACAAAAATATTATTGGCCAAAAATGGTAAAACAAATTAAGGCGTTCATTAGTGCCTGTGACATTTGTAAAGCAGTTAAACCTGTCAACTCAACCCTTCGTCCAAAAATGGGCAATCAAATTGTCACAGAAAGAGCAATGCAAAGGCTCTACATTGATCTTATTGGTCCATACCCCCGTACCAAGTTAGGGAACACCACAATTTTTATCGCAATCGACCATCTTTCGAAGTTTATCTTCTTGAAACCATTGCGTAAAGCGACTTCAGTGGCTATTTGTAAGTACTTGGAGGAAGATATTTTCCATCTGTTTGGAACCCCGGAGTTTATCCACAGTGATAACGGGAAGCAGTTCGTCTCTAAAGAATTCTCCAAACAAATGGAGATATATAAAATTCAGCATGTGAAGACAGGTCTTTATTCTCCTCAAGCAAACAGCTCAGAACGCGTTAATCGAGAAATAATTTCCAAAATAAGAGTATTTGTGGGTGGAAAGCATACAGAGTGGGATAAATATGTCTCGACGATTGCTTCGACTCTCCGAAGTGACTTCCATTCTTCAATTAACAGTTCACCTTACTATGCGTTATTCGGCCAAAATATGATCTTGAGCGGATGTGAATATCCAATTCTAAGAAAGCTTAAGGCTTTATCAGATCCGGAAATTAGGACGATTCCATCTTCAGATAGAATGCATCTCATTAGAACTCAAGTTAGGGAGAACCTAGATAAGGCTCATCTGAAAGCCGAAAAGACATACAATAGAAGAGCAAGTAATATTCGTTTCGCAGAAGGACAAGAGGTCTTTCGGAGGAATTTTGGTCAGAGTTCATTCTCGAAGCAAGAAACTGCCAAATTTATGCCTAAGTTTCTAAAATGCAGGGTGAGGAAAAGAATAGGAAACTGCTTATATGACTTAGAAGATTTAAAGGGAAAATTAATAGGGAGATTCCATGCTAAAGACATGCGCCAGTAGAGAAGAGACGTGACATCTGCAAACGGAAGAACAAGATTCGATTTCCTGTTCGTTTCTTCAAAAGTAATTTTTTTGAAACGAAGAAGGTTTGTTACGAATCTCTGGAATTTCCCATGGAAAAAAAAATAAATTTAATATAATAGTCTTCATTGGTTGCACCCTGTTTTGTTCCGTATGTGGAATTCGAAATTCGAAAGGTTTTGTTAGTCACTGAATCCACTCAGGAAACAGTGAGTGCCAACTTTGTACAGTGGGTAGATTCCCGCCTAAACGAAAAAGAAACTTTAATAGGTCTTTTCCTTTCGACCACCAAGCGAGCAGCATCTTCACTTAAGGTACCAACTTATCCAATACAGATTATTATTTAATTATCCAAGTATCCTTTTTGGAACTATTCAGAATTTATTGCGTGGTCAGCGAGGGGTAAAAATCTAAATAGCCGCAAGAAGCCTAAACTGGTGTAGCATTAATAAATACTCGTATAAAGCAGCAAATTAACTTAAACCAGGACCAAGAGTATCTCGAGGTAAAATTTAAATTAATAATAAAAATTGTTTAAAACAACAAGAAAAGTAGAAATGTAAGATACATGTTTTTTTTACTTAAATCTAACATGCCCTTTTATCTTAATTATATAGACTGCTCTGAGCGAAACATAATTCTTCGTTTTGACATTTGCACCACGTGCACCTGTCTCCTGGTCAGTTGCATCAAGCATACGGACAGCGAAAGAGAACAAAAGAAGAACCAGCAAAGTCTTCAAGTTCAAGTTCAAGGCCAAGGCCAAGCTCTCTTCTTGAACCGATATTGACTGGAGCACTTGCCGTTTCACCCAGCCATATAGCTCAGTAACGGCAATTTTCCACAAGAGAACATCGAGCCAAGGTTTAATACCAACGAAGAAACTATCTGGGTTATACCAAAGCTCAGTTTATTTAAAGTCGCGGGAGCTATCGGCTGGCTCAAGTTGCGATCGAGCTATACGAGCGGGTGCGGTGAAGTGCGGGAAAGGGGGGAAGGTGCTCCGATAAGCGAGTGCCACGCGAAGGCGCAGTATTATTACCTACGAGTACCTAGAAAAGTGAAATTAAAGGAGATACATACAAAAAAGAAAAAAAATAGCAAAAGAAATAGAAGTAGGAAACCAAAAAAAAAAAATTCTAATTAAAGTTAAACAAGAAAAAAATAGAAAAAAAAATAAGTGTAATAGTGTTGGTTTGGCATTCCACTCATAACCAGTGTAAAATAAATTTGCTCAATTGGAACCAATGGAACTCTGTGCACAGGATCTCCGTAAGCGGTAAGTTTCCAACAAAATCATAACAGTTTTTCTCTTTTCCATAGGCCAAACTACCACTACCTTTTTTTGATAGAAATTGTTTATTTACTTTCATTTTGATTAATTATTTTTTTTTTTGAATTAAGTATTTAACTAATTTACCTTTTTAAAAAATTTTGAATTACCTACCTAAAAAAAAAAAAAAAAAAAAAAAAAAAAATTACAAAAAATTGATACATTAACTACATAAATTAAGAACCTAGACAAAAACATTTGAACTACTTAAAACTATAAAATTTTGCTAATTGTCTAAAACAGAATTGCACTACGAATATAAAAAAAAACTTAAAACTTAAACCTATGAATTTGCTAAGAGAATATCTAAAAATTAAAAGAATTACAAAACTAATTTTCATGCACTAAATATTACAACTAAATATAAAAATGTCTTTAAACATAATTATACTCTCCGAATAAAAATTGCGTAGATCTAAAACATAATGTTTTAAATTGGAAAGATCATGGGGGTAAGTGGACGAAGTTATGATGCCGAGGCAATTTGTGTAGCTTAATTTAACAACTTCAATTAGAACAGGGACAGTTCCAAAAGACACAGGGGTACAGGATCTGTCAAGGCGTCTGCATGAGCAGGTGAAGGGAGGGAAATAGGTACCCAAGACAACAACAACATCTGTCGTCTATGAAGCTTGGGTGGGTAGAGATGAAGATATTCGTCCGCAGTCCTGTGTTTTCAAAGCTTGGCATGAATATATGTTTCCTTTGGTGCGACTTGGTATCTATGGGCAAGAACTACTCCCCAATCCGACGTCACCTAGCCGTGCGTATGCGAGCATGCCAAGTAAGGCTCTTAGGTACCCAGATATTCACAATCGTAGCATGTTTTAACACAGAACGATCATTAAGGAAATAGAAGGAGAATTGAGTAGGAGATAACGATGTACAAAACAGAGCTGGAAAAGGAATTCCACATTCGTGTGGTACGGTTAAAAAAAGAATCTTTATACTTGGCGGTACGTCTGAAATTAGGCTCGAGGGTATACTGAAGAGCATTTGTAGCAGACCGGAGTTAGTATTACGCTGAAATTGCTTAAGGAGAAAAATGCAACTGGCTATTACAACAGATCATCGTTTGTAGAAATAGCGATAAAACAGTGATAAGCAAGAGATATTTCGACAGTGTTCCAACGAAACAAATATTTCCGCAATCGATTTGTCGCTTATCAGTTTGAAAGTTCTATGTAATCTGGCTTCTATCTAGTAGGTGCAGTGATGTTCAGTATGAGAGTTATACTCAAGTTTTGGGCGTATGTATGCTTTATAAATAGTTGCCAGATCAGAAGGAGAAAAAAGTTCTTATATCGTCTGAGAAAACCCAAACTAGGTATGTATTTCGCAGGATTTTTTCAGCAATATCTAATACATACATATTACATATGTATGGTCGTTCAAAAAAAGTTGTAGAGCAACGCCCATACCAAGAATCCAAAGCTTTTTAGTCGATGCAAGTTCCATTCATGTATGTATAATGCCAAAGGTGGTATATTCCGCTTTAACGACTTAAGTTATCTTTTTGTTTTGGAAGTATTAAATTCTACAGAATTATTAATGCCCCATATAACAATACTGTTCAAATCTGATAACTATCTGAGAAATTACCTTTCGGGCCGATTATTACAAGTTGCAATGGATGGCTAGTACCCCTTAATATAATGGGTAGTGCGTTGGATTGTCAAACAGTAGGTCTTGGCTTCGATTCTCTGCCACTGCAGAAAAGTTTTTCAGTTTTTCAGGGGTGTACTGCCTCATGTGAGGAATTGATAAATCCTTTAAGAGTATCTCTTGTCATGAAAAGTGTTGCTCATTCGTCGTTCGGAATCGGCACAAAATTGTAGGTCCTCTACATTCCAGTTAAAAGCATACAGGAATGGTTGAGAGCTGTAATTCACTAGGTCCTGGTTCTCTTCAAGCTGTTGCACCACCAAATTTATTTAATGGATAGCTTCAAGCCCAAAATTCATAAAATAAATTCTGGTGTCCCCCAAGGTTCCGGCTCCGGGTGTCATTCTTCTATTTATTGATAAACGACGTTTTATCATGCATTTGAAAAGAAACTTTAGTTTTTTTAACTCATTGTTGGATCGAAGTTTGCATGAGTATGTTAGCAAAATTTCTTGGATGAATGAATTTCAATTTACAAAAGATGACAGCACAATCTGCGACTGCAGTCAATCCACGGATAGTTATAGTTTCAACAAAACTTCAGCGTTAATTTGTGGGCAGATGTAATTGTAAACAATTTAATCGGTCTCTTCAAGTTATTAGCCTAAGCTTATTCTACAAACTAACTGGAGTTTTTGCGAAACGAGGAAATTCCTTTGATTCAATAAGCTTCATCACACTACCAATAGGGTGGTGTTTCAGTCCACTGCGGTCGTGAGGTTAAGAATTGGCCAGATGAAGAGAACATTGATCGTACCTTAAAGTATTGTATTTTTGAAGAGCGCATTTTTAAAGCTTCATTAAAAGTCAGGCATCAGGAAGCTTCAATTCGAAGTGATACTCAAAAACGGTCTCTAGCATGCATACTTTGAGCACCTTCTATAATAGTTTTAGTTCATACATAAAATAAAAACAATCTAAAACTAAACAAAATTATTTTTTTTCATAATCTTTGGAGATTAAAGCAATAAAATACTTGCTTTCTTATTCTTACCTGAAGTAAGGTTTTCTTAAGTAGTTTCTAATATTTGCATTTGCAGATATATTTGCGTTAAATTCGGTTTTCGGTTTCTTAAATACGCGGTAAATGAAGTCCACATTGGAAATAGACTCTTACTATAGAACGATTTTTTTTTTCTAAAAACCAAAGTATGGTTCATTTATTTTGAAACAAAATTGCAATAATAATAAAATTTACTGAAAAGCCATTAAATATTTCTTAAATACAAAAAAAATTAGTCATTAAAAAACATACTATGTACATATGTAATGAATGAAGTAAATTTCGGGTTTTGTTTAACTTTGCTCGTGTGTCAAAATAAATTCGAAATAAATGGAATTTTTATAAAACATTTTTCTTATTGGGGCTTCCATTGGCAACTTCGAATTCCAATGAAAATTTCATATTTCGATTTATAAGTATAATTGTGTCTCTGTTTTATTATTTAAAAACAAAATCTACCGAATTATTTTAAGCTGCTTCCATTTTTTAGTAAATTTTTTTCGTTCGTGTTTTGTAGTTATTTAATGTTCATAATTTAAATACAATAAAAAACCTTATACTAGAATAGGGAGTGGTTAATTTGCCAAAAAAAAAATCATATTGATTTTAAATCGAAAAATGAATCAATTTTCTTGAACTATCTAAATTGAAAATAAATTGATTTATTTTAATAGTGGTAAAGCAAATTTCTCAATTCGAAAAATGTCATTTAAGAGAATTTAGATCCTTTCCCTCACTTTTAGCACAGAAACTTACAAACTATCAAATTTTGAAGAGTGAATGAAACGCACTACAGGATGTGTGTATCAATTTCATTTTTAAATCTTATGTCGATTTCCTTTTACACCAGGGATTTTAGGGATTGCGATCCCTTGTCAAATTTTGTCTTTTTAGTGTGCGTATTTCGTATACATGTAAATCCCTCTCCAAATACGGATTCGAAAGATTTGATCTCTGTCAAAAAAAAATCGATTTTTTTGGTGTGGTAAAAGTCAAAATTTGACAAGGGATCGCAATCCCTAAAATCCCTGGTGTAAAAGGAAATCGACATTATAATGGCATTTTGTTGAATTGAAATTTCTGGGAAAAATCCTGTTTGTTAACTCAAAAAGTTTTACAGTAAGAGAGAACGAAATTTCCTCTTCATTAGAAAGTTTGCAAATTTGTGTGTGTATGTGTATCAGAACTATCAAAACAGCTAGCTGTCAGTTTTTTCGCTCTTAATTTGAAAAAGTACTATGTTTAATGTGAAAATTAACAATGCGAATAGTAAATACATAAATGTCACTTGTGAAAAGTATAATTCAATTTAATTTTGATTAAAATAAACGTAAATTGCTAACAAAACCGAATTAATGGAATGTGATTGTTGATGTGTTTAGTTTGATTTCGATTTTTAATATGTTTAATATTCATATATACAAATTGGTGTCATGCTTTGCTATTTTGACAAGTTTTACACATTTTACAACCGAAATATTTCGTCCAGAAATTTTTATTTTAATTAAGCTAGAACGGAAACCACATTCTTTCGAATTCATTTCAGTTGACATTTGACTAAAGTAATATGAATTGATGGTGATGGTTAAAACTTCAAAGAAGTTTAAACCAAAAACACCTTCAGATAACATTGCACAGCAAACAATAACTTATAGTGGGTAGAGGTACAATGGTCCTTCGCTATTTACTACTTACGTGTGGATTTTCACTCCATATGTGACAGTTTGATTTGTTAACGTACATAATGCAAAGGGTGGGCCAAATACAAGTTTCTTTTTAAAAATGCAATAAAATGAACAAAATTAATTTTGTCCATGTGTTATGGCCTTATTAGTAAGAGCAAACATTCCCATTAATTATGGAACACAACGTGGTTCAAGTGGCTGTCTCGGCTGGCTTTGCAGTGGCCCATTCTATCACTCCAATTTTCCAAGACCTTGTTGATGGTTTCGGGCTGTAGCTCACAGATTGGTTGGATGATATTGGCCTTAAGTGCTTGAATCGTTTCTGGATTGTTGAAATAACATCGGTCTTTTGCTGTTCCCCATAAAAACAAAGTCCAAAGAGGTCAAATCGCTGATAACACGATTTGGGAATTTGGTGCGCAAAAGATTGATTGCGGTATGGGCTATGTGGCATGGCGTGCTATCTATCCTGCATGAACCAAAGGTCGTCCAAGCCTTCAATTTCAGCAAAAAAAAAAAGTCGGTTAACATGGTTCTGTAACGCCCACCGTTGACCAAATCCTTTTTCCCAGCCTCATTTTCGAAGAAAAATGGTCAAATGACACCAATCTACAATCCGCACCAAACTGTCACTATCTGTGGATGCATTTGCTTCTGGACAATAACGTGATTGTTTTTCGATCCGATACGGACATTTTTTTGTTTAAAATACGCCTCGCCAGAAAAGATGATTTTTCGCCCGAAATCGTTGTCCAAGTCAGGCTGCTCTAAGGGCCAAATTGAAGCGATAACTAAGGGGATGGCCGTGTGCCTTCAATTTCGGAGTCAACTACTGCTGCGCTAGAAACAAGCCTTTAAAAAGGTTTGGCTAATATGATCAGGCTGGTTCCTCAGGTTGGCGACAGGTTAATTCCCTGTCCCGTAAAACTTTTGAATTACGAGACCGACAACAAGCCTCGGAAACGGACTGATCACACGACGACAACCAATGCAACGAAAACTGAAAAACGATTTACGAATTTTCTTATGGAACGTACGATCGCTCTATAGAGCTCGAGCTGCTCAGCAGCTAGCCGATGCCCTGTCAAAATATAAAGCTGACATAACAGCTCTCCAAGAAATCAGATGGACAGGGAATGGTGTTCTACAGAAGAAAGAATATGACATATACTATAGCTGTCATACAAAACACCATGTGCTCGGGGTAGGCTTCCTAGTCAGCGAAAAAATGAAGTCTACCATCATCGGCTTTAACGCTATAAGCGAAAGGCTATGCACCCTTCGCGTGCGAGGCAAATTTACGAATATCAGCCTCATTAACGTTCACGGACCTACGGAGGAGTCCTCAGACGAAGAAAAAGAGACTTACTACGAACAAGTCGAGAGGGCCCTCAATGCCTGTCCAAGGTATGATGTTAAAATCATCCTTGGGGATTTGAACGCAAAAATAGGTCGGGAGCCGGTATTCAGGCATTACGCAGGCACCCATAGTTTGCATGAGAACACTAATGACAATGGACTTCGAGTCTTAGAATTGGCAGCATCGAAAAACATGGTCGTTGCGAGTACCAGGTTCCCGCGTAAAGATATCTACAAAGCCACCTGGGTATCACCTGATGGAGTCACTCGTAACCAAATAGACCACGTGTTGATAGACCGTCGCCACTACTCGAACTTGATGACGGTACGAACGTACCGAGGTGCCAATATCGACTCGGATCACTATCTTGTTGGTATGGTTTTCCGAGGGCGGATTGCCTTGCGAAGACGCATTGCATCCGCCGATCAGGTTCGAATCAACACGGCTGCCCTGCGCAATGAAAACACCAGTAACACCTTTGGTAATGCGTTAGGACTCGCCCTAGAATCACTTGATTTAGGGAGAGTAAGTCCTGGAGCCAGTATGCTGGGCGTAAATGAGAAGTGGACACGCCTTAAGAATATTGTCATTAGTACTGCCAACTCCATCTTAGGCAGCAGTCGTAAAAATCGGAACGACTGGTTTGATGATGAATGCAAGCTAGCGACTGAACGTAAGAATGTTGCGTACCGAGCAATGCAACAATCTCATAGAACGCGGGCACGCGAAGAGGAATATAAAGAGCTCAGAAGAATAGAAAAACGGCTACACAGACAAAAAAAATCAGCCTGGGAGAAGAACCTAATCCGTGAAATAGAAAATAGCCGAGAGCGAGGTCCGCACCAGGCGCGGAAGTTCTACCAATCCGTCCGAAACATGACGCAGTACACACCACGCTGCACATACTGCAAGGACGGAGAGGGAAATCTGATCACCGATCCTGAAAGCATACTTGAGCGATGGGAAGTGTACTTTAATGAATTGCTAAATGGTCAGCTCACTGCAGAGTGAAAAGGCTATAGGCCGGCTTAAACAGAACAAAGCCCCGGGAGCCGATGGCATACCAGCCGAATTATTCCATCACGGCGGGCCAGCCTTACGTCAAGCAATTCATGATATTATAGTACACGTATGGGAGCAGGAAGAAATGCCAGAAGACTGGCGAAAAGGTTTAATATGCCCCATACATAAGAAGGGAGATGTCACAACGTGCAGCAATTATAGAGGTATCACGTTGTTGAGTACCGCCTATAAGATACTCTCCTCTATCCTACAAGACCGGATAACCCCATACGCTAAAACCGTCATCGGACAATATCAGTGTGGTTTCATTCCAGGCAAATCAACAACTGATCAGATCTTTACCCTTAGGCAGGCGATGGAAAAATGTCTAGAATTAAACATCCCAACATACCATCTGTTTATAGACTTTAAGGCCGCCTATGATAGCATAGCCAGGGTAGAACTTTACAAAGCCATGAGAGAATTCGGCATCCCAAATAAATTGACACGACTATGTAGGTTGACCATGACCATTCACGCCCGCGCTGTGTTGAAACATTTAAAGGGTAATCATAATCCCTTGAGCGCGGGTAGATTATAAAAAAAAAAAAAAAAAAAAACGTAACAAGCCAAGTAAAAATAGCCGGATTGCTATCCAGACCAATCAACATCTTTAATGGACTCCGACAAGGGGACGGTTTGGCCTGCCTCCTCTTCAACCTGGCGTTGGAGAAAGCAATCCGTGACTCTGGCACGGCAACAAGAGGGACCATCGTCAACAGGTCCAGCCAGTTATTGGCTTACGCAGACGACATCGACATCATCGGAAGAACCGAACAAGCTGTACACGATTCCTTCATCCAGATCGAGCAGGCGGCACAAAATCTGGGGCTGCACATTAGTGAAGGTAAAACAAAGTACATGGTGGCGTCGAATGCGAGAGGAACAGTTGGTCAAACAATCAAGGTTGCGGAGCACGAATTTGAAGTGGTGCAATCCTTTAAATACCTTGGGTCAATAGTAGCAGCCGATAACAATATAGAAGAAGAAATACGCGGGCGGCTTCTCAAATCCAACAGAGCCTACTATAGTCTGTCAAAGCTTTTCAAATCCAGAAATCTCACCATAACTTCAAAACTGCTGCTGTACAGGACCATGGTCCTGCCAGTACTCACATATGGATCCGAGACTTGGGTGCTTAGCAAAAGGCACTCCGACCTCTTAGCTGCGTTCGAGAGAAAAGTCTTAAGGAGAATTGTTGGCCCCGTATGTGAGGAAGGACGATTCCGGAGACGGTACAATCATGAACTGTACGCAATATACCTTGAAGCAGATATCGTGACAAAAATTAAGCTCGGTAGACTCCGGTGGGCAGGGCACCTAGCTCGCATGAGCGAAGAGGAACCTGCTCGGAAAGTTCTTTGTGGTACATTCTATGGTAGACGACAGCGTGGTAGACCATGCTTGCGCTGGAGAGATGGCGTAGACCAGGACGCCCGAAGCCTTGGGGTGCGCAACTGGATGGCGTCGGCTAGAGACCGGGATAGGTGGAGAGACTTGTTGAAAGAGGCCAGGACCGGAACCCGGTTGTCGAGCCGATGATGATGATGATGATGATCTTTGAGCTCCTGGATCAATTAGATCTTGTATGGGTAGACCCAAGCCCCGACGCAAAATTCACCAAGTTAAAGTGTGCGAAAGTTCGAGTTCTTGTGCAAGGCGATGAATCAACTGCCCCGGATTCTGTACACTTTCACGGATTGCGGTGATGTGATGAATTTTGGCTAATTGATTACCACACCGGTCGTCCCAAATTTGACAACCAAACCATGAAGAGTCGAATGTGACAGGCGACCACGTCTACCGTTAAATGGGCGCAACGTGCTCAACGTTTGCACCAACGAACAAACATTTTAATAATAAAGTTTTATTATTTGGACGTGCTGTTCAATGGCATCATTAACAAACAACATATTTGACAGATGTCACCAAAATAAAAAAAACTGTATATTAACGATTTAAAAATTAATATTGGCGAATTGATCTTGGCGAGCTGAAAATTGTCAACAAAAATTTCGCCCCTTTCCCATCTCTTAGGCTAAGACCGCACTTGCGATTTTTCGTCGAGGCGATTTATAAGTCGTAGTCGCTACAAATTATTGTCATGCACGCACTTGCGATTTTTTTGCCGCGCGATTATTTAATCGCGAAAAATAAAACACACTACTTTTTATGTGAGTGCACGCATTTGCTACAAATAAGTAGCGACAGAAAAATCGCTTGAAAAAATAGAACTTGTTTCATTTTTATAATCGCTGCGATTTTAAAGTCGCATGTGCGTGCATTCACATTTAAGGCCATGTGTCTTACTTTTTGCGACTAAAAAATCGTGGATTAAACATCGCAAGTGCGTGCATGACAATTTCTCTTTGCGACTACGATTTTTAAGTCGTAGTAATTTAAATCGCAAGTGTGGGCATATCCATTTGAGTACATGTGTTTCATTTATGGCTAGGAGCGCACTTGCGATTTCAATCGCCCGGTTTTTTAGTCGCAAAAATAGAACACATGAATTTAAATGAGAATGAACGCACTTGATACCAACAAATCATGACGATTTAAAAGTTTCATTTTTTCACGCGATGCGATGTAGAGATGACAGTGTGAAGTTTTGGTAGTTCACATTTAAGAGGAATTCACATTATCGGTAATTCACATTACCGAGAGACTACTGTATACATTATATTTTATTGTATATTTGTAATGTTATGCTTAAAAAGGCGTTGCCAAAATTCCATCAATTTATCTTCTACCTGATTGGACCACAGCTTACATTCAGATTACCTCTCTTATTGGCTGTGTGTAACATATATTTTTAATCTGACTCACACGCACAATTCAGTTACTTACATATGGTTTACAGGTATCAAATTCTCTGTCGCCTCCTTACGAAAGTGCTCGTGCCATTGTATTGTTGCTAGAATCTTAATAAATTTGTATGAACGGGACATGCGCTTGTGGTAATGTTCCTTCTGATCGTTGACCCCGTGGTTTAAAATTGGTCTGAGATTGACATGTTATTGCCACTGCCGCTGCCGCCGCCATCATCGACCGTGCCGCTACTTCTTCAATCGAACACAATAATCGAGGGACAAGTTTAACTGCCTTCGTTTTGTGCTACCACAACGGTCTTTACAATATCGTGGAACAGGATATTTGTGTCTGTTCAGTGTGAATGAAATGTGCATGTTAATTAGGAGAACAAATGGTAGGGTTTCTGTTTGTTGATATGTAGCTCCATTGATCTTCCAAATGAAATAATAAAATTAACATTGAATTGATAATTTAAACTTCGAAATTAGATCCTAGGGTACAGGATGTTCATAAAGCGCTCCTTCAAAATGAAAGGGGAATTTTAATTAGGTTATTTTTGGTGAATAAACATCTAAAAACTGGTTGAGTTTAAGTGAAACATGCAAAGATGACAGTTTGATTTTTTATTTTTTTTTTTCAATATTTTTTTAGATTGCATTATTTTGTTTAAAAAATGGTCAAATCATGGCTTAGGCTAGGAACGCACTTGCGATTTCAATCGCGCGGTTTCTTAGTCTCAAAAACAGAACACATGAGTTTAAATGAGAATGAACGCACTTGATACTAAAATATCGTGATGATTTAAAGGTCGAATTTTGTTTCATTTTTGTGGCGATGCGATTGTCGTAATTAAAAAACATAGTCGCAGTAAGAAATTGGCATACAAGCACTTGTGAATTTCAATCGCAGTATTTTTTAGCCGCAAGAAAAAAAGACGCATGGCGTTTAATGTGAATACAAACAGATGGGATTTAATAATCGTAGCGATTATAAAAATGAAACAAGTTTCAATTTTCCAAGAGGTTTCTTTTATCGCAAAATTAAATAGATCAAATGAATTTGAATAATCCTGCATGGACTTGCGATTTTTTATTAAAATTAATTCTTGTCGGTATTAAAATGGGTTTCAATAAGAAGTGTTGTGTAATGGCTCTTTTGTTACTTTTAAAGTATACGGTTATAAGTGGCAGATTATTTAACGGTGAGCTTCATAAGATCCACGATAGTTTAAAAGAAGAGATACAAAAATTTGTGCAATGCAAATGCATGTACTCATATTAAAAGCAGTCGCAGTGTGTTTTATTTGTTTGCCATCAAATAATCGCACGGCAAAAAAGCACAAGTGAGTGCATGATAGTAATTTGAGGTGACCGTGATTTTTTAATTTCCGCGACAAAAAATCGCAAGTGCGTTCCTAGCCTTAGGCTAGCCGCGCACTGCTTGATTCGAGCAACTAAAAAGTTTGTGTTTTGACACAAACTAAACGATTTCCTAAAATAAGTTCGCCATTTTATTGAACATACATATAATTGAATCGGTCATTTCAAAAACCTCTTAAGTCACATTTTTTTCCAAAATGCTTTTTTTGCTGAAAATGGTTCCTTAAAGGGAGATGCGTATTCTGGGTAAGAACCACGTAAGTCTGAACATTCCTTCCTCTTCAAATAATACCGTAGGAAAGACGTTCATTGCATAAACAACATAAGTCAGTGACTTAAGACGCTGTTCACATTGGACTTACTCAACCGATTTATTTTGACGTAACGCCACCCTGTCGTGTTCAGACACAAAAGTAGTGTGAACACTCCAGACTCACTTTGACGTATTGTAGTTGTCATAATTGTTGGCCATTTGCTATGCCACTTCAAATATACAGTGAATTACAAAAGTAAGTAAGAACCTCTTAGTTCAAAGATCATTTCCTTCAAACAATCGATAGCAATGTTAAAAAAAAACTTAATATTTTTGTCTATAATTGATAAATGTATTTTGAACTAAGAAATAACATTTCAAATAAACCAACTGTATTCTAAAATTCTGCTTGTTTAGATTCATGGGTTTTTTCAAAAAAGAGCCGCTTTTGGCGATTTATTTTACTTATGTAAGGTTTCTTTCTAATACTTCGACCATGATAACCGGATTGGTAGAGCACTCGTCGAATAGTTTGAGGGTTATATGACTTACCTGTTTTATTTGGTTATTTCTGCTGATATCTTTGATGGGCTTACTTTGGGATTCCTCTTCACTTTCCTAACAATAATACGGCATTCCTGCTTGTCATTGTCATTAATCGAGGGTCATTTTGCAAACTTCCAATGTTATTTTATTTGATTATTTTGTGTATAGCAGATGGACTTTTGTTAACAATTTAACATTCTCGCACTTCGATTTATTTTCCAAACAGTGTTTGATTATATTTTTTTTTAAGGAGTGCTTACTCACTTTTGTGATACACTGTATCTTCGTGTATTTATGTCACAAGACAAATGTCAAAAAAAAATCCATTAATTTTCAATTTGTTTTAAAAATCCTGCCTCACTTTGACGTCTCTTTCTTACCATGAAGTGCGAACGAGAAAAAACACAGAGACATCAAAATAAGTCGGCGGAGTGAGTCCAATGTGAACACCGTCTAAGAGGTTTTTGCATGCACTACCAAAATGGCGGGAGTAGTTTGATATTTTAAATTTGCTTTGCTCTGATTGGTTCAACAATATTCAAATCTTCAATTTGATAACAACCTAAGTGTAATGACGCCTCTAGGCACATCTGACCATAGTGTTATATCTGCAAATTTCTCGTGTCAAACAAACTCAGTTAGAGAAAGAATTCCTAGAAGAACCGTATAGCAGTACGAGAAAGCCAACTGGAACGGTTTGAATAACTTTTTCAGGATCTTTAACTGGTCACTATGCTTCCTCGATAGTGACGTAGACTCCAGCGCAGATATGATAACTAACATAATTCTTTTGGATATGAAACATTTTATCCCGAATAGGGTAAAAAATGTATCGGACCTAAGGATAAATCATGGTTTGATTTGAGCTGTAAAGAGGTTATCAAGGAAAAAGAGGTAAGCTTCCGATGTTTTAGAGCCAACCCAACTGAGGAAAACCGGAAAAAGTTCAAGGCCGATCGTACTGACGTCCCTTCTTTCCAAGATCATGGAAACGCTGATTAATTATCAGCTTAAAAAATATCTTGAGGAACGAAAGCTTCTTAATGACCGGCAGTATGGCTTTCGTAGCCATATGGCTTATGATGGTTTGTTTATCTAACCGAAAAGTGGAACAAATCTTTACATTGTTTCGGAGAAAGTAAGATTATTGCACTTGATATTTCAAAGGCATTTGATAAAGTCTGGCATCTTGCTCTTTTATCGAAAATGCGTGCTTTCGGCATCGACGAATCCTTACTTCTTTGGATTAGAAATTTTCTTTCGAACCGTTCAATACAAGTTGTATTGGACGGATTCAAGTCCGAAACCCACCAATATAAATGCTGGTGTGTCCTAGGGCTCCGTTTTGTCCCCGACCCTCTTCCTCATTTTTATTAATGATCTCCTGTCTACAACTTCTAATCCAATTAATTGTTTCGCTGACGATAGTACTCTTAGCTTTTCATATTCGTTTTCAGACTCACATCCTTCCTCTTCGGATGTGAAACTGCAACGACAAAATATGATAAGCTCATTAAATTACGACCTAAATAGCATTGTACAATGGGGAATAAGAAACCGTGTCGAATTTAATGCTTCGAAAACCCAATGCTGTCTTATATCGTTAAAGCGAGATAAAACCCCATTGCCACTATCTATGTATGAGTGGCACTTGCATCAGTGAAACTGAACATCTCGATATTCTTGGTATGTACATCACGAACCACCTCTTGTGGAACAATAACTTACGCGATGCTGCCAAAAACGCCGCAAGATGTTTTTTTCTCTCCTTCTGATCTGGCTACAATCTATAAAACCTATATATACGTCCAAAACTTGAGTATAACTCAGCTCATAGAGCTAGTGCTCCAGAAACTTACTTAAGTCTCTTGGACAGTATTCAAAGAAGAGCTTTTTAAATGATTTATGACAATAACATCATTGACTCATTTACGTCACTCGAACATCGTCGTAATGTTTCTTGCCTCACCCTTTTTTACCGTTATTTTAACGGACTATGTTCTAGTGAAATAGCCAGCTGCATTCCTCCCCTTAAACAATTTAACCGTAGTACTCGCACTTCTAGGAATACCCATCAGTTTACCCTTGAGGCCAATTTCGACCGTACTGTGAAGTACAGAGATTCGTTCTTCAGCCGTACTACGCGAATGTGGAATTACTTGCCACGGGGAGAGTACGATAACTTGGCCGCCAAGATTTGATAACGGGTTTTTGTAGGGGGGTCAAAAACAAGCACTTTTTACTATGGGAAGGGGGGGTCTATCTCCCCCCGTTTAGGAGGTAGGGGCACTTTTAGAAAAAATGGTTTAAATTGAAAAAAAAAATATTAAAAAACAACGGCAACACCTACAATAAAGTGCTATACTGCGTTTGAAAGCCAGAAGATTGTTCTATAATCCTGCATTTAAATTTTATTACTCATATCAATAGTTTTTGAGAAATTCGCATTTAAAGTCCAAATTTTGATAAAAAAAACGTGAACAAAATGTTTAGACCGGTTGTTTTCAAAATTGTGAAATGAAATTGTAAATTAGCTAATATGTGTTTCATGTATCTATCAGTTCTTAATCGAACACAAAAAACCGCATGGTCCTATGTCTTCTGGTTTTTGAGAAAACCTCCGTTTAAGAGGTAGGGGCACTTTTAGAAAAAAAATGGTTTAAATTGAAAAAAAAAAATATTAAAAAACAACGGCAACACTTACAATAAAGTGCTATACTGCGTTTGAAAGCCAGAATATTGTTCTATAATCCTGCATTTAAATTACTCATTTAACTCATTTAAGTTACTCATGTCAATGGTTTTTGAGAAATTCGCATTTAAAGTCCAAATTTTGATAAAATAACGTGAAAAAAAAAGTTTAGACCGATTGTTTTCAAAATTGTGAAATGAAATTGTAAATTAACTTACCTATATGTGATCCATGTATCTATCAGTTCTTAATCGAACTCAAAAAACGGCATGGTTCTATGTCTTCTAGTTTTTGAGAAAATCGAAAATTACCAAAACTACTTTTTTTGATTTTTGGTGATGACGGTTATTCCATTTTAAGGATTAATGTTAATAAACATAATGCATCTTTGTTAGTTCAGTACCGCAATTCATTTAGCGTTACCCAGAATGCACCATGAGGAGGTAGAATTGCATCTGGGTCAGTTAGTCAGGAGTTAGTCAGTCATAGTTAGTTAAAAATGGTCAAAATGTATTAAAAAGGTGTGTAAGTCTCGTCAATAAAGCCATCGTCCGTACCATAACTGTCGAGTTCGTTGAGTTACTCTTTTATGGTGGGAAGCCGAGGATGTTTTGGCGGTAAATACTTTCTAAATTTTCGCTCTGAAGGGTGGGAGGATCGATGTCTTTTAACTATAAACCCTCACATATATCACCATCGGTATAACAAGGGTAAACTTTTTTTACATCTGATAAAAACTCTATTATTTGCGAACCCCAGTCGTCCTTATATTTCCTTTCTAGGCAGTATTTTCGATAGAAAAATGGTGCCATGTATTGGTGAACATGGTCAGAAGTTTGTTTTGGTTTTCAAGATCGTTTATTGTATTTTATATGTATTTAGTGGACATTGGATAAAAAGAATAAATTTGAATTTTTTTAAATACAGATTCTGTGAATGCAAAAGAAAATTTGCATGCACCCAACCTCGCACCTACCCCAAATCCTATAGTGTGCCCAAGCAGGGGGGTTGCAGGGGGGCAGCATGCCCCCCCATACATACTTTACTGTTTATATATTGTAATGTTGGAAGCTAGCACTGATTTATTTATGTAAGGAAGCAAATAATATCAAACATTTTGTAGAAAAGTACTTTTATTTATTTTCGATTTTCTCAAAAACCAGAAGACATAGAACCATGCGGTTTTTTGTGTTCGATTAAGAACTGATAGATACATGAAACACATGTAAGCTAATTTACAATTTCATTTCACAATTTTGAAAACAATTGGTCTAAACTTTTTTTTCACGTTATTTTATCAAAATTTGGACTTTAAATGCGAATTTCTCAAAAACCATTGACATGAGTAATTTAATTTAAATGCAGGATTATAGAACAATCTTCTGGCTTTCAAACGCAGTATAGCACTTTATTGTAGGTGTTGCCGTTGTTTTTTAATATTTTTTTTTTCAATTTAAACCATTTTTTCTAAAAGTGCCCCTACCTCCTAAACAGGGGGAGATAGACCCCCCTCCCATAGTAAAAAGTGCTTGTTTTTGACCTCTCTACAAAAATCCGTCATCAAATCTTGGCGGCCAAGTTATCGTACTCGTGCCCTTGCCACGCTCTGTCTTTCCCAGTCATTTCAATGTTCAAGAATTCAAAACTAATGTACACCGATACCTCCTTTTTAACCCTTCTCTTTTTTCTTAATGCTCACACTGTGTCTCTGGCATATTATGGGTATACGCTGAGTGTGCGCTGATTATAAAAAAAAAAAAAAAATCGTGTCTGAAACTACAAATTTTGGAAGAAATAAGTATATCAAGATATTTCTTTTTACTTCAAACAATTTCCGTCTCCCGTTCAATATGTGCTTTTAACCGACTCTTTTCCTTCCTTCTAAAAGACTTTCCGGAATTCCACAAGGTAACCATTTGAGTTCTATTATATTTATTTGAGAAATCCGTCATGTTTTCGATTGCCTGAATAACATTTTTATGCAGACTATGCACTTTAAATTCGTTCCCTCTGTCTGTCGAGTGTCAGTCCAAAAGCTCACTAAACAGCGTATGAAATTTTGAAGAAAATGACCATACAAAATATATTTTTTTTTAATCGAAAACTATGTATGTACATATTTTGAAACATATTGTTGCAAATTTTGAAATGTTTTCAAAATCTATGTTTCAATATCTGTTCAACATGTCAATTTTTTAGTTTCAAAACATACCTATGTGTCAATATAATTTCCAGTCCCAAAGTATGTCAATGAGTTTGAGATGATAGTTTAAAATATTAAATATTTATTTAATGACCTTCATTTTCACCAATTTTACGGTTCACTTACTTATAAATAATTCATTTTCGACAAACTTGGTCTCAGAGGGTACATACAGATTTTACTATAATTTTAATTTCATAGAGTTTGATGCATTTAAAATATTATATGCCCATAGAATTTCTTGCATAAATATTCCTACCCCTCATACCGTAGATATACTAATTATATACTCATATAATAATTTAAATGTTTTGCTTTTATACTATCCTCAACCTGTAATTAAGGCTTAAGCATTCAAACTGAGATTTATTACAGTAGCTCTTAACAACATCACGCTTTTTGTCTGCTCATCAAAATCCTATATTTACCATTAATTTAATCCAAGTTATGGTGTCAAAAATAAACAATTAATAGAACTAGTAAACGACCCGTCAGCTTCATTTGAAAAGCTTGAAATTTCCTTTAATCTCTTAGCCCCATCAAGAACAATATGGATGACACTTCAACAAAACCAGGTGTCATCTGTATCTTCCAATATGCCACCCACTCACTCTCGCATGTAAACATTCTTGTAGTGATCTTGTTGTCCAATGAAAACGTAGAAATCCCTACTTGTTTATAAGCTCCGAGTTAAAAACCCCTCCTCTATAACCACATAAAGTGCAAAAACAGGTTGACTTACTGTCACAAAAAAGCTTTCCAGCCAAGAAACCAGCTACAGAGCAGGAACGCAATAGCACTTTGCCGATAAGATACTTTAGTCTCAACATCCAGTTCTCGTCCAATGCTGAGCTTGCTTTTGCCGGTTTTCAATGAATGGTTTAGTCAAAGGGAGACGACAAGATAAGTCACAATCCAGCTATCATGGCCAGTTCCATTCAGTGCGGGTGCATACAAAAACTGTAGTTACCTATGGATTACCATTGGGCTCTATCGAGTGTTTATTCTTTCGGCTTTCATTTGCTGTTCTCATTCCTGTTGGTCCGTCCGTTCGATCGTTATTTGGCGGCCGTCGGTCTTTATTTTTTGTTCTTTATTATGAGATGCGTGCGGGATTCTCTGCGCGCGGTGATTTTAGTTTTACTTCAGATCGAAACGGACTAAGGTGTAATCGCGGTGTTCTTAAAGTGCACGTGAGTGTGAACGAGTTTTCGTAACGTGAGAACAACAACGACGACACGTCGATCGATGTACTCAATATTAAATTTTTTTTTGTTTGCAAATTCGTATTGTTACTTCCTACTTAAGGAGGGGGATATAAGTGTTGTTTATTTATTTTAAGCAAACAAAGGTGCTCTTATTTGAAAATTACTTAAAGTGAAAAATAAATAATTTAAACAAAAATTTGAAATAAAAAAATATCCGGGTTGATAAAAATCTTGTGAAAAAAAAAATTCCTTTAAATACGTCAGAAAAATTGTATTTTTTAAAATACCTAACAGAAAATATTTTGTGTTGGTGTGGTTAAAGTTCTCAAAAGTGGATATTCACGCAAATAAATGGGATTAAGAATTTGAGGTATCCGGAGGCAGGAAGAGACTGGCACGCGTCCTTTCAAAAAAATGTAAGCATCAAGGTTTGTCTTATTATTTTTTTTCCGAAAATTCTTGGATGTATGTACATCAATATGTATGTAGCAATGTTTTAAAAATAGGAATATGTTTTTCATCTTCTTTTTTGTTTTTTGGTTGAAATCAAAGAGAAATTAATTTTTTATTTTGGGTTGGTGAAACTAGAAATTTGTTTTAAAACATTGCTTATTAAATTATGTCAAAAAAACGGAAGGTTGTAAAGAATATCATCGGTAGACCAAATGCGTTGACAGATTTCAGTAGAAACAAAAGAGTTGTCGTACGAACTCGAAAACGTTTTTTTTTAGTGTTATTTTGTTGGTGTTTTTTAAGTACATACATACTTTCTGATTCAAATAATTAAAAATAAAAGCAATATTATCTAATTGTATATAATATGTATGTACATAGGTTAATGTACTCATATTCAATTAATAGTGCTCTATATTTCCGCAATATCAAAAATGTAAGCAACATACCTCGGCAAAAACTGATAGTTTTTCTGCTAAATACTTAGAGGAAAAATTGTTGGATGCGCTTTTTTAATTTTTCATTGAGGAACAGTTTTTAGAGCCCATGAGATTAAAAAAAATCGGTTTTAATAATAAAAATTCTAGAAGAAAATGTTTTTTTTTTGTTTGGAAAGGGATATTATTTTTATGAATTTAGTTCCACAATTACAGTTTGGTACTTAGCATTCACCATAAACTGGTATCATTAGGGGATGGATTTGTTCCATACCGTCTTAAAGTGTTTTTAAATATTTTTTATAAAGCTGTAAGAAACTGAAAAAAATACAATTTGAATCACATTTTAATACATCTCTTTGATATTTTCGAAGTAAGTAAGTAAGGAACTAACCTTTCCTACGGTCTTATTAATTAATTTCAGTACTTAACTGTACTATTGTATATTAATTTCCACCTCTCAACTATTCATGTGGGCATATTCCCAGGACTAAAAGGGACGTACAATTTTCTGTCGAATCTTAGAAAAATGGATCAATTCCTCGCAAGAGGCAGAACACCTCTGAAAAAGAGGGAAGGTTTAAGACATATGCATCAATAGTGCTTGTTTTTTAGATCGGGCAAAATGGGGTGGGAAAAATGAATTGCAAAAATATTTAGATTCATATCAATGCAGGGTTTCATTCCCTAAGCCATATTATTTAGGGTTTGCAGAGTCTTTTTCAAAGAGGAAGAAATGGCAAAGTTTATCGAAATGAAATATTTATTTTGGTAAAATCTAAGGATATAGTACATGATTTTTAGGTTATTTTAAATGTACCTATGTAAGAAAACAAGACGGTTCGTTTATCTTAAAGAAAATGTGTAGTATATTTTTGATAGATATTATGATACTATTGAAAATTTTTCCAAAGTTATACCATGGTTATAAAATTTGGATATATGTTTCATTTAGCATTTGAAGTAATAAGAAAGGAGGAGAGTTGTAGTATCGTTTAAATGTTGGTCCAGTCTTTAAAATTTACTAAAACATATTTCATATACTTAGATTGTAGGAATTACAATTTTACCTTCTTAATCTCTTCTTTGTGGATTTTGGGTGACTTGATGGCTTATGCCTTAGAGTGAAAATATTTTTTTGCATTCCGGCAATATTTTTTTTTTATTTATTTGGCTTAATACAAGCGATTAAAAACACAGACACTAAACAGGTGAAAGTTTGTGGGATGTTTGGTTGTGAGGGATCTTCAAAGGGATGAAACACTTAGATTAAAATCAAAAAGGCAATGGGTATAATTTGACAGGCATTACATTTTGGATATATGGTCAAAATAGCCATAGTTGGTTCGGTGTACAAAAAGGTAAAAAAAGTGGGACAGATCTGAGATTATATGGGTAATCTTTTGCTGAATCACTCCCAATAAAACGGGCGAATCTATTGTGCCAGTTAGGAGTTAGTGGTTGAAAAGTATATCAGCAATTGAAGGACTTTGGGGAAGTGTATGAATGTCTATGAGTTTCATGCGATCTTCATAAGGCGGTAAAATAAAGTGATATGACCAAGGCAGACCGCGTATAGTAAAAAGGAAAAACTGTCGCTGTGCGGCTTCAAATCTGCAGGAGTGAGTGATATAGTATGGAGACCATACCTGACTGGTATACTCCAAGAATGCTCTAACATATGTAATGTAGAGCGATTTTGTTACATACGGATTAGAAAAATCCTTAGATCATCGTTTAATAAAACCAAGGGAAGAATTGGCGTTGTTGATTATTTGGTCACTATGAGCACGGAAATTGAGCTCTTTGTCACAGATTATGGGCGGTACCAACAATCAAATTTAGAGACGACTTTAATATTTGAGCGAAATGAAGCATTATTTAATGGTCTCTATATAATTAACCATAATATATGCTACATTTTATTTTTTAGGTTCCGTACAAAAAATGGTTCATAATTTGGAGTTCATATAAATATTAAGTTCATAACATGTATGGCTAACTTTCTAAAGCTCCATTTCACTCAGATATTAAAGTCGGCGCTTAATTTCATTGTTGGTAAGGCCCTATGTCTTAATCACGGTTAAACAAGACAACTGAAATTGGCTCATCGCGGAGAAAATAAATTCCAAGAGGTAGGGAAAAGCGCTTTCGAGAAAAAAAATTCATGGTTCGGCATTTACTAATATTGAATTCCCAAAAGTTTTTGTTGCACCATATAAGGAATAAATTTAAATCATTTTTGAGTGAATGAGAATCGAAATGAGTGAAAATTAATATTTTTATGAAATTTTTGATCAACTTCAATGTTAGGTGTGTTTAAAAGTTATCTAAGTTCATTCTCATCGGCTGTGTTGGTCGTATTGTTGATTAAATGAAAGATTTTTTTCATTTCCATTTTCCCAACGTTTCGACTGTGATTGCCGTCTTCTTCAGGGAAGATCTTTATTTATTATACACAAAAGTGACAATACATAAGTGATACTATGTAGGGCGTACATGATACAAATTTACACGAATATTGTTGTAATATGTTTAAATATACAACTTAAAGTAAAAACAAAAAAATTTTTAAAGAAAATAAATAATTTAATTTACAAACCCTTCAGAAGAATTTTAGTCTAAGTTATGTCAAATTCTGGATGTGGTGTCCAAAACTAGGGAGTAGTAAACCGCTGAATGAAATGTCTTGTTTGCGGTTCATATTGTTTTTGTTGTTAATTGTGTGTAATATCTCTAGCGTGTAACGTTTGGATGGGTGTTTCTCTGTGGCACGGATTTCTACCTCTTCAAATTCCAGTTGGTGGCTAGTTTCAATGCTGTGGCATGCCAGTACCGTCTTCCCAGCATTTCTTAAACAAATGTCTGATTTATGATTCGCTATTCTTTGACGAAGTTGTTTGGTCGTTCCGATGCGGCAAAGGTTCCATGCTTCGTTTGGCTACACTACGTAGACTACTTAAGTACGGCATCCATTTCCCGTCTTATTTTTTAGACATGTAAAGAGGGAAGCCATGGAATGGTTTGAATTTTATGCACCTCGTCTTTCTCTAATATACTTTCCGATGAATGTTTTTGACAGAGTATATAAAGCTTCTTATTATTTATATTGTAAAGCCACTGTCTGACCTTTTTCTCGTTGGCGGAGTCGAATTTCCGATCACTCAACGCAAGGACTTTGTTTATTAAATTGGATGCAGTATTTATACGAATGTCTTTAGCTTGGCTTGATCAGAAATTGACGAGTCTTTCTGATGCCATATCTTTTTGATACCACTTGAAGGAGATAATTTGTGCGATGGGATTTTATATCAAGAAATGATATCGAGCTACTTTTTTCTCACTCAACCGTGAACTGAATTTTCCCATGAAATTGGTTGAGACATTTTAGCACATTATCAATTTATTATCTGACCGAAATCGCAAAAATATCATCAACGTATTTGGCAATAAACTTTGGTTTGTAACTCTCTTTGAAGCATTCATCGAGTTTCTTACTCGAATGTTAAAACTGCGATTGTAGGTGGGAGTGATTATCCCATTGGCATTCCCTGCACTTGTTTAAGCAGATTGTCTTTGAATTGCAGATAATTGTTTTTCTTGATATAAACCCCTAACAATTCAAGAAATTTTCTTTGACTCAGTCTTGTTAATTTACTTATTATTTCCCACTTCTTTCTAAGAGAAGACCAAGATGACTGCCCTGCATGAAATGGCGAAAATGGGGTCAGATAATGTAAATATGAAAATTACTCTGTACTGTCGGTTTTCCAAGTTGGATCTATCCCATAAAATGAACGTAGGGGAAAATAAAAAAAAAAGGAATGTGTGTACTGACATACGCGTGGTAGAAATAAAATTTCTTTTCCCTTACGGTTCGAACAATAATTCTAAAAAACATGTCGCTGTCTTTGACTGATAACGTGTCGTTTAGACATGTCACTGACAGCTGCATAGAACATTTCTTACCCCCAACGCTGAAAAAGAAGTTTTACTTAAAAAAAAACAAAGTCCTTAAGTTTAAGGTTGCTAATTTGGTGAGAGATTTTATCAAACGCTTTACTGTAGTCAGTAATCATAACATCTACTTCATTACCTACGTGCAAAGCACGAAGGGACCTAGAAACAAACTCGGTTATGATGGTGGTGGTAGATCTACCCTTGAGAAAACCATAGTGAAGAGGTGAAATTATTGATTTATAGTGAATATATATGGAGTCGTAGCTAATACTTTAAAAAAGCTTGGTAATTTGATAAGTCATTCCTATTGCCTTTCTTATGGATTGGAAAGATGAAAGTCCTGAGATATATACAGAGCTGAAATATAATAGTGAGAGGCTAAAAGAGTGCATTTCAGTAGAAAAATGACAGAAAGTCCGTCAGGGCCTTGGGCTATTCTTACATAAAATATTTTTATTTGATTGGGTTTATTATGAAAACGAAAGAGTTTGTGCTACGAACTCGAAATAAAGTACATACATACATATTTTCTCTACCGGAAAACTTACCAGAATATATTTTGATCTTCTTGCATTATTTTAAATTTTGTATTATTTTTACTTAAATTAAAACAAAAAAAAAATTTAATCTTGGAGAATTTCTTTTATTCTAATGGCGAAAAAGTTCTTCAAAAAATCTTCCTTGTGGATAATACGGAAAAATTTTGAGAAAAGTAATTCAACCGACTTATACTCATGATTACTGTATATCAAAGTGAGGAGAGTCCAGATTAAAACCCATTTGTTACCAAGGAATTTAAAAATGAAAATTTTGAACTTTTGGTGACTGAACTTTATTTAATAGAATTAAAGAAATACAAAAATATGTAAAAAAAAAAATAGTTTCAACCGTGTTTTTAAGGCTTTACCCAATCAGGTACAATGGGAAAATATGTACATATATGTATATTAATTTTTTACATGGACGGTTTTAAAGCATTCTCTTTCGACACACAGAGCTATGGCGCCTAACTAACAAATCCACCTGATTGGCATGTGACATACTCTGCATCTAAGAGGCTTTTCGATTTTCTTTGGAAAATGAGGCCCTTAGCTATAAGCCACGTTTGAAGGAATGCAGCGTTTTGATGTTGAAGGTTGGAGATATTATCTTAACTAATGGAATAAGCTGCAAATTTGTAAAACTTACAATCGTACACCAATGTTAAGCTCAGTATTAATGTAAATAATGGCCACCACCATTTTTTACCTCTAATTTTGATTAGACCGAGTGGTCGTGCAAGTCAAAGCCACCCATACATTTATTGTAATCAGCAGTAAGATTTGGCTGCTGAATAAACACATTTTTTTTGTCTGCTGATGACCAACCTTTTACATAAGGCATTGGCTAAATAGAATCAAAATTTGAATCCATGGTGATATACTCGTAATAATTATCGGTCCATTTCACAAAAAGTAAATTATTGTTGACGTCATAAACATGCTCAAAATTTCCACGTTTTTCCTTTCTTGAATTATTTTTTTTGGCTTCAGTGGTCATTTTCTTGTTCGTGTTTCCCTTGCAGTGCCAGCACCTCTGAAGCCCTTCGCGCTCAACAATCGCAAAAGCTATATGATGTGCTCAGAAGGTAATGGAAATTATTCCAAAAGCTTAAGTACAACTCGGGATCCCATGGACATATGACTCATATCAGCATTCACCTTTTTTGCACCACAATAAGTGTCGAAGTTATGCAAGTAACCACATCTACTCGTTAGGATCTATTTTTTTGAAACCAAAACGACAAGGCTTACCTCTTATGATCTGTTTCGAAGAACCAAAACATCTAATCATGGCTTTCTAAGTCTTGTCCTTATCTTGCGAATCTAAATGGTATCTGCGAAGTGAATGTATTTTTTTGATTAAAAAAAAAAACGATTTCGCGGCATGTTAAAGTGGTTTTTGTGTCTCCATCTAATTTCCGATACATGGACTCTCTTATACTATTGAGTAGTAACTACTGTTAAACAGAATTCCAATAAAAATTTCCAGGGCCCTATTCCACAAAAAACTTATCAACGTTTCACTTTGCACTTATCAAATTACATTTTTTGGCAATGTGATAAGTGTTTCTGTTCCACAATATTCTTTGCAAATTTCACTTTGCACTCAGCAAATCTTTGCAAAGACTTTGCGCTCAATATGCAAAGTGAGTGTGCAAAGTGTTCCACAAAGCATTTAATCATCTTTGAATTTCTGTCTCATCACTTTTCACTTTGCGTTTCAAGTTTATTTTGTTTTGTTCATTGCCAATCATCGTACAGCAGTGATGGGAGATTAATCGTAATTTAAATAAAATTGGGAAAATCGCAAAACTCGACTGATGTTGATTGCTTAAAATAATTGAAGCGTTCAGAGGAAGAGGGGGTTAAGTGACGATTGTAAAGTTTCGAGATACAAGGCTTCAAAGTTAATCGATGAGAACTTTTTTATGGTTAAGAACTAAAAGTTTTTGATAAGAATAATCAATAAAGCACAAAACAGAATTATTTCTTAAAATATAATTTTAAATTCATTTAAATAGTTCAAAGGTATTTTTTTCTTACCTATTCTCTCAAAAAGTGTACTTAACCCCTTTTTGCAAACAAAAAATAAAATCGTTTTAATTGGTAAAAAAACGAAGGGGTTAAGTGACATGTTTAATTTTTTTATTTCGTTTAGTTTCTTTATTAATATTTTCCTCGGGAGAATCTGAAATGCCGTTTTTATAAAACCAGATAAGCTCCTGGGGAATGAACTGCATTTGCTCCTTTAAATTTTTATTTTTTTCAGTTTAAGTTGCTTGTTTTTTTTTTCTCGAGGAAAAAAATGTTGGATTTTGTCGGTAATCGTATTGATTCTGATTTTAATATTTCTGCAAATGAATATTTTTCATTGAAGTATTCCTTATAAGAATAGGACCCATATTTGTCCATTCTTATCCATTTAACGTAGTCAGGAAAGCTTATTTTTTTCATTTAAAAATGTTTTAAGTTGTGTTTCTGATATTAAGTTTGTCTTGAAGATTGGATAGTGATCGAAAATGATCATGTTTATCACAATAGTATTTTTTTTTGCTGACACGTCTTATTGTCTGCCTATATTTTTCAGCAGTATAGATAAGTTCATTCTCCGTAATTCCTTTTCTATCCTTCCGAAATCCTTGAAAAATACTCAAGTGAAATATGTACTTAATAAAGACATTAAAATAAAGTTTTTGTTTCGCCCAGGGCAAGAATCTGTCCACGTTATTAAGTGTCTTCTTGTTTTCGTAAATTCGCACTGCTGAAAAATGTTAAGAGTGCGCTCATTACCTCAGTGCTTCCTCTATCTGCTATGTCTTCGGTCCATGTCATCATATAAGATATTTTAACATCCGAAGTAATGACATGTATTCCCAAATTATAAAACCACATCTGCCTCATGTAGAATACCTTTGATGTTGTTAGTTTGGGCAAAGGCATAGTTTGGTGCAAAACAAAAGTAATATATACGACGTTTGTCCTTCGAATGCAGTTTTATTCGATTTTTGTCGAGTTCTTGCCAAAGTCACAGGTGCTACATGTATCACTTCTCGGTAGGCGGAAGAACAAGTTGAATTGAGTAATAAAAATGTTTTAAAAATGAATTAAATTCAAATAAAAGCTCAAGTGACCTCAACTCCAAAGTGCGTTTCGCCCAGGTACGACAGTGGGCTCATCAGTTAGATGCTGTAAATTTTATAAGAGTTGATAAACGTCGACCAATATTTGCGTCTTAGAAGGCTACGGCAGCATCTAACTGATGAGCCCACTGTCGTACCTGGGCGAAACGCACCTTGGACTTGAGGTCACTTGAGCTTTTATGCAAATAATTTTATTCCACGGAAGTGTAATACTGACTTTCTGTCAAGATTTCGAGCAGGAAACAGCTATCAGTGTCAAAATAATCTATGATTTAAAGAGAAACCACTAAATGGCCCAACTTTCATTTAGATATGTTACAAATGAAGAAATTCACAATAAGGATTTACTTCTCAAATTAATGTTCACCTAAGCTTATGATCTAGTTCGTAGAGCATAACATGGCATAATATAAGAAACCATCAAATACTAAAAAAATCTATTCAGGGTACATAAAATATTTAAAAAATTATGGCACTATCTTAAATTTCATGTTACATAGAATATCACGCTTAAATAAATAAAATGAAATCATCGACTGAGTGTGAAAATTTGATATGTTCATAATAATTTGAAAGATTTAAGCTTACTTCCACGTTCTAATAATACACTAATTAATGCAAAAAACTTTAAAATTAAACAAAAATTTCTCCAACTTTTTGGTTTATTTAAATACGTCGATATTTTTTTAATTTCCATTCGAGTTTCAAGTTTTGTCACTCTAGAGACAAGACCAATTACTGAGCCGCCAAGTGGTAAAGGGAAAAGTGACAGATTACCAAGCTTAAGCGACAAATGGCAATCATTTTAGACGAAAAAATCTTAGTCATCTGATTTGGGCTAAAAGAAATTGGTTATCATGGGGTTGATCGATAGCGCTAGCCGTTGAAGTATGGACCGACGATGCCGCCAGCCTTAAATCCACGCCAAATAGTGGCTTTCTCTGAATGCTTTGCAATTATGGGTCGATCTCGTGTGGATATTGATCGTCGCAAATTCGACAATTTTGCTTGTTGCCGAACCCATTCATCCAGACATGGACGTCGTCGCTTAATTTTATTTTTCAACCCTGGAGATAAAAAAAAAATATGAGACAACCACCTTCAGTCTCAACATCGTGCCACACATCTTTCCTATCCTTCTTTCTCTTCCGTAACTTCACGCCCGCGCTGTGTTCAAACATTTAAAGGGTAATCATAATCCCTTGAGCGCGAGTAAATTATAAAAAAAAAAAAAAAAAAAAATTTGGAGTGAATATTCCAACCTCTTGTTGTCTGTGGTTGCTAAGTCTTAACGCATAGGTAAGTTGAAGTTTGTAAAGATGAAGGCCCGTGTCATCACGCAAAATTCGCTAAGTTGTGGTTTTTGCGAAAGGCCGAGTTTATCGTGCGCGACGTGGTACTGACTCGGATTATTTTTTGGTCGCCATAATCGTCCTTCCGAGAGGACTATTCGCAACATGGTAAATAAAGTCTAGTCGACCGATTCAGTGACCAATCCGCCAAGACACGTGCGTCAACGAAACGCAAGATCCGCCGAAAATATCGCCACTGTACGGCTAATTCTACGCCGTGCACAAGACCTCGGCATTTAGCGAGTTTACAACTTGGCGGATTTTGCGTCATGACTTGGGCATGGCCCGTACAACCTTAAACTATCCCAGGAGCTCAGAGTTAATGACCATAGACAACAATTTATGTTCGTTAACTGGGTTCTTGAGCATTTGGACTTAAATCATAATTTTGGACGAAAAATCATATTCGGCCATGATGCCCATTTATGGCTAATTGAGTTCGTCAGCGAACCAAGTTGGTGAATATGGATCGATCACAATCTCCATGAGATCCACCAGCGAGATCCGTGAGACTTCTTTTGTGGGTCACAGGTCACCGGAAACCACCACTGTCTTTAAAACCGACATAATCAATCCCAATGACTAAACTCACCCTTATTTATGGAAAATGAGACGCATTGGATGCTCGCCACCCAGCGAAGCATCGCTGGGCATTTGAATGATGTTGCATGTCACATAGGTATATGAGCGTTGTTAACAAATAAAAAATTCAATGATATGTTACGCACAGTTTGTTTTATTGAAATTTAAAAATTTAAACGCTTAATGGAAAACTATAGGGTACTCATTAATTCTGAAAGAAAAAAAAAATATTTAGTTCATTTTTAAATGCGGTCTTATTTATAAGATTTATAATGTATGATATTTTATTGCATTGCTTTACTTACTTTTACAATGTGCTTTATTGAAATCGTTAAAAAATTTGGAGACACGACAGCTCGTGGAGCAACTTAGGCATTGCCTTATGACTTACAGCTCTCAAGTATTTCAGTGTGCTTTTTGTCGGAAGGAATGGAGGGACATACATAAAGTTCGAACGCTTAAGGTTATAAAGTTTGAATTTTTTGAATTTTCTTACATTGTAAAATTTAATTTCAAAAAATTACATCTCACGTTTTGTAAGTATACTCGTAAATATTGAATTTGGAAGTTTTTTCTTTAAAACCTCGCGCAGATACGAAGTTAACTGTCCACAGTGATCGTGCGATTTGACGCTGTCAGAATTTTTTGGGAAGTCGCAGTTCCATGCCAATATACCGTAAGCGAACCGTGCTCTCAAAGTCAAGATAGCCCGTGTCATCACTTTAACATCTACTTTCTCTGATAGGTAGGCACGCTGTATAAATTGGCGTAAAGTCAAACGATTTTTGCAGAGGCTGCATGCATGAAAAGGAGAAGGATGGAACTACTCACCTTCTATGTATTGAAGTATGTATATAGTCTTGCGCGCTTCATAAGTGTTATATATCCATATTGGCAACCCTGTACTTGATTATTATTACTATGATTATTATTATGTTATTATAAATTAGTTATATAAGTCAGTCTTGAATAAAGTACCAATGAAGTAAGACGTGTTGTGCATTATTTTAATCAATCAGAATATAACAACGAGGATGGGATTATCCAACAAAATATAATAAATAGTATATAATATATCTATACAAACAAAAAAAAATTCTTGTGAAAAGAACTAAAAATTTTTCATTTGGCTTGTGAAGAGCAAAATACGTAAATTGTGTTTTTATACGTGGATCTTTAAAAATATGCCCGACTACGATAACAAGAATGGCATTCAAGCTCCTACTTTGGGATTGCTGGGTAATATTGGACCATTTTTAGCAGACGATGATTTTGAGCAGTACGTAGAAAGGATGGAACAACTATTTGTCCTCAACAATATAGAGGAAACAAAAAAGGCTCCATTATTTATAAGCTGCATAGGAGGAGAAGTGTACAAAATTTTGCGGTCACTTGTTTCGCCCAAGGCACCAAAAGATTGTTCGTATGTTGAGATCATTGCAGTTCTTCAACTACATTTTAAACCAAAAAAGAATACTCGCATGGAGCGTCATAAATTTCTTTCACGAGCACTGGAAGTTGGCGAGTCGTTGTCAGATTTCATAATCGAATTAAAAACTTTGGCAGAAAACTGTGAATACGGTTCATTCCTAGAACAAGCTCTGTGTGACAAATTCATTCTATCACAACGGGACGAGCGAATACAACGGAAACTTCTAGAGGAACCAATTACACAAACATTTGCAAAAATTTGTGAAACGGCTTTACTTATGGAAATGACGCTGAGAGAGGTTAAGGGAATGCGAGAAGTGAGTGCTGTTAGTTCATCGATAGCGGCATTTCGTCAAACGGGAAGGTCTCGATTTTTACCAGAAAAGAGACAGAGTTATCATCACAAAAATTTTAAGGAAAAGACCAGCAACATGGAGCAGAGAGGAAAAACATCAGAATTTCATGAAGATAATCATATTGTGCAGTGTTTTAAGTGCCAAGGCTATGGGCATTACGCAAGCAAATGCAGAAACAAACGCGTTAAGAGAAATGTCAGGTATAAAAGCAATTTTGTAAAAAGTATAGATGACAATACGCTCAACAATAAACTATCATATCTTAAGTTAGCTAATATAAGTGAAAAGGGCAAGTCATCTCTTCCTCTCATTATCAACATTAAAATAAATAACATTAACATAAAAATGGAAATAGATACCGGTGCTTGCATATCTATAATTTATTCCTGTTTACCTCTATAATAAATTTTTTTCGCACATTCAATTGAGAAAATTTGATAAAAATTTAAAGGTTGTCACTGGTATGGAAGTTGTTGTTGTTGGGGTTGTTGATGTTTCGCTGCAGGTTGATAATAAAGTTGGTAGTTTTGTGATGCCGTTGGTTGTGATCAATGCGAATGAGAATTTTGTGCCATTGTTAGGTCGTAACTGGCTTGATGTCATTTTTCCGGGGTGGCAAGACAAATTTGCAATAAATAAATTAATAACTGAACAGGATATAAAGTCTGAGTGTTTAAAAAAGTTCCCAACAGTATTTTCCAATGACTTTCAAAGCCCTATAATAGGACACGAGGCACAAATTGTCATGAAACCAGATGCTACTCCAATATTCCATAAGCCTTATACAGTGCCTTATGGATTGAGGGACAAAGTGGAAAAGGAGTTAGACCGTTTAATATCTGAACAAATATTGGTACCGGTTAGATATAGTGAGTGGGCTTCACCCGTGGTTATAGTTGAAAAAAAGGATGGCTCTATTAGATTATGCATGGATTGCAAGGCGACCATTAATCCAATGGTGGAAACCTTGCATTATCCTCTTTCTAGAGTAGACGACATCTTGTCAGAATTATCTGGTTGTACTGTGTTTTGTGTACTAGATTTGGCTGGTGCTTTTCAACAAATTAAAGTAGCTGAACCCTGTCGCAAGTACATTACTATTAACACGCAAAGGGGTTTGTTAAGGTACACGCGGGTTCCTTATGGAATTAAAATAGCTTCGTCAGAATTCCAGTTGATGACGGATAAAGTTTTGCAAGGGCTTACAAAAACAAAAGCTTACGTTGATGATATAATTGTTGGTGGTATTGACCAATTGGACTGTAAGCAGAATCTTTTTAAGGTGTTAGAGCGATTTGAAGAATTTGGGGTTAAAGTGCGAATGGATAAATGCACTCTTTTACAACCTTCGATAGAATATCTTGGATATAAAATTTCCAAAGAAGGCGTAAGTCCAAGAAAAACAAAAATGGAAGCAATAATGAATGCTCCATCGCCTACCGATTTAAAAACCCTCAGGTCGTATTTAGGTCTTCTGAATTTTTATGGGCGTTTTATCCCTAATATTTCATCGCGACTTTCGCCACTTTATGATTTATTAAAATCAAATAAAGAATTTATATGGTCACAAGATTGTGAAAATGCTTTTCAGAGTAGCAAAATGTGGTTGAGAGACAACAATCTTTTAACACATTATGATCCAAACAAGCCTTTGGGTATCGTATGTGACGCGAGCTCATATGGCGTTGGAGGGGTTCTTTTCCACATTGAACCAAATGGCGAAGAAAGACCCATCTTGTTTGTTTCAAGTACGTTATCAAACGCGGAAAAAAATTATGCTCAAGTGGAGCGGGAAGCATTGGCTTTGGTGTTTTCGGTGAAACGTTTTCACAAATACATTTACGGAAAACGCTTTACTATTTTTAGCGATCACCAGCCGCTACAAGTTATTTTCGGAAAGAAAAGTGGGTCCGCCGTAGCCAATGCTAGGTTGCATAGGTGGGCTCTCATCTTGTCTCAATATGACTATACGATCAACTATCGTAAAGCTTCAAAAATGGGAAATGCAGATGCACTTTCCAGACTTCCTCTGAAAGAGCCGACTGGAATTGAAAGCGAATTTATAAATTTCTTTAATGTTGCAGGAGATATTCCTATAGATTTAAATTTAATTGCAAAAGAATCTCAAGAAGACCAGATGTTACAAAAAGTCTATAATCATGTTAAATATGGTTGGCCTAAGAATATCGAGAAGGACTTGGAAAAGTATTTTGTTCGTCGAATGGAACTATCTGTACAAGGCGATTGTGTACTCTTAAGAGACAGAATTATAATCCCAACGTCCCTAAGGGAGAAAATTCTAAATACCTTACACGAGGGCCACATAGGTATTGTCAGAATGAAGTCGCTATCAAGAGGTCTATTTTGGTGGCCTAGAATAGATGATAGCATAGAAGATTTTGTAAAAACATGCGAGGTGTGTCAACAAACTTCAAATAAACCGAGTCCAGTTATTCTAAGTACTTGGCCGAAAACTTCATTCGTTTTCGAAAGAATCCACATAGATTTCTTTCATTTTCTTGGAATGACTTTCATAATTATAGTTGATACCTACTCCAAATGGCTAGAGGTTGTAAAAATGGGAAAAACGAGCGCCGGTGATGTTATCAAAGTGTTAAGAAACACATTTTCAATATTTGGATTGCCAAAAGAAATTGTTTCCGATAATGGTCCCCCGTTTGGGTCACAAGAGCTTAACAATTTTTGCATTGCGAATAATATTAAATTGCTAAAAACTCCTGTGGACTGTACCACAATCAAATGGTATCGCTGAAAGGGCGGTGCAAACCGTCAAGGCTAGCTTAAAAAAATATTTGATTGATAAAAAGCTACGCACAATGCCTATTGATTACAAAATTAACAATTTTTTATTTAAGTATAGAAATGCACCAACTTCAACAACAAATCTCAGTCCATCGCAGTTAGTATTTCAATTTAGACCAAGAACAAATTATAACCAAGTGCAAGCAAACAATGAAAATAATAACAATTTTAGAAAGAGGGAGGAATCTGAAAACAATAATAATAGATATGAAAGAACCGATCGAAAATTAAGAAATAAGAAAAAGCAAGTTAATGATTGTAAAAAGAATCCTAAGAAAAATAAATATAAATTAAATCATGAAGAAAATCAAACTATATTTAAAGAAAATGAAATGGTATGGTATAGAAATGTTTTTAATAATTCGGTTAATTGGATTGCTGCTCGAATTGTTAGACAGCTTAGTAAGAGTATTTATTTGATCAATGTTGAAGGAAACATAAGGAAAAGCCATGGAAATCAATTAAAACATAGATTAGATAGAAAATTAAGTAGCTACACTAAGATAATAAATAACACTAAAAATGAAAACGATTTAATTGAAAACAAATGTGAATCTGTAATTAGTATTGTAAGCAATGATGAGGAAGAGGATGAAGAACGAGATGAACTATGTGAATTACAAAAACCTATTGTTAAAAGACGTTATAAAATAAAAACCTCTGGAGCTGTTCTTCCTTCTCGAAGATCACCGAGGTTCGTTGAACAAAATAATAGAAAAACTATACAAAAATGAAATAAGTTTAATGTCTTATATTTATATGAATAACATAAACTTGATTGTTAATATAAGTTCGATTGTTATTACAAAACTTGAATTATATATAAAGCAATAAAAATATCCTAGATTCAAAAATTTTATTTACATATGTTTAAACTAAGTAGAGGGGAGTGTTATATATCCATATTGGCAACCCTGTACTTGATTATTATTACTATGATTATTATTATGTTATTATAAATTAGTTATATAAGTCAGTCTTGAATAAAGTACCAATGAAGTAAGACGTGTTGTGCATTATTTTAATCAATCAGAATATAACAATAAGGAGCTCAAAATGGTTAAACGAGTGGGGAATAACTTTCGTTGATCTATGTACTTATTTATTTATTTCTGACTTAATCCAAGTACTAGGACAATAGACCAAACATTTGTCAACCTGACAAAATCTGGTGCAGGGAACTAGGTCCACGGGTATCAAGTCCACTGAGGGAACGAAATCCACTTTAGTAAAGTGGCCTTTGCTCCCATGCCATATGGGAATCTAATTCCGAAAAAATGTAGGGTTTAAGTCCCCTTTGAATGTGAAATTAATTTCCACTTTTATCAAGAAGAAGTTAAATAAAGGCAATGCTAATATTTTTTTGAAAAATGTGCAGAATTTTAGTGTCTCTCCTAATTGTCCTTAAAAAATCAGGGATCTTCGATGCTTTCCTTCTTAGAGCTTTGGTGTAGTGAAACCAGTATCCGTTTAATGCAGAATTTGGAAAAACCGTTTTAAGGGCGTTTCGTAAACTTTGTTCATAGTCTGTTGTAAATGAAGCAACATTAAGGCTAGTCGCGCACTGGCAACTGTGATCGAAATCAAATAGTTTAATCACCAGTTGAAAGAGAACCGCGCACTGGCAACTCTTTACTCACGCTCGCACTCTTTTCTCTCTTGCACTTATAAAAAATAGCTCAACTGTTGCGAGGCAATCGTTTAGTTTCTGTCAAAACACAAACTTTTTAGTTTCGAGAATCGAGTTGCTCTAAGTGCGCGGTATCCCATATAATCCCATATGTTTCATTTAAGCAACTAAACAGTTGCGAAACTAATAAAATGCACGACTGGATCGCACGAACTTGCTCTTATGTAAAAGTACTTTGGAATTTAAGATACATTTTATAAATATAAAACATGGATTTAATGAGATAATAATGTGCAAATGCGGAAAAGTATGAATTTATGCAAATAAACCTTAAAAAATCGTTTTATTATTAAATAAATTTTTTATATAAGAAATTTCTCTAAAATTTTTCAAGAAAAAATTGTGGGATGCGAATTTTAAGTATTTAATAATATTGGTTTTAGGAAATTATTTCAAAAAATAATCGTTCATAGGTTTTGAAGATATTGATTTAAATTTTTTTTTTTTTTTTTTTAAAAACCCAATAAATATTTTTTCGAATATTTTTATATACAATATTATTTTAAACTTAAGGGGACTCCTGCTAAAAATTTTGGGTTAAAATCCTTAGAGCCGTTAATGAGAAAGTCGAAAATCAAAAAAACGGTTCTATGATAGGTACCCCTAATAACATTTTTCCCCAAATTTTTTTTGACCAAAATGTAGTCCATGTCCATAATATCACACTTAATTTTTTTTATCAAAATCGTTATAGCCGTTTTCGAGATAAATAAGATTTTGCATTACGGGTGTATGGGGGGTACCCTTAGTTTTGGAGCTAAAATAAAACTTTCAATTTCTCCTCTAGGGAATCACCGAAGACTCTTAACTACCGAGATTGAAAGAAATAGGTCCCGTTGTTTAGGCTGTAGTGAGAGGTACAGACATACAGACACACTGAAACATGTTTTTTGTGTACTAAATTTTCCTTAAAATTTTTATAAAAAAAATTGATATGCAAATTGTTAGTATTTAATAAAATACATTTTAAAACGTAATTTAAAAATTTAATCGTGTATCGGTTTTCAAGATATTGAATTTTCAAAAAAAAAAATGTATTATTTTTTTAAAAATCCAAAAACTATTTTTTCGAAAAAATTTTTAGTTTATATGTTTTCAAATGCAAAGCAGCTCCTGCATAAAAATTTTGGTTAAAATCGTTAGAGCCGTTGGTGAGAAATTCGAAAATCAAAAAAACCGTTCTATGACAGGAACCCCTAATAACATTTCCCCCCAAAATTTTTTTTCACCAAAATATAGTACATATCCATAATATCACACTTAATTTTTTTTTATCAAAATCGTTAGAGCCGTTTTCGAGATAAATAAGATTTTGCATTACGGGTGTATGGGTACCCCCCGGGAATCGGGAATCGGGAATCACCGAAGACCCTTAACTACCGAGATTGAAAGAAATAGGTCCAGGGGTTTAGGCTGTAGTGAGAGGTACAGACATACAGACACACTGAAACATGTTTTTTGTGTACTAAATTTTCCTTAAAATTTTTATAAAAAAAATTGATAGGTATGCAAATTGTTAGTATTTAATAAAATACATTTTAGTAATTTAAAAATTTAATCGTGTATCGGTTTTCAAGATATTGAATTTTCAAAAAAAAAAATGTATTATTTTTTTAAAAATCCAAAAACTTTTTTTTCGAAAAAATTTTTAGTTTATATTTTTTCAAATGCAAAGCAGCTCCTGCATAAAAATTTTGGTTAAAATCGTTATGACAGGTACCCCTAATAACATTTCCCCCCAAAATTTTTTTTCACCAAAATATAGTACATATCCATAATATCACACTTAATTTTTTTTATCAAAATCGTTAGAGCCGTTTTCGAGATAAATAAGATTTTGCATTACGGGTGTATGGGGGGTACCCTTAGTTTTGGAGCTAAAAAAAAATTTCAATTTTTCCTCTAGGGAATCATTGAAGACCCTTAACTACCAAGTTTGAAGAAAATACCTCCGGTAGTTAAGGCTGTAGTTCGAGGTACAGACATACAGACATACAGACATACAGACATACAGACATACAGACAGACAGACGGAATTGTCGGACCCACTTTTTTCGTCTTCGCTATCATCGTAATGTCAACTTTGATCAAAATCTCGAGTTCGATTTTTTTTCCAAATGCAGAACTTGCCCTATAGTACCTATATCGCAAGTAAAAATTGAATGTGTGCGCCTGGCCTAAGATTTCGTTCTATAAATGCGAAAAGATGTGTATAACATATTCGTTGACTTATTTGTGGCCAGAATATATATGAATGGGTAAGCCTATATGTATATATAACGGGTGATTTTTTTGAGGTTAGGATTTTCATGCATTAGTATTTGACAGATCACGCGGGATTTCAGACATGGTGTTAAAGAGAAAGATGCTCAGTATGCTTTGACATTTCATCATGAATAGACTTACTAACGAGCAACGCTTGCAAATCATTGAATTTTATTACCAAAATCAGTGTTCGGTTCGAAATGTGTTTCGCGCTTTACGTCCGATTTATGGTCTACATAATCGACCAAGTGAGCAAACAATTAATGCGATTGTGACCAAGTTTCGCACTCAGTTTACTTTATTGGACATTAAACCAACCACACGAATGCGTACAGTGCGTACAGAAGAGAATATTGCGTCTGTTTCTGAGAGTGTTGCTGAAGACCGTGAAATGTCGATTCGTCGCCGTTCGCAGCAATTGGGTTTGTGTTATTCGACCACATGGAAGATTTTACGCAAAGGTCTTGGTGTAAAACCGTATAAAATACAGCTCGTGCAAGAACTGAAGCCGAACGATCTGCCACAACGTCGAATTTTCAGTGAATGGGTCCTAGAAAAGTTGGCAGAAAATCCGCTTTTTTATCGACAAATTTTGTTCAGCGATGAGGCTCATTTCTGGTTGAATGGCTACGTAAATAAGCAAAATTGCCGCATTTGGAGTGAAGAGCAACCAGAAGCCGTTCAAGAACTGCCCATGCATCCCGAAAAATGCACTGTTTGGTGTGGTTTGTACGCTGGTGGAATCATTGGACCGTATTTTTTCAAAGATGCTGTTGGACGCAACGTTACGGTGAATGGCGATCGCTATCGTTCAATGCTAACAAACTTTTTGTTGCCAAAAATGGAAGAACTGAACTTGGTTGACATGTGGTTTCAACAAGATGGCGCTACATGCCACACAGCTCGCGATTCTATGGCCATTTTGAGGGAAAACTTCGGAGAACAATTCATCTCAAGGAATGGACCGGTAAGTTGGCCACCAAGATCATGCGATTTGACGCCTTTAGACTATTTTTTGTGGGGCTACGTCAAGTCTAAAGTCTACACAAATAAGCCAGCAACTATTCCAGCTTTGGAAGACAACATTTCCGAAGAAATTCGGGCTATTCCGGCCGAAATGCTCGAAAAAGTTACCCAAAATTGGACTTTCCGAATGGACCACCTAAGACGCAGCCGCGGTCAACATTTAAATGAAATTATCTTCAAAAAGTAAATGTCATGGACCAATCTAACGTTTCAAATAAAGAATCGATGAGATTTTGCAAATTTTATGCGTTTTTTTTTTTAAAAAAAGTTCTCAAGCGTTATAATTAGTGAAAAATAATAATCAACACAAAATGTTTTCAGAATCTTGAAAACTGTATTTCGAAATTAACTGGTGCTTTTCAAGATTCTGATAAAAATCGCACGATTTTTTTTGTTGATTATTATTTTTCACTAATTACATATATATATATGTACATATAGGCTTACCCATTCATATATATTTTGGCCAAAAAATAAGTCAACGAATATGTATACACAATACACATCTTTTCGCATTTATCGAATGAAGTGAAGTTACCTTAAGAATAAATTTAAAGACTCTGATAACTAACTGTAGTTTGAAGCTCGTTGTGAAATTGTTGTTTAAAATAAGTTCCCTCTTCATATTTTTGAGTGTGTACATATACTAAGTTCCCATAAGAAAGTTCCCACCTAGTATAAGAACTAAGTCCACTTTACTAAAGTGGATTTTGTTCCCACTGAGTGGGAACTAAGTCCCTCAGTGAACTTAGTACCCGTGGATTTAGTTCCCTGCACCACATAATCTAACGTGATGATATACTAGTTTTAAATATTTAATATTTATAGAAAATCTTTAAAAAGTTGATCGAAATCAGTTAAGCGGTTAGCGAGAAAGTTGAAAATAAAAGAAAACTTTGTATGAAAGTTACTATTATTAATTGTTTTGTGGTAATATTTGTCAACCAAATTTTCATAGTTGTTCAATTAAGCATTTAGAAAATCAGCAAAATTACATTACGAGTAAGTCTCAAGTCCTAAGTATAGACAGACATTCAGACAGAATTACGTGAAGCCCTACTCCCTAGTTCCCTATCATATTAATGTCGATTAACTCAAAATCTCTAAGGTCACAAAATACAAACAAGAATTCGTATACATACAATAAGTTTACCTGTTCTAATTATGTAATTTGTGTATGTTTTTAAAGATTTTTTAAACACTCTTTAATGAAATAATACTGGATCATATTTTAAAGTGGCTAAACTTCAATGATAACGCTTTAGCATTGATTTTTTTTATTCGTAAAATGAAGCCATTCACTAAGTTCTTAGAAACTAAAAGTTTAAAAAAAAATACGTATTTTAATAATACACTTTTAAAATTGTTTAAGATAAAAAATGATAAGTGTGGTAGGTATACAAAAATGTAAATTTACAAAAGTCACGAATCTATCTTACAAAAAATATAAAAGTAGATTGATTTCGATATCTCTTAATAAGAAAAAAAAAAGATTTTAATTTTTTAGTTAGAACAAAACACTTTGTAGATAAATCATTAAATCTTAAGTGGTATAGGAAAGAATCGGATTCCAACAAAAATTTAGTCTATAGTCAACTTCTAATATTCTTTAAGCGGCAGATAACACTATAACTATAACGTTGTAGTATTTAAGTTTTCTTAACTGAAGATTATTCTTTTCGTTATGTGGATTAGGAAAAAAGTTTTTAAAAAAATTCTTATACATAGATAGAAAATTCTCGAAAACCTGACCTTATCCAGAAATACAAAGTTCGGATTCAGGTTTATTAAGAATCTTCAAAAAAAAGTATTTAGCCGAATGTTAAATAGCTTTTTAAAAAAATGTCGATGGAACTTTTCTATCACATCGTGATCATAAGCTCACCATACTTGCAGAGTGTAGATTTAACAACAGTGCTAAATATCAGAGAGTATGATGTGTTTGTTTGTAAAGACGGTGCTCCAAGATAGATTTATCAAGGTTTGGGAAGATTTGGCTTTCTCATCTAGGTACGAGTATTTGGAGGAATCGGTTTCCAGTGAAATTTCAAATACTTGTGTGTTGGTTGCGGTTAGATCTAGAAAATAGCAACACTCTTGATTTGTCTGTGTTAATGACGAGTGCCCATTTACTGCAATCCTCGATTAAGTGGTTAATCATAAATTGGAGATTTTCGGGAAATTCTGACAGTAGCACTAGGTCAATAAATGTTTTCTGTAGTAGCTCTATAGGTCATTAGCCTATAAAATTACATTCACAATCTTTTCAACAATTCGGATTCCTCCTGTAAGGTGCGTTCCAACATCGTTGATAAATAATGAGAACATAAGAGTGCATAGCAGATATCCTTGCTTCACACTTGTATCTGTTTCAAACCATTCTGAGTAGTGCGAACCATTCCAGACAGCTCTGCTTTCGAGTACATTTTGTACAAAACATGAATGAACTTTATAGATAAGCGCAGTCGCGTGAGTCTGTAACGAAGTGCGTTTCGATTTACAAGATCAATTGCTAACTTGAAATCGAGGTTCGATTCTCAACTGCTGCAAAAAAGTTTTTCAGGGGTGTACTACGTGTTACGAGGAATTGATAAATTCACCAAGAGTATCCCTTGTCATGAAAAGCGCTGCTGATTATAGCGTTTCGAAATCGGCAGAGAATTTTAGGTCACCTCCATATTTCCAAACACTCACACAGAAATGTAAATGTAAGTTGTAAGTCACTAAGTTTAGGCTCTCCATGAGTCGTAATGGCCTCTTATTTATTTAAATATGATTTGAGTTGATCTAGAAACGCTAGTGAAGAATTTTTGAAAAATTCGTGTGGAATTCTGTCTTCACCAAGCGCTTTCCCGTTCTTCGAATTATGGATTACAAATTGTACTTTATCTTACATATAATAGTGAAAAACTATTTTATATCTCATCAGTAGAACCAGGCTCGACATACACAAAGAAGAGACTTTCCATAAAGTAGATCGTGGATCAAAATAATGTAGCAGTACCTAAGCTAAAGTTTGCGCCATTGATTACTGCAGTATTCGAGCGATGATCTAACTAAAGAAATAAAAAGTGACTTAAAAGTGTATGGGTCATTAAATTCTTTGGTGTTCCTCTTAATGAACCCAAGCATCTGATTTGATTTATTGGTAATGTAATCGATGTGTGGTAAGAAGAAAAGTTAAGCATCTATAATAACGCCTAGATCTTTTTTCTGTACTAAACTTTCTAAATCTGATTTATTGATTGAGTAGTTGAAATATATGGGTGAAGTATTACGGAAACAGGACATAACTTGATACTTTGAGACATTCAAGTTTAAAAAATGTATCTTGCTCCAATTAGCCAATCTATTCAAATCTTAATTTAACAGAGCACAATCTCGAAGGGATTTAGTGACCCGATAAAGTTTAAGGTCATCCGCAAATAGGAGACATAATGAATTCTTGAATATATCAGGGATATCATATTAATAAACAAAAGAAATGAAAGCGGTCCCAAATGGTTTCCTTGAGGGACACCACATGATACTAAGATTTGTTCCGAAAAAATGTCACCAATTTTAACTATTTGAACACCGTCGTAATGTCTCTTGTCTAACTTTGTTTTATCGCTTCTTCTATAAACAGTGCTCAAATGAAATAGCCAGTTGCATTCCTCCCTTGAAACAATTTCGCCGTAACACTCGTCTTGCTAAGAATGCCCATCAGTTTACCCTTGAGCCTAATTTCGGGCGTACTGTAAAATACAGAGATTCATTCTTAAGCCGTACTACTAGAATGTGGAACACTATACCCCACTCGATTTTCCCCCCTCATTGTGATGTACAAGCATTTAAAACCAATGTGCATCGGCATCTCCTTTTAAATCCCCTCCTCATTTCCTAACTGCTCACGCTGTGTTACTATAACATTATAAGGGTATTCATAACCCTTGAGTGTGTGCTTATTATAAAAAAAAAAAAAAAAAAAAAGAGTTAAATAAGATTTTAGCCAACGGAAAAAGTTTCAATGAAAACCAAACTGCAAAAGCTTTTTCATCGGAACCTGATGATTAACGCGATCAAATGCCTTGGAAAAATCTGTAAATATAATATCTGTTTGAAAACTTGATTCGAAATTATTAATTATAAAACTTGTAATTAAGGATAGATTAGCTGCCGTAGATAAACTGAAACAAAGCCTTTTATTTGAAAAGATAGTTTATCAAAGACTATCTTTTCAAATAACTTTGGCAAAGCTGAAATTTTACAGATAGGTCTATAATTAGTTACGTCCTGTTTAGATTCTGACTTAAATACTGGAGTTAAGTAAGACAACTTCCATCCCTCTAGGAACTGACCCTGCGAAAGCGATAAGCTAAAGATGGTCGTCAACGGTTCAGCTAAAGAAGATGCACATTTTAACAATAAGAAGGGCTGCCATAACTTCTGAAACGTCTAAAAAGAGCAAATGATTTTTTTTCAGGCATTCATACACTCATTGTCAAACCATTTATTTTTGAACTTCTTGTTCTTATTTGTAACGGTGTTTGCTTAAGAACTTTTTATACAAGAAATAAGTTGATTGGAATGTACTTCAGTTGACTCGAATAACGCGTTAAGACTTAAAAGATTGTTGCTCAACTTGTTTTGTTAAATCAATAGATCATCCTGTTTCATTTTGAAACGTAATTTTTTTTTGGAATTTGAAAAAAAAAATAGATTTCTTTTAATCGAGGTAATAAATTGTGGATACTTTGCTCCAATGACTTTTAATTCAGTCACGGCACTCAATCTGCCTCTGAAATAAAACTAAATCATTGATTTATCAAGGAATTATGAATGTTGATTACAAACCATCACAACCAGGATATCACACAGGCAAGAGCAGAATGATCAGGTACACGCCATCGCCAATAAACCTCATAGTTTTTTTTTAAAATAACAACATCGAAACATGAACTAAACTATATAGGGTGTCACCTAATTCTTCAAGGATATTTTGGAATATGATTCTCAACTACTATACTCTATGAATAAAATTGTTCTATAGTTTTCGTTAACATGGGTCAAGGTAGACCAAAGTAGGACTTTCCTTAATTCCCCGAAAAATGATGTCAACATTCGAAATAGACCCAAACTGTAAAACGATTTTTTTCTTAAAATATACCCAAGAATCATATTCCAAAATATCCTTGACAAATAAGGGGACACCCTCTAAAGAGTTAAAGTGACACTGTACAAAGTGGGAGGTTTTTAATAAAAATATGACAGCATATATCATACGGCGAAGAAACGTGATTGAATGTAATTTTTGGATAGCTCTGTGGATAGAACGATTTTATTTCTGCAATTTTACATTGTCGTAGAAAGTAAGAAAACCTCAAATAAGCTATACCGTCTGTATATATATTTGTATGTGTCCTTGTTGAAATTTTAATTTTACCAAATATTTTAAATATTTTAAAGTAAAAAAAAAAAGCATTTTATTTCACCGTTGAATATTTTAGTGTTAACAATTATCTTACATCCCATGACAACTTTCATTGACCTCTATAAAGGCTGTGCAAATATCAGAGTCATCGAATATTCCAAATCGTTTGGCAAAACATTACTTTGCTCGTGTTGATAAAATAATATTTACAATTCTCATAATTTAATACCGAATGGCGTATACGGGTTGAAAAAAAAAATTAATTTGCACTACCAAACCATTTAATACAGATGATAAAACTTGATGATTTCAAAATTGTGAATTTAAGGCCTTCAATCTAAAATTAGAGCAGACAGAGTATTATTGGTGTTTATACTTTAACCAAACTCAATATAAAATATGGAAAAGTATCTAATTTATTATTTCATCAATTTTTTTTTCTTTTAAATCTCACACTCCTACGCCTATTGCTCATTTTTTTTTGTCGTTTCCCTTGCTTGAAATAAAAAATACACTTTTATAGATGTAATTAATCTTTTTTACAAACACTTTTGTGAGTCAATATTCGTAACTGTTGGAAGTGCCAAAGGTTTCATCAATCATCAGTTAGTTGAAAATCAGATAAAACTAACACGAAATTAAAGATTATGTTCTTTTCATTAAATGGAATTGTATGGGGTAGTTCATAGATAATGTAGCTATAAACTGAGTAAAGATATGTTGAAGGTTAAAAAATTCCAATTGTTGTCGTCTTTCTTTAAAGAAGTTTGATTTTATTTGAACTTTGAGGTATCAATTCAGTTTCATATTTCAGAACGAAGAGATTCTGTTCAGATTTTGTAAATGATATCACATACAAAAAATGCAAGATGAATAATGAACACGTCTACTTTTGCGTGTTAAGTTGTGGGTAACCACACCCTATTAAAGTACGCATTTTGATGAGTTTTTCATTCAAATTATTCACGCTTTAGAAAATTCACTAGAAGTAAGTGAGAATTGTATACATTTTGTAAGGATTGATTTCGATTTTTAAAATTGCATTCTTATTAGTAGTTTTTGAATCAAAATAGGTCCTCCCAATCAAATAGATATACTGTATTAATCCCACGATAAAGCCAGGAAGGGTAAGAAGTGATGCTTTTTCTTCCTGGCTTAGGTAAGCTCGTCGGTCGGTGGCCAGGATTTTTCCCAAAGATGCAACAACACTTGGGTTTGGAGGGTCTAAACTCCGAATGGAATAGCTTTTATTAATACTCCTAAGCTCTCAAACATTTCATTTCTAACACGGTATTTCATGTAATGTAGTTTACAATATTTCCTATTTCTCTTAAGATAAATAACATTCTTTCGTATAATACAATATTCAATAGCTTAAAATAACTAACACGGTACCTTATATAAATATAATGTGTCCCCCTCCCCATTACGCAATCTTGGGAACAAAATGGTCGGAGATTCTTTGAAGAGAACCTTGTCGCTACCCACCCTTAAAGAAGAATACGAAGGAACTAAATGGTGGGATCCTTATTGGAAGCCCTATGTCCTATCCCTAGAACGCAATCTAGGGAATTAAACGGTTAGAATTTTCGGGGGAAAACCTGTCCAGTGAGGTACTAGAAAAGGTATCCAAAGGAACTAAACGGTCGGGTATTGTTAAGGAAAGCCATTGTCCCTAGCACGCAATCCACCTGAAAAGGAGCTTAACGGAACAAAACGGATTGGCAAATAACTAAGTAATAAATAATACTCCTAATGAAGCTTACGCCCAACTCTAGCTTATATCCTTACAATTTATAACAAACATTTAGATCGCCTTGGCTTCACAAATGGAGTAATGTCTCTCTGTCATCGAAACACCTTATGAAAGGTTTTTGTTTACGGCCCAGTCTTAAATTCTCTATATTGGTATCCACACTTAGGCGATAAAAAAAAAGACAATTTTGTCATTTTTTCAACTTCTTCTTACCAAATATGCGGCTTAAAGTCAGTGTGAATTGAGAAGATAAGAGACAAAATTTGTATTGAATTTCAAGTAAGTAGTATTACATTACTTCAGCTGTACACTGAATGTGCAATATGATTATTTAATAAGGTGGTATGTAGGTTTCGTAGCGCTTCGGTTGGTAAATGTGATTAAGGGTTAGGTGTTGTAACGCTTCCTTATTACAAATTCGAAATAAATTGGAACAGTATTTTTTTTTTAATTCAAGAAGCTTGGTTACTTCTTCTATTTTGTTTGTCTTATTAAAAATGACACTAATTCACATGGTCATCCATTTTACGGTTCGGAAAATAAATTTAAATAAAACAAATTTATAATAAAATTTTGATCAAACTTTTAATTCAGTATGTTGCTTAGATCCTCTCATTATAAATAGACTATAACACAGGAAAAATGTCCTCTACGGGGTTCTAGCAGAATTCGATTCTGAAAAGGGAATTTCAGGCTTTTCGACTATATCGGACAGTAACGATTTTTTGGGTAGCTCCATAACAAAAAATACCGAAAGAAAATTACACAATTTTGAAGGTCAGTTCGCATCATCAAAACGTGAACTAGTTCGTCCAAGTACTTTTTTTTTGTAACTGAGCTAAAATGCGACGTTTGTGGATGCAATTCGACGGTCAAATGTAGATTTCACTTTGAAAACGAATTTACTGCAGAAAACTATTTTTTGTAGTAAGTTTTTAGAATTATAATACTTTCAGCGATTTTTATTGTAATAAACGTTAAAACGAACCTTATAAAAAAAAATACTTATAATGGAAAGAATGCTTATTGGTTAATAATAATTTACACTAGTGTCACTTTCTATCAAAATTCAATTATAATTAATGTTGTGTTATGATATTGTATGTACATATGTCTTTAAAAAAAAGAACAACTACATCATTCTCTTAGGATATAGTAAGCATGGCAGTCTTTGAGAATGTTACTAAATTTGGCACACAATCAAAGCATCTGCTATACGTTAGAAATGCTTGAAATTCAGCAAAAAATTATAAGCTTATTCAATAAATTGGCCAAAACTGCCAACTATCATGAGTTGTAAAAATAATTTGCCAAGCCCAGAAGAGAACACTCACGAGAGCTCGCTGATTTCTGCCTATAAAAATTCAATGAGCGAAAACTGGAAAATATGAGTTCTGTCAAAATATCAATTTGGATTCAAATATTGCTATTGACTTAGAATCGCCGTAGTATTGCTTCTGTTTTTATTTTATTTTCGGTAAATTTTAAAATTTTCTTTATAATTTTTATAAATTTATTAATAAATCAAATTATCTAACTTAAATGCTTTTTTTCTACAATTAAGTGTTTGTATTTGGGTTGCATTTACATATAAATATATATTCGTATTTTTTATACAAAAATATATTTATGTTGTTTTAAAGTACAGAAAATTGTCCAATAATAGTGCTAAATCTTCTACTTGGCTGATTTATTTCAGTAGTATATAGAATTTGTATTATAAAAACCTTCATATAGAAAATTGTTTTGTTTCATTTTACTTCATGCCACCTTTTAATAAATGACGAACAAAAGAGATTTAGTACTTATATTTACATATTATGTTTACTCATAATTCTGATAAAGAAATGTATAACGGTTCGTGATATGTGAAAACTTGCTTGTGTGAGTGGATAAATTTAACTCACTTTAAAAGAACAAATAACTTCTTAACTCTACTGAAGATAAAAATTTTTAAAATCAGAAATATATTTAAGAATTTCACCAGAATTTTATAATTGTTATGCTTCCTGTGATGAAAACTTGGGGATATAATACAGCGAAAAAAAGTGTATGTTTTGATCAAAAGAACAAGTTCTTTTTCGATGTGGCAAGAGTTAACACATGTGCTAAAGAGCAAAAATTTTTTTTTTAAAATATTAGTTCTCCGATTTTTTTAAAATGTTGATAGAGATTTATCAAAGAGTAGCAGCAACTTTAGACTATTTTAATTATTAACCTTTAAATAGTGGCACATATTTTTGTTTAACACATATTTCGGCAGTTTATTTCTCTCCGATAAAACTTGTTTGCCGTCGTGTTAGTAAATGTATGATGGATCATGATGGATAAAAGCAATAAAACAATAAAATGAAATGAGGTGGTTTTCGTTATACAGTTCGTCGGTCTATGGTAGTGTATGAGACCGAGTCTCACCAAAACGGATACTTTTTTGTGAGTAATTTACAGCAAATTGTGAAAATTAAAAAAAAAATTCATGCTACCTAAATATACAATTATACATAAGTTTGTTTGTATTTCGCACCATCTCCAAGACCTTTTTATTATTATTATTATTATTATTATTATTATTATTATTATTATTATTATTATTATTATTATTATTATTATTATTATTATTATTATTATTATTATTATTATAAATTCTTTATTTTGATAAAAACTCGAGATATTTACATGATAAGAAATAAAAGAACATTTAACATGGCAAAAAATATTTGTCGTCTGCCTGAAATTTGACATTTAAGAGTGTACAAAAATAGAAAGTATTGTTATTCATGTGTATACAGATTTAAAAAAAAATATATACGCATATATGATAAAAACTGATTAGCCTTATATAAAAATACAACTTTATATGTACTATAATTCCTCTTTGCATTACATACATAGATAAGTATATTTATAACCATATAAGCTTTCAATTTACTCTAAAAAATTGTTGCGGTAACCAAAGGCATGATTAATAAAACTGTAAAGCTCATTCCAACCCCATTCTGCGTTTAAAATTTGCTTCGAGGAAGCTCTTTGAAAAATAAAGTCTTCGAAGCTCTTGTAAAATTGGACGACCAAAAAGTGATTGATATCTTCTATTTCATTACGGTTACAGAGGTTACAAATATTGGAACGTTCCGAGGGATTAACATCGACTCGGACCACTACCTCGTTGTAGCCAAGGTTCGGCTGCGGATATCCCGACCCAAGATAAAACAAGGAAGTACTGCGAGGAAGTTCGACGTTGGACGTTTTCAATCACAAGAGATCGCAAGGTCCTTTACCGATCGAGTTTCTAACAACCTCTCAAGGAGTCCTGTGCCGCCAGCATCAAGTATTGAGGACCAGTGGCAACGTTGCCAAGCAGCCATCAGAGATGCTGCTTCTAATGTATTGGGTTTTACACGACTACCGCAACGAAACCCCTCGTTTGACGATGAGTGCCGGCAAGCACATGCAGCAAAGCAAAAGGTATACAAAGCGGCGGCGCTGCAAAGAAGGACTAGAGCTGCTCGCGAGCTCTACGAACAGAAAAGGAAGGAAGAACACCGGCTTCTCAGAAAGAAAAAGAAGGAGCATGAGAAGCGCTTGATCGAGGAAATAGAAGGATGCCATAGCAGGAATGAGATTCGGAAGTTTTACCAAAAGGAAAAAAAACATCACAAGGATACAATCCCTGAGCCGAAGCCTGCAGGGATAATCATGGGAACATCGTAGTAGAACCGCAGTCCATGCTGAGGATGTGGAAAGAAAGCCGCTGCTATAGAGATAGCACCATTCGACTTAGGCGACGAAGACCAACAATACCGCCCACCCGACCTGGACGAAGTGAAGATAGCTATATCGAAGCTCAAGTCCAACAAAGTCGCTGCCTTGCTGCCGAACTATTCAAAGCGGCAGGCGATGACTTCGTTGGGAGCTTGCACCAACTCATCTGCAAAATGTGGTCGGAAGAAAGCATGCCCGATGAATGGAATCTCAGCATTGTTTGTCCGATCCTCAAGAAGGGAGAGCCTTTGAACTGCGCCAACTACAGAGGAATAAGTCTCCTGAACATCTCGTATAAGATTCTTTCTGCCGTATTATGTGAACGTCTGAAGCCTTTCGTCAACAACCTGATAAGTCCATATCAGTGCGGCTTTAGATCAGGAAAGTCCACCATCGATCAAATATTCACATTACGGCAGATCTTGGAAAAAACCCAGGAGCTACAAATCGACACATACCACATTTTCATCGATTTCAAAGCCGCGTAGTCAAACGAATCAAAGTCCAACGACTGATATGGCTAGGTCATGTAGAGCGAATGGACCCGAATGCTCCGGCCCGGAAAGTCTTCGAATCCAACCCCGAGGGACGGCGCAGTAGAGGGAGACCGTGACTTATGGCGCACACAAGTGGGAGAGGACCTCAACCAACTTGGTGTGCGAAACTGGAGACAGCTAACTAGGGACCGAGCTACCTGGAGAAGCTTGTTGGTTGAGGCCTTGGTCCACCCCGGACTGTAGCGCCACCGTAAGTAAGTAAGTAAGTGTTGGCTTTTCTGGACAGCAGCCACCTAAACCTAAACTAACCTAAATTATAAATCACGGCACTAATTATAATCTGTTATAATGAAAAACAATTAGGCTTCAGAGCCAATTACAGCTGCCCCATAGCTGTGGTCAATCTTCTGGAAGAAATTAGAGTTGGCTATTATAAACGTCACATTAATCTCCTATACTTACTTTATTTCTCTAAAATATTTGATAAGGTGAATCACAGCATTATTAATTGGAAACTGCTAAACTTCTTCGGCTTCAGCGAAAGAGGATGTTCGCTGATAACAACAAACTATATGTCTGACAGATTTCAAAGAGTCATTTCTTATGGAAAATGATCTACTCTTCGACCTGTTGAACAAGGAGTCCCACAGGGATAAATCCTGGTTCCAATTCTCTTTTGCATATTCATTAATGATCTGCCTTCGTATTGTTCGTATGCTTCGGTCCACTTAAATATGCGCTTATGATGTTCAACTTAATCTTGCCACACCTTTTTATTAGCTTGGTGAACTTTCTCCTTCCATCAACGACGCTCTTAGTCAAATAAATACTTGGTCCATTGCCAACAGCCTACTCTTCATTCATTGTTGACATGAGAAATTTCCAGATACACAATTGTCTGATGTGCCTAGAGGCTAGAGGAACGTGTATTTACCAGAGTCAGAGGTAAAAGGCAAGTCAAGGGTGTTCACGGATTGACCTGTACTGTCAGGAATATTAGTAGGCTCGTTAACGTGCTGAGTCAGATTGTTTAACTTTGCAAAAATCTCGGTATATCACTGTCTATGAGATTGTGCAGGAGAATCCGAGGCATTGTAATACGGCGCTGCACAGAAGAGTTCGCTCTTTCGTAGACCACAATCGTACAAACTTCAACTGATCCAGGAGCTTAGAGTTAACGATGTGTGTTCGCTAACTGGGCTCTCGAGTTGTTGCAAGTTGCCTTCGATTTTGGTCATATTCAACGACGAGGACCATTCCTGGATAAATGGGCACAAGGCTATGCCCAGACTGGAGATTTCGGATGCGCGTCACAAAGCAAAGACGTGGCGGACAGTTGAATGTTGTTATTTTATATACATATACATAATGTGATACATGAGTTTTTTAAATATATTCAAAAATTTCAATATCCGAGGTTGCTAAGCCTCGAACGTTGAGGTTTCATCTAGAAGTCATCTTCACGGTCGCGATGCTCCACCGGAAGCTATATTCAGGAGTGCCCAGCGGGTAGGATGGTTTCTGTGTCACAAGACGTATGGCCACCACCTGCCTCTGACTATCTATGAGGTAGGCCTCCTTTTGAGAGTATCATGGTGGTTATAGTTGCCCCCAAATCGTGGAAACAATTAGTGTCCAAGGTTGATCTTGGACACAAGAGGCGTTAAATAGGCCTCGCTGCCCAGCAAGGGGTGTGGACATGCCTTAAGATGTTCGCAAAACTACTACTGGGGTGGTATAATCTACCCCAGGAGGTGATCAGCCCTTAATCTCACTCCGTTAGTGTAAGTTGCCCTGCTGTGGAATTAAGCCTTAATTGTTAGGTGTCCACGTTAAACGCAATTCAGTTCTGCGTAAAGGCATATAATGTAGTTGGTGTAGTAAACTTCAAAATTCAATACATTAATCGAGAGAATCTATGAAATGTTTGGTACCGCTATTGCCTGCTTTATACAAATAAACTAAAAACATTACACATAATAAACTATACCAATACATTTACATCCATTTTCTGAATTAAGGTAGAATAAAATAAATGGTAAATAGGTTGTTCTCAATTAACACAATAAATTTTAGATCTTTCTATACAAAATATTCTTGTGTTAATTAAACTAATTTCGATTAAAAATTTACTGACAGAAGCATTTAGTTTCTCAAAAAAGCAAGTGCTAATTTGAATGAAATGAAGCGGTGGTTTTTTTGTTTTGACCCAATTTAGGGTTTTAAGTGAATTATAAAAGAATTTTTATTTTCTTTTTCATATATACACAGATCAAACATACATGTGTGCATATTTAAGTTTTTATATATTTAAGTTTTTATTGTTGTCTGCGATTTTTTATTGTGCTAGATTTTTCTAGTTTGTACTTGCTAGTATAGTAGATTGAGTTCAAACCTCACGTTTTTCGCGCTCGCGCAGTTTGAGGCCAAAAGAAACATATAAGCAAAAAAAAAAAAACAAAAAATATTTCATATTAAGTTGGTAGCAAACTATTTTTGGTAATATCAATAAAACATTGGACACAAGATCGAATTTAAAACATAAAAACACATAAATGTGCATGGATGGTGTGTCATATGCGACTTTAAATAAAAATAAGAATATAGTATTGTTAGTCTCATGGGAAACGCCAGTATCTGCATATTTTTAGAGTTATAAGTCGTGTTGGTTTTATTGTTTTCGTTTTGTATATTTGTTGCTGGTGTTGTTCGAGCGCGGACAGCAAAGACAACCTTCTGGTATGTGATCCTTATGGGTTTTTCTCTGTGCATAGAGTGCGCCTCCTTTTTTATAGTTATGTTTCTTTTAGAGTTAGTACTACATTTAAATGGTTTAGCAATAGTCTAGAGCTAGGATAAAAAAAAAAGAAAACAAGAAACACAACTCTACGGGAAAGCTCTTGAGAGAAGTGACTATAAAAGACATTTTTTGTTTGTTCTTAAAATAACACATGGCGCAGTAGTAGAGGGAGAAGCTGTCAATGGAGGAGTCTACAAGTGAAAAAATCGTGACTTGCAAGTTTGATAAATGCAAACATATTTTTTTCTGTTGTCTGTTTCATTTGATATCCAGAAATTGAACTAAAAGTGCTACTGATATTTATAAAATGTAGATATACATTTCACATAATACAGGTTTCACAGAGTCATCCGTTCCGTTGAAAAAATATCTTTAAATTCAAAATATGATTAAGCTCTTATTTTTTATATTAACTTTTCCTTTCACAGAAACAAACAAAAAACAATTACACAAAAACAAGTTCGAAGTTCAACTCTTTTGTTTCAAGTTCTCTAACATTTCTTTTTGAAATCGTTGTTTTTGTTTCTGGTTTAGCTTATAAAACATTTGCAAATCGTTTGGCGGTGTTAATTTCTTGTAGGTCCTTGAAATTTGTTAAATTTTCATTTTGATTCAAAATAAGTGATTTTCATTTCTTTAGACTATAAAAATCGCAATGTGAACAAAAAAATGGTTATTTTTTTCATGCATACAATTTAAAACGTATCTAATTTAAAAGTGGTTTTTGAAGTACATAGTGTAAAGAACCCTTCCATAAATAACTATGACAAGAATAGTATAAATATAAAAAAAAATCAGAACTTGTTTTATAGATTCATGTATCTTTCAGATAAAATCGATCATTGAGAGACGAGTGAGTAAGACAGTGAATGTGAGGGTAAACAGATCAAACAAATCAAAATGTCAGTTTATAGATGTTGATATATTATATTGATGTTGGAATTGTGTGTTTATGGTTATTGAATACCAAAGCAGAAGAAGAGAATTTAAAAACACAAACAGACGGGAATTCTTTTTTTATAAGAGAATCTGTCTAAAGAAGGTCAAGTGGGTAATCTTTTGGTTTGTTTACTTATGAAGTATTTTCTAGTTGATATTTGATTGATTTCCTGCAATCGATTTCTGGTTCACATTATTCACATGGACTGGATTAAGAATTTTATTTATTTTACTTCATTTCCAATTTGATCAAACAAAAATGCAGAATATTTAGTACTTAATTAATTTTAATAATAGGACTCATATAAATGCATTGGGTGCATAAGTCTTTAGTAAGTTCAGAATTACAGCCAATAAAATTTGGTGGGTTAAGTTAAATATAATATTGATTGATTTTCCAAGACCTTGTTAATGGTTTCGGACTGTAGCTCACGTGCGGGTTTTCCGAGCCCCAGATGCGGGAATTTTGTTTGTTAACGTAGCCGCCGAGATGAAAAAAAAAAGATGTTTGTGCAGGATTCTCCTCAGGCTAGGACCCGAAATGTTGAGCTGTTGAGATCGATGGCAAGTTGATGTTACTGAATTGAGTCTCAAACTTTCAGCTACAGCAGCCACATTCTCGTCTGTGCATACCGTACGACGACGGGGACCATGAGTGTTATTGTTGCGTATAGCAAGCATGGTGAGTGCTTCATTTCGACCAAGACTTTATTTAAAAAACGCACTCTTTGGGCTACACAGCACTTACTTTGGAAATAAGTTTTCAATATTTCCCAACGTTGTTCAAGCGTAAAGTAACTCATTTCGTTCTGCGGAGGTATGATATTGACTTTCTGTCAAGATTTTGAGCGGAAAACAGCTATCAGTGTCAAAATAATCTATGATTTAAAAAGAAACCACTGTTAACGTAAGCTGAACAATCTTTTCCAAGTTTTTGAGATTGCCAAAATCTCATTTGTCTAAAATCACCAAAAACAATTAGTGCCAAAAAAGACGTTATTTAAGATATATTCTATTGATTCTTTCGCAAAAACTCGACTTCCTGTGAATTTTTGCAGTTGTTTGAAGCTGTTTTTCGTAACAATTTTGTTATCAAAGGTTATACTTAGCAAAAATCATACGAATTGAAAAAAAATGCACGACAAAATCGTTAGAGCCGTTTTTGAGATAAGTAAGATTTTGCATTACGTTAGTATTGGAGCTAAGAAATAATTTCAATCTCGCCTCTAGGGAATTACCAAAGACCCTAAAGTTTTTAAAACCTTTCGGATTGGGCATAAAAAAAAGCTTGCCAAGTAAGCCCATCAGATTTTAGTCAGTAATCATTGAATAATAAAATTTCTCTATTACATTGTAGCTGTTTCAATATTATTCTACTTTAAATATTCGGTATTAAACCTTCATGAAGTAAGAACTTGGCGTATTTTTACATCTCAGTACTTTTCACAGCTGACTTGTTACACAAAGGTTTTTGTATAGAAGAACTTGGCTCTTTTTTAACATTTATGTTTTTGGTCTGATCTCACTCCTTTTTGCAAAGATTTTAATTTTTTGCCATGTCAAAATCTCGAAAGATACAGAAAGATAGAAGGGTGTACTCAACTTAGTTTAAAGCTTCCTATTTCTTTTGGTATATTTTCTTTTTGTTATTGGTTGTTTTGATTTGCGCTTCAATTATTTCTTCTTGTCCTGGCAAGATACCTAACACTAACATACCTACTTTAATTACGGCAATCAGAAGTGCTCCATATAAATTAAACATTTTCTCAGAAAGTGGGTGGATACCACGCGCCCCAAATGAAAAACCCCAATTTTTATTTTTGGTCCTTTATATGCAATTTGAGCCATACCGTTCTACCAAATTTCATTGTTCTACTGCAATTGGAAGTGCGCCATGTATAATTTACATCAGTTCTGGGGAAGTGGGCGGATACCACGCCCCTGAATGGAAAACCTCAAATTTTATATTTTTTTCTTAGTATGCAATTTAAGCCCTACACTTTATCAAATTTCATCGTTTTATAGCAGTCGGAAGTGCTCCATTCAACCAACAACAATTCGGAGAAAGTGGGCGGATACCACGCCCCCTGAATGGAAAACCTCAAATTTTCGATTTTTTCCTCTACTTGCATGACCAGACCTACCATTGTGCAAAATTACAAGATTCTACGATATCGGGAAGTGCTCCATAATTTTGATGATCTGTCAGTCAGTCAGTGAGTCAGTCAGTAACGGTTTTTGTGATTTTTGAGGCCTTATATCTCAGGAACCGATTATAATAGAAAACTAAAATTTGGTGAGGCGCCCGTGCTTGACTAGCTTAGCAAATATTCGGAATTCCAAGTTTGTGACTTCATTGGTACTGAAGATAGGGAGGGGTCAAAAGTCGCCTGAGTTTGTTCCTGTAAAAGGGGTGTAGTGCCAAAACTTGGCTGGGCACTACCGTGCCCTTTGATAAGTTATGTTGCCAAATTCTTTAAAATAAGAACATTTTGAATTTAAATATTAATAGCTTCCCTTACATTATAATTACTTGTTCTTAATGTGGGCTTAAGGTTTTTTTTTATATGTCCAGTTGCTATGATTGGGTGTGCTTACAACCTTCTTCTAATACTTTATCTGTTCGACATTTAAAATTACTTTCAACTGAATTTTAGTGAAAAGTGTAAAGAAAAACGCCTTTTTAAAATATTTTAAATGTCGCATTAACTTATTAAAAATGGACTTCTAGGAGCCAACTTCACGTTGGTTCTATTTATAACTAGCGGAAAACATAGTGAAAATTTTGGTTTTAGTACTTGATTTATCAAATATTGATACTTCAGTTTGTAAAGGGTGGTCAGCGGGAATTTTTTAAGTTTATTATTGAATACAAAACTGCAGGTCTATTTTCATATGTTGTTCATACAAATACAGTCTAAGCGGATTTTATATCGGGAATTCGATAGGATTTTCAAATTGATGAACAATTATGAAATGAAATTCGTAAAAACTTTTTGGATTTTGAAACTGAAAAAAAAAATTGTATTTCGGGGGTTTTGCCTCTTCTAAGGAATTAATACATTTTCTTGAGTAATTCTTGTCTTTCGGAATCAATAGAAAATTGCGGGTCCCTTCCATTCCAATCGATAACAAACACGCAGAAATTGTTGAAAGTTTTAGATAATAAATAAATACGAGTATAAGCCCTGGTTCTCCAAATTTATTTAATTTATTTTTAATAAAATTGAGAAGTTGTTAAGATGTCAAAAGATATTATAATTTGCTAGTTTCTCAAGTCTTCAGAGATATCTGCCCCGATTGCTTCAAGTTTATTATAACTATGGCTTTACTTGTAACTTGACAATTGTAAAATTTGTTTTGATTGGTACAAACAAGAAACAACGTTTGCTAATAAAGCCAAACATCTTTAAATAAAACGGCATAAGGATGAAATTAAGGACTTTAGTTAGAAGCTCGAAATTGATTAAGAGAAGATATTTCATACTTAACTTTACAACTACTAGTATATGGTTGCACTCTAATATAATAAAGCTTAAAAAATTTAATTAAAAGGGAATAAATATTAGAAAACAAAGGTAGTAGTTAGCGATTTCATTACTGCAAATGAAGTTATTTTCACGTCAAAATGACAAAACTCAATATTTTGAAAACAGAAACCGAATAGAGAAAAATATACATAATAACAAGTACAAATGAAATTAGAGAATTTCAATAGAAAACAGTTTTTCTGAATTTTTGAAATTACTTTTTTTTGGATATTTTCAAAATAAAAAAATTCATTCTTCTATTTCATTTTAAAATCATTTTATTTCAATGAAGAGATTTTGAAAAGATTATTAATCCTAATATTCAGATGATTTTAAGATTTGTATAGTTTTTGAAAATGGAAAACTTGAAAAATAATTTTTTCTAATAAACATTTTTTTGTGTTTAGTTGTGACATTCAAGCTGTCACTTTTATAATCACCTATGGCTGAGAATTTGATGAAATTAATTAATCTTTGAGATGATATCAACACAAAAGAGTTGCAACTCTTCCGAATCGGAATTGAAAATACTTTTTCAAAACTATACATTGAAATATATTGATCTAAAAAAATAAACAAACATGCATTACAGTGGATGCGTATTTTGACAAAACTATATTGTTTTACTTACATTCGTATGAAAACAACCGATTTTTTAGGTTAGTCAGAATTTAAAAGTGACGCATCCAATATAGCGTCAGAAGCAGATGATCAATAATGATTACCATTCACATATTTCAAACCGCATTGGTAAGAAAAATTCTCCTCACCACATGTTTTTTTTAACAAAATCTTAGAAAAAAGTTTCACAAATTGAAAAAAAAAAATATTTAGTAAAAGCTAGCTAATAGTTGAAAAAAAAATTGGGGCAAAAAAAAGGTTTGTATTTGAAAAAAAAAAAAATCGAACTCGAGATTTTGATTAAAGTTGACATTTATCTCGAAAAGAGCTCTAACGATTTTGATAACAAAAATTTAGTATGGTATCATAAGCATTGAATACATTTTGGTAAAAAAAAATATATTTTTACATAAGAGCGATGCAGTCGTGCATTTTATTTGGTTTTCGGTTTGCCAAACGGCATAACGATTAAAGACAATGACAACGCGTGTTCACTAACTGATTTCTCGAACAGTTGGAAGTTGATCCCAAATGCGATCAAAAAATTATATTCAGCGACGCAGCTAAATGGTTCGTCAACAATCAAAATTCTCGAATTTGGGATGATAACAAAAAAAAATTATTATTATTGCAAATGTTGCCGTTTTTGTTTATGTATTGTATGGAGTCAAAATTCATTCATTGATTTTTGAAAATTAAATATGGGATAAAGTAGAAGCCCTTTTAAAGGATTTATTTCTTGTCTTAGCCTTATTTGGCACCATAATTTTTGTATAAGCCTTAAACTCGAGAAAGGTAGTTCAGTAAATTGTAATCGTAGGTCGGAGGCCATGATGCTTAGTACACTCTTTAGTATTTTTATTTCAATTGCAACACCTTTAAATGGTACTGCTAACTTCTCTTTATATTTTCTGGTTATTCTATAATTTTATGATTTCCAGGTGAGCCGAATTGTCAAACTATTTTTGATTGCAATCTTCTTATCCGATTTGCAAATCACAAATAACTGCAGCACTTCGAGCACTAGAAAGAACATTATATGTATATCAAAGAAATATTCAATGATCTGTGACAATCATGCGCAAATGACAGAACAATGGTTTGTTTGAAACCAAGAGGTTTAGAGCAAACGACAAATGCATAACCAATACCTATCGGTTCTCCTCCACAAATTGTCCAAATCGATATAATTTCAAAATAATAAAAACAAAAAAAAACAAAGACGACAAAACAGCACAGTTCCTTCCCAATTCGTATTTTACTCATACTTTGTTTTTTATTTTTTATCGAGAAGGATATTACCTCCGGATACAAAAACAAAATTTAGCCCATAGTGCACACATTATATTGCGAAAGGAAACTTTTGTTATTATTTTCTGTGTCCATTGAGAGGCGCATTGCCCCAAAATTACAACAAAAAAATGCCCGTATCCACATAATCGAGGTTAACTTGCATTATATTCAGCCAAGGAACACAGTCTCTTGCCCTTTTTATCAAAAATAAAAAAAATAAAAAATTTGTTGAAAGTAAAACCAAGCAAAAGTGTCTTAAAAGGGTGCACTATGGTTATATTATACCTCATAGTACCTTTTGATAGCTGAACTACATATATCGCGGCATTTCACAATAACAATGCTGAAACGAAGTTATGCAGTCACTGACTGGGTTGGCAACAAGCAACGCCGGCGCCGGACCGCGCAAATTGGGGCCCTTAGGCAATTGCTTCTAATGGCGTATTATACATAAAATTCAAGAAACATTAAGGTATATACACATATATGATATTCCACAGAGGTCCAGGCTATCAAATTTCAAAACCAATCAATTATCAATTGAAAATTAATAAACATTGGAATTCGATAAAAGTTTTCTTAATTCAAAATGACGATTACTGTTGTTAATTGAAATTTTAAAATTGATATAACTGAATTGTTGATAAATTATTTAATCAACTGAGTATTGAGTTGCCAAATTTAATATTTATCGGTTGTCAATTGAGATTTTTTATACTATCGTTATACATAGATTCGAATATCTTAAGTCAAATCTTAAAATGGTGGATAGCATTTATCAATTAATTTTTTTTTATAATAAGGGCGCACTCAAGGGGTTATGAATATGAAAAGGAGATGCCGATGCACATTGGTTTTAAATGCAGAGGGGGAAAATCGAGTGGGGTAAAGTATTCCACATTCGAGTAGTGTAGCTAAAGAAAGAATCTCCGTTTTTTTACAGTACGCCCGAAATTAGGCTCAAGGGTATATAGGTAAGAACTATCTCCTCTTTTTTTCAAAAGGGAAAGAAACTGCTTACACCGTCTGAGGAAACCAAAGCATTTGACTGCATTTTTCGCAACATCGAATATATGATCATGTCATAAAAGATGGTCAGTAATACACATACCGAAGATAGAAAGTATTTCGGTTTCCTCAATGCAAGTGCCATCCATGGATGATGGTATACTCTGTTCAACAAAAATTGTCAGTACAGGAAGATAGGACGTTTGCCTCTCACTCTGGTTTCATTGGCTTGCATAAGTGTGTCGACTTTTAAAGCTCTCACAGGGTTTCCCTAGTTTGCATTATAAATCGCCAACACTCAACACTCAACATACTCAACTTCATAAAACTTGTTCTCAAAAGCTTCAAATCCCAAAAGCTCCTTAATAAAATCCACTTAATAAGCTCCTTGCTCGTAATTTAGAATAATAATGGTAACTTTGTTCTGTTGTATATAACAAGCGCACGATCGTATTGACTTGACTTGACAGTATCTCTTCAGCAGTGGGATTCAACGGTCGCGTTGGGGTGTTCAACTTTTTGCGAAGAATTACAACAACAATTCTTTTAAGAAAGTCAGTAGCTTGCTCTTTTTTTTAAGTGGCATTTTTCCCAACGTACTGTAATAATAAGTGCATCAGGCGCCACTGCTTTGGAAAAAGCTCTCCCATAAGGCCTGTACTGACAATTTTTGTTGAACAGAGTATCGGGGTGGAATATTTCGCTCGACGGACAGAAGATCGCTGTGGGTTTTCGAATCATTAAATTCCACCCATAGATATACCCCATTCTACATACGAGTACAATGCTGTCAAGATAGTGTTGTGAACAGAGCTTTATACTACTACAGCGCCATCTGTTGGAAAATTGCATATCTAATTTATGGAAGAAACAAAAAGCTCTTTTCCAATGTCAAATGTATTTCCCCTTATTCCAACCATCTAGAACATTCCAAGACGAGAAGCTTCGCGAATTTTCGAGAACAACTAACATGAGTATATAAGGGAGTGTTCGCGGTGAGCACGACACAGTTGATTTTTGATTACGGAAGTGTGCAAAACTCTGCTTATTGAATTGTGTAAAACAAGTGTAATTTTAATTTGAATAAAGTATTTGAGTTGATTATAAATTGAGATTTATTGTTGTGATTTGGAAAATGTAAATAAAGAAGAAATACTAAAAAGAGTGATAAGTTTTATTTAACGAACCTAGCAAAAATATTACCTTAGGAATTTAATGAGCTTATCATACGCTGCCGTTGCAGATCCACTTTTGAAGAAGAAGGATGAGGATCTGGAAACAAATGTGAAAAGCTGAGGGTACTATCGTCAGCAAAATAATGTAGTGGATTAAAAGATACAGACAAGAGATCATTGATGAAGATGATGACGAGGAAGAGAGTCGGAGACAAAACGGAGCCTTGGGGCACACCACATTTATTTTATGAATATCAGACTTAAAACTGTCCAAAAAAACATGAATGTAACGACTTATGGTCCCAATATACTTTTTATAAAAAAATACTCCACGTTTTGGATAATCAAACTTTTTGATAAACTTGTAATCTTAATTCTAAACGAATTTATATAAATGGTGCTATACTCGTAGCTAATGCAAGAAATCAAATTTTATGGCCATTAGTTTGGGGGCTGGCGCCCTGAGTGATATTCTAGTTTGCTTTTAAAGGGCGGACTTGCTTATATATGTATGTAGGTAACAGGGAGCCAGGTATAGTAATGTATCTTCAACTAAACAGCAGCTTCATTCGTCAGGGGAAAGAAAAGAAATTCGACGGAATCCAGAACAAAAGCTCCCTTGGCAATGGACCAGAGATTTGAAAGAGTTGCAGTGCAAAACCAAATACAAAAAAAAAAAAAAAAGAATCTCAGGCCGTTGTACGAAAATTATGTTCTGCAAAGAAAAATGTCCGAAGAATATACTTTTGTCGTTTGTTTATGTTTATTGTTTGTCTGTTCATCTGTTTGTCTGGCTGTTATTAAACAATTCTTTAAGAATAATCATTGTGGCGGATGATATTGGACCAAGAGCTAGAGATTTCTCGACAAAGGTGGAGGAGGAAATCTTATACCCAAGAAGCCATGAAGAATGCCTGCGATGCGGGAGGTATTTACAAACGACACACACAACACAGAAATGTCTAGATAATACTTATTCAGATACCTACTTTTGTGTATTGTTTGATATTCCTTGGAGCATATTTTTTTTTTATATCTGCATTTTTGTTGTTGTTGCTTTCATCTAATAATCATTTGGAATAATAATTTAAATGTATTTTGTATGCGCTGCTGTGTGTGGTGCCTCCACCTGCAATTATGCACTTTTGTAGCTGGATGCGCGATCAACTGTTTTAGCTCGCTAAGGCAGCTCAGCTAATGTGCGCATGTGGTCAATGCAGCAGCAGGTAAAGAGTGCTGCAGTGGAAGCAGCAGCAGCAGTATTGAATAAAAATGTTTAGCAAAAAACGATCATGCAGTAAATTATTGTTAGAGGTGCACTCTGAGAAGTGACCTTCATTGTTGGCATTTGCCAGTGTTGTGGTATTATTGGCTTTTGACTGAGGTTAAAAAGAATTTAGAATGTAATTGCATTTGCGCGAATTCAATTATCTGTGGCAGCATCTCTGTGCCCGTGCATATGGTGTGTTAAAGGGTATTTGAAGCAAAATAACCTGAGACAATATCGTTTTGATCTTGGCTTTAACTTGATAGTGGATTATTCTAGCTTATCCGGGATTTTACTTCATTTTTTTTTTCAACAGATATTAGCATTTTTCGTTTGGTTAATTTATCACTAAAATCAAAGAACGATTGATGACATTACAGCAGTCTTTGGAATTACGAGTATATAATACACAGTAGATATTTATTTATACATGTATAAAGATGTTCCAAGAGATTTTATAAATGGTTTTTATTTCGATTCATGGGAATATCCTATGTGAAATTATGGATCTCAGTAGCCAGTTGCATTTCTTCGTACCTTAAAATAATGCCACCGAAACACATGTCCCTAATCTTGCGCTTGAACATAAATTCAGAAGTATTCCTAAATACAGCGATTCTTTATTTAGGGACACTTCACGAATATAGAATGCTTTTCCTGTCCTTATCTTTCCCTCCTGTTTCCATTGCGATTTATGAACCTTGCGACACTTCTGTAGGTCGTTAAGTAAATGCGCAGTATTTGAGACAGTTCATGAAAACAAAGTGCAATATTATTTGTACAAAACTGAAGATCTACTCCATTTCTTCTGACAATACGCACACAGGATTGGTTGAGGGTTGCAAATCAATAGGTCCAGTTTTTCTTCGAACTGTTGTGCCTAGAATGTACATATTATTTAATGCAAACATGAAATAATGTTTTATTTTTTGCCTTATTATTGTATCCTTTAATATAAACCTCTGATTAATCGCATCGACAGGTAAAGACTTAAGAGACTCTTAAAAATCAAAAGAATATCATAAATTTCAAAATAAAACGATTATGTCCTTCCCATCGCAGACAATTGCAACCTTTGTTACTATTTCTGGCAGAACGCTATCGTCAATGTTTTGATACTTACAAAATTTGACTTATTCCTTAGGACAATTATAGGTTTTGTATCAATGACATTTTGAAATCTTCGGTCGAAATTAACTTTAAGACCATGCAAAACCCTAGTAAAATGGGTTTAGTCATAAAGTCCGTAGGGGTCGCTGGCATTCGTCAAGCAACCATATAACTTAAGACTAAATGAATTAGTGATGTGTACCTCATACATGAGGCAATACAAAATGTCCCATACACCAATCTGAAATGTCCCATCACCTCAAAACGAAAAAATGTATTACCTCACACCTCACCACAAAAGCAACGAAAAATATTTCTCTTTACTCTTTCATGGACAAAAAAAAACACTATTCGTATATCGAGCATCTCACTCATCGGCCTGATACTAAGACTGAGACTGATGCAGAATGAAGTTGTATTGTAGTTAATTGTATGAAAGGAGGAAATAGGCCTCAAACTCTCTACCCACCAAAGATCAAACCAATGGAAATAGAATGAGGTTTGTGTAAGATGAGGATTTGAAATGAAATGAATGAATGTGTTGTTTTACTCAAAAGTCCCATTCAAACAAAATTCGTGACATTGTCGCAGGCTGGGTTTTTGTATCAGACTGGAACTTTGTACCAGGATGGGACTTTGTACCAGGCTAGGACTTTGTACTAGGCTGGGACTTTGTACCAGACTAGGACATTTGTCATTTAAGGATTGAGGAATTGAGGTTCTTTTGCATCTGTTTGAGGAGACAAAATGAGAAGAGATAATGAGTGGGACTTATGAATGAATGAATGTTGCACTTACTACAATGTAGGTAGGTATGAAGCGTTATCGAAAATTATACAATCAAAGGGTTAAAAAAGGAAGGAGTTTTTTTACAGTTTGGAGTAGGAGGTTTTGTTAATTTTTGAAGGAGTAGGAATTTTCGTTTTTGATATGCAAATGCAAGTGCATTCCTTTTATTTGTATTTGTTTTGATTTTAGTGTTAGAAAAAAGAGACTAGGGTTTAGAGATCAAGATCAAATATGAGAATTGAAAAAAAAAATCAATCAATCAATTGTGCTGAGTTTGCGTACGTGAAGAGTCATTAGTGTTGTATTTAGTCCAGTGTCCTGTAATCAAATTTGTTTGCAAAAAAAAGTGATCAGAACAGGTCTTAACAGAAGAAACATGTTGAGTGGGAAGAAAGTAGGACAAATATTGTTTTTAAATGCAAAAATGTAATGATGTATTTTTTTAAACTCATTAGATTCAATTTATTTTGAATGTGATAAAATATTTGTTTTTTTGTTAAAAAATATCTTTTTGTGTTCATCTTTTTATTAAATGCTTTTGTTTTCTTTTAATAACTTAAATAAAATTTAAAAACACCACTCTTTTTTTAAAACTTTTTTTTTAGATTAATTTTTTTATTATATCTTTTTATATTTACTTATTTTAAACTTTATTTCTGTTAAAAACTAAAACTTTTTTAATTTTGTTTTTAAATGTTTTATTTTAAAATAAATTGTTTTGTATCAAGGATGTTTAATTCAATATATTATATTTATTGATATTTAATTTTTGTAACCTTTTTATTTAATGCAATTTTAAAAACCGTTTTTGGAAAAAATATATACTATTAAAAAAATACGCATTGTTCAATTTCGAATTTCAAAATATCCATTTAAATAGGTATGTACCATGGGACATTTGAGGTGGGACAAAGTACCACCTCATTTCAAAAAATGAGTACCTCATACAAACTCATTTCAAATTCGTGTCCTACCCATCACTAAAATGAATTTTCAATTTCACATTTTCTCGAAAATTAATATCGATTTCGTCCTAATTTCATTGGACTCGGAAGAAGATGCTGAGGATAACATACGTCTTAGCTTGTTACGAGAATACGGAAAGTCAAAAATTATTCTATATTCCAAAAGAGTATTAAGAGGAAAGAACAGACTTTTTTCCGCGTGTATATTCCTCACAAGCCGGCTAAATATGAATTAAAAATTATCATGCTATTTGATGGTGGAACTAAGTATATTGTGGAATTGAATTGAAAGTACTAACGAATCAGCAAGACTCAGGAAAATACTTGCTAAGGTACCTATTGTTCTGGGATCTCTTAAGCAACCCAATGGGCATTGGACAGAATCGTGCGGCGAAACACTGGAACTCCTAGTAAACGCTCACTTTCCTGGTTGCATCCCTAACCTAAATTACAATCCACAGATGGAGCTCTGTACACAGAACGCGACACCAGCAGAGCTGATTACGGAAGAAAAGTTAAAATGGGCTATAAACTACTTTTCACCGTATAAATCACCTGGCTTGGATGGTGTCTTCCCCATGATGCTACAAAAATGTGAAGATCATGTGATCCCACACTTAAAAAACATATTCCTAAGCAGCCTGAATTGGGGATATGTGCCTAAAACGTGGTGAGAAGCTTTTAGAAAGCCTAGCCACACGAATGCCAAAGACTTCAGACCCATTAGTCTAACATCTTTTCTCTTAAAAACGTTTGAAAGACTAATAGACATACATATACGTAGCACACTGAGCCCGGAGGTCATATCTCCAGCTCAGCATGCTTATACTAAAGGAAAAAGTGTTGAGACAGCACTTCATAGTGTCGTCTACACGATTGAAAGAACGCTCAAAAACAAGGAATACACCCTTGCTGCCTTCTTAGACATTGAAGGAGCTTTTAGTAATGTTCGAAACGAGGCAGTTGAAGGAGCGGTCGTAAATTTAATGTGCATAATACCATCATCAGATGGATAATGTGTATGTTAAAAAACAGACAGATCAACTCGGAGCTAGGAGAAGTACAGATTAAAGTGTCTACTTCTAGAGGGACTCCACAAGGTGGAGTGCTTTCTCCGCTTCTCTGGACACTCGTGATGAACGCAGTTCTAATGACACTTAAATATAGTGGAGTCCAAGTAATTGCTTATGCTGATAACCTAGCTTTACTAGCGACAGGTAAATTTCCCTCCACAATTAGCGAACAGATAGAGAATGCCTTATGTATAGTGAATGCATGGACTAAAAACTGCGGTCTAGCGGTTAATCCGCAAAAAAACCGAACTGGTTCTTTTTACGAACAAAAGGAAACTACCGACTTTTAAAATTCCCCTAATTGAAGGGACCCAACTCAAAATCTCCGATCACACTAAATATCTCGGCGTGATCCTGGATAAGAATTTAAACTGGAGTCTCAACATTAAGGATAGAACAAATAAAGCCATGTTCGCTTTCTACTCCTGCAAGAGAATATTTGGTAAAACTTGGGGACCAAGCCCTAAAATTATCAAGTGGTTGTATACGGCCTTAGTCAGACCTGTACTGACATACGGTAACGTAGTCTGGTGGAATGCACTAGACAAAACTACCAACCTTAAAATTATGACCAGGTACAAAGAATGGCATGTATTGGAATTACTGGGGCAATGAGGTCCACCCCGACAGCGGGGCTGGAAGCCATACTCAATCTAAAACCGCTAGATCTATTTACGCAAGAATCGGTAGCCAATAGCGCACTTCGACTTAGCCAGACGTGTAACTGGCGACATAAGTGCGATAGGTCATGCGCAGATTTTACAGAAATACATAGGAAATAGGGTATGTACTGACTACATAACACCCCGTTTAGACTTTTACAAACCGTTCAAGACCGTCTTTCCTAGCAGAGAGGACTGGAAAATCAACGAGCCATTCATCTGCGAATTGATGATATCTATATATACCGACGACGGTTCGAAGATGGAAACTGGTGTTGGTGCAGGATTCTTTTCAGAAACCCTTGGACTATCCAGCTTATTCAGACTTCCTGACTATAGCAGTGTCTTTTAAGCTGAGGTCCTGGCATTGACGAAAGCTGCGAAATAAGTCTCAAAATGATGGCAATACCACAAGCTGATATCACCTTTTTCATTGATAGCCAAGCGACAATAAAAGCGATTTCTGCCATTGAAATCAAATCGAAGCTTGTAACTTGCTGTCGCGAAGAGCTTAGGGTTCTTGGTACACAGCACAACATTAGACTCTGCTGGGTTCCTGGTCACAGTGGTGTCGCAGGAAATGAAAGCGCTGACGAGCTGGCAAGAATAGGATCAACTCTTGATCCTAATCAAGCAGACAAAGCAGTTCAAATCCCACCCTGCAATCTTAAACAGGTAATCAAGAGTAAAATTCTAGCCTAAGCAAACAAGAGACGGATGTCTCTCGATTCCTGTCTTACAACCAAAAAATTATGGCCTAGTTTCAGTAAACAAAAGACCGAAATTATCATCCAACTGAATAAAAAGTCTCTCTTTCCTCTGGTGAGCATTATCACAGGTCACAACCAACTCGGTTATCACAAGAAAAAGATGAAACTCAGTACGGACGACTTATGCAGAGGATGCGGTGACGAAGAGATACATGAGGACACTCCTCACTACCTGTGTCACTGCCCTGCGCTTTATCATCTAAGAAACAGACATCTAGGGAGGCACTTCTTCAACGACTTAGAGGAGCTCTCTGACATTCCAAGCAAAATCATATTAAAATTCGTTAATGATACCAAATGGCTTGAGAATTCCTGATCTATGAAAACCGCTTTCAACTACAGTACGACAGTGTAGTACGAACGTAAATGACAACGACGCACGTGTTTCTTGTGAGAGCGGCACCAACGGAGAATGGGCACCTCGCCTATACACCTGCGGTTGCCACTCCTACGTTAAGCACGAGCATCAGTGGGTCGATGGGGCCACATCTACCTAAGATTGGTAAAATCCTCTTTGGTTTGGAAGCAACCTCTTCGACTTAACTAACGACCAAACAAACGAACATATACACCAAAACTGACTTTTCAAACTCATCTACCAGGCGTTGCAAGGAGCCACATGCTCCTACGGGTCTGGTGGGGGGAATGATTTCTCAAGTGAAGTAAAGGAAAGGAATACCCCCGAGAAGGCGTATATCTCTCCCTAGCCATGCTATTATGTGACGTTAGAAATTCCAACACTTTAGAAATACACTCTGACATTTCAGGCTAAAGCTTGCTGTAACCCAACCATACCCTTAACGGGCTGATCGACAGGATTATCATAGGTTTCAATAAAAGGGGTCACAAACCCTAGGGTATCACAATGGATCTACATTGATCTAAGTGTGACAGTAACAAGATCAACTGTCAGCCCATTTACCATACCTAACTTAACCTATATTGTGGATGCAATGTCATATTTGGGAAAAGGTAAAAATGCTGGTAACCTGCCACTTGGAGAATTTTGTGTTAAATAATTAACCAAAACTATTCCTGGCTCAAACCGAAACATCACCACGGATAATTGGTTCGATTCAGTTCAACTGGTAAAATCGTTTCTTATTTGTGAGCCGTACAAACGTTTACTTGTAGGGATAATGCGATCAAATAAAAGGAAAATATCGAAGGAATTTATGAAGTCCAAGACGATGTGGAACGTCAATGTTTTGATATGACAAAGATTTGAAACTTCTGTCATACAAGCCAACACAAAACAAAATCGTTTATTTACTATCGTTTTGCAATAAGGAAGAGACCATTTACACCATCACCGCCGAATCTAGGATCTGCACTCCAAACCATGAATTAAAAAGACGTAGGAGAACCAACTGGTACCTAATATCTAATATTTAGAAAAGTACCGTCGAACATAGGAAACAATTAAGGGAGGACAAGTAAGTGCAAGAAAAATAAAGACAAGAAAAAATTATATTTTTTTGCATTTATACTTTGTTTTATTATACTTTGAACTAACGTTTAAGTTATTAAAATAGAGAAAATTTGTATATTTATAATAAATACATTATATATTTTATTTTTATTGTGTTCTTATATTTAACGAATTAATTTTGAGTTAAAATTTTTTCGAATATATTGTTTCGAATATAAAAACTCAAGTTCTTAAAAATACATATCGGTTTTCTTTATCTTAATAAAAAATAACTTATAAACATAAATTATTTAACTCCACAGGAACTAGTTAATAACTTTTCTTGAGCAGCGCATTTGAATGGTTACGTGTAACGTACTAGTGTTAAGGGAGTTCTTCATTTACTTAGTCTACCTGACTTTTTGTAGAATTTCTGTTTTTCTTTTTATTTAATTTGAAAATGCCTTTAAATCATGTGTAGGGGAGAAGGGGGTACATTTGACACTTAGTTTTTAAAAGTCTGTATTTCCGAAAAATGTTAATATATTCCAATGTTTTGTTCTGTATTTGATTTATTGATTATTCAACATATAATTTTTTGTTTTAAAATATTTCCACATTTTAAAGAAAATTATTTTCTAAAAAAAAGTCATTTTGTCAAAAGGGCCCCGGGGCGGGTCCACATCGTGTGCATTATATTTCTGAAAGTATCAACGGATCCAGCACGTCTGTTTTTTGAATAATAAAAAAAGTAAATTTTTGTTTTTAAACAGTTTACTAAACAATATAACGAAAAAATAAATCTACAAAAAAAAAAAAAAAAAAACAATGAGAATACAAAACATAAATTAAGTATTTCATTTACAAACATAATAAAATGCACGACTGGATCGCACGACCTTGCTCTTATGTAAAAGTACTTTGGAATTTAATATACATTTTATAAATATAAAACATAGATTTAATGAGATAATAATGTTCAACTGCATAAAATTGCCGTCTGGTTTCCGGAAAAGTATGAATTTATGCAAATAAACTCTAAAAAATCGTTTTATTATTAAATAGGTAAATTTTTTATATAAGAAATTTCTCTAAAATTTTTCAAGAAAAAAATGTGGGATACGGATTTTAAGTATTTAATAATATTTGTTTTAGGAAATAATTTCAAAAAATAATCGTTCATAGGATTTGAAGATATTGATTTAAATTTTTTTTTTTTTAAGAACCCAATAAATATTTTTTCGAATATTTTTATATACAATATTTTTTTAAACTTAAGGGGACTCCTGCTAAAAATTTTGCGATAAAATCCTTAGAGCCGTTAATGAGAAAGTCGAAAATTAAAAAAACGGGTCTATGGAAGGTACCCCTAATAACATTTTGCCCCAAAATTGTTTTTGACCAAAATATAGTCCATGTCTATAATATCACACCTAGTTTTTTTTATCAAAATCGTTAGAGCCGTTTTCGAGATAAATAAGATTTTGCATTACGGGTGTATGGGGGTACCCTTAGTTTTGGAGCTAAAAAAAAAATTTCAATTTTTCCTCTAGGGAATCACCGAAGACTCTTAACTACCGAGATTGAAAGAAATATGTCCAGTGGTTTAGGCTGTAGTGAGAGGTACAGACATACAGACACACCGAAACATGTTTTTTGTGTACTAAATCTTACTTAAAATTTTTATAAAAAAAATTGATATGCAAATTATTAGTATTTAATAAAATACATTTTAAAACGTAATTTAAAAATTTAATCGTGTATCGGTTTTCAAGATATTGAATTTTCAAAAAAAAAATTGTATTATTTTTTTAAAAATCCAAAAACTATTTTTTCGAAAAAATTTTTAGTTTATATTTTTTCAAATGTAAAGCAGCTCCTGCATAAAAATTTTGGTTAAAATCGTTAGAGCCGTTGGTGAGAAATTCGAAAATCAAAAAAACCGTTCTATGACAGGTACCCCTAATAACATTTCCCCCCAAATTTTTTTTTCACCAAAATATAGTCCATGTCCATAATATCACACCTAATTTTTTTTTATCAAAATCGTTAGAGCCGTTTTCGAGATAAATAAGATTTTGCATTACGGTTGTATGGGGGGTACCCTTAGTTTTGGAGCTAAAAAAAATTTCAATTTTTCCTCTAGGGAATCACCGAAGACCCTTAACTACCGAGTTTGAAGAAAATACCTCCGGTAGTTTAGGCTGTAGTTCGAGGTACAGACATACAGACATACAGACATACAGACAGACAGACGGAATTGTCGGACCCACTTTTTTCGTCTTCGCTATCATCGTAATGTCAACTTTGATCAAAATCTCGAGTTCGATTTTTTTTCCAAATGCAGAACTTGCCCTATAGTACCTATATCGCAAGTAAAAAATCAGTCCATATCCGATCTAGAGCCTAAGCCACTGGACCTATTTTCTTCAAACTCGGTAGTTACATATGTGTATTCGGTGATTCCCTAGAGGGGAAATTGAAATTTTTTTTTAGCTCTAAAACTAACGGTACCCCCCATACACCCGTAATGCAAAATCTTATTTATCTCGAAAACGGCTCTAACGATTTTGATAAAAAAAATTAGGTGTGATATTATGGATATGGACTACGTTTTGGTAAAAAAAATTTTGGGGAAAAATGTTATTAACGGTACCTGTCATAGAACCGTTTTTTTGATTTTCGACTTTCTCATTAACGGCTCTAACGATTTTAACCAAAAATCTTCAGCAGGAGTCCCCCTAAGTTTAAAATAATATTGTATATAAAAATATTCGAAAAATTATTTGTTGGGTTTTTTTTGAAAAAAATTTTTTTTTGAAAAATCAATAGATATCTTCAAAACCTATGAACGATTATTTTTTGAAATTATTTCCTAAAATCAATATTATTAAATACTTAAAATTCGCATCCCACATTTTTTTCTTGAAAAATTTTAAAGAAATTTCTTATATAAAAAATTTATTTATTTAATAATAAAACGATTTTTTAAAGTTTGTTTGCATAAATTCATACTTTTCTAGAAATCAGACGGCAATTTCATTTTAAATTCATGTTTTATATTTATAAAATGTATCTTAAATTCCAAAGTACTTTTATGTACATAAGAGCAAGTTCGTGCGATCCAGTCGTGCATTTTATTTTCGGTAGTATTTTAACTGTTGTACCTTCTAATATGTAGGGTGTTCCTTAAATTATGCATAATATTTTAGGGCATGATTTTTGGGTAAATTCTAAGAGAAAAATCGTTTTACAATAAGGGCCTATCTCCAATTTTTGTATCATGTATCGGAGATTTAAGAAAACGCTTACTTTGGTGTACGGTAGATGCATGTTAGTGCTTATTTAGGCTTTTATTTGTAGAAGAAATACCTGCCTTTATAATTACGTTCAAACAAATTTGATATCTTATCTCTTGAGATATCCAGTTTCTAGCTTGTTCCATTTTTATTAACCATGCAAATTTTCTTTTACTTTGGGCTCAATTTTCTCCAGAAAATGCGTAATAATCATAACGTTACGTAAGGACTTTGAGGACTCTAGATATGATGCAGAATTGTACATTCTAGACCGTAATCAATTTTAAGCCCCATTTAGACTTTCGTTCTTCATTCGCTGAATGTTGTTCGTTGTTCGTTCTTCTCTCAATAACGTACAACAAAGAAGCCATTAATTCGATTTTGTTTTTCAGTTCGTTCTTAACAACAAACACTTTGTTGGCAGTGGCGGCACTATTAATAGTTGAGAAAAAAGAAAAAAAGAAGATCCTGTTGAACGAATGGTTGGTTGCTGAAAAGGATACATTTATTTATACAAATCTTGTTTTATTTTCCAAACTAGCGCTAGAAGTGATTATAATATAGTGCGTTTTTGCATGTTCCTCTGATTATTATTAAATCTTAAGTATTATTATTCGTACTAGAAAGATAAAACCCATAGACAAAATACTTTTTTTTATTTACCTATAGGTACCCCAATTTATAATGAAGCTTTCTGATGCTTCATTCACTAATAAAAAAAACTTCCAAAATGTCCCTACAAGTTGCACGGCACTGCAAAACAATGTTTAAACACACGTTGTCCGGGTAACAACGAACAACGAACACCGAAACTTCCGAGCTCCTTTGAATTTGTACCTTCTTCATTCGTTGTTCGTTTTTATCATTTACATTCTCGTTGTTCCGCGTACGAGCAACAACGAACAATGTAAATTTTTTATTAATTAAAATAATCTTCTTGCAGTTTTGGCAATATTTCTTGGTTTGATTATATACTGTATTTAATTTTTATACATAATAGGGTGGTTCTTAAGATAAAACAAATCGAATCAAAATTGTCTAGAATTAAAAAAAAAAATTCAAAGTTGTACGAGTATCTCCAAACCTGCGTGACCCTACATATCTACTATTTCAATGAGAAATTTATTTTAGTCTATAAGATTATATTTTTGGATGATTCTAGAATGCATAACTCTTTAATGTATAGGCTTATTGTGTTTAAATTTAGTAGTAAGTTTTATATTACACATGTTGAAGAAGTGAGATACTTGGTTTTATTTTTCTCTTCGTCTAAAAATAACTTCAATCGACTGTCGATCGAGTAATTTTAACAAATTTTCTTATTACAGACGACCAAAACTTATTGTTATATGTTGTTCATTTCTTTTTGCAGACGCACTCAACAAAAAGATGACATTTTTCCATTTAAATCACTAGTCTCCATCAAGTATCTTTTAATAAGAACTAAAAATGTACAACGATAAATCACAAACAATGCCAGTACCACCGCCACCTTCGGAAATCCTCCATCATAATCACCACCTTTCACATCATCCTCACCATCATCCCCAACAAATTCTGCATCATCATCCACCACCTCCGCAGCCTCCCCAACAACAACAGCAACAACAACAACAGCAGCAACAACCTCAACACCCACATCACCATCACCAACATCTGCAACATCAGCACCAATTACAGCAGCAGCAGCAGCAACAATCACAATCGCAGTCACAGCAACAGCAATCAACAATGTTTACAAGGTGAGTGTTGTACCTGTTAAATGTATCTATTTCCATCAAATAACCAAAACAACAAAAACAAAAATTGAAAATAGTTCAACGCCTTCACTGACCAGGTGCATAAAAGTGCCACATTTTCCGTGATTTAATTAACTGAAACTTAAGAAAATCTATTTTTGTATCTTTTAATTCATCTATGTGTATCTATTGTGTTAAATGTATCTGCAAACTCAATAGAACACGATTGCGCACTCAAATGGTGTGGCGCGTTTGCACAGAAAATCCATCAATGGTTATTTTTTTTTTTTTTTTAATTACTGGTGTTGTGGTCAGATTCCGTTTTTGATTTGGTTAGTTTTTGAATTGTAAAAGGAGCGAGTTACTTAATATGTCTTAGTGAATTGTTCTCACTGCTATTCTGTTTTTGTTTATTTCAAATCGATAGCTCAAACTCAGCATCGATTAGTGTTGCCGGGCATCAGTGGCGGATTTAGTCGTAAATCATAAGGGGTTTCTTGAAAACAACACTTTTTTAGTTTTAATTGAAAATCTTAATTTATTCATATTTTGATTGGGTTTCAAAATTACTAACGGCTAATTGTACAAACGTGGTGCACCATTAGATTTAGAGCCCACAGATTTAGACGGATTAACGAAGGTTAAGTTAGAGTTCAATATAAAGCGTTTTCTATCCTTAAATACCAATAAAATACACCGTTAGTGAGATATCATAGGAATTTTGTATTTGTGTAGAAGGCACATATAAGCCATCATGTATGGAAAATAACATTATTCAAATATTCGCCGGGTATTTCCAGCTGAGCGTGCATCTAAAACGTCCATTTTTAATCACTGTGGCGCATAAATCAGGCTTAATTTGACAAATGGCATTGATTATGTTGGTTTTCAGAGCAGTGTTCAAATTGCAACTGCTCGAGAGACCTGTCAGCGAACACACGTCGTTGTCTATGATGATTATCTCTGAACTCAGGGATCAGTTTATGTTTATTACGGGCGTACCCAGGTCACGACGCAAAATTCGCCAAGTTGTGTTCTGTGAAAGTCCGAGTTCTTTTGCGCAGCGCGAAATTGACTGCCTCTGAATCTCCTGCACACTCGCTCGAACAACGGCGTAAATTTCAGCAGATATAGAGTTTCGTTGACGTTAGTGTATTGGCGATCGACGAATCCACCACGTTGCGAATCGTCCTCTCGTAAGGACGATTATGGAGACCATAAAGTGGGCGAAGAGCACGAAATGTTGCTTGAACAGTGTACAATTAAGTAATTTTCACATCTCCCCGTTTATTTGGAAAATAAATTAGATTGACAGATGTAACTTCAATCATCTGCTAAAGTTTAAAAATCCCTTTAAAAGTGATGTAATAAAATCCGGAACACTTGAACCAATACAGCGGTGATTTTTATCAAATTGCTTACTTTTGACGAGATCTGTGTAAAAAACTATGCGAAATCATTTTAAAAATAGGTTATCTCCAATTTTGTGATTATTTGTCAAATCGAAATTTTCTCACTGTTCAGCAAGATTCATAAATTCCAAAGTGAAAGTCACATATTTTTGTATCACACACAATGTGTAAAAAAAAATCATATACAAAAGGGTCGAAACAGAATATGAAATTTCATCCAATTGTGTTGGACTGTAAATCTGACAATTGGACATGTGAAAATCTATTACCATTTTTTAAGGATTTGCTATTAAGCTGAGTGCACTTTTTTTTATAACGTAGCACGTTCTTAAGGGATTATGTCTATTCTTAAAATGTTTTAGCACAATGCTAGCGTTTAGGAAAGAGGATGTAAGAGTAGATACCAATACACATTAGTCAGAATCGTCTTTTGGTTTAACGTGAGCACCTGCCTTTTATGGCTCAATCCCACGGGAGGCCTACCTCCATTGGAGTCCGATTGGGTCCTGACCATTAACCCCAACATAGCAAGCTATCTCGGTCGCAAAGTTGTGATATGTTGCAGCATATGCACACCTCTTGCTTAGGATACGAGGTCTATCTAACACCTCTTGAATTCAAGAAAAGAACCTTGAGAACCATGTGTCTTCGCATTCGGAATAAACCAAGCCACCATGATGCTCTCACTAATGGGCCTACCTCATAGATAGGGTTTGAGCAGAGGGTAAAACTCAACCCTCAAACCCAAATGGGCACTATCTCCCATGGTACCAGAATATAGCTTCTGGTAGAGCTTCGCAACCGAGGTCACTTCCAGATGAGTTCCTGCAAAACTCTGGGCATATCAACACTTAGGATGCACACACCAAGAAGTCGGCCGTGGTAGTAACCAAGAACTTAGTGTGCTTCCTTTTGGTCTTCATTCGCCATGCGACGAACTAGGAACGACGCTCCTAGTCTTTTGCTCACCTTACGGCAAACTAGAAAAAACACTCCTAGCTTTTTGCTTACCTTACGGCAAACTAGGAAAGACACTCCTAGTCTTTTGCTCACCTTACGGCAAACTAGGAAAGACACTCCTAGTCTTTTGCTCACCTTACGGCAAACTAGGAAAGATACTCCTAGTCTTTGTTCTAAGAACAGTCGGAGACCTTACCAATTCCACCCTTCATGACCCAGTAAAACCTTAGAAATCTCCAGCCACGCAAGTAACCGGAGATTTAACCATCACACACCGTTTTAAACCTTATACTCCCTTGGGTTTTCTTAGTTGTCTAAATCTCCAGCTGGTCGTGAAGCCGGAGAAAAGACATAAGCCTCCCCACCACGACAAGGTGAAACCCGTCGGCGTCGGGGAGGACACATTATTAAGAAGGAAAACATTGGTCCGGGTACGGGTTAGTCATTCTACATTCATTTAGTGTAACTAACGAAAGAATATCTGAAATTTACAGTACGGCCGAAGTTGGCCTCAACGGAAAACTGATGAGCATTCCCTGAAGCGTGACTATTAGATACTGTTGAATTACTTAAGGAAGGAATGCCTCGAACTATTTGACTAGAGCACTGTTTATAAGAACAAGGTAAAATATTAAAAGACAAGAAACAAAGCAGCACGGCAGTGAATTCTATCCAAGAGACTCAAGTGGGTTATTGGAATACCTGTCTAAATATTAGTATGATAGAAATTTAGACAAATATTACCTTTTTAGATTACAGCTAGATCAGAAGGGATAAAAAGTATTTTGCAACATCGAAGAGAACCTGAACCCTTATCAGCGTTTTTGGCGACGTCGAATATGTGATCATTGATTACAAAATGGTCTGTGATGCACATACCGAGAACTGAGAGCTGTTCAATTTCTTCAATACAAGTGCCGCATGAGGTGTCGCTGTTGTTCAAGATCCACATTCGAAGAACAAGGACATGTATCTGGAAACGAATATGAGAAGCTGAGGGTACTGTCATTAAAGGATTAAAAGTTTCAGACAAAAGACACTTGATAAATATCAGAAAGAGAGTTGCAGACAAAACGGAGCCCTGTGATGACACATCAACATTTATTTTATGAACTTCAGACATAAAACCATCCACCTTGTATTGATTTCATCTAAGCCAAATGCACGCATTTTCGATAAGAGGGCTTGATGCCAAACTATATAAAATGCCTTTGAAATATCAAGTGCAATAATCTTACTTTTTCCGAAACTGTGTAAAGATTTGTTTGACTCTTCGGTGAGATATACCATTAGATCACCAGTGGAACTCTTGCTATGAAAGATATACTCGTATATACTGCCGGTCATTAAGAAGCTTTCGTTCTTCAAGGTATTTCTTTAGCTGATAATAATTTATCAGAATTTCCAGAAGGGACATAAGTACAATGGTTTTGCCAGCGTTGAAGTACACCTCTTACGAACAATGAGAAAGGTACTTTCTGAGCCAGTGCATTTTTGTATATAGAGATCTTCTAGTACTCTGGCAACTGTACGAGTGCTAGAGAAGATTTGTCCCATCAAATCGCTTAAGCTCTCAGGTATACAGCACGAGTCTTGACAATTTATATCAGCGCAGAATTAACAGCAGTCTGTGCTGCAAGCAAGTTCGTCTTTTCTGCCATAAGGAGTATCATTCAAGACGAGCGTTGGAACTGAAGACAAAGTATTATTTCGTACATTTTTTATAAAGGACAAAAACTGTTTACTACCTTTGGGACATTGTAGTGTTTTTGATCTTGTTTGGTCATGCGGAAATTTTGTTTGTCAAGAGCCAAATTACGGCATCAGTTTTCTAGTAATATGTACATTCGATCACTGATGGGACACTCTCACTCGGTCACTGAAGCGTTAATTTGGCTCCATGTCTTCCTTACCTATTTGAACTTTTTCCGATTTCCCTCAGTAGGGTTTGCCTTATTTCATCGGAATCTTACTTCCTTAAAGCTCGAATCAAACTATGAATTCTCCTTCGATTTGATTTGATTTTTAAATTTGAAATCCAATCTGCATTGGAGTCTACGTCATTATCTAGAAAACATAGCGACCAGTTGAAATTCCTGAAGAAATCGTTGAGACATCTTCACAATCCTTACAAATTTTACCACATTTAAATGTTTGAGGTTATCATGGAATTGATTTTTTTTGGATGCAAATACCGAAGCATTCATTTCAGTACATCCTGAATGGCTAAATCGATTTTGATTAACATTAAAACCAATCAAAACTTTCTAAAAATATTTTGTTTCATTTCTACTATTATGTTTTTAAGTTTGAAATTATCAGTAAAATTTTCTCGTAATTAATTGTTTTTCAAAATGTAATTGCTTTTTCAACAATATTAATCCACCACTGACTTGCCATAGTTTAGTTGTGTTTTGTGCTAAGTGAATTTATCGTATGTTGCGGGGGCCTGCGGTCACTGGCCATAAATGCAAATTTTAACCCACATTACGCGGCAGGCAACAAGTCACACACAATAAACAAGTGGACACAAATTTATTGTATCTCTGACACAAGTCGAGGCTTTTACTACAATATTGTATATAATTGCCTTTAAAGTAGTTACACGAGAATACCGATATATACTCGTAAATACAAACTCCTTTGCCATTAAAAGCCATCATCCAGACCATAAATGGAAGTGTTAGAATTATTGTTGTTGTTGTTGTTCTCCCCAAAAAAGAGATGAATGATTTTGCATCGTCATCGTAGATGAACCACGGGTGGTCAATGGTAAGGCAATGATCATTTTCAAAGTCCGATAGTGCACATCGTTGTTATATAACTATACTTTGATCGTCATAATGGCACCGCTCTGTTGGCGGTGACACATCGTAACGCTTAGCTGTCAGAGCCAATTATCTGACAGATACAAATTATATCGAGCCGAGGAATGAAAATTCGAAAGATTTAAAAGTAAGAAATTATTTTAACGAATCAAATCTGGTAAGGATCAATAACTCATGGTTGTCTATTTTAACTTTATGTTTGACTGGGCCTAATGTTCATTTGACGTGATTTGATATTGAAGTGAGAGTTGGAATTTGGATAGATAGTAGATAATAATCGCACTCAGTTAGGTCCATGATTTGAATAATGATTTCATTACACTTTTGCTTTAGAGAGCTTTGTGTAGTGTAACGAATTGGCACTTGAAAGCAATCAATACAAATTTAAAATAAAAAGAACCCTGTCAATAATTTAAATCAAACAGATAGAGAATCATTTAAGCTATAGATATGATTAAACAAATCTTAAATTTCTTAAGAAATTTTTGTATCCAAGAATCATCCAGATAAATGTTCTAACATTTCAAACCTATAAAAGGAGCTTAAGCCAAATTAACGTGACTGCAGTATAATGTAAAAAACGAACCGGCGTACATATGGATCTATTAGTTTAATCTCTTCAAGCTCCCCTATCACAATCCCCACTCTATCTGTTTTGATAGATATGTAAAGCTATAAATCTTTATTTTTTACTTAAAAAAATGTGTTGCATAATATAAAGAAAGAAATACGCATGCCGTCGTAAAATGGTTCTGTCTGATTTTAACTGAATGTATTAAGAAAGAATCGATCTCCAGACCTTCGGGTGGGTGGGCAGTCCTACAAAGTAACCATTACGGTGGAAGACTACAAACTGTAAGTTTAATTTTAAGGAAAAATAAGTTTTTAAATTAAAAATCAGTTTGGCTGTACAGTGAACATTGGAAAACGTGAACCCCCCAAAACGTGAACTATCCCAAAACGTGAACACCGTAATTTTTACACTGACTGCTCTAAAGCGTGAACAAATCGAAAAGCTCTAAAACGTGAACAGACATTTTTTCAACATTTCTACATAAAAATGCACTGAATTAATTTTTTAAAACTTCGGGGCCCCATAAATTTGACAGTGCGTAATATGAAATATTAAAAAAGGCTTTGGAATGGTGTTCAGATGAAGGTTTTGACCAAAGTGACATAAACGCGTAAGAGAAATTGTAGTTATTAAAATGTTGGCAAAAAATAGAACAGACAAAAATTAAAAAATTTGTTTGTTAAATAAAACTCTTATTTATAAAACGTTCTAATTTAAAAACGAAATCTAATCAATTTTTTTAATAACCCGTAGGTACCAGTATGATCCCGTAGGTACCAGTATTTGTAAAAATGTTAAAAAAAATCATAAATCTATACTACTGCAAGCAAAAAGAAGATAAAATGAAAGAAAATATGTTTTATTTTAAGAGGAGTAGTAAGACAATACGGTAGGAATACTATTTTAATCATAAAATGTTACATTCCAAAACATGAACAATCTCAAAAACATGAACACCCTCGGTTTTAATTAGTTCATATTTTCCAATGTTTACTGTATATGACAGCAAAATTAGTAAACAAACAAACAAAAAAAAAAAAAAAAACACTCAAAATAATACATAAATTAAAAATTTGACTCATCTGTTATGTTATAAGGCCCATCTGAAAGTGAAACATTTGCTAAATAAATATATATGCTGATAAAATTAAAAACATACCACCTATAAAAAAATCGTATGGAAGCAATTTGAGGAATTCCATTTTTGAGTGTTTTGACGTTTCTCTAATATCGTACTTGTGTACGGTCATCTTTACGATAACAGCGCCAATGTTCATATTAGCCACCACTTAAGGTGCGCTTACATCCGTCTGTTTAGATTGTTAAGTTCCTGTTTAGATTGCTAATTTACATTACGCCTTCCATGACGATGTTTTTGTCGATCTCATTGAGGAGCTCTGTAAACTATGGAAACAGAGTCTAACGGCCAAATTATTCATTCGATTCAACCAAAATTATATTGTAAATTATACAAATTCAATGTAAATATATCCGGACTTAAATTTTAATCTGGATGTATCAAGTGAACAATATGGCGGTAAGTGTCTGTTTTCATATTCATTTTACCATTTTACAGTGGCGTAGCGTGTCATTTCAGCGCCCCGGGGCGGGAGACCCATTTTGCCGCCCCATTCAATACTTAATTAAAATTTCGAGACATCATTTCACAGGCAATGAGATATCTTTTATTGAAGGTAAAATAGGATCAGTGGTTTCACAAACGAATTCTACGGGCCTTACGAGCAGCGAAGTCAGAAATAACTTCGTCAAAATTAATATTTGCAGCCAATACTTGTTCAATCGACAATATAGCCAAGTTTGATTGTCTAGTGGAGCTCATAGTGGATCTGAGATAATTTTTGATTATCTTCAACATCGAAAAACTTCTCTCACAACTAGTGACACTAATTGCCAAAGTCAAATATATACGAATCAAGATGACTACATATATTTGGAACCGAAATCCCCAGATTCAGTTTTTGAATGAACTGGAGGAGCTCCAGTGATCCTTTGCTCCTTATATCTTCCTCTGATATAGAACTGGCGACAAACTGCCGGAGACGCTTGCGCTCCATTTGAAACTCGTCCTTGTCGATGTCTTCTAATACATGGAAAAGATCGCACTCGTACTTGCTGTCCAAAATTTTCGCTGGCGTCAAAAATCCGAACTTGTCCGCTATTTCTTGAACTTGCTGGAATCGAGTCGTCATTTCTTGAATGATCTTCTCAAATGATGCGAACACCTCTCGACGGAGTTCATGCTCGTGAGACAAAGCTGCATATGTATTCTTCTCGTTTCGAGTTCGATTCCGAGTTTTTCGCTGAGAGTCTTAGCAAAGTCGAATGCGGCTTGGACGAAACGGTCTCTGCTCTCCACTAGTAGAGCTTTTAAGTACTGTAATCCGGGATTGAACTCCATTGTGGATCCCTGACATTGTGGCAGCGTTGTCATAAGCCTGTCCTCTCAAGTTCTGTATGTCCAGTCCGTATGATGTTATCTTCGCGATTATATCGTTGCTGAGATCTCCTGCATTTTTTCTTTTTGGTTCGAAGAAGTCGATGAAAGATTCTTCCACGGCGACCTTTTTTCCTTCGATATGTACGTATCGCAGAACCTGGCTCATTTGGTCTTTGTGGGAGATGTCTGGTGTACTGTCGAAGATTACGCAATAATATTTAGCTTCTTGAATGCGATGGATGATGGTGGATCGAACATGCTGTCTCAGTAAGTTTATCAATTCTTTCTGGGTTTCTGGAGATAGAAACGAAATTGGGACTCTTGCTCTCAGCTTTATCTTTGTCAGATGTTCCATTAGAAGAAGTTCATATTTAGCTAGGAGTTGCACTAACTCCAGAAAATTCCCGCGGTTGCAACTATCATCTCCTCGATGTCCTCTGAAGGCCAGATTCTGTTTGGGTAAGAATTGGATAATATTCAACAACCGGTACAATATATCCCTATACTTCTTCTCCTCACTTTCAAAAACTTCTTGTTGTTTCTGATCGATGGTTGCTTTACGGTTCAGGCAAACTTCCAACTCCTTCCATTTCAAGATGCTCTGCTCACGGTCCAGGCTGTCCTCTTGGTCTTCGATTCTTGGATTTAGCTTCCACCATTTGTTGAATCCTTCTTCAGATGCGAAGTTCGAGCCGAAATTGCCAAACAGCTTGCAACAGAAAGAATACAAAGATTACTTAAAAGGCGAGTAATGCCGTAAGAGTTGTTGTGAACACCTGAAAGATTAAATAAAACACAATTATTTTAAATCGGTCTACCGTTAAAAAAAATTCGAAGTTAAATTATAAATATTAATGAGGGTAAATACTTAACATCACATCTAGGGTTACAAATAGTTTACCTTCAGTTCACTAATGAAATAGTTATTAAATTTCTCCATAAAAGTATCCTAAGGCTGTTGCTGCTTTAAAACGGACTGTGTGATTTTCATCCTTAAGTAGGACGGCAATTTTATTGCCCACAGATTCAGTTCGTTGACTCTTTTCAGCTATATAGTTATGAAGAATTCCTATTATAATTGCTGCATGTCCACGAACTCCAACCCATTGACTACGCAGCTTGGGTATACACGATTCAATAAAATCCTGAATAGAATCCGGCAGGCCTATAGCTATGACTTTGACAAAGTCCAAGATAAAGACATTATAGTTCAGCTGGCCATGATCGAGTAAATGCTTTTGTGCCATCTCGTTGACCTTAGGAGCATTTAGAAGGGCGGCGACCTTCCTTAGAGTTACTTTACAAGCCCTTATAACTGTAGGTTCGGTCTCACTTAAATGCAAAATATGTAAGTGGAAACAAGTTTGCAAAAAGCTGTTCCTTTAGGGCTTCGGATGAATAATTAGGGGACATGCTGCCATCGTTGTTGCCCATCTTTGACTCACACAGGTCTCCGAAAAGTATAATTGCCGCCTCTCGAATTTCAATGGAATTACTGCCGAATAGTGGTCGAATCCGAATTGCCAATGACACATGAAAAGATTCAACTCGATCGCTTGGCAGCATATGAAGGATTCTAGAAAGACCTCGTTTATTCTCCAGAGGAATATTAATAAGACAGTCACTATTTGCATCATCGATTCCCTTTAAAAGAGCGGTTAGTGCTGTTTCGGTATACTTATCGATATCGTGTTCAGTCAAATGGCCAACATAACCTAACCCTTGTATACTCAAACCCCTTACAACCGGATTTGGATCACTCAGTGCCGAACTCAAATGAAGCATTATAACACTGATGAGATTTCACCACACGGCTTCAATGGCACCAACTTCGAATAAAAACCATTCGAAGCTATCCGCCGACCATCATAAGGACTTGACACATACTTGCTTAGTGATGTTATAATTTGCTTCATGGAACTCGAACCGATTGAGAATCGATTTGAAACCCCAATTGCCATCGGAGTCAAAAGTTCGATGAAATTTTTCAAGTCAATACTGGTCGATAAGTTGTTGCAAATAGTCAAAACGGTGGATGTTTGTTCAATATCCAGATTTTTAAGAAACGCTTGGAAGGTTTCCAGTACTATCTGACATGGATTCAATTTTATTGATTCCTTGTTGGGGATAAATCCAAACTTATTCTTTCCAGACGGAGATGCTGGAGCTTTTCCTGACGTAGGTGATGCTCTTGTCATTAGCTTTGGTGAGGCTAAGTTGGTATATGTTGCCAGAGAAGTCAAAAGCATTGTGAAAATTTCGGGAAATTTTGTTTTTAATTGCTTATGAACTTCCTTACAGGGAAACATTTCGCGCATTGCACCGAATATTGCAAACGGTGGAACACTAGCAATCTTCTGTCTATCTCCGCTACTCTCATTAGGCTGGTACAGACAAGATGATGATAGGATTGTCAAGAAATTGTCCAAAATCAATCCGGTCAATTCTGGGTCCTGACGTATCGTATGTCAGTATCCCACTACATTTTCCTCAAACGGTAATTGCTGAGAAAGTATCTCAGAACACACTAGCTTTGGATGGTGTTTGGTTAATGCTGCGACCGCCTTGATTACACTAGACCTAGCTCTGGAAATTTCACAAGCATTAACAGCCATTAAGCTTTCTTTCACAAGATCAGGAATCGCGTGGAACAACTCGGAAATTTTGTTTGCTGTATGAAGAACTTCAGAACTACCGAAGTTTCAAATGTTGAGTTCTACTCTGGATCTTTTAAACAGATAAGAAGTGTTCTGCAAAATTGTAAATATTAGAAATTTGATATTCTCAGGGCGATAATCTTTTCAATATTACCTACCAGCCAAATGGTATATCTTTTTCGGGTCATCTGTTTTTATATTTTCTTTGAGATTTGACAGTTGATGCTTGTTATAGCTTACCTCTTTTCTCTCGCTACGCGTGAGCAGTGGTCCTACTCTGTCTAAATCCATGATGGCCACTTAGAATTGGAAGCGTTCAGAAATTCGGCAAATCCGACCACTAGAACATACTTCATCAAATAACAGATGTCGCTGGTATTTGTCTAAATGGTCTATGTGCTAAAGTTGCTTACAATTTTCATCTTTTAAGGAGAAATTGTTAGAGAATTATTGATTCTGTACTTCGGTGATTGGAGGATTTCATAGGATGATTTAACCGCTTTGGCAAATAAACGGAACTTAGGAGAAATGAAGAAAAAAGAGGGGTAAGCAAAAGGAATTGAAAAGTTGCCGATTCATAGTGCGCCTACCAGTTGAATTAACAATATCGCATTTTTTTTGGTACTTCCGTTTCTTTTCTTTTTTTTTTAATTTAATTTAAACGATAAGAATTGTTCAAAATAAGGGCAGTTGGATTAAAATTGTGATAAATTGAGAGGAAGCTGAGGTAATTGTTATGGAAAATAATGGAATGTATGTCCATCATTAAATTAATTTAATTTTTAATAGAAAAAGTGTCTAAGCCGATATTGTGGGGGGCGCATAACCAACGTATGGAATTAACTATACATACGAGTATGTATGTAAGGAATATATTTATCAAATAAATAAACAAAAGGATCAAGAATATACCTAATAAGAATAAGATAACTAATCGGTGAGTCCTACAGTATAAGATAAAAGTGTGTAAAATATATTATGCCTATATAGGTATATCTATATGCTCAGTGTACTAGTGTTCTACTTAACACCGACTTTTGTTTCGTCTCTAGGAATTCGTTCTTCAGGCGATCACCAAGTCGGTTTGCAACGACCTACTGTCAAGAGGTAGGGGTGATCGCCGATTCGTTTTCCTTCAAACTACCAAATCTCGGTTATTTCCGACAGAGGAAACTTGAGTCTCAAGAAGATATAATTTTCAAAGGTCACATCAAGGTTAACCACCATTTCAATTTTTTTCACCAACGTACTTAAATCCATTAGATTCAGTTTTTTTTTTGTTTCTCTTGTTATTTAATTGTCAATTTATTCTGTAAAACTCTTAGTCTTGAGGAATTATTTAAAATTTAGTAGTATCGTCAAACGAGTTTGGGGTGAATAAAGTTTATTTCCCTTTTATAATATTTTCTCTATAAAAAGCTTAGTACAAAAAGAATCTCGGGATCGGATTCCTTCTCGCCAAAATTGAGCTCATTTTAGGTAGGGTAGCCAATCCACCCTTTGAGAAGTCCTAGATCAGGCAAGAAGAAAAAAAAAGGGGAAGCAAAATTTATAATTACCTTAGGATAAAGACTTTAATCATATATATATATGTATATTTTTTTTTTATCCATATACATATATATAAATACGAGAATATTTTTGTCGTGTTTGTTGTTGAATATTATAACAACTTGTTATAATTCCTCGCCACTAGGCGTTATTAATTGTCCGAATTATTTTTAATGTTAATAATTCAAAAAAAAAGAACTAAGTATGAATAAACCTAATTTTGGAACCCTACTGTAATAAAGCTTACGTATATATACTGTAAAATGCATAAGGCTTTTGTATTATTGGTCAAGCGAATCGCTTGATGGATTGCTAGATATCTATTTTCAGGGGATGCTGACGGTAACGTGAAGAGGCGGTAAGCAAGCGGTAAGCGAGGTGAGTCTTATGTAAAGGGGGAGTCAAACAACGGCCGACGACTTCCAAGGTAGGGTGGGCCAGGCCAAGCCGAAAAACACCACGGCACCCTCTAGTGGTAATGTCCGTCCGATTTGTTATTTTTTTTGTTAAATTATTATTTTTGGCATGATATATGTTTAATAGTAACAGGTTGCGATTTATGTTTGTGGGCAAGATCCTACACCACTTCCGACGAGCTAACGGCCGTGCCTCTACTAGCATGCCAGCCCGCAGACATAGACCAAACAAGATTAAAATATTAATTATTAGAACAACCAACCAGTTACAGAGTGCTTTCCGTTATTGTCACGCAACTCGCGAAACTAAAACGGAACGTTCCGAAACTCTCGCGAAACTGAAAGAGATCGTTCCGAAACATATGATATGCGAGACTGCTGCGCTGGCGGTTACTTACTTTACCTACTGTACATACTTTATACCTATATATGTATATGTACGTGGTCAAAAGTTTGCCAGTTTGCAGCACCCCCAACAGCAGTCTCGCACACATGTTTCGGAACGCTCCCTTTCAGTTTCGCGAGAGTTTTGAAACGTTCCGTTTTAGTTTCGTAAGTCGCGCGACAATAACGGAATGCACTCTTACGGCCTTACTCACCGTTTAGGAATTCACGGAAATCAGCCGAGAGCATCAACGACGAATCACAGGCAGGGTGCCAAATTTCAAATGTACGTCATTGTTGTTTGTGGACTTGTCAAAGGTTCTGTCATGAAACATAAATGATCTCTACTCTAAACGCTTCACCGGCAACATTTTGCCGCCCCCGGCCTTCTGCCGCCCGGGGCGGGCTGCACCCCCCGCCCCCCTACGCTACGCCACTGCCATTTTACTCAAAAGCGCATATAGTGCGACAGTTAGAGGTTTCATATCCACAAAAAGATTCCACCCACCCAAAATCTACCGATGTGTCAGTTTCCATAGATATTTTCCGATTCATCAAGAAAAAAGTATTAATTTTGTGAGAGCTAGATTGATCTCAAATGTGTGATATGGAAATCACCCTTTTCATAGTACCTCATGTACATCTCTGTTTCGATAGTCAAAACACATTTCCATAGTGTCGCACTTTGATTTTGATAGAATTCTAAGTTCAAAAAATATTTCTGAGATACCTTCGGTTCAATTTATTTGTAGGTTTTGCCCAAATTTAAAACTGGGCGCAAATATTCTAAGACCTACTAATATTTTTGTCAAAAGAAAAAGATACAATTTTCAGTCCTGAACTTAACTCTGGGATAACTCAGAGTTCCACAGTTAGTAGATATTCAAAAAGTTTTGAATTTTCAGCCTGAAAGTGACATATGAGCTATGAACACGTAAGTCAAACTAAATTTTTTTGTGCAACCCAAACTAAATTACAAGGCAACCCAAAACAGAAACAACTAAAAAAAGCAACTATAAATTGCCTATACATATCGTCGCCTGAGTTCTATCTTGTTCAAAAGACCATTTTTGGCGAAATTGAGTTAGAAATGCAGTTTTTATAAATCGAACATGCTCTTTCGAATTTCGTACTCCATTTTTTTCTATCTCTTTTAGTTTTAAAGTTATGAAGAACTATTTTGTTCAATAAACCACTTTATTAAATATTTTGAGTGTCTTTTTTATTCAATCAACCACTGCTTTTTGTTTTTATATGAAATCGAACAATTTTATATTAACTTTAAAAAAAACTACCATGTATTTCTTTGTTGTTCAATATCCATATCTAATCTATTTAGTTTTGTATGTTATTGAACAAAATCCTATTAAAAAAGTTATGCGGACGGAAAACCGCATTTTTGTTCAATATCACTGCACTGTATTGTACCACACAAAATTAATACTGATATAACATTGGAAGCTGTAAGCACAATGTGATGTAAGCGAAAAGTTGAAACGTAATCTTCAAACGCTTTTAAGGTATTTTGAGAAACCCTTTTATCTTAAAACAGTTTTTGAATACAATATTTGTCGCTTACAGTATGATAAATCCAGCTCATCCAGGATCTGATATTTCAGAATTCTATGATTTAGAATTCTAATATAGCTCCTTTATCTGAAGAAGTCATTTCAGTACCTTCATTGGAAAATGTAGTACCAGCAGAAGGTTCCGTTTCATCTAAACAAACTACATGCTTTACACCGAGAGAAGCCCTGGATCGAGTAAAAAAAATCGAAAACCATTTTTGTGGAAACAAAATATACAAAAACGGATGGATCAAGGTGGTAAGCAATATTCAAATGACATTCGCTTGCAACGTTAGTTGCAGTCATAATTGTTTCACCAAATTTTCTTATGATGAACGTGTGAAAATATTTGATTCATTTTGGACCTTAAGGCTAGGCGCGCACATTCAATTTTTAGTTGCACAACTGTTTGGTTGCTTATAGGAAACATACGAGTATAATTATATGTTACACAAAATAGCGAACTCATTTTAGGCAATCGTTTAGTTTGTGTCAAAACACAAACTGTCTAGTCGCTCGACCCAAGCAGTTGCGAAAAATTGAATTTGCGCGCCTAGCTTAAAAGATTCTGAAAAAGGACAGTTTTATTCCAAATTTGTGATAAGATCGGAACCAAAGTGAAAGAAAGTAGCTAAAGTAATTTCAAGAAAAAAGTTTACTTTCAATGTATTTCAATGTTTCTCAGATCATACACATCATACATTGTATGATATTTACAGTTCTGCTGTATGATTTCTGTTTCTCAATTTTGTTGTATGATCCACTGTCATACAACAATGTATGACTGAAGATTGGAATGTTGTATGATTCTGTTTCTCAGAAATGTGTCATTTACATCATACAGCAAATTTACCTATAAATGATCATACATTTAATACAGCACAAAATTCTGTTGTAAAGTGGCTGCTGCATGTAACATGTAGCAACATTGTTTTCATCAGTCAAAGCTGGGAAAACAAAATTTATTTGAGAAGTTCTCTGGCTTGACATTCACAAAACATGGTAGAGCCTGTAGGGCATAGAGAGAGGTAGTTTCATTGGGGTTGTCTTATGGGCTCGCATTATGCCGATTTCATGATAATGGATTCCATTTCCAAGCTAATAAAGGGTTAACAATATTTGTTGCAAAGCTGACAAGGCTTCGTTGCAATTAGTTGAACGCACAATTGATCTTCCCAATTTGTCCACTAAAAATGTTTGGCAATCTAAATTTTTTAACAAAATATGGATCTTTAAGATTGAAATTAACAGGTTCTTCTATTATTTTAGGGCGTCATCTGACACGTATATTAATTTCAACTAGTTCCAACACGTCTTCACCAAAAATTGAGATTTATATTAACCTCACACTCAAATAATAATGAAATGTCAGAATCATACACATCATACAACAAAACAAATGTCATACAACACTTCCAATGAAATCTGAGAAACAGAATGATGTGTATGTTGTATAAAAAAACAGGCCCCTGATCTTCTTTCAATGCATTACAAATAAAATCATAATGGCACAAAATTTTAGTTGAATTAGTACGATGTTAAAGCTGTTTTAGTATGAAACTAGGTTTAAACAACGATTTTTATGAAAAAATAATAAGAAACCTATTACAATAAAACTCAGTGGCGCAAAATTTTAAACAGCCTTTTATTAAGGTATTAGTATGATAATTCTTAACGATTAAAGTAGTTTACTAACTCATTCTTAATTCTTACAATTTTCTAACTATTATCGTGATAAGGCAATTTTCTTAATAAATTGCACCTAAAACAATGAAAGTTCGTGCAAAGAACTAAGTCCTTGTGTGGCGTTTGTAAATAGCACGATACTAAAAAAATAATATAGGTATTCGACGATTTTAGTATCATACTAAAACAGCTTTAGCATCGTACTAATTTAATTAAAATTCTGCGCCAGTTTGTTTAAAACAATAACAAAACTTAAATTTAAAATTGTATGTAAAATAAATAATGTATTTATTTGAAAAAAGAAGGGTAAAAAGTGAATTCAAAAAAATGTTTAACAAATTTTGAATTTCATTACCTACCGAGCAGCAGCAATATTTTTTCTGATCACCCATTATGTTCTAGTGCTTAACTCTGAAGTTAAAAAATCGTTTTCCCAACATTTTCCAAAATGGACTTTGAACAAGATAGAACTCAGGTGACGATACCATATATATGTATATTGTTGAGGCCAACTTGAATTACCATTCGTTTTGATGGATGAAACAGTACTCGCGTTTTAATATATTTTGTTTGTGGTTTTGTTATTTTTTTTTGCTATAAACAGATTCTTTCTTCATTTAATTGCAATTCAACTAATGGATCGAAAATCTAATCCAAATCGATCCTTAAATGATGAGAAATAATGGCGCTGTATACGAATAAAAGAGACTTCAAAATGATTCTCCTCTCTTATATGTGAATGAAAATTTTTGCCTCAATTGTAGAAAATGGGCAATAGGTGTGTTCATGTATATACTTTGCATTTGACTTCAAGGGTACGTGTGAAGTTCTAGTAAATGTGTTTTATACAACGTTTTCACCAAGAGTAAATCCGCTAGAGATTTAAAATAAATCTTGAAGTGTTTTCACCAAAGAAACTGAGATTTATTTGACGTTTTCACTCTGTCTTGTCATTCAATTGTCAATTTGGACAAGAGAAAAAAAACTGCAATTGGATAGTAAACAGGAAAAAAACAGATATTTCTATTTTGTGTTGATTCTCAATGAAGAAAGGTGCGTTCATAGGTGCGTTCTACAAAATAAGGTTTGTTTGTTTTGCAAATCTTCTGATTGTGAGAAGATTTCAAGGAGATTTATTTTAAATCTTCATTTGAGGTGATTTACGAGTATATTTGTATGGTAAATCTACGAGATTTAAAGGAGATTTATGGTAAATCCACTTGAATCCCGAATTTACCTTTGGTGAAAACGTAGTACGAGTATTATACCACGTTTTCAGGAAAAGATAATCCGAGATTTAAGACAAGAGATTTATGTGGTGTTTCCATCGCACTCAAAGATAAGAAAGAAAATCAACTTTGACAACACCTATACAAATGCTATTAGGGTTTCAATTTTTCTTATAAAGTGGAAACGAGAGAATTGTGCCAAACGATGAAAAATCATCGAGATAATTTAGCACGATATGGATATTAGGTTATAGAATAACAGATAAAATGAAGATTTAACAAGATTAATTTATAATCTACTAGATTAACAAAATAAATGTATTTGGTAAATTTTTGAAATGTATAGTAAATCCACTTAAATTCAGGATTATGAAAATCTAGTATTACACTAGGAATTTATAATTCGTAATGAATTTTGAAATTTGTACCGAAGTAAATACTCAAAAAATGTTTTTTTTTTTTTGTAGTTTTTTTTACGAAGCATCTAACGCAAATGTGTGTGATGGTAAGAGTATTTCATTATCTTTGTTTATCCCATAAATGCGTGGCCACATTGGCTTTTTATCCCCTTCAGCTCAGTCTACCATTATTAATAAGATTCTCCATTATTAAATTACACAAAAAAGTCAATGATGATATTTTTTTTTTGAAAGTACGATATTAAAGAAACGACAAGAAAGAAGATACGTTTTAAGCATGCCTTTTGAAAAATTAATGAAAAAAATATATCTTAAAAATAAAATATGAATACCATGTGCATAATTGTAAAAAAATAAAATGAAAAGTTGTTTAAACAAAAAACTTGTAATGCGTTCATTACACAAATTTGGTTTTTTTTTTTGAATTTGCTTAATTTTAGTATTCAGTTTGAGAGTTGCAAATTGGAGTCATAAAGTTTTACCAAAAAAGACCAGGGCATATTTGTTTTTGTTTTGAATTGTGTTCTCCTTCATGGTGGGACTAGTTGTAACATTTTATTGGGATAAATTATTGTTGACGTTAAAAACTAACTCGATTCGATTTTTTTTTGAACTGATAGTTGTGAACAAAATCTATCGAGTTTTTATTGTTCGTGCTAAATAAAATAAAAGTGTCACTTCATTACTACAGTTGTTGAGGAAAGAGTTCACACATGTGTATTGATGGAAAATATCTCGCGCTGTTAGAGGATACCGTTAGAAGTGATTTATTGTATATGGGTCCGTCGGAACGTTGATGTTCCTATATGATGGACTACGCCATCGTCACTATTACGATTTGCGTTGTTTTGCGCTCGTACAAATTGCAAGATATACTACACATTGAAAACTAATATTATAATTACATGTTAGTTTCGTTTGAGCTTGTTGTTAGCATTTTCCCATTTTTTCTCTATTTTCAAGCATGTAAGGTCTTAAGAAAATTAGTGAACGAGGAAAACTGTCGAAGTGTCGAAGAAGACGTTCGCATAGAGTCATGTTTTTTTGGTGAAAATAATTATTAATTTTTTGTATATGTACGAGTAGTTCTTGTTACAATTTAGTCCAGCCTATGCTACAACTTACCCCATATTGAGGGATTTTGTTTTAAAATTGCTTAAATTTCAAAAAGGATTGGGTTAATTATTCGCAACTGTTGTAGAGTAAGTAAAGCTGCCAAGTATAGTTCAAATGTATTATATTAAGCTTACATATTACTTATATGTTTTAATATTTAAAGAGTACATAAATGTATACTTCAGTCAGAAGACTCTCAGCACTTAAAGAATAAACACATCTTCCTGTATAAAAGTATCAGACCAAAAACATAAATGTTAAATATTGAAACAGCTACAATGTAATAGAGAAATTTTATTATTTAATGATAACTGACTAAAATTTGATGGGTTCACTGGTCAAGTTTTTAAAACCTTTCGGATTGGGCATAAAAAAAAACTTGCCAAGTAAGTCCATCAAATTTTAGTCAGTATAATCATAAAATAATAAAATTTCTCTTTTACATTGTAGCTGTTTCAATATTATTCTTCTTTAAATATTCGGTATTAAACATTCATGAAAGAACTTGGTGTACTTTTAGATCTCAGTACTTTTTACGGCTGACTTGTTACACAAAGGTTTTTGTATAGAAGAACTTGGCTCTATTTTTAACATTTATGTTTTTGGTCTGATCTCACTCCTTTTTGCAAAGATTTGAATATTTTGCCATGTCAAAATCTCGAAAGATACGGAAACATAGAAAAGTGGACTCTACCTACTAAAATCAACTTAGTTTATGGCTTCCTATTTCTTTTGGTATATTTTCTTTTTTGTTAATTGTTGTTTTGATTTGTGCTTCAATTATTTCTTCTGGCAAGATACCTAACACTAACATACTTACCTTAATTACAGCAATCCGAATTGCTCTATATAAATTAATCATTTTTTCAGAAAGTGGGCGGATACCACGCCCCTGAATTGAAAACCTTAATTTTTATTTTTGGTGCTTTATATGCGCCCTACCGTTCTACCAAATTTTATTGTTCTACTGCAATCGTAAGTTCTAAGGAAGTAGGTGGATACCACGCCCCTGAATGAAAAAACTCAAATTTTATATTTTTTTCTTTGTATGCAATTTAAGCCTTGCCACTTTACCAAATTTCATCGCTTTACAGCCGTCGGAAGTGCTCCAATCAACCAACACCAATCCAACACCAATATTCAGAGAAAGTGGGCGGATGCCACGCCCGCTGAATGGAAAACTTCAAATTTTCGATTTTTTCCTCTGGTTGCATGACAAGACCTACCGTTGTGCAAAATTACAATACTCTACGATGTCGGGAAGTGCTCCATAATTTTAATGATCTGTCAGTCAGTCAGTCAGTCAGTCAGTTACTGTTTTTGTGATTTTTGAAGCCTTATATAACAGGAACCGCTTATGCTAGAAAATAGAAATTTGGTGGGGCGTCTGCGCCTGACTAGCTTAGCAAATGTTCGGAATTTTAAGTTTCTAACTTCATTGGTACTGAAGATAGGGAGGGGTCAAAAACCGCCTGCTGTAAAAAGGGTGTAGTGCCAGAACTTGGCTGGGCACTACCGTGCCCTTTGATACCGGTGTTTTGATCTATTTTAATATTGTGTATCGTGTGTGCACGACACAACATTTAAGAAAAATATATTTTTAGTAAAATGTGGAACTATAGCCCCGATAGGCTAGGGTATTCACAATGGAAGTGAAATTAGTCTTCCTACACCTTTTCATCCTGATAACCACTGCTAAGTCGGATATGCTGATTCTCTTGTGAATTGTGGGCTGTCAGTTGACACCACCAGATGAAATTTTTTTTACCGATGTATTGGCAAATTTTTGTGGTAGCACACTTTTATATTTACATAAACTGCTTTGTGACCATATTCGAATCTCTTTATTACTCTATCTTTTACTAACTTATAGTAGATTAAGACATTAGACGTTAATGTATATTCAATTCAAAATGTTGACTTGATGCAAACAAGAACAAAAACACTTTTCCACTATAATATTGCCAAACCAAAATTATGTTTGCAAATATTTTAAATAAGTTACCTCTTTATTGATTGCAACATTTTCGCAAACCTAAGTTAGCTACTGATAAAAACTGAAACATGATTTCAAGTAACTCCACTGTAAGTTTTCTTACTCTATTACTACGTGTGTGGGCTAAAATCTGTCTTTTATTAATGAATTTGGATAAAAATTCCTTTATTAAGACCCCTCTAGTTAAAGCAATAAATCATTCCACCATTTCAGCACCGAATGATAGATAAGAAACCTGATGACAGTTTAAACAAATCGAGTTCGCCGGCCAGCTCTTTCGTTTAATCTTTTTTCTCTCACGAAAAAACATTTTATCTTGTCTGGTTGGTTGTTTTTCACATGATTTACTTTAATTTAATGTCACAAAATACTTTAAGCCAACAATTCTACAATACTGCACCCACACATTCCATTACTGTTCAATTAGACCTTCTTTCACTTGGTAAATGACCGATGGATGACAGTGATCGAAAAAAAAAAAACGAAATAAAATCAACGCAGAAAATGCAAATGTTGTGCAAATCTGTTTCACCGATAAGACTTATACCGAGTATCAATTAAACATTTTTCTTTTGCACCCCTCAAAGTCAAATTTAATTAAACCATATGCAATTCACCAAACTGCTAATGCGGTATAAACTAAATCAAAGTCTTAAATATACAAGAGTTGACGCAAAAAGCACCATTTTGGTTAGCCCTCGCAGGCATTCTGTCTGCAAAACGGAGTACTAAATTCAGAAAAAAAAGTATCTTTAGTGGGTAAATCTAGATAAGGCTTAGAAAACACAATCAGATATTTAACTGACTATAGCACACATCGAGGCAGGGGCAAGGATACAAAAAAGAAAATATAATACACACTATATGTATACACTCAGTGTATTTACTTGAAGGTAAGACGGCCGACCTGGCACATTGTTCGTTGTTGTTTTTGTGTAAATGAATGGTAGGTGAACCGAAAGAATAAGAAAAAGTGCTAACCCCGCTCAAGAACTATGTAGACAGCACTCGCTTAGTCTCAGAATGTGCATATCGATGAAACTTTGAATCTTGGCATTGGCATATCGCACTCTAAATTACCTCGAGTTTGGTTGCAATGTGACTGTTTGTTTTTATGTAAAAAAAAAAGTATATAAGCAGTAGCTACTTGCAGCAGGGCAAATAAATGCAACTGATTCTAATGAAAAGTGATATTAAAAAACTTGTTAGTATTCAAAGAAATAATACCAGCAAATTACAACACAAAAGTGATTTACAAACGGATTTCTTAAAATTTCTAAATACAATTTTAACTTGAGATAGGTAAATACAATATAAGGGAAGGTTTGTAATCTTTAGATGCAAATTTGAAGTCAAGATTTTAGTAAAATTGTAGGACAGACGCATCTAGCTAAATGCAATTTTATCTGTATGGTATACCGGAAATTACACCCGAAATTTTCTGGTCGAAAAAATTATAGAAAAATCTTTTGCTTTTTTTCAATGAAATAAAAATAAAGGTCTTGGACAAGGCAGTGGTTTTTCCGTTGATACTTCTTGTATTTTAATTTTTTCCTTAAGTGACTTTCTCTCGGATAAATAAATGTTTTGTTGAAATGTGTTTTGCTCTTCTGTTGAATTGTGGATTAGTCTGACAGCTGAAGAATTGTCCACTTTAAGAATAGGAGTTTGGTTCAATTGAATTATTCCTTTATTTCGTTACCTGCTTCACTTGCTGCTACTATTTCGGCTTCAGTAGTAGAGGTTGGGACTATTGTTGGCACGTCAAACTTTATCAGATGCATCTTCGCAATACTAAGAACTGATCTTATAGTTCCTAGCTTTGCTTCCTGACTAAATGTTTGACTAAAGTCAATAGCTTCACGTTGACTTAAACCTTTAGCCACCTGTCTTGCTTTATATTTATCAATACTGCCATCTGAATTGTTTTTCAAACAATAAGGGCACTTGCAAGGGATTGCTTTCGCTCTTTTCGGTAAAGGCGTCAACTTCCAAGTTTGAATTTCATTGAATGATGTCGTTTCTTTTTCCATAGCTTTTCTCCATTCAGTTTTTTCTCTGCTATAAATGACCTCTTTGTATTTTTCAGAATTTTATAAAGAGTTGACAAAATCTTCTGCTGGCATTACATAGCCGTAAAGATTCTTGGGTTTTCTTTATCTAGATCGATCTCTTAGCCATTCATTTTCTTCCTGCTGAGAGGTATCATTTTGTCCATTTTTAAAATTGCTATCTCTCTCAGTTTCATGCTCGTCTGAATATATGCTACTTCCTGCACTTTCTGGTTCTTCTAGTTGTCCTTTACTGGTTGATTCAACTCTCGAAGTGTTAATTTTATTGCATTTTCACAGATAATTGGAATTTCCTTGATGTATATTCTATACCACTCATCACCGTCATATCCCAGGAGGTAACCTTTAACAGGTTTTCTGTCAATTTTCTTCCTCTTCTAGATTGGAATATGAGTGAAGCAATGTATTTCCGATTATTCTCAAATGCTTGATTCTGGGCTGCTTACTTTTCCACAATTCGCATAAAGTTAAGCCATTTACTGAAGACTTTACAGTTCTGTTTAGTATGTATACTGCAGAATTTGTAAACTCTACCAATATTGTTTCTGGATAGATTACATCGGTAGTTGAATGCTTGTTAGTTCTTGCCACTTCTACCAGAGTTCAGCTTACACGTTTACTGCTGCCATCCTTGAAAACAACGAAATACTTTTTCTTCTTATAAGAGTCACTTAAAGGTACACATATGTAGGTCAGTTATCCTGGTGTCGCCGCTTTCCTTCTAGTTCCGAACTCTTTCTCAAGCATTTGTTTGACATGTCTTTTATCTTGGTGTCCCCATCGTTCATGATATATCTGTCATCTCCAACGGCTACATTAAATTGAATTACAGCCTTCTGCTTTGAGACAATTGGCTTGATGGCGGCTTTATGCAACGATACATTCACTTGACGACTTCCATACATTATAGTTTTGCTATCCACTTGGAGTCGATGGCATACCAGCCGAATTATTCCATCACGGCGGGCCAGCCTTACGTCAAGCAATTCATGATATTATAGTACAGGTATGGGAGCAGGAAGAAATGCCAGAAGACTGGCGAAAAGGTTTAATATGCCCCATACATAAGAAGGGAGATGTCACAACGTGCAGCAATTATAGAGGTATCACGTTGTTGAGTACCGCCTATAAGATACTCTCCTCTATCCTACAAGACCGGATAACCCTATACGCTAAAACCATCATCGGACAATATCAGTGTGGTTTCATTCCAGGCAAATCAACAACTGATCAGATCTTTACCCTTAGGCAGGCGATGGAAAAATGTCTAGAATTTAACATCCCAACATACCATCTGTTTATAGACTTTAAGGCCGCCTATGATAGCATAGCCAGGGTAGAACTTTACAAAGCCATGAGAGAATTCGGCATCCCAAATAAATTGACACGACTATGTAGGTTGACCATGACCAACGTAACAAGCCAAGTAAAAATAGCCGGATTGCTATCCAGACCAATCAACATCTTTAATGGACTCCGACAAGGGGACGGTTTGGCCTGCCTCCTCTTCAACCTGGCGTTGGAGAAAGCAATCCGTGACTCTGGCACGGCAACAAGAGGGACCATCGTCAACAGGTCCAGCCAGTTACTGGCTTACGCAGACGACATTGACATCATCGGAAGAACCGAACAAGCTGTACACGATTCCTTCATCCAGATCGAGCAGGCGGCACAAAATCTGGGGCTGCACATTAGTGAAGGTAAAACAAAGTACATGGTGGCGTCGAATGCGAGAGGAACAGTTGGTCAAACAATCAAGGTAGCGGAGCACGAATTTGAAGTGGTGCAATCCTTTAAATACCTTGGGTCAATAGTAGCAGCCGATAACAACATAGAAGAAGAAATACGCGGGCGGCTTCTCAAATCCAACAGAGCCTACTATAGTCTGTCAAAGCTCTTCAAATCCAGAAATCTCACCATAACTTCAAAACTGCTGCTGTACAGGACCATGGTCCTGCCAGTACTCACATATGGATCCGAGACTTGGGTGCTTAGCAAAAGGCACTCCGACCTCTTAGCTGCGTTCGAGAGAAAAGTCTTAAGGAGAATTGTTGGCCCCATATGTGAGGAAGGACGATTCCGGAGACGGTACAATCATGAATTGTACGCAATCTACCTAGAAGCAGATATCGTGACAAAAATTAAGCTCGGTAGACTCCGGTGGGCAGGGCACCTAGCTCGCATGAGCGAAGAGGAACCTGCTCGGAAAGTTCTTTGTGGTACATTCTATGGTAGACGACAGCGTGGTAGACCATGCTTGCGCTGGAGAGATGGCGTAGACCAGGACGCCCGAAGCCTTGGGGTGCGCAACTGGATGGCGTCGGCTAGAGACCGGGATAGGTGGAGAGACTTGTTGAAAGAGGCCAGGACCGGAACCCGGTTGTCGAGCCGATGATGATGATGATGATCCACTTGCAGTACTTTGTAGCTGAGGACTTAAAGACTCTATTTTGGTTTCTATCCTGTCCAGCCAAAACTGAAAACAAGTTTCTTGATATTGTTGGAACATACCAAACGTCTTTTAATATCACTAGAGTTTCTTTTCCTTCCAGTTGCTTGTATTCTGCTAGGTCTTTGAAACTCTTCAAAATCAACGAACCAGTCTGGACAGTTGGTAACATGCCTTGTTGCTCCATTATCAATCCACCAATCCATTAAGTTTTGCTCAGTGGTATATTCTTTATTGCAGACCGACACAAAAGATACATTCGTGTGAACTAAGTTACCTGTACAGCTGCTTGATATTTTTCATCTACTTGGTCTTTCTTCAGCGATCCACTTTTTGAAGTCTTGAATCCCGTGTGCTTTCTTTTTACAAAAATTTCAAATAAGTACATATCTTCTTTTTGTCTTTTGTCAAACTTCTTTCTTCTTTTTGTCAAATCTTTATATTAGCGCTTCTTGAGCCAAGTTTTCGTCATCTTCTCTGTTCTTGAAGTTTCTATCATACATGTATCGTCAGTTCATAGAATTTTTTGTCTTTAGCTTTCAATTCATTCCACAAACAAAGAAAGATCAGTGCATATCCGTGTTTGTATTTATTTACAAAAAGGGTAGACCTTTTCCAGGATCCTTCAAATAATTAAAATATATATGCTCTATGAAATACCGTTTCTCCATAACTCCAGAAAAAGCAGATATTTTTGGGGCTATAAACGGAATCCAGTATATACGATGAAAAGAAAAATTCTCCGTATCCGTCTTTGAATACGTATCTGATCAGCACTTCATTCGCCTTCAGTGGGTGTTCCGAATCTCAGATCAGATTTCATTCGAGTTGTGATATGTTTCAAAGTCGTATCTGATACAAATTTACGTTTTTAATCCGTATTTGAACCGTATCCAACTCGTCTTCGATCCGTAATTAAGTCATTCAAATTTTAAGACACTTGATTTCATAGTTTTAGGCATTGTCTTGCGACCAGTTCATGCTAGTAGTGTCCTGAACTTTTACCACTTAAAGTTATACAAACATATTCAATTGAAATCACAGTAAGCAGAAAATATGATTTATTAAAATTCTACCAAACAAAACTCTAATAAAAAAAATTATTCACGCAACGGTTGCATTTACAAGATCTTTTTTGTCTTACTTTTGCTATGTTCCTTTTCAGTTTATAATTAAAATACTCGGTGAATTGATTTTGCATTGACTTCAAATGACTGAATGACTGACAAACACGTGATTGAAATAAAATTAAATTCCACCTCTCAGTGCCCAATCAATGTTTACCATAACTGGATAAATGAAGCAATTCCAAACGAAGGAAAAATAAATCAATCCATGACCGGACGGTTTCATTGGGGACCCCTACTATTCTTTTCCTAGACATTGTCGTCATCGTAGTAACTGTTCTTCGTCTTCGTCATTGAAATCGACTGCTTTTGAGGTTTGTCTTTTGTATAGTTTAACTCTGGAACTAAGAGCTGTATTCAAAAGACTGCTGCATTATCTCGATCTTTGGTTTAACTAGTCTGCTGAATTTCTTAAAGGGCGACACACAACATATGAAAACGAGAACAACAAAAGAAGTATCAATCAAAAGCATTGGCACTGATGATTTGGGATATCCGTGCGAAAGATATTTGGAGCCAATATACTGTTCGTGAGTATGGAGCGTTTGCCTTTGGAGAGAACCATCAGTGATTGCAATTCAATTGGCACATTATGAGTATCTGAAGCATTGCCACAGTAATGGTTTATTAAACCATTGAACATTATATTTTATTTATGTTCAACAGATTTATTGTTATCTGGAAATGTCTTTCAACAATTTTGATTTAGGGCTGACTATCGAAAACAATTTTGTTGGCCAGTGTCATCCGCAATATAATCCAAATTTTATTTATTTTATTTAGTTTTCATCCTGATAAATATAATGGTCACCAAGCACATACATACATATCTATTGCATATCACTCAAAAACATATTTGTCAAAATCTATGAAAAGACAAAAATCTTTTGCCAATGTAATGTTTTTGGTTTTTAATATCCTTCGTGTGCAGTCGCGTATCCAGAAAAAATTTGGGGGGGGGGGGGGGCACCTAAATAATTTTTCAATAATTTTATTTTACTTTTTATTTTTTTGCAGTCCTTTCAAGTTAGTAAAATAATTAAATCCAGCATTTTCTTGTCCCCTAAGAAACCTTAACTTGCGTAATCAGTAAAATTAAACTTTTTTCAAATTTTTTTTTTAATTTTTTATTTTTATAATAAAGACAAGAAATAATAATGAACTTTGTTCATTTGTTATACAAACAAGTTTTGAAAACTTAAGTTTGAATGTAAAAAAGGTTAAACTAATTGTTTAGTTATTGTTTTTTTTTGCGAAAATCAAATCCATTCTCCTTTTTTTTATTGGCAAATTGTTCAACAACTTCCTCAGGATCTATTTTGATTTCTCTGTGAATATTCATGGATGCTAATCCATTTAGACGAGCTTCCCTCCCCCCCCCCCCCTCAATACACCACTGTTCGTGTGGATCTTCAAATAAAATACACGACTGGATCGCATGTATTTACTCTTATGTAAAAGTACTTTGAAATTTAAAAATTATGTATAAATAATACAAATGTTCAAATGCATAAGACTGCCGTCTGATTTCTAGACAAGTTTGAATTTATGCAAAAAATCATTTCATTATTAAATTAATTTTCTATCTTAGAAATTTCCTTAAGAATGCAGAACTTGCCCTAAAGTGCCTATATCGCAAGTAAAAAGGGAACCATAATGCTCACATTCACATCCTTCTTTTCATATACATAATGTATTACACTTTTATTTTTTACTTGCGCGATATATGTACAATTGTACATATGTATGTATGTAGGTACTATAGGACAAGTTCTGCATTTGGAAGAAAAAAATCGAACTTGAGATTTTGATCAAAGTTGACATTACGATGATAACGAAAACGAAAAAAGAGAGTCCGGTAATTCCATCTGTCTGCCTGTATGTCTGTATGACTGTACCTCAATCTAGAGCTTTAACTAATTTTATAATTTTTTTTTTCCAAAAACTGTCCCACAGATTTTTTTAAGAAAAATTCAAAAAATTTTATTTAGTTAAAGCTAGGTAATGGTTGAAAAAATTTTTCCAAAAAATGGTTATTTTTGGTACCCCCCCCTTGGAACTATTTTTTTGTTTTTGATTTTGTCAAAAACGGTACCACCGATTTTGATTATTTTTTTTATGTTAAGACTCCCCAGTAGTTTCAATATCATTGTGTATTCAAGTTTTCAAATTTTTTTTTTGAAAACTCAATATTTCGAAAACCCCATGCTCGATTTTTTTTAAAACTTTATAAATAAAAGCTTTTTAATATAAGTTATAAGATGTAGGAAAAAAAATTTATTTTACCTAAAAATAACCGTACCCTCCATACAAATGTTAAAAAATGGTTTTCGAAAATCGTATTTTTCTCGAAAACAATTCCGAGAATTTTGCTAAATTTTTTTTCTTTTGAATAATTTTTACGATCTATAATAATCAAATAAAAAAAAATTTGAAATCAAAATATTGCTGACTGTATCTACCATAGAACCATATTTTCAAATTTAGAATTTCTCATTATCGACATAACGGATTTTAATGAAATTTTTTATAGAGAAGCTTCTAAAAAGTTTGAAGAACACTCAAAACATCAAAACTTAAAAAAAAATAATTTTTGAGTTTTTGAAAAAAAATCTATTTTTTTTAGAAAATTTAATATCTCAGAAACGACTCAATATTTTTGTTTGTAAATTTAATTTTTTTTGAAAGATAATAAAACTTCAAATTGGCGTACTAAAATTTTTTCTTATAAACGTTTTAAAAATTTTGTATATAAAAACTTATTTTCTTAAGAAACCAATACACACATAAAATTTTCTTTTATTCACTGCGATTCTACACAAAAGAATCATGAGTAGAACCAGGATATCAGTCGAAAGCATTTCGAATTTTCATGTAGTGATCGCAAGTCTAAAAGAAAGAAAATCATTGAATTCAAGCTATAAAAGCCCCTCCAATTTAAGTACTGGTGTTGAAGATGGTTTGGGGCAATTATCTAACGTTGAAGTTCGCTATTAGTATTACTGTGATAATCGAAGTTCGCTTAAATATTCGCAACTTATCGAACCTTCGATTCGCTATTCATAATGAGGGCCTTAGTCTATTAAAAAAATTAATTATATGCTTATGAACAGTTTTTCTCTTATAAAAATCATTTTTGAAATTCTTAGTCGTTTACATAGGAGCAAGTTCGTGCGACCGGGTCGAGCATTTTATTTTATTTAGTTTTTGTATTATTATTATTACTTTTTTAACTTTTTATTGTAATTATGAAATTATTTCATTTCTAGATTTTATCGAAACATGTAACCAGTTTTTAGGTACTATAAAAGACTAAGTCTTACTTGTACACCTTTTTTTGAAAATAAATTGAAATAAATTGAATTAAATCTATGTGTTATATGTATATATTTTTAAATAATTTCTTATATTCCAAAGTACTTTTGCATTAGAGCAAGTACGTGCGATCCAGTCGTGCATTTTATTTTTTTTTGTCGGTGGAAATCTTCAAAAAGACACTTGTTTATTTCGGTATCAAATGTATCAAATAGACTTTCAGACTGTTTCCACTTCGGAATTGGTGTGACTTCGCAGCCGCTGATTTCGTGATACAGTGTGTTTTTTAACCACTTTTGTGACCATTTCTGTTTTAAGGTCAGAATGTAGGGAGCTATTTCTTATGTACCAAGAAGATTTATAATTCCACGAAGGACTTTGTTTTGGAATTCTTGGATGTGTTCAGCATTTGTTTTCTTTGTATAGCCTCATAGAGTGGATACAATAAGTCCAAATGGGTTTCAGCACATGTACGACATTATTTTGTTCTGGATAGATAGGCCAGACTTCTCTCCTAATAACCAGTACATTTTTCTGTACTTAAAGTTTTGTTCTTCTCTTTCATTTTTGATGCGTTCTTTCCATTTTAACGTTACATGCGAAGTCATTTCAAGGTACTTAGCAGTATTGGCGCAAGGTACAGCCTTACCATTGATAAAAATTGGAACATTATTGTTTTTTTTTTTTTTTTTTGAAAGTGTGATACGCCATCGTTGAGTTTAATCTCTAACTTTATCAACTGCGTTTTGCAGTTTTTCTGTAGCCTTTATTTATCAGGCACGCATTATAATCAGCAAAGACTGCCATGATAGCGTTGATGTCCACTGGAATATTTCTAGTATATAACAAATGCAGGGTTGGTCCTGGGTCACTTCCTTGGGGTACACCCAATACTAAATACACCCAATATTAAATATATTATTCCCTGGATTCCCATATTGACAAAATTTTTATTATAAAGTAAAATGAAACGTAAAATTTAACTTAATATTTTATTGAATGAGTTTGATTACCTCATATCCACTTAAAAAAAATTCTGTGAACGCCCTTTTTATGTTCGACAAGTGAAATTTCTAATTGTCAGAAAATCACAAATTTAATTTAATCTGGCAGTGGTAAAATTGTAAAGAAAAAAATTGTCGTTGTGTATAAATAACAATTAAATCGGCTATCACTTAAAATACATCTGACACGTGCGACAAGTTTGTATGATTGTCACTTGCCAGTTTTTACGAAATAGAACCCATGTACCAGTATATCCTTTCTCAAAAAAATTTATTTCCAAATCAATATACCTATTATGTCATATCTTAGTCAAAAATTTTAAAGTGTATAAAAATTTATGTTTAAACTTTAAATCGTAATTTAACAAAGATATATTTATGTAGATCCATATATAGGAAATAACATCCAATAGTGAAAATAAGATAATCTCCAAAATCGAAGAACTTGGGCTTAAATGATTGATGAAATGGATGCATTTAATATGGTGGTTATTTCGTTGGGGAGTTATTTTATACAGCCGATCTAAGCTATGGCTTGGTCTGCGGCTATGACTGTGGGACGGCTTATTTATATTGAAAATTTGTTACAAAATAAGGATAACTAATAAATTGAGGATTGAATTACGTATAACATTGTGACTAAGATCTTTAGCTCTCATTTTTTTAACAATATCATCATGCATACATACACTGAAAATAAATTCCTAGGTAATATTGACAAAAACGTTTTGTTGACCTTTAACAAAACAATTTTATCGTTCTGATAAAATTTTTGTCAATACGAAAGAATGATTTTGTTGATTTCACAAAATTTTTATAATCCAGCATGATTTTTTGTCAGTTTAACAAAATATGCACTACAAATAATATTGTCAGTTTAACAAACCAAGTTTTGTTAATATAACAAAATAAAACAGAGATTTTTATCACATCGACAAACTTTTTTGTGATGTTAACAAAATGTTTGTTGTATCTACAAAAAATCTGTTTTGTAAATGTTTGTCAATATCACAAAGTTTTTGTTAATTTGTTTTTGTCAATTTAACAAAAAATGAAAACATTTTTGTTGAAATGACAAATATTTTGTTTTGGGGTTGAATTATTTTGTAATGTTGACAAAATAATATTATCAGATAGATAAAACTATTTTGTAAGGAAACCAAAAAATTTCTTTTGTGTATGGTATAGTTCACACTTGGTTTTTGTTAAAAAATCGATGTAAGATTAACTGAACTTAACAAAAATTGCGTATTGTCCATACGCCCTCACAGATGGTTGCATGTGAGATCGTAGGGACGAAACGCCAATTTGTGTGGACTTAAATCCCAAAGATTAATTTGAATATTAATAATAAATGCTTTGTCATTTTGTATGTGTATAGACTTCATACGTTCAACTTTGGAGTGTTTTTGGAAGAGTTTTCAATTTTTTTGGAAGGAAAAAGATCGGAGAATTTGCTAATTATGGGTGACTTTAATATAGACATTCTTGAAAACAGTGAACAAGTTGGAACTTACCTTGATCTATTAGCCTCTCACGGGCTTGTTTCTTTTATTAAAGAGATTACCAGGCCGCGATCGGGTACTTGTCTTGATCACATATATGGTCGGTTTGCTCTATCTTCTGTTTATTCATGTGAAAAGTGCGTTTTTGATCTTAGAATTACCGATCATTCAATGACCGGACTTTTGGTTAATGTAGGAGAAATAAATACTCGTTTAGACTCGGATTCCACTATTTTAACAACTAAAATCAATTATGGAGCACTTAAAACCTGTTTGTCACTTGAGTTGTGGGAAGATGTTTTTTCAGAAAGTGATCCCACTAAATCATATGACATATTCTCTATCACTTTATCTAGATACATAAAAGTCTGAAAAGCGTCTAAAACCCTGGATTACGAATAATCTTCTTGATAAGGTCAAATATAAAAATAAACTGAGAAAGAAATGTTCCAAACACAACAGTAGTGAGTACTTAAAAAATAAATATAAAAAAATTTGTGCCGAACTGAAAAAGGAAATCCCTGCTTGCCGTGACAGTTATTACAAGAATAAATTGAATCAAGCTAAAGGTAACCCTAAAGATGAATGGAAAATTGTCAATAATATTCTCAATAAGTCTTCAAGTGCAAAACTACCTTCTTCAATCTATACTCAAGATCGAATCGTTTCTGATAAAATGGCAATTGCAAATGCTTTTAATGACTACTTTTCGACGATTTCGCAAAACTTGCAAGTGTTTTCGGGGTATCATATTAACAGACCTAGCTGTTCTGTTTGTTATCCAGGTGAGCCTTCTCAAAGGCAAAGTTTTGTGTTTGAGCCCATAACTGGTTATGAACTTCTAAAAATAATTGGGACATTAAAAAATTCAAACTCTTCTGGTATAGACTGTATCTCTAATCTTTGTCTGAAAAATATAGCTTGTTTTGTTATTGATGTTCTGGCATTCATTTTTAATAAAAGTATTTTTTGTGGTGTGTTCCCGAATTCACTCAAATGTGCAAATATCTTACCTCTTTTCAAAAAAGGTGCTGCTGGTGTATTGTCAAATTATAGGCCGATCTCACTATTACCATCGATTAGTAAAGTGTTTGAAAAGGCTGTAAAAAATAGAATGTTAAGTTTTCTAAACAAAACGAAATTTTTTAGTGATTTCCAGTTCGGTTTCCAAAGTGGAAAATCTACTGAGGACGCTTTGTTACGTTTTTGCTCACAAATACTTGGAAGCCTTGACAAAAAAAAGTATACTGCCGCTTTATTTGTCGATATTTCGAAAGCTTTTGATATGGTTAATCACGTTATACTTCTCAGTAAAATTAAAGATGCAGGTTTCCGAGGTTTTATATGGAAATGGTTCAGATCTTATTTGACAAACAGAACACAAAGAGTAAAATTAGAAGAGATAAGGAGCAATACAAGGTCTATCGATTTGGGAGTTCCTCTGGGGTCAGTACTTGGTCCAGTTCTTTTCCTGATTTATATTAACTCATTGTTTAGACTACCGTTTAAAGGCGAATTGACAGCTTTTGCTGATGATGTGGGGTTTAGTTTTAGTGCGAATAGCTACCTTAATCTTACAGCTGATATAAATTGGGATTTAAGCTTGTTGAGGATTTGGTTTGCTGAGCATAAATTAGTAATTAGTTCAAAAACTAAGGTTATGTTTTTTAATTTGATAAAGAAGAAGAATGTTGATGCTGATCTAATTTTTCATGCTACAGAATGCCAAAAACTTAAGCTCTTTAAGTGCTACTGTTGCTCTAATTCATACTCTCATACTTTCTTTAGTTCTTCCAACTGTAGTGATAGATGTTTTCGGTTAGAAAATGTGAATGAATTCAAATATTTAGGACTAGTTATTGACTATACCATAGAATGAGCTTTTATAATCACACAGAAAATCTGAGACAGTACTTTCGTTGCACTTTAAGATATTTTTACTTTCTTAGGAAAGTTTGCTCCTTTCAACTTCTCATGAAAATTTATTATGGAATATTCCATTCAAAATTACAGTACGAATTTCATGTTGGGGAGGAACCTATTATAATAAAATCCAACCTCTGTTTGTTTTCCAAAGTCTGTTCTGAAAAAGATTTGCCGTAAACCTCGCCTATATCCCAGTTTTCCCCTTTTTAATGAATTGAAGATTCTTCCAGTTCGACACTTATATTGTTTCAAAGTTCTTAATGCATTCTTTAAAAGATCGGGTAACCTTAATTTCAGAATTATTTCAAACTTTGACATACGTGTTAATTTTCTAAATCAGGTTTCTATACCAGCTTTCCGTACAACCGCTTTTCGAAAGTTTTATGATGTAGTTTATTGTCGAATATTTAATAAGCTTCCACACTCCATTAGAGTTCTCACATCTTATAATTTGTTTATAACACATTTAAGAAAATGGCTTCTCTGCTTTGATTTACAGAATATCGAATCATTGTTGAATATTTAATTATACCTGATGTTTTGATGAAATTTTTCAACAATTTTAATCTTCACTGTAAATTTTTCTTGTACTTAATTATGGATTAACAGATGTAGATCTTTTCTTTTCTTTATTTTATTATTTATTTATTTTCTTTTTTTTGGGTCACCCCACCCACTTCATATTTATAGTGTTTTTATTATTTGCCTAAAAATAGTGACAATAACTCTATTTTTATTATATAAAAAATAACTTTGTCACTTATATTTCTTTCTATTTTAAATATATACCTACAAAGTAAATATATATTACATTTTTGTAAATTGGATTTTAAGAAATAAAAATAATAATAATAAAAAAAAAAAAATATATATATTTTGACAAAATTGATTTTGTTTTTTTGTGGATTCAACAAAAGAAATTTGTAAGATTAACAAAATATTTTGTTGAATTGACAAAATATTTTGTTAATTTAACAAAATATAACAAGAAATTTTTGTTAATTTAACAAAATATTTTGTTAATGTAACAAAACAATTTTGTTGATTCAACAAAACAATTTTGTTAATTTAACAAAACAATTTTGTTAATTTAACAAAAAAAATTTGTTAATCCGATAATAATAAAAAAACAATAACACTAACAAAAAAATTGTTAATACAACAAAAGAATTGTTAATATGACAAATTAATTTTGTAAATTCAACTAAATTTTGTCATATTGACAAAATATTTTTGTTATTTCAACAAATTTATTTGTTAGCATAACAAAATAATTTTGTGGATACAACAAAATATTTTTTGTTACCTCAACAAAATTCTATAATTTTTGTCAATTTGACAAAACTTTTTGTTGGACGTATATTGACAAAATGTTTGTTAAATCAACCTAGATTTTTATCATATATACCTAGATTTTATTTTCAGTGTATGTACATTATTTGTTGCATTACAATCGTTTTTTAACATTTTTTTTTCACGAAAACTACAAAATTTGAGTTATGGCATTCTTGTTGCAAGTGAGCGATCATTCAAGTGATTTTCATTCAATCATAATACTAAATCTATGAGTTCGGTGGAAAAAAATCGATACATTTTTCTCTCAGTGTGAAAAAATCTATTCGATACTTTATTCAGTATCAATCTTGATAAAAATTATAAACATACGTGGATGAAGTGGCTACTTGCATGTAAGACAATTTAATCTGATTTAATCCAATTATTAAAATCCGATTACCTTCTTTGTGTTTTTTTTTGTTTGAAAAATTAAGTTCATTTGAATTCAATGATAGATGATTGTATTTTAAGAAACAGTAGTCAATCATTGATTGCTTTTCATGATTTTAAAGGTGCAACATTAATCTATATATTATTATATGTATAAGAATGAATGCGTGGTGTGCGTACGTACATATATATATTTGTATCAGTTTGTTAGCTAGGTATCGATTGCATTTATGTATATACATAATGTGGCATACACCTTTGAAAGGTTGACAAGCCTAAATAGGTTCACAATTGCCCGTAATATTGTAGGAAACACACAACCGAATACAAATATTTAAAAAAACCTCAGTTTAAAATAACTTATTATTATGATTGGTATCTTTTGTAGGTGGAAAAACAGTGTAAGCTAATTTCAATGTTTTTAAATGCCCAAAGCCGAGCACAAATAACAAATAGACAAATAAACAAAAAAAAAAAAATCGTCCCTCTAAGTTAAATAACCTTTCATGATAAATATATTATTATATATATTTTTATACTATAACGATTTAAGAGAAATTAAATTATTCAAAACCTGCAAACATCATAACGCAAGACATCTGTCGATATGCATGGATAATTTGTATTGTTTTCATTTTTTCTTTGTAAATTAATAGATAGGTATGTACATATTTTGATTTCCATAAATTAATTTTTTTTGCTAAATCTGTTTTTTTTTTTGATAATTTTTCCGATTATTGGTTTAAATTTAATTCGATTGTCGATTTTTTTTTATAGTGTAAATGTATGCGAATTTTCATTGCATTTTTTTTTTGTTCTGGTTAAAATACTCAAAATTTTTTTTTAATTAATAAATGGTTGTAAATCACGCAAATCCATTAATCTTTTACTGAGCGGCAAAAGCGGCTTAATGGGTTTGTAAGCGAAACTTTTCAGGGGGTGGACAGAGATGGATAAGCACGGGAGGAGATGATCTGAAGGCAGGGGCGAACGCAGAAAATAATTTCTGGGGGGGGGGGGGGGTCAAAAAAATATGAGATTTTCATAAATATATTATTTTATTACTGTATTGTAGGTACTTTGTAATTACATATTCTTTATTGTAATTAACATAAATATGTTATAACTAAATAATATTTGCTCTTAGGGATAGGACCTATCGGAACAATTTCATAAAGCTAATCGCAAAAACAAAACATCATAAGGATGTTTCAATGGATACCTATTTGGCAAATTTGGATAATGTTACCAAAAGTTGGAAAATATTCACTACGAGGGCGTTTTTGGTGCTTCCCATTTGGGCATTTTTATTCCGGAATTAATTGTTAGACTTTTACTACGGGCCCTGTGATGGAGGCCATTATTTGGTTCGTATAATATCATTAAAGAAACAAAAGAATAAGAATGTAAGTGATTCTATAAGAGTACCTAACAATAGAGTTATAATAAGTTCTAGGTTCACCTAGTGGTCCAAATCGGCAAAACTAAATCCGGCATATATTAATACGTGAAGTTATAACTTGTTGTACTTTTGCGATCATAGGAAAAAGAGTTATTACGAAATCAAAAATTAATGTTATTAGAGAAAAAGCATAAAATTCATTTTTTAAATGACTAAAACTCCTTTAGTAGTTGGAGCTAAACACAGGATGGCATGTGTCTTGAGCAAATATTAGTTTATGCAAGAACAAAAATGTAATTAGTTTTAGTGGTTTATTAAAAAAAATAAGCTTTTGTGTACAAAATTTTTAAAACATATTTAAGAAAAAATTTTGGTACACATATTTAAATTTTTTATTATTGTTCGAATAAAAATTTAATTTACAAAAAAAATATTGAACAGTTTTTGAGGTATCGAATTTTCAAAAAAAAAACAAATTTTTTTCTTTCAAAAATTAACAAAATATTTTTTTTTTTAAAGTCTTAAAATGCAATGGTTTTTTAAAACTTTTTAGAAGCTTCTCGAAAAGTAAAGATTAATCGAAACAAAAAAAAGCTATCCAAATTCTCGGAGCTGTTTTTGAAAAAAATACGATTTTCGAAAACCATTTTTTAACATTTGTATTGTGGGTACCTTTATTTTTAGGTAAAACAATTTTTTTTCCTCAGATCTTGTAGATTATATTAAAAAACTTTTATTTATCAAGTTTAAAAAAATCGAGCAAGGGTTTTTCGAAATATTGAGTTTCCAGAAAAAAATAAAACTTTGAAGGTGCTTCATAATGATTAAAATCGGTTGTACTGTTTTCGAGAAAATTAAAAACCAAAAAAATGGTTCCAAGGTGGCTTCCAAGAATAACCATTTTTTGTAAAAATTTTTTTCAACCATTATCTACCTAAAATGACGAAATGAAGTTTTATGAATTTTTTTTTTCAAAATTCTGTGGGACTGTTTTTGAGAAAAAAATATTTATAAGATTTCGAAAAAAAAAATTGTATGGCAGGTACCGTTATTTTTTTAAAAAGAAAAGGAAAGAAAAACGTGTGGGGCGAAAAAATCAAAACGATATCTACCAAGTTTAACGAAAATCAGCCCAGCTTTTTAGGCCGTAGTCGAACAGACAGACAGACAGACAGAATTTTGGGACCCACATTTTTCGTCTTCACTATCATATTAATATCAACTTTGATAAAAATCTTGAGTTCGATTTTTTTTACGAATGCATTACTTGTCTTATAGTACTTATAAGTCGAAAGAAAAAACAACACTAGCAGAAGAATTTATGGCACGAAAATAACAATTTTTTTTTTTTTTAACAATATGAACCCTTATTTTTTTGGTCGTTTCCGGGGGGGGGGGGGTTGAACCCCTAAAACCCCTACCTGCGTTTGCCCCTGTCTGAAGGTGACTTTCGACGCCAAGATAGGGGAGTCCGAAAACTCCTGCCACGGACTCACGGTAGGGAGGGCGGCATACCTGCACAACACCAGCAGTACGATGGTAAGATTCGATCGCCAAACCAAATATTCGTATGTTGTAGTACCAAATCCGTTTGTGTTGTATTTGTGTAGTCTGGCACGATTTATGTTTTGTTGATGGTTTCGTCTGGTTTTCGGAACAAGATCCCCCCCTTATCCGGCGAGCTGAGCCGAGCCTTGCAAGCGTGCCAGTTCCGTGGCCAGACACTCTTTCCCCGTTCAGGACTTTTCGTTCCCTTCTTTTTTTTGGTAATCCGAGATACAATTTTCCTAAAATTTGAAATTATTACCTTCTACTTTTCCCATTTTCATCAATTCGCTTTTTTTTATCCTGTCAGCCTCTTTTCTATACTTACCTTCTATTCTTACCTCTTCTTCAACTTCCGTCACCTTTTAACCTTTTCTTTTTAGCCTGAACGTTTCCTACCAGCTTACCTATCCGTATCCTCAAATCCTTCTTTTCCTTAATCCCTTCATCTCTTTTCCTATCCCAGTAACCAGCAACAAATGGATTAACTGTCCCATCCGGAAGCTGTCACACAGTACCTTGTTCTAATAAATCTACGTCTTTGGTTTTTTGGTCATTTATACTCATATATCAAATAAGATTTTTAAGTTTATTACGCAAATTGTCTTATTTTGAATTATTTCAAGTTTACATTAAAATAGTCCGAAATAAAACAATGCAAATGTTTTTTGACATCTGCAAGTGTGTCAAGTAAACTTGCCAATGGTTCGGACTTCTTCAATTAAACGATACTTTAAAAATTAATGGAAAACTGTTGGATCTAGTTTTTACTACCATTGACGAAGAAATTAAAATTTAAAAAAAAAAATCATCCGAGCCTTTAATGCCAGAAGATAACCATCACCCATCTGATCTGTTCACTTTTTTAAAAATTTAATAATTTTGATAATGAAATGTGTGAAAACGTTTTAGAAAGTTGATTGGTCGTGTTTGAATATTTAGCTTAATGGTATTTAAATTTTACAATATTTTACCTGATTGTTTTCTTAAATCAGTCCCCATAGCGATTGATAAAACAAGATCTTTTGTGCCAGTTTGGTACGATAGTGGAATCAAAAATCTAAGAAATCGAAGAAACAAATTAAGGTCTACTTTTAAATTAAACAGAAACCAATTTTAAAGATTATTGTAAACCGAGGGAAATGACATTTCAAGTCGTGGCCCACAGGTTATAACGCAACTTTTCTCTGACATCTTTCAAAGTGCCTTCAAACTGTGATACCTTTAACTGTAATTCCTTAATCTGTGATAAATCTAACGAAATGGCTCAAATTTTGACCATTTGAAATCTCTTACTTACTTGACTGATATAAACTTTAAAATTGATATTGACAACATTGTAAAGTTTATATCTAAACTTGATGAAAGCTGTGGTATACCCTCTACTAATTTGTAAAACTGTGTGCGTCACTTTTCATTAACTTTTAACTTTTCATTTTCTTCATGTGAACTCCCATCTATTTGGAAAAGTTTTTTAATAAGTCCTCTACATAAAAAAAGAATAAAGAACTAAGTTACATATAAACTACAAGCCTATTGCCAGTTTATCTGCGATTCCTAAACTTTCTGAGGCTATTCTTTGTGAATCGTTTTGACTTTCTGTTGAACCATTTTTCGTTTCTAATCAGCATGGTAAACTGTCACATCGAGTTCTTCTGTACGATGGCTTCAATCTTATTTATACGATAGATATTACTCTGTGATATTTAAGGTTTGCTAATAGGTTTAAAATCAATTCGGGAATCCCACAGGGAAGTCATTTAGGCCCTGTCCTTATTATTTTATTTATAAGCAACTTACCATCTCTGTTAAAATACTCTTAAGTGTCTCATTTACGTTGACAATCTGACAATCTTCAAAACTATTTCAAATACTCGTGATTGTGAAGATTTACAATTTGATCTTATGAAATTCGTTTTTCGACTGGTGTACTCGTAATTTTTTGTTTCTTAATATTGATAAATGTAAAACTACGTGTTTTAAAAGAAATTTTTCTTTTATTTCGTTCAACTATTTGCTTAATGATATATCAATATCTCGTGAAACCAGTTTATCTATCATTGGTGTCACATTTGATCGCAAGCTCGAATTTATTCAACATATTAACTCCATTTCTAACTAATTCAATTCTTGGTTTGATAAAAAAGAGAGTTGAAACAATTTTCTGATGCTTTCGTTACAAAGCAGCATGTTATATCTTTTCTTCTATTCATTCTAGAATACACTTGTCAGGTCTGGTCAACTAATTTATTATGAATTGGACTAGATGAGGTGCAAAAAAGATTCATGCGAATTGCGCTCAGGGCACTAGTGTGGGATAATCCTTATGATCTCCCACAGACTAAGACTTACTGATATACCCAGTCTCGAGAACAGACGTTCCTATTTATGTTTTGTTTTCATTGTAAAATTAATGCACTTTTATATGCAATGTTTTTTAAACATTGTAAAATCATACAAAATTTTATCTGTTCTTTCGATAGTGAGAAACTCAAAAATTGAGCAAGTGGTTTTCTGAATATTGAATTAAAAATAAAAAAAAATAATTTTTAAGGAGACTTTGTGTAAGAAAACATTGAAGAAAATAAGTTTTACCGTATTTAAGAAAATAGAAAACAAAGGAAAAAATAGTACTCCCAATAATAACCATTTTTATGAAATTTTGATTTTTTTTAATTCTGTGGAACGGGCTTACTAAAATTTCGAGAAAAGAATTTTATGCCAGGTACCGTTAGTTTTGGTATTAAGAAAGAGTAAACGTGTCGGGGGAAAAATTTAAAAAATGCTATCTACCAAGTTTAAGGCCTAAAATTGAAGAGGCAAGCAGATTAATTATGATTTTAAGTTCGATTTTTTTTACGAATGCATAACTTGCTATAGTATAGTACCTAATATCCCAAGTAAAAACTGCAGGTCTCTCAGAAATATACTGAACCACCAGTACCACTCTAAAAACGGGAGATTATTTTGATATTTTGTGCCGTATCATTTAATTCGTTATTCGTCTAAGACTTTAGGTTAGGTGGGGTGATGATGCGGCAAGCCGTATCACCTCACTCGGATCTCAATGGATCCATTGTGCTCCCCAGCTTTTGGGTAATGTGGGAATGGGAAGGGTAAGAGAAAGAATTTAGTGAAAGTCTTAGGTATGGGGTGCCTAGCTGAACTATCCTAATTTCCGAATGAAGTTAAGGATACTAGTATTACAAAAATGAGATGTCAACCAGTTCGCGGAAAAAGTTTTTCCCGAGGGCATCTTTTCTAGTTCTGGCTAGGCTGGTTCAAAGGACGTGAGATGAGCCCTCCTCCAATTCTCCACCTCTGATGCCCATTGAAATCCAACAATTGTCAATTATTGACCACCTGTCATTAGCGGTCTTGAGAAAACTTTGATGAATTCTATACTTTTCCTGCTCCAGTGGCATAAGTACCCAGGGTACAATTTGGCTCGGTTCAAGTGAAGAACACTTTTTGGCCAGTTCAGCAGCCATTTCATTTTCATAAATGTCACGGTGTGCGATATATGATTTGCGTTTAGGACTCGTTTTTCCATCCATATCTCTCTTGTTTGAATATTTATTAGTGCGACTAGTTTAAAATCTATGTATCTACGGTGAAATATAGTCTGTTTGAATGTCATTAGATATTAGATTGAGAATTTTTAGATAAAATACAAATTTGGTTCAAACTCTGTTGTTGGAAGTGAAAGAGAATATATCATTTTTATGAATAAATCATATTGGATGAATAAGGGAGGATACGTATGTAGTTGAAAAAAGAATCGTTACCCTTCTATACAAGAGACAGTCATTTCGTTCGTTTCTATTTGATTTCAAGCAATCTAGACAGATGTCGTTATTTACAAATCAAATTAAATTCCTTTCCAATATCCTTAAGATCTATAAATGCGCCTATACATGCGTTACCGCAATCTTTGTCTATACCTAATGATGAATGCTCACGATTACTGACATTACAAAATCCATATAGCTCATCTCTTGCAGTCTTTCAGATCGCTACATTCTTTCCTCATTCCATGTTGCTATGCCACAAACCGATGCTTACATTAATCAACTTAGTACAATGTTCATTTATAAAGCCCGTCTCCTTCTGGCCAAGGCATCTTTTTCTCTCATTCTACACTCTAGTTGTAATTTTATTTAATAGATCAAAATATCGGTTTGATAATCAATTGCTTGCTTGCGTCACAGACACAGACAGATGGCGGCACAATATCAAAGGAATTCTGTCTCGGTACCTGTTTGTCGTTGGGTAATATAGATGCTTGGCCGTCCGTTTTAGATCGTTGTTGAGGTTACATTCAAATAACAAATCAAAATCATTTCAATGCCTGAAACAAAAATCTCCAAAACAACGATGACAGTTGTAAGCAATTCACAGTTTTTAGTGGAGATACTTTTGAAGTTTTCCGCGCAATTGGATGACCTAAATTTTGTTCAATCAATCTGCCAAATTTGTATTTATTTTAATTATTTAAAAAATAAACATCTACATATGTACGTAACTGATATACCAATGATATATTGTCACAATGGTATTGTGTACACAAATTACAAGTATGTACAGTACATGTAAGTGTAAAAGGAAATATGACAAACCGGCTATAAAAGCTACCGCAGTCGCCATCGCCAGGACGCAACAAAAACAAAATGGAATCCAATTTATCTGCGGTATTTTAATATGACATATCTGTCACCTGGTGCTGTGCGGTCGGTTTGGCCGATAATTGAATAGAAATTAAATTGCCTGGACAACGCTGTGGTGTGCCTATCTATGTCTACCAGACCACTGCAGAAATTGATTCCGTGTTACAATTTGCACCGGCTATTTGTTCAACATGTATGTGGACATGGCTTAGTGATGTTTGCTTCGAGCACCGCAGACACCTTTCAAGCGAGTAGTTAAGGTATGTTGAGGTAAATTGATTCGAGTTGCGTTAACGTTCTGGGGACCGCGTTTAGGTAAACACGAACAATTGGAATTGTTTAGTGTGTCGCAATGGAACTTTGATTGGAAGCGAAGAGATAGTGAAAAGTTGCGTTCGGGTACATTATGGAATATTTTTTATCTCAGATATGGTATTCACGGTGGCCATCAGAGAAGACATTTATGAAATAGAGGTTGTTAAAAGGTGTTATTTCTAACGAAAATGTTTGCTCTTTATTTGATTAGAAATAAATTGATATACAAATTCTATAGTTGGAACAACAATATATGTGAAGATGCGGGTTTCCCTGGGAGCTTTAATTATTTCTAAGAACTTGAACAAATTCAATGACAACAGCTGTCCTTCTGTTATACATCATGTTAATAGCAGTCTTGGCCTGCGCTAATTTCTCTTCAAGGTGTTTTTCCATATTCAGAATTTCAGACCTGGTGTTAGAATGACACCAAAATATTTATACTCCTTTACCACTTCAATGATCTACCCGTTATAAAGCCATTGTTTGTCAGTGCTTAGCCTTCCTCAACGTAAATTCTCGTTTAAAGCCAAAATTGCTTTGAAAAGACAATTCAATTCAATTTTATTTTATTGAACATACTATTTACAATTTGGCTTACAACTAATAAGATACTACATGTGTGAGAAAATTTACATTCGTTGGCTCATAGGGGGCCTGACTATACATATACAGTGACTTATGACTTTTTATATAAAATTTACATGTCGAAAAAGTAAAATTTAAAAGGTCGGATGACTGTATTGTTCTCTGGGTGTTCATTCCCGGTTGTCAGTGGTGATTGTTGTGGGTTGTGGGCAGGAATGGCGTTTTAGCCGCGGTGGTAGGCTGACCCAATGTCAGCGTAGAACGGGACTACGTCCTCGTTGTCCATGATAACGTTGCCATCCAGAGTTTCCATCACACTGATGTACCTCGGTTCGGGATGTCTGTGTTCTGTGGTCATCCTTCTGAAAAGCTAATTCGGGTGGTCGATGATGTTCCCCATTAGTTTCTTCGTTGAATTAACTAGATATTTGTCCAGTGGGATTAAATTCGCATCTGTGTAGAGATGCTCGTTCCTGTAGTGTTTCTGTAGTTGACGGTCGAAGTAGAGTCCAGTGCAGATCCTCAGTATCTTCCTTTCGAATAGTTGCAGTTCCTTCATAGCTGTCTTCGAGATGGAAAACCATACTGGGAAAGAATAGCTGATCACTGGTCGCAGGAGCTGCTTGTTGATTAATATCTTTGTCGGTTGGCTAAGACCTGATCTTATTTTCAGCAATGGGTGCAATCAGAGCATTTCCTGAGTGCAGGTTAAACCTTAGCAACTCCTCCGTCAGGGAGTCTCAAGACCAGATTTCTGCAAATTTTCGTGGTGCGAATGCCTCTACCAGTTGAAAGTCTCCTGAAGAAGATAAGTTCCGATTTGGAAGTGTTGATTCGGATGCCCCACTTCTGGTAAAATTAGAAAAGTCTGTTGATGTGGGTTTCTACTTTTTGGATAGCAATTAGTGGTGACATTGATGTGGCGTAGGTGAGCGAGTCATCAGCATATAGAAGGTTCTCGCATCCAATTGGAGAAGGTTGGTCTGAAGTCATCAAGTTGTATAGAGAAAGTGGCCTAGTTTTGAGCCTTGGGCGACTCCAGGTCTGATGGTCTTCATGTTTGACTTGCAGCTATCTACCGGAACGAAAAATTTCGTGAAAGATAGGAAAGAAAAGAGAATTTTTTATTAATGGCGTAGGTACTAACATGAAGTTTGTGGATTAGGCCATCTATCCACACGCTATCGAATGCTTTCTCGACATCCAGAAAACATCCGACAGTGACACGATTACTGTTGAGGGCTGTGGTGATATCGTGTTGGAATTTTACAAGTGAATGCAAGGTTGAGTGTTTTTCTCGAAATCCGAATTGCATGTCAGAGATGATGGAATTTTCACAGCAGAATTTCTTCAGTTTTCGTAGGATTACTTCTTCCAGTAATTTGCTGATATTGTTGAGAAGTGATATTGGCCTGTAGTTGGAAACTAAGTTAGAAGCACGTTTCTGCAGAATTGGTACAATCTTTGCTGTTTTCCACTTCTGAGGGAAGTAACAGTTGTTGATGCAGTTGTTGGTTTGAAAAGAACCAAACAAACCATCTCCATCTAAAACGGCTGCCGAAGTACCGTCGTACAAGTTTTAGATAACCGTTCTGAATTTTCCGGACATTTCGATTTCTAAAAGCTTATATGACAATGATCTTCGGTATCAAACGCTGCCTTGAAGACCACGAAAAAAGTATATTATCAACAGTTTCTACTTCAAAAGTCACAATAATTGCTAAATTATCAGAATATGTTTCTTGTACAACTTTAACATCTTTCACAAACAAATTTCACTCTCCTCCATTCATATATGTATGTACAATGGACCAAATATCACTCAAACATTTTCCTAACAAAGCCATAAAGCCAATATTTTTTCATCTAACCCAAGGTCCATGCTTCTGTCTAATAAAGAGTGCCTTTTTAGAGGCGGCAAAACTTATTTCTGTGACAGCGGATTTGTTAGTTCTCGGTTGTTTTGAAGTTGCTTGGGCAATTTATAATAAATAGACTCAATCCAGAGCAAAGTGTTGATTATGATCCAAATGTGTCAATTCGTCATCGTGCTCAACAATTAAATTTATCGCTTCTACATACAGATTACGCTATGTAAGGGAATAAGCAAATAGTTGTTCCAAGCCCACAAGATTAAACGGGTTTAGTGAAGGAGACTTAGACTTGATAGTCTATATTTGGCACAATCAGGAGCTTCTGATTGTTTCTTATATATCCAGTTGTTTATCAAGGGGAAAACTATTCTACTATGTATATTTTGCAGATAATTCCTCAACTCTATCTTTGGAATTTGGATATGATTTGAAGCTAATGGACATTCAAGATGTACCACATGAGCATCAATTAAAGAAAGCCCGCTAACCTACTCGAAATATTGGCACTTCCATATTTCACAGGCATATAATAGCACGGATTATACTTTGTATTTAAAGAGTCTCAGCTTAATGTCAAGTGCGATTTTTCTTACTCACTAAACCGAGTCCCGACCTGTGAAAGGTCGCTTCCTTAGAAAGAAGGGCTTTCTATCACCCTCTGCGTAGCTCGCACACAGCATCAAATATCCGTAGAAGAATTTTTCTATCGAAAAAGTTAAATACAAATACAGAGCTGGTGTGATGCATGCTTTCCTATGAGACTTTGAAGTCGAATGTGGTGAGACTCGAATTGAAATTGGTCAGTCTGCTCCAGACTGTTCATTAGTGTGAAGATTTGACTTCGGTGCTAACCTCTAAATATTATTATATGGGCTTATCCGTGCAAATTTTAACTTTTGCCATGCGTCGAAATATATAGGCATTAGTATTAAATATTCAGGTTTTGGAACTTATAATATTATATATATCATTGAGTTTTAACTATTCAATTTATAAAATGAACCATCGAGATAGTGCGAAAGTGTTTGAAATCGAAAAAATCATCGAATATTGAGACTTTTGGCTGCGTGCGTGGATAACTAACGTTTTGTATTATTGCAAAAATAATTTTTAACATAAGATTACTTAGCACAATTTTTGTTTTTTCAGATAAATGAAGGTCAAAATTAATTGAAATCATTCATTTTGAGTGCGTGCCTTCCTTATAAATAATCCTATATGATATAAATTTTAGAAAAAACTGCTGTTGCTGCACCGCAAACGAAAATTCCAAAATATAAAGATCCAAACTTGATATGATTTTATTTCCTATAAGGTTTCACAAATTTAGTAGGTACTAGGGAATTCAATAAAGTTTGTAAAATTACTTACAATTGGTATTCTTATATAACGGAAAAGCAACAATTTTGAACTAGTTAATCCAATAACAATTTAATCTACATATAAAAATAATGAAAAATACTTTATATTAATTTAAAATAAGAATATAAAAATACCTCTAATGAATTCTTCAAATAATTTACAAAAAGGCGCGAGATATGATTTAGGTTAGGTTTTTACATAAAATGACAAGCAAAATTTAAAATACTTAAACGTTAGGTACTCTTTTAATAAAAAGAGACGAAAGTATATAAAAAAGGAAATATGAGAAGTTGCCACTTTATGCAAAAAGAAAGTTAATATAGCTGATGTATAAGAGGCTGGCTGACATTCCGGGGGCCGTCTGAGCACTAGGATGAAGACAAAATATCAAGCACAGCGAGCCCACCAACAGATCTCTTGGACTTTATGTTTCCATTCGATAATCGAACATCACAACATCGTACCACTCCATCAGGGCCTGGATATACCTTAACCACTTCGCCCATTTTCCATGATGATCTAATATCGTTTGGCTCCACCAAGATGACGATACTGCCTTCAACGACTGGTTTTATGTCCTTATGCCACTTAGATCGCCTTGTTATTTCGGGTAAATACTCCAAATACCAACGCCTGGTAAACTCTGCCATTAAATGCTGCGACCTTCGACTGTACAACTTACTGTTTAAATCGCTGTCGTAGTAAATTCCAGGGGCTGTAACATCTTTCTCGTCATCACCAAAGAGCATGGAATTTGGAGTAAGTGGTTTTGGATCGTCCGGGTCGACAGGAATGTGTGTAAGAGGACGACGGTTGATTTGACCCTGGGCTTCAATGAGAGCATTTCTAAGAACATCTTCTCTTGGAACAACTCCTCGGAGAATAAAATCAACAGTGATTTTAATGGACTGAATAAGCCTCTCCCACGCACCACCCATCCATGGTGAATACGCAGGGATGAATCGCCAAACTATGCCTTCATATTTTGCTGAGTATTCACAAAGAGCTGCTTCCATTTCCTTGACATCCTTTTCCAGAAGGTTTCTCGTACCGATAAAATTGAGCCCATTGTCACTATATAAGAACTTAGTAACGACTCGGTTAATTAAGAACCGCCGGAGAGCCATAGTACATTGGTCCAAAGAAAGGTCATTCAGAAGCTCAATTTGAACGGCTCTAAATGTTAGGCAAGTGAAGATCATTCCATACCTCTTTGCGGTTCCTCTTCCAAACTTTACGAGCAGTGGACCAAAGCAATCTACGCCAACGTGCGTAAATGGTCTTGACTCAAAAGATAAACGCGCTACTGGAAGTTGGCCCATCAACGGCATTTGTGGCTTAGCTCTGATAAGTTTGCACATATTGCAACGTGTTTTGATTCTTTGAACTGAAACTCTAACACTGATGATCCATGCTCTCTCTCGTATGTCCGAAATAATTCCAGCTGATCCAGTGTGAAAATTGCGATCGTGATGATATTGAACAAAAGTGTCGACCAGAGGATGATTTTTTGGCAGAATCGCAGGATTTCGAGAACTGTATGAAATAAGCGCTTTTTGCGCTCTAGAGCTCATGCGAATAGTGCCTTCAGCATCCAGGAAGGGAGATAAACTGTGTAGTGAGCTCGAAATGTCCACTGATTTGTTCTTACTCAGAGATATAAATTCAGTCAAAAAAGCATCTTGCTGAATTTTTCTGAACAACCAATCCTCTGCATGATGAAATTCAGATGGAGTGACAAAATATTCCTTTTGTATTGCCTTTTTAAAATAAAAGTCCTTAGCGCGAAGTAAAAAGGCAATCACCCTTACTGCAGAACCCCAATTCGCTTGAAACCTTGGTTTTAACTCATCGAAAACACTGAAAGAGATCTTTAAGGCGTGGGTGTGTACCATCAAACTAGCATCTACTTCACTAGAGGCATCTTCTGTCTCGCTCGATTGGCTTGGTTTGATAGGCCACAGCTTGAAAGGATCTTTAAGAAATCCTGGTCCCTTAAACCATCTTGATTCGTTATTACCCATGTATGTATCAGACCATTTTGTTCCATCATCGGCGACGTTATCTGCAGAGCTCACGTGAAACCATTGTCGAGACGTGGTCGAATCTAAAATCTCTCCCACTCTTACTGCAACAAACGAAGGAAACTTGTAAAGCTTAGAGTTGATCCATGAAAGGACTGTTTTTGAGTCAGAAAGGAAGATAACTTCGTGGATGTTAATGGAATGGGAAGCTTTAATGGTTGATGCTAAACGCACACCAAGAACTGCAGCTTGCAATTCCAAGCGTGGAACCGACAGCTTCTTTACAGGTGCAACTTTTGCCTTAGCCATGACTAGAGCCACTTCAATAGCCTCGTCTTTACAGAACCGAAAGTATGCGACTGCAGCAAAGGCTTTTTCTGAAGCATCCACGAAAACTATTAAACTGGTATTTGAATCGCTTGGGGACCATGAAACATATAGGCGCGGAATCTTCAACTGTTCGATACTCTTCAATTCACTGATGAATTCTACCCATTGTTCTTTAAGATACTCCGAAACAGGTTCATCCCAGTCGGAGCCTTCTCTCCAAACTTCTTGTAGAATTATCCGACCTCGGATAATATAAAGCGAAATAAGCCCTAAGGGATCAAAAATTCTCATGATAGTTCTAAGAATTTCTCGTTTGGTGATTGTACTTTCTATAGTTGACATCTTTTTCAACAAATCATCATCTGAAATCCTATAAGTAAGGAGATCGGAATTAGGAAGCCAATACAAACCCAAAATTTTTGTAATGTGACTATCCGATTCATTTGGATCTATGCTGATCAATTTGGCATTAACGTTTTTCTCTGGAACTTGCTTCAAAAAATCCAAACTATTTGACTGGACGCCTACCAATTCAAAACTCATCGATTTGCAAATTTGAATGGCATCTTTCGTAACTGATAAAGCTTGTTCCACGGTGTCATGGCTGTTGAAGTAATCGTCAACATAGGTCCGGTTAACTAAACCATCTACAGCATCCGGAAACTCATCTTTGAACTTGTTAGCGTGAAAGTTCTTCACAAATTGGGCACACACAGGAGAGCATCTTGGACCGAACATCATCACCTCCATGATATAAACTGTGGGCGTCTTGGTTGTATCTCCATTCCTCCAGAGAATGCGCTGACATTGCTGATCTTCGGGTTTTATTCTTATCTGGTGGAACATTTCCTTTACGTCGGCATTCACTGCTATTTTGCGTTCTCGGAGCTTGAAAATACCAGCATGAAGAGGAACTATGTTGTCAGGACCTTTGAGTAAATGGGTATTTAGAGAGACACCACACACCTCCGCTGCAACGTCAGCCACATCTCTGGGTTTTGGGGGGCTCTTATTCGGATTTTCAACGATGAAAGTGGGCGCGTACCAAACTCGTGGCCAGTCCTCTTCCAGCTCCTCCGCAGAAGCAATCCTTGCATAGCCTTTTGACAACAGTTTTAGCATATGATTGTTCTTCCACTCTAGAAGGTGTGGTTTTTTCTTCAAGGACCTCTCCAGCGAAATAAGTCGACTTAACGCCATCGAAAAACTATCAGGCAACTTAACATCGTCAGCATCCCATAACAAACCAATTTCATAACGGTTGTCGACATACTTGATCGTACTCTCCATGATGTTCAGAGCTCGACTAGTTTCTTTACTAACCAAATCACCCTTGGGTGGCATAACACCAAATTCCTCCGTTGTAAAGTGACGTCTCACTAATTCGTGCAGATCATATTCATATTTGATTGCGTCATGGAACAAAAATCGCATCGCCGGCCTTGAAGCGTCATGAAAACAGGATGCTCTGATAGTAGGAGCAGACTTACCATAAACTATCCACCCCAGGAGAGTTTTCAAAGCACATGGCTCTTCATCATTACAATGTCTCTGACCATGTCCTAAAAGAAACTTTGCATGATCTAATCCGACTAAGATCTTAGGCTTTGCCTCGACAAGATCTGTAAGTGGGAGCCCACGAAGATGTGGATACAAATCTTTCAATTCAGAAGTATTAGTTGACTGCATTGGAAGCTCCAATCCTTTCACGGTATACACATTTCTCAAAAAGTGTCGTTTTTTATTGCGAACACTAGAAACAGCTAAAGTAGTCCTAATAGAAACTTCACTTCTTGACACACCTTTTGTCCACTGAAGAGTTAGGTTCTCAGGTTGACCTTCAAGTCCAAGTTCATCATATAAATCTTTTTCCATCATGGTTAAAGACGACCCATCATCCAAAAATGCAAAGGTGTCAACATACCTTTCATTCGTCCCATAAAGACGTATAGGAACTACCTTAAACAAAACAGGCATCTCAGAACCTATATGGTTTGAATTGAACTTTGAACTTGGAACATATGGAACGGCTGAAACATTTAACTCTTTATTCTGATTCTGCTGAACAGGCGACTGATGTAGAAGGGGATGATGTCGTCCCGAGCATCCGGATATACCACATGTCTTCTTTTTAGAGCACGATCTCCAATCATGTTGAGCTGGGTCCAAACACCTAAAACATATTTTTTGTTCTCGTGCAAACGATAATCTTGAATCTGGTGATAATAACTTAAACTCTTCACAATCCTTAAGAACATGTTCTTTGCCTCCACATTTTGGACAAGAAACTTCCAAAACTGAAGATTTAGGTAATGGATTATGAGTCAACACTCGGTTTGTAGTTTTTTGTGGCAACTGTGTTCTTTTCGACACCGTTTCCAGAGGCTTCACTAATTCGGGAGGCAAATCAATCACTTTCTGCGTAAGAAAATCTGCAAGATCTTCTATTGATACTCGAGGGTTTGACTGTTGCTTCTTTCGCCAATCCTGGTAAAGCCCCGGGCCTAACTTACAAGACAGGTCCGTCAACACATAGCCATTTGACAGGTCATCGACCCTGTTCATCGACTTCAAATCAGCCACGAAACCATTTACCTTAACAGTCCACAAATGTAGATTTGGATCGCATTTAGATTTCAAAGCTGGAAGCTTCAGAAGATCTCCAGTCAGGCCATGCACTAAAACATCAGAGCGTCCGAAAATAGAACGCAGAGAATCCATGATAGCTTCATCATTGGTTGAATATTTTAGACGGTCGCTGACCAGTTGATATGCTTCTCCTTTGAGGGCTTTTCTAAGACGAGCCACGTTCTCCTTCCCATTAAACCTACCTTCAACAGTTGTTGATCTAAAAACCTCCTCGAAATAAGGCCATTCCCGCTTATTACTTCCTGAAAATGTTGGCAACTCCTGCACGTTATTTCTATTTAAAATGGTGAGCAGATTAGCCATATCAGACTGATTTATTGATGACTCTTGAAAACTGTCATGATGAGCAGCACCAGCACGAATTGGTGTAGATTGACGTACTTCAGCAGAATTCTTTAACAGCGACTGATGGTTAGCTTGAATTTTTTTAATCAACTCTAACCTCTCTTCTGAAAATGGCTTAGCGCCTGAGGGATTCGAAATGGGTGGAACTTTTGAGGGAATCTGCAACTGAATTGGGGCTGGATTCAAAGCCAGCTTCCGCTTCGTCTCCTCTAACTCGTTCCGCAAAGCAAACAGTTCAGCATCCTTTTGAGCAGCGGCCGCTTGAGCAACAGCAGCAGCTTCCAACAACAAATCTACAGTAGCATTTACCTCTAATGCCTTAGCCTTCTCGAGATCTTCCTTATTAGTACCATCATTGTGAACACCTTCACCAGAATCTTTAGGATCCTCTTCTCTAAACACACAGTCATCTTTTTCGCAGAACCATGGATCGGTAGTCGTATATAAGTCTTGGTTAAACTTGGCACAAGTAAAATGCCACCATCGCTTACACTTCTCACACGACACCATCTCATCCGTATCTTGCAAGCGACAACTTCTTGAAGAGCAACTGTGTCCTGTCCGATTCATCTTGATGAAATTAATTCGAATTCAAATCAATTGAAATAAAATAATGTTGCTGCACCGCAAACGAAAATTCCAAAATATAAAGATCCAAACTTGATATGATTTTATTTCCTATAAGGTTTCACAAATTTAGTAGGTACTAGGGAATTCAATAAAGTTTGTAAAATTACTTACAATTGGTATTCTTATATAACGGAAAAGCAACAATTTTGAACTAGTTAATCCAATAACAATTTAATCTACATATAAAAATAATGAAAAATACTTTATATTAATTTAAAATAAGAATATAAAAATACCTCTAATGAATTCTTCAAATAATTTACAAAAAGGCGCGAGATATGATTTAGGTTAGGTTTTTACATAAAATGACAAGCAAAATTTAAAATACTTAAACGTTAGGTACTCTTTTAATAAAAAGAGACGAAAGTATATAAAAAAGGAAATATGAGAAGTTGCCACTTTATGCAAAAAGAAAGTTAATATAGCTGATGTATAAGAGGCTGGCTGACAACTGCCATGCGTGATTTTTCGTAAATCTTTAATTGTCACAAATTTTCGTGTCTATTTTTTTAACATTGATCATGGGGCATTTTTTTATGGTCTGCATCATTATTTAAGCTATCTAGAGTAAAAAAATCTTTGGCTTCAATGCGTGCTTCATTATGTACAAATTTTATGAAGTTAACAAAACGAAGGTAAAAAACGTACCTAACTGTTTCAAAAAAGGCACATTTTTTACTAGCACACCAAAGCATTGTTTGATTTTACCCTTACAATGAGCGTAATTTAAACTGTAGATATTATAAAAAAAAATGGTAAAAGTTTTAAACAAATAAGTTTGAAAACAGAAGCTGTGAAGATTAAAAATAAAAACCAAACCAATTAACTCGGTGCTTAAAATAAATTATTTTAAATTCATTTTTCTATACGTTATACCCTTATACTCTTTAACAAACAATACATATGAGTTATTTTGAAGTTTTTTATTTATTCGTGGTCTATAATTGAAGAAAAACTCAAATTTACATGCGTGCCTTAATTTTTTTTTTTGTTTTTTTTCAAACTCAAGAAGTTAAAATTTACAGGGATAAGCCCATATGTATATGCAGCGTTCAGCAGGGAATTCGTCTCGACAATTATTTTACCTTTTTCTTATAAAGCTTGTTAATTGACTGAAAATCAATTATCTTCTGGCCTTGTGTTACTACGCGTGATCATCTTCTTACCTCCTACACTTGCTTTATACTTGATTTTGGCGCAACTATGAAATAGTTCGGGAAGACCTTTGCCCTTCAAAATTTCATCATCATCGGCTCGACAACCGGGTTCCGGTCCTGGCCTCTTTCAACAAGTCTCTCCACCTATCCCGGTCTCTAGCCGACGCCATCCAGTTGCGCACCCCAAGGCTTCGGGCGTCCTGGTCTACGCCATCTCTCCAGCGCAAGCATGGTCTACCACGCTGTCGTCTACCATAGAATGTACCACAAAGAACTTTCCGAGCAGGTTCCTCTTCGCTCATGCGAGCTAGGTGCCCTGCCCACCGGAGTCTACCGAACTTAATTTTTGTCACGATATCTGCTTCAAGGTAGATTGCGTACAGTTCATGATTGTACCGTCTCCGGAATCGTCCTTCCTCACATATGGGGCCAACAATTCTCCTTAAGACTTTTCTCTCGAACGCAGCTAAGAGGTCGGAGTGCCTTTTGCTAAGCACCCAAGTCTCGGATCCATATGTGAGTACTGGCAGGACCATGGTCCTGTACAGCAGCAGTTTTTAAGTTATGGTGAGATTTATGGATTTGAAGAGCTTTGACAGACTATAGTAGACTCTGTTGGATTTGAGAAGCCGCCCGCGTATTTTTTCTTCTATATTGTTATCGGCTGCTACTATTGACCCAAGGTATTTAAAGGATTGCACCACTTCAAATTCGTGCTCCGGCTCCGCTACCTTGATTGTTTGACCAACTGTTCCTCTCGCATTCGACGCCACCATGTACTTTGTTTTACCTTCACTAATGTGCAGCCCCAGATTTTGTGCCGCCTGCTCGATCTGGATGAAGGAATCGTGTACAGCTTGTTCGGTTCTTCCGATGATGTCCTGTTGACTGGACCTGTTGACGATGGTCCCTCTTGTTGCCGTGCCAGAGTCACGGATTACTTTCTCCAACGCCAGGTTGAAGAGGAGACAGGCCAAACCGTCCCCTTGTCGGAGTCCATTAAAGATGTTGATTGGTCTGGATAGCAATCCGGCTATTTTTACTTGGCTTGTTACGTTGGTCATGGTCAACCTACATAGTCGTGTCAATTTATTTGGGATGCCGAATTCTCTCATGGCTTTGTAAAGTTCTACCCTGGCTATGCTATCATAGGCGGCCTTAAAGTCTATAAACAGATGGTATGTTGGGATGTTAAATTCTAGACATTTTTCCATCGCCTGCCTAAGGGTAAAGATCTGATCAGTTGTTGATTTGCCTGGAATGAAACCACACTGATATTGTCCGATGACGGTTTTAGCGTATGGGGTTATCCGGTCTTGTAGGATAGAGGAGAGTATCTTATAGGCGGTACTCAACAACGTGATACCTCTATAATTGCTGCACGTTGTGACATCTCCCTTCTTATGTATGGGGCATATTATGCCTTTTCGCCAGTCTTCTGGCATTTCTTCCTGCCCTCATACGTGCACTATAATATCATGAATTGCTTGACGTAAGGCTGGCCCGCCGTGATGAAATAATTCGGCTGGTATGCCATCGGCTCCCGGGGATTTGTTCTGTTTAAGCCGGCCTATAGCCTTCTCAACCTCTTCTATGCTTGGTGGCGGTAACATCGGGTATTCTTCTTGAAGTAGTGGAGCCTCCACTTCTGTAGTGAGCTGACCATTTAGCAATTCATTAAAGTACACTTTCCATCGCTCCAGTATGCTTTCAGGATCGGTGATCAGATTTCCCTCTCCGTCCTTGCAGTATGTGCAGCGTGGTGTGTACTGCGTCATGTTTCGGACGGATTGGTAGAACTTCCGCGCCTGGTGCGGACCTCGCTCTCGGCTGTTTTCTATTTCACAGATTAGGTTCTTCTCCCAGGCTGATTTCTTTTGTCTGTGAAGCCGTTTTTCTGTTCTTCTGAGCTCTTTATATTCCTCTTCGCGTACCCGCGTTCTATGAGATTGTTGCATTGCTCGGTACGCAACATTCTTACGTTCAGTCGCTAGCTTGCATTCATCATCAAACCAGTCGTTCCGATTTTTACGACTGCTGCCTAGGATGGAGTTGGCAGCACTAATGACACTTCTCATTTACGCCCAGCATACTGGCTCCAGGACTTACTCTCCCTAAATCAAGTGATTCTAGGGCGAGTGCTAACGCATTACCAAAGGTGTTACTGGTGTTTTCATTGCGCAGGGCAGCCGTGTTGATTCGAGCCTGATCGGCGGATGCAATGCGTCTTCGCAAGGCAATCCGCCCTCGGAAAACCATACCAACAAGATAGTGATCCGAGTCGATATTGGCATCTCGGTACGTTCGTACCGTCATCAAGTTCAAGTAGTGGCGACGGTCTATCAACACGTGGTCTATTTGGTTACGAGCGACTCCATCAGGTGATACCCAGGTGGCTTTGTAGATATCTTTACGCGGGAACCTGGTACTCGCAACGACCATGTTTTTCGATGCTGCCAATTCTAAGACTCGAAGCCCATTGTCATTAGTGTTCTCATGCAAACTATGGGTGCCTGCGCAATGCCTGAAGTCCGGCTCCCGGCCTATTTTTGCGTTCAAATCCCCAAGGATGATTTTAACATCATACCTTGGACAGGCATTGAGGGCCCTCTCGACTTGTTCGTAGTAAGTCTCTTTTTCTTCGTCTGAGGACTCCTCCGTAGGTCCGTGAACGTTAATGAGGCTGATGTTCGTAAATTTGCCTCGCACGCGAAGGGTGCATAGCCTTTCGTTTATAGCGTTAAAGCCGATGATGGCAGACTTCATTTTTTCGCTGACTAGGAAGCCTACCCCAAGCACATGGTATTTTGTATGACAGCTGTAGTATATGTCATATTCTTTCTTCTGTAGAACACCATTCCCTTTCCATCTGATTTCTTGAAGAGCTGTTATGTCAGCTTTATATTTTGACAGGGCATCGGCTAGCTGCTGAGCAGCTCGAGCTCTATAGAGCGATCGTACGTTCCATAAGAAAATTCGTAAATCGTTTTTCAGTTTTCATTGCGTGGGTTGTCGTCGTGTGATCAGTCCGTTTCCGAGGCTTGTTGTCGGTCTCGTAATTCATTAAGTTTTACGGGACAGGGAATTAACCTGTCGCCAACCTAAGGAACCAGCCTGATCATATTAGCCAAACCTTTTTAAAGGCTTGTTTCTAGCGGCCGCCATGGAGAGGCTATGATCAGACTTCCACCAGTCTCGAATAGTTACGGCACGTGCTACATGTTATTCCCCCTATTCGTCTGATGGCTGACCGCCCCCTTCAAAATTTACGTAAGTTTAATATGTCGTATACGTGCCTTTTGATTCAACATGCTATATTGTCAATTCGGTTAGTATTTCGACCATCTATAGAACGTCAGGTTGCTCTATTTGTTAATTAGTCGGAAGTCGATATCTATTGTCATTTCGTAAAGACTGTATGTACCAACTAATTCACCGAAGATGATTTCCTTTCCATCATAACCATCAAAGTCACCAAGCAAAACTTTTATCAAACTGCAAATAGGTACATTAAGCTACGTGCAGGAAGTCATAAAACTCTCTTCTCACAGCTGTAATAAATATCGCAATTTTTCCTTTCCTCATACTAGATCGCATCGATCCTATCTCCATCACCTATGAGCATTGTTATATCACATCTATTATAGAGCATTGGTTCTGGGAAATTATTTGTATGTCACATACTATGCCCACAATCACTCTACCGTATCTTTGTACTCTAGCGGCTAGGCCCATTTTAATGAGAAACTATACCTAAAATATTTAAGGCTTTCTGTAAAGACACTTCTTATTTGCGAACCATCTGGCTCTGTATCTTTGCTATCAATGAAAAGTATGCAGTTGACAGACTTCTCAATTTGTTGTCGTAGGTTATGGCGGAAACAGATGTGCGGCATCGAAATTGAATTACAAGGAATGTTATATTCTTACGTGACCAGATTCACTCAAGGGCTGCATGCAACCTATCGCTGCTTAATGTCGCAATTTCTAATTTGGCTTCGCAGCTTCGTTGCAAACCTCAATAGCAAACTAAAATATTTAAAATGATATCTGGATATTGATGTGTTTATAAAAAAGAATAAATTACTGACGGTTGTCATTTTCGTTCTTACAGAACTATGCACTTTAAATGACAGAGAATATACATATCGCTGTAAGCATGAACTGTTTTAGCCATTAAGCTATTAATCCTTCATATTCAACATACAGAAAAAAGGGTCAACTTTCAATCTGTATATTTATACTTATTTGAAGTCCAGGTATTTTGTTTGTTGCTTCGATTAAAAAGATACGCCACGGGTCCCAGTATACCATCTATGCTTCTAAGTTGTTTTTCATAATCAAGTCACTTGGTGAATACTCTGCCTTAGCCAAAGATATTCTTCAACGATATATTTACTTCAAGCATAACTTTTTTAATAGTAACCATTGATCCAGCGTACGTATTGTTGGGTATATTAGTCTAAGTATTTCTCAAGGGCACATCATCTTGTTGCACAAGATAGATTCTTGGAATTCTCTTATTGTAGGTAGGCAAGGTACTCGTATACATAAGAAGCAATGAATTCATTAAGGAAGCCTTACGTAGCTGATTCGGTGTTTGCTTAGATTTTGAGATGACTACGAGAAAATCTGTTGTTCTGTGAGATACACATTCTCTTCATCATCACTGACAGGTACACAGGTTCTTGTGCTCCTCTGTTGAATGCATTTTAGACAAAATGTTCAAGTTTTTCCATCATTGACACTGGCTTGTGCTGTATTCACTTAGGTGTAAATTATTTCTGTAAATGTAACACACGAGAAAATTTTAAGGTTCACTGGACGAAATATCTTAAGAAGAAAAAAAAATTAAGTAAATATCAAGTTGTCGATGACCGACGACGGTTGATTTCGAAAAGCCACCTTCATGACAGATCTGAAGACTCGAAGAACGAAACTGCTACTGCTACGCCCGAACAGCACAATTTGTTTGCGCCGGATGACATTGAGGTGATAAAAATTTGTGTTTATATTTTCACAGAAAATTAGATCAGTAAATGGAAAAAACTGTAAAATATTGTTGACCATGTCAATTGGAATAAGTTTTGGATAGTAATGGACATCACCTTTTTGATACATATAACATGGTGGATATACTATGTATGAGATATGTGACCAAACAACATTTTTGTATTTGATTTTTAAGACGTTACTTCCTTAAAGTATGTCTTAAGTGGAAATAGTCCATTTAGCTTCTGTTGTTTGTCATATACACGTGCTAATAAGTTAAGAGATATGTATTGAAATAACTTATGAGTTTTGAATTTAAATTAAAAAAAAAACCGCATTCTAAACTTACTTACCCGGCTCCCGTTCCATGAAGGGTATTTGCTTGGGATGTGGCAGCATTCCATACTCTGCGGTCCCAAGCACTCTGTTTTTTTTTATATTATACGCGAAGTCAAGGGGTTGTGAATAGCTTTATAATGTGCGCGAGATTAGGAAAGTAGAAAAAGACTAGAAAGGAGATACCGATGCACATTGGTTTTGAATGTCTGCAATGAGTGGGAAACATTGAGCCGGGTAAAGCATTTCACATTCGTGTAGTGCGGTTTTTCAGTTAAGAACAGATGTGTCAATAATTGGCAGTACAAGTTACATACAGGTTTTAAAAATTATAAACTTGAGTCTTGAGTTTTTAAAGAGCAGAGAAATTTTGATTTAACTTTATATTTTGGATGTTAGATTATAGTAAAATTGATGTTGTGAATTCGATTTCAAAAATTCATAAAAACAATTCTAATTATCATTTATTAACAGCTTACAACCAACTTACTTAGTTATTCTTAACTTAGTACCTTGACTACCCTTCTAAACTCTTAAATCTATATCAACTTTCTATAGCAATAAAATAATCTTTGGAGCTTACGTTTTACTCTCGTTTCCGATCGGACATGGTTTTTCTGAACCCAAGACTCTCTGATCCGCCTTGTGAGTCGACGTCTCAATTATAAAGGAGACGCCTATCCACAGTTCTACGCCTAACGTGGTGCTTATCTATCACCGCCATTCCACCCTGGACCAGCTATCGACTACGGAGTTATGGTCGAAATAACTACACTACATGTTCTACATAATTAAGTACGTGTAGTTATTTAAACAAACTATAATATGTCTAATTTTCTAGAATTTGTTAGGTCTGCTACATACTTTAATACAGAAAAAAAGTAGAAAAAGGGGCAAAATCTTGAACTCTAATGATCTTATGAAGGTTTGTAAATTGCAAGTATTATCTTATGTATTGCAATTATAATTTTTTTCATCTGTGGGCCTGAAGCCCTGAAACTGTTATATTTTTAAGAAGCGCAGATCACGTGTCACAGAGAGTTCCAATACGCTTATTTTCTATTTTAATTGGACTAAATTCATCTTCAGCCCACTAATAATGTAGCTTTCGAACATTTTCATTTTTACTTCGCTTAATAAAAATGAATAACTGAACGTTTGATTTCAAATTCAAACTTCAAATGCACAGCTGACAGTGAAGTGACAGCTGACAACCTAACTGACAGATTATTTGACATTTGAAACTACGTTTGCTACAATTTGTTATATTTACTATATTTAATTTCATTTAACTCTATAAACTAGTTATTCCTTAAAAGCAGAGCTGGGGGCTTATTATGTAAAACGATAATCGTAAGTAATACCGCGTATTCGTTAAATAGCGATTATGAGAAACGAGAATTGTAGTAGAAAAAACGAAACTCGTATTTTATTTGCGATTACGAGTAACGAGACTCGTAAATAAAAACGAAACTCTTTTAAAATTAACGAGTGATATTAACTTTCGTTTTGGGTTGTTACGGTAAGATTTACCGCAACAAAAACCATTCTTATTCTTGGTTCTTCAAACCTTCTTCGACTATGTTGTTTAGTCATAGTCTGACTCTCGATATCTGTTTTCCCCTCCATCCCAACCATTCCCATTTTTCGACCCACATTTTGAGTCCGTTGTCCCCATGGAGCTTGAGAGTAGCTCAGAGAGCATGACAAAATAGGTACCCGATAATTCGATCGTGTTGAGCCAGCGGATGGGCTGGAGACTCGCACGCCATCTACATAAACGAGGAAGCTCTGATATTTTCGAAGACAACGAAGCATACACTTACACTTAAAGTGGATTTGAGGACAACACAACATCAACATAATTAAAATAGCTTAACTTACATTTTTGAACACGGCTTTGAGCCCATCCTAAAATTCTTTCTTTAAACTTAACTTAAAGAACAGACCAGCATCAAAGAATGGAACGCTAAACGCTCTTCCCTATCCCACCAAATCTGCACAAAGGTCCACCGAATAGTAGATTGCGCGTTAGGTAGTTTAATTTGAATATTTGCCTTCCTTCTTCGGTTCCTTAATATTGTTAAAGATTGGTTATTAGTAAACGCTCCTTTTTCGAATAAGTATATGATAGCAAAATATAGTAGAGTAACGGAGAGAATGCTCCGAATAGTTATCTTCAACTTTTTATAATTTCTTTTTATTTTTCTCAAAAATAGTTATTATAAAAATGTTAGGGTACGGCCTTGGATTCGCTAAGTTTTGGGACAGCACCAACAACTTGGGGAATTCATTGATTGTGTGGGTGAATGAGAGTTTCGTTGGAACTCAACATCGGAGTGGTACCGTAACCGAGTTCCACGAAAGGTTTTGATTGAGAGTGTGAATGTGTGAGTGAAAGAGGAGGCCAAGAGAAATAAAAGGCTAGATGGTTAAACTAATTCTTGGTTGACCATTGAAGCCGATAGGCAATTGAAATTTTTGATATTGAGAAAAAAAAAAGGAAATATAAAGAGTTGAAATAAAAGAAAATAGTATTGAGAAAAATAGAACAAAAAAGGGTGTTTGGAAAAGAAAGTTTAACGAATTCGAGGAAGGAGTTTGTTTAATGAGAAAGGATCTTAATCGCCAGAACGGGGCGAGGAAAATCTTTGAGGAAAAGAAGGAGAAAGGAAAGGATACAAGATTGGAAAATAAGGAAAAGATAAGTAGAGTGCTAGTTTTGTTAAGAGTTTTATTCGTTTGTTAAAAGTGTTGTGTAAAATATAGATTCGGTTGGCCCTTGGTTCGGTTATAATAATCTCAAGATTGTGAGACTCGCGACTCCCCCTTACCGTAGTCTGAATTATCTGTTTTATTTCGGGACCCAGTGATAGCGGTCCATTCTTGCGGTCTGCATTTTTAAAATCCCCTTTGTTTCATTTTATATAATTTTCATTTTCATTTTCATTTCATTTAATCATTTCATTTATTTTCAATTGGTTTCATCCAATTTTACTTTGTATTTATATCTTTATTATATTTGAAAAAATTCCAGGTTTTAATCCAGGCGTAAGCCACGGTTTCCTGGATATTTTTAAATAAAATATTCTTTCTCCCCATTGTAAAATTGCGTTTCCTTCATATTTTTGAAGAACAATTTACAGCATTCTGGTTAAGGCAAACGACCATAAAAAGTTTCCTGGCGCCCACCCCTCCCACGTAAGTACGCCCCAGTACTTAAATTTATTTAATTGCCTTTTTTAGAATACCCAAATTCGTCTTTTTATTCGATCTGAGTTGTTTACCTTTTTTTTATCGAAAATCTAATTCGAAGAACCCACCCCCAGCTGATTAGCCGGTGAGCTGCGTCGTTACCCATCGCAGTGTTGTTGCAGTATTTTTTTTTTTTAATCTCTATTCTCTCTCAAACATACTTCGTTGATCTTTTGACATTTCGTCATATCGATCTAATCTATCGCGTGTGCCGGTTGCACATTTTAATAATTAAATAATTCGTTTGTTCTTTTTTTTATAATTATAAGTGGATTCGTATAATCCAAAGTCGCGGTTTTCAAAGTTTTCGTCATCCTAATCGTCATAATAAATTCTTTATTAAAAATTCGGGAAAAATATTGCAACAGGGTTTGTTGTCATTTGTTAAAATTGTGTTAAGGCGGAAAAGTTGCTTGAAAATATTTGAAGGCTTGTCCTTAAATACAATGTGGGAAGGACTAAACTTTACTTACGTAAAACTAGGAAGGCTCATAGGGTTCGATGAATCTCGAATAAGTCTTCTTTTTGCACGAGATTCTTCGAAAGATGAATATTCATCTTCGCTTTCAAAAAAAGTATTTAGAATTCAAAAAACATTTTCTTGGAGCGATGCAAATAAAATTTTATAAATATGTACTTGTATTTTGACATTTGCTAATAGGCGCGAAGTCTGTTGCGCTTTAAAAAATAATATTATTTTTCGTATGGTTACATACATGCAGTGTACCTGCGAAGCTTCATATATTTATGAATTTTTGAATATTACAACAACAACTTGAATGAACTACCACCAAGTGGGTTCTTATTTGGCTGGAGTTATAGCTATTTCACGGTTGCCAAGCCGATCATCAGACTCCTTTATTAGTGGTGCTTAGCCTTTATACTATCAAGTTTAATCGAAAAACTTTTTGCCTTGACTGAGATTTGAACCCAGACCTAGCGTCGTCAGAAGATCAGGGATGGACCTGATCATGTGGTCTCGGTAGCGTGATGCGTAGGGCATTGGCTTCTGACGACGCTAGGTCTGGGTTCAAATCTCAGTCAAGGCAAAAAGTTTTTCGATTAAACTTGATAGTATAAAGGCTAAGCACCACTAATAAAGGAGTCTGATGATCGGCTTGGCAACCGTGAAATAGCTATAACTCCAGCCAAATAAGAACCCACTTGGTGGTAGTTCATTCAAGTTGTTGTTGTAATATTCAAAAATTCATAAATATTATTTTTCATTTTTGTTTGACAACATTTCTTTGATTGCATTTTCGTTTCTCATAATCGCTTTACACCTTGACTATCGTTTCCTTCATTTTTTCTGCCTTTCGTTTCGTATTTCATAATAAGGGCCCTGTAAAAGAATGCATTCATTTACCTGAATATTCGGGATGTATTCACATTCCTTATCGCAGTTCTTTAATTTACAAAAAAAAAGTCCCAGTTAATTTTGAAGTCTTTAGTAAACCAATCGTCTAGAGCAGTCAACAGACTTGAAGTCAAAAGAATGCAATACTTTTTAACTGGTCGCATTCTTGGAAGTGTTTTAAAAGTCTTTTACATTCTTTGCAGTCATGGAGTCTTTTGATTGCATTGAGAGTAATGCAGTCATTTGGCTGCTTTGGAGGCTTTTTTACTGCTTGAATTTTTTTATCTGCGAATTCTTTTTTACTGCTTAGAGTCTTTTAACTGCTTGAAATCTTTTAGATTGCTTGAATTCTTTTTTAATGTTTGGAATGTTTTGACTGCTTTAAGTTTGTGTTTATTATAATATAATTGTATGTACCTTTTTTTTTTTATTGTTATTTAATAAAAATAAAATACCGAAATATAAACATGGATGGTTTTAAAATTTTAATAGACCTTGTAAGGCAACTTATAATTGGAAATGAAAGGAAAAGAACAACGTAAATGCTGTAATTCGTAAGGAAGCTGATGTTAAGAGAATTCAAAGCAGTCAAAGAATTCCAAACAGTAAAAAAGAATTCAAGCAGTTAAAAGACTTCAAGCAGTAAAAAAGACTTCAAGCAGTCAAAAGACTCCAAAGCAGCCAGATGACTGCATTACTTACAATGCAATCAGAAGACTCCATGACTGCAAAGAATGTAAAAGACTTTTAAAATACTTCCAAGAATGCAACCAGTTAAAAAGTATTGCATTCTTTTAACCTTAAGTCTTTTGACTGCTCTAGACGATTTTATTACTATAAAGACTTCACAATTAACTTGGAATTTTTGTTTAAAGTTGAGTACTAAAATGAAGTCAAAATATTAAAAAAATAAGTCTTTTTCATCATTTTACTGCAATACAAAAAAGAATGCATTCTTTTACAGCTCTGCTAAAAAGTGACAGTTCGGCCAACCCTGGTCGACTGCTCCCTTGGCCTAAGGCACAGCAGTGCTTATATGTATGTCTGTCGAAATATTGATCCAACCAAATTCTACACTACACTTTAACTCACCAGTGGCTGTTCGTGTGGCCCTGCGACTATTAGATAGTTTGAGCCAGTTAGAATTAATTTTTTTAAAAGTTGATTTTTCAACTTCCAGTTGAGACAATATCGCTGAATCTTGTTGAAGTTACGATGCACAAGAAAAGGCCAACATTTGGTGTTAGTGTGTCGGTTGTCCGCCGATAGCGAATTCTATCAAACCTATCTTATTCTAGAACAGCAACTTTTTATCATACAATAAATTCTATGTTTTATGTGATTTTTCAATTAAAATTAAACTCACCAATTCACCAAATGTGGGCCGATCTTACCTTAGACTCAAACAAGTTTTAATTGTTTATTAATTGCAAGTCAAATTTGGATGAATACCTTCAGGCAATAATAACTCCCTGAGAAATTTATTCGCACATCCAAATTTTCAGATTTTTTTTTTGTTAAAGATAACACCTTTCAATAATATACTGATATCGATTTGAACTATTTTAGTTACTTGAAAAATTGTGTTCAAATCTTTACTAACGCATATAAAAATTTCACTATCTTCAATGGTCCTCCACTATCTCAATGATTCCTCCACTAGTCCATTTCCATTGACCATTATCTTCAAGCAATATTTATTGACAAATAAGTACAATTCCTAACTGCCCTTTCCAAACTGCTAGTGTGCAAGTGGTGTTTTTCGCAAGTTGTGAATCAATTCCTTAATAATCTCGGCTCACAAAAAAGGTTGTAATGATATTTTTACTTATAGGTCCATTGCCAATATCTTTTGTGTATCTGAAGTTTTTGAAGGGGAATCTTCTTTCCCTTCTAACTATATTCCAATTGCACTTACGCCCCCTCTTTCGAAGATCTGATCTGGTGATCCAACGTTATATCTCACCAAACAGTGGTACAAATCTTTACATCGTTTTGGAGAAAGTAAGATTATTGCACTTGATATTTCAAAAGCATTTGATAGAGTTTGGCATCAAGCTCTCTTATGGAAAATGTGTACATTTGGTATTGATGAATCTCTTCTTCGTTGAAATAAATTTCCTTTAGAAACGTTCAATACCAGTTGTGATGGACGATCTTAAGTTTGAAACTCATGAAATAAATGCTGGTGTGCCATAGGGCTCCGTTTTATCTCCGACTCTCTTCCTGATATTCATCAGTGATCTTCTGTCTGAAACTTCTTATCCATTAAATTGTTTTGCTGATGACAGCACTTTTAGCTTCTCATATTACTTTCCAGGTGCATGTCCTTGTTCATCAGATGTAGATCTAGAACGGCGGCGCGGCGTATGATAAGCTCAATAAATTCTGATCTCGAAAGCGGAAACGAAAAACCGTGTAGAATTTAATGCTTCAAAAGCGTAACCTACCCCATATAGCGCTATCTATAAGCGGCATTTGCATTGATGAAACAGAACAGCTTTCAATTCTAGATATGTGCATCACGGCCCACCTTGTGTGGAATGACCATATATTCCGTGTCGAAAAACACACTGCTAAGGGCTTAGGTTTCCTTCGATGATGCAAGAGATTTTTCAGCCCTTCTGATGTGGCTGTAATCTATAAAGCCTTTATTCGTCCAAATGTTGAGTACAATTCCCATATTTGTGCTGGTGCTCTAATAACCCACTTGAGTCTTGGATAGAATCCAGAAATGGGCTTTAAATTACATTGAGACCTACCCAATTCTTGTGCACGACATTCATGGGAGTTAGCCGAGCATGCAGACCTGGTAAAAATAAAACGCATTCTTTAGTTTAATCCGCTAAAATTTTAAAATTATAAATTTCATTTTTTTATCGAAGACCCCAATAATTGTAAAAAAAAATTGTTTGTTGTATCTTACTATAATCCCTGGACCTTTTTTGCGATGAGGTCGTAAAACCTTCCGCGTGGTTTAGTTTAATTTGCCGGCCACTTAAATTGTTTTCTCTTCAAATTAGTTGCAATGTAGCTTAAGTTGATCTTTTGGAGACATCTCTCAGCTTAAACTATAACAACAGCGGCAGCAGCAGCAGCAGAAAAGCAGCATCTACTCTCATGGTCGTCATCAGATTATTGGTCGTCTTTGTCGTCCAACGTTGAACGTTGATGTCCGGCACTTATGTTGTTGCTGTGCCAAGCTGCTGCTTGCGCCCTATCACCACATCTAAATCTCGCGCGCCCTTCGTATAAAATGTGTATTTATTTAGTTTCAATTAATTAGGCCTTCAAATGCTATGGCCATAAGTTACCCCAAGAAAGGACAAACACGTTACTGTACATGACAGAGGCACAAGCCCAGGCGCTGAAAACCTCTCATACCCCATCATCAACCTCAAGTAGGTTAGGTATAGATATGTAGTTACTGTTTGTGTCTCCTTTTCTCTCTCTCTCGCATGACAACGTGAGGCTACGTGTCTTGTAAATCTACTGCGACACGTGTATCTGTATCTGTAGTCGCGCTCCTTGTTGTATCCTGATGGCCATTATATCCGTATCCGTATCCTGATGCGGAGTTCCCAGAGGCTTACCTAATTAACAACACTAGTTCCTAAATGATTCTGGGCTAATTTATTTTATCGTGGCATACGTTTCATTTAAATTCGCATGTCTGTCTGTCTGTACGTCCGTTTGGTCGAAGACTGTATGTATACATCGAGCTGTGGTCCAGGTCCACTAGCAGAGGAAATGATCTGACTCAACAAAAACAAGGGTCTACATCTCTTGTGTGTGGCTATGGATGTGCCTTGGCGAATGTGTGACTTTCCTTAAATTCAGTCAGAGGCCGCGTCTTTCCGTCAGTGCCTCTTGAGTCTTGAATGCCTGTTTGTTTTTTGGCGCTCTCACTTCAGTCGCCATCGCCAGCTCACCAACCATTTAGTGTTAACAAATGCAAAGCCAACTGTGTTTCGAAGGCAATGGCAATGGCATACAAAAACCAAAAATACTCGTAAATTCGCAGAATTTCTCGATACTGCTGACTGCGAGTTGCAGTTGATGTAGCCCAAGGAGCTGTTGCATCTTTAAGTTCATTTTTTTTACTTTTATTCATCAGTTTAGAGTTTAGTAGGTGGTGGCAGACTGAAAATCAGAGAATAGCTTTGCTGCCAGAGAGACTATCATTGATGGGAATCGCTTCTGGGTATGTGCTGGAGGCTTTTTGTGCCTTATAGTCTTTATAGCTCGAGGGTATTACCTACTTTTTTTTTTTTGATTTTCTTTTGCACTGTCGATGGGTTTCGGAATTTTCGCTTTACTCCTGGCCCAAATGAGTGGCTGCAGAAATAGCTAATTAGGGCGCCAGTAATTTGCAATTATTTTATTTGATTTTATTTTGTTGATCATTGGGAAATTTATGCTCATTTGAAGGTACTTTTTGTATCAGCTGTTTAGAATATTGGTTGTTTAGAAAAAAAGTTTCTTTGAACCACAAAAAATATCAATTCATAAATAAAATGGAAGAATCTCACGTTATTTGTTCTTAAAGTTAGTAGACTAAAAATTTGATATCATAGGTATAAGTGTCGTTGGGGTAACATCACTATCAGGTGCAAAAAAAGAGTTATGAGTAGTTTTGGATAATGATTACCCTTAAATGGGAATAACAGCCGGAGCATGAAAGAATAACGACTAGAGAGTAAGTTCGTGGAAAGTGATAACACCTTACACTCCAGGTTCTTCCTAAAAGTTTCAATCCGTCCTTACCCGGTATAAAGGAGATTATTATCTCAATCCAAGAGATACGATATGGTTAGGATCATTTATGATGTAAAGAAAAAATTGCTACGCAGAATAAAAGATTCCACATGTTAGGACATGAATTCATCGTGGCAATTTGGCTAAGGAACAAAGTTGTTGACTTTAAGCCGTTAGGGGACTGTGATCTGCATCGACCTTTCCTTCCGTTCCTTTCAAACAAACGCTCCTTTTGATGAAGATGAAAAACTTATCAAGGAAGAGTTTTATAACATCCTGGACTGAACCGGAGAATCATACCAAAGTGTTTCTCGGTCACTTCAATGATTCGGACAGGGGGATAGGTTCGGCGGATTAGTTGGCAAGAAAAGCTTTATCTTCGGATCCACAAGGCAAACGTTCACAAACAAAAAAATCGTTCATATGCTGATTGATACAAGGCACCTAGGGTGGGTCAAATACAAGTTTCTTTTAAAAATGCAATTAAATGAACAAAATTAAATTCTTTCCATGTATTATGGCCTTATAAGTAAGAGCGAATATTCCCATTAATTATGGAATACAACGCTGTTCAAGTGGCTGCCTCGGCTGGCTTCGTAGTAGCGCATTATATCACTCCAATTTTCAAAGACCTTGTTTATGGTTTCGGGCTGTAGCTTACGGATTGCTTGGATAATATTGGCCGTACTTAAACCGTTTCCGTATTATTGTTATAACATTGGTCCAAAGGGGTCAAATCGCAGCTCCGAGGCGGCCAATTGGCATTGCCAAAATGTCTGATAACACATTTGGGAATTTGGTTCGCGAAAGATCGATTATGGCATTGGCTGTGCGGCATGGCACGCCATTCTGCAAGAACCAGAGGTCGTCCAAATCCATGTCTTCAATGTAAGTAAGAAAAGTCGGTTAGGTTAGGTTAGAGGTCCATTGTGATACCACGATCTTATCGGGAACAAAAAGGTTCCCTACTAGTTAAAACCATTTGGAGCTTGTGATGAAGCGAAGGAGACTATTAATGTCTGTGTTTATGAGATCGCTTGGTTCATTATAGAAATATTCTCCTATAGATGAAGTTTTCTTCTGTAAGGGAGAACAGGGCATGTACAAAGAAGGTGTGGGAGTGTCTCCTCTTCCTCCTCGTCCAAGCAACTCCTGCAAAAATCGTTTGATAGTACACCGAGTCGTGCGGCGCGTCTACCTATGAGACTGTGTTCAGTTATGACACCTATTACGGAGCTGATCTGAGATCTACTGAGGGACAATAGACATTTTGACCGTTTCAAATACAGTTTAGGCCAGATTTGTTTGGTCGCCATACAAGTGGTAGTGTTAAGCCATCTTGTGTTTGATTGTTTCAGAGCAATTCGTTTCAACATAAGTTTACTTTTATCTATGGGAATACCTATATTTGCCTTTTCGGGTAAGATAGGCATTTCCGTTCCAATTCTGGCGAGTTCGTCGGCCTTGCAATTCCCCGGAATGTCCCTGTGACCCGGCACCCAGAATAGGTGAATATTAAACTGTTTGGCCATCTCCATCAGAGGCGATCAACAGTCTTGGGCTGTAATGGAGCTTACAGAGACTGATGCGAGGGATTTCATAGCAGCCTGACTATCTGAGAAGATGCGGATATCAGTGCTAGATATCACGTTTTCTTTAAGCCAAGACAGTACTTCCTTTATCGCCAGAATTTCCGCTTGGAATACGCTACAATTATTTGGTAGACGGAAGGAGAGACTAAGGTTTAGTTCATCTGAGTACACTCCACCACTCACTCCGTTTTCAGTCTTCGATCCATCTGTATAAAAGTTTGCTTATTTATTTTCTGTCAAAGCCCCTTCCTTCCAAGCTGACCTTGAGAGAATGGTGACTTCAAAGTTTTTATCGAAAACCAAAAAGGGAGTGATGTAGTCGGAGTGACTTGGGAGAGTTCCGAGTAAATTCAGAATGGTGGTGTGGCCAATAGAGTTATTGGTCCATTGAGAGACGTATGGCCGTGCTCGCGGACATTTGTTTGCTGTAAATATCTAGGGGTGTCAGGTTGAAAAGTATGTCTAGTGCAGCGGAAGGTGTCGAGCGGAGAGCTCCGCTGATGCACATACACGCTGAACGCTGTACTTTGCTTAGTTTATCGCGATTTGTCGCTTTATCCAAGGCTGTCCACCATACGGTCACCCCGTAAGTGAGTATCGGTCTGATGACCGCAGTAAATAGCCAGTGAGTAATTTGTGGAGACAAGCCCTACTTGTTCCCCACGGCTTTCTTACAAGAAAACAGAGCTACTGTGGCTTTCCTTACTCTTTCCTGTATATTAGGTTTCCAACTTAACTTTTTGTCTAAAACAAGACCCAGGTATTTAGCTTTATCTGAGAAAGTAAGTGGAACACCTTTAATCGATGGAGGGTCTAGTTGAGGAATTTTGTATTTCCTTGTGAAGAGGACTTGTTCAGTTTTGTGGGGGTTAACACCTAATCCACAGCGATCTGTCCATTTGAGTAGCTTGTTGAGAGCGGTTTGTATAAGTTCTGTTAGAATTTGAGGATGCTTTCCTGATACAGCAATGGCAATATCATCAGCATAAGCAAGCAATCACTTTGAATCCCTCTTCTTCTAGGTCTATTAGCAGATCATTAACTACCATATTCCATAGAAGAGAGGATAAGACTCCACCTTGTAGAGTTCCTCTACTGACTGACCTTCTTGTAGTAAAGCTACCTAGTTCCGCATTTATAATTCTGCTTTTCAGCATGGAATTTATTAGGTTACCAAGTGAGCTATCCACATTGAGATTCTGCAGTGCCTTCGCTATTGCAGCGCTGTCGACATTGTTGAAGGCGCCTTCTATATCTAGGAATCCAACTAGAGTGTATTCTTTGTGATCTAGGGAGTATTCGATGGTGCGTACCAAGGTATGTAGCGCAGTTTTTGCCGATTTTCCCTTACAGTAAGCGTATTGGGCTGTAGAAAAATGGTTTGGTTTTATAACACTACGCATATGAATGTCAATCAATCGTTCTAGAGTCTTAAGAAGAAATGACGATAAACTGATAGGTCTGAGTTTCTTGCGCATAAATCGGTTAATATGGCTCTGCAACGGCCAAAGTTGATCGAAACATTGTTCCCAGCCTCATTTTCGAAGAGAAATGGTCCAATGGTGCTACCACTCCACAATCCGCACCAAACTGTCACTCTCTGTGGATGCATTGGCTTCTGGACAATAACGTGCGGGTTTTTCGAGTCCCAGATCCAGCAATTTTGGCCTAAACTGTGAAGTTATCACTTCGGATGGTCATGCACCTTTAATTGCTGAGTCAATAAATTGGATCTTGTCAGTAATCCGAAATCTTTGTGCAGAATTCGCCTATAGCTAGTGCGTTAATGTTGATCTCTTGAGATCCATGTTCGTGAATAGAGTTTCATACTTTCTGCTACAGAAGCCACATTCTCGCCTGAATGCACCGTGCGATGTTGTCCAGGTCCACTCACTAGCATACCAGTCTCACGAAATTTTTACACAAGCAAGCTGGCTTATTTGCTTCATTTAGTCAAAACTTTATTTAAAAAAACGCACTGTTCAGGCTACACAGCACTCACTTTGGAAATATGTAAGTTTTCAATGTTTCCCAAAGTTGTTTAAGCGCAAAGCGACTCATTTCGTTCCGCGGAGGTATGATGATACTGACTTTCTGTCAAGATTTCGAGCGGGAAACAGCTGTCAGTGTCAAATTAACCTATGATTTAAAAAGAAACCACTAGATGGCCCACCCTTAATCTCAAGAGCCTAACGTCAACTCTGACTTTATCCTAGTTACGGAAAAATGTATGGCTTGATTATCAAAAGAGAAGAAATTGTGAACCGCCCAGAAGTAGAAATTTGACATTCGTCTCGCATACCTGAAGTTGATAGAGCCTGCAGAGGGAATATGAGCAGGTAGCTCCGCTGTTCTTCCAATCAAACGTGGAATGATGATGTATCTGTTCTGCACTTTGGTTCAATTATCTGGACCAAATGATATGTCAATCGCGGTCACTTGGTCTTTTAATCGTTGGTTCGGTGTTTCTTGCCATCTCAAATCAGGTGGGGATTCGAACATTCTCTTGGCTATAACATTGTTGTTCATTTCTTTGATGTGACCACCCTAATGCCTAATGTAGTCAACGCGTTTTGAGTTTCGGAATTACATCCATATCTAGGAACAGCTCATATTTTTGTTGTTTGTAGTTGTATCTTTTCCTCCATTTGTCATCTTCGCATATAAAACCAAGTATCCGTCGGAGAATTCAATAAAAGTATACCCGTTGCAGAAAGGCTAAGACTATAGAATAATGTTGATAAAATTTTCTAAAAAACTTGTCCAAGTTGAAGTCTAAGTTTTTAAAATTAAAATTTCATTTTCAACAAATATTTAAGACCAATTTTGTCTTGCATAATCAAATGAAGCGATAGTATAAAATATAAGCTTCGTAATCATTCTATTTAAAAACCTTTCCCCTGTGAGTCATCATGGATACATTATTTAAATAAAGTATCCGATGCTGAAGCACTTATCCCGATCAAAGCCCTCAGCATGGGAAAATATCTCAAACAACACTTCTATGTACCATAACTTCTCCGGCCATCGGACAACAGAAATTCTTCCCTTAAGGCAGGTGATTAAGTTGAACATTAAATTAAGATCATCGACTCAATCGATCCGTCCGTCGCATCGGTCTATCCACGGTCTACACCAGCACCAGTTTCAGGACTCTGATGGCAATGCACTCATCATCTGGTGGTGATGGTAAAAGACAGACAGACTTACAGACTGAAACCAAATCGCACCGCAAAGTCTATAATTTTACTTCGAAACGCAGACTTGACTGATGCTGTGCTGATGTGGATCTCTGTTTTGGGAGCAAGTCTCGCAGAGATCATTAGATGCAAAAACCAGTAGCAATATACCGCAGGAGCTATCAACGAAAAGAATACATTTTGTTGCTGGCGGTAACCGCTAATCTTGGGATCCCCTCAAACTCCTTCCTCGTGTGTGTGCACTAACTATAGCGCTGCTACCTGGATTACGCGTTTCAGAGCCTCTAGCCCATATTGGCCTTACAATGCAAAAACACGGTTTGGAATGCTGGGAACCTTAACATTATAAAGCTACGGCATATTTCAGAATTCCTCTGCGACCACAAAGTGAGCGCATTATTGCATTTCTGCTGCACCGGCCCGGCCACTGAGTTCTACCAGCAAAATCTAGAATTTCTGAGAACGCAAGTCTTAATTGTGCGAATGAAATATTATTTTCTACATCTTCTCTTTAGCTCTGTTTGTTTGAACAGCAAAATGTCATCTACGTATTGTTATAAGCTAACGTTACCTACCTGAACAAAACTTTCGTTTCGTTTTGTGATATTGATTTGACACTTAGCTCCCCATATTATAGCGGCTGAACGGCACGAGCATGTCGCATGGCGTCGTCATTGTCAACACCAACACTTATCGAATGGAATAAAGTTTCAAAGCGTAGACGTATAGGTAGTAGCAGGGCAAAACGTGCCTCTCTCTAGATATGAATCGGCTTTGGGTTTGTTTAGACGGCCAGCAGTGGCAATATGGTTTGAGTTTTGAGGGCTTCTGCTGTGACAGTGGATTTGCTGTCAACTGTCATTTTTACGACAGCCAAGGTGAAATCTGTTGTCTTCTGATTGGCCTCCCAACTTTGCTACCGGGTGCTGCCTGCTGCTCCTACCGTGACAACAGTGGTGATGGGGCACATCTATATTTAATTTGATTTCATATATAAACCGGCCGCTTGTGCTCAACCGGTATAATCAGGTAACCGCATCGAACGGAGCACAAAAACAACCAAAATAGAGTCTGTCACGCTCTAACATGAGCACTAGTCACAAGTATTATGTATATATAAATACTTATACAATTTGACAGCAGACACGGTCATCAGTGTGGAACATTTCAGGTGTTTTTATTTATAATAATACGCATGCCCTCACATGGTCATTCGCGTCACTGTGTAAATTGATTTTAATTTATGTGCGTATCGCTTGTGCTACTCATCATACAAACACATGAACGGAAAGGTAGTGGCGGCCGCTCGGCGTGGCTTTGCTTGTCGGTCGTTGTCTTCAAGGCGTATTTGTTAGTCTCATCGAGATGGTGTCTGCTTGGACTTTTTATTTAATTTTGATTTTTAAATGCGTGGTGGCAGTTTTTTTTGCTATGGGAAGCTACTAGCTCCTACACGTTTGGTTGAAACCAACAGGAGGAGTCAATCAGCTTATTATGAATGATTAAAAAATGGTGGTAAAATAGGTACATACATAATGTGGCTTCTTGTTTTTGGTTAAAACTGACTATACGTTAATTTATGACTAAATAAAATCTGGGGTGGAATCGCTTAAAGTGGCTGCCTTTTTTTTATTATCATACCTATGTGATCATGATCATAAACAATTTTTCGTCTGCGTAAGGTGATAGCTTTAAAGTCAAATTTTTTTTATGGAAATTTGGCATCACTTTAGAAGAAAGTATATATAATATGGAGGGCTCGTTTCTATTCCAAATGCGTGACTATCATAGGGGGCGCTGCTCAAATTTGTGTAAGACAAAGTTTTTTGACAGCGGCAACCAAAAAAAAGTTTTTGGCAGGATTGATTGCCTTGCGGGAAGATACTAAGTTAGAACAAAAGAATAGCATACAAATTAACAAACAAAAAAACATTTTATTATTCAATATTTTTGTATCATTAAACCACCAAATAAACACTAAAACTTTTTCAAGCTAAATATTTCTACAAATTTATTTTTTTAAATCCAACTAAAACTCATTACAACTTGAGTTCGTCTTCGAATTTGGACTCGTTTTTCGGTTGGAATTGTGTCAGTTCCTTAATCTTTACCTCATTACAAAGGTGACACAAACCACTTGCAGGGAATGGATCGCTGATGTCGGAAAAATCATTCTGCTGTTCATCTCTCTTAGTCGAGGCTAAATTACTGCAGTCCAGATGTTGAAAGATCTCCCGATTGTAGTCGCCATCCTTGGTACATCCATTGTATTGGTCACATTGTGGGGAAGCTATTCGCCTCCAAGTAGGGAACTTTAATATTTTGATTACAAAATAGCAATTAATAGTCACTTTAAAGTTTGATCTTATTTTCACGTATAATTTGTAAAGAATTAAAAGAGTCACAAAGCTTATTGATATGCGGTTTTTTGCAAACAAGACTGAAAATTTACCGAGTGCTTCATATCACATGTGACGGAGAACGATGTGCGAGGAGAAGGTAAACACAAATTGACAGCATACAGCTGTATCCTTAACTTACAGAAAGTGAGACAGCGACCCCTATCATAACTACAAGTACTACAATGCATTAGGGATAGAAACGAGCCCTCCATATTATATATACAGTAGACTCCGCTTAACTGCAACCCCAAAATGCAAAAGAATCGTTGCAATTAAGCGGATTTTTCACTTAAGCGAACTTCGGATAACTGCAACCTTGTTGCACTTAAGCGAACTTCGGATAAATGCAACTCTTTTTCATTTAAGCGGAGTTGTTTTCAAATTATATTTACTTTTATGCATATTTCGTCGGCTGGATGCTATCTTGTTCAATGTTGGGAAATCGATTTTTAAAGTTCAAATTGAAAGTTTTTGTGTATGTAAGAAAATATTTGATTGGTATTATTTTTTTTTTTTCTGAAAGCCTTGACAATTTTGTTTATAAATCAAGCTACAGAAATTGTTTTTAATTTATTTTGAATTAGTTATAAATTAAAATCAACGAGGAAGTCATTTATATGTATGGATATTGTACAATATAGAAATTATGCATTTTTTTTAATATACTAACAATTGTTCAATATAATACAAAAAAAGATGAAAAGCAGTTTATTGAACAAAAATGAATTGAAAAATCGTTAAAAAAGTGTCTTATTGAACAAAACAGTTCTATGTAAATTGAAAACTAAAAGAGATAGAACAAAATGGTTTGCTCCAAATGAAAGAGCGTCCCAAAATTACGAGGACTGCATACCTAACTCGATTTCGTAAAAATGGCCTTTTGAACAAGATAGCATCCAGCCGACGATTTGCGTTTAATTCAAATTTCAGGTAAAAATACGACTGTGACGATTGGAATGACTGATGGAAGGGTGATAATGTAACTTCATATTGTAACTTCAAATGTAAAATTTTATGTGTGTTCGTTTGAAAATTTTTGGACACGTTCTAAGTTGCACTTAAGCGGAGTTATTTTAATACAAACTGTTTATTTGGGGGAAAAAATTGTTTCAAATAAAAGGAGTGTTCACTTAAACGGAGTTCCAATTAAACGAACCTATTTATTTGGAAAAGAGTACAAAATAAATCGGTGATAGATGTATTGTTTCAGATATCCGATATTTTCATTTAAGCGGAGTGCAGATAAGCGGAGTCGACTGTACTCAAAGGTGTCAGCTGACATTTGACAGCTTCAATTTCAAATCAACCGGCAAATTATTGTTAAGATTTTTTAAAGATAACAAAAGTAAATTTGTACCTATGTATGTATATTTATTTTTGGTTTAATACTAAAGATATTTTATTGTTTGTTGTTGGCCCAAAGACTGCGTATTATTCTGTTTCGGATTCGAGCTCCTTCACTATTGTTCCTATCCGTTTCTGTTTGATTATTTGTAACATTTTTAAATGTTGGAACACTTTCATTTTCATATGGAAGTAGTTCTTTTTCTTCCAAGCAAACGTTGTGCAGATCAGCACAAACGGTTGTTATTTGTGCCGATGGATTTGGAGAATATTTTCGTTCTTCCAGAATGCATATCCATCGAGCTAAACAAGCAAAACAACTAACGAAGGGAATGGAACTATTAGTAACCAATGTATAGATATAATTTTCATAACTCCAATGCAACATTCAACAATGCTCGTTGTTAAATCGAGATTCTGGAGAATTTTCGGCTGCACTTCTGTATGGTGTAATTAAAAACGGTTTTATGGGATAACCACTGTGACTTTTAAGAGAAGCAATATGGACTCTTGAAAGATGGTGCTTTGGCCCATTGGGGGCGAATCAGTTTGCACTAGAGCTGTGAAATCATTCATTTCAAATGATCGAATCTTTCACTAAAATCGATTACCGAAATGATTCGACCATTACTAAGTTTATATGAGGTATTGAAGCGAGCTTGAAGCTCGCTTCGACCCTTTGTAAACGGGTATGGAGTTGAAATGAGCTTCGGTCGACTCGATCTCACTCGCTTAGGGGTGTCGAGTCGAAATATGAGACGAAAAACCTGGGTCGAGGAGTTGGCTTAACAAAATGTTTCAGAATCGCTCAACACCATTTCAACTCAACTCCAAATCGAGCTCTCAACCCAAATGACGAAAAACCTGGGTCGAAAATCCGACTCTAATCCAACTCGATCTTTCGATACTGCATATATAAACGTAGTACATATCAATCAGTCGATCATTTTCATTTCCTTCAAATGATTCAATACTGTTCCGATTCGATTTCGATGAAATTCAAGCTCCGAATTTTAACCAATGCCAGTTCAATAATGTAATGATCGAATACAATTTGAGTAGCAGTATGGATACACTTTTAAAAAAATTTGAATGGAAGAGCAAAGTGGAGCTACTGTCAAAAAACATTTAGTTTTAGCGGAGAAGCAACATGTTAAATTCAACGACACTGGAGGTGTCAACACGTTGGAGTTGATATTTAACGAGCTAGGTCCATAGCGGGTTCAACTTCCACAGTAAACATACTTGATCCTGATACCTCCAATAACACTAGTTCAACCCAACAATTGCTTTTGATGCCAACAACCAAACATTTTCTTTAATGTCGATATCAACCCAAAAATTCCAGTCCGCCGTCTGTTTGGCGTTTATAATCGAAATTGATTGAATCGGGATTAAATCATAGTTAATCGAGTTAACTAATATCGAAAACCGATATTCATTGAAATAATTGAGATTGGAATAGAAAATCGAGAATCAAGAATCATCGAAATGATTGAGATTGGGATCGATTGAAATGGAAATTTATGATTTCAATCATCAATACTTTTTGCTGATAAGATCAAGAAAATCGAATTTTGCTTGATTGACACAGTCCAAGTCTGCACTGACTTATCTTTGAAGTGACTGCCAATGGAGAACGAGATGAATGTAAGTTGGACGAACTCTAATTGGTAAACCCAAAATATTAAGAATGCGCACAAACGTAGGTACATATCTCCTGTAAGGCGAAAATTCTTTAGGAATCTATAGTAAACAGAAAATAATGAATTTAATTACATTGAAGATAAAAATTTTTCTTTTTCAAACACGTTAATTTTTCCTAAATCTAAAAACAGAAATGTTCTTTTTCGATTAAAATATCACCAAAATATGACAGCAATGACTATCATCTCACCCAGACTTTTTTGTTTTTTTTTTTCGATTTTGACTGTCAACTATCAAAAATCACATTACAAGAATCCAGCCATGGTGACACTTAATCCTTAATATTTCACAATTGAGATTGAATTCCAATATTGAGATTAAACTTACAAAATTACTTCGGCATTAGAATTCATCACTCATCAATCTTCTCGCAACTTAAGCCCTAGTTATAGCTATCATTGAAAACCATCATTGAAAATTTTGTTTTCAATTTTCAGGGTAGTTAAACTATGAATGTTGAGAATGTTTGGTATACAAATGAAGCTAATCAATTATTATTTATTTTACTTTTGCAAATAAAAATAAACAAATATGTTAAATATTTCACATAAAACTACTTTTAATTTTCCAATGATGAAAATCGTTTTCAATGAACAGCTGATTTTCGTTCCAAAAAAGTGGAACACAATCGTTCCAATGATTTGTTTTCGATTCTCTTTCTATTTCCATGAGTCAGTTTTTTTCAATGATCAACTCTCTCTAACCTCAAATGCATAGAATTGGTTGTAACCAACCACTGACAGGATCTTCTACTGAAATCAATTTTTCAACTATAACCGACTTGTCAAAAAATATTCCACCGTTCCACTGATTTGTGTTTCAATGATAACTATAACTAGGGCCTTATAGCTACTACTGTAACGCTAGTTGTGCATTCGTAAAAAAATAATCTCGAGACATTGATCAAAGTTGACAAAGTGGGTCCGCCTGTCTGTATCTCGACCTGCACGCTAGTAATAATTAAAGCGATTTTCTTTAAACTTGGCATTTAAGGTTCTGCCGGGATTGCCTAAAAAAGAATTTGATTTTCTTAGCTTCCAAACTAACCCTACAGCTTGTATAAAAAATCTCAAAAACGGCTCTTACGATTTTTATAAAACAAAACTTAGGTGTCCTCTTGCAGTCATGTACTACATTTTGGTAAAAAAGAATTTGAAGAAATAATGCAACTAACATTACCTGTCATAGGACGTTTTTTTTTTTTGATTTTTGACTTTCTCATTAACGGCTCTAACAATCTTAACTAACATTTTAATACAGGAGCTCTTTTGAATTTAATATTGTTTATAAAATTTAATGAACAAATAGTTTTTGAATTTTTAAATAAATAAATAAATAAAAATGAAAATTCAAATCTTTCGTCTGCGGAAAAGTCATGTTATGCACATTCAATCAGAGATACCAAATTCACACTTTTCCTAAGGTTTTTGTAAAAGATGTTTTAAAATGTTGTGAAAGTGTTGCGTCTCCGTGTTTTTTTTTTTGCAGGTTTTTCTTTTTATTTTTATGGTGGCAAAAATTCGTTAAGAAGCAGTTAAAAAATATTTGGGTAATTTCCTTAAGGGAGTAGGGTTATTTCCGTACATTTTTTAAAATTGCTTTTAACTGCGTTTCAGTGATGTAATCTTAAATTTTATGTGGCAAATAGTTTTGCATTTAACAAGCTAATTAATTTGTGCAGTTTTTAAATAGTGCAGTGGAATAGGTGGTGCCGAAAAAGATAAATTCAAATTATTTCAATATAGATATATTTTTTAAGTTATCTCATTCAAATCAACAGATAGCAGATACTGATTATTGTCAAAAATATATGGCAGTTCATTGTGTTCAATACGGCAACACTAAATGAACTTAAAATATGGTATATCTTATTGAAAGCTATTACAGTCAAAGTGAGATACAAATACACCTATTTTTTCGGTACTGACTATTTTTGTTGTTATAAAACTGAGTTTAAGGAATTAACAACTTTAGCAGAAACTGGAATTTTACTTAATTATAAGATCTAAAGAAAAAAATCAATTGACTTTTTCACATTTTCTCGTTTACTATGCGATGTTTAATTAATAAACCCATCTAACCTTTTATGTGCTTAGCAACATATGTAAAGGGTGGGTCATCTAGTGGTTTCTGAAGCACCCACCGCGCCAGCTGTACGCAAGTTTGTGCAAAAAGTTCGTAAGAATGGTAGTGAACAACACTCATGGTCCCCGTCGTTATACGAAAATGTGGCTGCTGTAGCCGAGAGTGTGAGACTGAATTTACGAACATCAACTCGCCTTCGATCTCAACAGCTCAACCTTTCACGCACTAGACTGCGGAGAATTCTGCACAAAGATCTCGGATAAAAGGTCCAATTGCCTCAGCAACTGAAGGCGTACGACCATCCGCTTCGTTATCGCTTCGTAGTTTTTGCTTGAATTGGACACCTAGGCGACTGCGGTAACAAACTAAATTCCCACATCTGTGTCTCGGAAAAATCGCACGTGATTGTCCAGAAGCCAATGCATCCAAAGAGAGTGACAGGATGGTGCGAATTTTGGAAAGGTGGCATCATTTGACAATTTTTATTCGAAAAAGAGGCTGGGAACAAGGTTTCGGTGAACGGCGGTTGTTACAGTGTCATGTTAACAGACTTTTTTTTTACGGAAATCAAAGACATGATTTGGACGACCTCTGGTTCATGCAGGATCGCGCCATGCCAAACAATCCACAATGCCATATGCCACAATCGATCTTTTGCGCCCACCAAGTTCCCAAATGGTGTTATCAGCCGTCTTGGCGATGTCAATTGGCCGCCTCGGAGCTGCGACTTGACCCCTTTGGACTTTTTTTTGGTGGGGAACTGTGAAGGACCAATGTTATGCCAAATAATTCGGAAATGATTCAAGCACTTAAGGCCCATATCATCCAGGCAATCCGTGAGCTACAGCTCGAAACCATAAACAAGGTCTTGGAAAATTTGAGTGACAGAAAATTTTATTTTGTTCATTTTATTGCATTTTTAAAAAGAAACTTGTATGTGGCCCACTATTTATCTGTCTAAAAATAAGTTCTATTCAATAGAATATTGTCCACTTAGGTACTAAAACTAATAGAGAGCTTGGTTTTCCTCCTTGGCACCAACAATAATAGATGCAATTTTGTCCTTTCATGTAATTAATTCTAATTAAAATAAATTCAACAACATACGAAATCGTAAATCTAGCAACTAGTCGCCATTAACTAATTAAATTCCCCTACATGATATATTACATTCAAATTATTATTCAAAATTATCGCCAATACAAATCTCTGAAAGTTTGCTAGCCATTCACTCTATATTTTTCTATTTATTAATATAAACAACACTCCCACTCATTGATTGTAATATTGTAATTGTTATAGTGGTTCCAAAACAGCTCATAGATCATAATCTTAAGATACAGTATGTTTGTCTCCTAATACCTTCTATAAATTTATTGCGATTCTGCATATGATTATGGTAATTAGGTCATCATTTTTACGTGTGCACATTGGTACCCCCATTGACATTACAGAGAGTGAGATAGAGAGTGCATGGCATGCGAACGGACTGATTTATCAGCTCCTATTACAAAGCAAACATTTGCGGCATGGTTAACCTGCGACTGCGACAGCGTGTGGTATGTAATGCTGCACCATGCATTGCGATTAGGCACGTCATCGTAAATCATAAATTTATCCGCTTTAGTTGTATTTGATATTAAAACAAAAATTGCCATTTGTGAGATTAAAAGTGAGCGTACCTGAAAGCACAAAATAATAACTTATTTCAATCCCTGTAGTTTAACAGATGAATCAGTTACTCGTATAAGCGGAATAGTCAAGGTAGGTACAAAAAAAGTACTACTCATATTAGAAGGTTTTTTACAACATAAATCAGCCAAGTTAAAAACTTATAGTAGGTACTATTTTATTGGAATTGGACTATTGTTGACTCAAAATAGCTTTAACTGCACTTTAGTCTATCAAACCGGGCGTTTCGTACCGGCCGGTGGTGATATTTTTGAACTCATCAGTTTGATTCACATTGGAATTTAACAAACAAAAAAAAAAATGGAAAATTACTGAGTTTCACAAAAAATTTGTATTGGCAAGATCCTTACTTGTTAACTGATGAATGCAAGTAAGATCGCCGCTGGGACGACACGCCACTTTTCGTAGACCGAGGAAAAGAAATCCAAACTATTTTGAATAATAAGAGGACACAATTTCCATTAAAAAAAAAGATTCCTTAATTAACTAAGAATAACTCAAAAACCTGACGTGAACAGAATGTTTCCACAAAACAACCTCTGTGACTTTAAAGAAGCTTAAACTCGTTTACTAAAAGCCATGATCTGCTCTAAACTTTAGATGACTTTTTCATCACTTTTAAAATTCGTTGATTTAATCCCTGTATTTGCCTAGTGACGACGAGTTAAATTAAATTCAAGTAGTCGTATGGTAGAGGCGTCAAATGCTAGGAACTATATCGAGGTTTTACCACTTATTTAATGTTAACTGTTTTTTTTCTTAAAGAAACAAATTATTAAATTCTTTCCGGACCATTAAAAGAAACCAGCAAAGTTGTTTACATTTATATAGGTAATATTCAAAGCTGCTATTTGGGCTAATTGGTTTCTATGTTCAGCATGGATATGTTATCTTTGCAACTTATTTGAAGAACACGAGTTCACGGCATACGCCTATCCACAGGGTCAGAACTTGAACCAATAGCCAATATTCCTGGAACAAAGACGAAGTTTTAAGCACTCGACTCCATCACATATCTACGCCACCATTTTTTCACCAGAAATTTCTGACAGTACATTAAATACATAGGGGAATATTATCTCCAATGAGAACTGAAGATAAACAGTAAAAAAAACTGAAATCATCTGCTTGCAAACACCAGTGATTGCCATTCGAAGACGAGCCTTTGCAACACGCTTAGATGCCATCAAAGTCGAGCAAAACTTAAGTAATAAAGTCAAATTATCAACGAAATACTTGGGAATCAATTGTTCGAACAAGCTCACATTCAAGAAACATGCAGATTTGATGTTGAAGAGATCCAACTTTTCTCTATGCCCGGTACTCAGGAGGCTATATAAACAAAGTAAGAAGACCGAGCTGCTTATCTACAACCAATCTATCCAACCAGTTCTGACTTACGCCTTTGACAATTGGGTAAATATATCATCTACAGCAATGAAGAACATGAAACATTTTTAAAGAAATATGCTCTACACTAGAAAGCACCGCAACTTGCTGACGAAGAAATATGGTATATCAAGATCAACTAAGAAGTTGTACGAAGAAGTAGAATTAATTCGGCTGCACTAATGTTTTCTCCAGCGTTACGTTAAAATCATCAGGAATCGAGAAGATCTACCCAAAAAGAACTAGAGTCAACAGCACCAACTAGAAGTATCTACACCCTCATTCCATCACTGATGATCAATTTGAAGACATCATCCATAACGACGATACACCGTTCTAAGAAAAAAAAAGTAGTCATCTCCAATTATTTAATTTAATATTAAGTTAGTTTTAATTCAAGTTATAAAACATTTTTCAATTGGCATGTGTAGCTTTTGGCGGCCATATTGTTTTGGTGACATCTGTCAAATCTGTTGGATTATTTTTCAGATACTGATGCCAAATCAGCATCGCAACAAGGAGGTAACACGATTAAATAGCATATCCAAATGAAAAAAACTTTGAAACCATCAGTTCGGTGATCAATCTGCCAACGCACGATCGGCCGTTGACATCACCGCAGTCCGTGAAGGTGTACATCAAAATCCGCGGCAGTCGATTCCTCGCCGTGCACAAAACCTCGGCCTGTCCCAGACTTTAACTTAGCGAATTTTGCTGCGGGACTTCGGCCTTAACCTAAGATTCAACTGACTAAGTAGCTCAAAGTTCATGACCATATTTAACACCGTTCTTTTTCTGACTGGGCTTTGGAGCGTTTGCAAGAAGACCCCAATTTTGGCCGAAGAGTCATCTTTAACGACGACGCGCGTTTTTTATGAATGTCTTTGTCAACCGGCAAAATTGCCGAATATTATAGGACGTGACACCATCCCACACAAGGTTTACCAGGTGACAATGCATCCGTTAATATTACCGTTCGATGTAGAGTTTTGGCCGGCGGCGTCATTGCAGCCATCGGTAAAATTCAGCCAGATCTATGCGGAAGAGTTGGGGAAAATTAGACTACTTGGATTCTTGACACCGTAAAAATCTGAGGCGGGCATTTGAACGATGTCATATTCCATTCATAATCCATGTCAGAAAGGGCCTTTCAAAAAAAAACGCTTCCTTCACATTATCCATTGTGGCTCATGCTGTGTGTGCCGTTGCACAATATTGTTGAAACCACACCTTCACCAAGCCCCTGTAGCGTTCCCCAGTAATAGTGTACGTCAGAGGTGACCAATTAGTTTCGCTCGGGGTCCGTTTAAAGATATGAAATGAACATCGCGGTCCGTACAACATTTTATAAAATAAAATGCACGACTGGATCGCACGAACTTGCTCTTATGTAAAAGTACTTTGGAATTTAAGATACATTTTATAAATATAAAACATGAATTTAAAATGAAATTGCCGTCTGATTTCTAGAAAAGTATGAATTTATGCAAACAAACTTTAAAAAATCGTTTTATTATTAAATAAATAAATTTTTATATAAGAAATTTCTTTAAAATTTTTCAAGAAAAAAATGTGGGATGCGAATTTTAAGTATTTAATAATATTGATTTTAGGAAATAATTTCAAAAAATAATCGTTCATAGGTTTTGAAGATATTGATTTTTCAAAAAAAATTTTTTTCAAAAAAACCCAAAAAATAATTTTTTCAATATTTTTATATACAATATTATTTTAAACTTAGGGGGACTCCTGCTGAAAATTTTTGGTTAAAATCGTTAGAGCCGTTAATGAGAAAGTCGAAAATCAAAAAAACGGTTCTATGACAGGTACCGTTAATAACATTTTGCCTCAAATTTTTTTTTTACCAAAACGTAGTCCATGTCCATAATATCACTCCTAATTTTTTTTATCAAAATCGTTAGAGCCGTTTTCGAGATAAATAAGATTTTGCATTACGGGTGTATGGGGGGTACCGTTAGTTTTAGAGCTAAAAAAAAAAATTTCAATTTCCCCTCTAGGGAATCACCGAAGACCCATAACTACCGAGTTTGAAGAAAATAGGTCCAGTGGCTTAGGCTCTAGATCGAGGTACAGACATACAGACAGACAGACAGACAGACAGACAGACAGACAGACAGACAGACAGACAGACGGAGTTGCCGGACCCACTTTATTCGTCTTCGCTATCATCGTAATGTCAACTTTGATCAAAATCTCGAGTCCGATTTTTTTTCCAAATGCAGAACTTGCCCTATAGTACCTATATCGCAAGTAAAAAAATATCAGACCAAAAACATAAATATTAAAAAAAGAGCCAAGTTCTTCTATACAAAAACCTTTGTGTAACAAGTCAGCCGTGAAAAGTACTGAGATCTAAAAGTACGCCAAGTTCTTACTTTATGAAGGTTTAATACCGAATATTTAAAGTAGAATAATATTGAAACAGCTACAATGTAATAGAGAAATTTTATTATTCAATGATTACTGACTAAAATTTGATGGGTTCACTTGTCAAGTTTTTAAAACCGTTCGAATAGGGCATAAAAAAAACTTTCCTCTACTTGCATGACAAGACCTACCGTTGTGCAAAGTTACAAGATTCTACGATGTCGGGAAGTGCTCCATAATTTTGATGATCTGTCAGTCAGTCAGTAACGGTTTTTGTTATTTTTGAGGTCTTATATCTCAGGGACCGCTTATGATAGAAATTTGAAATTTGCCGTGCCCTTTGATTTATTAAACAAATGTAAATATTAAATAAGAAGGGTATTTTTTTTACATGTAAATGAGAAAAATGACATTTTTTGTTGCGGACTATCTGTCTGAATTTCGGAGTAAAATTGGTGCTATTGTCATTTAATGAAATTTATTCTTAATGAAGTTCTACTTCGAAAATGCTGCTTCACACATAAGTATATGTTGACCCAAACAAAGTAAGCAGTTTCAAAGCTAATTTTTTTAATTCTGGATATTTATTACCACACATAAATTTTATCTATAATTCTTCACTGAAAACTTCCAAATGTTTGTGTCTTAAAACTGTGTTTTCTTGTTTTCTTTCATTTCCATTTGCAGAGTAGCTTTATCACTCCCGAAAACAATTGCCGCTTCATTAATCCATTTCTACAACATTTTCAATTTTCTTAAAATCTGCGAACCTTTTTTTAAACTCGGATTTAAGATCCGCGATGAACGTCTTGTATTGGCCGACGTCAATCTCGTTGCCACTGCTGACTATTTTATTTAAATTGGGGAATTGTAATCATTCATTATCAAGATCATTATTAAAGAGATCGAGTTTTCGCGAAAAACTTTTTACTTCTGACTTAAGCTCCCATACAAGCTTACCCTTGCCTTAAAGTTTAAGGTTCAGGTCATTGATATTTTTAAAAATATCCGTCAAGAATGCAATGGCAAAATTTTCTTTTTCGTTTAGAAAACTTAAGTAGGCGTTTGCTGAAGTCTGATCGATGTTGAAAAGATATGTCTTCAAGTGTTCTAAAATGCTGAAGAATCTTTCTAAAACGCAGCTCTTACTTAATCTCACATTATTATGCAACAGTACATCGTCATATTGTTCATCAACTTCTTCAAGAAATGTTTTAAATTCACGATGTCGCAGTGATGATTTCGCACGAAGAAAATTTACTATTTTCATTACTTCTTGCATAATACTCTCAAAATTATGATTGAGTTTGCAGAAAAGCACTGTTTGGTGAATAATATAGTGGTTAGGAAATCAAATTTTCCTTACATCTTGCATCGCTACTCAACAGGTGAACTAGTCCTCTTTTACTCCCAACCATTACTGGCGCACCGTCACCGTCAGTAGTTGCCGATAAAAGATTTTTTTAAGTCTCGCTTTTTAGCTCGTTATTTCAGGGTCCGACCCATAGAATCCGTCGAATGCGTTGCGGCAAAGGATTGTTTTTTTTAAAAAGTTTGTCTTTTTACTATATTTGTTCGATTTCTCGAACTCAGTGCGTACTCATGAATAGTAGCGCATTTCATATAACTGTTAAAGCTTTATTTTATATTTTGTTTGCATATGCTAGATTTAATAAAACTGAAAAAAATGTCAGATTTTGAGTCAAAATAAGAGACAAGATCCAGAAAGTAATGAGCAAACTCATTTTTGAATTTCGTTAGTTTACCAAAATTACACAATTATCAGTCGGTCCCTTTTCGAATTGACGTCAACAAAGACAATGGGAGGGATACATTTTAAATACATTACGTACTCTGTAGTGCAAGTTGCTGTGTTCTTGCGGTCCGCACAAAATGGGTCGGCGCGGCGGTCCGAATGCGGACCGCGGTCCGCCATTTGGCGACCCCTGGTGTACGTATTGCAGATGGCAACCTGAACAAAATTAGCGCCCCCGGCAACCCCAGCACTTCTCCCGCGTGAACGCCGCACCACACAGTGGCTTTGGGTGGATGTAATGACCCTTTATGCACCACATGCGGATTTTCAGTGCCCGAAAAGCGAAGATTTTGTTATTGACGGAACCGCTTAAGTAGAAATGCACCTCGTCGCTCATGATTCGATTCTACACAAATTCGTCCTCTTCGTTGTTGAGATTGAGGATGGCTTGACAGTTATTCACACGTGACGGACGGTCAGCAGGCATTATCTGATGCACTGTTTGCAATTTGCACACGAACATGTGTAAGTCTTTTGCTAAATTTTGCTGTAGGGTCCGTCTGGTAATGTTATGCGACGACCACACATAGTCTCCTGTGGCATGTGGTTCTAGTCTGTTCGAGTCGAAAAGCTAAGCGCAGTTGGCGCGACACGATAGGAAATCAACGTCGAAATTGACGCTGCGCTAACACCACTCACCGATTATTGGTAAAAAAACGACACAATTATTCCACGCTTTTGCAGAGTATAGCGCTCCATTGCTTGTCTATTTGTATTCTCAGTTGCTCATTGCTAAAATATTTTATCTCTTAATGCATGGGCTTTAAATAAAAACTTAAAATCGAACACAGATATGTCGCAGGGTACAGCGTTTCCCTTCAAGCCAGCAAAATGTTGGATTTGGAGTTGTTAGAAAGTATTACTTTTTCCTACCAAGGTATGGTAAAACATTTGGGCTTTGTACCTTTGTGCGGAAACTTTTTCTTGTAAAACTTATACCTAGTGTGTCAAACTATTATTCTCTTATGGGATTTTTTTTTTGATTCAATCATCATCATCATCGGCTCGACAACCGGGTTCCGGTCCTGGCCTCTTTCAACAAGTCTCTCCACCTATCCCGGTCTCTAGCCGACGCCATCCAGTTGCGCACCCCAAGGCTTCGGGCGTCCTGGTCTACGCCATCTCTCCAGCGCAAGCATGGTCTACCACGCTGTCGTCTACCATAGAATGTACCACAAAGAACTTTCCGAGCAGGTTCCTCTTCGCTCATGCGAGCTAGGTGCCCTGCCCACCGGAGTCTACCGAGCTTAATTTTTGTCACGATATCTGCTTCAAGGTAGATTGCGTACAATTCATGATTGTACCGTCTCCGGAATCGTCTTTCCTCACATATGGGGCCAACAATTCTCCTTAAGACTTTTCTCTCGAACGCAGCCAAGAGGTCGGAGTGCCTTTTGCTAAGCACCCAAGTCTCGGATCCATATGTGAGTACTGGCAGGACCATGGTCCTGTACAGCAGCAGTTTTGAAGTTATGGTGAGATTTCTGGATTTGAAAAGCTTTGACAGACTATAGTAGGCTCTGTTGGATTTGAGAAGCCGCCCGCGTATTTCTTCTTCTATATTGTTATCGGCTGCTACTATTGACCCAAGGTATTTAAAGGATTGCACCACTTCAAATTCGTGCTCTGCTACCTTGATTGTTTGACCAACTGTTCCTCTCGCATTCGACGCCACCATGTACTTTGTTTTACCTTCACTAATGTGCAGCCCCAGATTTTGTGCCGCCTGCTCGATCTGGATGAAGCTTGTTCGGTTCTTCCGATGATGTCAATGTCGTCTGCGTAAGCTAGTAACTGGCTGGACCTGTTGACGATGGTCCCTCTTGTTGCCGTGCCAGAGTCACGGATTGCTTTCTCCAACGCCAGGTTGAAGAGGAGGCAGGCCAAACCGTCCCCTTGTCGGAGTCAATTAAAGATTTTGATTGGTCTGGATAGCAATCCGGCTATTTTTACTTGGCTTGTTACGTTGGTCATGGTCAACCTACATAGTCGTGTCAATTTATTTGGGATGCCGAATTCTCTCATGGCTTTGTAAAGTTCTACCCTGGCTATGCTATCATAGGCGGCCTTAAAGTCTATAAACAGATGGTATGTTGGGATGTTAAATTCTAGACATTTTTCCATCGCCTGCCTAAGGGTAAAGATCTGATCAGTTGTTGATTTGCCTGGAATGAAACCACACTGATATTGTCCGATGACGGTTTTAGCGTATGGGGTTATCCGGTCTTGTAGGATAGAGTAGGGTAGCCAGATATGTTTAGATGAAACTAGTACTGGAGTTTCAAAAACCCGGACTTTCCCGGACAAATGAGGATTGAAAAAAGAGTACAAAACAAGGACCGAATAAACACATTTATATTGTAAGAGGAAACAAAAAATTGTATTAACATTTAAATAAAAATAAATATTTAGTTTAAAAATCACATTTTTAAGTTACAAAACATCTTTGAGGTATAAAAAAAGGAACTTCATTTGTTTTTTTTTTTTAATAAATAGCCTTTACAGTGCTTGTTGTACTTTTCATTACATCTAATACTGTTAAGTATGTCAATGTTGCTTTTTTGTTAAATTAATTCCTTTGTTAAAATAATTCCTTTGACGGAATCAGGTAACAGTTTGTTTCTATCTTTTGTCCACGTGAATTTAATAACGTTTTCTTTACAGCCGGAATCATCAAGCTTCTTCAAAATAGATTTAATTTTAAGTGGAACAAAATCGTTATCGATTCGCTCGTAAATATTATTGACAATATTTTGTAAAATTTCAACGGTTTCAATAATAGAAATGTCTTGTTTTTCAAGTTTTTGAATATTGACGTTGAATGTTGACATGAGAGAATGAACCAAAAATAAATACGCCTCGCTTAAGTCGTCTTTAAAAAATGTTTGCAATATTTTAGGCGGATTCTCGTACATAAGTAAAAGACGTTCAACAGCAAGATAGAGAGAAAGCCATATGGTTTTCGAATGGTATAAGAAAGGCTTATATTCATTTTCAAGAAATTCAGAAAAATCTCGAAGTCTTTCCGTTCTGACTGTGTAGATAGAGAAATAGTTGTATATTTTTACAATTATGATATCGGCGTCAACTGGTAAAGTATCACATCAATGGTAGATCGCATTGACTAATGTGGTGGACATTCTATACCTATCATGTTTTGGTTGACTAAAGATTTTAACTTCGAATAGACATTGTTCGAACCTTTCCTTTGTCTTCCACCAAAATTGGTATTGCAATAATTGTCAGCGCAAAATCCACTTACTTTTGATAATAAGTTATTTTGTGTAAGAGCTTTAACAATAAGTTGGGCAGTTTTTTTTTTTTTTTTTTTTTTTTTTTATAATCTACACGCGCTCAAGGGATTATGATTACCCTTTAAATGTTTGAACACAGCGCGGGCGTGAAGTTACGGAAGAGAAAGAAGGATAGGAAAGATGTGTGGCACGATGTTCTATAATTTCTTTTCTCATATATTGGATCTGTTCGTTCACTTAATTTTAATGGGCCTCGGTTCATTTTTGAATAACCATTTAATTATAAGTAGCATAAAAGTAAATAGATACACAATGGGTAAAAGGAGTACAATCCCGGACAATTATCAAAAACTATCCCGGACCTCCCCCACACAGTGAAAAAAGAGTACATGTCCGGGAAAATACGGACGGATGGCAACCCTAGGATAGAGGAGAGTATCTTATAGGCGGTACTCAACAACGTGATACCTCTATAATTGCTGCACGTTGTGACATCTCCCTTCTTATGTATGGGGCATATTATGCCTTTTCGCCAGTCTTCTGGCATTTCTTCCTGCTCCCATACGTGCACTATAATATCATGAATTGCTTGACGTAAGGCTGGTCCGCCGTGATGAAATAATTCGGCTGGTATGCCATCGGCTCCCGGGGATTTGTTCTGTTTAAGCCGGCCTATAGCCTTCTCAACCTCTTCTATGCTTGGTGGCGGCAACATAGGGTATTCTTCTTGAAGTAGTGGAGCCTCCACTTCTGCAGTGAGCTGACCATTTAGCAATTCATTGAAGTACACTTCCCATCGCTCCAGTATGCTTTCAGGATCGGTGATCAGATTTCCCTCTCCGTCCTTGCAGTATGTGCAGCGTGGTGTGTACTGCGTCATGTTTCGGACGGATTGGTAGAACTTCCGCGCCTGGTGCGGACCTCGCTCTTGGCTGTTTTCTATTTCACAGATTAGGTTCTTCTCCCAGGCTGATTTCTTTTGTCTGTGAAGCCGTTTTTCTGTTCTTCTGAGCTCTTTATATTCCTCTTCGCGTGCCCGCGTTCTATTAGATTGTTGCATTGCTCGGTACGCAACCTTCTTACGTTCAGTCGCTAGCTTGCATTCATCATCAAACCAGTCCTTCCGATTTTTACGACTGCTGCCTAAGATGGAGTTGGCAGTACTAATGACAGTATTTTTAAGACGTGTCCACTTTTCATTTACGCCCAGCATACTGGCTCCAGGACTTACTCTCCCTAAGTCAGGTGTTTCTAGGGCGAGTCCTAACGCATTACCAAAGGTGTTACTGGTGTTTTCATTGCGCAGGGCAGCCGTGTTGATTCGAACCTGATCGGCGGATGCAATGCGTCTTCGCAAGGCAATCCGCCCTCGGAAAACCATACCAACAAGATAGTGATCCGAGTCGATATTGGCACCTCGGTACGTTCGTACCGTCATCAAGTTCGAGTAGTGGCGACGGTCTATCAACACGTGGTCTATTTGGTTACGAGTGACTCCATCAGGTGATACCCAGGTGGCTTTGTAGATGTCTTTACGCGGGAACCTGGTACTCGCAACGCCCATGTTTTTCGATGCTGCCAATTCTAAGACTCGAAGCCCATTGTCATTAGTGTTCTCATGCAAACTATGGGTGCCTGCGTAATGCCTGAATACCGGCTCCCGACCTATTTTTGCGTTCAAATCCCCAAGGATGATTTTAACATCATACCTTGGACAGGCATTGAGGGCCTTCTCGACTTGTTCGTAGTAAGTCTCTTTTTCTTCGTCTGAGGACTCCTCCGTAGGTCCGTGAACGTTAATGAGGCTGATGTTCGTAAATTTGCCTCGCACGCGAAGGGTGCATAGCCTTCCGCTTATAGCGTTAAGGCCGATGATGGCAGACTTCATTTTTTCGCTGACTAGGAAGCCTACCCCCAGCACATGGTGTTTTGTATGACAGCTGTAGTATATGTCATATTCTTTCTTCTGTAAAACACCATTCCCTGTCCATTTGATTTCTTGAAGAGCTGAATTCAATATTTTCTCGTTTTAATTATTCATTCTTCTGGATTTCGTTTCTTGCCTTTTTTGGAGTAAATCATTTTTAAGTTAATTGCAGGCTACATTTTCAGGTTCAGGATTAATTGGGCTTCATCGCTGCTTCTAATTCGTCTCATTAATTCTATGAATATGCTTTCAAGGCAAGCGCGTTTTACGTTTACGTGGACCAGGACCCCAACCAACAAGCCTCTTCCAGCCAATCGATCTCTAGCTTGCCGTGGAATGAAAAAATGGTTGAGGTCCTCTTACACAAGAGTACGCCACCTATGTAAATCGTAGACTTACTCTAATGTCTATAATTCGCCACGACATCCTTCTGAATTAAAAAAAATTCCAAGTATCCATGTATTTGGTACAAGTCAGAGATTTTGACCTTTGCTCCGCTATAAAATCAGACGACGATACTAGCACTGAAATGATATGAAAAATATATATTTGAAATCGCTGCTTATTTGGGCTAAGAAGACAATTCAGTACCAAATCCCTCTCTCGAATCAGTGAAGTGTCCGTTTATAAGGTGGAGAAGAAGTTATTGCTCCCTATGGTAATGCCTTATCCAAAGTGATAACAACTAATATTATTCGCTTCCTTATTCAGGCTCAACTTAAATCACGGTTTGTTTTTGCGACTAAATCAATATCATTGGCGTATGTAAGGTATGGGAGAATTGTGGCTATCGTCTTTTGCGCGAGGGTCTTGCATTATTCTATCAAGAATGATATTAAAATTTGCTCTATATAGTAGCTCATCTCTTAAAATGCTTTTCGCGGTTTTGAAATCGATGAAAAGGTGTTTCTAAGATCTGCCTATAGGTGAATATTTGGTCGATGGTGGACTTTTATTTGGCAAAGCCACAAAGATATAAACTCATCAGGACATTGCCGAAAGGCTTCAGACACTCACTCGTGTTCGTAATCTTAAGGAATCTAATGCCTTTTAGAAAGTTTCTTCTCCTTGAGGAGCGACCAACAACCAACTAATGCAGAATTTTAATATCAGTCATTTTTTGAAGACAAATTGGTGCAGCTAGGAACCAAAGAACTCATTTTTTTGGCATAAGCTTCAATTCGTTGAGATCGAGTGGGTGAAATTTTTGGTCTTCATAGTCTAGATTGAATGATGGTTGATTGATCAGAATATCTCCATGTCCCCTTAACTTTATATTATCTACCATAATGTTCCGCATAACAGAAAATTAGATTGCACTGAGTTCGTTATGAGTGTCGCTTGTATCCATCTTTATTTTAAATAGCCAAAAGAAGGAACAATACTCTACAGTATGCAGTGAAGTATTTCAAACAAATAATTCAAACAATATGCCAAAACCTCCAGATCAAAAGCTCAAACTTCACACGAATCTTTGCCTCGAAGATTCCATTTTGAGCTCATAAAACAGCTTTCCTTAGGTCCATTGAAATTCCATTAATTCACCTGCTTCTGTTTCCCACAAGTTTTTGCATCTCTCAGATATCAGATTCACTTAATTATCTATTAACTGCCCCCAAAACGAAGCTATAGGTAATAAAAGAAAAAATTCTCAACCAAACCCCTAATCATCTTAATTTCATATATCTCAAAGGTTCACCATCAGGCTATACGACCTACCTATATCATCAAATCTGCAGATAATGAAAGGCTACTGTTTCTTCCAAAGCGATCAAATGAAACCATAAGCCCTCTTGAGGAGAATCCCTCATCATTGGGGCAGTATAACCGGTGGTTTCCTCTGCAACTTCCCCCTCCCACGCATATACAGTATACACCAACATATATGAGTTGGACTTGGTCTACCGTCTGTTTTGATGGATTAAATGAATTTCACAATGAGGAATATGGGAAGTAATATCCAGGAAGACTTGAATGACGCACTGCATTCAGAATCCACCCTAAGGGTATATTTCTTAGGAGATCGACATAAGCCAGTACTCCTGATTTTTCTTACCGCCACTGCCGACGCCCTTCTTTCGGAAACAGCTATCCTATTATTGGAAATTTATTACCAACTTTCCCACGCTACAATTCCCTCTCTTTTTTTCTTAACTTGATCTTAAACCATCATATGGACTTTTGGTGATTCAAGTGAGCCAGCCTTAGTGGACTCAAATCGAACTATTGACCCGGTAACTATGCAATACCGCCAGGGAAGTTGTTTACTCTACGGCCGGCGGCGTCGTCGTTGGTCGCTGGTCGTCGTCGGGAGATCTCCTGTTGGAGATATTTCAATTTTCCGGGAAATCACTACACACAGTGGTTGTGTTGTTCTGTTGGTCTGTTGGGTAACTCAGGGGAACCCTCTTTCAACGGGTCTGTATACATCGATTGGTGATCTATGCGAACATTAAACTCTCGCGGCGGAACCTGCCCGTCGCGTCGCTGGTTGCTGGTGCAATGATTAAGATCTCGTCTAAGGTGTAGGCTACAATACGCAGCCTTCGTTTTTTTTGCTTAGCAGTAACCACCGTGTCTTTACTTTTAATTAGCAAAGCACTTTCATGCATACACAGTCAAAAGGCAGCATCTTCAAGAGTTGTGGATCGATTTTATGAGGCAGATAATGACAGGAGGAGCAAAAAATTTGTATCCGCGCCTTAACGCGCATTGTTAGCAGATCAATTTATATGATCTTAATGAGAGTTGCTAAGTGCACGTGGAATGAATTGATTACGATCTGCAATGCCTGCTTCTTACTCCTAACGTCTCTGCATGGAGATTGTAAAAATATTATCTTGTATTTACTTTTGACCAAAAGCAGGAGCACTGAATATAAAATATGATGACTGTTGATCACTGAACTGTACTCGTACCTACCTATGAGTTTACTGAATCTTGTTAATGTGAGGTTCTTAATCAATTAGCATCCATGCATCAGTAAAGTAAAGAAAAAATTGGTTCTTTCTGTGCTGATCCAGTTTGGTCTTAAAAGAGTTGGATGTTGATGGATAAAAACTTAACCTTAATTTGGTGATCACTAAGATGCGAAGTGCTAAATTGAGGACACAAATAAGTTGTTGTTTTTAAGAAGATTTTAAAGATTTTAGAATTTCGGGTAAGTAAATTTTTCAAGGGTATAACTCTTATTTCAAGACGCTGAAATATATGTAAGTATCTTATAACTAAAACGTTGCATAAAAATGTACATAAATAAAATTTCTGGTTTTCTATAAATTGACCAACAGGAGAATTTAAAATTTGTTTGTGAATTATTAATAAAATACCTAGAACAACAATTTTTTTTTATAAAAAAAATCCCCTTCGAAGCTGAGTGCTTAGCCCCTTAACAAGATCTAAGTAAGGGGACTTTTGTACAGTATCCGCAATATTTTACTGTGTACCTACATGGTATTATGTAACCATCGATTTCTACCCGGGGTCTTTTAACACGGATTTCTTTTGAATAATATAAAAATATCTGTCTACATATTTCTGTTTAAATAACCATTCGTTAACAACTGTTCGTTTCTTTTTATTTTTCTCCTCCAGGAGCAGTAAAATAAAAGCTTAAATTTGTATCTTAATTTCAGATATCAACTTCCCAATTCTGTCTTTGTTAATATCCGTTTTCTTAAGGAATAAATTAAATTTTCTACAATTCAATCGAGGGCCAGAAAAGTAAAGAAAAGTCACTGGAAATATTATGCCGACTATGGAACTAATGAATTCGGAGTGCAGAGTATTTGTGCTTACTTTTTAGAACACTGTCATTCAAATCCAGGATTCTATAATTGGCATGAAAGATTATTAAAGCAGTGCAAGTTTGGATAGTATAGTCGACTTCTAATGAATTTAATGCATTTTTGCAGTGCAATAACCTGACTCAGGTTGTTTACGAGCCTATACTCGATATTCCTGCTCAATAGTCCAGTACTATTGATCTACATCTTGACTCTCACTCGAAAAAATGTCCAATAAGAGTATTATCGCTTCTAAGCACATCAAACCGTTCTATCGTTTCTTCAAGTTCCTAAACCCAGTAAGAGACAAAAAACTTTAAGAGAACAATTTGACAATACGTGCATGCCAACCGGGATGCGTATTGCCAAACTGTATATCAGCACAGATCTCCATAGTCTGTGCTCAGCCATTTTCTGCTCACCGAATTTGAAAGTATTGTAGAGCAAACTGTATGCTACCACAGAGCGCTCTGTGGTCACATGCAGTTTGCTTGTAAAATATTAAAAAAGCTGAAGCAAACTATATGCTAGTTCAGATCGGGCAATGTACCTGCGATTACAGAGCCATCGTTCACGTTGGTATAGTTATTGTGTGTGGTGAGTTCTGGGTTGGTATACATTTTGCTCAGGAAACTAAGAGCAAAGTACCTGTGATTACAGAGCCATCGTTCACGTTGGTGTGGTTATTATGTATGGTGTGTGGTGCCGTGACATAAGGCCAAGTGACAAAAGGCCAAACATAAAATGTTTTGTCTTGAGCAACAGTACCTTGGGTGGCCCGCTTCGCGGGTTTTCAGGATTTTAAATTCCTTTTCGGGGCTCACACCCGCTCACGCAACTCCGTTGCTCCGCTTAGGGTATGTTCAGTCGCCAGGCAGGCGCCTGTAGCAACAGTTTTGTATTTTACATTAATTGGAGTAAACAACTAACAGTTATGTACTGCTGCTCAGGAAAACTGTTGCTACAGGCGCCTGCCTGGCGACTGAACATACCCTAAGCGGAGCAACGGAGTTGCGTGAGCGGGTGTGAGCCCCGAAAAGGAATTTAAAGTCCTGAAAACCCGCGAAGCGGGCCACCCAAGGTACTGTTGCTCAAGACAAAACATTTTATGTTTGGCCTTAAGTCACAAACAAATTTGGCCTTTTGTCACTTGGCCTTATGTCACGGAACCACACACCACACACAATAACCACACCAACGTGAACGATGGCTCTGTAATCACAGGTACTTTGCTCTTAGTTTCCTGAGCAAAATGTATACCAACCCAGAACTCACCACACACAATAACTATACCAACGTGAACGAGGGCTCTGTAATCACAGGTACTTTGCTCTTAGTTTCCTGAGCAAAATGTATACCAACACAGAAAAATCTGCTTTTGATCTGACACAGTATATAGTATGCTCTTAATTTGAATGAGCATTCTGTAGTCTATTATAGAGCGTCGGAGCTCTGTACTAATATATAGTTTGGCAATACGCAACCGGGATTATCTCAACGATTTCTTCAGGGATTTTAACTGGTAGACTCCAGTGCAAAGTTTGATTCTTTTCGGAATGATAAATGTTATTCCCAATAAGGAAAAGTCTATCGAACCGAAAGAAAATGTATGGTTTTATTCGAGGTGTAAGGAGTGTCTTAGGGTCAGAGAAGTAAGTTTCTGATGACTTGTTAGAAAGCCCCAATCTAAGAAAACCCTGTATAAGTTCAAGAAAGCTAAAAAGTCCTGTAACCATCATATTAAAGAAATACTAAAATGTCTGGAAGGTATTAAAAGTTCTTAGTCATTTGAAAAACTATATGAAATACATATTTTTTCGTCTTCGGTTCTTACGCTCATCCTCAATGTTACGGATAGGTTAGGTTAGGTTAGGTTGTTGGGCTGACAATTGATGTCGCTATCGTCACACTTAGATCAATCACTCTTTTCTGATAAGAACTTATGTATTCTGTTAATCAGTCAAGCCATTTTGAGGCATTGACGAAGTTCAATATATGAATTCCTGAAATATTAGAAAGATCTTCTAGATTGTCAAAGAAGTAACTACCAATCCATTTCCTTCTCTGGTGGCATATTGAAGGGCAATGAAAGAGAAAGTGTGATGTGACTTCATGTACCTCTTTATCACCACATCCTCTGCATATAGGTCATCTGTACTTATACTCTGTCCAACAAAAATTGTCCGTACAGGGAAGATAGGACGTTTGTCTCTCATTCTGGTTGCATTGCCATGCATAAGTATGTCGCCTTTAAAAGCTAAAGCTCACACAGGGATTCCGTAGCTTACATTATAAATCGCCGCAAATGAGAGTAAAAAACGCGTAGGGCTACCGTCTGCCGATACAAAATGACTGAAAACAATATTCAATTTACTTTTTCCTACAACACCAAGCGGTAAGATAATAGGCGCGTTTTTTTTTAAGTTGAAAAGCAATACGAAAACACTCAACATACTCTTAAAATGTGTTCTCAAAAGCTTCAAATCCCAAAAGCTCCTTAATAAAAACCACTGAAAAAGCTCCTTGCTTGCAATTGAGAATGATAATGGTAACTCTGTTTCGATGTAGATGAAGAGCACACGATCGTATTGAGTCTTGACCTTGAGTGACACTTGACACTCTTGACAGTATCTCATCAGCAGTGGGATACGACGCACGGTCGTGTTGGGGTGTACAACTTTTTGCAAAGAATTACAACAACAATTCCTTAAGAAAAGTCAGTGGCTTGCTCTTTTTTTAGTGGCATTTTTCTTAAAGCATTGTAGTGAGGGATCAGGCGCCACTGCTCTAGAAAAAGCTCTCCCATAAGGCCTGTACTGACAATTTTTGTTGGACAGAGTATAGTTTCATTTTAAATTTATGAATCTTCAGTAAATTATGTCCGGTGATTATGGTCGTAAGAGAGCGAAGGGACGTCTTGTTAAAGCAAGGCTATACTTTCCTAGTAGTATCCAGGTGTCAAGTAGACTTCACGTTTCATTGGATTTCTTTAGGATTAAATCTGAAATTTTCTGTTTAATGTTGCAGAGTGGGATACTTACCACCTCTGCTTTACAAGCGTCAAGCGCTGATCCCTGTCTTGCCAAATCATCGGCATTTTCATTATCTGGCATGCCGCTGTGTCCCGGTACACAGCAGAGTCTAATATTGTGCTACGTGACAAGAAACTTAAGCTCTTCGCGACAATAAGAGACAAGTTTCGATTTTATTACAGTGTCAGAAATCGCTTTTATTGCCGCTTGGCTGTCAATGATGGTATCGCCATCATTGATACATGTCTAGCAGCTTGTGTCGCTGCCAGGACCTCCGTTTGGAAGACACTGCTATGATCTGGGAGCCTAAGTGAGTTGTTTAGCTCAAGAGGTTCTGAGAAAAAGCCTGCACCAACACCCGTGTCCATTTAGGAGCCATCAGTATAGATTGCTATTGCTGATTCACTGGTGTAGGGTTGGTTGTTTAGCCATTCTTCTCTGCTTGGAAAGGCGGTTTGGAATGGTTTATAAAAGTCAAGTTCGGGTGTTGTATAATCTGTAGTGATACTATCACCCAAATATTTCTGAAGAATTTGAGCATGTCCTATTGCACTGTTTTTCTAGGCTTTAGTCTGGCTTAGCTTTAAGGCGCTATATGCTTCGGATTCTTGTACGAAAAGGTCTAGGGGTATCAGGTTGAGTATCGCCTCTAACCCTGCAGTTGGTGTGGATCTCATGGTACCCGTAATTCCAATATACGCAAGTCTCTGTACTTTTGTCAGAGTTTTGAGGTTCCTGCTTTTTTTCGTTGCATTCCACCATACCAAATTAAATTACCATAGGTTAGTATTGGTCTGATTATCGCCAAATACATCCACCTGATAATTTTTGGACTAGGTCCGCAGGATTTCCCAAAGATTCTGTTACAGGAGTAGAGTGCAATCATTCCTTTTTTCGCACTTTCCTTAGTGTTAAGACTCCAGTTTAATTTCCTATTTAGAATCACACCAAGATACTTTGCCTGATCTGAAATCTCCAGCGGGGTGCCTTCAATTGAAGTTATTCTGAAGCTTATGGTATTTTTCACGGATAGCATCGCTGCTTCTGTTCTGAAGAAATGTTTTTCAACACTAGTAAAACCAAGGCGTAAGTTTTCTTTATGTCACGCTCTAATGGTTTCTTTCTGTCACCGAAAAAAAAGGAAAATCTTCTTCCCTCTCTAATTATTGCCGAGTAGAATTCCAATAAGCTATTTACAAGGACATTTATTTTTATATTTACTAAAAGGGATTATGCCTTAAAAATGTTTGAGCACATAGCGAGCGTTTTAGGAAAGTTGGAGAGGATTTTAAGGAAGATGCAGATGCACATTGGTTTTGAATGTCTGAACATTATAATGGGAAGGAAATATAGAGTCAGGTAAAGCAATCCACATTCGTTTAGTGCAGCTAAAGAAAGAATCTCTGAATTTAATAGTACGTTCAAAGTTAGGCTCAAGGGTAAACTGATGGCCGGTTTTTGGGTTAAATTGTTTAAGGGAAAGAATGAAACTGGATATTGGAATGAAATTCTCAAGAAATATCTTGAATAACGAAAGCTTCTGAATGTTAAGTAGTAAGATTGTGATAGCAAATGGCCCCCTACAAGAACCTTTGGAGAAAGTAACATTAACAAAATCATTTGATAAAGTTTGGTATGAAGCTCTATTGTTGAAAATGTGTGCATTTGGTATCGATGAGTCTCTCCTTTGTTGGTTTAGAAATTACCTTTTGTACTGCATGCTCTTAAATTTGATATTTATAAGATAAATGATGATATGTCCCAGGGCTTCGATTTGTCTCCAAAACTCTTTCTCATATTCATCTCATTGTCTGAAATTTCTAATTCAATGTTATTTGGCTGATGACAATATCTACTCTTAATTTTTCATATTGGTTTCTAGATTTACATCCTGGTCAATCAGATGTTAAATCAGAAGTTATGATAAACTCATTAAATTCTAAACTCGACAGAATTTCCCAACAAGAAATCAAATTAAAGCGAAATCTACCTCTTCTGCCAGTATCCATTAGCAGCTTTTACATTGAGGAAACTGAACAGTATTTCATTCTCGGCATGTGAATAACATATTAGGCTCCTCATCTATATGTAATCTGTAAAGTCTTTATTTGTTCAAAGGCTTCAGTACAATGCTCTTATTTGAACAGGTTATCTAATATCCTAGCTGATCGATATATTCCAAAAAAATGGTGATAAATGTTCTATTTAAATATAGCACTAGCTTTAATTCCTCTTCAACTTATTTAAACGCTTGCATTGTTCGTAAACATTTTAGGGATATTCATAATCCCTAAAGTGTGCGCAAACTTAAAATAAAATGCACAACTGGATCGCACGATTTGCTCTTATGTAAAGGTACTTTGGAATTTAAGATACATTTTATAAATATAAAACATGGATTTAATGAGATAATAATGTTCAAATGCATAAAATTGCCGTCTGGTTTCCGGAAAAGTATGAATTTATGCAAATAAACCTTAAAAAATCGTTTTATTATTAAATACATTTTTTATATAAGAAATTTCTCTAAAATTTTTCAAGAAAAATGGGATGCGGATTTTAAGTATTTTATAATATTGGTTTTAGGAAATAATTTCAAAAAATAATCGTTCATAGGTTTTGAAGATATTGATTAAATTTTTTTTTTAAAACCCAATAAATACTTTTTCGAATATTTTTATATACAATATTATTTTAAACTTAAGGGGACTCCTGCTAAAAATTTTGGGCTAAAATCCTTAGAGCCGTTAATGAAAAAGTCGAAAATTAAAAAAACGGGTCTATGGCAGGTACCCCTAATAACATTTTGCCCAAAAATTTTTTCGACCAAAATGTAGTCCATGTCCATAATATTACACTTAATTTTTTTTTATCAAAATCGTTAGAGCCGTTTTCGAGATAAATAAGATTTTGCATTACGGGTGTATGGGGGGTACCGCTAGTTTTGGAGCTAAAAAAAAATTTCAATTTCTCCTCTAGGGAATCACCGAAGACCCTTAACTACCGAGATTGAAACACTTAATTTTTTTATCAAAATCGTTAGAGCCGTTTTCGAGATAAATAAGATTTTGTATTACGGGTGTATGGGGGGTACCGTTAGTTTTGGAGCTAAAAAAAAAAATTAAATTTTTCATCTAGGGAATCACCGAAGACCCTTAACTACCGAGTTTGAAGAAAATACCTCCGGTAGTTTAGGCTGTAGTTCGAGGTACAGACATGACATACAGACATACAGACATACAGGCATACAGACAGACAGACGGAATTGTCGGACCCACTTTTTTCGTCTTCGCTATCATCGTTATGTCAACTTTGATCAAAATCTCGAGTTCGATTTTTTTTCCAAATGCAGAACTTGCCCTATAGTACCTACATATATCGCAAGTAAAAAGTGAAAACTGAACTACGTAGTTAATTCAATATTTCGTGGTGGACGCTGAATCTATCAACTTCCAGCATTCAACTCGGATTGAATGAACAAGGTACTCCAGCTCTGCCGTGGTAAAGTTCTGGGACATTATTCAAATGCGTTTCATGGACTTACACACGTTTGGTCGGTATTCCCCAGAGATTCTCAATAGGATCCAAATCGGGCTTTGAAATGGGCAATCGAAAATAATAATATGTTTCTGCTCGAGCCAGTTCCTCAGCCTCTGAGAGACCTGGATAGGGGAATTACTCAAATTCATTTGTCTTAGTCTCATGTAAAGCTCCATAACACGTTGTGTTTCTTGGACTTTTTTTTGTAGACAATGGCGCACAATTTAAGTGGAATAAGGATGATGTTTAAAATTATTTTAACGACTTTAAAGCCGCAAACCAAACTCGGGATCCCGGGAAAACTGATCGAACTCTGTCGCATGTAACTAGTTTCAGCAAGGAGATGCGCTATCATGTGATTTATTTAAGCTCGTTCTAGACCAGATGGTGGGCAGGGAAGGTGTTAGCAAGGAGGGTACTAAATTGACAAATTGACAGTCACTTTTCCATCTTTTACATGGAACAAATTACGGACAAAATGAGCCAATACAAAACCCTTATACTACAAGACCTGCCTTATGTGACTGAGTGTTGGACTGTAAGCAGAAAGGGAGAGATGATACTGGACTCTTTCGAAAGAAAATTCTTCGACGAACATTTGGTCCTGTGTGCGGGGTGGGGGGGGGTTTGTATGGAGGAGAAGATATAACCATTAACTATATCAGCTATACCAAGATGTGGATGTTGTCCAGAAAGCCAAAACACGTCCACTACATTGGTTTGGCTCAGTGGCGTAGCGTAGGGGGGGCGGGGGGTGGGGCGGTCCGCCCCGGGCGGCAGGCCTAGGGGGGCGGCAAAATGTCGCCGGTGATGCGGGTAGAGTAGAAATCATATGTTTCATGACAGATCGTTTGACAAGTCAACAAACAACAATGATGTAAATTTGAAATTTGTCACCCTATCTGTGGTTCGTCGTTGACCGCTTTCGTGAATTCGTAGACGGTGAGTAGGGCCGTAAGAGTGCATTCCGTATTGTAGCGCTGATCGCGAAACTAAAACAAAACGTTCCGAAACTCTCGCGAAACTGAAAGGGAGTGTTCCGAAACATATGGTATGCATATGCGAGATATGATAAGATAACTAGGATTCGACGGAAATGTTATTCTAGTCTCAGCCAGCTCAATGTTTTTGCTCCCTCCCGCATCACAGAAAGTTATTTCGATTGTATTGTTTATAGTTTAAATACTGTTGAATCTTCTAAAACTAAGCACTTAGTACTTCACTCAACCTTTGAACTAGTTTTTGAAAATGGAAAGAGTTAAAGAAAGCGGCGCGGAATACCGCAAGAAAAAGGCTAAGAAAGAAGCAGACGCGAAGACGCGAAATATTTCACTTCTAGTTCTAGTCTAGTTCAAAAGCTACGCTAACGTCTTCGGCGGCATCCAGCAGCAGCGGAAGTGATTCCAATGTAAGTAAGATTCCTACATCTACAATCGTGAGTGGCCTAGAATTGTCCTCCGGCCAATATTCATGGGAATGCATAACTTATTTTACGGGCAGAAGAAGAAGACGTGCCTGCCGTCAAAGTTGGAAGTCGTTCTGTTCCCACCACAGAGCAGGGTCAAGACGAAGTTCACAAGCCTGCAGAAAAAGTGAACCTCGTGAAGATGTAAAGACGCTTAAAAATAAGTTTGTGGAAGTTATTGAGGTACTGGAAGAATTGACGGATCGGTAGCCAGTCTTCTTCTGACAGTCATGCAGTCATTCAACTTCCTCACTTTTCTTAGCTTTTGAGCTGCAGAGCTACCTGAAGAAGATGACGCACAGATTTACCTGCAGCAATGTGGACTGAGTGTGGATAAGTGTGCTCAGAAACTCTGCGTTTTAAAAGCTCTCCTGGTGGAGAGCAGAGACCGTTTCGTCCAAGCCGCAATCGACTTTTCTAAGACTTTTTGGAAAAAACTCGGAATCGATCTCAAAACGAGTACAATTCGCAGGAAAAAACGCATGCATGGAGATGAATCCGCAGATGCAGCTTTGTCTCACGAGCCTCATTCGTAAGGCTCGTAAAATCCGTTTATGAAACCGCTAATTCTATTTTACTTTCAATAAAAGATACTTCATTGCCTGTGAAATGATGTCTCGAAATTTAATTTTAATTTAGTATTGAATGGGGGCGGCAAAATGGGTCTTCCGCCCCGGGCGCCGAGATGGTACGCTACGCCACTCTTGGGCTACATTGAGAGTCTTCGAATCCCAATTCCTAACACCCACTCAGGTCAGCGCGAACCTCCGATTTAAGGACCAGGCCATCGGGGATGGCCAAGATGACTGGAAGCATGGTGCTCGGTATCGCAGAGGATGGAAACCTGGTGTGCCTCTTCATGGATCGGGAGTCGATTTTCCCAATTGTATTTCAACGTCTCTATTACCATTTTATTAAAGTTAAAATCGTCGAGTTTGGGACGCATGTACTATTTCAATTTTAATGAGCTTAAGCGTACAAACTTTTATGAAAATCAGTTGTAGCAGTTTTGAGAAAATCGAAACACCAAAAAAAAAAAAAATAAAATGCACGACTGGATCGCACGAACTTGCTCTTATGTAAAAGTACTTTGGAATTTAAGATACATTTTATAAATATAAAACATGGATTTATTGAGATAATAATGTTCAAATGTATAAAATTGCCGTCTGGTTTCCGGAAAAGTATGAATTTATGGAAATAAACCTTAAAAAATCGTTTTATTATTAAAAAAAATTTTTATATAAGAAATTTCTCTAAAATTTTTCAAGAAAAAAATGTGGGATGCGAATTTTAAGTATTTAATAATATTGGTTTTAGGAAATAATTTCAAAAAATAATCGTTCATAGGTTTTGAAGATATTGATTTAAAAATTTTTTTTTTTTTTTTAAAAACCCAATAAATATTTTTTCGAATATTCTTATATACAATATTATTTTAAACTTAAGGGGACTCCTGCTAAAAATTTTGGGTTAAAATCCTTAGAGCCGTTAATGAGAAAGTCGAAAATCAAAAAAACGGGTCTATGGCAGGTACCCCTAATAACTTTTTGCCCCAAAATTTTTTTTTGACCAAAATATAGTCCATGTCCATAATATCACACTTAATTTTTTTTATCGAAATCGTTAGAGCCGTTTTCGAGATAAATAAGATTTTGCATTACGGGTGTATGGGGGGTACCCTTAGTTTTGGAGCTAAAAAAAAAAATTCAATTTTTCCTCTAGGGAATCACCGAAGACTCTTAACTACCAATTTTGAAGAAAATACCTCCGATAGTTTAGGCTGTAGTTCGAGGTACAGACATACAGACATACAGACATACAGACATACAGACATACAGACATACAGACAGACAGACGGAATTGTCGGACCCACTTTTTTCGTCTTCGCTATCATCGTAATGTCAACTTTGATCAAAATCTCGAGTTCGATTTTTTTTCCAAATGCAGAACTTGCCCTATAGTACCTATATCGCAAGTAAAAATGGCTCCCACAAGTTTGAAGAAAATCGACTGAGTCGTAGACAAACACAAATATAGTGTGGAGGTACCTTAATGATGTTATACTCGTATGAATCAATTTCAAAGACAGCTTCCTCACTTGGTTAATAATGTCACTTCATTAAATACATTATTTTTATTTCAGTTGATCTATAGACCTCCTCATTCAGTTCCTCCTACTCACCAAGGAAAACAAAGACACACATCTACTCCGAGTTTTTTTTTAAATATCTTTATTCTACATTTAGAAGCTGAACAGGTGTAATTGGAATGTCACAAGTGTGCCATGATAAATGGTTACAACTCAACTCTTGGATACGTGAAAGTATCTTATATAGTTTGTGTTGCAAATTTATTCAATTATGTAAATTATCACGGCAACAGGGTTGCGGTACTCTTGTCCATTATATATATTAGTAACAAAGATATATTTGACTTAATGGACTGTTAAATTCACAACTCATTGCTCTTTGAGCGGTCACATGGCTATCAGAGACCATCATCATCATTATTATCAAGCAAACTGTCCCGGTCCGGGGATGATTCAAATAGATTCCGAAGGCACAGCGATGGACGCTGATGTGATTCTTGTTAATTTACTCGCTTTGTTTTTGTTGTACCTAATATTAAGACGGAAAATCGCACACCAGGTCGGCTTAAACGGCATGTAATCAATGGACATAAGCGATTCACTTTAAACGCTGAGCTCACTCACTCTCAGTGCTGTGCGCTACTTCTAAAGAAGTGCTCAGTGGTTTATGTTTGGAACGCGCGTACACGCTATCTCATTATATTTGATTTAAAACGTTCCGTAACCGGGTATTTTACCTCAAAATAGCTATGGAATATTTTTTTTTGAAGTTGTTTCCCCAACGTTTTGTCTCGTAATAATAATGATTTTGATGTGAAAAGTGCTCTCAGACTCCACAGAGACCTTTGTGCCCCACAATCCACACTCTCACTCTTGGAGTTGGAGCTGGAAAGTCTCCGACTATGATACCTCAACGATCGATCGATGTTGTGGAGGCGGGTGGCTTTCGGGTAAACATCAGGTTGTTGGATGTTACTCCTGATGACGATAATGCTGATGATGATGATGGTTATGGTATTGCAACCACTCCAAACCTTAAAGAAGCGAAGGAGTTCATGTTCGATGAGGGTATTTAATCGAATATCTGTTACACGCTAAGGAATGCTGTTGATTCAGCGTTCAAAAGGCGACTTGGGACGAAGGAAGGGTAGAAGCCGTATCTTCAAGTTGTGCGCGCTGAGTGTAAGCCAGGCTCGCTTCGCTTTCGTTTCGGTACAAAACGTTTATCATCATTAGATCCAATTTAAAGACGGGTTATCATTTTGATTATGTTGTGTGAAAACAAATTACGTTCGGCCTTTTTAACTCACCTTTTCTCTACGAAGCATACACTGCCGGTCGTCGTTGAAATATATTTATACTAGACTCACTGTTCCTTCCTCCTCCCCCTCCTCACAACTCTCTTCTAGATAGTCGATTATTGATCATTGTGGTGAGCGCGCGGACAAGGTTGAAGGTTATTTTCGTTCGAACGCAGGTGCTAAAATGAAAATGGAAAAATCTCTATTCGAAGATGGAAATTGTTAAGCAGGCGCGTACATGATTTCTTGCACAAAGGGGTCGACATTTCTTATGAATTTTTAGCTATGATTTATTTTTTGTAAAGCATAAATCAAGGGGTTTCCTAACATTACTAGCTCAAAAGGACGTATAAGTCTCAACTTCAGTAATTTACTCAAACATGGCCAATTCACGTCATACGTCATCTCTGGGGATATTGTATAACCGTACCCTCAAATCGTTCATCCAGAATGCTAATCGTAGCATTGCTGTATGGTACGTAGCGCTGAAACCACATTTTCTCTATGTCCATGTGGTTCAATTTTGGCCATAAGAAATTTATCATCATTTCTGTAGCGCTCGCCATTAACGGTGACCGCGTTATCATCGTCATTTTTGAAAAAGTATGGACCAATCCCCAAAATCCAAACCATAGGGTAGCTGTTTGAGTAAGCATTGTCACCTGGTGAACCTCGTTTGGGTTGGTGTCATCTCATGTACGGCAATTTTGTTTGATAACAACCATTCGTCCAAAAATGCACACCATCACTAAAGACTGCCCCTTGCGCGGAATTGAAAAATCATCTACATATGAGTATCTCTTGTCATGAAAAGTGCTACTCATTAGCCGTTCGGAATTGGCAGAAAATTGTAGGTCCTCTCTATTTCTGGTAACACCCACACAAGAAGTGTTGTACGTCATCAGGCTTAGGCTCTCTATGAGCCGTTATGGCCTCTTATTTTATATAAAAGTGTTTCAAATACAAAAAACTTCCTTGATAGAAATGAAAATCGAAGCAAACAAACAATAAATCGAGACTCGAGAGTTAAAATAATAGCATTCGTGTTTTCATTGATTTTTAAAATAGTTTGAAAGAAAACTTAGAAGGCAAAGAGAAGGCTATTACATGTAATCAGTTTCCTATTTTAAAAAGTGGAATAATTTCTGCATTTTTAAGTGCATTAGGAAACTTTCCACAAAACATACTGGAGCTAAAAATAAATGTAACAATCTACACCCACAATACAAGAAAAATTAAGTCCGTTATCTGTTATGTTATAAGCCCCGTCTGAAAGTGCAACTTTTGCTAAATAAACAATAATCATAAAACTGAAAACATACTAAAAAAAATACCATGGAAACAATTTGAGGAATTCCATTTTTGAGGAATTCCATTTTTGAGTGTTTTGACATTTTCTCTAATATTCTTCTTATTTACGCTCATCTTAAGGATAAAAGCGCCAATGTTCATATTTGTCATCCACTTAAGGTGCGCTAACACGCGTCTTTATAAGACTTTGTTTAGATTGTGACTTTTCAATACTTAAACTTAAATCCGGATATAAATTATACAAATTCATTGGAAATATGGCGGTAAGTGTCTGTTTTAATATCAATCTTACTGAAAAGCGCATACAGTGCTACCAATGTACCATTTTCCAAAAAAAAATTTCCAATTCATCCAGAAAAATTATGTATTTTGTGAGAGATTTAATATAATATAATCTTTATTGTAGCTGAATTTATACATTTCTTTTTTCATAAAACTATAGATTGCACAATTTAAATAGAAGCGGTATTTTTACTTGCGACTTATAGGTACTATAAGGCAAGTTATGCATTCGTAAAAAAAAATCGAACTCGAGATTTTGATCAAAGTTGACATTACGATGATAGCGAAGACTAAAAAAGTTGGTCTGGCAATTCTGTCTGTCTGTCTGTCGCTTCGAGTACAGCCTAAACGGCTCGGCCGATTTTCTTTAAACTTGGTAGATATGATTTTTGGTTTTTACCTCCACACGTTTTTTTCTTCTTTTTTTTTTAAGACCAAAAATAACGGTACCTGCCATACGATTTTTTTTTCGAAATTTTATAAATATTTTTTTTTCTCAAAAACTGCTGCACAGATTGAAACAATAAAAACACAAAAAAATTTCATTTAGTTAAAGCTAGGTAATGCTTGAAAAAAATTTTCCGAAAAATGGTTATTGAGGGTACCCCCCATGGAACCATTTTTTTGTTTTTGATTTACTCAAAAACGGTACCACCGATTTTGATCATTTTTTTTTGCGAAGGCTCTTCAAAAATTTTAATAGAATTGTGTATTGAAATTTTCAAAAGAAATTTTTTTGGATTTTTAAAAAAAACTTCAAATTTTTTTTTTCAAAGCTCAATATTTCGAAAACCCCATGCTAGATTTTTTTTTAAACTTGATAAATAAAAGTTTCTTAATATAATCTACAAGATCTGAGAAAAAAATTTCATTTTACCTTAAAATAAAGGTACCCACCATACAAATGTTAGAAAATTTAAGAAAATGGTTTTCAAAAATCGTATTTTTCTAGAAAAAGGCACCTAGAATTTTGATAAAATCTTTTTTCTTTCAACTAATTTTTATGATCTTTAATTTATTAAAAAAAAAATTGAAATTAAGATATTACAGCTTGTACCTACCATAGAACCATTTTTTCGTATTTTGAATTTCTCATTATCGACATAACGGTTCTTAATGAAATTTTTTATATAGAAGCTTCTAAAAAGTCTAAAAGACATTGCATTTTAAAATTTTAAAATAAATATTTTTTGAATTTTTGAAAAAAAAATCTATATTTTTCTTTTTTTTGAAAATTCGATATCTCAGAAACGGCTCAATATTTTTTTTTAAATTTAATTTTTATTCGAAGAATAATAAACTTTGAATTGGCGTACCAAAATGTTTTCTTAAAAATCTTTTAAAAATTTTGTATATAAAAGCTTTTTGTAAGAAACCACTTAAACGACTTATAATTTTTGTTCTTGCATAAATTCATATTTGCACAGCATTCTGTTGTCGTCTCTTACTATTAAAAGAATTTAAAAAAAATTATTTGATCCTTTTAACAATTTTCTCTAATAACATTCGTTTTTACAATTCCTAGGAGCAAGTTCGTGCGACCCAGTCGTGCATTTTATTTACCTTGCTAATGAAAAACATATAACATTTAGTTAAATAATAATAGTATGGCTGATTCAAATTATAAGTAAGTAGAAGGAAAAGCTACTAGAAAAAAACCTTCATTTAGATAAGAAAATACATTTTTCAAGAGATGAAAGAAGTGGGACCGATTTATAACAAAGGTGATGTTTACAATTGTATAATTGACATATTTAAATAAATAAATTATAAAACTAAGTAAATAAATAAATATAACTAATAAGTAAATAAAGATAATGAATATTTATATTATTTTTTTTAAGATTTTATCATAGTTTTTTGTTTTTTTTTTTTTGTTTTAACGAAACGTAAAATAAATAGAAAAGAATATTAACTAAGTAAGTAAATAAATAAATAAATAAATATATAGAATATAGCGTTCACATAATTTTATAATTCGAGTTGCAACATTTTCAATTTTTGTCTCCTCTTGAAAATCATTCGTAGAATAGTGGTAGATTCAGCATCATATTTAATATTTTATTTGTCATTATTTGCAACCTACGAATATGACTTTTAGCACATGTTCCCCAGACCCAAGAACCATATAACATTATGCTTTGGAATATTACTTTAAAAAATAATAATTTGTTTTCAATGGTCAATTTCGACTTGCTATTAATGAAAGGATATAGTATTTTAATCGACATATTAAGTTTATTAAGTGTTTTCTGAATATGTAAGACAAACGTCAAGGTTTTGTCTAGGTGTACCCCAAGATACTTGGCACGTGATTTCCATTCCACTATAACCCCATCTAACTGAAGCATATTGATTGGCAAGTAACAAGCTTTTCTTTTTCTAGTGAAAAAGATAGCCTGAGTTTTTGAAGCGTTTAATTTAATTTTCCAATCCTCGCAATACAACTGAACTAAACTCAGAGCAGATTGCAAGTTGGTTTCAATTATAGAACCAATTGAATCTGATGAGTTAATGCACGTATCGTCCGCGAAAATAGCAGTTTTACAGATATGTAGCTTTGGGAAATCATGTGTATAAATTATATATAAAAATGGCCCTAGTACTGATCCTTGAGGTACACCTGTAAGAATTTCCATTACATTGGAATACCAATTGTGTACAGAAACCTTGAAAGTTCGCTTTGTAAGGAATGATGATATCACTTTTACTAAATATAGTGGAAAATTCAAAACAAAGAGTTTGTGAATCAGCCCTTCTTCCTGAGATCAGATTGTTTTTAATGGCGCAAAATTTTAAACAGTTCTCGTTTAAGCACTAAAACCGGCTCTATTTAACGCAGTCGTTTAGCTTGGAGACTTTGTTTAACTTCTTCATAATTTTAAATACGTTAGACAACTCTTTTAACTAATGTGGGTTTTACAACAGAACCTAAGCGAATTTACGTTGAACAACCCCTAACTACATAAGCAAAAGAAAAGAACAGATAACTTCAAACCAAATACTTTTTCGCCGAAAAAAGTACATTTTGTATACTACTTCGGTAAAGATTTGGATTGTTTATAAGTTATTTACATTATTTTAGATGAAAACGAAGTATATACATATATCGCTAATTCAGAGCATAACAACTCAATTTTATTGTTGCAAGGTGTACATTCATTTGGCTATACTTGTCCCGACAGCATGCATACATAATATTATGTATGTACATTTGTGTGTACAGATTTGTTGATCGTAGAGCACTTTTGTACGATTGTGTCGAATTTATGATATTCTGTTATTCAGTCTATTTACAAAGCACATAATTAAAAAAATCGAAAAAGACATCAGTAACCATTTTCACTTCGATTTGCTTTGGTATGAAATGACCATTGTCAATATGGATAAAGTTTACTTTTAAAAGATAAACGCACTTTGATTTTGATATATATTTGACAATAACAAATTGCAACGTATAAATTGCCTATACAGTGCTCAGGCCAACTTGAATTACCCTTCGTTTTGATGGATAGACTGCTTTTACACGAAAGCGATTTTTAATCTTTGATTCTCTTTTGACTTCTTTTCGATTGCATGAATGATTTTAAACACAGCGATTTTTAATGAAAATTAACTTTTCTTCTATTGAAAAGGAGTCATCTCTCCGCACTCTTTACTCTAGTGAGTAGATCGAAGTTCACTGAGCGAACGCCAAATAGAAATGAAATATACCTGACAAGTAAAGAAAACCACAAAGAAGAAAGAACGATAACTGTGCAATTTTTCCAACCCCAGCAATTTTGTGTACCCCCGCCACCACACTCGTCTCTCTCCTACGAGATTAAAAATCGCAAGGTAATATTGCTTCGTTTAAAAGCAGTCATAGACACAGAGCTCGCGTTTTACTTTATTTTGTTTATTTTTTGTTTAATTTTTTTTTGGATATAAACAGATTCTTTCTTCATTTAATTTCAATTCAACTTTAAACCGATCGTTCAATTCATGGATCGAAAATCTAATCCAAATCGATCCTTAAGTGATGAGAAATAATGGCGCTGTGAACAAATGAGAGAAACTTCAAAACGATTATCCTCTTCAATTATACATATGTGGATGAAAATTTTCTCCTTAATTGTAGAAAATGGGGAATAGGTGTGTTCATGCATTTGGCTTCAAAAGTACGTGTGAAGTTCCAGTAGATGTGTTTTACACCGAGATTTAATAATTCGTAATGAGTTTTATAATTTATACAGAAGTAAATACTTCTTTTTTTTTCGTTGTTTTTTTCTACGAAGCATTCAACGCAATTGTGTGTGATCTGTAAGAGTATAGCATATTTTTGATTATTCTAAAAAAGCGTGGCCATAGATTTTCATTCCCTTCAGCTCAATCTACCATTATGAATAAGATTCTTTTGCACAAAAAAGTCAATGATTATATTTTTTTGTTTGAAAGTACGATATTAATTATACGACGAGGAAACACAAGACTAGGAGAAAGAAGATTAACATAAAATATGTATGAGTTTTGTGTACTTATAAAAAAATAAAATGAAAAGTAGTTTTAACAGAAAAAGTGTCATGATCCAATTACTCAAATCAATGACTTTAAATCATTTTTTTGCTTCATTTTAGTATTCTGTCTGAGGATTGCAGATTTCAGTCATAAAGTTTTACCAAAAAAGACCTGGGCAACGCCGGGTATTATCGGCTAGTTATTTATAAAATCACCGGTATGTCATGCAGACAAAATATTGACACCTTTTACTTATTCTTCTTCGATAGTGCCAGTTCAAACCTGTTCAAATTTAACGGTCTAGCGAAAGATTCAGAAATGTTTATTATATATAATTTTTTTCAATCACTAAACAGGTTTTTTTGTTATCAAAAGTTGTTAAATAAATTAATTTAAAAAAAAAAAACAATTCTTGTTGACAGAAAGTTTTTCAATCGAAGAGTGCAATCGCACTCCTTGCCCCCTTCTCTTCGGACCGGCATCTGATCTTTGGAAAATACTTCGGTGACTGTAGATACTTGTACTTAAAATTATTGTGTATTACATAGATATTCTTTTGTTTAACAATGAGAAACCACAAGACAGTTGCTAAAGCTTATGCCGGTGCTTTTACTGGATGTTGCTGTTAATGATGCGGTATCTTGCGGTGAATACAATCTTATTAAACTTTTTTTTTTTTTACTTTAATGTGGCCTTAGAGTTGAATGGATAATTCTATTGAACTACGAGTATACGGCAATATTAGAAAATACATTTCATTGTAACACTAATAAGATACATTGAGGTATATAATAATACAATACATTATATCGGTTGTAAATCATTCAGTAAAAAGATATAAATTCTAGCGAATGTCGAATGGTGACCTAATTTGTTTTTGAACTTGAATTAAAAATAAAGTTCAAAGAATAGAATTCTTGGAAGGATAATAAGTTCCGTGTGTATATCTGCGGTTAGTGGGTGGGTTATGCGGCTAGTTTTTCTCATGAAGCATTAGAACATAGTGCTGTAAAAGATTGTTATCTTTTGGTAAATGCAATTATAAAAAAAACTTAATTTATAGATCTTAAGCTTTAATTGCGAATTTCGATTATGAAATGAGTTCCTAGTATTAAAGTTTTTCATATAATAACTATGGTATTTAAGTTTTGAGATCTTACCTTGAAATCAAATTACGGATCTACCTAACGCAATACTTTAAATTGCTTGAATTCTTAACAGTCTCCTTACCACTTTAAAAGATTAATAGTCTTTTAATTTTTAAAGTCTTTGATATGTATTTATACATATAAAAGGATATAAAAGGATGGCACGCATACGAAACGCGTTGGTTTCGTGACTTTTTGCCCAAATCGGTGGGCAAATTTTTTTGTTTGTTGATATCATATATACTTGGTATTGTGCTCATTTACTTCAAGACCAAAGAGTCTCGCCTGAGCTTCAACAGCCGTGAAGGACTCTATAATAGAGCCGTGGAAACGCCCGATGATGTTGATATCGTCCGCATACAACAACAGTTGCCCAGTTTTGTTGAATATAGTGCCTTCCCTTTTAGAACGAGATTGAAGAAATCACATGATAGCGCATCTCCGTGCTGAAATCTAGTGCATGTTTGGCATAGTTCAAAAGAGTTGCTCACTAATAGCATGCGACAAACTTGGAACAGTTTTCCCCGAATCTTGAGTTCTGCAATCATCATTAGGAGTTTTTGACGACAAATGCTATCATATGCGGCTTTAAAGTCGATAAATACTACTAGTAGATGCTTATTTTCGACTTGAAATTCATTGGTTTTTTTCCAGGATTTTCCTCAATGTGAATATTTGGTATATGGTCAATCTGCGGGTCCGGAAGCCACACGTGTCGAATAAATTATTACAAAACTGTTTAAGACGTTCACATCGCACGTTGGAGATGATATCATACAAAATTTAGTATGGATAGTCCCGATAGGTCTTGCAAGATATAGGATCAGTTTTTTTTTTTTTTGCCTGGATAACCATTTCTAGGCGGTCAGCCATCAGACAAATAGGAGGAATAACATGTAGCATAAGAAAACATGCAAGATATAGGATCAGTGCCGTAACTATTCGGAACTGGTGGAAGTCTGATCATAGCCTCTCCGTGGCGGCCGCTAGAAACAAGCCTTTAAAAAGGTTTGGCTAATATGATCAGGCTGTTTCCTCAGGTCGGCGATAGGTTAATTATTCCCTGTCCCGTAAAACTTAATGAATTACGAGACCGACAACAAGCCTCGGAAACGAACTGATCACACGACGACAACCCACGCAACGAAAACTGAAAAACGATTTACGAATTTTCTTATGGAACGTACGATCGCTCTATAAAGCCGATGCCCTGTCAAAATATAAAGCTGACATAACAGCTCTTCAAGAAATCAGATGGACAGGGAATGGTGTTTTACAGAAGAAAGAATATGACATATACTACAGCTGTCATACAAAACACCATGTGCTCGGGGTAGGCTTCCTAGTCAGCGAAATAATGAAGTCTACTATCATCGGCTTTAACGCTATAAGCGAAAGGCTATGCACTCTTCGCGTGCGAGGCAAATTTAGGAACATCAGCCTCATTAACGTTCACGGACCTACGGAGGAGTCTTCAGACGAAGAAAAAGAGACTTACTACGAACAAGTCGAGAGGGCCCTCAATGCCTGTCCAAGGTATGATGTTAAAATCATCCTTGGGGATTTGAACGCAAAAATAGGTCGGGAGCCGGTATTCAGGCATTACGCAGGCACCCATAGTTTGCATGAGAACACTAATGACAATGGACTTCGAGTCTTAGAATTGGCAGCATCGAAAAACATGGTCGTTGCGAGTACCAGGTTCCCGCGAAAAGATATCTACAAAGCCACCTGGGTATCACCTGACGGAGTCACTCGTAACCAAATAGACCACGTGTTGATAGACCGTCGCCACTACTCGAACTTGATGACGGTACGAATGTACCGAGGTGCCAATATCGACTCGGATCACTATCTTGCTGGTATGGTTTTCCGAGGGCGGATTGCCTTGCGAAGACGTATTGCATCCGCCGATCAGGTTCGAATCAACACGGCTGCCCTGCGCGTTAGGACTCGCCCTAGAATCACTTGATTTAGGGAGAGTAAGTCCTGGAGCCAGTATGCTGGGCGTAAATGAGAAGTGGACACGCCTTAAGAATATTGTCATTAGTACTGCCAACTCCATCTTAGGCAGCAGTTGTAAAAATCGGAACGACTGGTTTGATGATGAATGCAAGCTAGCGACTGAACGTAAGAATGTTGCGTACCGAGCAATGCAACAATCTCATAGAACGCGGGCACGCGAAGAGGAATATAAAGAGCTCAGAAGAATAGAAAAACGGCTACACAGACAAAAAAAATCAGCCTGGGAGAAGAACCTAATCTGTGAAATAGAAAATAGCCGAGAGCGAGGTCCGCACCAGGCGCGGAAGTTCCACCAATCCGTCCGAAACATGACGCAGTACACACCACGCTGCACATACTGCAAGGACGGAGAGGGAAATCTGATCACCGATCCTGAAAGCATACTGGAGCGATGGAAAGTGTACTTTAATGAATTGCTAAATGGTCAGCTCACTGCAGAAGTGGAGGCTCCACTACTTCAAGAAGAATACCCTATGTTGCCGCAACAAAGCATAGTAGAGGTTGAAAAGGCTATAGGCCGGCTTAAACAGAACAAAGCCCCGGGAGCCGATGGTATACCAGCCGAATTATTCCATCACTGCGGGACAGCCTTACGTCAAGCAATTCATTACATTCAATACAGTTATGGGAGCAGGAAGAAATGCCAGAAGACTGGCGAAAAGGTTTAATATGCCCCATACATAAGAAGGGAGATGTCACAACGTGCAGCAATTATAGATGTATCACCACAGATAATTATATACAGATGTCGCATGCCCATAGAAAAAACTGACATATGAAAATGAAAATCTTCATTTGAAAGAGCTTTTAAGAAAGCTGTTTTCAATTTATTATTTTAAGATTATGTGAGAAGTGCTTTTTCTCTTTAAAATGTGTGCTCTCTGAATTCACGAATAAAATCTATTTCGTCTGTTGCTCTTGCGTATTCAACTCTGTGTCTGTATTCTTCGTTTTTTTGTTTAATACCGCCAGACCCTTTTTTTTAAATAGATTTGTTATGGACACAAGAACACAAGATACCTACATTTTTCATAGAGGAATCTTGGTAAGAAAAAATTGTATTTTGTGTTTATCTGGGAATCTAAGGCAATTTTGTTCATAAAAAGGACACTTACTTAGATATTTTAATGCATTTAGAAGCAAATTGGGAACTTATGTAGGTAGGTATTTCAAAGCCTTTGGATGGATTTGTGAAAATTATTCTCTATCTTTTAGGTAGGTATTTGTTCTTTACAATTTCCATACAAATTATTCTAATTTCGTTGCTCAATTTTGTCTATCAGAGCCAAAAACAGAAACAGTATTGTTTGTTACTCCTAGTCCTAGTTGCTACATACATAGATACATATGTACGTATTTTGCAATCAGGTTCATGAGGTTATGATGACACCTGCAGGCAGGAAGGTTGGTTTTATTTGATTTGGTGCGATCCTTTGATGATGGCGAAAATAACGTGGTTGACTTTTTTGGGTTTGATAAAAATAAAAAAAATCTGAAAAAAATAGTTAAATTAAAACTTCAATTTGAAGTAGGGCGACAAAGAAAAAGAAGATAAAGTCCTAAGAAATTGTGGATACAGATTTTTTTACGGGTTAGTTACCTATTTATTTAATACCACCTACTTAATTAAGAGGTTGTATGGTTATGATAGGTTGTAGGTAGGTACCTATGTTTGTATGAAAAAACGCAACCAGAAGAATAACTGTAGGTACGAGAATATACATTGTACATACATACCTACGTATAGTACATACAATTTTTCAAAAACGTATGCCTAGGAATTCATTGCGTTTGTGAAAATTTATTAAAAGGTGACAATTTTCTAGTTATCAATTAGATACAAACATACAAATTAGCTGGTTAAAGCTAACGATAAAATTTAAACGAATAGAAAAATGTTTTTTTAAAAAAAAAGCGTGCGGATAACTTCGATTTTCGGTTTGGAATTATTTTATTCTTCTTATTCTTATTCTTGTTTTTCATTTTTACAATTTAATGTGGCCGGATGGGCGGGAAATTCAAATTTTAGACCAAATTTAAATAGTTAACAACAGTAAATTTTATTGTTTTAATTAATTCATTTTGATTTTTAAAATTGTTTGCATCGTCAAAACACCTTTACTGTAGCAGAAGTTAATTTATAAATGTTACGAATTGTCAAATGAAACAATTTATACCTACTACAAATTTCAAAATTAATCCATTTCAGTATATAAATAAGAAAACGTAGTATGTATGTACATAATGTACATACTAAGGTACATTAGAACGGTTTTTCTGTTTTCTATTTTTGTTTTGTAGGTAAAAAAATAATGATAGTGTTAATAAAGAAAAAAGGAGCATTTTTTTAGCTTTTCTGCTCTTAGCCTATTCCATATAAAATGTCTGAAGCATTTATACTGTAAATTGCGTATTTGCTTAGTTCACCCACCCTTCATTGCATTTTACATTTCGACGCTTAACTATGAATACCTCCTATGTCGCATTTAGAAAACTTCAAAGGGGACACAAAAAAACTGATTATTCTGATAATTAAAACGCATAATAATAAAATTTTATACATATCTAATTATCAGTTTTGAATATCTATGATGTGAAATAGTTTAAATTTTAAAAATTCAGCGAAGCAGATGGAAATTATTAACGAAAATGCATCAAAAAGTGAGTTTCACAAAAAATGTATGTTAGTAGATATTCATAGTTAACCGTCGATTTATTATTTTTACAATCCATTTTTAGTTTTTCATAGATACTGTTTAATTCTTAATTTTCTCAAGCATTCACTGAGTTCTGTAGCTTCTTATTTGTATATTAAGGTTTTAAGTTTTTCTAACGTTCTTGTCATTTAAAAATTTTTGAGAGAAAAATAATTATCAAGAAGTTGACTGTATATCAAGTCTGTGCGTACGGCATTCATTCTTATTGTCAAACCAATTTGAAAAATATATTAATGCAAAATCTTTAGCATTTTAGACATTTTAGTAAGTTACTAAGTTAAAAAATATAATTTCGCTAATTTTAAACGATTTTATCATCTTACTATCTCTAAACATTTTACTTAAGTTAAAATAACAAACTGTTTACTTTAACTTTTAGTAATTTACTAAATTAATATGAAATCTGTCATTTTCCTCAAACAAAATCTATTGGCAATTTTATTTGGAAGAGTTAAATTGTGTTTTTTTATTTCGATTCGTAAGTTATTTGTTTTTAAAAGTAAATAAAATAATATAAAATGTTTTCGGAAGACGAAGATTTTGATAAACATATGTATGTATATGATTGTAGACCCAACTTTATGAAGAATTTTACTCCAGAAATAGGTTTGACAAGATAGCATATCGGTTTTTAGTTGAAAAACTTAAAGATCCAAAATCGAATTACAATTTTTGGAAGAAGACTGGAAAAAACATTTCGAAAAAAGTTGTCAAAAATAAACAAATATCAAAATAAATTTATGGTTGTCTTTTGACTTTTGAGTTTCCAAAATTTCAAACTATTAGGTCCGTTCCCCAGATTTAGTTTAGTTTGGTTTGTTAATTTTAACGAACTGTCATGATTTAAATGTGTTCAGATGCACCGTTTTTGACAAAAGGGAATAAGTCTATTATATACTAGTTAGTAAGAGGAAAAAAAAAGGTTTAAGAATTTCGACGAGCTAGTAAATTACTAAAATTTTAACAAATTGCTAACTAATAAAATGTTAAGCCCTTAATAATATGTTGTTTAAAATGTTGTTCCTATATATGTTTCTACCATCACGTGTGAACGCTTGTTTCCTATTAATAAATCATATAATCTTTTTATTTATCTAATAAAATTGTATGTTGGGCTTGTATAGGTATTCAAATAAATGTTGTGAAAATTTGTGTAAAAGCTAAAATAGTTCTCTTCTAATACGAGTAGCAACTGATTCATTTATTGTCTGTACTGCCATTCTTTTTTTTTTTTGAAAATCTCTATATATGTGCCAGTTTCTAAACTTTGGGCATAATTTTCTTATTTTTTCATTGTTGAAGATAAATTCGATTACGTTTCAGCTAACAATTCCATTAGGCGGATCTTAAAATAAAAACAAACTTTAATCATAGAAGGTATATGAAATAATAATAATATGTGCGTTTAGCCCAGGTACGACAGAGGGCTCATCAGTCAGATGCTGTCTGAAGTAGTCTTCAACATCTTACTGATGAGCCAACTGTCGAAACTGGGCGAAAGCACTTTGGAGTTAAGGTCGCTTGAACTTCAATTTAATTAAAAACTTTAATTTCATATTTTATTATTATAATAAATATTTCATTATCATGTAAACAACTTGAAAACCAAAAAAAATATATAAAAATAGAAATAAAGTACACCGAAATTAAGGACGAAAAAAATATTGTCAAAACTTAAACCTACATACCATAGAAATTGAAAAAAAAATATATTTTTGGAAAACCTGTCTATACTAAATTTTTTTTTACTATGCTAGAATACTTACATAAAATCGGGAGTGTTTATATTCCAATATTTGCAGAAATATAGACCTCTTATACCACCTACTAAATTTAGAAACAAATACTTTTGATTACAAGTAGTATTCGACTAATATATGAAATTCAACCGTATGAAAAAAATCAAAAAAAAAAAAAATATTTTGTCTAGGGTTAAGTTAAAGATATCTATAAAACTCGTCTTTGATTTGTTGTAATTTCTGAAAAGCACAATCAATCATTATTTTGGTGCTATCATTAATTTTTTTTATTTTATTTGTACAATCATTTCTGCTGGCCCAGAAAAAAATTATTTTAACCAACCTTCCACATAAAATCAATCATTGTATTTCAATATTTATTGTTATGTAATTCTTATTTTAAATTTTCGGATTAGCCACGTATATAAAAGATATTTAGCGAGTGCAATATGCAATACTGTAACCACCCTGAACGTTTTTCTACAAATTTCACTGAGCGTGGTCCCGGAATATAACGCGGCTAATCCGGAAATTTAACAGTTCTTCGCTATAAAATAGTTCATAAAAACAGATTAATTTTAATTTTGAAACATAATAATTGCTGATGGTGATTAAAAAGTTAATACAAAAATATAAGTTTAAATTTTCAATGATGAGGTTTAATGACAACCTACTTAAATTCATTTGTTTGTATGTATGTGCATATACACATGTATAGTCTAAAGTCAAAATATATTTTTTTTAATATCAAGAGTTAAAAATACTGTTTAATTTTCTATGTATTTTATAAGACACAAGCGCATTATAACTAAGGTAGACACAGTTCAAAGGAATCGTATATTTTGTTAAGGGGTATTCCATGACAAAATTAACATGATAGCTAATTATGAAAATAAAAATATTTCATTAACTTTTAGACCAATTGAAAGTCAAAACACCGAATTGACATAATGGGTAAGAATAGTGTTATGTGTTAGATAAACGCCTCGATTTTTCTGTTTAAATACGATACATTAGGTTTTGATATCTTTAAATAAAAGTGTACGTATAATTAACACTTTATAATAACACTAAAACCTTTCTGTGTTAATTTATTTTAACTTTAGGAAACTCTTTCCATGCTTAGAAATTTGTATGAAGACATTACCTAACTATTTTTATTAATTTTTAGTCGTTATTCTAATAGAAGCTATGAACATTTTGTGAAATGAATTCGCAGTAAAAATATACCCTGTTTAGAAATTAGGTGCAAAATTTTAAACAGTTCTCGTTTAAGGAATAAAACCGGTTCTACTTAACGCAGTTGTTTAGCTTGGAGACCTTATCTAACTTTTGCATAATTTTAAACACGTTAGACAACTCTTCTAACTAATGTGGGTTTTACAACAGAACCTAAGATAATTTACGTTGAATATCCCTTAATTTGAAAGATACATAACTGAAACACAACTACACAAACAAGAAAAAATAAAAAGAACAGACAACTTCAAACCAAATAAATCTTCGCCGAAAAAAGTACATTTTATATATCTACCTCGTTTTAGATTTTGATTGTTTTACAAATTATTTACATTACTTTAGTTGGAAATGAAGTATACCTATAGCTAATTCACAGCATACAAATTCAATTTTGTTGGTGCAAGGTGCATATTCATTTGGCTGTACTCGTCTCCGCATGCATACATAACATATACATAAGTACATTTGTATGTACAGATTTGTTGATCGTACATCACGATTGATTTTCTAATATTCAGTGATTCAGTCTATTTACAAAGCACATCTTTTAAAAAATCGAATAAAACATCAGTAAGCATTTTTACTTCGATTTGCTTTGGTATGAACTGACCATTGTCAATATGAATAAAGTATACCTTTAAAAGATAAACTAGCTATTTGCTGCTGTTAAAGTTAGACGAGCTCTTTGACGTTAAAGTATAGTTTATGTCCTTAAAAATTGACAAAAAGTCAGTTGTCGTTTTATATACAGTATATAGACTCCCATTCTAAAATTGATTTAGAGTAGGTTTTAAATGTTTAAATTTTTGTCTGTCTGTCTTTTATTTGTGTCACCCGTAATAGAAAAAAGACCCTGACTATTTTCAAAATACATAAAGGTGTTTTTTTTTTTTCATTTCAGCTAAATTGAATTAGTAATAATATTATTACATAGTTCTAAGGAAGTCCATGTAGATTTTATAAAAACAAAACAAAAACGAACAGCCCCTACTCTTGATTGTGGAATTACGCTTTAGGAATTTTCATAAAAATGTTCTGTACAAAAACCGAAATTCATTCGCCCGTGCGCGGTATGTGTCAAACTTATAGAAAAACACATATACATTTTTCATAGAATACCGACCTACATGCGGCTACTAATACAAGGATGTACACACAGGTGTAAAGTATTTAAAAAAAGAAACAAAGATTATAAATTAATATAATTCAAATGATGGATATATTAATAAAATATGTTCTATCTACCTAATGCCTTCCCTTTCGCCTTTTTTTCTAAACAAAAATATGATACCCCAGTAGGAAATTGCTTTTTTTAGTAGATATATTCCACATAAATAAAGGTAGCCGCATTGTCTGCCTGTATTATCATTCTCGCGCATAGTAAAAAAAAGTCCTTAAACAGAAGAGAAAATATTATATTGTTCTCTTTTTTATTCAGAAAAGCTTTTTTACGGCGACTAAAGGATTCTCTTCTTCTTAAGAAACTTCTTAAAAAAGCTTTTGTCTGCTGGAGATTGTCTGCTGGAGAAAATTTTCGATGACAGAATTTTGTATGGAGGTGAGACATCTGTATATAATTATCTGTGGTATCACGTTGTTGAGTACCGCCTATAAAATACTCTCCTCTATCCTACAAGACCGGATAACCCCATACGCTAAAACCGTCATCGGACAATATCAGTGTGGTTTCATTCCAGGCAAATCAACAACTGATCAGATCTTTACCCTTAGGCAGGCGATGGAAAAATGTCTAGAATTTAACATCCCAACATACCATCTGCTTATGGACTTTGAGGCCGCCTATGATAGCATAGCCAGGTTAGAACTTTACAAAGCCATGAGAGAATTCGGCATCCCAAATAAATTGACACGACTATGTAGGTTGACCATGACCAACGTAACAAGCCAAGTAAAAATAGCCGGATTGCTATCCAGACCAATCAACATCTTTAATGGACTCCGACAAGGGGATGGTTTGGCCCGCCTCCTCTTCAACCTGGCGTTGGAGAAAGCAATCCGTGACTCTGGCACGGCAACAAGAGGGACCATCGTCAACAGGTCCAGCCAGTTACTGGCTTACGCAGACGACATCGACATCATCGGAAGAACCGAACAAGCCTTCATCCAGATCGAGCAGGCGGCGGCACATTAGTGAAGGTAAAACAAAGTACATGGTGGCGTCGAATGCGAGAGGAACAGTTGGTCAAACAATCAAGGTTGCGGAGCACGAATTTGAAGTGGTGCAATCCTTTAAATACCTTGGGCCAATAGTAGCAGCCGATAACAATATAGAAGAACAATATAGGAACCTGCTCGGAAAGTTCTTTGTGGTACATTCTATGGTAGACGACAGCGTGGTAGACCATACTTGCGCTGAAGAGATGGCGCAGACCAGGACGCCCGAAGCCTTGGGGTGCGCAACTGGATGGCGTCGGCCGGGATAGGTGGAGAGACTTGTTAAAAGAGGCCAGGACCGGAACCCGGTTGTCGAGCCGATGATGATGATGATAATAATGATGATGATAACCATTTCTAAGACCAGCATGAAAAATGCCTAATGTTTTTTGATCGGAAAATCCTGTGGATCTTCATAGGAATCCATTTTAAGTGACAACGGTAGCACCACTTAAGACTCTAGTGCACAAAGACTGACGAATACTCGCTGATGAGAACTCTGATGAGAGCGGCATCCTGAGCCAACGCTCTTAGATCTGATGGCAGACGGCATTACTTAACGATGGAGTTATTCAACCAGCGACGAGAACCCAAACTAATTAAACAAGAGTAACACTTCAGTTTAACCATAATATACATATATTTTTGTATGCGGGGTCGCCACTTTCCAAGTCCAGTTTCTCGATTCACATCCTATGTTGCAAATATTTGCTAAATTTGGTTAAGTTGTACCTTGTACGTAAATAAATAATACGAGCAATGAGCAGACTTAATTACTTGAATTAAGCTTCCCTAATAGACCTTTTTAAAATATAAAAAGGTCATCAAATTTCTGTCAACGAAAAATCTGTTTCCTTGTACTATAAGCGTGTTCTTGTGACTAGTAAGTAAAGCAAAGTAAAAAAATTCACGAAAACGATGCACATCCCAAATTTATTATAATATTTAGGAATTGGCACTTATGTGTCCTTAACAAACTTTCATTCCTTATTTTGCTTGGCTTCCATCTTTGTTCTTTTTAGTTTTTCAACGAATTGAACTCAAAAATGTTGACACTTGACAAATATAACAAAACAATATTAGTTTTGCCAACATTCATCATTAAAAAAAATCACTTCAGCGCCCTCTCAGTTTGAAAAACTTAACTAATCATCGGAACTTGACATTACCTGGGATGAAAAGCTAAAGTAATAGCCAGTAAATTTTTGTTGTTGTTTCCTTTGTTAAATTTTTACTTTCCTGTACTTTCTTGTCACGAGAAGACGCCTTATATTAGTATTAAAGGGTTACTCCGATGTCTCTTAGTAAAAAAAGGGTATTTATACGGTATCAATATCATTTTGGACAAAACCTTTTCTTTTCATATCATCATCACTTAAGAGTTATTTCATGAGTCAAAAAACATTATGTATTCAACATTAAGCAAAACTTTATGGACATACAAAGTGTCGTTGTTAACAAAATTATTGTAATGCGTTTAACTGCTTCATTAAATGCAACAAAGCTATCTTAAGCGCTTAAGCCCCAAATAGAAGTCTTCATATATACCTACATACATATAATGCTGTAGCCCATTAAAACACTTCACATTCCTTTAATGAGATTTCTCGTCTTTCTTTTCGTTCTTCACAGATTCGACGCGAATAAATCAACAAAAGGTGCATCGAAACTACGGCGGGATCTAATCAATGCGGAGATAGCCAACCTCAGAGATTTACTACCGCTGCCACAGTCAACGAGACAGCGGTTATCGCAGCTCCAGCTAATGGCGCTGGTGTGTGTTTACGTTCGAAAAGCGAACTACTTTCAACAAGGTGAGTCATATTATGTGTACTGGATGTGGATAGATTGAAAATGTGGACAAGACTAGCAGGGGAGTAGTGTTGGGGCTATGGACCCAACTCACATCCGTCGACGCCAGCCGTCGTCGTCGTTCGTCGTCGATCGTTGACGGTCCTGAGCCTGACTTTAATTTTATTTATTTTAATTTTCAATTACACTGAACTTGTTGGGGTGAAGGGAGGCTTCGGTGGGAGGACGGGTGGAGTTATACTTCTCCCTTATTTGTAGGAGACAAGTGTCTCCTTGCGGCAATTAGATTCAGCATGCAGAACAATTGCAGCTTTGCTAATGGGCGCTTGAGCTAGGAATCGTAAGAATCTGTTTACATTCGTCGAATCGAGTTGAGCAGGCTTATACGAGTAGAGTTGAGTAGCGTGAGAACTAATTGAGCGTAGTCTTGTGGAGAACGCGGATCTTTTTAGCTCAAAATTAGCAAATTATGTCACGGCGGCGTGGCGTAACGCTTGGTCGGAAATTCTTGCTGAAAAGCGGCTTCATTTCATCGTGGCTTAGAGTGTACGAATAATTTACCCAAGTGACGTGTCTTAAACAGTATTTATTGCTGTCAAAGTTGCTGCTAGTGCCGGGTTATGCAGTGTACCAACTTGCTGAATCTGTGTTGTAATACCTATCCTACTGCATTATGCACTGGGTTGAAGGCAAAGTAATGGTTGCGGACATGGTGGATTGATTTGGCATTCTTATTGTATGTTGGTTGACAAGAAGTTTCAGAACACTTTGATAGCCTTACGTTAGTCATTGAATATTTTAATAGATATTATGTTGACATGTTGATAACCCTTAAATGCCGACTTAACAACAACAAAAAAAGGAAAGGTTTTTTTTTATATAATATTGTAAATGTTTCAATGCTATAAGGGGATTGATTGTCAATTCTTACAGTTATGTGTTTATGTAACTCCATGGGGCTAATGCTTGGTACTATTATAGTTGATCACCAAGTACAAATAGTTTACGGATTAAAGGCTTTAAGTATTGAAATTAAATGGCAACTTATTCAGTTTATTAAAAACTTGGTCAGCTGGGTTTATTTTTTCGTTATTAGCTAAAAAGCTCCCTTCTAATATTACCTTATTCATTATTCCATAATCGTGTTGTGCGACTAAAAAACTAATCTCTAAATTTGACGGTACCACCAAAATTGGGCTCCTAGTGAAACGGGTATCACGGGGGAACTGTTTGAAGGGAAGAGTGCAACTGACTACTTTGAGTGAGCATTCCTTGTGAAAAAAGCGATAACACAAGGAAAAACATGAAATATTCCGACGGTATTCAAGAACTGGGATTGAATGTATGATAGCTCTCTGTTTCCTATCAGGTTTAACGCTCTGTTCTGAATTCTATCCAATAAATGGAGAGAAGTTTCTGCGCTTACCCAAAGATGTGAGTTATGCTCTAGTTTTGGACGTATACACGCCTTATAAATGATAGCCAGATCAGAGGGGGTGAAAAATTTCTTACATCGAGATAGAAATCCTAAGTATTCGGTAGCATTTTTGGCGGTCTCGAAAATGTGGTCATCCCAACAACGATATTCGTTTACACACATACCGAGTACTGAGGGCTTTTTGGCGTCTTCGATGCAAGTGTCAGTCAAGGACAATGCCATAAGGGGTACATTTTGCTGCAACGACAATAGACAACATTGAGTTTTCGCAGCACTAAGCCCCACACCTTTTTTATCCCTATTTAACAATGCTGTGAAGATCGGAGTTTAACGAGCTAAGAATACGATGCCGTTGAAATTCCACTTCCGAAGTACATAGACGTGAATTTGAGAACGAGTATGAGAATCTGAGAATAGAGTCGTCAGTAAAACAATGAAATTAATTAGAAATTTTTAGATAGCAGATCATTTTTAAAAATGAAAAAGAGTGTCGGAGACAAAACTGAGCCTTGGGGAATAGCAGCATTTATTTTGTGAAGATCAGACTTAAAACCGTCCAATACAACATGTATGGAACAATCCAGAAGGTAATTTCTGGAGAGAGTACGATAACTTAGGCGCCAAAAATTAATTACGGATTTTTGTAGAAGGGTCAAATACAAGCATTTTTTACTATGGGAGGGGGGTCTATCTCGCCCCGTTTAGGAGGTAGGGGTGATTTTAGAAAAAAAAAATGACTTAAATTGAAAAAAAAAAAATAAAAAAACAACGGCAACACTTACAATAAAGTACTATTCCGGTTTTGAAAGCCAGAAGTCTGTTCTATAATCTTAAATTTAAATAAAATTATTTATGTCAATAGTTTTTGAAAAATTTGCATGCAAACTCAAAATTTTGTTAAAAAAAATGAAAAAAAAAAGTTTAGACCAATTTTTTTTTCAAAATTGTGAAATGAAGTGCTTAATTGGCTTTTTGTGGTCAATGCTACTATTAATTCTGAATCGAACACAAAAAACCGAATGGTCCTTCTAGTTTTTGAGAAAATTGAAAATTACTAAAACTACTTTTTATGAAATTTTTGATTTTTGGTATTTACCTACGGTGATTTCATTTTGAGGATTAATATTAATGTGGTTCATTTGTAAGTAAAGTACAGCAAATCATTTAGGGTTACCAAGAATGCACCGAGAGGAGGTAGAATTGCATGGCATTTCGCGTCTCAGTCAGTCAGTTTGTGAAAACGTCAGGTGTTACTTAAAAATAGTCACGTTTTTCAATGTTCAATGTATTAAAACCGTATTTACAGGCATTTTGATCACAAAAGAGATAATTATAGCAAGCACTTCCCAAATATCTAGCCAATATTGAGGCCCATGGAAAAATGTGCCGATAGATGGGTTTACCGTATTCTTACAATTTGTTTCACCTTTTTTTAGAGCTTTTTCGGAGCACCGCCACATCCAACCGAATTTGAAATTTTTATATTTTTATACCTTTATTTTTATACCTTTCTTTCAAGAACGGCTGTTGAAATATTTTTTTTGAAATATTGAAAAGTTTTTAATTTAGGATGAAGTAGTGGATGCTTAGTCGCCATTCTTTATTCAAAGAAAATAAAATGCACGACTGGATCGCACGAACTTGCTCTTATGTAAAAGTACTTTGGAATTTAAGATACATTTTATAAATATAAAACATGGATTTAATGAGATAATAATGTTCAAATGCATAAAATTGCCGTCTGGTTTCCGGAAAAGTATGCATTTATGCAAATAAACCTTAAAAAATCGTTTTATTATTAAATAAATTTTTTATATAAGAAATTTCTCTAAAATTTTTCAAGAAAAAAATGTGGGATGCGAATTTTAAGTTTTTAATAATATTGGTTTTAGGAAATAATTTCAAAAAAATAATCGTTCATAGGTTTTGAAGATATTGATTTAAAATTTTTTTTTTTTTGTTTTAAAAAACCGAATAAATATTTTTTCGAATATTTTTATATACAATATTATTTTAAACTTAAGGGGACTCCTGCTAAAAATGTTGGGTTAAAATACTTAGAGCCGTTAATGAGAAAGTCGAAAATAAAAAAAAACGGGTCTATGGCAGGTACCCCTAATAACATTTTGCCCCAAAATTTTTTTTGACCAAAATGTAGTCCATGTCCATAATATCACACTTAATTTTTTTTATCAAAATCGTTAGAGCCGTTTTCGAGATAAATAAGATTTTGCATTACTGGTGTATGGGGGGTACCCTTAGTTTTGGAGCTAAAAAAAAAATTTCAATTTCTCCTCTAGGGAATCACCGAAGACCCTTAACTACCGAGATTGAAAGAAATAGGTCCAGTGGTTTAGGCTGTAGTGAGAGGTACAGACATACAGACACTGAAACATGTTTTTTTGTGTACTAAATTTTCCTTAAAATTTTTATAAAAAAAATTGATATGCAAATTGTTATTATTTAATAAAATACATTTTTAAACGTAATTTAAAAATTTCATCGTGTATCGGTTTTCAAGATATTGAATTTTCAAAAAAAAAATTGTATTATTTTCTTAAAAATCTAAAAACAATTTTTTCGAAAAAATTTTTAGTTTATATTTTTTCAAATGCAAAGCAGCTCCTGCATAAAAATTTTGGTTAAAATCGTTAGAGCCATTGGTGAGAAATTCGAAAATCAAAAAAACCGTTATATGACAGGTACCCCTAATAACATTTCCCCCAAAATTTTTTTTGACCAAAATATAGTCCATGCCCATAATATCACACCTAATTTTTTTTTATCAAAATCGTTAGAGCCGTTTTTGAGATAAATAAGAATTTGCATTACGGGTGTTTGGAGCTAAAAAAAAAATTTCAATTTTTCCTCTAGGGAATCACCGAAGACCCTTAACTACCAAGTTTGAAGAAAATACCTCCAGTAGTTTAGGCTGTAGTTCGAGGTACAGACATACAGACATACAGACAGACAGACGGAATTGTCGGACCCACTTTTTTCGTCTTCGCTATCATCGTAATGTGAACTTTGATCAAAATCTCGAGTTCGATTTTTTTCCAAATGCAGAACTTGCCCTATAGTACCTAAGTATATCGCAAGTAAAAAATATTTATAAAATTTAGAAAAAAAATCGTATGGCAGGTACCGTTATTTTTGGTCTTAAAAAAACAGAAAAAAACGTCCGGGGGGAAAAAATTAAAACCCATAACTACCAAGTTTGAAGAAAATCGGCCGAGCCGTTTAGGCTGTAGTCGAACCGACAGACAGACAGACAGAATTGCGAGACACACTTTTTTGGTCTTCGCTATCATCGTAATGTCAACTTTGATCAAAATCTCGAGTTCAATTTTTTTTACGAATGCATAACTTGCCTTTAGTACCTATAAGTCGCAAGTAAAAATCTAAATCTTTGGTGTTTTGTTTGATTGATTTTAATGAACTTAGAATCTTCCTTAAATTGATTTCGATAGACACTTCTGTTCTTTCTAAGAAAAGAATTGAATTCCTTTACTAAATTATGTACACACTTACCTATAATGAGGACTGCTCAAAAAGTACAACAGCCAAAAAAACCTTGCCTGATATTTTAACCATGTACCAACCTATGTACCTAACCTTTGTAATTGTAACATGTAACATTGCTTGATATATTGCTGGAAACCGTGGGATAAAACCTTTCGGGACGTAAATCTTCTAAACTCTAAGGCAAACTCTTCGATATAAACTTTATGCCAGAGGATATGTAAACGAGTTCACTGAACAATCTCGTATGTTCCCATTTATCCCGGTTTTATGAGCTGCACCTTTAAATTCTTTGGTTTATTTCATTTTGTCCCCGCCGAAAACGATGACAATCTTTGACGAGACATCATGACGAAATGTTCTCGCCAATGTCAGCACTAATCTGACGTCTTCAATCGAACGACAGAACCTTGAGCTTGAAGAGTGCACACACTGTTTGTCGTTTGTGTTTGTTTGTTTTTTTTTTTTTTGTAAATGTCAAGAACGTAGTTCTCTTAATTAAGATTTTTTTTTCAATTTTGTGATCGCTCTCATTCGTTCTCCGATGGTGGCATTCTTAGATCGAAGTCCTGATATAGTCCAAGAGGTGCATCCACCCACGCATCAGCACCATGACAACTTTTCGACGACACAATCAGCCTTGAGAGATTATGTTAGAAGATGATTCCGCATGTCATCGTCTGCATACAGGTTTTTGTGGAGCGCATCCTGTGTGGGATTCCTTTCACCCAATCTCTGTGGCATTTGGAGTGTATCGGTACCACGAGATAGCCTGTCAAACTTTGGCAACTTAAGATATCGCGAGGGCGATTCATTGTTTTAGCCCGGCCAACGCAAGACTTTTTAAGAGATATGGATTTCACCAGCCTTCAACGCTTTCGACTGAGGAGTATTGGGATCCGTAGTCAATAATGTTGTGCTCCTGCAGTAGGAAGAGCAGCTTCAGCAGCTAAACCAAGCAGCAGCATTATGCTACTATCAGCGGTTGTATCTTTGGCTAAATGCATGTTTTTTGTGTTGGGCTTATCTGGCGAAGCAGTCAAACTCATTTTCGTTCACTGGATTATTTAACGTCCACAAGTCGCGTTTGTATAGTTAGCCTGGACCTGGGCAAGCCACCAACCGATGGTGATGGTGAGCTGCTGCCGCCTGAGAATTTCTTGCCGCAGCCGCTCGCCGAGCATGCTTTTTTCCATGTTGGGTGTGAGCCGATAGCGACTGGATGGTGGCAGTGGGCCTCTCTGCTAAAGGTACGAGTACTACCCCGGTAAGGTAAATAGTTTTTATATTCGTAGAACGTATTAAGTCATATTGTTATGTGTGCTTATACTTTTTTCAGGCTCATGGTTGTTGGCACCGAAATAAGTCTCTCCTTTTTGAGGTGTGAAAATGTGTGAACATTGTGCAACTAGCCGGGGAAGTAGGTATGCAGGATTCACATACAAAGCATTAGTTGGGTGGGTCCGTTTAGCTTTAAAGATTTTTTGTTTTTCATTTTATGTAGGTGCAACGTACCCTTTTTAAGAATTGCCCATGGCTTATAGACACTAAGAAATCGAAGCGCATAACTTTTTAACCTATTTGTTTGTTGTTTACTGATTTATCTATCTTATAGATGAATGACAAAGTGTGAGGTCAGAATTGTGTAAAAAAGGTCTGAAATTACTTGTAAGCCAATGGATAGATGATTGTGTAAGCACATAACATACATATACATGTGGGCTTGTGATTGAAATGTGAGAACAAATAAGATAAGATTTTGAGTAATGTTAGATTTAATTTATTTGCTGGTTTCTTAAGTTTATTGAAGGTTTTTTGAATTTTGGTGATATATTTTTGAAAGTACATACACCAATGTATGAAATTTCTTATAGCTTAACTTGTTTGGTATTAACTTATTTCAGCTTGCGTATAAAATTATAGACGCCGAATGTGAGTAAAACTGTTGCGAAAAATCTGGTATCGATCACAACAGTTTGAACTTAGCAGCTTGCGGATTGGTCTTCTGAGACGCCTTCAGCGATTTGGATACAAGATTGACATTTTACTCAATGAGGTTAAGAAATACATAAGCACATTTAAGAGTCAAAAAACTGAAATCTAAGTGGCAATCTAATATCGCGCAAGAATTTAAGAAAACATTCCAAACTATTCAGACAAATTCGACGATTTCAAAAAATGCATCAATAATCCTATCTGATCACCAAAAGCAAAACATCTAACACAGAAAAACTAAAGCTATCTAAAGATTGTTGTCAGTAACAACAACAGGTCTATGAAAAGGTGGCTTATGACTCAAAAAATTATTTTTCACTTTTTTTTTAGTTAGGATAATTTTTGGACGCTCTTTCACATGGTGAAAACCAGAAAGTCCTAACTTGCTTAGAAGTGTACTAAAAATGTAGAGAAAGAAGAGCGCAAATGAAAGAAAAACAGAATTTTATTGAAGATCCAGAATCAAGATAATACATGGAATTGAATTAACTAACATAATTTGGAGCAAAAGCAACACTGTATCTCAATTGGTCACTTGGTGCCCTTGAACAACGAGAGATACAGGGCAATTGGAAGGAAAGAGAACAACTACCAGCTTTAACAACTGATTTATCGAAATTTCGTTTTTGAGTCATAAGCCACCTTTTCTTAGACATTATATTGTAAATGTTATGTATAACAGCCCTTTAAACTAGCAATCTCATTTAATGAAAATAATTATTGTCTGATAATCGTTTGAACAAACATTTTTATCACAATCAGATGTTTAGGATATTGTAAGACTAATTTGAAATTGTCGGATGACATAGCTTATGACATCTGGAAGTTGCTGCCGATATCTTTATTGGCTAGGTGCGAACACGAAGTTAGGCTTCATTAACAAACACACATCCGCTTCAGTCAGAACCTTTAAAAGCAGCTGTCAGCGGGCTGTCGTGGATTTATACACACAAGTCAGAACTTATAATTTCCACCACTGAATAAGAAATTTGTTTGTAATTTTTAAAATCTTATTACATTTCTAAGGGTATGTTCAAAAAATATCAAAACAGTGGAAACAAATTTTCATGTGCTCACCTTGCCTTTATTAATCACTTGCGACGTACCCAGGCTTTGCAAAGGAACGACTTATTATATTCCGGCGGAATGATCGGGAGGTCATGTGACTAAATCTTAGCTGATATCAATAGAAATGGTACAGTGCCTTGCAACGTCCCAGCCATCACCGCTCACAGTTCCTCAGTATAGCTATTGTATACATTGTATGGTAAACACCACACAGTGTTGCAGTAGACTATACATAGTAATATCGAATAGATTGCGGTTGTTAACTTTATTTGTACAGGAGCGGATCAGTGTGATTTTTCGTTTAGGCATAACACTAATGGTAAATTGCATTGCGAAGTTTTTTGATGTCCAAAATTAATTACCTGCATAGAAAATTGTCTAGTTTTGGTTTTTTTTTGTGTTTGTGTATTGCAATGGCTGGTAAGTTTTGTGTCGAGTATTGTAACATTCGGGGGCTCCGAAAAAATTTCTGTGCTGTGTACGTTCACTCTGTTTTAAACAGGCCAGCTGTTTTGGGGCTAAGTGAAGCCCAGGTTGGTGAAAACACCGATCATACGGAATTTAACCTACATGGGTATAGTTAAGTGCCATTATTCAGTATAAATACAAATTTTAATTATAAGTGGATCAAATTCACTGTTCAAAGGCGCATCATTCATACATGTTTTATTTATCGCAGTTCAAGTTTCGATGCCCTGTCCGACTCTATCCATAGAATTGTTTCCCATTTTTCGCATTTTCTTCAATTCTTCGTGGCTGCGCTATTCTGATCAGACAACATCCGAAGGAAGGCATGTCGAGGTTTTTGCTGAGCTAAACAATCCGACTCAGCTTGTTGACGAGCCAACTCGGATTCCTGACGTTGCAGGTCAATCTTCCAACACTCTAGACTCGTTCCTAACCTCTGACCCTGATAAATACACCATAAGTGTTTTATATCCTCTAGGCACATCAGACCATTGTGTCATATCTGCGAATTTCTCGTGTCAACAAACACCAGTAAAAGAAAAAACCCTGTGAGAACCGTTTGGCTGTACGAGAAAGCCAACTGGTATACGGTCTCAACGATTTCTTCGGGAAATTTAACTGGTCACTATGTTTCCTCGATAGTAATGTAGATTCCAGTGCAGATATGGTCTCAAATCTGATTCTTTACGGTATGAGAAATTTAATTCCGAATAGAATAAAATCTATCAAACCGAAAGAAAACTCCTGGTTTGATTCGAGCTGTAACGAGGCTATCAGGGTCAAAGATGTATGTTTCCGTTGCTTTAAAGCCAATCCTACTGAGGAAACCCGGAATAAGTACAAACAAGCTGCTAGAAATACCTGTAACATGCATATACGACGAACTAAATTTTTACAAAAATTACGGCAAAAAATACTTCAATGTCTCAAAGGTAGTAAACATTTTTGGTCATTTGTAAAAAACGTACGAAACGGTACAAAATCCTCAGTTCCAACGCTCGTTTTCAATGACACTCCTGTTGTAAGTTTAATAGATAAAGCCAATTTGCTTGCAGCACAGTTTGCTGTTACTTCGACACTACCAGAGAGTGTCATGATTCTTCCTGTACTTGAGAGCGTAAACGATTTTATGGGACGAATCTTCTTTCGCACTCGTGCAGTTGCTAGAATACTAAAAGATCTTGACATTCACAAATCCGCTGGCCCAGATAGTATCCCTGCTATTGTTCTGAAGAGGTGTTCTTCGACGCTGGCAAAACCACGGCGTAAGCTTTTCCATCTATCCATCTATCTTGCTCTTCAGGTCTCTTCCCGAGTAGATGGAAATCAGCATTTTTCCAGCCAGTCCCTAAAAAAGGCGAATCCTCATCCCCCTCTAACTATCGTCCAATTGCACTTACATCCATTTTTTCCAAGGTCATGGAAACGCTCATCAATTTTCAGCTTAAAAAATATCTTGAAGAACGAAGTTTTGGACGGTTTCAAAGCTGATATTCACAAATATCATAAATGATCTTTTGTCTGAAACTTCTAATGCACTTAACTGTTTCGCTGATGACAGTACCCTCAGCTTTTCGTATTCCTTTTTAGATTCACATCCTTGTCCTTCGGATGTGGACTTCCAACGGCAGCGTATGATAAGCTCATTAAATTCTGACCTTGACAGCATTGTCCAATGGGGAATCAAAAACCGTGTAGAATTTAATGCTTCAAAAACTCAATGCTGTTCACTGTCGCTAAAGCGTAACCCTCCCCCAATGCCTCTTTCTATGAGTGATACTTGCATCGAGGAAACTGAACAGCTTTCAGTTCTAGACATGTGCATCACAGACCATCTTTTGTGGAGTTATAAGTGTTTAGGCTTTCTCCGCCAGCCGATGCAAGAAATTTTTTACCCCATCTGATCTGGTTGTTATATATAAAGCCTTTATTCTTCCGAAGCTCAAGTACAATTCCCATATCTGAGCAGGTGCTCCAAAAACCCACTTGAGTCTCTTGGACAGAATTCAAAAGAGAGCTATACAAATTATAGCGACCGTTGTCTAACTGAAGCATTTGTATCCCTCGAGTACCGAATGTGGAATGCTTTACCCGGCTCAGTGTTTCCCACTCATTTCAATGCGTAGACATTCAAAACCAATGTGCATCGGTATATCTCTTTTCTAATCCTACCCCCTTTTCCTAATTGTTCGCACTGTGTTTAACATTATAAGGGTATTCATAACCCCTTGAGTGCGCGTATAATATAAAAAAAAAAACCAGCTAAGAAAATACATTTATTCAAGCCAAATGCGAATCTATGTTTCTTTTGTGCAAAAAAGCAAACGAAAACTCAGTGTATCCGATGACTGGGCTTATCTTAAGATTTCCTGAAAATTTCATTAAAATTGGTCACGATGTCTTAGAGTTAGGAGATAGGAAACACATACATACACATATCGATTTTCATATACAAAAATTTATTTTTTGTAGAAAAAAAAAATTTAAGGACTTGGAAAAATACTTTTTTTTTATAAATGTCCCTCAATTCAGCAGAAGCCTAAGAGCAAGCAGTCGAATGCTGACGAACCTGCTCTTATGTTTTAGAGACTTAAAATTAAAAAAAAGTGCTCTTTATAAAATAATGAATTTTATAAACATAAATTATAAATTTTTTAAAGGTTCATTTCATCTTTAACAGTTAGAGCTAAAAAAAGGAGTGACATGCGATTTTGTATACAATCATAATCCCTTGAGCGCGTGAAGATTATAAAAAAATATGAACTTTTTCAAGCACACAAATTTTAAATCACTGGTGTAATTTAGAAAAAAATAAGTTTGTACCATATTAAAAATTATTTTAACCTAAATTAAAATAGATTAAACCCAATTAAAAATGATATACTAATAGTTTAAATCAATTTGCGTTTGAGTTACATAAATTTATTAAAATATTGTTAAATAAATTTGCAAAATAGTGTTTATAAGTTTTTCAAATGGGAACATTTAGATCTTCTTTGTCGCGGCATTATTAAATTAAATAAATTACACTTTCGCGACGTAAATATTTATATAATGTACTGACTCTGACTAGATTGACAGGATAATCTGGAATGATTCAATGAGATCAATCGATTTGACGTTTGTTTTTAAATTAAGTCATTTGTTGTATATTTAGGTAGCCTGATATATGTATTTTCCTTAGTTTACACAAAATAAGTTCCTGAACTGACATTATTCTATATTTTTAAAATTTAAAATACGCCATTGTCCTAATATTGTGGATATATCTTGTCGATTCGAATACGTAAATACATTCTTCAACTTGAGACAGTTACGAAACCCATGAACATTTTGTATGGGAAAATGTTTTTTCTTATATTTTATTTTCTCGACAATTTTTAATAGTTATTCTGCTCGGGACGGAGACAAACACAACAAATCAAAAACCATTAAAATCGGTCCAGCCGTTTTCGAGTTATAAGTGCTCGAACAAACCCGACTTTGTTTGTACATATATTGAGATTAATTACTGGATTGCACGAATTTGCTCTTATATAAAAGTACATGCTTTTAAATTTAAAAATTGCTTTTAAATAAATATAAACCATGGTTTTAATTAGAGAAAAGAAAAGTTTATAAGAAAGTCGAAAGTGAAGAAACGGTTCTTGATCTGATATGCAGACAGACAAAACCAGGATCGCAGCTATAGGTAGCGAACACTGGCAGGCAGCGAAGCTAGACATTCCTCACAAACTAACTGTCATAGTTTTAGGGACCAGCGGGAAAAAGAAACAGTCTTCTGTTTCCTCTATAAATGCCCTGCTTTGACCAAATTAAGAGCACAATAATCAGCAAGGGAATTTTTGTACGACATTGACTTTCGGAAATGAAGATCAAAGACTTGATATACATATCTTTTCTCAATGCGACAAAATAGCTCTAGGACGAACTTCGGTTATTTCTGTGCATGCCCTCCGTTTGATTCTTAAGCTCCCAAGCTAGAGGTGTGAGGGTTTTGCGGAAATTTACGGTGCGGGGTGTCTAATTGGATACTGCTTCAGCAGCAGCACAAATGTCGTATGAGTGTGGTGCTCCGGTTGAGTGGGTGATCTAAATTCTGGATGATTGTGCAGAAGCTTTCATCTTTTTGAACACAATCCAAACTAGATGACTCACACTTCAGTGCTAATTGGGCCATAGGGCTAGGCTGCCAGTGGTCGATCAAGTGATCAAGTTTTTTCAAGAAATTAACGGACCAAAATTATGTTCGTAGTAGAGGCTTTTTCGAAATCCTCACCACTATCAAAACTTGATTGCGTAGTTAACATGGTATATCACCCATCGTTCTGAAGAAATGTTCTACCACATTGGCAAAACCACTGCACAAACTTTTTTATCTTTCTTATTCTACAATCGCACTGACGTCCCTTTTGTCTAAGGTCATGGAAACACTGATCAATCGGCAGCTTAAGATATATCTTGAAACACATAATCTTTTTAATGACCACCAATATGGTTTTCGCAGTAAAGATCCACTGTTGATTTGATGGCATATCTCACTGAAAAGTGGAACCAATCCTTACATCTTTTTGGGGAAAGTAAGATCATTGCGCTTGATATTTCTTAGGCATTCGATAGAATCTGGTATCCTGCTCTTTTATCAAAAATGGGTGCGTTTGGTATCGATTATCTCTTATTCGTTGGATTAGTAATTACCTTTCTGACCGTTCAATTCAAGTCGTTTTAGTTGGTTTCAAGTCTGAAGTCCGTAAAATAAATGCTGGTGTCCCCCAAGACTTTGTTTTGTCTCCGACTCTTTTTATCATTTTTATAAATGATCTTTTTACCGAAACTACTAATCCACTTAACTGTTTTGCTGATGCACCCTCAGCTTTTCATATTCATTTCCTGATTCAATTCCTTGTTCAATTCAATTTGAATGTTGAATTGCAAGGGCAATATATGTTGAGCTCATTAAATTCTGATCTTAATAGCATCGTTATATAGGGTATTAAAAATCGTGTTGAATTTAATACTTGTAAATCTCAGAGCTGTTTTTTGTCATTAAAGCGGAATATTCCCCTTATGCCCCAATTCATGGATATGGAGCTTGCATCATAGAAACTGAAAAGCTATCAATTCTTGATATGTGTATTACTGACCACCTTTTGTGGAATGACCACATATTGGATATTGCTAAAAATGTAGCCAAATGCTTAGGTTTCCTAAGACGATGTAAAAACTTTTTCTCCCCTTCTGATCTAGCCACAATTTATAAGGCTTATATACGTCCTAAACTAGAATACAATTCTCATATCTGGGCTGGTTCATCAAAAACATCTTTACAATTTAATAGAGCTTTAAGGCTGAGAGGTGACAGAGTAATTTCCGAAACAATCGTTTCGATAGAACTTCTTCGAAATGTCTCTTGTCTATCACTGTTTTATCGTTATTTCTATAAACAATGTTCTATTGAAATAGCGAGTTGCATTCCCCCCCTAAAAAAAATTCATCGTAATACTCGTGCCGCAGGGAATGCTCATCAATATACCCTTGAGCCAAACTTTGGACGCACAGTTAAGTACAGAGATTCTTTTTCTCCTACTCAATCCTCCCACTGTTTCCTAAATGCTCGCACTGTGTTCAGCCAACATTTAAAGGGTAGTCATAACAGTTACAGTTCGTATCGCCTTCATGGATTGTAGACTGCATCTCGTCTTGACATCAGATAAGAGATCAAAAAGGATTTTTAAAAGACCATGATTGTCAAAAAGTTGATTGACGTTAAGTCGTAAAACACTTGTTAGTATTTTGCAACTTTGGAAGAAAACATTTTTCAAATCTCACTGTTAAAACCTTTGTTGATCAATTTGAGGAACTAAATATCTAAATATGCAAAAAATAAGTCGTACTTTTAGAGTTCTTGTGGGAAAAGAAGATGTAAGTCATAACATTACCAACAAAGGGGTGGCCGTGGCCCGATGTTTGTGTGCTCGCCTGTCAACCTCAATATCACAGGCTCGATCCCTGCCGTCGTCTATGTCGTCTTTAATTCCATTAAAACCTTCTATAAATTGTCATCAATGGGTTGCTGGTTTACTCATTACATGTTGTTTAGGCATAACACTAACAACATGTGATTGAGTTAAACTAGTATATATGCCCAACAAGGATGAAAAACGAATAAAATAATGCGAATTATAAGGAACATAGAAATAAGACACGGCAATTCTCCGCTTTAGTTCAGCCGCCATCCCTGGAGATACAAAATCTGAGACAACCACCTTCAGTCTCAGAACATCGTGCCACACATCTTTCCTATCCTTCTTTCTCTTCTTTACTTCACGCCCGCGCTGTGTTGAAACATTTAAAGGGTAATCATAATCCCTTGAGCGCGGGTAGATTATAAAAAAAAAAAAAAAAACCAACAAAGCTGGCAGGATTTATATTTGCATCAAGTAGATAACCGCGCAATATAATGGGTGATTTTTTGGGTTTTTTCTTTTTTGCAACACTGCTTTTGACAGCTCACGCACATTTCGTGTTTTGTGTCACTGTCAAACATCTTCAGTTTGGTCTATAATAATTTAACCATGAATCGTCTTACAAACGAACAAATGCTCTGTTAAGAAAGTTCATCGCGCGCTTCTTCCATTTTATGGTCAGTTTAATCGAACTACTGAGGCGGCTATTCGGTCTATTGTGTCTAAATTTCGTACCAAATTTACATTTTTGGATATTAAACTCCCAACACGCTTACGTAGAGTGCGAACTGAGGAAAATATCGCAGCTGTATCGACCAGTGTGAGTGATGACCGTGAATTATCGATTCGGTGCCGTTCGCAGCAATTGGACCTCTGTTACTCCACTGATAAATTTGGTGGTGCAACAGCTCGAAGTGATCCAGGACCTAGTGACTTACAACTCTCAACCATTACTGTGTGCGTGTTACCAAGAACGGAGGGGACCTACAATTTTCTGTCGATTCCGAACGGCTTAGCAGCACTTTCCATGACAAAAGATATACTCTTAGAGGGTTTGTCATTGTCAATTCCTCGCAAGAGGCAGTTTTGTAGATCTGGGTGATCAGAAAAGATCAAGAAAAGCTGTAGGTTATTTTAAATTAAAGAATTATGCAGTCTTAATATAATTTAAAATTGTTGTTCTCTTGTCAATTTCTATATTAGCATATTTTATAGTAACTGATTCAATATCTCCCCATTAAAAAATTCCTAATTTAAAGAATAGAGAAAATAAATTTCAACGTCTGTAGTCTTTACGTCAAACTGAACGATGGCAGCATAGACCTCCAGTACAATTATCTTTTAACTGGGATTCACTCGCACTACATACATTGAACTTACCATCACCCACTGCTTCTTGTGTATATGTAGCTGCTGCAGATGGGCTTCTGTGGCTGTGTTAGGAAGAGTAGGTCGCCTTACCGCTTATCTATCATCTGTTGCAGCAAAAGTTTCAACCAAGTGCTATCCACATCTTGTGTTCAGGCCCAGCAAGTTAGTATTGCCGCACACCACCCGCGCCCGTCGCCACCGCCGCACCGCTAGCCAACGACAGCAATCACAGTACTAACCAAACAGTTTGTCTGACCGTTGTTATTCCTTTCCGATTCTGAAGCCCAAAAAAAACCAAGGTTTTGCCGGGATCTCTACAATTTCTAGGATATATATGTCCACTAATTTGAAAAACAATTTCCGTAATTACACATCGGATGAGTAAGGTCGGCCTAAGTGTACCGAGTGCGAGGATATCATCCTCCTACTTCTCTTCGCCTTCCAATGCGACTTTATACGTATACTGCTCAAGCAATGACTATACGTGCTAGTATATAGAAATAGTTCGCTAATGCAGTTCGTGAAATTATTTTCTTTTATCCATATGGCTGCAGTTTATGTGTGTGTAAGTGCTTCATCGGACCAAATTGCACTAATCGTCCGCGACCTAAGCAAATTATTGTAAATACGCCATGAAAGCAATTGTACGGTGACCAGCATCCAGTGCACCGCACCAGCTACAATATCCTGGGAAGCCATATTGGACTGAGTTGTAGTTAGACAGCATTAGCAGATTGGCAGCGATTAGCAGCGGTATGTTGTTAGTCTACAAGAAGTGGGAATTGTGTGAAAAAAAGGTTAAGAAGTGGAACAATATGTGTTTGCACTGGGCACCCTGATCTGATGTTTACGGCTGCAGTTTGTTCTAAGGTGCTTTACCATTCTTGTTATCAATGATTTGTGATTTTTACTACCAACTTGCTAATAATTTTTATTTTTGTTTAACTTTTTGCTATGAAAAACTGTGGTTAATGTGCCAAAAGACCAATGAAACCAATAGGCAAAGGTATACTTCCAACGATTTAAGAAAAAGATTAAAAAATCTTGCAACCCTGGTCTTCTTCAGAATTAATTGTTTTATTGGTTTTAAAATGGCAGTCTTACATTCGGAAATGATAAACATAAAGAAATGATTTTTTTTTAATTTGAATAACTTTGAAAGACTTGAAAATTTTCACGAAGTCAAAATTTGCTTGCAGAAGTATATCCGAGACTTGGTTCAAAGCTAATTTATCTGACATCCTATGTGGATTGAAAGGCCATGATCTATTTCGTGCTGATAGAAGTAATCCAAGAGGCGGAGGGGCGGCCATTTATATTCGTAGTTCTATAAAACATAGGTTTGTTGTAAGATCTAATGATTCTGCTTTAGTTAATTATTGCTTCGATTGATTCTAAAAAATGTTTGGTAGGTGTTGCTTATAGACGATAGACCACATCAAAACATTGACTTCTCGCCATTGTTCAGTCAATTGGAAAATATATCATCAAACTTTTCCGAAATTGTTTTATGTGGTGACTTTAACTGCAATTTACTTAACAGGAGAAATGCCAAGATCATTTTATGAGAAAATGAACTGCCTAGGTCTCAAGACGAATAATTATAATAAATCCTACTCATTTTACAAACAATGGCGCTACGCTTTTAGATTCATTCTTTACCGATAAAATTGAAAATATGCTAATCTATGATCAGCTTTCAGCAAATGCTTACTCTAAACATGATTTTGTTTTTGCAACTTTTAAAATTATCCCTCGGATAGTAACTACGACATTTGAATATCGCGATTTCAAGAACATTAATTTGGCTCAGTTGGAAGAAGACATCTACCAGATTCACTGAAAACACATTTATTCTATGTTTTCCGCCAATGAACATGTAATGTTTTTACAAAATTCAATTTACAATTTATTTGAAAACATATTAAGTTAAAGATAAAAAAGTGAATAATTATCAGAATTCGTGGCTTATACAAGAAATACAGACATTGATTAAAAAAAGGGACTTATCTTGCAAGCAGTGGAAACGCTTTCGATTACCAGATTTTCACAACACATTTCGCGATTTTCGAAACAAAGTGAATATAAAACTAAGAGAAGCCAAAATACAAGTTTACTCTAATCACCTAAGTAAAGATCTGCCCTCAAAAACGCTTTGAAAAAATATTCAGGATCTCGGATTTGGTCGCTCAGGAGAAAAATACCCCGAAAACATTAACCCTGATGTTCTTAACGTAGATTTTGCAAAAGTTCAGTCCGCATCTCAAAACGCAGTTGCCCCAATGAACAAGGAAAACTACAGTCTTTAAGAACTATTTTTAACTCCAGTGTGTTGAAGACGTTGATGTAGTTGCCAGTATATTGAAAATAAAATCCAAAGCCATAGGTTTTGATGAAATGCATCCTCTATTTATTAAGATGATTCTACCGCATATACTTCCTTGTCTCACACATATTTTTAACACAGCTATTATGATTTGTTCTTTTCCCGACTCATGGAAATCCGCCAAAGTTATTCCTTTTATAAAGAAAACCTGCAACACGCTTATTGCCAACCGAATACAGGCCTATTTCGATCCTTCCATTTTTATCAAAAGCCCTAGAAAAACTATTACATAATCAAATCCCCAGTTTTTTTAAAAATAACAATCTATTATGTGTAAATCAATCAGGTTTTCGGAAAAATCACAGTTGCATATCAGCTGTACTTAAAGTGACGGATGATCTAAGGTGTGCTATGGATACGAAGTTTGTATCATTCTTAGGATTGCTTGACTTTTCTAAGGCCTTTGATACGGTCAACCATAGTATCCTTATTTCAAAAATGAAATGTCAATTTCGGTTTTCTGAATCAGCTGCGAATTTTATGCTGTCTTACCTCTCCGGAAGAAGACAAGCTGTAGTAGTCGGAAAACATATCTATGCTTTCTTGGATCTTTTTTCTGGTGTCCCCCAAGGGTCGATACTTGGACCTTTGCTATTTTCTGTGTGCATAAATGACCTCCCTATGCAAATTCAGCATTCGTCTATTGATTTGTATGCACAGATTCGTCTTAGTTGTAAATTGGGTATGATCGAAAATGGAGTTGAATTGCTAAATAATGATCTTGAAAGTATCTTACCATGGTCTGAAGAAAATAATATGAGAATAAAAAATCAAAATTTTTAGTTATCTACAAACAAAAACTTGAGCTCAGTTATTTTCCTCCAATACGCATTGGTAATCAGGATATAGAATATGTCGAAAAGGCAAAAAACTTAGGAATTTGGTTTGATTCCACAGTTGGGACTACCATATACAACGTATCGTAAGTAGCATATATGGATGCCTCCGTAGTTTTTCCTTTACTGAGTAATTCACTCCACTAAACATAAGACTTTGTTTAGCAAAAACTTTAATAATGTAATGCCAATAATCACTTATGGCTGTAAGATATTTTGCACTCAGAGTTCGGAATCTAAACGATACTTAAATGTTGCCTTTAACATCATAGTCCGCTAAGTATATAATCTTAAACGTTTTGATCATGTATCTAATTTCAACAAAAAAATGCTAGGAAGTTCCTTAAGCGGATACTTAAATTTCATCACGCTAAAGACTTTGAACAATAAAATAATAAAGAAAGAACCATCATATCTATACAAAAAAATCGTGTTCTCCAGTTCGAACGATCTTTTGTATTTATTCTTTGTTTGCGCTGTCAGGTTATGGAACTCCCTACCTTTGGACTAGAGATGCCGCGAATAATGACTTGGCCGAATACCGAATACCGAATATTCGGCCACACTCGTCGGCCGAACATTCGGCCAACGAAACGATGTGTTATGTACCTATCTCATACGTGACTTTTGACGAGGCACACTATTCACACATATTCTGAAACTCGTATTTATGACTCTTATTCGATTACTACAGTCGTATGCAATGTTTTTCGTTTCCCAATATTAGAACAAGTGAAGTCGGATGTTCGACTCCTGGAATAACAACATACGACTGTAGTCGAATACGAGTCATAAATACGAGTTTCAGAATATGGATGCGATTCTGGGAATGTTTTGAGGAAGTTGCTATAGACAAAATGATAAAAATTTTGAAAAAACTGCCATTGAAAACAAAATAGATTTTTTTAAAGAACTTTTTGACAAGATCGGATGGCAGACCCTTACAAGTGGTGGTCAGCAAATACAAAACAACTGTTTCCCAATTTGACAACATTTGCCGAAATCTACTTCTCGTCTCCTGGTACAAGTGTATTAGTGAGAGGTTATTTGCAGAAGCTGTAATTGATTTCGAATATAGACGTTACATAAAACGTATGCTACCAACGAATGCTGAAAAAGCTGTTTTTATTCACCACAACTTACCATTAGTAGATTTTAAATACTAAAATAAAAAAATTTAATAAAAATACAACATTTTTTGTCAGATAATAAATCTGTTTTTATTCTCCATTTAATATTCTGTATTCGGCCGAATATTGAATATTGAATAGGCCGAATACCGAATAGTGGCCGAATATTCGCGGCATCTCTACTTTGGACATACGAAAACTACGAGGAACTTTGCTTTTAAATAGTGTTCCATTAAGGTATTTGGCTGAAAATTATTGAAAATTTCTGAAATTATTTTTTTTCCTTGAAATCCGTGAAATAGTAAATATTCTGGCAAAATTGTTTATTTAATTTTTTTGATAGCTTGTGAAATAATAACCTTCTGTTAACACGTAAAATATACGAGTAAACTAAATTATCTTAGGTCTTTAAAAAATGGCTTGTTATTAAAATTTATTTTATAATGTAATTTAACTTTTGCTATAGAAGACTTTTGTCTAAATAAGTAAATAAAATAAATACCTCAAAAACACTAGAAGTTTGCGATTGCTTAATCATCTAAAGGAAACATTTCTCCTTTTGATTCGCCCAAGATACCAAGATACAATTGTCCACTTATTAATAAGCCAGAATTATCAACGACTTTTTCTTATGTCATAGTTTTAATCTATGTCATTACTAAATAAAAACTTCTTTTTTATTTTTTATTTTTTATTTTTTATACAATACGGACTTCTTTCGTTTCCGAATTCCAGTATCTTGTACGTATAGAAACTTAAATTTAGTCTGTTGATGGATTCCCAGCAAAAGATTTTTCCGGGGGTACTGCCTTTTGCGAGGAAGTGATATGGGCAAATCTCAGAAACTTTTGACTTTCGTGTAACTTTGAAATTAAGTTACTTCATAGTCATATTTTTTTACTCTATCTCTGATAATTTTTTCGAAAATATAGTATTACAGTATAAATAAAGTTATTTTCCACATTAAGAATTTTTTCTTTACCTATAGAACGAGTAAAAGGCAAAAAGTATAAGAAAAATACAAAATTTTATATGTTACTATTAAAATATTTAAAAAGTTTAATGTTCTTACGATTGAAGCATCTGATTTTAGTTTGTTAAACTCAAATGGGGTTCATAAGAGACTTTGAAAATCAAAATTTTTTATGAAAAAAAAATTATGTGCTTTGCTTAGATTTATGACAGTGTTTGTCAGAAGTTTCGGTACTACAATTCCGAAAAAATCATTAAAATCTGGTACGTCTCTTATCATTTACACAGCATGCTTTGCACCGATTTCTAAATTACATATTCATATTCTATAGACAAAAATGAATAAATTAAGCTTTGGTAGAGGTGTGTGCTAAAATCGCAACCTGGTTAAAATAAGCTTATACTGAATTAAAAGAGTGCGAAACTTTTTTTTTTCAAGACATTTTCAGCTAGCATTCTAAAAAAAAAGCAATATTTCCCGTTCTTAACTATTGTTCCTTCTTCTAAATCATACTAAGAAGTGTACGTTTTGTCGCTGACGCTACATATTTTATGAATCTTTAAAATTCAGTAGTTAATTACAAAGAAAAATCATTGATATTTTTTATACATTACTTTTTATGCAGAGACAAATTTTATTGATAAAAATTTTGAGTAAAATTACGTGTTATTTTTAATTAAAAGCTTCACTATAAAATGTACATATTTAGAAAAGTGAACAAACTTTTACTTAAATATAAATCATAAATTAAATTTTTATCATTTGTTATAAAACATTAAAAATTTCTATATTAATTTGAAATTTCGCGCTCACATATTTTCTGTAGTTCAAATATTAACGAATGCAAACTAGGGCAGTGAGAAAAGTGAAAGAAAATGATCCTTATCAATAACAGTCTTATAAACATAGGTATAAACAACTTACGTCGAACGTTATTGTGGTATCAGTAGTCTTTGTGACTCGGCCACGTAAAGTCGTTTCGTGTTACTGTTTCGATAGTTCAACGTCGCACTATGGGACCAAATGATGAAATCCATCTCAAAAATGGTTTTTGGTGAATTTCGTAATTTGAAAAATCTAATGATGGGAGTATATACTAGAAATAGGGTTCTTCCTAACACAGTAAATTTTTTGTATCTTACTTTTGTTCTAGGTACCTAAAATTACCGTTAAAAATGACATTTCGATATTTTTATTTTTTAGAATTATTGGAAGTGAGAGTTTGAAGTCAATTATTTCGTATTTTTCTGAACAGAATGTATAAGTATTATACCTTTTTGAAAAGCCCAAGCCCTCTTTTTTACAAAACAGTTATATTTTTTTTAATTAAGTTCACCAGTAAATTAATAAGAAAATGAGTAAGGTGCAGTATATTTTTCATTTTTTTGTTTTCAATTGAAGTTTTCTCTGTTAGCTCCGGCTGCCTCCGTTTAGTTAATGGCTGTTTAGTATTCCAAAAATATTCTAAATTTGGAAGAAAAAATAAAAACTTTCGCATTTTCATGCATTTTTGTTTAAGAAGAAAAAACGTATGATGAGGAAGAAAAATAAGTTTTTAGAATAAAAATTCGTATTCTTATAACTTTATTGTTAAGCGATGACAAAAATTAAAATTTGGCAAAAATGTGGAACGTTTATTGATGCACATAAATGTGTATTCCAAAAAGTTTTAGACCATTATTTTATTACTTTTAGCTCAAAATTTCAAAAAAATTGTTATTTTTTGTCAAAAGTTAAAAAATATAACTGTTAAAACATGTGCAACACATTTTCTTAAACATCATATAAGTGACTATGTTTCCACAAAATTTATAAGTTTTTATCATTTATTTCCAATATTATTAAAGTTCTAAATTTTATTTTTAGAATAAAATATTTTTTGTTTTCCAATTTTAAACTTCCTTACTCATATTTATATTAAAAAAAATCATAATTAAATAAAAATAAATGCCAAGCATTTGAGGGTGGGAAGGGGTGTGTGGTTTATGGTTGCATATAATACAAATGTAGGTACATAGTTATAAATAACACAAACATTGTTGGACGAGGCTTAAGAACTTTTAGACATTAATTAATATACCTAGTAATAAGGTGTACTTTTGAATTCATTTTTTTTGTCCAAAGGGCGAAAAACTTTCATATATCAAAAAGGGGCGTGGCAGTACACGGATTTTACTAAAAATAAATAACACTTTTCATAAACTCACTTCTTCATATAAAACTTAATTTCAAAAATGCCTGCTCTTAATGAACTTTAAGCTGAAAATAAAAACAGGGGAGTGAAAGTAGGCGGGAAAGTGGGCAGAAAAAATATACATGCGATATCTTAAGTTTGAAAATCCTCAAAAACAAATTTTCGGCTTCCTGTTCACTAAAAATAAGAAAATAACAAAAATCTGAAAAACATGGGTGTGGTAGTGGGCGGATTTTACAAAAAACTACTTTCAAATGTTTTCACCGGTAAAAGAAGAAAACAAATTTCATCCAAATTGTTGCAATAATTCTTGCTCCAACAAATTTTTCCCATATAAATGAAACAAAATCTACAAATTTGTTATTTTATTTTATTAAAAAAAAAAAATAAAATAATTTATTTCTATCTGAAACGTTTTAATATTTTAAATTCTTGGTTATACAAGTATAAGTGTGCAAAATTTCAAAAAAAAATATTGAGAAACGAAAAAGTTATGGATTTTTGAGATGGTTTGCACTTGGTCCCATAGTGCGTCGCCGGAAAATGAGTGAGAATTTTTTAAGCATTCGTTAATAAAAGAGGAACACCATCAATTATATTTTCTGATGTAACAATTGTGCTATAAACTTAATTTTAAAGGTGTGCTTAGTTATTTTATCTTTACGCGTTTTCAAAAGTTTAAAGTCAAGTTTCTGAGATTTGCCCATATATCCTCCAAGAGTATCTGTTGTCAAAAGTGCTTTCATTAGATCGATCGAACTTAGCAGAAAATATTAATTCCCCTTCATTTCTGCCGGTAAAATGCACCTGGTAATTGTAAAGGGTTGTAAGTGACTATGCTCCTGTTCGCCAATAGCTGTTGTGTGTGCCTACAACCTTTGCAAGTTAAGTAAAGAAATCTAGGGTTGAGTCACCCATTAGGACTGATTCTATTAATGTAAGGTGGATTGATTTGATAGAGTGAATCAACTATGTATCCATAGCCTGAAAGGTAAGGAATATTACGTAAGCTAATCTGACAAACTTAGAAAAGAAGTCAGTTAGGATTTTCATTTACTATTTGTTTTGATGAAAAAAAAAAATGGTGACAGATGAACCGACATGGGCGCCCTCATATCTCTGTTATGGCTTACTGGTTTCGAATGTTAAGTAAAGGCCTTTTAATGGGTCTGGGTGTTAGACAGGAAAAGTCTCGAATAATGATTACCCACACATAGTATTGGTCCTTTCAAAAAGTTAATTGTGTTAGAGTGTCATTCAGAGGTTCTTGGGTTCGATTCTCAGCCGCTGCATAAATGTTTTTTAAGGGGTGTACTGCCTCTTGCGAGGAAGTGACAAATCCTCCAAAGTTTATCTCGCTATGAAAAGTGTGGCGAGTGTGAGAGTTGTAATGTAAGTTGGTCTAAACTAACTATACGAGACTTAACGGCCTATAATTTTTTTTCTCTAAATAGCAACAAGACCTGGAATATCAAAGGCTAATGTGAAAGGAATGTGAAAAGACTTTATAAGCCATGTGTTAATCAGAATTTTGGGTCTATCCTTGCGCGGTATAATTCAGATATTCCTCCAATCAAAGACAAATCGTGGATAGGATGAAGTATGGCGAAAAGAGAAGTTTATCACTGCTTCCTCTAAAATAATGCACATGGAATGGTGCTGGTCACTGGTTAAGAACTAAAATTTTCGACTTTAAATCTATAAATTATCGCCTTTTGTGATCTTCACTGAAATCACTTTTTAAAACATATTCTTTATACACACAAACGCCCAAACGGGCGAAGCTGATTAACCTTTTAAGAAGTTATTTTAGAACTTCATTGTCGGAGCCTACCAAGCCCGCCCAGAAAATCATGTCAAAGTTGTGCTAGGGTATTGAAGTCCCTGAAAGTTAGAGCAGAGTCTTCATAAAATTATAACAGGTAATGACTTCTGATGGACTTTACAGCAATTCTTAGGAAGACTGCACCGTAGATCACCGAATACATGGAAACAAGTTGATGTATTCAAGCAGCATTTTCAATAGCTTCTAAATGAACTCCATGTAAAGCCAGTAATATGGTATTAAAATAATGGAAATAACCTCCTTCAAGTCAATGAAAAACCAGTTCCAGCCACCAGTGTGAAAGATGTAGTCTTACCTAAGAAATAACTTTAGAACAATAAGGTCTAAGGATCTGATGGCTTGCTAGCAAAGCTTTTCAAATATGGAAGTGGTTTTTAATTTACTTGCCACGTATATCCTTAATAAATGCCGCATATAAGTAAAGATTTAAAGTGCTGGGTGAGGTTCTTAAGCCGTTCTTTAACACTTTATCGGTGTGTCTTTCAGTCAGGCAAATTCTAGAAAAGATCATCGAATTTGAAGTCGATCAGGTGAATGTGTTGAGTCCTTTTCGTCAACTTTAAGGCTTTATATGAAAGTTTTCCAAGAATGCAGGGAAAATTGATCGCGTCGCAACTAGAAACTATTGAATCCGAACAATCCTAAATATGAACTGCGAAGGGTAGTCTTTAATAATGGGGACACTGTCTTCAATTAAGCTGTCCATCTGTTGAAGTATGTGAACTATATAGACACTTTTTCACGGTGATTGGCACTCAGGCGAAACTTGTTGGTCTTGAAGTAAATGCGGACAAAGCCAAACAAAAAAACAAAACAAAAAAGTGTATGTACATGCCTAAATGCTAAATGAAAGCAAAAACTCTAATTATAAACACTAAGAACTGCACCTAGGATATCTTGGTACTTGGGTTTGCAAAACAAATGAGTTCAAAATTCCTCACGGATAAGAACTGGACGATAAGCAGAAATGGATAGAAGACTTTGGGCTCTTTCGAACAAAAATTCTTCTACGGAATTGATGAGAAGATAAAACCGTGAACTCTTCAAGCTTTTCCAAGGTTTGGATTTAGTCTGGAAAGTCAAAACACGTTGAATATATTGGCTCGGCTACATAGAGTGAGTTCACAAAAATGTTCTTGCCAGTAAAATCTTTGATTCATAGATGGAACCTCATAAGAACAAGCCTAAGTGGATGCAACAGCACTTGGTCTAGATGACTGGAAGCAGCGTGGTCAGATGGAAAGTTGCCATGTCTCGGTTAAGTAAGTAATAATATCAAGCACGGCAGTAACAACAATCCAGTTTTCTGCTCCCTGGGTAGAAAAAGTACAGTGTTAAACAACATCCTGGCACTTAAGTCCAAAATGAACCGAAGCCTCTTTACGAAGCTACATTACATTACATATTACACTACTCTGTAGATAAATCTACGAAGTAGAGACACTGAAAGCACTGGCAACTGAGACCATCGGCCTAGATATTGCAACAGAGAGACACACACAGAAACAAAGAGCAACAGAAGAAACACATGTCAACAGCACATGGTTGGTATTGAACGGTCCTCCATTCAAGTACTAACCACGCATAATGATGCTTGATTTCGCTGATCGATGGGAACAATGCTTTCATCAAAGTCTAGGCCGTTGACATTTCACGAAGTTGATTAAGCTAATCTTCCTAATTGTGGGCTACTTGAATCGCGGTATTCTTCTATTGTGCCATCTCTCGATTTTGGTTGGATTTAAAAAGCCAAAAAATTAGTTTTCATTAGCTCTAAATTAGAACCAACGGCGAGTTAGTCGTAAAGGTGGCGTACAGTTTGTTGTTGTATCTCCTCCACCTCTTGTTTATGCCAAATGTACCAAAAGTCACATGTAGAATTTGCATATATTAAAACATAGTAGTGCGTTTGCATCCACCTTTGCCCCTGGGTTTTGAACTGAAGCACTACTCAATTGACTTTGACAAAAATAAAAAGCAGCAGCTAGCACGACTTATTTTTTGTTTGATATCTTCGTGGGCTTATTGTCTCTTTCAACATATGTCCATATGCATTTTAAAACCTTTTCCAAGCTTAATCTTTCACGAACCGAAGATCGATGCATTTTACTTTTATAAGAGACGAAGAGTGTATCATGCTTGATCTGAATGATGACACATTTACAAACAATTCAACTTCCATTTGACGTCATATGTGCTCCTAGCTTGACTAATCAACCGTATTAATCACCAAATGCCAAGTATAATTGCAAATCTAATGCATTAACAATAATATATGAGTCGGCTTGTTGTGCCTTGTAATCAATTTCCTCAATCAAAACATTAACATATGATTTAGCTTAACCGAGAAACAATTCCTCCAAAATGCATTGATGACTGCAAGCAATTGTGTCATTGTCAAATATGAATCAGGGTTGCACTTGGCAACAAAACGACAACAACAAAAGCGTTCCAACATATCTACTCATCATTCAATCAGCGCCTGCATCGACTAGGTGGGGTTTAAGATATCTACAGGCAATTATCCCCAAACACTGTTACAACATGCACATCAAGGACGAGATTGAAGTGGCTGTTTGGAGCTCAGCTCAATGCGCAATTCATTTGAAATCGCATCTTAACAATTATTTTCCATTTTTCATCCACACCTCTCTCATGAGTCGAGTGTCTCTTTGTATCTAATTACAACAATAACAACAATCCGAAATAGTTACATTCAGCAGATATCTATCGAGGTGCAGGCGCACCTTGTAAGATACACTTTGTATCTTTTTTTGTGCACTCGCAGCGAAAGGAATAGCAATTTGTCTGCAGTTATGTCTATCATTCGGTATCAGCTACAACCGATCGGATGAACTTCCTAGATCTTCTTTCAATTAAATTTGGTATCTGTGAGTGTGGGTGGTGGTGGTTGTTGCATCTTCTACATGTAGATACGTGACAATGCCTTGCAGATATATTCTTTATTTCCCTTCCTCGCACCTTAAACTTCCATTGGAGAGATTTCTTGACTTGTCATTCCCGCCAAAACTTACGTTGTATGTCAACATCAATTTTAAAAGTTTCAGATCCACACAAGATCCGAGATGCATGGGAAAATCTGAGGGAAAACCACTTGCGCACGTTAATTTGCATAAAAATTGTTGTCTAGTGGTCTACGGCGGCGGCGGCGGCGGTTGATGGTTGTTCCGCTTATGTTAATATGTGTGTGTATAATGACGAAGCAATTATAATTACAAGCCATACGAGCAATAACAATGCAACTTGATTCTTGTGCTAACAACGAGTTTGTGCCATACACGCCATACCGATATGTTTGGTTTGAATTGGAGAACTAGCGCGGCGCTTTATAGTTAGTCATTTGGATTTGGATTTGTCAAACGAGCTCAAGGACTAAGGTGAGGTTAATACTTCAATATTATAGATGAAGCATACTTGTACATTGCTTCTTAAGAGCCTTCGTTATAAGTTGATAATTACTTGGTTCAGTTTATAGTACGAAAATTACTCAAATGAATTGACTTTCCTCCTTTTTGTTACAGACTTGCGTCAAATTTTGGTCACATGTATCATTGTATATCTATGGCTGGACACGTGCCGGAGACTATATGCCTTTTCCACATTTCCACGCGACACAACCGGATTAATTTTTCTGGGATTCCCAATTCGCCCTATGCTATCCTATACATCTTTGAAGTTGATGAAAAGGCGGTGTTCTCGACTTGTAATTTATTGGTCTTTTCCAGAATTTTACTTAATGAAGATCTGATATATGGTTTACAACTTATAGATTATAGAGATGGTTAACGATTTAAAATGCTTACACGTTATCTTTTATGTAAGGTGTAGCAGGAATATGTGGTTCTTCGCTAGTTCAAAGGATCTGCGTTCCGGTCTTAAAGCTAGCGGCCCCTTCCTTGTATTTTGACAACAGATATGTGTACTGCTTCGACCTTGCGACCTCTTGTTACTACATCATCATCATCGGCTCGACAACCGGGTTCCGGTCCTGGCCTCTTTCAACAAGTCTCTCCACCTATCCCGGTCTCTAGCCGACGCACGCCATCCAGTTGCGCACCCCAAGGCTTCGGGCGTCCTGGTCTACGCCACCTCTCCAGCGCAAGCATGGTCTACCACGCTGTCGTCTACCATAGAATGCACCACAAAGAACTTTCCGAGCAGGTTCCTCTTCGCTCATGCGAGCTAGGTGCCCTGCCCACCGGAGTCTACCGAGCTTAATTTTTGTCACGATATCTGCTTCTATCTATATCTTCCGATATCTTCCGTCCCCGGAATCGTCCTTCCTCACATATGGGGCCAACAATTCTCCTTAAGACTTTTCTCTCGAACGCAGCTAAGAGGTCGGAGTGCCTTTGGCTAAGCACCCAAGTCTCGGATCCATATGTGAGTACTGGCAGGACCATGGTCCTGTATAGCAGCAGTTTTGAAGTTATGGTGAGATTTCTGGATTTGAAGAGCTTTGACAGACTGTAGTAGGCTCTGTTGGATTTGAGAAGCCGCCCGCGTATTTCTTCTTCTATATTGTTATCGGCTGCTACTATTGACCCAAGGTATTTAAAGGATTGCACCACTTCAAATTCGTGATCCGCTACCTTGATTGTTTGGCCAACTGTTCCTCTCGCATTCGACGCCACCATGTACTTTGTTTTACCTTCACTAATGTGCAGCCCCAGATTTTGTGCCGCCTGCTCGATCTGGATGAAGGAATCGTGTACAGCTTGTTCGGTTCTTCCGATGATGTCAATGTCGTCTGCGTAAGCCAGTAACTGGCTGGACCTGTTGACGATGGTCCCTCTTGTTGCCGTGCCAGAGTCACGGATTGCTTTCTCCAACGCCAGGTTGAAGAGGAGGCAGGCCAAACCGTCCCCTTGTCGGAGTTCTTTAAAGATGTTGATTGATCTGGATAGCAATCCGGCTATTTTTACTTGGCTTGTTACGTTGGTCATGGTCAACCTACATAGTCGTGTCAATTTATTTGGGATGCCGAATTCTCTCATGGCTTTGTAAAGTTCTACCCTGGCTATGCTATCATAGGCGGCCTTAAAGTCTATAAACAGATGGTATGTTAGGATGTTAAATTCTAGACATTTTTTTATCGCCTGCCTAAGGGTAAAGATCTGATCAGTTGTTGATTTGCCTGGAATGAAACCACACTAATATTGCCCGATGACGGTTTTAGCGTATGGGGTTATCCGGTCTTGTAGGATAGAGGAGAGTATCTTATAGGCGGTACTCAACAACGCTCAACAACGTGATACCTCTATAATTGCTGCACGTTGTGACATCTCCCTTCTTATGTATGGGGCATATTAAACCTTTTCGCCAGTCTTCTGGCATTTCTTCCTGCTCCCATACGTGTACTATAATATCATGAATTGCTTGACGTAAGGCTGACCTGCCGTGATGGAATAATTCGGCTGGTATACCATCGGCTCCCGGGGATTTGTTCTGTTTAAGGCGGCCTATAGCCTTCTCAACCTCTTCTATGCTTGGAGGCGGCAACATAGGGTATTCTTCTTGAAGTAGTGGAGCCTCCACTTCTGCAGTGAGCTGACCATTTAGCAATTCATTAAAGTACACTTCCCATCGCTCCAGTATACTTTCAGGATCGGTGTTCAGATTTCCCTCTCCGTCCTTGCAGTATGTGCAGCGTGGTGTGTACTGCGTCATGTTTCGGACGGATTGGTAGAACTTCCGCGCCAGCGTACTGGCTCCAGGACTTACTCTCCCTAAATCAGGTGTTTCTAGGGCGAGTCCTAACGCATTACCAAAGGTGTTACTTCCATTTATTATTACTTATTATTATTTTCCAAGCTCCTGCAAAGTCAATTAGCCTTGGAGGCTGTACTTTAGGAATTAAACATTATTAGAATACATTTTAGTTTCAGATAATGTCAACTCCCAAAATTTCCCCGTATCGGTGCAATATCGTTCGTCATAAAATATAGCCATCGAACAAAGCATCCCGATTTATCACGGTCATAGCTTCTTCTTTACAATCGTTACCATTAATTTCAAACCACACAACTTAAAGGCTTGACAAGGTAGCTATATTCATTTTACTAAACCAAAAGAAACCTTTTAAAAACTGCACCTATAAGTCATTCAATAAAATTCAACTCATTTAAAACAACTTAAGCTGATGTAATACAACCTCATAAGCAAAGGTTCAACACACACACATCCAAGCGCCATTTAAAGTCATTCAAATTTTAACACCTCACCACTGAAATGACCTTTTATTTATCGTTAACATACACTGCCAAATATAAAACTTCATTTCGTTCAACATCAATTTGTATATTATTGAGGCGTATACCCGTTTAACTCACTGAACTTTCGATATGTCTTAAGAATCGGAATGTGTAGTAGCCGTTAGGTGTAGGAGTGTTTTCAACATGCATCACATCAGCTTCTTAAAAGCAACCATCATCGCAGCTATAAAAAATTTGTATTCAAATTAATTCGGAGAAGGTGAGAACAGATCCATTGAATACAGTTGAAACACTAAATTCAAATTGGTGGCGCCTCTTCATGAGTGCATTATCTCACTTTTGAAGTCACCTCCATCATTTTTGTTGTTGTTGTCATTTATATGGTTGCCAAGATTATATGTATTCTTTGGTCAGTTGATGTTTTGGAGAAAGGAAAATAATTGCGCTTCATATTTCGAAGGCATTTAAGGCTAGGACCGCACTTGCGATTTTAATCGCACGATTTTTTAGTCGCAAAAATAGAACACATGAATTTAAATGAGAATGAACGCACTTGCTACCAACAAATCATGACGATTTAAAAGTCGCAATTTGTTTCATTTTTCTTGCGATGCGATTGTCGTAAACTTAAATGAAACACATGTACTCAAATGGATATGCACACACTTGTGATTAAAATTACTACGACTTAAAAATCGTAGTCGCAAAGAGAAATGGGCATGCATGCATTTGCGATTTTTAATTCACGATTTCTTAGCCGCAATGAATAAGACACATGGCGTTAAATGTGAATGCACATGCGACTTTAAAATCGTAGCGATTATAAAAATGAAACAAGTTCTATTTTTTCAAGCAATTTTTTTGTCGCTACTTATTTGTAGCAAATGCGTGTACTCACATTAAAAGTAGTGTGTTTTATTTTTCGCGATTAAATAATCGCGCGGCAAAAAAATCGCAAGTGCGTGCATGACAATAATTTGTAGCGACTACGACTTTTTAATCGCCTCGACAAAAAATCGCAAGTGCGGTCCTAGCCTAATAGAGTAAGGCTCATCCTCTTATCGACAAAGCCTTATTCTTTGAATTATAAATAGCCTTTTAGATCATTCAATACATGTTCTTTTGAATGGTTTTAAGATTGATATTCACAGAATAAATGCTGGTGTTCCGCAGGGCTCCGTTTTGTCTGTCTCCAACCCTCTTTTGTGCAATAAGAGAAAATTATTGAAACAGAAAAATTGCTTAAAAGAAAGATTATTCAAATTATAATATTTATAAAGGTATACATTTCACTGCGATTGAAATTGAATAGTAAAGATTTTACATTTTTTAAGAACACCGATTTTATCTCCTTGCATCTCAGATTTTCAGATTAATAATTAAACAAGCGAAGTGCGGTTACTTCATAGAAATGGGAAAAGTGCGTTTTTAACAATTGGCTTAGTGACCATATTTAGATAATTTGCACGTTGATTATGAGAATCATCATGTCTCGAAGCCGAATACCCAAAAATATCAAAAATTGTTTTCAAAACTTTATAATAATCTAAATGGTTTTTAAACAACTCGAAGCTATGAGTTCTCAGGTTAACTCTAAACATAATTCGGATTGCATTCTTTTGTTTAGTTATTAATGAGTCAATTTTGTTAGACCCCAGCAGTACGGCCCATATTGTAACCTTGATTTGAATAGACCATTATAATCTAATTTAAGGACATGCTGACTGCAATAAAGACTGTAGTGGTAGATATGTCTTAAGACTGTATTAAAGTATAGTTTTAATTCAATAGCGCGATCTTTTCCAATGTCATATGTATTTCCCCTTATTCCAAACAACTAGAACATTCTAAGATGAGAAACTTCTCGATTTAGTTTCTAAAACAACCAATTGAGTATATAAGGGAGTGTTGACGGTGAGCAGAGGACAGTTGATTTTTGACTATGAAAGTGTGCAAAAGGTTTACTTATTGGATTGTGGAAAGTGTTATTAAACAAGTGTGATATAAATTTGAATTAAAGTATTTGAGTTGATTATAAATTGAGATTTATTGTTTTGATTTGGAAAGTGTAAATAAAAAAGAAATCCAATACAGGAGCCATCATCAGCACTGTACCTCTTTGACTCAAAATTATGATTACAGAAATTTTTCAAATTAAACTTGGAACAACTTGGTAAGGGCCATATCTTCACAGATACTCGTATTACCTGAAAGGTTAAATATCATGAACATTGTTTTAACACTTATTATTGTGAAACAACTATTATCGGAGTGTCTCAAGGTCATTGTTTTTGCAAACATATAAACTATGATAGTGTTTCGTGGAGTAATAGAAAGCAGTGTCATCTGCAAAGGCTGTAATTTTGCCATTGAAACGTTGCACAAAAAGCGAATTCATAAAAATTAAAAATAGAAAAGTCCCCAAAACTGAGCCCTGTGGGACACCTAGATTTAAGTATCTAACCGTGCTCAAAGTATCATTAATCTTAACTTTTTGTTTACGATAATTATTAAGGTAAGAAGCAAACTAATCAAACACAAAACCACGAAATCCCGCCTTGTAAAGGTTATCCAGTAGCAAACTATGGTCTACCATATCAAAAGCCTTAGTTATATCAATGAATAAGGAAGTCGGAATTTCAGATTCATTTTAACTTGAATAAATTTCGCCACAAAGTCTTCAGTTGATCTACCTTTCCTAAAGCCAAATTGTGATTTACTATAAAATTGTGTGTTTTCTTAAAAGGAAAGCATTCTAGATTTCATTCTTTTTTCAACAACTTTAAAGAATACAGCGAAATAGGTTGGTAATTGCTACGATTTGTTGCTTCATCTTTTTTATGCAACCGAATAACAATTGATAACTTAAGAGAATCTAGAAAAATTACTTTTTTAATGCTGAGATTGAATATGTAACTTAAGGCATCAGAAATAAAGCATGAAATATTTTTTTAAAAATTTCAACTGAGATCATATCATCTGATGTTGAATTAGATATTTTGAGAGACATTATAATTTTGTGAATTTCCATTGAGCAAAAATTCTCAAAGAAAACACTTTCGGCACTTTCGGTTTTATCGACAATAAAGTCGCCACATTGACACTCCCTTGAAATTTGAGTTAAATCAAAGTTCTGAGTTGTAGTATTAGAAAACTATTCATTGAAAAAATTAGCTCCGTCCGAAGGATTATTTATTTTTTTATTTATTTATTTTATTTTTATTTAAAATCTCGTTATCTATTTCCATTCCTTTTTAAAGTTACCTACATTTTCTAGAAATCTATTCTAAAAATAATTATCTGTACAGAGTGGAATATCAGTTTTTAGTTCCTTATACATAGTTTTTCAGAACACTTTTTTAGTCTTATGTTACGAGAATGTTTCTTAACTTTGGCACCTAGTTTATTCTTTTTATTTATTTGAGTAGCGAAACATTCATCCACTGCATGACCTTTTGTTATAATTGTTATTAGAAATTTAGATACACTTTGAAATTAAAAATTGAAGTTTCTTCAGAAATTTGTCACTAAGTTGAACAAGGTATCTTCAAACCCTAAGATGAATGTAGTGTCTTTCAGGCTGACATCTACGCTATTGAAAAGGCGGCAGAATTGGTACGCACGAAAAAACTGAACTCGCCGGAGATCACATTCTTCGTGGACAGCCAAGCTGCCATTAAAACTTTGGCCAGTTAGACTATAAGATCCAAGACAGTAACAAAATGCCGAGCCATGCTGAACAATATTTGTAACACTAACCAAGTCAACCTCTGCTGGGTTCCTGGACATAGTAATATAGAAGGGAGTGAAATAGCAGATAATTTAAATTTGGGACCAAAAATCCCGATTGGCGTGATTAAAAGGAAAATAGACCTTATAACGAAAGAACAAATCAATAACTCCTGGTCCTTCAGGGACGACTGCGTTATCTCTAGAAGTTTATGGCCTAGAATTGATGAAAAGGAAATTCAATATATTTTATCGCTGAGTAAAAAGAATATTAGAATCCTGATATGTGCACAATGGCCACTAGAATGGATGCATTTGCACCCGATTTCTGTATGAGCTGTCAGGATGTCGAGGAGATTGAAACCATTAAACGCCTGCTCTGCGACTGTCCGAACTTCCAAGCAAATCACCTCCGGTATTTTGGAAACAGGTTTGTTGGAGAACTAGACGATCTAACGCAGATCTCAATGGCAAATATGAGAAAATTTATTGTAAGCACAGGCTGGTTCGAAAATGAACCAGTCTACATAAGACATTAGTTAGGAGCATCTCTGCTTTTATTAATAGGGGATCACAATGGACCAATAGGCCCCCATGTACGCAACAGCCTCTGTGCTGTGCACGCCCCTCTTAACCTAACCTAACCAAACTGAAGCACCGTAAACTTCATCCCAAAATTCGAAAGTGAAGGCAGACTTAAGAGCAGACAAATTTATTTTTTGAAAATTATTTGTATTTGTCTGTTTTTTTACTTGCGACTTATAGGTACTATAAGGCAAGTTATGCATTCGTAAAAAAAATCGAACTCGAGATTTTGATCAAAGTTGACATTACGATGATAGCGAAGACCAAAAAAGTGGGTCTCGCAATTCTCTGTCTGTCTGTCCGTTCGATTGCCGCTAAACGGATGGGCCGATTTTCTTCAAACTTGATGTTTTTTGATTTGATTTTTTAAGACCAAAAATAACGGTACCTGCCGTACGAATTTTTTTCGAAATTTTATAAACATTTTTTTTTCTCAAAAACTGTTCGACAGATTTTAAAAATAAAAATACAAAAAAATTTCATTTAATTAAAGCTAGGTTTTGGTTGAAAAAATTTTCCGAAAAATGGTTATTGAGGGTAACCCCCATGGAACCATTTTATTTGTTTTTGATTTTCTCAAAAACTGTACAACCGATTTTGAATTTTTTTTTTTGCTAAAGCTCCCCAAAAACATAAATAGAATTGTGTACTCAAATTTCAAAAAAAAAAATTGGATTTTTAAAAAAAGCTTCAATTTTTTTTTTTTCAGAACTCAATATTTCGAAAACCCTATGCTAGATTTTTTATAAACTTGAAAAATAAAAGTTTCTCAATATGATCTACAAGATGTGAGAAAAAAAATTTTATTTTACCTAAAAATAAAGGTACCTACCATACAAATGCTAAAAAATTAAAAAAAATGGTTTTCAAAAATCGTATTTTTCTCGAAAACTGTGCCTAGAATTTTGATAAATTTTTTTTTCTTTCAATTAATTTTTACGATCTTTAATTTAATAAAAAAAAATTTTAAATTAAGATATTAAAGCTTGTACCTACCATAGAACCATTTTTTCGAATTTTGAATTTCTCATTATCCACATAACGGATCTTAATGAAATTTTTTATAGAGAAGCTTCTTAAAAGTCTAAAACACATTGCATTTCAAAACTTTAAAATAAATATTTTTTGAATTTTTGAAAAAAAAAAAATCTATTTTTTCTTTTTTTGAAAATTCGATATCTCAGAAACGGCTCAATATTTTTTTTGTAAATTTAATTTTTATTCGAACAATAATAAAAACTTTAAATTGTCGTACCAAAATTTTTCTTAAAAAGCTTTTAAAAAGTTTGTGCATAAAAGCTTTTTTTAAGAAACAACTACAACGACTTATAATTTTTGTTCTTGCATAAATTCTCTTACTACTAAAAGAATTTAAAAATTAATTTTATCCTTATCAACAGTTTTCTCTAATAACATTCGTATTTAAAATTCCTAGTCTATTACATAGGAGCAAGTTCGTGCGACCCAGTCGTGCATTTTATTTTTTACTGCGCTGGACCTAAATTGTACGCTGGTTAAGCTGCGATCGGTTATCCCAAATTCGTGGATGTCCGATTTGAAACATATATCATTATTCCCTTGCAGTCTTAAACATATATGGTCTAAGCACGATTGCCCTCTCGTATGTTTGTTTATTAAAGAGATAAAACCAAACGCTAAGAGAACGGAAAGAAAATAATCTACATCAGGTGTGTTATACAAAATATCAATGATAAAGTTACTTAAAAGAACTGCATTTTGCAGCTAAGATTGTCCAAAAACTCTGAGAATTTACTTACAAAAGCTTTAATGGTTCAAAGATAAAATGTAATCTGTACACTCTAACAAAAAAGTAACGAAATCAAATCAGCACTTATTAGATTGGGTTTTGAAACTTCGTGCTGTGTTACATTAAGATTATAAGAGTATCTCAATAAAATAAACCTTTGTGCTGAATCCCTAGACTTCTTAGGAAAATCACACTGATACTTGGCGATCAAAGTATTTCAAAACGGCTGAAGACGTTTACATAATCCGGGGACAAGTTCTTGTAAACGACCTTGAGCAGAGATACATTTAATGTCTGTATCGATAGAATTTGCAGGAGTTAGGATCGTCTTACTGAAGGTGAGACAAATAAAGTTGACATTCCAGTCTTCGGGCATGCATTCTTCCACCCGTTAGGGTACTATACCAACCCATTCGTGTTGGAAGAGCTCTGCTGATATGCCAACAGAACCTACCGACTTGTTGTTCTTATCTTAAGCTCGGGTAAGTGCTTTAACGTCGTTCTTGATAAGCACAGGTAAAGATCAGATTACGACGTAAGACTCTACCCGCAACGCTGAGCTAAACGACGATTCGAATAGAGAGTTGTTCACGTTTACCAAGGGTAGTGTTATTGGGAAATTAGAATTTTAAGTAAAAGTACCTTTGGGTCAAAGTTAAAAACGCAATTTGTTTCTCAGAGGCACGAGCCGAGCCTATATCAAAGAACTAGCTTATGTTGTCATGGAAGTAGGTTATTGTCTTGTCCTATTATGTTAGGAAGACTGATTTAAGAAAGAACGAATAATAGGATTTTCTCAATTTAAAATCTGTTCAAAGTTTTAAAGTTAAGTTAAGTTTTAAAAATTGTTCGGCTTAGAATAGTAGTTGAGCAATTTGAATAAAAATTCATTTCAATTTTCAAGAAACCACTTGAGAGTGCCCCTTGTTAGTACGTTGAATTGTTATTCAGATAGGTTCGATTTATCAGCCGCTGCAATTATTTCTACAATACAATAACAATCTTTAAAGCATGGTTTTGCCGTCTGCCTGATTGACAAAGTTTTAACTAAATCTTAAGTTTTAAAAATTAATTAAGTTACAGTCGTATTAACTAAAAATATTCATCTCTTTTTCTGCTTCTATAATTAAGTGCTGTTTTGCAATATTCCAGCATTTTGGACACATCAACTTCATTTAAGAGGGCTAAAATTTCATTATCAGATAAAAAGTCTCTACCTAGTACATGTCTTCTGATTTCTCTCAACACTGGACACCTTCCGATGAAATGTAAAACATCCTCTCGTTCAGACATGTTGCAAATATCACAGAGTATTGGAAGATCTTCTCGATGTGGAACATAGTTTATGTTTAACAATTCACCTCTTAGTCGAAACATGTTGGATATTTGCTCTATGGTATAGTCATTTTGGAAATAGTTTTTTTCGTTAAGATTATAATTCAGCCTGCTATAGATCATCCGATGAAGTGAGCTGGATATCTGTTCTGGGTACACCTCTCTAAAATGTTCACCCAAACGCATAATTAAATGGCACAGTGACGATTTCCATGTACTCTGCTCACTGAAATTTAAAGCAGCACCTGTCATTTCTGCTAGCTCAATCCAGTCTTTAACCCATCTTGGTTTGCTATGTATAGCTTGTAAAGCTGCCTTTTTTGGTAAGCAATTGTTGGGCATACTTAGTACTTTCAAGATGTAGTCTACTTGCAGTTTCAACGATTTTATGAAGAGCGGAGATAAGCCTGTTTCTAGCATTATCATGTAATTCGGAGTGCTTCTAGGAAGTCGAAATGTACGTTTCAAATAGAATCTCAAAAGTTTTTCCACAGTCTCAAATTTCTTAGCTCCCCACACTTGGGCTGCGTAAAAAAGGATTGATTGGGACACAGCTTCGAAAACTTTAAATTTACTGCTATGCGCGATTATTTTGTTGTTGAAGCATTCTTTCCAAGCCACGTTAATAGCCGTTTTAGCCTTAAGAAGTTTTTCATTGAGATGTTTTTCCATATTTAAGTTTTGTGTAAAATATACTCCTAAGTATTTGTACTCTTTCATTCTTTCTATGTTTTCATTGTTGAAGTACCATTGTTTGCTAGAGTTAAACCTTTCTCTACCTTTCTTGAAAACCATCACTTTCGACTTGTTCGGGTTCACTACCAAGCTCCATCACCTGCAGTATTCCGAGAGTCGATTTATCATTAGCTGAAGCGATTGCAGTGAGTTTGCAAGCAAGACAATACCGTCTGTAAAGAGTAATACTTTAATGACCTCTCCAGCATAGCTAACACCTGCTGGTGATATCATTTATAAATAGTGCGAACAAGCTAGGACTGAGTGCACAACCCTACCTCACTATCGACTGTGTCTGGAACCACTCCGAAACGTGCTTTCCATTCCAGACCGCTGCTCTCGTGTTTGCATACAAATTCTGTATAACTCGTCCAAACTTGAACGACATCCCGGATCCAAACAATTTGCACATCAATGCGTTTCGGTCAACTGAGTCAAATGCAGCTTTTAGATCCACAACAAAAATTTATAGTTTTTTTATTTTTTCTAAAAATGACTCAGCAATGCTCCTTAAAACAAATATATATGATCTATGGTCGAGTAACCTGCCCTGAATCCAGCTTGAGACTCACATAATAGATTGTTTGAGTCTATCCACACGTGTTCAGCCGCTTTAATAGAATCGCTGTAAAAATTTTATAGGAAGCATTCAAAAACGAGATTCCTCTATAGTTGGCTGGATCTTCGATGTTGCCTTTTTTATGTATCGAAAAAATCAAAGCATCTTTAAACTGTTGTGGGATGTTTCCATTTTCAAAAATTTGGTTATATATGTTTACATGATTCTTTATTAGTTCATCGGTGCCATATTTATAAAACTCCGCTGGTAGGTATCCTGTCTGAACCTGTAGCTTTTCCATCTGTTAGTGTATTTACCGATACTCGTACCTCTTCTTGTGATATTGCACTGTCCAAAATGTCGTCGTGAAAATACGGTTGCGCATAGTTGATCATGAATGGGTTCAACGGTGTTGGGTTTAGCAGTTGATTGAAATGAATTCGTAGAGTAGAGGTATCCAGTCCACGACTGATAATATACTTCGATCCATTTAATTTGATGTTGGTATTCACCTACATACGTTAATAGTTTAAGGTTTTAAAAAGGTTTTTAAATTTTCAATTCCATTTAATTCCATTCCATTCATCCGCTATAAAATAAGTTTTTTTTTCAGGGGTGTAGGTACTACCTCCTGCGAGGAATTGATAAATCCTCCAAAAGTATCTATTTTAATTAAAAATGCTGCTTATTAACCATTCGGAATTGGCAGAAAATTTAAGGTCCCCTTACCATTTCTGGTAATACGCTGCCAGGAATACTTAATTGAAAGTTGTAAGTCACTAAGTCTCTGCGAGTTATTGCACCACCCAGTTTTATCTCGAACTTGCCTAGCCATCACGATTTTTCTAGAAGCTGTTCACGTTATAGTATTGTACGGAATCTTAAACAAATTACGCCTTATTTTCGAAAAAAAATTATAGAGACAAATCTTAAGCCTAATTTGATTAAATGATGTTTTATTAAATTCTCTGGTTGACTATTAATTGCCAGGTCAAAATTTCAAAATTTCAAATTCCACACCTAAGGTGGTAACCGTAAATTTTCCTCTTTCAAACCCCTGCATAACTCAATTTCCTTTTAGTCACCGTATGTTCTTAAACCGTTCGAAAACAGTAAATTATCTTGCGAATGCCAAAGCAAGCCCATTTCAAGAATTTGCACTCCCATGACTGTCCCTCCATTGCGCGCTTTTAAAGCTCTGCTGTCTTGAATGTCAGTGTAATGAATTATTAACGAGACAGACATATAGTTTATTAACATATTTTCATGCTCTTAAGACAGATGGCGTTACTGACTGGTCTAATGTTTTATCTGTTTTTTTTTTTTTCATCTTTTGCAGTTTTTAAACGACACGACATTTCAATTCACCATGCGCCAACACCAAATATAGGCTTCTCCAAGGTAAGTACACCAATTTAACTAAAACTATGTACCTATAATGTTTTGTATTATTTTTGGAATCCATTTTTTGGGGGCTTTCGTTTGTCCAATCGCATCTCCCTCTGTGTCTCTCCCACAGATAAATAATTTATAATGCAATTTTTCGCTTTGTCCATTACTCAAAGTACATACCTACTTGAGCCTGTTGCCAGAAAACGTCTTAATAAATCCAATAAAAAATTTATCAGATTTTTTGATTTTCTTTGTTCAAAAAAATTGTTTCGTTTTGATAATAATTAGGTCCATAAATCATGATAGAAATTTGATTTAAAAAGTAAAATCCTGGATGCCTATTGTAGTCAATGATGGTAAGAAAAAGATAGATGAAAAAAAGATGTAGAATTGAGTTCAATTGAATCAGATAGTCAGCACGGAATTGTATCTATGCCCTTCCTCCTTGAGGGTTTGAAAAAAAAAAATAAAATTACAATTTTGTTACCATTATTTGCATAACAATGGATCAGGGTGCGCGTGAAAAGGGACAGTGTTCATTGAATGTGCCTCGACTTTTTTTTTAACTATGTAAAGGCTCATGCTTAGGTATATTATAAGCTAAAGTGTTGGTCATGGTTGATTGGATGCAATGAATTTATTCTTCGAATAAATAAAATGTACTTTGGGCAAAAAGGGTAGATAGTCTCACGGGTCTCTAGGGGTATCATAGGAAACTTAAGATATTTTGTATCTCAAGTTCCTAGTGTGCAATAAATTACAATAAAAGAACGACTTTCACTTCATGTTTCATTTTGAATTGAAAATTTAAAAACCTTTTTAAAACCTTAAACTATTAACGTATGTAGATGAATACCAACATCCTTCCACACTCAAGAAATGAATTTCAAGATTTATTAATTGACATGGTGTGGTATAGTTCCAATGTTAGTTTTATCTATAGCAGTTTAACTTATAGAACGAAACTTGAGCTTTTCTCCATTCTTTTACTCGTAACTTCGTACCAGACAAACTAAGAAGAGTATCATAATAGTCCAGTAAGAATATACAGGAAAATTCCAAAGAAAGGAAATTTGGCGTCGACATTTTTTATGGGATTAAACTGATAGAGTGCCTTGCCGATCCTATTACCGCTCAGGTCAAAGATCATAAAAATGGTTATTTCTGGAAAAATCTCAAATACGGTTTGATTAAGCGAAAAATAGGGGAAGATGGCCCACCAAGGTAAAATGGCCCCCTTGCTAGAAATTGTAGAATCGAACAGAATTAGAAGGTTTTGCTAACACAATTCTTTAGTATATCTGGCATCACTAGCTTCAAGCTATTGTTTGAAATTTTACAGATCAAACTGTCTCTAGCCATCTACAAAAGTAGAACCAATAAAATGTTGTTAAAAGTTTGTTGACAAAAAAAATTATAAAAAACATTACATTTTGGAGAAAACAGTAACAGTTACTGAAATTATTTGGCCTATAACTATTTCAGTGTGTTCGGAATCAAAACTTAAATAAAAGAACCCTAAATGGGCAAAATGGCCTACTAAGCATTCGCCTAAAATGGCATAGTGTAAAATCAGTGATTGTAAAATCAGTTTCAAACTTTGAAAGCAGACGAGGATATACGCAATAAAGCATAATGTAGTCGTCACGTTAAGGCTAGGCGCGCACATTCAATTTTTAGTTGCACAACTGTTTGGTTGCTTATAGAAAACAGATGCACTATTTGGTTGAATATCCGTGCAGGCGTATATAATTATATGTTACACAAAATAGCGAACTTATTTTATGCAATCGTTTACTTTATGTCAAAAGACAATCTTTTTAGTTGCTCGAACCAAGCAGTTACGGAACTAAAAATTGAATGTGCGCTCCTAGCCATAGAAAACAGACGAACTATTTGGTTTAATGTCTGCGCAGGTGCATATAATTTATATGTTGCACAAAATAGCGAACTCATTTTAGCCAATCGTTTAGTTAATGTCAAAACAAAAACTTTTTAGTTGCTCGAACCAAGCAGTTGCGCAACTAAAAATTGAATGTGTGATGAAATTAATAAATGAAGTAAGAACACTCGCGCACATTAAATTTTCAGTTGCACATCTGTTTGGTTGCTGAAATGAAACATAAAGCCTAGTACGCAGATCGAGACAAGACAAATTTTAGCTCTACAATTTTAATCTCTCCAAATCTCGCCCAAAAATTTGAATTTGGAGAGATAAAATCTAATTAAATGTGTTTTGTAGTGTACCTCTGGAGCGGGTTGCCTTACAAGAGTCGTTCATACCTTTTTGGAATCTCCTCTTGATTCTTTCAAGAGAAGAGTCAGCACCAGCGTTGCCACAAAGTGCCCGATCGGGCCATTTGGCCCTCTGTTTTAAATTTTGGCCCTTTGCCCGGGCCAATTAGAAATGGCCTCCAAATCTAAATTTTAGAAGATTTAACATCACATCATATCGTGCTTAGTAATAATTAAAAATCTTTACAAAATTAAATATAAACCATTGCTATGCATCGCCACTACAATGTGTTTCGACCACATACAAATAACCATACTTAAAATGGAAATGAATTTATTCATTTATCTCGTTTAATCATTTGACTCACGTGAGTTTCGTGCAGCGTGTTGACTTCTCTGACGTCATTTATTTTCGTCATCTACCAAAGCGTTTATGTAACTTTAATATCAAAAAACTTAATCTTACAAATTATATCGTAAATTTCCCAATAATGAAGATCTTCTGATAAAATATTTGCGTTTGCAAAAAGAATTAGATTGTTTAAATAAATTTTAATACAAGGACTACTTAATTCGAGCTAAATCGAGTCTAAAACTTAACAGTACAATTTTTTTTGTCATTTATCAATGATTAAATATGTTCAAATGTTATCCCTAATTGCATGCAATATTCTGGGAATACATCTACATATACATTTAAATAATTTGCAGACTTTTTTTTAACTCCGTTTATAATAATAATTATAAGTAACAAAGATGTTGAAATATTCTTAATTGGACTAAATGATGATAAGCAACCAGGACCCGATTGTATTCCTCCGAACATTTGGAAAATGAAAAAAGTTTTAATTCATTTGAATTAATTTTGTATTTAAAAATTAGTTTTTTTTTTTTAAATTCACTCAGTTTGTTTATTTTTTGCTAATTACATTTAGTATGTATTTTTGTTAAGGAAAAAAAATTATTTTTTTTATGAAAATAAACTGGGCTTTAATAATAAGCGAAAAAAATTAATAATCATTAACGTGTTTTTTTGAATGAATTGCGGAGAAACGGTTGTCCGCAGAAAAAAAAGTTTTGGAACAAACTAAAACTGTAATAAATTCTTGATTGGTTATAAAAATAATCTTACGAATCGGACGTAGTTTGGCAAAGATAAAGCCAGTTAAGGCAAAAATCATAAAAACCGTTATAACTCGAAAACGGGACGAAAACGAGAAAATTACCTCTTAAGTTTTTCGACTTAAAATGACCTCGGGAATCCATGGTTTTCGTTTGGGGCGGTGACTGTGAGACACCCTGTATATTGCTAAGGAGTTCGATAAAGTAAACCACCATATACTAAACAAAAATTGGAATCCATTGGCTTCCACTCAAATATTTTAAAGTGGTTTGAATCCTACCTAAACGGAAGAAAATGGTTTGTGGATATTAAAGTATACTATCAGATCTAATTGAGGTCACATCAGGAGTACCACAAGGAAGTTACTTGGGCCCTCTTCTATTCTGGCTGCTGATCAATGATATCACTGATTTCTTAAAAAATGTTTCTTGTTTGATGTTTGCGGATTACATTAAAATATTCCGTCGTGTTACGTCAATTAATGATTGTCATTTACATTTACTGATTTACTCCAATGTGATCTTCATCGCTTTTCTGAATGGTGTTTAGCTAATCAGCTTTTGTTAAACGTATCAAAGTGTCAATCTTTATCATTTTTTAGGAGCCTATCATATATTCCTTTTCAGTATTCTATAGAAGATACGGAACTCTCAATACTTAACGAAAAGAAAGATCTTGAAACTCCGCTTTAAATCCCATATAGACTGTGATTGCTAAGGCTAACTCTATGTTAGGATTCATTAATCGGAACTCTAAAGAGTTCTCTGATCCATTTACTCTTTGATCTCATTTTTTGCGTATGTAAGGTAATCATTAGAATATTGCTGTGTAATTTGGGATCCATTTTTTCAAGTTCATTCTAATAGGATTGAAAACATACAAACATACAATATTCATGCCCCAAATTATAAAACTCGGTGTCAACTTCTTGGCTTATAATATCTTGTCGTTCTTCGTAAAAATTTTGCAATAATATTTTTGCGCGATATTATTAAATCCCATATAAATTGCCCTTTTCTTTTGTCTCTTTTAATTTTGTATGCCTCGTCAAGGAATCTACGATCCCTTTTCCTTTTTATTGAACCTCATCATCGGGTAAACATGAACCTTTAACTCGATGCATTAGAGAAGCCAACAATATTAATCGTATTTGTAATTATATTGATTTTTTTTTCTCAACAAAGTCGAGAATCTTTTAAGAAGCACATATTGATCTAATTCGTAATCCGGTGGCATTAAGTTATTATTTTAGATTAAGTTTATAATTTTATTTTGTTTGCTCCACTAATTAATTATTTGGTTTTTCTATTTTTCAATAAAAAAAAATGATTCGGTAGTCTGTAAGATTATTATACATATATTATTTGTATAAATCTGCTTGATGAAATAAAAATAAATAAATAAATCGTATAGACATTTGTTTTTTTTTCGCTGCTTGTTGTTTATTCGTTCGTTGTCCATTCATATATTGAATTAAAATATGGAAAAGTTATATAAATATTTAAATAATATTACTGGAGTGATTTATAATTTTTTAAGATATTTTAAGGTAATTCCCAAGAAATCAAATCAGACGACAGAGTAAAGATCTGCTTCTGCTGCCTATTACAAAGATTTAAGAAACGCATTAAATAAATAATGCATTAAATAAATAAATAAGAACAAAAACAAATATTAATATATTGTAGTTTAATGTTTTAAGGACGGATTTGTAAGTAAAATATTTGGCCCCAACTTTTGTCAAATGGCCCTCAAAAAATTTCAAAATGGCCCTCTATGTTTTTTCCTTCGCGGCAACGCTGGTCAGCACCTTTTACATGAAACCAGTTTTGACAAAAATCACCAAATTTGTCCCGCAAAATAATTCTTGTTGCATTCTTTTTCCTGGCAAAATTTAGTGGAGACATTTTGTACAGCAATTCACAATAGTATGAATTTTGCGCGCGAACTGCGTACTGCTCGGGAAAATATGCAAGACAAAATTTGTCCCAGGAAAAAAAAACTTATGGGAGACAAAATTTTTCCCGATCTGCGTACTAGGCTTTATGTTTCATTTTACTATATATTTACCATATTAGTCCAGGAAAAATAGCTTTCTGCAAGGAAAAAATTAGATCCTGGCTGAAAATTGGCACGATCATTGGTAATTGGGGTCTTAATAAAATGAGAGAGTTCCTCACCGATCCGATGACCGCTACGTAAGTTATTCAAGGTCAAAGGTCACGAAAATGGGTTTTTTTAAATTTACTCAAAAACGGTTTGTTTTGGAAAAAAATTTGTTCCACAAATATGTTGCTGAGGCAATTTCCAACAAAAATGGTTGTAAGAGTTTTGTCCGTAGCATTTACCGTTAAAAAGTTATAGCACTTTAAAGAATCGTAAGTATCGCCATATTTCGCATTTTCTCCCACACTACTGATAATTACTTAAAACCAGTTTATTTAAAAAAAAATTGTAGTACAAACTTGTAGATGAGGAAATTTTCACAAAAACGGCTTTAAAATTTTGTTCGTAGCACGTACCGTTAAAAAGTTATAGCAATTTACTGAATACACGGACCATAAAATTAATTTGATTTTAATTTTTGGGGCCAAATATTTGTAACCAATCAGAGAATTTGGTGAGAAAATTTAACCCAAAACCGTTTATTTTTTGGTAATCATAAAGTTTAAAGCTACCCTTTTAACTATCAACAGTTCGATAAAAGTGCATGGTGAAAAAGTTGCAATTGATCCTCTGTTACTTTTTCAACGAATAGGTATAACTAAAGAATTTGAAGACCAACTGCAGACATTTTTAACATACGAGTTGGCTCCTTATCCATTGTCACTTTTTGATGAGGTTGGTATACGAAAAAACAAAAAATCTTCCCTTTATGAATTGTTAGAGCCAGTTGAAGATAACATTGATTATAATAATGTTACATACATCATCGATGGAGGATTTTTACTGCATCGTGTTTTATGGAATCGAGAGAACTCATTTCATGCAATTTTTGATAGCTATATTAACTATGTACAAAAGCATTTTGGCAAAGATGTCACCATTGTTTTCGATGGTTATAAAGATCAAGGTAACAATATAAAAACTTCAGAGCAGCGTCGTCGGTGCGCTTCAGCTCCGTCATCAGCTGACATTTTGTTCGATGTATCAATGAAGGTCTCAACTTCCCAACAACAATTTCTTACTAATGCAAACAACAAAAGTCGATTCATTGCTATGCTTTCTGAGAAGTTTAAGCATCCTAGTGAGGCAAGCCAAAAATGATGCTGATGTTTTGATAATCGAAACAGCCATAGAGAAAGCTGAGAAACGCACGAGTATTGTTGTAGGAGGGGATGTCGACCTACTAGCAATACTGATAGCACGCGCTCCTCCAGACAAAAAGATCTATTTTCGGAAACCAGGTGAAGCTAAAATGGAAAATAAATTATACTGTACTCACAGTTTAGCCGCTTACCCAAAATGTCAAGCCCACATCTTATTTTTGCACGCATTTACTGGTTGTGATTCAACTTCTGCTCTCTACAACAAAGGCAAATTAAAAATGTTGAACCTTTTCGAAAAGAGTGACGATCTGATAAAATATGCCGAAGTGTTTGCCAGAGCCGAGTCCTCCAAATATTATTTTTGAATATGGTATACGTCTACTTCTAGCATCTTACAAAGCACATTCGACAGAAGATAATATCGATGCATTAAGATATTCCACATTTGTCCGACTGACTAGGCTCAACAAAGCTGTACAATTATCTTCCCTTCCTCCAACATCTGCTGCTGCTCAACAACACCTTTTTATAGTGTACTATCAAGTTCAAGCTTGGTTGGGAAGAGATAATATTAATCCGGAAAGCTGAGGATGGGCATTAAGAAATAATGTTTTGGAGCCTATAACCACTCGCTTCAACCAGCACCGGATGAACTTCTTACAACAACATTTTGTAACTGTAGTAAAGTTTGCGATTCTAATTGTGGTTGTCGAAAAGTGGGATTAAGTTGTTCTTTAGTTTGTGGTCAATGTCATGGAAAGTCATGTACAAACTCAGTTTAAATTGATCCATATGCTGTGGACGCTAGCGACGAATCATTACTTAACATGCCTTTGCCAGATGTTAGTTAATAATTTTAACTAAATCTTGTTTGCTAAACACAGTGGAATAGGCCTACGGGCGATACCACATAAGAGAAACGCGCCTGGCACTTGACCTCTATGGTGGTGTGGAAGAATGTGCAAAATAGGGCTACTTTTTGCGACACTTACGATTCTATAAATTGCTATAACTTTTTAATGGTATGTGCGGTATGTGCTACGAACAAAATTCTAAAGCCGTTTTTGTGAAAATTTCCTAATCTACAAGTTTGTACTTCAAAATTTTTCTCTAAAACAAACTGGTTTTAAGTAATTATCAGTAATGTTGGAGAAAATGCGAAATAGGGTGATACTTACGATTCCTTAAAGTGCTATAACTTTTTAACGGTAAATGCTACGGACAAAACTCTTAAGACCATTTCTGTTGGAAATCGCCTCAGCAACATATTTGTGGAACAAATTTTTTTTCTAAAATAAACCGGTTTTGAGTAAATTTAAAAAAACCCATTTTCGTGACCTTTGACCTTGAATAACTTACGTAGCGGTCATCGGATCGTTGAGGAACTCTCTCATTTTATTAAGAGCCCAATTACCAATGATCGTGCCAATTTTCAGCCAGGATCTAATTTTTTCCTTTCTTTGGCATTTTTTTGTCTATTTTTCCTGGACTATATGTTTCATCTTACCAACCAAACAGAATTTAAGCTCCAAGTCTAGGGAATTGCGGAACGATTTTATAACAACGAAAGGTGACAGTGAATCATGTCTCGCTCTCGTTTCGTGTTTTCTTCACATTACCAATCGGACGTAATTAGGCCCCAGTTACAGCTTTAATTGAAATACATAATTGGAACAAACCAGTGGAATGCTGACTTCATTTTTTTGACAAACCAGTTATAGCTTTCAGTAAAAGATCTTGTCAGTGGCTGATTCTATGCATTTGAGGTTAAAGTTGATCACTGAAACTGACATTTGAGAATAGAAAGAGAATCGAACACATTCAGTGGAATGATTGTGTTCCATCTTAAAGAAACGAAAATCAGCTATTTATTGAGATTAATTTCTATTAGTGAAATAATAAAAGTGAATTTAAAAGAAAGTTCAAATCAGAATTTTGTATTTTATAGAGTATACAAATTCTACTAATCATTGCCTTAATTTTTTTTATCAATTAAAGCCATTGCAGTTTGTTTATTTGTCTTAAAAATGGGAATTTTTCAATGATAGCTATAACTGGAGCCTTATACAAACTTTTGTCTGTCGTTTTGAATTGGATTTCGATGTCAACATCTGACAAATTTAAGCGAAGATAAAAATGAGCTAAGAAACGGCTAGTAGCTAGTATTGTATTAGTGTTCTTTCACGATTTATGATGTGCGCCCAGCTTAGCAATCATGTGCGTTAAAAAAGCGCTATATGTACGTCATAAAAAGCGCTATCTGTTCGCCAAAGAAGCGGCATATGTGCGTCAAAAATAGCGCCATCCATTTTGCTCAATTTTGGTAACAAACAAGTTATACATGATTTTCTTGATTTTCTCAATAAATTCAAGAGATCGGCAGATAGACCAAACTGGTCATTCCAAAACTATTCTGCATCATTTGTATAATTGAAACAGTTTTGAGTTCCAATTTAAACTTCCTAACTTATTTTGCAAATCAGTTACAATTCGAAGAATTATTTAAAAAAAATGTTTTTGGAAGTGGTTTTGACATCTTGCAATTTACAAGACTATACTAAAACTACTTTAAATTGATCTTTTTTATGTTTCCGAAAAGCACTGAAAGGCATCTTAGAGGCTTTGCTTTTGGGAAAAGAAGTTTTACTTCTAGCGCGCGTACGTCAGTACACACACACATTTTTTTTTTATTATTCAGTTACTAATGCCAAATCATAATGACAATTTACACGATTGAACAACTAGTCCAAATGATGAAACTTTAATATCATAATGAGTGTTTGTTATTGCAAACGTTGCAGCCATTTTACGGTAGGTGTAGTGGCCCTTCACAGTTGACTCTTCAACATTTGGTAGTCAAATTTCAGACGACCAATTCGGTAATCAATCAGCCAACATTCGTATGTAAAAGCAGAACCTGAGGCAGTCGATTCATCGCCGTGTACCAAGAACTCGTCCTTTCGCAGTCTTAAAGTTGGCGAATTTTAGGTCGGAACTTGGGCCTTCACCCGTACAAAATCCAACTGCACCAGGAGCTCAAAGTTCATGTTCGCTTGCTGTTCTTCGGAGCAGTTGGAAGAGGACTCCAGTTTTTGCCGTGAAAATCATCTTTAACGACGAGGCGCATTTTTGGATGAATTGCTGTGTGAACAAGCAAAATTGACGTTCAGAAGACGACTCCAACCCACGCCAGGTTCACGAAGTGACAAGGTTCAAAAAGTTATCGTTTGATGTGGATTTTGCGAATATCATTGGATGAGACGATCACCGTAAATGACGAGCGTCGCAGAACGATGACAACCAATTTTGTATGGTCCAAATTAAACCATATGGACAAGACAACGATTGACATTCTGCATGAACGATTTGAGCGTAAGGTTATCTCTAGTAGACGTGACGTAAGTTCGCCACCAATATCCAAGATCTGAATATCAGATTTATAAATTATTCTATGCGATTTTTCGAATTGTTGGAGCAATTCACAAAAGCTTACAAAGCAGATATCTATGTTGTTGTAAATTTTTACAAAGGTGACAAAAATTCATACAACTTTTGATAAGGAAATAGAAACAGTCAAACAAAATTTGAATTGAGTGGAAGTTTTTCTATTCTTCGTCGATTTAAGATTTATTTAAGATCAAAAATGCGTCTTTATTGTGACATATTTAAATAATAAGTTCATTCTTCAAAGTTCAAAGCATACCGATGAACTGATGTAATTACAACAGTTTGGGAGCTTTAATGATCTATTTATGAGTGGGTTGTCTGAACCTACCCCAGCTTCAGTTTTGAAACCGCCTCTAAAGACCGATGTGCGTTTAGGAATCGGCTTTCCATCCTCCCTTGTGGGAAAATTTGTTAGTGCCACTGGGTTAAAATCTATGTACGGTTGTAATACGAGTATAGTCTGTTTGAACACAGTGGCTCCTTTTCAAATTTGTACAATAAGTCGCAGAGCACTTTTGGTCTCTAAAATTTTGTCATGGCTGTGTAGTACATCCATTAAATGGTTTTGGGTCTGGGTCCCCATCTCTTGCCAAAACTTCTACTGCAGGTGTAGAAGGCTATTGGAACTTTTTTTTCCATTGTTTGATGTTCAGTTTACGATCGATAACTTAACCAAGATATTTTGCCGTTCAAGTTATATGAAGCGCTGTCGCATTTATGGTTGGGGGATTTATGTTTGGAATGTTTCGTTTTCTGGTAAACAGAACCAGTTTCGTCTTAAGAAGACTTGACTTAACTTTTCAAGGGCTATTTGTAGGAGCTCGCACAGATTGGGGACAAATTTTCCTGATGCCATTATCACTACATCATCAGCGTACGCCACAAATTTAAGGCCGCGTTGCACTATTTTAACTTAGATCTAGTGTGCGACCAGAAGCCAAAGCACAAAAGACAAGACACCTCCTTGTGACGTATCCTTACAAGTCCCAGTTTGAGAGAATACTTTCATTTATCTTGAGACAAATGAGCGTTTCTAACAGCTTTTCTACGGTCTTAAGAAGAAAGAACTATATGCTATTTGGTCTAAAAATTTTCGGCTCAATGTGAGTGAGCTGGACAGCTTTCGGAATGAAAATGACATTAACTTTTATTCAACTAGACGGAATGTAAGTGATATTTAAACATCCTTAAATATTTCCACCAGAAACGATACAATAACGACTTTAGAGCTTTGGAGCATAATTGAAATTATTCCATCAGGCCCCGCAGACTTGTATGCTGGCCGAAGCCACTTTTCGGTTATTTACTATTTGACTGCCAATACTAGAAGTCTCGCTTATGTTGGGATAGGCATAAGAGATGCATCAAAAGTACATCCTGAGAAATAAGTGCTCATAAGTGACTCAAATGTTTCACAGCAAGAGTCAGTCCAGGTTCCATCTTCTGGTCTTTTTAGAAAACCAGGAGGAGTGTGGACTTTTGACATGACTTTCCTGAGCCTTGCAGCGTCATTAATAGACTCTGTCTCTGTACAACATTTCTATCCGGCTGCTGTTCTTGCATATGTAGTTCTGTTTTTATACTCTTTTTCACTGATCCTGAAGAGATCCCAATCAGCAGGTTCATTGCTATATTTAGCTCTGTTGTAGAGCCTCTGGATTTTAACCTTAGGATGGTTTTCCTGGGGTTTCTGTAGGCCTTTGGATTGTCTATTTTGTGCTCTGTTAACATTCCTTGAGACTTTCCAGTTTCGGTTTGAATGAAAATAAAAAAATTGATACATTATCGAAAGGCAGAGAAAGCGTAAAGGCTTTCGTAAATTTAGGAATTACATACTTTAAAATATTTAGAATATGCTAATAAATATTAATTTCCAACTTCTTTTCTCTACAACAAAAAGAAACACATTTATTTATGTAAAGTAAGATCATTCGCAGAATATGGTCTTTTATTGGCGATCGGTTTTCAACGGCTATAGTATAAACGTAAGATCAATTTCATAAAACCATTCGTATAAAATATTTCTTATCTTTTTAATCAGATCTTTAAAAAATAGCTTTTTTTTACAAATACTTTAATGAAGCAATGGTTGACTCCCAGTAAAATTTATTCTTTAACTTAATCTCATCAGTGACAGTGACAGTATACCTTAATAGTATATTCTCGTTGGTTGTTTTGTGAGTGCGCATGCGCATTGCCGCAGTTAAACATCGACATTGGCAGCGACGCGACCGACGTTATTGAACATCTGTGCTGATTTTTCAAGAGAATTTTGTAATACCTAAGCTTTATTCATTATTATGACAGCTTTAATGGGATACATTTATTTGCGATTGCATAATAATCATTACGTAGACGTTAACTGAAGTTGAACTTTATAATGATTCTATAAATGAATTGTTAATGCAACCGGTCGTGTTGAGGGCTACGTATTTTAACCGGCATTACTATTTTAACTGTCTGGTAACAATACAACGTCTTTTAAAATATATAAAAACAGAATTTAAGATTTTCTAATGACGCACAAGATTTAAATGTCATATTCCTATTATGCAAACGGAAAATTAAAAGAATGTATTTGATACGCATCACACCCCACCCAAGCGATCACTTACCGGCTTAGCGATAATTGCGCAAAATTTTAAACGATTAAGTAAAATACTAAAGCCATTTTAGTAAGTTACTGAGTTAAAAAGAAGATTTTGCTAATTTTAAACAATTTTAGCATCTTTCTATTTCTTAACATTTTACTAAGCTTAAAATCACAAAATGGCTGCTTTAACTTTTAAAAAAAATTTCTTGGTAATTTTATTTGAAAGAGTTAAATTGTGTTTTTTTTTTGGTATGATTCGTGAGTTAATTGTTTTTCAAAAGTAAATAAAATAATATAAAATGTTTTCGGAATACTAAGACTTCGATATATCTGAAGAATCAGTTTTATGCAGAACAGTGCGATGTTTTAAGTTCCGTAGAAATCCTTTTGAAGAGCTGAAAGATAGAGAATTTTACTCCAAGTAAAGTTTTGACAAGACAACAGTTCAGTTCTTTCTTGGTTGAAAACCTAAACATCCAAGTTCGAATTACAAACCGTGGGCTTCCGATTTCACCAGAATTGCAAGTTACGTTACAATTTTTTTGGAAGAAATACCCATCAGACTGATTTTGCTAAATTAACTTCCCTTCCTAATGGAACACAATTGATTTACCTTTGTACAGAAATTAATTGTATAGGTGCATTAAATAGAATGGTCCAGTTCAGTCACGAATAAACAAATAACAAAATAAATTGTAGGTTATCAGTTTCACTTCTGAGTTCCTGACATTTTAAGTTAATTGGTCCGTTCCCCAGGGTTTGTTGTTTACTTTGTTTTTTTTTTTCTCGAACTGTCATTGTTTAGACGTGTTCGGATGCACCGTGTTTAATAATAGGAAATTAGCATTTTACTATCTAGTAAAAAAAAAACATTAAAATTTTCGTAATAAATTACTAAATGGTTAGTAAATTGCTAACTAGAAACATACTAAGCCCTTAACAATAAGTTGTTTAGAGTTTTGCCCCAATAATTTCGGTTTTAATATGAAGAAGAAATTATGTAATCTCTCATTGATACTTTAATAAGTTACAATTTATTCATCACACTTCTGATCTTATACTTTGTAAGAACAGACTGAAGCTATTGAGTAGAACATGAGGTATGTTTAAACAGAGTTCCAGCCTTTTGTTAAAAAAATGGGTACCCCCATCGAACCATTTTTTAAGTTTTTTGTTTTTTAACAAACTGTATTCCCGATTTTGATATTTTTTTATTCTAAGCTATAAAAAAGTTTAAATACTATTGTGTATTCGAATTTTCAAACAAAATGTTGTCGGATTTTTAAAAAAAGTATTTTTTTTTTCAAAACTCAATATTTTGAATACCACACGCTCAATATTTTTAAAACTTGACAATTAAATCATAGCTATCTCGAAAGCAGCACCTAGAATTTAGATAACATTTTTGTTTTTAATTAATTTTTACTATACCTACCATAGAACCATTTTTAGGAATTTAGAATTTTTCATTATCGGCAGAAGCTTCTAAAAAGTTTGAAAAATATTACATTTCAAAACTTAAAAAACAAAATATTTTTTGAATTTTTATAAAAATTTCATTGGCGCAAAATTTTAGTTAAATAAGTACGATTTTAAGTATGTTTTAGTATGAAACATACTTTCTCTACCCTTTTATTAAAACTAAAATCATCGAATACCTATTTCATTTTATTAGTATCGTGTTAACGTTGTTTTTTGCATGAACTGCCATTACTTTTGGTGAGTTCAGAAGCAATTTAGTAGTAGTATTTATTTATTAGTTTAAAAAAAAAAAAACTTTTACAATATAATTTGAAAATGTATCATTTATGACGGCTTAGTTAAATTTAAATAATATTTTTCTTTTACTTTAACAAATTATAAATTATTTTTAATAAAATTATATAGTTTATGTACAAATATTTGTAATATATGTTCACTTTTAAGTTCTTCAGGTAAACTGTTGAAAAATAAAAGCCCTCTGTACATCAATGAATTTTGCGTGCTGCTTCTGCTGAATCTTGCCAATCTAAAGTTGTTGCCTCTTCTCAGATTATGTGGTTGAACGGTAGAAACAGAATATTAAGTTGTTACTCAAATATTCGGGGAGCATATTTTCTCGAATTTTGAAAATGAAAACCATCGAGTTAAAAGTAAGATGCTGTTTTTGACAGTCATCCAATTTAACGATTGTAGCATGAACTGTATTGGAGTGTATATATTGCACTTTAGAATCATTCGCATTGCTTTATTTTGAAGAATTTGTAATCTGTCTTTTATTTCATTTGAACACGTATATAAGAGCGTAGAACAGTAAGTAAAATGTGGTAACACTAAGGAATTATATAAGAGCAAGGCTATTCTCATATTTACAACACTTCTCAATCTTTTTAAATAATTAACTTTTTTTGCTATTTTCTTACAAATATAATCAGCATGTTCTTTAAATTTTAAATTACTGTCTAACACAACTCCGAGGTATTTAAAACTTTTAACACATTCGATTTGTTCATTTTCCATAAAAACCGAGATATTAGTTCTGCAATTAAAAGTCATATATTTTGTTTTGCTAATGTTAAGCTTGAGTTTTTTTATTTTTAACCACCGACTTATATTAACAAGGTCTTCGTTTAAATGCGCGATCATTTCATCTATGTTTTTTCCACTTATGTATATGAGTGTATCATCAGCGAACAATTTTACTTTGCAGTGCTTCAAGTTATTTTTGACATCGTTTATATATATTAGAAAGAGATAAACTCCTAATACCGATCCTTGGGGTACTCCTAACTTTACTTCAACTGCCTCTGAAAACTCATTATTAACTTTTGTTTTTTGTGATCTTCCCGTTAGATATGATCGAAATCAATCCAATTCTTTGCCTTTAATGCCATACTCCCAAAGTTTGTTTAACAAGATATTTCTATCAATGGTTTCAAAGGCTCTTTTTAAATCCAAAAATACGACTATGACAGAATTTCCTTCGTCAACGGCCTTTTTCCAGTCAAAAACCAAGAAGTTAAGGGCTGTTTCACAAGAGTGACCACCGCGAAAATCAGATTGCTCTTCTCTTAATATATTGTTGTTTTCAAGATAATTGACTAGTTGGTTCGCTACAAAGCGTTCTAATATTTTTTCATCTGAACTTAGCATATTTACTGGACGAAACTCTTCACATTTATTTGTATTGCACACTTTTCTTATAGGTATTATCACAGATTGCTTCCAAGTACTTGGGAAAACTCCAGTTTCCAATGAATTGTTAATAACTTTAAGTAAAATAGGACCGATTATTTCTAACGACTTATAAATTATATCACAGCTTAGTCCATTAAAGTCTTTCTTTTTATTGCACTTTTTTATAATATCACAGATTGTATTTATATCACAGTAATTGAAATTAAATCTAGCAGGTACAGGTGAAGATAAACAAGTATATTGCACATTTGGAATCGATTTATTTATTTCATCAACACTTTCTACAAAATAGTTATTGAATTTGTTTGCTATCATTTTCGTCGAACAAACTCTTTCTTGACCAAATATAATAGATGCAATATTGTTTTCTTTATTTTGATTTAGGATCATAGCTTTGATGACTTTCCAGATTTTTTTCTGGTCCCCGCCTTTTGAAATAATTTGTCTTTCGATATAATTGTTTTTTGTAGCAACAATTGCATTTTTAAAACTATTTCTCTTTGTTTTATAATTATTCCAAAGGATTCGATCATTAGAATAAGCTGCTCGATTATATGCTCTTATTTTATCTTGCCTTAGCCTTTCTAGTTCACTCGTAAACCAAACAACTGAATTTTCATCTCTCACTATCTTTTTTACAGTCAGTTTTTGTAAACAATCAACAATTTTTGAATGAAACAAAGCGGACAAATTCTCTACGTTCTCTACATTAAAATACAGATCACTAAAATTCACAGAGTTAAGCAAATTATTCATCACGTCTGTTTTGTAATTCACGAAGGTTATAGCCCTCATATTGCAACTGCCGCGTTTTTTACTATTATCTACTTCGATTCGAATAGTTTCATGATCAGAAATTTTTTCAGTATTGTCTATAATTACTTTCACATTGGATCTGTCAATACTAGTAAGCACGTAGTCAACTAAAGTTCTTGAGTTATTTGTTATTCTTGTAGGTTGCGTAACAAGTAATTTCATTCCTTGATCTGCAATAATTCTGCGCATTGATAGCTTTCATTGGAATTAGAAATCAACATGTCGATGTTAAAATCACCTGCCACAATAACATTAAGTTCATCTTCCATTTGTTGCATCCACCAGTTCACATAAAATGTTTTAAAAAGACTTACCGGTGTACTTGGAGATCTGTATAAAATAACTACAGCCCATTTAATATTGTTTATCCAAATATATAATTTCATGCACCAAATAGATTCATTAAATTTTGACATGTTAACCATATTCACTTGTAAACATTTTTTTGAATAAACAATGACACCTCCTGTATAACACGAATGCGATTCACATACTGTATGCACATAGTTGTTAATTTTTAATTCAGAATCTTCAATATCACTTGTAATGTGGGTTTCACTTAGTAACACTAACTCGGGTTTATGTTTTTTAACTAATAACTCGAGTTCCGATTTATTACATAAAAGGCCTTGAATATTCAAGTAATACAAAACCGTCGAATTCGATGATTTTTTTGTTTGCTACAACCAGCGCGCTTTCTCAATAGAGAGCTTCCTTCTATAAACTTCACAATTTTGATCAAACGCATGATGATTTATATCTAGGTCAGCATTAAGACGCGCGCAATTCACACATTTCAATATATCAGATTGACAATCTAAACCGTTTCCTTCATGCTCTTCACCACACTTAGAACACACTTTTTTATGCCGACAGTCCTTTGCGATGTGGTTAAAACCTAAACAATTATAACACCTTTTAACGTAAACTGCATCCTTTACATCGCACCTATCCCAACCTAAGCTCACAGAACCGATTTTTATTATTTCGTTGAAACTTTCACAATCTAGCTCCACAACTGCAGTAAAAGAGTTATATCTTCTGTTTTTATTTTTCCAAATTGCTTTTACTTTTAATTCTTTCTCTTTTAAGACTGCATTTTGCTTTTTAAGGCAATTTATTATTTCACTTTCATTCATCTCTTCCGAAAAATTGTGAATGCGGATCCGAGGCTTCCCGGCCATTTTATTTACACTATAAGAAGCGCCAAGTTTCGATTCAACGTCACCTTTGAATTTTTCAACTGAATTATCGTTATCACAAGCAACAATCACGGCTCCACTATTAAGCTTTTTAATTCCTGAAAGCTGAATACCGCTCTCCTCTGGTTTAAGATTTGATTTCACATCAGCTTCCGTTTTTTCTGCACTTTGAGGATTAATTGGTTTTACCACCACCGCGCTTTGTTTTTTTAGAACTTCAGCGAAAGAACCTTGTTTATTTGAGACAACTGCCTCCTTAACTTTTTTTATCTCAGCTATGACACTTTTTTCATTAAAGCTTTTAGCACCACTTTCTAACATTTTTCCCACCTTTTTGTCGAAGGATGCAAGATCATTTTTTATTTCATTTAAATTATCCAACACAATCTGCAATGATTTAATTTTTTCCTGACAACTTTCGCATAAAATGACAACACATTTAGAAGCTTGCAGAGCTTTCACCTCATAATTTGACAGATTCAAACACTTGAAATGAAACGCCTGGCAACATCCACCCTTGCAGACGACATACTCCGATTGACGAGTAGTCTTTTTACAATCTGCACAATTTTATTCATTTCACTCACAACACAACACCAATACACACGCGCTCAAGAGAGTTTAACCGATGGAGCTTGCACTACCGTTCTTTTAATTTATTATTTCAATGTTAAAATATTTTCAGTTTTTATTAAATAATGAAAGATTTTGATATGAATTTTAACAAAAAAAACTTATGAAAACACAGGAAAACACCGTATTCTTCAATAGTAAAACACAATTTCCAATTAATACCGCCGTTTAACACGAGAAATATTATTAATTGTTTAGCCGTCAAAAAAAAAATACTTCTGTTTAGGTAACTCACTCTCTCTTAAAGAAAAAAAACGTCAGCACTATACTAGTTAGAAAATGTTTACAATTAAGAATGAGTTAGTAATCTACGAGTAATAAAAAGTTAGCAAATTGTTAAGTAGTATCATACTAATACCTTAATACTAAGCTGTTTAAAATTTTGCTCCATTATTTTTAAATTTAATATCTCAAAAATGGCATTTTTTTGTTTGGAAATTTAATTTTTATTCGTTTAATAATAAAAACTTAAAGTTGGCGTATTAAAATAAAGAGTGGGCAGAATACAAGTTTTTTTTTGAAATGCAATGGAATGAACAAAATTTATTTTTCCATGTATTATGGCTTTATTAGTAAGAGCAAACATTCCCATTACGTGCTTGAATCGTTTCCGGATTGTTGGCATAACATCGGTCCTTCACGGTTCCCCACAAAAAAAAGTCCAAAGGGCAGCAGCGAGGCAGCCATTGCCTAGACGACTGATAACAAGATTTGGGAACTTCGATCGAAGATCGATTGTCGCATGGCCATCATGCATGAACCAGAGGTCATCAAAATCCATGTCTTCAATTTCAGTAAAAACGGTCAGTTAACATGGCTCTATATCTAATACCCACCGTTAACCAAAACGCTGTTCCCAGCCTCATTTTTAAAGAAAAATGGTCAAATGATGCCACCAATACACAATCCGCACCAAACTTTCACTCTCTGTGGATGCATCGGCTTCTGGACAATAACATGCAGGTTTTCCGAGCACATGATGCGGCAAGTTAGTTTATTAACATATAGCCGCCCAAAATCGTTGTCCAATTCAAGCAGCTCTAAGGCCCAAACTACGGAGCGATAACGAAGCGGATGGTCGTGCGACCCTGTGGGACCTTGTAAGCGAATAATCCGAGATCTTTGTGCAGAATTCTCCTCAGGCCAGTGCGTGAAATGTTGATCTGTTGAGATCGATGGCGAGTTGATGTTCGTGAATTGAGTCTCACACTCTCGGCTACAGCAGCCACATTCTCGTGTTTTATGCGCACTGTACGGCGAGGGGGGTCATGAGTCTTGTCCACTAGCAACTAGTCTGTTGTGCCTGGGCGAAACGCATTTGGACTAAAGGTCGCAAAACTTTCAATTTGATTTATTCAATAGAGTCCACAAAAACAAAAACCAAACAAAAACCAAAACAAAAACTAAAAAGAAAAATTTGTTTTCTTTATATTTTTCTGTTTCCCTTCTTCTTCTACAAAACTTCTTTTCAAAAAACGCACTGCTTGGGCTACATAGCACTCACTTTGGAAAAATAAGTTTTCAATATTTCCTAACGTTGTAAAGCGAATTATTTCGTCAGTGTCAAAATAACCTATAATGTAAAACGAATCCACTAGATGACCTACCCTGTAAAAGCTTATTTTCTTAAGAAATCGCTACAAAGGCTTATAATTTTTGTTCTTGCATATTCACATTTGCTTAAGAAATCACATGGGATTGTATTTTCATTCTATAAAGAGTTTTTAAAATTCTGAGTGATTTGCATAAGAACAAGTTCGTCAATTTAAATATGTAAAGGTATCAAAACACGAATCATCAACCAAAAGAATCAACGGTGGAGTACCTCAAGGATCAAAACTTGGACCGCTGCTGTTCAACATTTATACGCCTGTCAACCAGTCAATATACCAGGAACTAGGAACAAAGACGAAGCTGTTTTGCAGACCCCCCCCCCACCCCAACACATACACTATCGCTTTTTCAAGGAGAAGCACATTAAAATCCGACGGGAAAACTATCTCTAATATGGATTGAAGATTAATAGAGAAAACACCGAACTTATCTCCTTCCGAACACAAGTGACTGTCATTCGAAAACGAGCGTTTGCAGCACGCGTGATGACTTCATAGTCAAGCTTCCAGACAATATTTAGGAAGCACTCAAATCATCAATGATGTATTTGGGAAACAGTTTTTTCAAAAAAGAAGAAGAGAGCTAAATTTTCTCTGCACTTAGTCCATCCGCTACTCACAGGGCGAAATGGACTAAGTAATATGAACAAGCTGTGTTTTTTTTTTTCAACTTATCCAAGGAAGCTGAAGATCGCTGTATCCGAATTTATTTTTTCATTTAGGATAGCATATCTCGATAAGTATCAAAGATATTGGAACATTTTAAACAACAAAATGTTGGGCGGAAATTTTCCTAGGGGCGATATCCGTTACTTTTTTTTAAATTGTATCTTGTTATATTTTATTTTTTTAGAAGAGGATATAGACCGCAATATTTTTTTAGAAATAAAATAAATATGACCCTATGTAGAACATACGTTTCTCTAGAGGTGATGTTTCTTCTTTTTTTTTAATTTTTTTATTAAACTTTTTTAACCATGAAATAAAAAAAAAAACAAAAAGTTTGGACCCTTATAAATTTCGATCAACTAATCGTAGGTAAAATAACGGTACATGAAAAAATTAGAATTTCCAAACTCTAAAGGCGATGTCTTTTCTTTTCTTTTCTTTTCTTTTCTTTTCTTTTCTTTTCTTTTCTTTTCTTTTCTTTTCTTTTCTTTTCTTTTCTTTTATTTCATGTTTTTGAGTCATTTGTTGTCTAGCAAACTTGGTACCAGTGCCATACTTGTAAACGGTGGGCAGAATTTGGATGTCTGAACTTCTTGAAAACTGAGGAAGAGTTACAAGATGTATATTTTCTTTTCAATTGTGACTGTTGTTCTAGATGGCTGGCATTACAAGAGGAGTAAAACTTGAACCATCGTTAGAACTAAACCTAGTATAATTTTGTTTTAGCTAAACTAAAAGCCCAGCACCATTCTTTTTTGTTTTAGCTAAACTAAAAGCAATAAATATTTTTCAATTCGAATTTATTAAACATATCTCATAATATCTATAATATCTCAGGATTCCTGTTTTAATTATTCTATAAAGAATATTCATTCTGGCATTTTCATTTTCTTTGTCTTTGCTGAAATTTTGTTTTTGTTTGTATAACAATTAATCTTTTCTTTATATAATTTCAATTTTGTATTATTATTATCAGAATTATTAAAACTTGAATCGAAAAAATAAAAATTCATATGAAGTAAATAATATAATTTTGATAATATACAATTATTAATATAATGCAACAAAAGATATAAAATTATAACAAATAACCAACATCTAAACTAGTTTTGTGTATCTATTTTCCTTTTTATTGTAATTTGTTGCTAGACACCAAATGACTCAAGAACATGAAATAAAAGAAAAAGAAAAAACATCGCCTTTAAAGTTTGGAAATAATGTTTTCATGTACCGTTCTTTTACCTACGATTAGTTGATCCAAAGTTATAAGGATCCAAACTTTTTGTTTTTTTTTTTCATGGTTAAAAAAGTTTAATAAAAAAAATTTAAAAGAAGAAGAAACATCGCCTCTAGAAAAACGTATGTTCTACATAGGGTCATATTTAATTTATTTCTAAAAAAAAATTATTGCGGTCTATATCCTCTCCTAAAGATTTTTTTGTCTTAAAAGTTTTAAAACTCACTAAAGTAAAATATAACAAGATACAATTTAAAAAAAAAGTAACGGAAATCGCCCCTAGGAAAATCTCCGTCCAACATTTTGGTGTTTAAAATGTTTCAATATCTTTGATACTTATCGAGATATGCTATCCTAAATGAAAAAATAAATTCGGATGCAGCGATCTTCAGCTTCATCTTATGCAACCCATTTGACCTACACCTTGCAACTATATCACCTACAGCAACGAAGAAGATGAAGCATTTTGAAAGAAAAATACGTCAAATTTACACGGAAAAATCATCAGGAACTTGAAATATCATCCAAAAACACAGGTGCCAGAAACTCCTCTGGCAACAAGTAGATCCAAGTGACAGATAATTCGCCGGAGCTTCACTGGCATCAAAAATATCTAAATTTGCAAATGAATGCAAAAGAATGGATTATTTTTTAGAAGATTGCATTCAATTGGTTGCTGTAGAATGACGAAAAAAGTGATTGCATTATTTTTAATGTTATAGGAATGGTGATTGCAAATTCGCAATCGTAGTCTTCAAATTGCAGTCATTTAAGATTGTATTCAGAAAAGATTGTATACTTGTACTTTTACAACCCTCTTGCTAAATATCTAAAATCTTGCAGTTAATAGTTGGACAAACTAACTACCTATTGGTCACAGCAATATCACAAATTTGATTCTAACTAAAATGTTTTTACCTCGACATGCACTCTCGTAGTTAGCCTAAGTAAGGATTTTAAATTGTTCTAATTTTAAACAATGATGGAATGTCTTATTAAAGAACAGTATCTTAGCCTTTTACACATCTTTCAAGCCGAATTGATAGCAATCAATGGAAGCAAGTTCCAAACTAGAACAAAAATTCAGCTTTCCTCATAGACATTCCAGCCAGCTGTCGGGACTTAGGCCATTGATAATACCGAAGGCTCAAGTTTCAAATTAGTTAAGCAATAGCACTGTAAGTTCGCAAGTCTGAAGAGCACTTTCATCTGTAACTGAGCGGGCTAATTAAGTGAAGATGCAAGTATCAGGCTTATTTGCAATATAGGCAATATGTTATCCATTTTTCTAACCGAATGGAAATGTAGGTCGAATAGTTCAACCACATTTCTACATTTAATCCATTTTGATCGTCAAAAGAGCTATGGTATCAACAGAGCAATCCAGTTCTTATTAGATCATCTAGTTCTTATTAGATCATCTAGTCAACGGCCTTGGCTTTGATGAAAGCATCGCTACCCATCGATCAGCGAAATCAAGCATCATTGCGCATGGTTAGTACTTGGATGGGGGACCCTTCAAATACCAACCGTGTGCTGTTGACATGTGTTTTTCTGTTGTTCTTCCTTTCTGTCTGTCTCTCTCTGTTGTATTGTCTAAGCCGATGGCCTCAGTTGCCAGTGCTTTAAGTGTCTCTACTTCGTAGATTTATCTACGGAGTAGTGTAATATGTAATGTAATGTAATGTGTATTAGATCATCTATAGCAAAATCCATTGAACAGGGGTACCGCGTACCACCATTATAGAAATGCAGATCTATCTATAAAACCAAAATTTAAGAACAACAAAACTGAAGGATCTGATGACCTTCAAGTAGTATGGTGCATTTACAAAATCTTCAACGTTATAAGGGTAGAGGAATCATGCCTGATGACTCCTTATGCCATATTAAACAAAAAAGGAGGACTTATGTAATGCAAGCACATCCCATAGCTAAACCTTGCATATGAGTAAGATCTTCTCTAACTTTTTGTGTGAGGGACTTAATCGTGAACTACCAGTGTATTTTCCAGTCTGATAAATCGACAATAGACAAACTCTTCAAGCTGAGAGGAATCTCGAAAAAAAAAACAACGCATTTCAAGTCGGACTCACCATAGTCTTCAGAAGCGGATATAAAAGAATTCATTTTCTGAAGTTCTATATGGTGATCGGTGAATTCCGTATCCGGAGAAAACTGATTCAGCTGTGTCATTGGAAAATGTGCGGTGCAATGTGACGCAGATCTAGTCTAGAAAGTCAAAACACGTCATCTGCATTTGCTTTGCCACATCGAGTAAATGGGCAACGATGATCCGCCAAAGATAGTCGCCCAATCCCAGCAGCTAGGTTTAAGCTGACAAGAAAGACCGAATACCTCTCTAACATCTCGGACGGCAGAGGGCATGTTCTGGATGAGTGGGAGCAAAGTGATTAAGTTCATAGAGGATGGATAGTTGCTGTTTCTCAAACAGCAACACTTTATAAATCGCGAGCCAGGTGAGTAAGAAAGTAATAGCCTTTTCACACCGAGCCGAAAACCCGGTTTTCGGCTAAAAGTTTTCGAAACCTCAAAAAGTATTCACACCAAATATTTACAAGTTTTCGTTTGTCATTTGAATTATTTTGACACTTACTGTCGTACATTTTTCTTCTCAGTAGCTGTCAGATGTTTTTTTTATGTCTGATTGGTATTTGAATGTTTTCATTTCATTTCAATTGAGCTTTGAATTTTTCATTAGGTGTGTTTGTTTACATCATCTCTCAATTTCAACTGGTTTTCGAGAGGTTTTATCAAAAACTTGTCAAAAACGAAAACTTGTAGTTCACAAAAATGTATGGGAAAACTTGTGTTTTCGATGCAGGTTTTCGACGAAAACCGATTTTTTGGCGAAAACCGTGTTTTCGGCTCGGTGTGAAAAGGCTATAAGTTATAATTTTAAAATACTCGTCCGAAATTCTTCTTTGTCGTGTTCTCACATTCAATGCTGCTTGCATCAAATTATTACTAAGAAAAGTGAATTAATTTTTGTCTTACTCATATTGACTTATTAGATTTGATATTAAATATACTAAACCGTCAATGTATATCTTATAATATTGTGTTTCTCTCAATTAACTGAATGTAAGCTGATGCTTACCAAAAACCCTAAAATCATCTTTCCACATCTTTACTCCAAAAACCTTATACTCTAAGACTAAAGTTACAAAAAAAAAAAAAAATAATAATACCAAAATATAAATAATAACGAGATCTCTTCGAGATGATAAATCACTCCAGACTCGCGGTCCAAAGATCTATTGTGCAGTATTCATAACAATAATAGTTAAATATGCTATTACTCTTGCGGTCTGTTTTCCCATATAGCTACGAGTACATAGCGCTTTGCGTCGCTATACGTCCTACAAGCTAACAAACACCGAAGAACACATCTATCTATACATCATTTATCTACGACTAGAAAAGTAATGGAGAATTTGCAACGAGCCCAACTAAGTGCCTCCATTAGGTTGGCTGCCCTCTTGTCTTCGGTCCCGGCTTCACCCCGTTCTCTTCTGTTTCCATCACAATCGCGGTCAGCGGGTTGACTTGACGTGTATACAGCGAGAATTATTACCCAAAACATTTGTTTTATATAGACGAGAACGTCAATGTAAGTGAGGGTATATCTCTGGGCGCTAGCGCTATACCAATGTTGTTTTTGGGGTATTAGGGTAGAAGCTTTGCTTTTATTATTTATTGCACTCATGTTATTTCTGGCAACTTTGGATTTTTTTTTTGTAATATTATTTATTTCGTTAAAAGAAAAAAAAATGTTTATAACTTTTTAGGGGTCATAATGGACGGTTTCGGCTTGAGTTGGTTAATATAGTTTTTTTTTTTGGGGATTTATGGTTGAGCTGATTGCGAAATTTATGTTTAGTCACTTTATTGGCAAGAAAACGTCAATTTTGTGATCATTATTGTGCTTGCTGTCGTCAACATTTATTTTCTCAATTTTCTGTTGAAATTCGAGATAGAATAGCTTGGGGTTGCATGCTATATGCATGGGTAGATAGAGTTTTGTGTATTTAGCTTAAGAATGGATAACGATTGCGTAAGTTTTTGTTCGGTTTGTTTAAAAATTTATTGGTAATTTAGAATTTGATGACAGAAAATCATTTCAGGCCCTCATTGCATAAAAGTTTTGTCTTTTAATATGTCGAATCTTAATCTACTAAAAATATGCTGAAACAGCTACGAATCTTTTATAAAAGGTAACAATAGGATAAATTCAAAAGTTCAAAAAATGTCGGCGTTGTCTGGCATTTTGAAATTGACGGTATTACGCAGTGGCGTAGGGTAGGTTTTTGCCGCCCGGGGTAGAGCCAATTTTGCCGCCCCTAGCAATTTTTTTCTGGGTCTTTAATTTTGTTTGCTGTTTTAAAAAACATCAAAGTGAAACAGCTACTTAGCTTACCTTGTTATAATTTAATTTTTTATTCACAGATTTATTATATTTATTTATATTATATTATGTAGATAGAAGTGTCTAATCGGGTGATGATTGCTGAAAAATAAAACCGGTTTTAAAAAAAATCGACCCACACTACCCTTAATTATTATTATTCTTATAGTTATAGTAATAATTATTATACCTATAATATTTTTTTATTTCTATTATTGTTATTCATAAGGAAATGAAGAAACAGAAATATTGGCCAAGGATTATTTTTAACTTAAACATATTTCTCAACAGCCCATCAAAATTAAAGTGTTCAAAATTGGGTTTTATCTTTTAAAAACGGTTAACATGTTAACATTTTTTGCAGCTCAACGATATAACCACATCTTATCTTAGATGGAATCGAAACTTCTAATTATCTATTTCAAAGATTCACCAAATACTTAGCAAAATATGTATTACCTATACTTTAAATTTTTTCAGAACTATTTTTGATTAGATTTGACATACCTATACATATGTCCGATTTGTTTTTACTTTCTCGAAAGAACTGTCAGTGTAAGTTTTCAACCAGTAACCAGTTATAAGAACTTCGTAAAATTTGCCGCCTTGAAAAATTCTCAACATAGGCTCTAGCTCCTTTACTATGGTAACAATGACGAAGGGTCATGGCCTCTGGGATAAACCATTCTACACAAAGATTAATTGTGAAAACTAAACTTTCTACAATGAAGAATAAATGAACCTGCAAATTTGAGAATTTTGAATAAAATTCTCTTGCCCACTGCCCTGCCCATCTCCATGGCGGATAAATGTCGAACAATTATCCGAGCAATAAATCCAGCAATTGTCAGATACTTATGAATTACTAAATTTAATGATTTGGCATCTGAATTTAATATTCTTAAGAAACGTGACAACATTTTGTTTGTAATTCTATTTAAATATTTTTTTTTTCTTCAATTTAAAAAAAAATACATTACATTATGTACATTGCACATTCTTTATAATTTTTTGTGTTCCTGAATTTGTTCTTTCATTTTTTTAAAAACTGGAACCATCATATTGCCTTGGTTGTTGTAAAGTTTACATTACATAATTTTGTTAGTTTAATTAATTTAAAGTCATAGATACTCGTAGGTATACATAAATAAATGAAGATTCAATTCAAACATAGTTTTAGTAAATAAAGAAGATATTTACATAATTTTGTTAATTTAATTAAATTAAAGTTACATAAATAAATAAAGATTTAATTCAAACATTTTTTTTAAGTAAAAAAAGATTTTTAAATTTTACATTACATAATTTACCTACATACAAGTAAAAAAGTTAAAGAAAAAAATATTTATAAAAATTAGAACTTTTGTCGAGCTTTCATTGAAGCAAATTCTTTAATTACTGTGTCAATGGTCTCAGTCGTTTCCTGTTCTATGGCCATGATACCGAGATTAGTCAATCTAATTGAACTCATCGTGGACCTTTAAGAAGCTTCTCTCACAGCCGGCATTGCTTATGGCGATCGTAAGGAATAAACGTAACATTATGGATATATTAGGCAGGCTGATTTCTATCCTAAACTGCACAATAAATTTTAACAGTTCAAGAGGACTTGCAATAATTAAATTATTTTTCTTTTATGAGGAAGATATAAAAGCCCTTAACCACACGCGTTCGATGTTAAATTCTTTCTTGTCAATGTCATGCTCATGAGATTCATCGAACTACATTCGTAATTATCGTCCAATAATTTGGCTGGCGTAAGGAAGTCAAATTTGTGCGCCAAATTCCTTAGTTGCTGAAACCTTTCCTGTATTTCAAAGTTGACCCTATCTAGGGAAGAAAATAATTTTCGTCGCAACTCTTTTTCGTGGGACAAAGCTGAATCTTCACTCCCGTCATCAAAATGCGTTTTTTTTTATTCTTCTAGGTGGTTCCATAATTATGCCAAGGTTTTGACACAAATTTTTTGCATAGCTTAATGCATCGTCAACTAAATGGTCCCGTTTTTCGGTGAGGAAAGTGCAGAGCATTGATTTTACAAGGACATTGATGAAGATCGAGTTCTTCTTATTGTAAATAAATCTGGGCATCATTTACCTCATGCAGCACAGGTTTCCAAAGACCCAAGAAACACAGGAAAGAAAACGATTGCATTGCTATGAACAAAGCTCCCGCATGCGTTCGTGTATTTAAACTTTCACTTGATTCCGTTAGTTTTTCCAAACTATTAAAAATACCCTCGTAATGATTATAAAGTACTACTGCATCAGCTCTTGCGCTCCAGCGTGTATCTTGCATCCTTTTTAATGCTTTACCTGTAGATGCAAGCAGAACTTCCCAACGTTATGTGGACACGGAAAAAAATGAGTAACAAAGCTCTAAAGTACCAAAGAAGGTTACCGAATTTGTCTCAACTGCAGCAGCATGTAAAACAACCAGGATTAATGAATGATTTGAGCATGGCACAAATTCGGCTTTTGGGTTGATGTTTTTGAGCCTTTGCTGTACTCCTGTTTACTTTCCAGCCATAACAGCATGCTGACCTCTGCAATCCATTATATCAAGTCCATCAATATTGAGCTTATTTACATTAACGTATTTAGAAAAATTGCAGCAAAGTGCCGCCCGGATATTTTGAAAAATTGCCGCCCCCAAGCAAAGTGCCGCCTGGGGCCTGTGCCCCCTTTGCCCTCCCCTCACTACGCCACTGGTATTACGTCACTGCGCGCCGCCAGCCGTAAAATAGATTACATTCGATTTTTTAATAAGACGTTGTTAATCAGTTTGTTCACCGAAAAGCGGGTGGAATAACAAGAGCAGTGTGAGTTGGTATCTAAACATTACGATAATCGATTCGTCTTTTAATTGAAGATTGTGAAGCTGCAATTCCAGCGATTTTAAAAGTTCGGTTGGATATTTGATGATTTCATCTTTGCTAGTAACAGATATCGATGATGATTTGTTGGTATATCGTTGATTCTCTTATAATTTTTACTTTAAAACTCGAAACTTAATTCGTGAAAATCAATGTTTTTCGCTCGTAAGCTATCACTGTATTTTAAAAACCTACTCCGGAATCAAAGATGATATTATTTTTGATTCTGAAATATCTTCGGTGGAAATTGAAAAGCGCCGTACGAGTTTTTCAAAAGTGCTCCCCCGTAGATACTTCTTTTACACCTCAAAAAATTGTGTCTGTATGATAATATTTTTGCGAGTTCTGTTGTTCCAAATTATTTTACACGGCCTGTAATTTTCCTCATACACAAAATAGTCGCATTGGATATACCTATAGTCGAAAACTATCGTGGCATTTCCTTTAAATGTTATTGGGAAACTCTTTTGTGCAATTCTAGTCGGGTAGATGACCGAACTGCAGGAAGGATTCCGAAAAAAACTACTCCACAATCGACCACATTTTCAGTCTAGCAGCAATAAAAAGTCAACGCTCTTCTTGTAGATTTTAAGGCGGCTTTTGATATCAGTAATAGAAACGCACTTTTGTACAAGCTAACATAAATGGGGCTCTCTACTAAATTCATTTGGATCATCAGAGGAATTTATTGTAGCACGAATGCAGCTGTTTGGGATGGAAGAAATTTCTCAGAATGGTTCGAAACAGATAGTGGTGTGATACAGGGTTGCCCATTTAGTGCATTGTTATTTGCTCTTTTTATTAACGATACTGTGACCGAACTGCCTCTCGGTATTAGGATTGCAGATAGTATTATTATTAATGTTGCGTTGCACGCTGATTATTTTGTGGTTTTATCTGAAGCTCTGCAAAATTTACAGTTGATGATAAATTGCATTGTTTCATTCCGTGAAAATGGAGACTTATCATAAACACGGATAAATCAAAGATAATGGTTTTCTCAAAAAATAATCGGGGTAACTCAGTTTAAAACTATAATTGGTTCCTGTAACGTTACCGTCTTGATGTCAGTCTACGAACTTGGTAGTTAAGCTGAATTCAATACTGGATTTCAAGACCCACATCGAAGAGAAAACTAAAACCTTCCAGAAACTTATAAGCCCTACTTGGCAAAATGTTTTGTCAAATGAACACGTTAGCCTGTCAACAAAGTACAAAATATTTGATTCAGTTATTAAATCGACGTTGTGTTACGCTGCAGAAGTATGGGAAATCGAAGAGTTTGAGGAAATGGAAAAAAACTGCAGAGAAATTTCATCAAAAAATTGTTCAACCTGCCGATTAAAAAAAAAACAAATTATGCTATTTATTTAGAAACAGAGGTGTTTATTTATTTATTTATTTATTTATTATTAACATAACTAAATTGCTAGTTTTACAAAAAAAAAAAAATTTCTAAATTTCTAACAAAGGTTTATAATAATATTTTAAACAATTTCATTGAAAAAATGTTGATTTAAATTGACATGAATTTATTATTGTTTTATCAAACAAATTGTTATATTTATGATTGTAGAAATTAAATAGTTTAAACATTTTATTTAATGGAGAAAATTTCTCATAATTGGTACGATAGTTTGAAATATGTATAATCTCCGGTATGTTCCTCAAATTTCTTTGAGGAATATTGAAGTTAATACGGGACAGAAGGTGCAAACAGTCTATGTTACCGTTAATTAATTTTACAATGAAAGCAAAACATAAATAGGAACGTCTGTTCTCGAGACTGGGTATATCAATTAGTCGAAGTCTGTTGTTATAAGGTGGGAGATCATAAGGATTATCCCATCCTTGTCCCCTGAGTGCAAACCTAATAAATATTTTTTGCACCTGTTCTAGTCTATTTTTATGACATTCATAATGAGGTGACCAAACCTGACAAGCGAATTCTAGAATGGGGCGAACAAAAGATATAAAAAGCTGCTTTGTCACGAAAGGGTCTGAAAATTGTTTCGACTCTCTTTTTATCCATCCAAGAATGGAATTAGCTTTGTTTGAAATGGAGTTTATATGTTGAATGAATTCGAGTTTGCGATCAAATGTGACGCCAAGAATAGATATAACTGTTTCACGGGATATTGATATGCCATTAAACAAATAGTTGAACGAAATAAAAGAAAACTTTCTTGTAAAACACATAGTTTTACACTTATCGATATTAAGAAACAAACAATTACGAGTACACCAGTCAAAAAACGAGTTAAGATCACATTGCAATTGTTCACAATCACGAGTACTTGAAATAGTTTTAAAGATTGTTACATCGTCGGCGTAAATGAGGCACTTAGAGTATTTTAACACCGATGGTAAGTCGTTTATAAATAAAATAAAAAGAATAGGTCCTAAATGACTACCCTGTGGAATTCCTGAGTTGATTTTAAACTTATTTGATTCGCAACCGTTAAATAGCACTGAATAAGATCTGTCTAATAAATAAGATTGAAGCCATTTTACAAAATTTTCGCTAAAACCTAATTTTCTTAACTTAAAAAGCACGTAACTTGGTACAATCGAATTTTAACGATACAATCAAGCATTGGCAGCACCTATTTTGGTTCAATCGATTGTTCTTGATTGTATCGTCAGATTTGACAGCGCACAAAAGTTTTCAGTCAACAGAAGAAAGTTATCGTCGGCAGTGGTTCTTTTAAGAAATATCATGGAAAAATAAAAAAAAATGTCAATAATTAAAAAACAGACGAAGATTTCGAAAACTTTTATGAGTTCTCACCAAGATTTAGCCAGAGGAATGCTAAAAAGTGCCCAAGGAGGAAAAAACAGCAATTTGCTGTGGGTAAAACTTGCTGACTTCTCAAAATACAGTGAGTCCTCCACAAAAACATCTCAAAGATTAGAAAATGTAGGCCGTTCTTAAAACACAAGTACATATATTTATTTATTTATTTCAGATCATTTTTTAGACTTACAAGTTATTTAATATACATTGTAGAAAATATACTAAAAAGTAAAAAACTTCACTCAAAAGGCACGGGCCGAGGTTCATACATGATTTTAGCATTAAGTACTTCCATCTTCACTTTCCGAATCAAAAAATGTCAGAAGAATACCAATTTGACATTTCACTTTATAGTTCACAATGATATTTTTAAGAGGAGCTACTATAGACGATGCTCGATTGTATCAAGTTACGTGCTGGTACCCCAGGCTTGCCTAAGATTTATATAACGAGTGAGATTTTTTAAAAGCTATCGGAAACTAAAAAAAACATAAAATTCAGAAAACGCATGAAATCTTTATTTGAATCGATAAATGTTCCATCCGCTTAGTCCAATTTTGGCATACTCTTTCTAACATTTCGGCCGGTACCTCACGAATAAATGCTTCAATGTTGGCTTCCAGTGCTTCAATCAAAGCGGGCTTGTCGCTATAGACATAAGCCTTAACATAGCCCCACAAAAAATAGTGTAGAGGCGTTAAATCGCACTGTTCACCGAACTCGCCTCTCAATTGGTCCATTGTTACTCGTGCTGTGTGGCACCATCTTGTTGAAACCATATGTCATGCAAGTCAAGCTCTTCCATTTTGCGCTCACCATTCAGCATCATCTTTGAAGAAATACGGCCCAATGATTCCGCCAGCCCATAATCCGCACCAAACAGTGACTTTTTCTGTTCTGGATGCATTGGTAGCTCTTGCAATGCTTCTGGCTGCTTTTCACTCCAAATACGGCAGTTTTGCTTGTTCACGTATCCATTCAACCAGAAATGAGCTTCGTCGCTGAACACATTTTTTCGATAAAAACGTGGATCTACGGCCAAATTTTCAAACTTTTCAAGAGCCCATTCATCAAAAATTCGGCGTTATATTTTGAAAAGCTTCACAACTAAATCCTTCCACAAAATTTTCCACGTAGTGGAGTAACAGAGGCCCTATTGCTGCGAATGGCGCCGAATCGATAATTCACGGTCATCACTAACACTGTCCGATACAGCTGCGATATTTTCTTCAGTTCCTACTTTATATAAGCGTGTTGGTGGTTTAATTTCCAACAATATAAATTTGGTGCGAAATTAAGTCACAATAGCCCGAAAAGTCGCCTCAGTAGGTCGATTAAACTGACCATAAAATAGAAGAAGCGCGCCATGAACTTTCTTAACAGAGCACGCATTTTGAAAATAAATAAATTCAATAATTTGCAAGCGTTGTTCGTTTGTACGACGATTCATTTTCTTGGTTAAATTATAGACCAAACTGAAGATGTTTAACAGTGACACAAAACACGAAACGTGCGTGAGCTGTCAAAAGCAGTGTTGCCAAAAAGAAAATAGCAAAAAAATCACCAAGTACTAGTACTCTTAAAACATAAGCCGACTATATTGTAAAAGTGCTCGACTTCCCCCAAAAACGACAAAATGCTTCAGTATGAAATCATAAATGAGGATTTGTGAATGAAGAAATGGCGAAACCTTGGGGAAGTCTATGGAAAAGGTACGAACACAATTCTAGGTGATCTAAGTACATTAAAAGATCGGTTGTATCGCTCAATCCAAAACTCGGAAGCCCAGCAATCGGAGAGCAGATTTTTGTATTCAAAACTCAATTTTAATCTGGAATATGATAATTTTTTTTTCGACCTGTGTAGTTACAAACAAATCTTTTGGATTTTTAAAACCAAATGCGAAGTCCTTGGGAAAAATTGAGCACCTCACATTGGAATTTTTGATGAAAACAGCTTTCGCCTATTTGGAGTGCCCAATTAATGCAGTACAAAGAACACAATATTTAGAAACAAACTCATTGACAGTGCAGGAAACAGTAAGTTTTCTTACTGGCCTGAATTGGAAAAACATTTATTCATTCATAAAAAGTGCTTATAAATATGGAATGTTATTGATAACTGAGCTGACGACAATGCCATAGCTTATAATTCATTTTTGTCATGTAAATGTAGCTATTTCATAAAATGGATTGCTTACTTACTCGTAGATTTGATTATTGTTTGGGAATATCTTCATCATGAGCTTGGTCTTTCATTCGATTAACTGGGAATATAATCAAATTTTAAAAATTCTCCCAACAGTTTGTGTTCTGCAGTTCTAAAAATATGTTTTGCCAATCTTGCAATTCCACTCAGAAAAGTTTTTAACTTGTGTGACTTTTTGAATGAATGGAAGCTATCACTTATAAGTGCAATACATGAATCAGGCTCGGAACAAGAGGTTACTATAATAACAGACCCATATAAAAACTGAAATTAGTATGAAAAGTGATCGAAGCTATTGTCAAGAAATATAGTTATGAGGAGGTTAGAACCGAAATATCAATGGATCAGTATGGATTTGTGAGTGGCAGCTCAACTGTTATAAATCTCGCTTTGTTCATCAAAGGTATTGAGGGGAAAAACCAGGTTGATACAATTTCTCGAAGGTGTTCGACAGAGTTTAACATGAAATTTTGATAAATTAGTTGAATCGTTAAGGCTTCCACAAAAATCTTCTATGCTGGCAATAAAAACATCTGACGAACTACCACAAGAAATTTGTAATCACTCGGGTGTCCCACAAGGAAATCACTTAAGACCACTTCTATTTATATTATTCATTTAAACAGTTACTTAAACACAAATGTCGTGTTGAATAAGTAGGCCTTCGTCCATGGATTTAATTTTCAAAAAGAGCTTGAAATCATCAGCAAATATCAGACGAAATCTAAACTTAAACACAGATACTATGTCATTGATAAAGATAATAAAAAGCAATGGCCCAAAATGGCTGCCTTGAGGTACTCCTGAAGAATATTAAATTTACATTGAACATTTAACATCGATTATTACTATTTGGCTTATTTAGTTTCTTAATAAGATCATAATTTGCGTATGGTGACAAGAAGACCCTTATAATGTTAAACACAGCACGGGCGAGGAGGAAATTAAAAGGGGAGAGAAAGGACGTGTCGATGAACATTAGTTTTGAATGTTTGCAGATCGAAATGGCAAGGGAAAACTGTGCCGAGTAAGTTATTCCATGAAGTGGATTAGAAGTTTCAGACAAGAGATCATTTACAAAAATGAGGAAGAGAGTCGGAGACAAAACGAAGCCCTGGGGCCTAACTCTGTAATTCGATACGAAAGTAAAAATTGTTCGAAAGTTGTTTTCGATTCTAATTTCAAAAGTTACTCTGTATAACTTTCGAATCCAAAACAAATGTTGCAAAGAAAACTTTGCAACTTTCGAACAAATGTTCCGGACTCGAGCTGTTTTTTGTCGAAAATGACATTTTAAAATCAAAAAAGAGTCAAATACATAATTGATTTTTGATTAATGAAATGTATTCGTTAATAATTGAAGTTGAGTATGGATATGGATTCAATTACATTGTGGCTTAATGAAGAAATTTGTGCTGAAGAAAGAATAAAAGAATTCTAATATAATGGGTTTATCAAGTAAAAGGTAATGTGATATAAAACAAAATTTAATGACGAAATAATTTATCTATACTAAATATTTTTTCTAGTTTTATAAAAAAATTTCGTCTTTCAAAAGATGCATTTATATATGAGGAGTATTCTGCACAAACGATTGAAGGCACATGACCATCCGTTTCGTTATTGCTTCGCAGTTTGGCCATTAGAGTATCTTGAATTGGACAACGATTTTGGGCCAAAAATCATCTTTTCTGACAAGGTGCATTTTGATCTCGGCGGTTACGTTAACAAACAAAATTGCCGCATCTGGGGCTCGAAAAACCCATACGTTATTGTCCAGAAGCCAATCAGCCCTATCACGAATTTCATCGTAATTGGAAACTTCTTACGAATCCCGAAAAAAACTATCAAATAAAATCAACGAGAATTTCAAATTGATTTTGTTTGGTATTCATACATATTTTTGTTCTGGTTTCCCTTTGAAATAAGAAAAAATCATCAAAAATATAATCATATTAATATTTATTATGTTTTCTTCAATTAATTTATAATTTTAAAATAAACGTACCTACTTACATTTTAGCTTTATCTATCATTGGTGTATTGTTTGATAAAAAACTCGAATTCACACAGCATATCAATATGACATGTAATAAATCCAATTCAATATTAGGTTGGATTAAAAGGGAATCACGTCAGTTTTCTGATGCTTATGTTATCAAACAACTATTTACCACATTTTTGTCAGACCCATTATAAAGTATGCTTGCCAGGTACGGAACCCTTACTACATCTACAGTTGCCACAAAATAAAAATTGAACAAATTCAAAAAAGGTTCCCAAAATTTGCTCTTAGAGGCTGGCAGAATCCATTGAATCTTCCTTCATACAGTAGCCGTCTAAAATTCATAGATTTACTTATTTATGTTTCGTTTTTATTGTTAATCTTATTGATGGTAATATCGATGCTCTGAACCTTTTGTCTCTCGTTAATTTTAATGTTCCAAATCGTAATGTAAAAGGTTTTCGTGACCCAATTTACATAACACACTATCGTACCAACTATGAGCAGAATTCACCATTGAATAACATGTTTAATTTGTATAACGTTAATCATAATTTATTAATAAATTTTTCTGATGATTGTACGCTAGATATTAATTAGCTTGGTTCAAATAAACAAATTATCAAAACTTTTCCGTATGGTTAATAGATATCGAATGAAATTTCAGATATTCGAATGTATTTAGCAACGAACATAGAGTTGTGAAGTACGACATTTCCGAATTTCGAGCAAATGTATCTAGATAAACGAAACTTGGATTTTACTTTCCGATTTTCGAATAACACAGTACATATTTTCCGAATTCGAACGATTTAACTTTAGAATCGAATTACAAAGTTAGGCCCCAGGAGGGCAATGTTGCTAACAGGCAACATTGAGCTAGCAGCAAAATGAGCTGCAAGTATATTTGCTTCTCTAAAGAGCTAGTTATTGATTTGTCATTGTAAGTTTTTTTACGACCTTTAGTCCAAATGCGTTTCGCCCAGGTACGACAGTTGGGCTCATCAGTTAGATGCTGCCGTACCCTTCTAAGACGCAAAATATTAGTCGATGGTTATCAACACAATATAAAATTTACAGCATGAACCATCGACTAATATTTTGCGTCTTAGAAGGGTACGGCAGCATCTAACTGATGAGCCCAACTGTCGTACCTGGGCGAAACGCATTTGGACTAAAGGTAAAAAAAACTTTCAATTGATTTAATGAATACAGTCCACAAAAACAAAAACAAAAACTTATTTTTCGTTTTTCCTTCTTCTGATTTGTCATTGTACTCGTAGATGAGTAGATGATGATGTAAGAGTAGATGAATCGTTAGGTAGTTCAAATGAGACTTGAAAAATATTTGCTTTAATTTCAATTTAAAGCTCAAGTGACCTCAACTTCAAAGTGCGTTTCGCCCAGGAACGACAGTGGACTCATCGGTTAGATGCTATCGTACCCTTCTAAGATGCAAATATTGGTCGATGTTTACCCACTATTATCAAAGGGCACAGTAGTGCCCAGCCAAGTTCTGGCACTACACCCTTTTTTACAGGAACAAACTCAGGCGATTTTTGACCCCTCCCTATCTTCAGTACCAATGAAGTCAGAAACTTCAAATTCCGAATATTTTCAGGCGCCTCACCAAATTTCAATTGTCTAGCACAAGCGGTTCCTGAGATATAAGGCCTCAAAAATCACAAAAACCGTAACTGACTGACTGACTGACAGATCATCAAAATTATGGAGCACTTCCCGACATCGTAGAATCTTGTAATTTTGCACACCGGTAGGTCTTGTCATGCAAGTAGAGGCAAAAATCGAAAAGTTAAGGTTTTCCATTCAGGGGGCGTGGTATCCGCCCACTTCCTCAGAACTGATGTAAATTATACATTGCGCACTTCCGATTGCAGTAGAACAATGAAATTTGGTAGAACGGTAGGGCTCAAATTGCATATAAAGGACCAAAAATAAAAATTGGGGTTTTCTATTCGGGGGCGTGGTATCCACCCACTTTCTGAGAAAATGTTTAATTTATATGGAGCACTTCTGATTGCCGTAATTAAGGTAGGTATGTTAGTGTTAGGTATCTTGCCAGGACAAGAAGAAATAATTGAACAAAACAAACAAACCAAACCAAACAAACAAAACAACCAATAACAAAAAGAAAATATATCAAAAGAAATAAGAAGCTTTAAACTAAGTTGAGTACATCCTTCTATCTTTCCGTATCTTTCGAGATTTTGACATGGCAAAATATTAAAATCTTTGCAAAAAGGAGTGAGATCAGACCAAAAACATAAATGTTAAAAAAAGAGCCAAGTTCTTTTATACAAAAACCTTTGTGTAACAAGTCAGCCGTGAAAAGTACTGAGATCTAAAAGTACGCCAAGTTCTTACTTCATGAAGGTTTAATACCGAATATTTAAAGTAGAATAATATTGAAACAGCTACAATGTAATAGAGAAATTTTATTATTTAATGATTACTGACTAAAATTGTTTTTTTATTCGGTATTAAACCTTCATGAAGTAAGAACTTGGCGTACTTTTAGATCTCAGTACTTTTCACGGCTGACTTGTTACACAAAGGTTTTTGTATAGAAGAACTTGTCTCTTTTTTTAACATTTATGTTTTTGGTCTGATAAAACTTACAGCATTAATAGACTGAATAATAATATTATGGAATTAAGAGACCCAGTTTTTTCGTCTTCCCTATTATTGTAGTGTCAAGCCATATACTACCTACATACATATGTATATGCCGCAAGTAGAAATTTAGTTCTGGACAGTCAGTATTGACTTTGTTATCCTCTTCTGATAGGTAAGAATTAAGATCGAAAAAACGTGTGATTGCACCAAATGGAAAATAAGAATTGTGTGTGCTCTCTATTAATGTTGCTGGGCCCGGTCTATATCCGGCACAAAAAGATGTTTTTTTTTTGTCGAAAAAAGGCTGAAACGATATTTTAAATATACATCCCAATCAGCCCATAGGTAAATCATAGCTCTGATTTCATTGAAATTCTAGATAAGTCATGTTTAAGTCCATCATGTTGCAACGCATCTGAGTATTTTCACTCTTTGATAAAATTTAAGTTCACATAAGACTTTTGCACCTCAGACAATATTTGTGTCTCTTATAACGCTTACCACTTAACAGACTTAAAATTCAATCCGGATTTTATCATGCGGTGAAATTCTTCCCGACAAGACTCCACCACAGCACTCGGTAGCTGATTTATAATTCACACTCATTTGCATTCATCCTTTTTCCAACGAAATATATTTAAGACTGCATAAACCGTATTAATGCGATTGACCGACTGAGTGTGGGAATCACCATCACCAGTCACCACTTGCATTTTAGAGATCGATACAAAAAAGAAGAAAGACCAAATCTCTGTTTAAAATGACATTAAGTGGTATTAAAAATGAAAAATCTCAAAACCAGATCAACTAGAGGGCCAGCTCAGCGCTGTGGATCGTGGGAACTTCCAATAAATCAGTGTGCGCGGAATTTCAGCCAACTAAAACCAAACAAATTATGATATGTGCGGTCGCCCACCTTCACGCTGTGCTTCTATTTACACAAAAATCCCGAGAGCACAACACTCAAACTGCACAAGCCCAATCTATCCATACCACCAGATGAACCATTATTTAATCATTGACCACAGTGTTACTCTCAGGAGGTACGTAGGTATAGGAGTCCAAATCCACAATGCTATAGATTGCTTCGTTCTGGTCTGGCCTGGCATCACTTATAGAAGAAACGACCGGGACAGAACAGAGAAACAGACTCCTTTTCCTTCATCATCTAGCGCATAGTTAATTCAGTCACGAATGTAGATCGATCTCTGGCGCGCACCAAGAAAGAGAGAGCGATCTGTGCATATTTTTTCTACGTAAATCAATTTAATAGAGTTGTTTCTGGAAGACATCATTACGAGGCTCTGAGGAACTAGCTTTACCTCTATGTCGAGATTGATTCTTGGGAGTGGAGTGCTGCTCTTCTATTTGGGATTGTCTTTGAAGGGTTTGATGGGTTTTGTTTTGTTTTGTTTTTTTTTTTTTTGTTTCTGGAGATCTCATTGTTGCAGCCATCATCATAGTTAGGGAATTCTTTGCATAAGTGTCCATAGTCAAGGAGAAGATCTCAAGTCCCAGATCGCGAGCAGCCCCAAAGCAAAAGGTCAAGCAATTTTCACTTTGGCCTGAATGAATGTACATATCTACCTCTAGATCCCTAATGCTCGTCCCCTTCTCTAAGCGATAAATATGGTTTTTGCGTTTCAAGAGATTCACTAATTAATAGCACCAATTCCGGACCAGCACAAAGATATATATATAGATACTCGGGGCAAAATGACTGTTTTGTAGCTTATCCACTCGTCTAACCTAGTTTCCACGCTTAAGCCAGCCAGGCTGCTATAAGCAGCGTTATCTGCATCAGGACAACGGAGAGCGGAACAACAGCCCAACTATATGTTCGTCTTGTAAAGTATCTGCAAAAAGTATCTTTTTGTTTCTATTGCTGCACTGTGGCCAAGACCAAATACATAGCTGCGGCTTGTAATCTCTCTGGTACAGGGAGCTGCTCCTCGGTCTAAGACATTTCCAACGTATATTTGTAATTACCTCGGAAGATACATTTTCAAGTGATGGAAGGAAGGAACTCTATTGGTGCAATGCAAGGCCTATAGTGAAATTTTCCTTTTCTTCTTTATGTTCGGACGGAGTCAAGTTTTCGTTTTGATTATGGGAACTAAATCTGCTGGAGCGCCTCGAGTGCTAGTGTTCATCGCTCTGCAAATTTTTTCTATTTATCTTTTGTTGTGGTGGCGGCGCGGAGGTCGGCGCGGCTGAGGTGGTGGCGGCGAAATGAAAATTGCTGATTAGAAAATTTCGTATAATTTTGTGGCAAAACAGACAGATGGATATACGCGAAGAGTTTGGAGAAAGGGCTGGACTATTATTAAATCAAACATTATCCAAAATGGACTGACAGACTGGCATTGAGATTTTAGTTTTTCTTGATGATTCAAACAATTTAGAAGTAAATTTAATGAGAGAAGGAGTGTATTCGGTTAATTGAGTACAGGGGCGTGTATTGTTTTGGGTGTGGATTATGTGTTAAATATCTTGTTTCAATGGAGAAACAAAGGAGCGTTATGAAGTTGGTTGGTTTTGGCTTTAAAAAAAACATAAGTGGAAGAAAGTATAGCAGATATTTTGAAATCAACGTCCATCTCAAAAGAAAGAAGACAGTTCAGTTTTTCAAAGCTTGAATTCAATTTATGTGTTAATTACCATTGTCGCGGAAAACATTACATTTTACCGGCAAACCAACAATATAGGCCTTATAGATAACGGCCGGATCAGAAGGGGTGACAAATTTCTTGCAAAGTCATAGGAAACCTAAATACATCATTTTTGGCTACGTTGAATATATGGTCATTCCTTTCCACATAAGGTGGTCTGTGATGCACATACCGAGAACTGAGAGTAGTTCGGTATCCTCAATGTATGAGTCGCTCATGGATAGTGGCATGGGGAATGGGTCCCGATTTAACGACAGAAGACATCATTGAGATTTTGAAGCATTAATTTCTATGCGGTTCATTGTTCCCCATTATTTAACAATACTATCAAGATCAGAATTTAATGAGTTTACCATATATCCGAAGAATAAGGACATATATTTGGAAACGAAGCTGAAAGTACTGTCGTCATCAAAACAATTAAATGGATTTCAGACTAAAGATATTCATGGATATCAAAAAGAGAGTTGGAGTCAAAACGGAGCCCTGTGGTACACCAGAATTTATTTTATGAACTTCAGACTTAAAACCGTCCAACACAACTTGTATTGAGCGGTTCGAAAGATAGTTTCTAATCCATCGAAGAAGAGATTCATCAAAACCAAATGCACGCATTTTCGATAAGAAAGCTTAATGCCAAACTCTATCAAATGCTTTTGAATTATCAAGGGCAATAATCTTATATTCTCCAGAACAGTGCTAAAATGTGTGCCATTGTTCGTTGAGATATACCAATAGATCACCCGTGGACCTATTGCTACGAAAGCCGTACTGCCGATCATTGAGAAGCTTTCCTTTTTCACGATATTTCTTGAGCTGATAATTTATCAGCTTTTCCATGACCTTAGAAAGAAGGGATGTAAATGCAATTGGAAGATAGTTAGATAGAGTCATCTGCATAAAGCATTATTTGTTCCTGGTATGTTGACTTGTTGATCAGTATTTTGAATTTTAAACAGCAGTGGTCCAAGTTTTGATCCTTGATTTTCCCTTGATAAAAGATGAGTCAAATACAAGTTTCTTTTTAAAAATGCAATAAAATTTTTCCCATGTATTATGGCTTCATTAGTAAGAGCAAACATTCCCATTAATAATGGAATACAGTATAGTACTGCATTCTGTCACTCCAATTTTCCAAGTTCTTGTTGATGGTTTCGGTCTGTAGCTCACGAATTGCTTAGATGATATTAACCTTAAGTGCTTGAATCGTTTCCGGATTATTGGAATAATATTGTTCTCTCACGGTTCGAACAAAAAAAAATACAAATGTGTCAAATCACAGCTCCGAGGCGGCCAATTGACATCACCAAGACGGATGATAACACAATTTTTGAAATTTGTGCGCAAAAGATCGATCGTGCATGTTGCGCAATCCTGTCCTACATGAACCAGAGGTCATCCAAATCCATGTCTTCAATTTCAGTGAAAAAAAGTCGGCTAACATGGCTCTGTAATACCTACCGTTGACCGAAACGTTTTCAAAGAAAAATGGTCTACTGATGCCACCACTCCACAATCCATACCAAACTGTGTAGATGCATCGGCTTCTGGACAATAACGTGCATATTTTCTGAGCCTCAGAGGCGGCAGTTTTGTTTGTTAACGTAGCCGACGCAAACTGCGAAGCGATAACGAAGCGGATTGTCGTGCGCCTTCAAGTGCTGAAACAATTGGATTTCTTAAGCGAATAACCCGAGATCTTTGTGCAGAATTCTCTTGAGGCTAGTGCGTGAAATGTTGAGTTGTTGAGATCGATGCCGAGTTGATGTTCGTAAATTGAGTCTTACATTCTCGGCTACAGCAGCCACATTCGCTTCTGTACGTACCGAATGACGACGGGCACCTTGAGTGTTGTCGACTAGCATACCAGTGACAGGAGGTGCGGTGGGTGCTTCATTTCGGCCAAAACTTCTTTTAAAAAATGCCACTGTTTGGGCTACACAGCATTCACTTTGGAAATAAGTTTTCAATATTTCCGAACGTTAGTCAAGCCTAAGGCGACTTATTTCGTTTCGCGGATGTATAATACCGACTTTCTATCAAGATTTCGAGCGGGAAACAGCTGTCAGTGTCAAAATAACCTTTGATTTAAAATGAAACCAATAGATGGCCCACCCTGATATAAAACTCTATGTGTTAGCAAATTTTTTCCAAATTCTTACCTAGTGATTAGGAAGTCCAAGTTCCAAGAGTTTGAATAGTAGTCCTTTCATCAGACGCTGTCAGAACCATTTTTCATGTCCGGCAAGTACAAAAACTTTCGCACACAATATATATTTGTGCGAATGATAATGTAAAACTTTTGGGACACTATTTTTATCTCCATATTGGTTTTTTTTTTTTTCATTAATTTTATTAAATCACGTTTTAAGTTATTTATTAATTATAAGTGTGAAAAGTTTAAATATCTGGGGTCTATGATAAATAACGAAGCTACTTGTGATGACGATATCAATCATCGCGTAAGCGTAGGGTGGATAAAGTGGCGGGAAAATTCTGCTATCTTCTGTGACCGAAAAATGCCCCCTAAGCTGAAAGGAAAGCTCTACACTTCAGTTGTGCGTCCAGCACTCACATACGGTTCACAATGTTGGACAATGTACAAAAAGTATGAGAGTAAGCTAACGGCAGTTGAGATGAAGATGCTTCGTATGACAGCAGGAGTTACAAAGCTTGATCGAATTAGAAGTACAAAGATCCGAGGAAGACTTCATGTTAAGAATACCATTTCCCAAAAAATTGAACACGACCGACTCAGTTGGTATTGCCATGTTCAAAGGAGAGATCCAGAGAACCCCGTCAAAAAGGCAATATCATACAACGTTCCAATTCAGAATAAAAAGAAAGGTAGGCCTAAACACTCCTGGTACAAGCAAATGCAAAAACACCAGCATTCAGTTGCCCTCAGAAATGGAACAATACAAAACCGGGAGGCTTGCCGCCGATTTCTGAGGTCAACCCGGCGAACCCCACAGGCGGATCACTAGTGTGAAGCAGATACGTGGGAGAGTTATGATCCCCTCGACATCGAGATCATAACAGCGCCGAAACAAAGGAAGAAGAAGATTAATTATAAATTATTTTAATTTTTTAATGTTGTCAATCCATTTTTTTTTTCTTCTATATTTTGTCTGATATTAACAAAAAAATATGACTTAACTAAACTATGTAAAACAAAACGCTCGAAGTACATGAATCACCGGACGCAAGTATTGCTCCACCACGAAATGGCGGTTGCTGTCGACCAATAAAATTTGTCCGGTAAATCCGCAAATCACCTCTCACTTATCAGATCCTTTTGGCTTACCAGAAATTTTTTTTTAAGCTTGCAAATTTTCCGCTGGACAAATTTTCAGAATTAAGTTCGTAGGAACCATACTGCTGTCACCAAGTACAAATACAAATTAATCAAATTTAAGAATCTTATTTTTCAAATATTATCTCTGCCAATCTTGAGCGAAAAGCATTTGGTTTCACAGAAGCGCATCCAAGTAGCAACTTGTGATGGTAACTTCCACAATCAATTTTATTGAAAATCTGTAGAGCGCTTCACTTTTGTACTTAGAGATTTCTTTGCAGCCAATTAATAACAACATTGCATTTCAATGCAATGCAATGATATCATAAGCTTGTATTTTCATTTACAAAACCAAATTAAAAAAAAACATTTTTAATCTTTCGCTTTCTTTCCAGGCCCTCTCGGGATTTCTCATGATGCTAACGCAAAATGGAAAACTCCTCTACATTTCCGACAATGCAGCCGAATACCTTGGGCACTCAATGGTAAGTGTTTGGCAATTTTCTTTTATTAAGTCTTTAAATTTACAAAGTAACATTGATGTCATAACGTAAACGTATACCGTTTTGGCAACTTTCCCACAATTTTCTTGGGTATTGTTTTTTTTTGTTGTTCCTTCATCGATATTCAATTTGTAGGTTTTTTTTTCTTTTCAAATGTGTTTTGCCTTGAGACGAAATATAATTTGCAATATTGTTGTAAAGAAAAGCTGCTATTGGTGGTAAGAATGTACTCACAATAAGTAATAATTGAAGTAAAGGATTAGATTCTGCATTACGTCGAACAATTTTAAACATATTGCTCCTTTAAGGAATAAAACCGGCTTTACTTAACACATTCGTTCGGTTTCGAGACTTTGTCTAACTTTTTCATAGTTTTAAACGCGTTAAACAACTCTTCTAACTAATGTATGGGTTTCGTTACAGAACATTATAGAACAATCTTAAGCTTGACAGACAAAGAACTCAAACAGAACTACACAACAAAATTTACAAATGAACACAAACATCCTTAAAATAAAAAAAATAAAATGCACGACTGGATCGCACGAACTTGCTCTTATGTAAAAGTACTTTGGAATTTAAGATACATTTTATAAATATAAAACATGGATTTAATGAGATAATAATGTTCAAATGCATAAAATTGCCGTCTGGTTTCCGGAAAAGTATGAATTTATGCAAATAAACCTTAAAAAATCGTTTTATTATTAAATAAATTTTTTATATAAGAAATTTCTCTAAAATTTTTCAAGACAAAAATGTGGGATGCGAATTTTAAGTATTTAATAATATTGGTTGTAGAAAATAATTTCAAAAAATAATCGTTCATAGGTTTTGAAGATATTGATTTAAAATTTTTTTTTTTTTTTTTAAAACCCAATAAATATTTTTTCGAATATTTTTATATACAATATTATTTTAAACTTAAGGGAACTCCTGCTAAAAATTTTGGGTTAAAATCCTTAGAGCCGTTAATGAGAAAGTCGAAAATCAAAAAAACGGGTCCATGGCAGGTACCCCTAATAACATTTTGCCCCAAATTTTTTTTTGACCAAAATGTAGTCCATGTCCATAATTTCACACTTAATTTTTTTTATCAAAATCGTTAGAGCCGTTTTCGAGATAAATAAGATTTTGCATTACGGGTGTATGGGGGGTACCCTTAGTTTTGGAGCTAAAAAAAAAATTTCAATTTTTCCTCTAGGGAATCACCGAAGACCCTTAACTACCGAGTTTGAAGAAAATACGTCCGGTAGTTTAGGCTGTAGTTCGAGGTACAGACATACAGACATACAGACAGATAGACGGAATTGTCAGACCCACTTTTTTCGTCTTCGCTATCATCGTAATGTCAACTTTGATCAAAATCTCGAGTTCGATTTTTTTTCCAAAAGCAGAACTTGCCCTATAGTACCTATATCGCAAGTAAAAAAATAAGAGAAAAAAGTACATTTTATAAAAAACAAACATTCAGAATCAGAGATCTGCAACAAGTACCTCGTTTTGTGAGCCACTCACAACATTCGTTGCCTTACACACTATTCACACACATTCATTTTGGTTTTGAAGAAATACTCACACTGCATGCCTTTTCATAAATGAATCTGAAACGAGCTCACATTCGTTTGAGTAAATGATTCATTTTTAACAATTCATACACTGTCTGCATTGATTGTAGTGAATGTTGCAATGGTGTGCTGGAGAGAAAATGAATGTGGGTGAATACCTACTTAAGAAAAGAATATTTCAGTGGAACGCGATCATCTTACACTACACAGATTGCGTTGTCTATGGGAAAATAAAAGAAGGTATACCTATCTATTCTATGTTATTATCAAATTAATTTGTTATATTATGGCAATTTTAAGTATTTAATAACATAGATTTTTGGAAATAATTTCAAAACCAATCGTTCTCACATTTTCAAGATCTTCATTTAAAAAAATTGGAATTAATTGAAATCAAAAACTGAAAAAAAAAATCGAATATTCTTATATACAATATTATTCTAAATTCACAGAAGCTCCTGTACAAAAATATTGGTTGAAATCGTTAGAGCGTTCAATGAGAAAGTCGAAAATAAAATTTAAAAAAAACGGTTCTATGACAGCTTCTGTTTTTTTTTAATTTTTTGACAAAAATGCAGTACATGCCTATAATACCACTATAATAGCCGTTTTCCCATAAATAAGATTTTGCGTAACGTCTGTTCGGCAAGTACTGTTGGATTTGGATCTAAATAAAATTTCAATCTCTTCTCTAGGGAACAACCTTAGATACCGAGTTTGAAGAAAATCTCTTTAGCGTATTAGGCTTTACGTCGAGGTACAGATACAGACATATAGACGGAATTGCCACTTTTTTCGTGTTCTCTATTATCGTAACGTCAACTTTGATCCAAATCTCGAGTTCGATTAATTTCAATTACGGTTCATAATATAACTTTTTATTAATTCAATATTCAAAGAAATAGAAAATAAACTACTTAAAAAAAATAATATGTAATTTATGTACATACATACATATACATACATTTCAATTTTTTTGCTGTTATAAATATTCATGTCAGAAATTTTTATACTTTACTTAGGTACCTATCCTTCTAGTTAAAAATGTGAATCCATTCAAATGCTTGTGAGCCACTCATAAATTTCACAACTTTTGTGAATGAAGTGATTGAATGAATGGTTTGAGTGTGAGCCGACCACGCATTCGATATTCATAAGTGCAAGCAAGATAACCATTCACACTCTAATGCATTGCGAAAATGAATCTTTGTGAGAAATGAATACTGATTCACACTTGTTTTCGTTCATAGTGCATTTGACTGTGTGAGGCTCACTTTTTTGCGAATGATTCACAATGGCAAATGAATACATTCATGCAGCTCTCTGATTCAGATTTTGATTGCTTAAATGTTATTTACATTATTTAAGACAGAAAAGAAGTGTACATAATATAAAGGGTGAACCATCTAGTGGTTTCTTTAAACGTTAGCACCCACCGCGCCTGCTGTACGCAAGTTTGTGCACTAGAATGTGGCTGCTGTTTCCGAGAGTGTGAGACTCAATTCACGAATATTAACTCGCTATCGATCGCAACATTTCACGCACTAGCCTGACGGAAATTCCGTACAAAGATCTCGGATTATTCGCTTACAAGCAATTGAAGGCACACGACCATCCGATCCGTTGTCGCTTCGCAATTTGGGCCTAATGGCAGATTGAATAGGACAACGATTTTGGGCGAAAAATCATCTTTTCTGACGAAGAAAAATGTTTAATATGTTTAATAAATAAACAAGAAAAAAAACACTTTCTTTTAATATGCGAAGATTTTTAACACTTTATGTTTGTGCAAAGAACAAACATTAAAGATTTCGAGTAGGCACCGTGTAGTTTGTTTATTAAACTCGCTCTGGAGGGACTATAGTTAAACATTGCACATCTCGAAAAGATTATAGAATATCGCCGTGGAAGATGTCCTCTACCTGTAAAGTACTTCTTTTTTTTAATATGGCAAATGTGGGAGTTTTAGGTAGATGGCAAAAAATTATCAAAACAAATTGATCTTAATTACCAAAGGAATCAAGAATAAATTTACAAACAAAGAAAGTATGTACATGTACATTTACTCTTAGTTCCTGCCTGCAGCACATAAAATAACAGAATATTATAAACTGTTCTTCCTGCAATAATTTCCCAAAATATTTATTTTTTAAAGTTTTTGTTTTAAAATCACTGGCGCAAAATTTTAAAGAGTTCTCGTTTAAACAATAAAACCGGCTCTACTTAACGCAGTCGTTTAGCTTGGAGACTATGTCTAACTTTTTCATAATTTTAATCACGTTAGACAACTCTTCTAATTAACGTGGGTTTTACAACAGAACCTAAGCGAATTTGCGTTGAACAACCCTTAATTTGACAGATACATAACTCACAAAGCTACAAAAACACAAAAAAAAAAAAAGTAAAATGAACAGACAAATGTAATCCAAATAATTTTTCGCAGAAAAAAGTACATTTTATATACTACTTCGGTACAGATTTTGATTTTTTATAAGTTATTAACCTTATTTCAGATGGAAATAAAGTATAAATAAAAACTCAATTTGTTGTTGCAAGGTGCAGATTCATTTAGCTATACTCGTCTCGGCCGGTGGTGGCGGCGCGGCGGCGTGCATTTGTATGTACAGATTTGTTAATCGTAGAGCACTTTCGTACGATTGTTTCGAATTTATAATATTCACTGATTCAGTCTATTTACAAAAAAACATCTTTAAAAAATCGAATAAAACATCAATAAACATTTTTTCTTCGATTTGCTTTGGTATAAAATGACCATTATCAATATGGATAAAGTATACTTTTAAAAGATAAACTAGCTATTTGCTGCTGTTAAAGTAAGCTCTTTAACGTTAAAGTATAGTTTATGTCCTTTAAAATTAACAAAAAGTCGGTTCTCGTTTTATACTCAATATTTAGAGCCGACTCCCATTCTAAAATAGATTTAGAGTAGGTTTTAAATGTTTAAAATTTTGCGCCACTTATTTTAGAAGCGCGTTGTAAAATTTCTTAGTACAGTTCAAACGTTTGTGTTTAAGATAAAATTGCACTCAAAAATCACCATTCGTTTTGTAAAAAACACCATATTATTACCATAATGCACGTATAACTTAATCGTAAATACGAATATATAAATACTTTGTATCTTTTTTAAAAAAAAATATGTTGGCCTGAAAATAAAGATGCTGAAATGATTTACTAAAAATGCAAATTGTTTTCGCATTAATATATTTATTAACATGTATACTAATACAAATACAATACATCGTTGCTTATTTTTTCCAATATAACACTGCTGAAGAACATACAGCCCCAGTCTTAATAACGTAAAATACAATGTAGATCTGGAAGTGCTCTAAGAAATAAGAAATTCAACTTAATTTTGTTTTTATACAGCCTTATACCACGGAACTGCTAGCAAGACACTCTGGCTTTTAGCTTGATATTGCAGCAACTTTAAAACTACAGAAAAGGAGCTAAAAATAGCTCCAAACCCAAGAAATTTGCTTCAAATGAGTTGAACAATAGCTCTGGAAGTACTAATAAAGCATGTATTGCATTATTAAGCTAGTTGGAAAAGCTTTTGAAGACTTAAAATACTTAGAACACGCTCAAATTGTTACTTGGAAGGCTAAGGATGCACAAAGCAATCTGGCGCGCTCTAGAAGGTTGAACTCCTTCGAACCGATTATGTTCTTATCTACGACTTAGCATAATTGGATTTGCCAGACTCTATAGAGATCAACTGAGTGAGAGGCTTTTCGATATCATCAAAGAAGCAGCAGCCACAGCCATCCTAGAGAAATAACCTATAGTATTACAATGGAGGACTTCAATGAAAATAAGTGACAGAAAAATGCTGGAATGGGAAACAAGAGAAATAAATACACTGTGCAAGCAGAAAAGAGGAAACGAAGATCCTGCTTAGAAATAAGAAGAAGGAAATCACTTTCCAACCTTAAGTTTCGAATTTCAAGAAAAACAAAAAGGTTAGACTGTCAAGGTATACGAACTTAAACACACTTATTTATAGTATCTATGTTCATAGATTGAATCAATGATAAAAGAATAGGATGCGAGTTTCTTTTTCATCAAACAGTTACAAAAAAAAAAACATAACACTGTCTGCCAAATAGTTTCCACTTTCCGCTTTTTCGTCCAAAAGTAATTTTTCAAGAAACCCGAACTTAAGGAATTAAAGAAATCTGAACAAAAATGAAAACGCAATAGTTTGTTCAAGACGTTTCCACGGTCACAGTTAACAGTCCATGAAAAATTAGTTAATACACATCCAACATGTGCCCTTGAATGTTTAAATGAGTTCATGAATTCTTTCATTTATGGTGGCGTGCCCAAGTTTTGGTCCCCAGTTCGGACTAGTTGAAAATTTAGTCTAACTTACCACTCAAATATCTTGTCCAATAAACTCATAACCAGGCCCACCTTCAAATTGTTTCTACCAGCACAGCGTAGCTCCACATATGACAGTAGCTAACCATTTGAACCCCAGGCAATCGCAATTATCTTATGCAAAATAAAAAAAAAAAACAGACCCTCCTTTCAGCCAATAATTCATTTTTAAAGATTAAAGAACCTATTGAAGTACTATTGTATGTTAAATGTAGGTACATTTAAAGTTGCAACTACCCAACTACATTATACTCACTGGAAGGCGTCGTCGTAATTACTTTACTCCTTGTAATGAAGTGTCAAAAAGTGACTTAATTTTTATTTGAAAATTCTAATATTCGACTCCGAACACACCCTGGACTGAATAGTCTATTTGTTTATTTGAGCACAACCCCTGGGCGCTATTCAACAATAATTATTCAGTGTGAACAATTTACAAGCCTTTGTGTTCCTCTGCGAGAGTCTATTAATCATTTAGACTTAGAGAAATAAATTCACGATTCCTCATATCAAAATGTAGGATTTTAAAGAATACGAGTAGTATAGTTGGCTTCAGCCAAACGTACAGTTACCACTTTGACTTTAAGATACTAGTATTCTTTCAACATCTGCTTATTTTTTTCTTAAATTTGCACTCATTTTTTAAATAATCGATGCTGATTTAAGACCACTGCGCTTCACAGGTTATTAAAAAATGGCCATCATTTTTGTCATTCCCGTCGTAAATCTGCAATAAAAAAAATCAGCTATAAAAGTCTATACCCATTTTACGTTTCTGGGGTTTAATTGCAAGTTTTCTTAACTAAAGGTTTTTTCAGAGGATAATCTTATAATAACATAACGTTCATCGTTGACGGTAAGTATTGGAAGAATGTTGAATAACCTATAGCACAGGTATACAAATTCCAATAAAACGCCATATTCACTTTTATATACACTTATTATTATTTGTGTGGCTGTGTTCAAAGAGTTGAAATGTTAAATGAACTTTCTTTTATTAACTCCTACTCTCACCTTCTTGTGATGATCACCATGTGGTTAGGAGATGGAATTTTAATCCCTGTGGAGGGTTATTGGATAAAGTACAAGAAAGAAGTGAGGAGTGTTCCCGCCAAAGTACAGGCAGTAACCACGGTTAACAGTTCCTATCAGGATAAATTACTTAGCTAACACATTATATGGGTTTCTACGACACATTCGAAGGTCAGGGATTTAAGGTTTGCATTATAAACCTTCCAGCTTGAATTTGTGCCAATCCGCCTTCAAACTGGGTGCTGTCAGGGTTGCTTCCTGACTAGGCAAAACTATTTAGTTGTTAATTGAAAACAAACCTCGGATATGGATGGAATTATACTTTTGACGAACAATGTAAACGAAATAACGCAACAAATTTTGGATCTGGACTCGTACATAGAATGTTAGGCCATGTGTAGTCGAAAAATTGCAATCACAATAGACCAAATCAATCAATCTCAATGTCAATTTCTTGCCACTGAAACCGATAAACATAAAGTGAACGAAAGGAACGAAAAAAAGTTTCGTTCATTCAACTTGGTCTCAGTCATTTGCATTTCCCAATACCAAATTTAATAGGAATGGAAATTAAACTGAAGGTATATTCATAGTACTATAAACAACGGGGGATGGCATGAACGAAGTCGAAAAGAAGCAGATACAGCCAAACTTTCGTTCATTTTCACATTCTTTCGGTCGCGGTCAGAACGAAACGCCTGGAAAAAAAATATTTTAGTTGAATGAACGATTGAAAATATTTCGTATCGATTTTAGTCTCGTTTGAAACGAAACGGCTGGATAAAAACTGATTTTGATTGAATGAACGAATAATTGAAAATATCGAATCCTTGAACCAATCAATCATTGATTTATTCAATCTTTCAAAATGAACGATTGGCACAGCTCAATGATCTACTCCGGACTATAGCGGTACATTAATTAATTATGGAAGTTTTTTATTTTAGGTGGCAACCATGGCTAAACGTTGTCTTGCTCCATTGTGGTAGCTGAACACACTGAATGAGCAAAGTCTCACTACCAACTGTCCACGTTTGGACCACGTTGTAAATTTTTGACACATTGAAAGGTTTAATTAACAGAACTGTCAAAATGGTTGTCAATTCAGTACATCCTTGCATAAATTCAACTCCAGTCAAACTGTCCACATATGTTTTGTGTTTCTATGTACCGTTTCGGTTGGTATATCGGGGTTAATCCAGATAAGAATTGAACATTTATGGCAGCAATATCAAGCACTGATCGGTTAAAGAGGGACAGTATAGATGCAGTAAAGCTAAAAGCATCCGTACTTCACGTCGAGTTGCGATCGTCGCCCCATAGTAATCCATTAAATAGCAATTCGTTAATTAACTTTTCTTTTGCTTTTAGGGAATAACAAGAAAACTAATTGCATTGTTTAAAAAATATCTTGGCTTGAAGACCAAAAAGGTTATATTTTTCTTAGGAATTTTCTTTTTCAATTGATGTTGATGTTGTTGGACACTCTCTCTCTTTTGGTTTTTCTTGTATGAAATGAAATTGACATGCAATTAATTAACTTGGTCAATTGCAGTTTATTTGAGATATGTAAACAAGATTTGTCCATAGAAATGATTAGTAACCCATAGAGAGGGGGTCAAATTGTAATTTCACTTTTACTGGTGAATGGATATTTAAATATTTGTATTTTCGATGTCCAGGGCTGGGGTAAGTGAAATCTTTGGGATTAGAAACCGTTATTTCGATGTTTTAATTTTTTTTGGTCAAGGCGGAAATAAGTCTTATGAAAAATTTTAACCTTTTGTTTTTTAGATTTGAAAAAGGTGAACATATAAAGGCGTAACCATCTTCAGTAAGAGTAAGTTTAGTTGAATTCCATGAGATAAATTTTAATTTAATGGATTGTCATGGAAATATTTGAAGTCTTTCTGGAAAAGAGTTATTTTCATAAAATTATTTGAACTCAAACTATGTATAATTTGTAAGTTTAATAAATGATTCTGTAAATGCTCCATTGAGAGGATATACTTAAATTAAAATAAAACATATTTCCATGATTTTAAGGAAAAATTTATAACTTTTATTGTAAATTTTAAATACTGGGCGGGTTATGAAAAACTTAAAAAAATTAATTCTTATAGATTTTTTTTCAATAAAACAATTAGAGAACAATACTTAGCGCAAACGACGCCCGTGAAGTGTGGTAAAACGGACATTTATTTCTATTTGACAGTATATGTTAAAAATGGTAAACTAATGAGCATTTGAAGAACAAACTTTAGGGCGAAGGTGTTTTACTAAGGAAATGCATTAGTCTATCCGACATTTAACACGATATTACGATGTTTTAAGTGAGTACATTTTTCCGTCATTTGTTAAATGAGTTTAATACAGGGGGTCCCTTAATTCATGCATAATATTTTAGGGTGTGATTCTTAAGTATATTCTAAAAAAAATTGTTTTACAGTAAGGGTCTATCTCCAATTTTGTATATAAAACATCAGAGATTTAAAAAAAACGCTTATTTTGGAGTACCCTGTTAGACCTTTAATTTAAGAAGAAATATCAGCCTTTGTAACTGCGTCTAAACAAATTTAATATCTTATCTCGGTCTTGAGGTATCCAATTTCTAGCATGTTTTTTTTCAAAAACTGCTCCACAGATTTAAAGAACAAAATATAAAAATTTAATTTAGGCAAAGCTAGGTAATGATTCAAAAAATTTTCCAAAAAATGGTTATTAATTGTACCCCTTTGGAATATTTTTTTTGTTTTTGATTTTCTCAAATATGGTACAACAAATTTTGAATATTTTATGAATGCTAAAGCTCCCCAAAAGTTTGAATATTATTGTGTATTCAAATTTAGATTAAAAAGAAAAAAGACATCACAATAGTGAGCTATGCTTTAGCAATAAAAAAAACCCACCCTCAATCTGGGATAACAATCAGCTGTGATAATACTGTGACGTTTTTTCTGTTTGTTTTTAGATAAAATTTGGTATTTTCTTGTTTTTTCTTCTTTTTTAAAAAAGTCTTTTGTTTAAATTTTTTTCTCTAAAGTGTTAAAGAATTTTATATGTCGTTTTTAAAATGTATTAGAGTCAATAAACCAGAACATTTTGTAAGTTGTTTAATATACCATTACATACTTATATACAAAAAATAGTAAATTAAATGGAATAGTTTTTATATATAAAAAAATAAATATTTCTTATTAAAGACATTCCCCTGAAGAAGTCGTGAAACACCGACGAAACGTTGGGAGAAGATTAAATAATTTTTGTTTTATTTGCATCGATAAAAATTTTGACCAAATAGCCTGCTTTTTTAAAAATAAAAATAAAATCATTTTTTTTTTTTCAAAACTCAATACATCGAATTTTCGATTTTTTTAAACTTAATATATAAAAGTTTTTTAATATAATCTACAAAATGTGAGAAAAATATTGTATTTTAACTTAAAACTAGCCGACCCAGCTCTCGAAATTCGAGTGCCAATTTATTTATTATTTATATTATTGGCAGTGTTTTCAAGCAAATTTATTAAATTAAATTTTATTTTATGTAATATGCAAAGTGTTCGACAGTGCAAAAACAAAAATGCCCCACAGTGTGTAAATGCGTGTCTCAAGTATATTCTGCATCAAGTATATTCTACATCTCCGTAACTGTGGCTTTCCAACCATATAAAATTTATCGAAATCGGTTAAATACTTTTGGAGAAAAGTGTACCACAAAAAACATGTTTGCCGTTTTATTATATGATTACGGTACAAATGTTAAAAAATGGTTTTCGAAAATATGTAAGTAGTATTTATCTCGAAAACGGCACCTAAAATTTTGATAAAATTATTTTTCTTTGGAAAAATTTTTACGATCTATAATTTAATGAAAAAAAAATTGAAATCAAGATATTGCTGACTGTACCTATCTAAGAACCATTTTTTGAATTTTTGAAAAAAAAAATATATTTTTTTTTTGTAAAATTCGATATATCAAAAACTAGTCAATATTTATTTTGAAAATTTATTTTTATTCTTACAATAATAAAAACTTTAAGCTGGCGTATTAAAACAACTTATTTTTTTAAGAATCCACTTGTAATTTTAGTTTTTGCATAAACTTATATTTGTTTGAATCACATGGAATCTTGTTTTTACCTCCAACTACTAAAGGAGTTGTTTTAGTCATTTAAAAAAAATGAATTTTATGCTTATCAACAGTTTTTCTCTAATGACATTAATTTTTAAAATACTTAGTCTCTTACATAATAACAAGTTCGTGCGACCCAGTCGGGCATTTTATTTATTATCAAATTATCATTTTATTATTTATTTTATTTTATTTTATTATTTTATTTTAATATCAAAATCAATATTGAGATAAATAAGATTTTGCATAACGGCTGTATGACAGTTACCATTAGTTTTGGGGCTAAAACAAAAATTTTTAATTTCTCCTCTAGCGAATTACCGAAAAGGATTAATACCGAGTTTTAAGAAAATCGCTTTAGCGGCTTAGGCTGAAGGCAAGGTACACCCATACAGACAGACCAAATGGCAAGACTCACTTTTTTCGTCATCGCTATAATCGTAATGTAATTTTTGATCAAAATCTGGAGTTAGTAAAAACTTTCCCCATACCTTTATCGTAAGTAAAAATGTATATAAACGGTTTTTCAATAAGGGGGGAAGATGTTGTAATAGTATAAAACAAGTTGTATGTGAGATACTATCATATAAACGCCTCGACATCTTGTGTTGGCACGAATCTTTTACATAGTGGTCGAATTTTCAATGACACTTCTGCACATATCAGATGAATTTGAGCATTGGTCTATTGTGGCTTATTGGCATAGACCTGCGACTTTTCAAACACTTGCGTTCGGACTTCTTCGTGTAAATATACATACATAGATTTAATTAAGATATTATTGGATTAATTGGAGAAAACTGAATCACCAGAGGTTGCCCATCACTCGAAGTTGGCTCTAATCTATGCATTATTTAAAAACTTTAATCAAAAATACAAAGCGCGAAAAAAATCAACTTTATTCGTTAACAAGATATAATCGAATAATAACATCAACATCAAAGGTAGTGCAAAATATTCTGAATTAGTGTACACTAGTTCAGCTCACCGAACGCTAATCAGTGTAAGTCAGTGCAGAAATTTTCTCAATGAACACAAAAAAGCTACACATTTTTGCCCAGAGTAGTCAGGTGCACTGGTTGAACAGAACTATAATGTCAATGGTGGCGACCGCTGTGTGACACATCTAGGTCTATATGGTTAAATTTGGGCTGTAAGAAATTGGTTATCATCGTTTTGTAGCACAAGCATTTGTCTATGATCACCTTACCAAAGTTATTTTCAAAACACTAAGAAAACAAAACAAAACAGTAACTTTTAGAGGATGCATTGTCATCTGGTGAACCTCGTGTTGTTTTGGTGTACTCCCATATGGGGCAATTTTGCTTGTTAAAACAGACATTCGTTCAAAAATGTGCCTCGTCGGTAAAGATGATTTTTCGTTCCAAATTGGGCTTTCTTTTCTAAATGCTCTGAAGTTCAGTCAGCAAGCAAACGGTTTTGTCTATGGCCACGAATTTTGAGCTCCTAGATGAGTTGCAAGTTTCGCCAAGTTGAATTCTGCGAAAGGCCGAGTTCTGGTGCATGACGAGGAATCAACTGCTTCGGGTTTTGCTGTACACTTTCATGGATCGCGGCAATGTTCTCTACCGATCTTGCTTTCCTTCATTACCGAAAGGTCGTCTCAAATTTGGTCACCAAACGTTCAAGAGTAGACTGACAAGGACCAGAACGTCTGCCACAAAATGGGCGCAACGCGCGCAAACGTTTGCAATAATGAACACTCATTTTGATAATAAAATTTAATTCTTATGTTTGCTGCTACCCAGAGATAAAGCAAGTACACGTTCAAGAATATCAAATCAAAAATCAATGACAAAAGTTACACCTTATTTGCGGCACTTAATGCAACTAGCGCTAATAACTTATAGCTATAGATGGAAACAACTAGCAGTTTATTTATAAAAGTCAATGATTGTAGGTATACATTTTCGGCCATGTTGTTTTGATGGAATCTGACAAATCCGTTGTTTATTATTCAGTTTCTGGTGCTAAATCACCATAGCAATTAAAACGATTGAACAGCATGTCCAAATGATAAGACTTTATTATCAAAATGAGTGTTCGTTAGTGGAATGGTTGTACCCATTTTACGGTAAACGTGGTGGCTCTTCACAGTTGTGGTGGCCAAATTTGAGACGACTGGTCAAAGGAATGCAAAATAGAGCGAGAACATTGCTGCGGTCCGTGAAAGTCTAGAGCAGAACCGCAGAGAGTGGATTCCTAGCCGTGCACAAGAAATGGGCCTTTCGCAGAAACTGAAACTCAAAATAAATGACAATAGGCAACAGCGTTTATTCATTGACAGGGCATTGAGCGTTCGAAAGAGGACCCTAATTTTTGCGGAAAAATCATCTTTAGCGATGTGTAGCAATTTTGGATGAATGACTGTATTAACAAGAATAACTTCCTTAAATGAAACGACACTCACGTGCATCCATTCTTTTTCGAAAACGACATTTGAGAGTCGATCACCTTCAGTGACGAGCGCTGCAGTGCAACGATAACCAATTTCGTATGGCCCAAATTGAACCATATGGACCTAGACGACATTTGGTTTCACCAGGACGGTACTGCAACAGAGCAAACGGGTGTATTCATAAACGCAGAAAATCTGCGCTAGTACAATCGCAGTTCTTTTCTAATGCATTTGTGAACGCACTCACAATGCAGAATGTCTGCAGTAAGCAAAAAGGCCTGTTTTTATTGCCAAAAATGCATTCTTAATGAAGGTGGTTTCAAAGTATCCTGGCGACATATTCCGTAGTAATTTTAGGATGTCGAGGTCCACATTCAATGTAAGCTTCTTTCTGATTATTATACAGTGCCTCTTCGTCCTTCTTGGTGACTGTAAAATTAATTTTATAAATTTCCGCTCTTCTGCAGCCAAAAAATTTCAGCTGCACAATCTGCCCGACGCTGACGACAGTTTGACGTTTATGAACGGTATGTACTGCAGTTGGGCTAGGTTGGTTCGATCGAAAATCTGACTTTATGAACGCAGATAATGCAGTTCTTAGTTAGGCTGACGATTATGAACTCACCCAACACCACGATTGAGATCATGCATAAATGATTTGAAAGTTAGGTTTACTCTCGCAGAGGTGACATTAATTGGCTTTTGTTGGGGAAATAACGGAATCGTTGATAAGTTAGTTTAGGTTAATGGGCTGACAGTTGATCTTTATTGCCACGTCTAAGTCATTGAAAAAATGTCTGTATTCACATAATCACCTGGTTAGAAGAAAAAGACGCCTTTTAAGGGCCTGATCCTTTCTATTACCCCCACTTGCAAAATCATCCCTCCAACAGGACTGTAGGAGCATGTGGCTTCTTACAACGTCTGGTAGATGAGTTTCATAGATCTGTGTTTGGTGTATACATATGTCCGTTCCTTTCCTCAAGAGGATTTTACCAATCTTAGAGAGAGGTGACCCCCTCAACTCACTGACGCTCGTGTTAACCAGAGGATTGGAAATGAAAAGAGAAAGAGACTTTCACTCAATGGGACTATAATGTGGGTCTTTTTTCTACTGAAACTAGGCCATAGTATTCTGGTTATAAGAAAGGAACGGTTATAGCTAGAACTTTCCTCTCGATTACCTGCTTAAGATTTCAGGGTGGGACTTGAACTGTTGTATCTGCCTCCACACACTCTGAAACCCAACAGAGCCTAATGTTGCGCTGTGTACCAACAACCCTTAGCTCTTCGCGGCAGCAAGTTACAAGCTTCGATTTGATTTCAATGACAGAAATCGCTTTTATTGCAGCTCGGCTATCAATGATATCAGCTTGTGGTGTTGCCATCATTGAGACTTGTCGAGCAGCTTTCATCTCTTTCAGGACCTCAGTTTGAAAGACACTACTGTAATCAGGATGTCTGAATGAGCTGGTTAGTCCAAGGGTTTCTGAAAAGAACCCTGCACTAACGCCAGTTTTCATCTTGGAACCGCCGGTATATTTGCTATTATCGATTCGTAGATTGATGGCTCGTTGATTTGCCAGTCCTCTCTTTTGGGAAAGGCGGTCTTGAACTCCTTCTAAGCGGGGTGTTATGTAGTCAGTATCAGTACATACCCCATCTCCCGTCTATTTCTGTAGAATCTGTATTGAACTATGGCACTATGTCTCCAGCTCACAGTTTGGCTCAGCCGAAGTGCGCTATTGGCTGTCGATTCTTGTATAAATAGATCTATGTTTTTTTAACTTCCCATAGGGAGTTATTGTAATCGGTCCGATTTGTCAAATTGGAATTTTTGACATTTCTCGACGTTTCAAGGTCCCTAGAGGCTATATCAATCATTTTTAGAAAGATGTCTGTGTGTGTGTGTGTACGTACGTTCGTACGTTCGTACGTTCGTACGTTCGTACGTGCGTACGTTCGTACGTCCGTACGTTCTTGTACCATTTTTCGTCGTCGATATCTCAAGAACGAGTAAAGATATCGGCTTCAAATAAATTTTTTTTAATAGATAATAACTTCGAAAGAGGCTGAAAGGGCGTTTATTAAAATTCAGTGAGTAGTTTTTTCACTATAACGGTTTAAAAAAAAAGTAAAAATTTTGGTTAGATTCAAATATCTCACGAAAAAATAATGCTATTCACTTCAACTAAAATTTAATGTACTCATTATAAGGTCATACAGATTTGGTATGAATTTGGAAAAAAATGAACATACCGTTATTTTTTTAAATAAAAAAAACTGAAAAAAAAAATTTCATAACCCAGATATTCTAAGAACGGAAAACAATTTGAAACTCAAAATAATTTTATTTTACGAAAAATAATGTGTTTGACAACTGGTGAAAATTTCAAAAAAAATCAGTTTACAGTTTTTTTACAAAAAATAAAAAACTATATAAAATTCTATTGAAAATTGGTAAAAATTGTTTTTCGACTCAAATTTCTCGAGAACTAGTAGTGATATTGACTTCTAATTTAGTTTATTTTATACATAGTATAATTTTGTACAATTGGTAAAATGTTGACAAATATTGAATTAATAGTTTTTTTTTTTTTAATAAAAAACTTTTAAAAATTCTAGTGAAAACTAGCTAAAATTGTATTTCAAGTCGAATTCCTTGGTTATGAACAGCGATTGTGCCTTCTAAAGTATGTTGTTTTATACAACGATACCTCCCCGTAAGAATGTATACTAAGCGACATTTCTAAAATTGTTCAGGAAACGAAAAAAACGAAGAAAGTTCTAGTTGAATGTCTAAGAGACAATTTTGGTTAAACAAAGACATCTAACAAAATTTTTTGTTGCTCACGACAATGAGATCTTTATTAATGTCGCTTAGCATAATTTTTTTGGCGGATAATACAAATTTCAGGTGGCAACATTATTTTAATGAGAAAAGATGGCAGTTGATAAATTTTTTTATTTGTACTCTAGTTTCCTTTTCATGCATAATAGGAAATCTAAAGATGAATCAAGTGATGATAAGGGGGTTAAGATTTTGGAGTTATCTGACGCTTTTGACTGTAAAGTTCTGAATGGAAGCTGTGGAGGTGACTCGCTTGGCGAATTTACTTTTATACGAGGATCAGCAAAATCGGTTATTGACTACTGTTTTATATCCGGAAACTGGCTAACGCATTTTAATGATTTTCGAGTAGCCATTAAACCCTTTTCTGATCATATGCCCCTAGAAGTAATGTTTAAGTTTTCTGGCTTTGAAGGAGAAGCTATTACTAAACAACTAGATCCAATTCCAAAAATATTATGGAGGGAGAGTCATCGCGAAGTTTTCCAACGAAATTTAAACAAAGAGATCGAGCTTTTAAGTGTTTCGAATAGGTTTATGGAAAATGTCAATGTTGAAAAACTAACCGAAATGATTAAAAGCGCTAGCCCAAAGTTCAACAATCAAATTAGTAGAATCAAAAAATACAAGCAAAAGTGGTTTGATGATGAGTGCAGAAAAGCGAGAGATGTGTCCTTTGCATTTTTACGACTGTTTCGGAAAAGCAATAACAACTATATTCAATCAAACTACGCAGCAGCAAATAAAAAGTTTAAAAACCTATGCTACGCAAAGAAAAAAGCATACGATCAAAAAAATATAGAAAATATCAACGCAGCCAGATCACCAATACAGTTTTGGAAAGCAGTTAAAGTGGTCGTAGGGAAAAGAAATGCGATTGCAGTGGGTCTTCCCGCAGAGCAGCTCAAAAACCACTTCATGCAGCTCCTTAACGCAGAGCAACTTTCAACACCCATTCTATACGCCGCACCTCTTACACTGGATGATCAATTAGACTCCCCAATAACGCTGTTGGAGATAGAAGAGGTCATATATAGCGCCAAAAATAATAAAGCTCCAGGTGAAGACGGAATCCAGTTTGAATTCTTTAAAAACAGTACACACGAGTTCAAAAACCTGCTCACAATATCATTTAACAGAACCTTTGAAAGAGCTGAAGTACCTGATTCTTTCCTCAAATCTATTATATATCCGCTCCACAAAAAAGGTGACTACGAAAATCCTGCTAATTATAGAGGAATATCATTTTTGAACACATCGGCCAAACTTTTTTCATCCGTTCTATATAAGAGGCTAACTCAGTGGGTAGAAAATAATAAGATTTTGCATGAGTTCCAAGCCGGATTCAGGAGAGACTATTCGCTTGTAGACCAGATATTTTCATTGTTAAGCTTAGCAGAGATTTATAAAAACATGAATAAAAAGCTTTATGCTTTCTTTGTCGATTTTCAAGCAGCCTTTGACTCTATACCGCGAGAAGCTCTCTTCTACAAATTATATACGCTTGGAATATCTGCAAAAATGTTAAATGTATTGAAGGCTTTGTACCATAATAATACAGCTCGTATCTGGGACGGAAAGTGTCTCTCCGAAGATTTCGAAACAACAGTAGGAGTAAGACAAGGGTGTGTTCTTAGCACACTACTATTTACACTATACATAAACGATATCACAAATGCTGTTAGGGGTGGAATTGAGCTCCGTCGGACAAAAATTCCAGGCTTACTATATGCAGATGACATAGTTTTCCTCGCAGAGACAGTTGATGGCATGCAGCTTATGATAAACAGATTAGAAAGGTATTGTCAAAGTTGGAACTTATCTGTCAACCTGGAAAAATCGAAAATGATGATCCTAAGACGTAGTGGAGGCAGACACTCACGAATCGAGAAGTGGGCGTTTCAAGGAGAGGAAATAGAAATTGTAAAGGAGTAAAAATATCTGGGAGTGTTGATTTCATCGAATTCTAACATGAAAAAACATCTTCAAGTCAAACTGGCAGAGGCAAAGCGAGCTATATGTTCGGTTTGGGGCAGTTGTATCCATAAGAAGAGTATTTCACATACTTCTAAGCAAAAAATATTTCGTTCAACTGCAACTTCCATTCTTCTTTATGGAGCACAAGCTTGGGGATTCCGTCCCTACGAAACAGTAGAGAAGTTCCTACGTTACTTTATTAGGAGGTTCTTTAGAATACCCACTAGTTCGCCCAACTATATGTTACATTTAGAGTCTGGTGTTTCCCCTATGTATTTGGATACTCTTAAGATTCATTTCAACTACATAATGCGAGTTTTAGCAATGAATGAGCAGAGAATACCAAAAATAGTACTTATGCACTTAATGTCGACTGAAGGAGGATGTGTTAAAGAATGGAAGAAACTGGCGTCGGAATGTGGAGTAAACTTGGTGGTTACAGCTCAAGAGCACGTGGAATCCCTAAAACCAAAAGTGGAAGAATTGCTGAAGAAAACGGGAAACAGAATGTACCAAAACTTTATGGAGGAAGCTCAGAATTCGCAGTATAGATTATATTATAGCAAGTTGAATCACTACTTAAATGAAAGAACTTATTTTTTAGAAGAACATTCGACGGAATTAATAAGCATAATCTTCCGTTTAAGAGGAGAACTATTAAACCTCAATTTTATACCACACCGTCCTGAGTTACCTATTTTATGTACTTTATGTAACCGTAATGAAAGAGAAGATGTGTTTCATTTTATAGCTGTCTGTCCCGTTTTAAAAGAATTTCGAGTTCATTATTTTGGAGTGCAGTCATTGGATTTAGAAGAAACCATACAAATCTTAAATGGATCTCGAGGCTGGAAAGTGCTTTATAATTTCACCGTTAAAACATTCAAATATCGCAACTGCATTGTAAACGAAGATTTTTAAATAATGTATATATTATGTATTATATTATAATTGATGTATCTATTAGCTGTTAAAACATAATCAAAATCAAAATTTTAATACAAAGTATGTCAGTCTGGTAGACGGCTTTCGGCCAAACCAATATACTCTTAGCTTTAATTATCAAAATGTTTGTATACTTTATATATTATTTTAATGAGTCAATAAATAAAATAATAAAATAAAATAAAAATAATAGGTTGGCGAAACCCAGGCCAGAACGTGGCCCTTAATATATAGTATATTTCCTCATCAAAAAGTCATTTTCGAAAAAAGTGTCGCTTAGTACATTCTTACGGGAAGGTATCGACATAATACAATTATTAGTATATGGTTAAATTTTGACAAGTATCGAATTGACAGTTTTAACAAAAATATTTCGTTTTTAAATTTTTTTCAATTAAAATGTTTGGAACCGAAATAATAAAGTAATTTCTATAATATAATACATAATTTTATAATTTTATTATCAACTTAGTTTTTAGAAGAATGTATGTACTGTACATACGTATATGAATAAGGTTGTTCAGTTGTACCCAAGTCCCACATATTCAAATTCCATTAATAGCTATGGTGAAATTGAAGAAAACGTCACAATATGTTTTTATCTTTTTGTCCATGAAAAAGAAGTAAAATTCTACTCAAGGTTTTCTTAGGTGTAGGAACACAGATATATTAAAAAACACGGAAATATATAATTCAGTATATAACATGTACCTACCAACCTTCGTAATTATTACAAGAAATTTAACATTTTAAATAGAAAAGTTTAAAATTAGTTAAACACATTTTCTGTAAAAAAAAAAAACATAAAATGAGCGACTAAGTATCCTCATCATCAACAAAACAAAGCAAATTTCCTAATATCATAGTATGCCACAAGCATCATCGATTTTTAAAACAGGAGTCATTGTATATCCAGTGCTGATCACAGCCTTTCAAACCGAAAAAACCGCAACAACAATTACACTATGAAACCATTTACTTCGATCTTCCATCTACTGCTCTATGATCGAAGTATGTGTACAAAATATCATACCAATTACCACACCAGATACAGTACAGACACAGCTAAAGTTTGTTTCGCTGAAAATTTGGTTATTTGAAAAAAACTAAATATAAAGTTTTCAAGACCACAAATGGGAAGTTATCAGTGTGGGTCGCACCCAGCCTCTTTTTTAGTTGAGTATAGCTTACAAACCAGCTGTGGGGTGAACCTCATTGCCCCAGTAATTCCAATACATGTCATTCTTTGTACGTTGGTCATGATATTAAGGTTGGTAAGTTTGTACAATGCAATCCACCAGACTACGTTAATGTATGTTAGTACAGGTCTAATTATGGCTGCGTACATCCACTTAATCATAGCTCATACCATATTAATTGGCAACAAAAGTATTTGATTCTACGGTTTTGAGACTATTTTTTCTTTTAGTTCATTAAAATATTTTTTCCGAGCTATTTTAGCACTTTTTATTAAATTCGATTTAAAATTGCGACCGTTAACACCACCAATGACAAGCAATCAACTTTAGTCTCAACTTAGAATATTCTTGATAACAAATTATTTAGTAGTAATTATGAAGTGAGCTGTAAATTTGATATACTGTAGACGTAAATATGATGCTTGTGCTTTAGTTCTGTCAAGGTTCTTTTTAATTATTTTTAATTTTAGAAATATATTACTATTCATACTAAAATAATATATTTTAATAAAAACAAAATAAAAATTACAAATTCCAGCATCACGTGTCTTTTCAAAATTTTTTCCCATGTTCCTAATGTGAGATATTTTTGTACTTTAGTTTTAGCGACCACTGTATGTATATACATATGTATGTATGTGTGTTGGTTTTTTAATTATATAAAAACCACATAATTCCAAAGTTTTTTTTTCAAGAATTTTCTCTTAAAATTCGAATATTCATATTTGAATCTATAGTTTGATTATCCTCTTTTATTCATTATTAAAGAAAAGTTTGGAACTCAGCTCTTTCGTTTGATCTATCTTTGACAAAAGGTTGGATGGAATAAATAAGTAACGTGAATCTCATTATGAACAGAACTACATATTTTAAAGTCAGATATTATCGTTTCCCGGAAAATAAGTTTAAAAAATCAGTCATAAATGAAAATCAGTTGAATATTGCCTGCCAAGTATTAAACCACTTATTTGTATTGCAAGCAGTTGCATTAATTTCTTTTTTTTTTATATTAATCGAAAGAGAAGCAAAATGCTCAATCCAATCAAATCAGTGACTCAAATTTTAATTTTTTTTCTTGAAATAATTACAAAATAATACGATAGGTATTAATTCACAATATTATCATTTAATTTAATTTTCAATATTGTGGTCTATTTGGTTAGAAAAATCCTTATTTTCTCTCAATTATTTGACAATCTAGTTATAAATGATGATTTTTAAATTATAGTATATTAACTTAATAGTTGTACCTATGTATGTGTTTAATTTTGTTTAATGCTCTTATTGTCTTTTTCATCTATGTATTTTCTTAGTTCAAGTGTATTTATTATATTTCTTCCATCTTGTTGGTACTGGCATGCTTGCTTTTAAGCTGTTGACCAAATGGATAATCCATGTTTGAGCAATCTCATTACGTCCAACTTCTAAAAACGATTGTCACACTATCAATGTATCCATATACCACCAATTGTGTTTTTTTTTTTTGTATTCCAAGAAATATCTTTAAATAAATGAAACCCCCAGCTAAAACAAAAAGAAAGCCTTTGTATCGAAAAGAATCCTAAACACTTTTATGAGCCAACTATATGGTAGCCATAACGATCAATAAATTGAAGTTTAATTGCTTTACGAGCTGACGATGAACACACAGTCAACTGCAGCTGAAACAGCAAGGAATTCACCATCATGGTAATGGCAAAGTAGTCGCACATTTGGCCCCACCATCAACACAATATCGCCGAAGAGGGCGACCTTCTTTGGTAACATCGTACAAAACATATAACAGCGCACCATTTGGTTCTGTTCTATTTATTGCCGAACAAAAAGCCAAACATCGATTGCAACACGCAAATCCTCATCACACAACGGTACGGTTGCGGTCGCTGTGGCGTTCACGTTCGCGATGGCACACCGACCGGTGCGCAGCAATATCAAAAACTACCCAAACCCAACACCATAGAATGCAGGTAGGCTGCGAGTGGCGCATACTCCCGCGTTCCCATGGCTCTGAGCTGTCCGCATTGTATATAGTCGCAATGACATCATGTGTGTGCCACAGCAGCTTTGCTAGCTGCAAATCCTTTAATTTTGTTTTTATTATCACACGGTGTGTTAATTTCTTGCATACTTATTAAATAAACTGCAGCATTTTCCAATTGTCTGTAATATCTGCATTGATAGTTCTTTGTCTAACAGTGTTGCCAACTGTTGGGTAGAGCAAAAAGAAATTCAGTGAGAACTAGAAGAAAGGAAAAGACTTTGTTCCTCAACATTTTCTGTTTTAAGATCAGCTTGGATGGAATTTTTGGGAGAAGTAGACCTTAAAACAAGATTTTCTTGTGAATAGCTTTTGAAAAGTCAATAAACATGTTTGAAAGTATTAAAACTGTGGTTTTGTCATCCATTGTATTAATATTCAGTAAAATTAACTTCTGTGAAATTCTTTTTCGCGAAGTAGACCTTAAAGGAGATTGTGTTTTTTTTGTGTGAATAGGTCTTAAAAAGTCAGTAAAAAATTTTGAAAACCCTTGTTTTAACAAGGTACAAAAACTTTTAGGTGCTTTGGGGTTGAAAATCAGTAAAATCACGTTGGCTGAATATATTTCAAAAACCAGAAAATACTTGAATGCATGTATATTAGACTGGGCCAAAAAAATTGACTATTTTTTTTTTTGAAAGATATATCGAGAATATCATTCAGAATGAAAAAAAAAAATGTTCGTAAAAGTTTGAGCCCTTAATATCAATTGTAAGAGGGCTATCATCGCTAATTTTGATTTTTAGTCATAATTTCATGTTTTGCGTCAGAACTGACAAAACATTGAAGTAAAAAAAAATCATTTTGACTTACTTTTATATAAAATTAAATTCCCTACAAAAAAGGTCTGATAGAAAATTTTCGTCAGACAAGCCGTTTTTGAGTAATTAAGCTTAATAAATTGTTATTTTTCGTTAGTTACAAAATTCCAAATTAAAAAAGTAAAATCGAAGAAAAATAACAATTTATTAAGCTTAATTACTCAAAAACGGCTTGTCTGACGAAAATTTTCAATTAGACCTTTTTTGTAGGGAATTTAATTTTATATAAAAGTAAGTCAAAATGAATTTTTTTTACTTCAATGTTTTGTCAGTTCTGACGCAAAACATGAAATTATGACTAAAAATCAAAATTAGCGATGATAGCCCTCTTAAAATTGATATTAAGGGCTCAAACTTTTACGAAAATTTTTTTTTGTCATTCTGAATGATATTCTCGATATATCTTTCAAAAAAAAAAAAAGTCAATTTTTTTGGCCCAGTCTAATGTATATATATGTACGTATAGCACTTGTTATGACCATTCTTTTCTTGTATAAGGTATGTATCGATGGGTGTCGTAAACATTTAAAAAAAAGGTTTGATCTCTCCGAAAATCCTTAAAAACTTTTTTCTCTCCATTTGACACTACCTTCCTTGAATTTAACTTCGATGGAAAGGTCTGCTAATTCTCTATTTACCTCTGAAAACCTGAACCACTCGAGAGGATTAGCTGCTTGGCTAAAAAATCACTTTGGATGTAAATATTTCCAAAAACAAACCTTACAAAAGCTTGCAGTTTTCAAGAGTGACGTTGCAAACGGTCTTCAAAGAATTATGTATCTATAGTAAAAGAGACTCTTGTTGAATTTGTCATTTTCTCCATAAAATGTAAAGATATTTTTATAGTGAGTTGGCAGCGACTGTCCCACCCATTCACCGTCGCGCAAAGAGGTACTTTACCGTGACTTGTAGTTTTACAAATTGTGTTTGTAGTTTATAAAAGGAAATTTGTAGAAATTTCATCATTTTCATTTTGGTAAAAGCATGTAAATTTTGTGTTTCACCGTATCAAATAACTTTACAAATTTGTAAAATTATTCAAATTTTATTACAATGGAAAGAATTTTTTTTCAACCTTCTTTCCGTTCACGTTAGTAGACATAGTACGAGCATAGTGATACAAGGCAACATTTCGAACGCGTGTTAACTTATAAATTGCAGATTCTTTTGCTTTCAATGAAAATTTTTGCTTAAAAAGTGTTAAGGCAAGGGAAAAAACCATAGAACTTAGTTGCAAAAATTTCAATTTTCAATAAAATTTTTTATTGTAAACAATGCACTAAGGTTGAACAGTTGCTTGTATGTAAATATTCTTTCTAAATAAAAATTAACAATTGAGTATGCATTTTTACTTGCGACTTATAGATACTATAAGGCAAGTTATGCAGTCGCAAAAAAAAATCGAACTTGAGATTTTGATGAAAGTTGACATTACGAGTATAGCGAAGACCAAAACAGTGGGTCTCGCAATTCTGTCTGTCTGTCTGTTCGACTACAGCTAAACGGCTCGGCCGAATTTCGTCAAACTTCGTAGATATGGGTTTTAATTTTTTCCCCCTGGATGGTTTTTTTCTTTTTTTTTAATACCAAAAATAACGATACCTGCCATACGAATTTTTTTCGAAATTTTATAAATATTTTTTTTTCTGAAAAATTGTTTCACAGATTTAAAAAAAAAATCATAAAATTTCATTTAATTAAAGCTGCTAGGTAATGGTTGGAAAAAAATTTCCAAAAAAATATTATTTTTGGTACCTCCCTTGGAACCATTTTGTTTGTTCTTGATTTTCTCAAAAACGGTACAACCGATTTTGATCAGTTTTTGTATGTTAGGGCTCTCCAGTAGTTTCAATATTATTGTGTATTCAAATTTTCAAACAAAATTTTCAATATTTCGAAAACTCCATGCTCGATTTTCTTAAAACTTGATAAATAAAAGGTTCTTAGATAATCTACAAGGTGTGAGAAAAAAAATGTATGTTACCTAAAAATAACGGTACCCTCCATACTAATGTTAAAAAATGGTTTTCGAAAATCGTATTTTTCTCGAAAATGGTTCCGAAAATTTTGCTTAATTTTTTTTCATTCGATTTTTAAGATCTATAATTTAATAAGAAAAATTTTGAAAACAAGATATTACTGACTGTACCTACCATAAAACGATTTTTTTTAATTTTAAATTTCTCATTATCGGCATAACGGATTTTAATAAAAATTTTTAGATACAAGCTTCTAAAAATTTTAAAGACATTACATTTCAAAACTTTAATTTTTTTTTTTAATTATGTATGAAAAAAAATCTGTTAAGTAATTTTTTTTTTGAAAAATTCAATATCTCGAAAACGGCTGAATATTATTTTTGTAAATTTATTTTTATTCGAACAATAATAAAAACTTTAACTTGGCGTAACAAAATATTTTCTTAAGAATGTTTTAAGCATTTTTTATATAAAACCTTATTTAAAAAAAAAATAAAAATGTTTGAAAACATCGAACTTATAAGGATTTAGATAAAAACACTAGACAATTAAAACACGTTGCTTAATATAAAAGTATCTAGTATTTAAAGCAAATTATCAAATTAAAACTATTTTTATTTATTGTTTCTCGATCAATTTCAAATTGAATTTCATTTAATAAACATCTAATTATTTTATATAATTCGAAGTTTTACTATATGGACACATTTCTTCTAAAAGGTTATGGGCCCAGGCATTGTTTAAAAATTTAAGTTCCAGAACATTAATTTTCATTTCTTGCTAATTTGAATTTATCATTGAAGATAATAATGGCTGGATCAATGTTGAGCATTGAGAAACTTGATTCAAACAATTACGGAAGCTGGAAAATACAAATGAGAAGCATTTTGATTTTTCAAGATCTGTGGTCTTATGTGTCTGGAGGAACATTAAAGCCTGATAATGAAGATGAAGCTAAAGCGTGGTCTGTTGCAGATGAGAAGGCGCTTGCACTAATTTTCTTGAGCATGAAATCGACGGAACTGATTCATGTTAAGAACTGCAAAACTTCAAATGAGGCATGGATTCGCCTCAATGCAATTTTTCAGCCTACAGGACCTGCGAGTAAGGTTACTCTTTTTAAAAAATTGATGAAATGTAAAATGAACGGGACTATTTCGATGACAAACTATTTAAACGAATTTTATAGCATTTCTGAAAAGCTGAGGGAGATTCAGGTAGAAATTCCAGATGAGCTTTTAGCAATTATATTGCTTTGCAGTTTACCCGATCATTTCGATAACTTTGTGGTAGCAATGGAAAGTCGAGATGAAATGCCTCCAATTTCTGTACTTAAGGCAAAATTACTTCAAGAAGACGCAAGAAAACTTGAAAAGGAGAATGAAAATGGTGAAAATCACGTTCTGGCAGCAAAAAATAAACATTCCTTCAAGGTGCCAAGAGAGAAGAAAATGCTTAAATGCTTTTCATGCGGAAAAGTTGGGCATTTTGCTTCAAAGTGCCCTGAAAAACAAATCGAACGAAAGAAAACAGCTTCTTCTTTTGGTTTGTTCCATGTACATGAATCTAGAATTGTCAATTTCGGTGAATGGTGTCTGGACAGTGGTGCAACATCTCACATGTGTTCCGAGAAAAGTTTATTCATCGATTTTAAAGAAGATTTTCACCAACGAGTTCATTTTGCAGACGATAATTTTCTGTTGGCTGGTGGCATAGGAAATGTTATTCTGGAATTGGAATCTGGAAGTGTAGAATTAAAAAATGTGTTCTATGTTCCAGAGTTAAAAGGAAACTTCTTATCAGTGAGTAAGATAACACGAAAGAAGCACACAATCGAGTTTGCTGGACGAAACGCTTTTATTAAGGATACAAAAGGAAATGTGGTTATGAAAGCTATTCAAAACGGTGATATTTATGTGGTTAAACCAAAATCGATGGTAGGAGCGTTGACTGTAAGTAAAAATTCATCAGTAAAGTGGCATGAACGGTTTGGCCATCTCAACGTTTCAAGTCTAAAACAGATGTCTTCCAAGAAACTAGTCTTGGGACTTGATAACTTAAACCTCAATAAGAACCTAGATTGTATTGTCTGTGCTAAGGGAAAAATAACAACAAAACCGTTTCCTAAACAGTCGAGAACAAAAAGCAAAGACATTTTGGATGTTATACACAGCGACATTTGTGGCCCAATGCAAGTTATTTCTTCTGGAGGAGCAAGATACTTCATCACATTTATTGATGATAAAAGCCGAAGAATATTCGTTTACTTCATGAGAACTAAGGATGAAGTCTTTGATGTATTTAAAAAATTTAAATCGATGGTGGAATGTCAAACGTCAAAGAAGATCAAAGTTTTGCGCAGCGATAATGGTAGTGAGTATTTGAGTAACAAATTTTCATCATTTTTAGAAGCCAATGGTATCCTGAGACAACTGACGGTACAGTATTCACCACAGCAAAATGGAGTTGCTGAGAGAGCTAACCGTACTTTAGTTGAAATGGCGAGGTGCTTGTTGATGAATGCAAATCTTCCTGAATATCTCTGGGCTGAAGCAATAAATACGGCTGTTTATCTGAGAAATAGATCAACCACCAAAAGTCTCCAAGATAAAACACCTTACGAGAGCTGGTATGGAAGAAAACCAAATGTATCGCATTTAAGAGTTTTCGGAACGAAAGCGGTAATCCTAAACAAGAAACCAGGTAGATCTAAATTTCATGCAAAGGGTGAGGAATTTGTTTTTGTTGGTTACTCAGAAGAGTCGAAGGCTTACAGACTATTTGACCCAAAAACAAGAAAAATGGTAAAAGATCGAAATGTTATATTTTTTGAAAATTCGGTTGATGCTATAAATAATGAAAATATCGAGATGCTTACCATTTTTCCATTTGAGAAAATTTCTACTTCTACAGATAAGCCCCAACAAAATTTAAATCAAGAAATTGAAGAAATTCGAGAATGTGGAAGAGCCGAGTCTGAAAAATCAACAATTCCGGAACCAACTGTAAAAACTAGACGTGGACGTCCAAAAATAATCAAAACCGGAAAACGTGGACGACCAAGAAAAGAATTTAAGGCAATTGAAACTCTTAACTCAGTACAAGTTCCAACAAACATATCTGAAGTAGACAAAAGTCAAGATGTGCATCAATGGAAATCTGCAATGAAAAGAGAAATAGATTCACTGACGTCAAATGATACATGGGAATTAACGGATTTGCCAGATAAGTGTAAAGCAATAGGAAATAGATGGCTTTTTAATATCAAAAGGAATCCAGATGGCAGTATCGAAAGATATAAATGTAGGCTAGTCGCAAAAGGTTGCTCACAGAAATATCAAGTAGATTATTTTGAAACATTTTCTCCAGTAATAAGGTATTCATCAATTCGTTTGATTATTGCCCTTGCTGTAGAATATAAGCTTCTTCTTCATCATTTGGACGTTACCACAGCATACCTTCATGGTGTTTTGGAGGAGGAGGTTTATATGAAACAGCCTGAAGGTTTCGAGGACATTAATTACCCGACAAAAGTATGTAAACTCAAAAAATCTATTTATGGGCTTAAGCAGTCTGGAAGAGAATGGAACAAGAAGTTGAATGAAGTTTTGATCAAAATAGGTTTCAAAAGATGTGTCGCTGACAGTTGCGTCTATGTTAAAAATGAAAAAGGTGACATAAATATAATTGGGATTTATGTAGACGATATCATTTTAGCATGCAGTTTAAAGAAATCAATGGATTCAATTAAAGGACAAATTGACTCTGAATTCGACAAAGGACCTTTAAAATACTATCTTGGAATCCAAATTGATAGAGATGGAGAAAGAGGTTCGATAAACATCTGCCAAGAAAATTATATTCGTGAACTATTGATGGAATTAAGACTAGAAGAGGCTCGCAAGTGTTACACACCATTGGATCCTGGCATGAAACTTAAACAACGCAGCTTAACACCAAGAAAATTGATCCAAAGCTTTATCAATCACTCATCGGGACCTTGATGTATTTGTCAATTTCAACTAGACCAGACATAACGCATTCCGTAAATAAATTAGCACAATTTAATTCTGATCCAAATATGGACCATTTAAGCGCACTTAAGCATTTAGTGCGTTATCTTTCGACAACCATTTCGTCAAAGTTATGTTATAAGAAAACTTCGAAAGATCTGATTGCTTATGTTGATGCGGATTGGGCTTCCAATGTAGATGACAGGAAATCATACACCGGATTTAACTTTATTCTCGCTGGAGGAGCTGTGTCGTGGCAATCGAAGAAACAAACGTCCGTAGCGCTTAGCAGTACCGAAGCAGAATATATAGCAATCACGCAATGTAGCAAAGAAGCACTTTACTTAAGAACTTTAATATCGGAGCTAAATTTTGCTGAGTTGGTACAAAATCCAACATTAATTTTTAATGACAACTTGGGAGCACAACAACTTGTTAAGAATCCTATTCATCACCCAAGGACGAAACATATCGATATATGTTACCACTTTGTTCGAGGCTTATTTGAAGATAAAATAATAACACTACAGTACATCAACACAGAAGAAATGACAGCAGATATCTTAACAAAGAATTTGGGACGAACAAAGCACATGAAGTTTTTTAATATGTTAGGACTTTCTTCAATTTAAAATTAGTATTAATTTGAGGGGAAGTATAAGGATTTAGATAAAAACACTAGACAATTAAAACACGTTGCTTAATATAAAAGTATCTAGTATTTAAAGCAAATTATCAAATTAAAACTATTTTTATTTATTGTTTCTCGATCAATTTCAAATTGAATTTCATTTAATAAACATCTAATTATTTTATATAATTCGAAGTTTTACTATATGGACACATTTCTTCTAAAAGAACTTAAATCTTACTGCATCTATTATCCTCTTAATGCTAACTCGCAAACAGTTCCAAAAGGGAATGCTGGGCCCGTATCGCGTAAGACTAAAGTGATCGCTTAATAAATTGATTTTCGTGTTGACTATAGCTGCCTCTATCATATCAACAAAGAAATATAGATAGAAGTATTGCCAAACGACAATCAATTATATTGAGCGATTGCTTTAGTTTTACGCGATACGGGTCCTGTATACAAAGAACAACAGTGAAGAGCTTGGATTTCTAAATGATGGAATAACTATATTACTTGTTCTTGAGGATGTAAATAACTGAATTTGTTCATAAAGAAACTTAGGTGTGTTTGTGTGAATAAGTCTTTGTAGAAAGATACAATTACGAACATAAACGTATTCTATACAAAGCGAGTCATATCATTAAACGTAGTTTGTGTTCAGATAAGGAATTAAGCTTAGGATACACTACTTCAGATTTCCATAAATACGGCCAATGACGGAATTTATATGATCTCTGCAAGAAAGATTACTAGAGATTTTAAAACCAAGACTGGTCACGGAGGTAGATATTCATAGTTATGTATTTGTCTTCTTAGAAACTTTTCTTCTTCTTAGACTTTTCCCGGGATTGAGTATTGAACTGTTTTCATTAGCCCAATTGTAGATTCTTAGATCTTTATCAACACGAAAGACAAGGTCTTCTACTAGTCCAATTCTACGCGGGAGATATATTTGTACATCATCAGCAAACAGATAAAAAGAAACATGCTCCAAAACATAAGGCAGATCGTTGATATAAGAACTAATCAGAATTGGACCCAGAACGGAGCTTTGAGGCACTCCCATCTTTAAATACGTGTGTATGCTCGTATCATCTTATATTATCAAGTAAAATACAAAGAGGAAAGCGCCGGAATCCGTCTTCAAATGTTGAATACAATGGGCTTCTTCAGAGAACTCGCCTTTCGTGAACCCTAACGGGCCAATTTAAATACGCATTATATATTCTATAGTCGGGACCGGAAACCAACATACAATCGATCGAGTGGTTGCCATGTCTATCGACGTAATATCGAAATCACCATCGATCGCAAGAGCTCAACATTTCACGCAATAGTAGCCTGAGGAGAATTCTACACAAAGATTTTAGATTATTCGCTTACAAAGTCCAATTGACTCAGCATTTGAGACGCACGAACATCCGCTTAGTTATCGCTTTGCAGTTTGAGCCTTAGAGCAGCTTGAATTGGACAACGATTTTGGGCAAAAAATCATCTTTTCTGATGAGGCGCATTTTCATCCCGTCGTCGGCTACGTTAACAAACAAAATTGCCTCATTTGGGGCTCGAAAAATCCGCACGTTATTGTCCAGAAGCCAATGCATCCACAGAGAGTGACAGTTGGGTGCAGATTTCTTAGAAATTGAGGTTGGGAAGAACGTTTCGGTCAACGGTGGGCGTTACAAAGTCATGTTAACCTCCTTTCTTTACGGAAATTGAATACATGGATTTGAATGACCTCTGGTTCATGGAGGATGGCACGTCATGACGCACAGCCCATCCCAGAATCGGTCTTTTGTGCACCAAATTCCCAAATCGTGTTATCAGCTATTGGCAATGTCAATTGGCCCCCTCGGAGGGAACCGATATTATCCTAACAATCCGGAAAATATTCAAGCACTCAAGTCCAATATCACAAAGCAATCCGTGAGCTGCACTCCGAAACCATCAACAAAGTCTTGGAAAATTAGAGGGACAGAATGCCCTACTGTGAAGTCAGCCGAGGCAGCCATTTGAACGACGTTGTGTTCCATAATTAATGGGAATGTTTGCACTTGCTAATAAAGCTATAATACTTGAAAAATATTTAATTTTGTTCATTTTATTGCATTTTTAAAAAGAAACTTGTATTTGCCGCACCCTGAGTATGGATTTGTTAGGTTAATTATATTTACCGGAAAACTCTTCACGAATTCTTTCTTGTTCATCTGGCCAACGTAAAGTATTTTCAAAGAAAGCATCAAAAATGGCTGTACAAACAAGATGCGACACTTCTGCATACCGTAGATTTAGATATACCCTGCATTTCCGTGATCCAGTAATACTGACCATCATTTCCAAGAATATGTAAAGCTATTAGAAATTGAGAGCATATAAAATTTCGGGGCTGATTAATTTTTCCTAGTCTATGTACAACAAAATTGTCACTTCTATCACTCTACTATGCTACTGCTACTATGCCTCCGATTTAAAGACATTTCAAGGCTCGAAAAGCGATTCCTTTCGAAAAATACAATTTGTAATTAAATCTCCACACGATCTGTCTTTTGTAAGAAATTCTCAACAACTGAACAAATTTGGTTAATTTTCTTGATTTGGTGAAACACAAATTTACAAAATTACATGAATTTTAACAAATTTATACTTAAATTTCTACAAAGTTCCCTTTGTAAATAGTAAATACAATTTTGTGAAACAGAAAAAAATAAATTTTCTTCAAATTTGTTAAAAAAAAGTGCTCGTAATATAAAATTTTTAAGTTTGTAAAATAAGCCACAGAATTAAGTCATTTATTTTCTCTTTGATTGAACACACAAAATGGGATACAAAACGAATACCATAGCATCTCTAGATAAGAAAATTGTTACATTGAATTACATAAAAGATAAATTATATGCCTATGGATTTGTGTCGAATGTAAAACAACAAAAATCTATCGTCATCAAAAAAAAAAAATTGAAAAATAATGATGGCAACCATATTTAACTGATTGCTGCTAGTATAAAGAGGTAAGCACGAACCGTGAGAGTCTGCTGCTGGACGAGGTGGTATGACATTATTTTTTCGCCTCTTTGCGGTTTTGCGCCGTTTAAGTAGGTGAATTTATGACTTGTTATACTTGATAAAGGTTTTTGCGTGAAATTGTGTTCTTTTCACGCGCACAGCACGGGACGGCACGGCGGCGTCGGCATTGGCGGCATGGCGCGCGGATGTCTATGGAAATTGATTTTTAGCTCAATACACCTGCGCAGAGCTCTATATTTTGTGGTTTTCCCATTTAATTCTCGGATACCGGACGAAAGGTAGATAATAATAATTAATTGCATGCACACTACAGCGTTGCTATAATGTTCGAACCGATAAATGGTGCTGATAGGTCAATGTCGATGTTTCGGTGGTAGTTTTTGTAGATTAGAATGGTTAAGGTTACAGGCTTGCAGTTTTATTTTTTTTTTTGTCCTCAACCTCAAGAACGTGTAGGTTCGTTCGATATTCAATTATATCGTGTGTCTTGCTATATGACAGATATCTTAGATTTGGTTGACATCCAACAAATTCAGGTCATATGATTTTTTGCACTGCAAGGTTTGTTTTGTTAATGGGAATTTTAAATCTGTCAGTGATCTCAAGAAATCAGGTTAGTTATGTAAATTGAACGTACTAGATAATGACGTTATGATAAGGTATACAACATAGTCAATTGTTGTCTTATAATATGGAGTTAAACGGACATTAGGTGTGTTGTTTCTGAAAGCATATTCCTTTAAAATAAAAGTACTTCGCAGAATAACAATTGGTATTAACTTAATGAATACAAACAATAAATTAGAGGCTAAAAATTAAAGAACCTAAAATTAGTGACTTACAACTCTCAAGCAATTCCTGTGGTAGCAGAACTGCAGAAGACTTTTAATTTACTGCAGATTCCGGAGATACTTTTAGAGGATTTGTCACTTTCTCACAACAAGCAATAGTCCTGCATATTTGTGAGCACCAGTCCTTCCCATTTTTAAATTAGTCGGTTTGTAGATCAATTCATACTATTCACTCGTACTACCTCCTCGATTGATAGATATCGATAGGTACTGAGATTAATGTGGATTTTATATTCCGGCTATGTACTTTACAATGCATGTTAACGCTCTTTAAATAGTTTTATGGTTCTTTCATTTGTAAGGCTGGAATCTATTTCGAGTATTGATTTCGTTGTTCTGCGAGAATGTCGGCACTAAAAAGGCATTCTTATTGTTATTCTTCTGACCATTGGTGCAACTGCATTTGGAATTCGTTCGGTTATTAAATAATTTTTAAATTCATTCCTCCAAAATCAATTTACTTCCAAATTATTCAATTTGTTAATACTAATAATATTGAATCCCATCAAATTCAAGTTCCCTCAGAAGTTCCCCAAGGAAGCCATCTTGGCCCACTTTTATTTCTAATACTGATAAATGATATACCTCTTCTTATTATCAACTCTGAAAAACTGTTGTTTGCTGATGATTTATAAATCTTTTGTCGTATCAAATCTATTTCCGATTGCTTACTTCTTCAAGAAGATCTTAATCGACTTGATCAACGGTGTAAACAAAATTTATTATTTTTAAATGTTTCAAAATGTCAAATTATATCTTTTTATCGTTATCAGAGTCCTTCCTATCTTTTTCAATTATAGAATAATTGATAATGCACCCTTATGAGAAGTTTTGAAAAGAAGGACCTAGGTGTTTTATTTGATAGAAAACTTAATTTCAATCTACATACCTATAGATTATATTGTTGTTATGGGATTTATATCGCGGAATTCGAAAGAGTTTTCGGATCCATATACTCTCAAATCGGTCTGTGTTGGTTGGAATATTGCTTAGTGATATGGAGCCCTTTCTATCTATAGTTAAATAGTTCTTGAAGAATTAAAAATATTCAGAAACGCTTCACTAAACTTGTAGTTTATCGCTTACATTGGAATATTCGAATGCCCTCATATGATTCGCGATGCCAACTTATTGATTTAACAAACCTAGCTAATCGCCGTAAATATTTCTCTATAATATTTATAAGAGACCTATTATATAATCGGGTGATTCTACAAACAATGGAATAAAATGATACAAGTTTCGGCACGACATTTTTGGAAGCCAAAAGTCCTAAGAATTGCTCTAGTTAATCATTAGAACGTCTCTTTGCGTTGTGGAAAGCGGCCAGTTAAAAAAATAAAAAATGGCGTTTTTAACCACATTTTTTGAAAAAATGATGTTCAGGAGACTGAGTTTTTTTTAAATAGACTGTATATATCTTTATTTTTTTTATTTTTTTCTTAAATATGACTTAGGCATACATTAAAATAGAGAAATTAAATTTAATTAGTCTTCATAAACATACAAATTCATGGTTGATAAATATTATTTAGCATTTTATTAAGAGAATATAATATATTATAATTAAATATTTTTTTTTTTTCAATCTAGAATTAATTTAAAATAAATTATATTATTTTTAAAAATTTTAAAAATATTCGCAATGAAGTTGGAAGTTTAATATAACCAAAAATTTCTCAGGTTTCTGAATAAAATATCATTTGTTCATTTATTAGCCAGGGGAATGAGGTTTTTAATAGTTTTTGCGCAAAAAAGATATTAAGGCTTATAATTTTATTAAACCTTTACTATACTGCTAACAAAGATGCCTACTTACATACAAATTTGTTTCGTAAAAACTCACCAGAGGACTGATAAACTAAACGGACAATCCACGACTTCTTGCACAAATGTCATTTTCACAATACTTACATAAGAAACAGGATCGAGTTGCACCACGATTTTATTGTAAGAAGACTTGGTACTTCAAATTGCCAGTGCTGGGAAATTCGATCGATATCCTAGTTATTGATATTTTCGACTTTTTCAATAGTCCAGGGGACTGATATGAAATACGGGGGACAAAGTTTAGTTAGTTTTTTTTCTATAAAATCAATTACTAAAAAAATATTTATCTAACTCGTAGCAAAGATGTATTATTTGGCGTAACTTCGGTGGAATTCATCTTAGTATGAAACCTGAAATAAGAGAACGGTAATAAATTTTCCTTGCGAAAACGCATTGGGGACACGTCAGGGGACTGAGAATCAGACACTTTGAAGAATTTTTTGAGCAATATAAAATAAGGTCACCCTAATAATATTGCTAGGCCAGGTAGATAGATATCAATCAGATTTAATTTTGTAAAAAAAAAATCAGATTTAATAATTGAACGGATTTTAAAATATTTCTTTGGCCGCCGAAAATTCCATCGTTTGTAGAATCACCCAATCACATCAACTGCCCCTTTCTTTTAGCTTTTATTAACTTCTATGCTCCCTCAAGAAACTTAAGAATAAGAAATATTTTCTGTGAACCCTTTCATAGATTGAATTATGGGTTGATTTTTTTTTTTTTTTTTTTTTTTATAATTAGCACACACTAAAAGGTTTTTGTATACCCTTAATATGCCAGAGACACAGTGTGAGCATTAGGAAAAAAGGGAGGGGTTAGAAAGGAGGTGTCGGTGTACATTGGTTTTGAATTCTTGAACACTGCAATGACTGGGAAAGACAGAGCGTGGTAAAGAATTCCACATTCGCGTAGTACGGCTAAAAAACGAATCTCTGTACTTCACAGTACGACCGAAGTTGGGCTCGAGGGTAAACTGATGGGCATTCCTAGAAGAGCGAGTATTACGGTTCAATTGTTTAAGGGGAGGAATGCAACTGGCTATTTCTCTAGAGCAAAGTCCGTTAAAATAACGGTAAAAAAGGGTGAGGCAAGAAACATTACGACGATGTTGGAGTGACGTAAATGAGCCAATGATGTTATTCTCACCAATCATTTTAAAAGCTCTTCTTTGAATACTGTCCAAGAGACTTAAGTAAGTTACTGGAGCACCAGCCCATAGATGGGAGTTATACTCAGCCCATAGGTTTTATAGATTGTAGCCAGATCAGAAGGAGAGAAGAATTTCTTGCACCGTCTCAGAAAACCCAAACATCTTGCGGCATTTTTGGCAACATCGCGTATGTGATCGTTCCACAAGAGGTGGTTCGTGATGCACATACCGAGAATATCGAGATGTTCAGTTTCGTTGATGCAAGTGCCACTCATAGATAGTGGCAAGGGGGGTATATCACGCTTTGACGATACGAGACAGCATTGGGTTTTCGAAGCATTAAATTCCACGCGGTTTCTTATTCCCCATTGTACAATGCTGTTTAGGTCGTGGTTTAATGAACTTATCATATTTTGTCGTTGCAGTTCCACATCCGAAGAGGAGGGATGTTAATCTGAAAACGATTATGAAAAGCTAAGAGTACTATCATCAGCGAAACAGTTAATTGGATTAGAAGTTAAAGACAGAAGATCATTAATAAAAATGAGGAAGAGGGTTGGGGACAAAACGGAGGCCTGGGGCACACCAGCATTTATATTGTGGGTTTCAGACTTGAATCCGTCTAGTACAACTTGTATTGAACGGTTCGAAAGAAAATTTCTAATCCAACGAAGTAGGGATTCGTCGATGCCGAAAGCACGCATTTTCGATAAAAGAGCAAGATGTTAAGTGTAATAATCTTACTTTCTCCGAAACAATGTAAAGATTTGTTCCACTTTTCGGTTAGATAAACCATCAAATCACCAGTGGACCTATTGCTACGAAAGCCATACTGCCGGTCATTAAGAAGCTTTCGTTCTTCAAGATATTTCTTGAGCTGATAATTAATTAGCGTTTCCATGACCTTGGAAAGAAGGGACGTTAGTGCGATCGGTCGATAATTTGAGGGAGAAGAAGAGTCGCCTTTTTTTGGAATCGGCTGAATAAATGCTGTTTTCCATCTACTCGGAACGAGCCCAGAAGAATAGGATAGATGGAAAAGCTTACGCAGGGGTTTTGCTAGCGTGGAAGAACACCTCTTCAGAATAATAGCGGGGATACCATCTGGACCAGCGGATTTATGTATCTTGAGATCCTTCAAGACTCTTGCCACGGTACGAGTACGAAAAAAGATTTGTCCCATAGAATCACTAACGCGCTCAAGAATTGGGGGAGTCATGACACTAACCGGCAAGGTGGAATTTGCGGCGAACTGCCTTACAAACAAGTTAGCTTTATTAATAGAGCTAAGGAAAGGAGTGTCATTGACAACAAGCGTAGGAACCGAGGAAGAGGAAAAATTCCTCATATTTTTTACAAATGATAGCGGCATCTAGGTTGGGTTCTGTTTTTTCAACTGACAAAAGGGGTAATTTGACAAGACCAGGTAAATTGTATTTTTTTTTATTTATTAATATATAAATGCCTTTGAGAGAAATCTCATGTACATTTTTACAATTTTTGAATATGAAAATGTATGTCAATTTAAACCTAATTAAAAAATATGGCATGTGCAAAAATGTAGGTAGTAAGTAAATTGGCGATGAAGCAATAGCAAAAAAATTACGAAAATTATAATTAAATGAGAATTGAATGTAGATAATTTGAAAACTTAAGCAATAGTAAAGAGAAAATTTAAGATATATAAGCTCGCATGATTGCCCTATTTGACAAGGTATACAAATTTACATTGTAGGTATCTACAAAGAAGCGTTTTTTTTAATGTGTAATTTAACTTTATTTAATTTAAAATCTTTAATTTGACTAGGAAGTTTATTGAAGATTTCGATGGATTTGTAGAGTGTAATAACGGGTTGTGGTTGGTTTAAAGTGATGAAGGTGTCTTCCACTTCTTATGTCGTACGGATTGTAGTTGTTTCTTTCTGTGAATGTAGTAATTGTATGGATGGATGATTTTATAATTTTGTGGAAATGGGTAACCAAGTTCATCTTGATTTCGTCTATCACCATCAGCAACTGCATTTGGTTATATAGAGTGGCTGTGTTTGTCAGCCTTTCAAGACCGTTCAAAGTTTTGAGTTTTATTTGGAATAATTTGTAAATTTTGCTTAAGGTATTGAAAGGTGGATCTGGATCCGGAGAGCTGCAGTAAATACTTGTCCACTTTGCTTCTTTATACATATTCCTTGTTGGTATATATTTTTTCGTCAGTGGATTACGGTATAGTCCAGTGCAAATGCGGAGCATCTTTCTTTCAAAAAGCATCATCTATTTCATTGCTGTAGGTGAAATAGTAAACCAGATGGGAAAGGCGTACGTCAGAATGGGTCGGATATGTTGTTTGTACACAAGCAGCTTGGTTTTCTTACTTAGTCCATTTTACCTCCTGATGATTTGACTGTCACTTCCGTGTTGTTTGGAAACTTTATTTTGATTGGACCACATCAACGTGTTGCAAACGTTCGTCTTCAAATGACAGTCACTGTTGTTCGGAAGCAGATGAGTTCAGTCTTTTCGCTGTTTATCCTCAGTCCCCATTTGATATAGTATTCCCATAGGTTTTTAATATGCTCTTGCACTCTCCTGGCAGCAATTTCTGGTGAAAAAGCGGTGGCGTATGTGATTGAGTCGTCTGCATAAGGCTTCGTCTTTGTACCTTATATGTTGGCTGGTTGATCAGCAGTGTAAACGTTGAACAGCAGTGGTCCTTGATCCTTGAGGAACTCCAGCGGTAATTCCTTTGTTTGATGACACATGTTTTTTGTTCCAAAAGTTTGAATAGTAATCCTTTTATCCAAACGCTGTCGAAAGCTTTTTCGATGCTCAGCAAGCACACTACAGTGGTTTCCTTTTTGTTGAGTCCAATTGCAACATCCGTATGGAGTCCCAGTAATGGATGTAGGGTAGAGGATTTATTTCGAAAGCCATACTGAAAATCCTGTATGAAATCTCTTTCTCTGCAGAAAACGTTGAGTTTCTTCAATATCAACGCCCCCAGTATCTTACTCAAGCAGCTGAGCAAAGAAATTGGCCGATATCTCTTCACATTCGCGCGGTGGTTCTTCTTCGGGACGGGTTTCGGTGGTTACTGATATCTCCTGAAAGCGAGTTTCTACAACTTCGATAAAGTCAGTAAGGTGTACGGGAGGGCGTTCTTTGAAACTATCAACAAAGTGATCTGCAGAAGTTGTTGAAACTTCTTGTGCGTGAAGGATGGTGTCTCGAATTCAGTTCGCTCTTCCAACAATCAGATTGATCTTTTTAAACATATCAGGTCCAGGTTTGATATCTTAGAGTCTCTTCCTGAAATCCGTTTCCTGATGATGTTTTATTGCCTGTTTGAACATTGTGTTAGTGCACTGAAGTTCTGAGTGTAGCCGACAGTATTCGACACTTTCCCTGTTAAAGGTCCTGCAGAATATTCTTTGGAGGCTTTTGTGGAGTCTTTGCCCTTGAGCATATAGATAACTATTCATATTTGAATAAGTCGAACGTAGATTTTTCGGACTTCATGAGACATATCGTCATTATACTGTTCCTTGACATGTAGCTATGAAACCGATGAAAAGGTTATGCATCTCGATTTGGTCTTTTCCAGGATTTGCTTCAGTGTTTAGACTTGGTGCTAATAATAGTGTTCGGTAGGATCTTATATGGGAGTTTAACTTCTTGCAAAATGTATGATCTTTTTTTTTGAGAATGGATCATATGGATTTGATAATCCAGTCATGGAACCATTTTTGTTTGATTTAAAAAAAAAATTTAAACTTATAAATATGAGTCCAAAACATAACCCCAAAAAATTCAAGATTAAACTGTGTACCTAATATTATACTACTTGTGCTCGCTCATATAATTGAATTTAAAAAAAAAAAAACAAAACAATACCTCTCTCTAGTGATAAATTATCTTTTCTTTTCAGGAAGACCTCCTCATCCATGGTGATTCCGTTTACGACATCATTGACAAACAAGACCACGGCCCCATTCAGGCCGAACTCAATCGTAATGTTCCTCAACAGCCCGGTCAACAGCATAACTCAGCCATGTCCAGTCTTGAGGGTGAACATCGCATGTTTCTCTGTCGAATGAATGTCAGTCGAAACGCCAGAAGACAAATGAGATTCGGTGACCAGAAGGTGAGTTAATAATATGACAGATCCAATCTGTGTATGGTACTTGCTCTATAAACGACTATATATGTGTATGTGTTTGGTTTGGACATTCCACTGTTCCACTTGACTTGGTATATGGAAGGATATGAAAGTAAGACTCTATCCGTTCTCACATGCTGCTTGCTTTACTTTTATTTTGCTGTTACCGGTGTTGTGTTCAGGTAGGCTGTGCTCTCGTTGGAGGTTTGCTTTTTATTATGAGGAAATGTCAACCGAAAGATTAAGATAATGTCGCCAGGGAATGTCTTCACTTTTGCCCACAGAGAGCAACCAAAAAGAGTGAAGCCAGCAAGCAATCCGCATCATTATCATCATCATTCGTACACCACAGTCTGGTGAACTATATGGAATCAAATTGATGATGCCACAGACGTAGGCGGACACACACTGTGTGGTGGTGGAGTTGTCTGTAGATTAGTTGGACGCAAGCAGGAGCGCGCGCGCACTCCGTCCAAAGAACAAAAAATAAAGAAGAACTGTTTTGGTTTACATTTTCACCCAATTATTTTCACTCCCACCAGGTTTGCGTCCGCGTTGGGCCCGCACCGAAACCGCTGCCACCGCCGCGCCGGCCGTCGCCTTCTTAACGGCTTGAAGATGAAGGAATTGTCTGTCTCCTGTGTTGGTTGGTTTTAGTTGAAAGATTTTTTTTTTTTCGTTTTATTTTGATTTTTTATTCTGAAGTTGTAAGAGATTAAGATATCCGCGAAGCATCCACTATAATATCTCTTCTCTCACTCGCTCACTGTGAATTTGGCTTACACTTGGGATCTGCGCATATCCCTTACCAAGAACATGTAATGTTAATTGGTTCTGGTTTAGAAGCTTGTCACTGCTACATTATCGATGATGATGGGGTTTTCAAGATAGTTATTGTTTGCTACTTCCTTTGGGGTTATTGGTAATTAAATTTTCTCTGCACTGGTTCCACTCTTTCTGCGGGTCACACTATTACGATATAGGTGATAGAGTGGTGATAATAAAGCGACAATATCTGGTAGGATTTTAAACAAAAAAAAGATAACAAAAGATTCATTAATAGATGTCGTAGATAGAATTATATTTGTAGGAATTATGTTTTATGTGTATTGGAGCGTACCATCAGATACCTATGGCACCCGAGGACATCCCAAGAACGGCAATAAAGACACCTTTTGAACTTTACCAATTTGTGCGAATGACGTTCGGACTTCGCAATGGTGCCCAAACGCAACAACGCTTCGTTGACTCCATATTCGGTGACTTATACTTTGTCTTCACTTACATAGACGACATGCTTATTGCGTCAACCTCACAAGAAGAACATATGAAACACTTGGAGGACATTTTCAAACGACTCAGCAACAACGGCAGCCGCCTAAATAGAGACAAATTCGAATTCGGTAAGTCATCGATCATATTCCTCGGATATCAAGTAGACTCGAAAGGCATTAGACCACCTCAAGATGTAGTGAAGTCGATGGCAGAATTCCCGAAGCCAACAACAGAGAGAACTTCGTCGTTTTCTCGGTGCTCTCAATTTTTTTTAGGCTTAGCCTATTACATGCGGCTTCGCACCAAGCCCCGCTCTGTAAAATGCTTCACGGGGCGAAGAAAAACGACCAAACCCCACTAGCCTGATCACCTTCTACCGAAGCAGCTTTTCTTCGCTGTAATCAGTCGCTTGCAGAAGTCACCACGTTGGCACATCCCCTCCAAGACTCCGAATTACGCCTCATGACCGACGCTTCCAACACAGCAGTCGGGGCAGTGATGTCGTGCTTCGGTGGGAAGTCTACACCTCTTGGTTTCTTTTCCAAGACTTTGTCAGCGAGGAAAACGAAGTACAGTACTTTCGATCATGAATTAATAGCAAACAAGATGTCAATTGAACACTTTCGCTGTTACATCGCCATTCGCAATACACCTTCGGCATCGGAAACACCTCAGCGACAACGTTATTTGGAATTCATCTCTCAATTCTCCACGGATATACATCATGTTAGCGGATCAGACAACGCAGCAGCAGATGCTCTTTCCAGGATCGCAGCCATTGACAGTCCTCTTTGTATGGACTATAACTCTATCGCCAAATTGCAGAAAACAGTTACGGAGCTGGAAAAGTTAAAATCGGTAAGTCAAAAACTTGTTTTTGCTAACGCTAACTTTGTCCTTCCTAGTGGCGAAACAGAAGTAGTTTGTGAAACAACTTCGGGAAGAGACAGACCGTATATACCAAAACCATTCAGGCGAGCAGCTTTTGAGAGCGTACATAATCTAAGCCACCCCGGAGTAAGAGCGTCTCGTAAAACAATTGCACTTCGCTTCTTCTGGCCATCAATGAATGCAGACATCGGAGAGTGGGCATGGAGTTGTCATGAGTGCCAGAGTGGCAAAGTGCACAGGCATACAAACCCACCAATGGGAATATTCGATGCGGCTAACAGACTGGAGCACGTACACATCGATATCGTCGGCCCTTTGACAACCTGCAACGGCTTCAGCTATCTACTCACGTGCATCGATCGAGCAACACGCTGGCCAGAAGCCATTCCAATTGCTGACATCACAGCTGCTTCTGTGGCTGATGCATTTCTTTTCAACTGGGTAGCTCGAGTCGGTTGCCCTCAGCGATTGACAACAGATCAGGGCCTCCAATTTGAATCTTCCTTGTTTTATCACTTTTCTCGAATTCTCGGCTGCAAACGCATTTATACGACGGCCTATCATCCTCAAACCAACGGGGTGGTGGAGCGGTGACACCGCTTACTGAAAGCCGCGCGTACTGCACACAGCTCTGACAATTGGGTGACTGGACTTCCAGTCGTGCTCCTCGGGCTACGTTCAATGGTTAACGAGTCTGGAACCACTCCCGCTCAGCTAATGTTCGGCAACGAGATTTCTTCGAAAAATATTCAATTCCCAGAGATCCAGTCAGCTTCATCCAAGATTTGAGAGAGACTCTTCAAAAGCTCGCACCAAAGTACTCCGGCCGTATGTCGAAACCAGAGTTTATCCCGAGAGAATTGAAGACGCCATCGCATGTTTACATTCGAACCGACCATGTGCAACGCCCGTTGCAACCCGCCTACTCTGGACCATACGCAGTACTCGAGCGATAATTATATTCATTCAAGGTAGCTTTGCCAAAAAAACAAGTTTATATTTCAAACAACAGACTAAGGCCAGCCTATAAGATATCCGCCTGTGAAGATGAAGCATACCAGCCCAGGGTTACCATCACCAAAGGCAAATGTAAGAACGAGAGCTGTGAGAATTAGCAGGCCACCTATGCGTTTTGCTCCAACATTACAACCTGAAATCCTACTGGCACTCAGTTTTGAAATACACACTATCCAAATTGCGAGAATAACGTGGTTGATGGAACATAATAAACGTTATATAAGTTATAACGGGTGATTTTTTTGCTATATTCTTCTTGGCAACACTAGTTTTGACCGCTGATGCATGTTTCGTGTTTTGTGTCACTGTCAAACATCTTCAGTTTGGTTTATAAATTTAACCATGAAAATGAATCATCTTACAAACGAACAACGCTTGCAAATTATTGAATTTTATTATCAAAATGCGTGCTCTGTTAAGAAAGTTCATCGCGCATTTCTTCCATTTTACGATCAGTTTATTCGACCTACTGAGGCGGCTATTTCGGGCTATTGTGAATAAATTTCGCACCAAATTTTCAATACTGAGGAAAATATCGCAGCTGTATCGGCCAGTGTTAGTGATGACCGTGAATTATCGATTCGGCGCCGTTCGCAGTAATTGGACCTCTGTTACTCCACTACGTGGAAACTTTTGCTGAAGGATTTAGGTGTGAAGTCTTTCAAAACAAAGTTGGTGCAAGAATTGAAGCTGAACGACCTACCACAACGCCGAATTTTAGGTGAATGAGCTCTTGAAAAGTTGTCCGAAGATCCACTTTTTTATCGAAAAATTGTGTTCAGCGACGAAGCTCATTTCTGGTTGAATGGATACGTGAACAAGCAAGACTGACGTATTTGGAGTTAAAAGCAGCCATAAGCATTGCAAGAGCTACTAATGCATATACTAGAAAAAGTCACTGTTTGGTGCGGATTATGGGCTGGCGGAATCATTGGGCCATATTCTTCAAAGATGATGCGAATCGCAATCTTACAATGGACGGTGAGCGCTACCGTGCGATGATAACAAATATGCTTGATTTGCATTAAATGTGGTCTCAACAAGACGGTGCTACATGCCACAGAGCACGCGTAACAATGGACCAATTGAGAGGCGAGTTCGGTGAACAGTTTATTTCACGTTTGGGGTCGGTCAATTGGCCGCCTAGATCGTGCAATTTAACGCCTCTAGACTATTTTTTGCTGGGTTATGTCAAGGCTCATGTCTATAGCAACAAGCCCGCTTCGATTGACGCACTGAAAGCCAACATTTATTCGTGAGCTACCGAGTCAAAATTGGACTAAGAGCAGGAAACATTTGAGGCGTAGCCGCGGCCAACAATTGCATGAAAAAATCTTCAAACATTAATTTATACATAATCGACCGTAATATCGATTCAAATAAAGATTTCATACATTTTTCTGAATTTTATGAGTTTTTTTTTTCAATTTCCGATAGCTTTTAAAAAATAACTCATTACTTAACTACCAGCACCATTATGTAATGTAAAACATGCGATTTGCTTATAAATTAATGTCTTTGGCAATTCATTATTGAAATTTCCTGCTAGTCTTATTTATGTATGTTTCACATCTTTCGATGATGAAATCATTAGTGTGTGTTTCCGGCAAAGTAAAGCTCTATCCATTATTTTTGATATATGTAACTCAAAAGGGAGAAAAATTTAGACCATATTTGATGGTTGGTATTTAATATCGAGTAGACATTTCAAATCTCTATAGCAATTAACACTTTTTTGAGCACGTCCAAATGATAAAACTTTGTAATCAAAATGAGTGTTCATTTGAGCAAACGTTAGCTGCGTTGCTTCCATTTTACGGTAGACGTAATGGCCCTTCATATTCGACTGTTCAACTTTTGGTGGCGAAATTTAAGACGAACGTTTCGGTAATTAATTAAACAACGGCAACATTCGTATGTTAAAGGAACGCAACATCGGCCAACAATATCGCCGCAGTCCATAAAAGTGAACAACGGAACCCGAGACAGTCGATTCTTCACCGTGCACGAGAACTCAACCTTTCGCAGACTTCAACTTAACGAATGTTGCGTCGGGACTTGGGCCTAAGCCCGTATAAGATCAAACTGACCCTGCAGCTCAAAGATCATGAACATAGACAACGGAGCTTATTCGCTGACTGGTTTTTGGAGCGTTTAGAGGACGACCCTAATTTTGGTCAAGAAAAATCTTTAGTGACGAGGCGCATTTTTGGATAAAAGACTATCAGCCCGATTCTTCCTTTTATGAGGAGTCACAAGTCACAAGCTCTTCTGACTCTTCCTTGTGAGGATTGTTGTGATTCGAAAACATTTTGTATTTTGGTATTCTCCCCCTAATCGTCACAAGAAAACTCACAACGAAACTCACCACAGCATGGTGAGATTTTTAAGTGTCATTATTTGAACAGCTGATTATTCAAAACGAAGAAATTACTTTTGGAGAGCGAATGGATCATTTGTATCTCTCAAAGTTTTTAAAAGCCGTCGGCGCTACAAACTTCTTGATACGATGTTTCTGAAAAAATTTTGTTTATGTAAAAATGTTACTTTTCATTTTCGTGGGAAAGATCAGCAATAATATTCACTAGAACAAAGTCCACTTCCATTTTTGTGTACTCACAATTATTCACAAATCTAGTAAATTTTCTTACAAAATAAATATACTGGATGTCAAAATTTATGAGTTGTGACTTGTGACCTGCTCTGAAGGAGATCACAGTTTCGATTGTTTTTGTGACTCTCACAAGTTGTGACTGAGCGGCAAAATTCGAAAAAGTCACAAAATCAATTTCACCTCTTCTTGTGACTTGTGAGGCATCACTGACTTTGGGGAGAATCGGGCTGTATGTTACCAAGCAAAATTATCGTGTATGGGATGACACCAAACCATACGAGGTTCACCAGGTGACAGTGCATCCTCAAAAAGTTACCATATAGTGTGAATTTCGGCTGCATCATTGGTCCCTTCTTTTTCGAAAACGACGTTGATTAGGCGGTCAACGTCAATGACGAGTGCTGCAGAACAATGGCAACCAATTTTGTATGGCCCGAATTGAAATATATGGCACTAGGTCCCACACAACGGACGCGACGATTGACATTCTGCATGAACGATTTCAGGGTAAGATTATCTAACTCAGAGATGACACGAATTGACCACCAATGTCATGCGATTGACTCCGCCAGACTTTCATTATTGGCTTTCCTGAAGTCGTAGGGAATTCAAACAATCTTATGTAGCATACATGGGCATTTTAATCAAATAAAGAATTTTGATATTACAACACTTAAAGCTTGCTATTTACGTTACATAGTTATCAAATGAACAATAATTATGCATTCGTAAAAAAAATCGATCTCGATATTTTTATCAGACATGACATTACAGGTATAGAAAAGTTGTGTTGGTCTTAGAGTTCTGTCTGAGTTCTGATGGCCAATTTTCTTTAAACTTGGTACGAGTAAATAGCATTTTAAAATTTTTCCATATGTTATTTTCTTTTTTTAAAACCCAAAGTAGCGGTACCTGCCATAAATTTTTTTGGAAGTTGAAAATCAACTTTCAGAAACCTGAAACTATTTTGCTAAGAACTCCTTTGCAGCAAAGGGTACAGTACGAGAGAGAACTGGCTCAAGATAATGATTGTAGGACCATATGGACAGCGACTAACTACTAAAAGTATAGTTGAGTACATTGGCATTTGGTTGGATCAGTAAAAGTATTTCGACCGACGCACGTATAAATGCTGCTCTTACTAGGGCTAGGAGAGCTTTTGTCCTGACGCACGGGTTGTTTAATAGCAGCCGACTTGATGGCTGGTTGAAAGTGATTTTCTACATAGCTCTCCACCCGCTGATGATTGACTATGGGTGCCTGCTGTGTTTCAACGCTGCCCAATCTCAAATGGCAAAAGATTCGTGTGTTTGAGATGCAATATCTAAGATGTTGCCTTGGATTACACAGAACACCAGAGTCGGAAAACAAACACAATATTGCTACCAGCTAATGTAAACGGAATGATAATTTTTTGTTAAAACTGACCACATCCCGACCAACAACTTAAAATTTGGGGCTTACTACCCTAAGGGCAATTATTACGAGAGTGTTCGTCTAAGCGGCCTTATCCCTCCTGAAGCATTAATCTACTTACACAGTGGCTGCCCAGGATGGAAGGGCAATTCCGCTAATCTATCCGTCAGCCGTACAACTGTGGATTGTCGGGTTCTTTATAGTCGAGACGTCCTCGCACAAGGTGGAGCAGAGCACCTACGGTTCAGTAGGATTGTGGCCGATCGGGACCGTAGGGAGAGGGTGAAACAGGAAAACCAATTCTGGTGGTGGTCTTGGCCGACCAACATAAGCTTAAGAGAATTTTAAGTAGGGCCAGTCAAAGTGGCAGGAAAAAATTTAAATATATATAAAAACCCAAAAACTGCTGCTGTCGCTGTTCTAGTCTTAAGTAAATTAAGTTTATTTAAATTAAGTTTTAATTAGGTTTAGTGTAGATTTATATTTTATTTATACATATAGTATAAAATGATAAGTAATTAAGTAAGTTATTTGTTCTTTGATGAGTAGGCTAGTTCTTATAAATATTTGTCTGGATTTAAGATAGTGTTAAGATTAATATCAATGAAAATGAATTGGAAAAATAAAAAAAAAGGCGACTGTGAAAGGCCACCACACCTTCGTAACCCATAAGTTATCGATGCGTCATTTTCCCATGTGAAATTTTCAATATCCGAAGGCCAAGGGAAGTGCATTGACCTTTATTTCCTATGCAGAAAACGAACTTATTGAATAAAAGGCAAATGAAGTCTCATTCATTGGGTAGTTTGCAGTTCCACAAGGAAGGAAAAAACGTAAAAATTACAAGGAAAATAATAAAAACAACACTTTTAGTAGTACCTACGTCAAGTTTTACGTCTAGCAACACATTTGGCGATTCATTTTTATTTATATACATACATAAATTACTTTTAGTCAATGTTCGGGACCCAACATCATTCCAACATTTACGAACTGTTAATGGCGAATTATGATGCTCTTACAGAGGAGCCTGTCAGCGTTAGCAACTGTTAGAAAATGATGCTCATTTGGGATCAAATTTTAAATGATGCTGTAATTTCTTCAAAAGCTCAACTAATACGAACATTGTTTTCTATAATTATATCAACATGCATTCCGTCAAACCCAATTGATTTATGGATCAAATAAAAAGATGATATGTGTGACGATATCTTGCATCAAATGCGCAATAGAACAGGAAATCAACATTTACAATTCACAGAAGAAATTAACACTAGGCGTTGATATCAATTGAAGACATGTGCTTGATGATGTCGAACAAAGTATTATCTCAATTAGGCATTACCGCGCCCAATCGCCCAATGCACGACGCTTTTAATCAAGAGTTTGCAACGTGAAAAACTGTTCGATCTCGATGCTTTAAGGGAATCGGTTCAAATATACTTATGTTCCGCTGATGAACCAACAACAAAAGTATGTCTTTGATACACTTATGAAAGTTGTAAATCATGGAGCTTGAGGGTTTTACTTTTTGGATGCTCCTGCTGGTTCAGGAAAGACATTTTTAATTTCATTGATCTTAGGAACAATTCGCTTACAGAATGGAATTGCACTCGCACTAGCTTACTCTGGTATTGCAGCTACATTGTTGGAAGGTGGTCGAACAGCCCATTCAGCACTAAAATTTGCATTGAATATTCAAAGCAACGAAACTCCGACTAGCAATATTTCGAAGAACTCTGCAATGACAAAGGCTTTGAAGCAATGCAAGTTGATAGTTTGGGATGAATGCACGATGACATATTAAATGTCTTTGCAGGCATTATACAGAACTCTGAAAGATCTGTGAAACAATAAAAATCGATTTAGTTGAGCGATGATTTTGTTAGCAAGAGATTTTCATCAAACATTACCAGTTATTCCACGGTCTACACCAGCGGATGAACTGAATGCATGTTTTAAGTCCTCCATTTTATGCAAAAAATAAGATACTAAATTTGACCAAGAATATGCGTGTCGAATTGCAAAATGATCGGTCTGGAGAAATATTTTCAAAACAACTCACTGACATTGGTAATGGTCAATTTTTCTCAGTTTACAGAATCAAAAACTGAGCTTACAGAAAAGGTGTTCCCAAACGTCGGTCAAAATTACAGAGATCACTCTGAAACATGTTTTATTACTGCGAAGGGCCAATAACTTTTGACAGAACAAAGTCTGTCGGGTAGGAACTATTAACATAAAAAATCGATGTTGTGTTGTTTTAGAGAATGTTGTGTTGTTTTAGTGTAACTTTCTCGCCAGAGAAATAAACATTTAAAGCTGAATAGGCTTGATTTAAGCCCAGACTAACTATTTCACTAAGATGATCTATTAAACCTTAAACATCAAATTTGGTGAATTAACTCGAGCTTAACTTTAATTTCTGTTTGTATTATCAGGTATCCTATTCCTCTTTTAATACGTAGTGTCGCGAAATTGATGTGGGGAAGAATCTAGTAACACGTGATTTGAATTTTTTTTTTGACCCACTGTCTCCACAAAATTATTTCATGTCTAAACGAAGCATTACACTTAAAATTTGTGCAGAGGATATAAGCATTAGCTTGTACCGTATTATGTTATTACTAAATAAAACCATTGTGGTTTCTCGTAAAATTTTGATCACCCCTGGTCACCTTCCCTCTGAGCAGTTGACACGCCAAACCGAAGAATCACATGTGGTTTGAATAATTAACTCACTAACCTTTGCAACCTGCAGTCCTTATTCGTCATCGCGACGCGAACACCACAATATACCAAAAATAGAAATACATCGCGGCCCAAAGGAGGACGGACATAACACACTGAACAGTCTGCAGGACATTGCTAAATCGATTTATTACACTCGCCCATTCGATATGACAATGGTTTGTACTTGGAGGGGCCCAGCCCAATGCTATGCCAGAGCAATGGTATACTAACGAAACACCATCTCAAGACATAGAGGCGTAGAAATTTCCATTCCAATTTGGTTATGTGAATTTCTCATTTATTAAGATCTCAACAAAGGGGCGGCTGTGGGCCATATTGGCTGTATATTCAGTGGAAATCTGCCACCGCTGCTGCTGTTGGCTTATCTGGCCGATACCAACTTGAATCGAAGACCAAAAAAAACAACATCTCCAACAACAACAGAAACTCAACTCTAAAGACACAGATCGGCTGTGAAACGTGTTGCTATCGCAATGGTGGTGGTTCTGTCCAGAACTTTTGAATTGTTCATTTCGGGCTAGAGTAGATGGCCAAGACTTGGACGACCAAGAATATACCTAACGTCCATGGTGGACTTCTACGAGAGACAAAATGCAAAATAATTGTCCATTATCCAATTAAAATGTGTCCATGTAAAGAACTGTTTGTTTTTTTATTTGTCTTCTTCTGCTTCTCTTATTTTTTGTTCATTTTCATTTCGGTTGGCTTTTGCCCCTTTTGGTCGTTCTGGAGCAAAACGTTCTCAACTCAAAGAGACGTGATGATCGTGGTGGCATAGGCCACCGATGACCGTCCCAGAGCGTTCGTTGTTGCCGCTATTACAGTACTGCCATGGCGCCACAAGAAAATTTGAATTTTTCTGGCACTCACACAGACACAAAATTACATTGAGCCTCACAGAGCCAGAGCAACCGCTTGTAATAACTTTTTGGGAACAAAATTGAAGAACATTAAATCTAATAGCAAACACGATTTGAATTGTAGTAGCTTCAATTTGGAGACATAAGAATACATAGTTGCGAGTTTGATCTGTAATCTAATGGTATATTTTCAGAGTGTGGGATAGTTTGGGCGTTCATAGATCTGATGAGGTTTTTATGTAGGCCAACAAATATTTCGTTAAAATAATTAAACTGTATAAATACTTTGGTATATGAAAAAAGAAAAGAAGTTCGAAATTATTTTGAGATCAAACGATGGAAATCAATTTTGTAATTTAGGTTTCAATGGTTTAACTCTCTAGGACTTCAATATGGCATAATAGGTTCAGGGTGGGCCATCTAGTGGTTTCTTTTTAAATCATAGGTTATTTTGACACTGACAGCTGTTTCCCGCTCCAAATCTTAAAAGAAAGTCAGTATCATACCTCCGCAGAACAAAATGGGTCACTTTATGCTTGAACAACGTTGGGAAATATTCAAAACTTATTTCCAAAGTGAGTGTTGTGTAGCCCAAAGAATGCGTTTTTTGAAAAAAAAAATTTGGCCGAAATGCAGCATCCACCGCGCCTGCTTTACGTAAGTTTGTGCAAAAAGTTCGTGAATTCATGCTCCCCGTGTCGTCGTCGCCGTCGTACGGTGTGCACAGACGAGAAAGCGGCTGCTGTAGCCGAGAGTATGAGACTCAATTCATGAACATCAACTCCACATCGATCTCAACAGCTCAACATTTCAAACACAGCCTATACTATACATACCACAATCGATCTTTTACGCAACAAATTCTTAAATCGTGTTATCAGACGGCGATGTAAATTAGGCGCTTTGGAGCTGCGATCTGACCCCTTTAGAATTTTTTGAAGTTAAACTCCTATTTCGGCGTTGCGGGTAAAAAAGTGTCTATAAAGTTGTCAGTGACATGTCAAAACGACACGTTATCCATCAAATACAGCGACGTGTTTTTTACAATTATTGTTCGAACTTTGATCAAGGTTATCTAAAACACTTTTTATCACCGAAATAGAATGTTCTTTTAATGAAAAAACAATAACAACTAACCCACGAAACAATTAAAAAGATAATTTCACCAAAAAAAACACACAATAAAAGCTTTTTTTAATGAATTATGTGACCGAACAATTTCTCAATCAAAACCACTTCCCTTTGTAAAAAAAACACAAACAAATACATCTTTTTAATGGTTTTATTTATTTAAAAACATTAAACACTTTATCCTACATAATATTGAATAATTATATACTATTTAACTTGAAACCTAAGCATTAAAATTTACAAAATAATAAATGCGAAATATAAAAAAAAACACTTGTAAATAAACTTTCTGCTTTCTGCTGTCAAATATAAACTAGCATTGCCATATCATATGCGAAGAATTTTAAATTCTGTCTGTGTCGAAATTAAATAAACATTGTCTTCAATTCGAAGAATCCTTTGGCTCGAACACAATGAATGCGATAAGAATCGTCTTTTGGTTTTACGTGAGTACCTGCCGATTGCCAGCTCTACCCCATGGAAGGCCTACCTCAATTGCAGTCAGATTGGGTCCTGACCATTAACCCCGACATAGCAAGCTATCTCGGTCGCAAAGTTGTGATATGTTTGCAGCATATGCACACCACTTGCTTTGGAGGCGTGGTCTATCTAACAACTCTTAAATTCAAGAAAAGAATCTTGAAAACTATGTGTCTCCGCATTCGGAATAAACCAAGCCACCATTATGCTCCCACTAGGGGGCCTACCTCATAGATATAGGGTTTGAGCAGAGGGTAAAACTCAACCCTAAAACTCAAATGGGCACTATCTACCATGGTACCAGAATATAGCTTCCGGTGGAGCTTCGCAACAGAGGTCACTTCCAGATGAGTTCCTGCAAATCTCTGGGCCTGTCAACCCTTAGGATACACACACCGTGTGCTTCCTTTTGGTCTTCATTCGCAATGCGACGAACTAGGAAAGATGCTCCTAGTCTTTTGCTTACCTTACGGCAAACTAGGAAAGACACTCCTAGTCTTTTGCTCACCTTACGGCAAACTAGGAAAGACACTCCTAGTCTTTGATCTAAGGAACTAGGACGACGGTCCTACTATTATTTACTACCACAAATAAGATCTCCAGTTACGAAAGTAACCGGAGACTTAACCATCACACACCGTTTCAAACCTTCCAACTTCCTTTTGGGTTTTCTTAGTTGTCTAAATCTCCAGCTGGTCGAGCAGCCGGAGAATAGACATAAGCCTCCCCACCACGATAAAGTGAAACCCGTAGGGGGGGGGAATGCGATAAGAAAAAAAATGCACGACTGGGTCGCACGAACTTGCTCCTATGTAATAGACTAAGAATTTCAAAAATTAATGGCGCAAAATTTTAAACAGCCTATTATTAAAGTATTAGTATGATACTACTTAACAATTTGCTAATTTTATAGTAGTTTACTAACTCATTCTTAATTTTAAACATTTCCTAACTAGTATCGTACTAAAATAATTTTCTTAATACATTGCTTCTGAACACACCTAAAACAATGACATTCCATGTAAAAAAGTAAGTACACGAACCTTTATTGATGTTTGCAAAAAGAGCCATATGAAGCTAGCACGATACTTAAAAAATAAAGTAGGTATTCGATGATTTTAACTTTAACAAAAGGGTAGAGAAAGTATGATGCTATATTCGATTTAAATTTCAACTTCGTTGTTTTAACCTAGTACCACACTAAAACAGCTTTAGCATCGTAGTAATTCAATTAAAATTTTGCGCCAATGAGAAAAAGAGAAAAACTGTTCATAAGCATAAAATTAACTTCTTTAGTAATTGGAGGTAAAAATAGTATGCCATGTGATTCAAGCAAATATAGGTTTATGCAAGAACAAACATTATAAGTCTTTGTAGTGGTTTCTTAAAAAAATGAGCTTTTCAATAAAAACTTTTTAAAACATTTTTAAGAAAAATAAAATGCACGACTGGATCGCACGAACTTGCTCTTATGTAAAAGTACTTTGGAATTTATGATACATTTTATAAATATGAAACATGAATTTTAAATGGAATTGCCGTCTGATTTCTAGAAAAGTGTGAATTTATGCAAACTTTAAAAAATAGTTTTATTATTAAATAAATACATTTTTTATTTTTTCTAGGTGTCTGAATTTGACCAAATTCCCCTAGATTAATATAATTTACATTACGTTCCTGCTGTAAATTTTATTTGTATTGATAATCATCGACTAACATATTGCGTCTTAGAATGGTACGACAGCATCTAACTGATGAGCCCAACTGTCGTACCTGGGCGAAACGCATTTGGACTAGAGGTCACAATAAGCTTTCAATTGAACTATAAGAAATTTCTTTAAAATTTTTCAAGAAAAAATGTTGGATGGGAATTTTAAGTATTTAATAATATTGGCGCAAGATTTTAATTGAATTAGTACGATGCTAAAGCTGTTTTAGTATGCTACTAGGTTAAAACAACGAATTTGCAAATTTTAATTGAATATAGCATCACTTTCTCTACCTTTTTACTAAAGTTAAAATCATCGAATACCTACTTTATTTTTTTAGTATCGTGCTAGCTTCACATGACTCTTTGATATTTGCATACATCAAAAAAGGTTCGTGTACTTACTTTTTTACGCGAAATGTCATTGTTTTAGGTGTGTTCAGAAGCAATTTATTAAGAAAATTCTTTTAGTACGATACTAGTTAGAAAATGTTCAAAATTAAGAGTGAGTTAGTAAACTACTATAAAGTTAGCAAATTGTTAAGTAGTATCATACTAATACCTTTATAACAGGCTGTTTAAAATTTTGCGCCATTGATTTTAGGAAATAATTTCAAAAAATAATTGTCCATAGGTTTTAAAGATATTGATTTTTCAAAAAAAAAAAATTTCAAAAAAACCCAACAAATAATTTTTCGAATATTTTTATATACAATATTATTTTAAACTTAGGGGGACTCCTGCTGAAAATTTTTGGTTAAAATCGTTAGAGCCGCTAATGAGAAAGTCGAAAATCAAAAAAACGGTTCTATGACAGGTACCGTTAATAACATTTTGCCCAAATTTTTTTTTTACCAAAACGTAGTCCATGTCCATAATATCACACCTAATTTTTTTTATCAAAATCGTTAGTGCCGTTTTCGAGATAAATAAGATTTTTCATTACGGGTGTATGGGGGGTACCGTTAGTTTTAGAGCTAAAAAAAAATTTCAATTTCCCCTCTAGGGTGTGATGCTTTTTTTTATTCAAAGGCTGAGGTAGCGTCAGCTTGTCCAGGGTCAGTCCGAAGAAAGCACAAAACTCGGTTTTGAAAGTTCAGAACTCCAAATAATGTCCGACTTTATTCAGTTTTATCTTAATTCTAACTAACAATTTATTTCATATACTTGTACAATTGTATCAAATCCTTAAATAACTAACACGGTATTTCATATAGTTCACAAATTTTCAAATACCTAAATAATTAACACGGTATTTCATATACAAGGGTGAGACGGTGGGATTAGATCCCTAGCCTTGACTGAAGCTATAGGCAGAACGCAATGGGTTTAGATCCCTAGCCTAAGGCAGCGACAAGGCACGGTCAGACGGTAGGATTAAATCCTTAGCTTTGATTGAATTGCCTGGCAAAATCGGTAGTGAGATTAATCTCTAGCCTCGGCTCAAATCGCAGCGGGGTACAAGCGGGGTAGGATTAAATCCTTAGCCTCAAACAAACGTTCGTGGCAAAACAAGGGGCGGCGGTGACAGAAGGTGGGATAACTTCCCTAGCCTTGACTGAAGCTATAGGCAAAACGCAGCAGGATTAAATCCCTAGCCTAAAGCAGCGACAAGCCACGGTCAGACGGTAGGATTAAATCCTTAGCTTTGACTGAATTGCCTGGCAAAATCGGTAGTGAGATTAATCTCTAGCCTCGGCTCAAATCGCAGCGGGGTACAAACGGGGTAGGATTAAATCCTTAGCCTCAAACAAACGTTCGTGGCAAAACAAGGGGGCGGCGGTGACAGAAGGTGGGATAACTTCCCTAGCCTTGACTGAAGCTATAGGCAAAACGCAGCAGGATTAAATCCCTAGCCTAAAGCAGCGACAAGACACGGTCAGACAAGTAGGATTAAATCCTTAGCTTTGATTGAAACGCCTGGCAAAATCGGTAGTGAGATTAATCTCTAGCCTCGGCTCAAATCGCAGCGGGGTACAGACGGGGTAGGATTAAATCCTTAGCCTCAAACAAACGTTCGTGGCAAAACAAGGGGCGGCGGTGACAGAAGGTGGGATAACTTCCCTAGCCTTGACTGAAGCTATAGGCAAAACGCAGCAGGATTAAATCCCTAGCCTAAAGCAGCGACAAGACACGGTCAGACAAGTAGGATTAAATCCTTAGCTTTGATTGAAACGCCTGGTAAAATCGGTAGTGAGATTAATCTCTAGCCTCGGCTCAAATCGCAGCGGGGTACAAAAACGGGTAGGATTAAATCCTTAGCCTCAAACAAAGTTTAAGACGAACTAAAGGGGAGGTACCGAGAAGGCAGAACAACACACACACAATTTACGGCCAGAGCCAAAAGCTTTGAAACGTCTGGATGTACACTACGTACCCTATCAGCGTGTTTCGGGGATAATCTATAACCTTGATACTCTAAATTGGTATCCCAACAACAATAGGCGAGAGAAAATCCGATTTGGTCTTGATTTTCTACCTCCCTATATCACATCCATCGTCATCAGCGAATGTGAATGCATAAGAAACAAACACAATGCATTCATTGTAATTTGTTGTTGTACCACCGACAATGCTTTCTTCCTACTTTGTTGTTGTACCATCGACGACTTAGTTCCAATGCGTGTTGTGTGTACCTACATCTCCGTGGGCGCCTTAAGGTAGGCAATAGTTTTGTTGTACTTTCAGCTGTACCTTCGGTGTATACTTTCTGATGTCGGGTTGAGCAGAAAAGGCGGCTTCAGATAAGTAGCTGAGTAGTAGCGTCGGCGTGCCGCGGCGGCCGAAATATGTAACTTCGTTACAAGGGAATCACCGAAGACCCATAACTACCGAGTTTAAAGAAAATAGGTCCAGTGGCTTAGGCTCTAGATCGAGGTACAGACATACAGACATACAGTAGACAGACATACAGACAGACAGACGGAATTGCCGGACCCACTTTATTCGTCTTCGCTATCATCGTAATGTCAACTTTGATCAAAATCTCGAGTTCGATTTTTTTTCCAAATGCAGAACTTGCCCTATAGTACCTATATCGCAAGTAAAAAATTGGTAGGCCAATTTAAAGTTTTTATTATTATTCGAATAAAAATTAAATTTACAAAAAAAATATTGAACTGTTTTCGAGATATTGAATTTTCCAAAAAAAAATAGATTTGTTTTTTTCAAAATTCAAAAAAAAATATTTTTCTTAAAGTTTTGAAATACAATGTCTTTAAACTTTTGATCTTAAGAATTTAATTAAAATCCGTTATGCCAATAATGAGCAATTCAAATTTTTAAAAAATCGTTCTATGGTAGGTACAGTCATAAGCAATATTCTTGGAACAGTTTTCGAGAAGAATACGATTTTCGAAAACAATTTTTTAACATTTGTATATTGGGTACCGTTATTTTTAGGTAAAAAAATGTTGTTTTTTCTCATATCTTGTAGATTATTTTAATAAACTTTTATTTATCAAGTTTTAAAATAAAATTTAAAATTAAATATTAAAATATTAAGTTTTAAAAAAAATTGAAATTTTTTTTGGATTTTTTTTTTGAAAATTTGAATACATAATAATATTGAAACTGCTGGGGAGCCCTAACATAAAAAAATGATCGAAATAGGTTGTACCGTTTTTGAGAAAATCAAAAACAAAAATAAATAGTTCCGAGGGGGGTACCAAAAATAATAATTTTTTGGAAATCATTACCTAGGTTTAACTAAATTAATTTTTTTGAAGTTTTTTTTTTAAATCTGTGGGACAGTCCTTGAGAAAAAAAAAATATTTATAAGATATCGAAAAAAATTCGTATGGCAGGTACCGTTATTTTTGGTCTTAAGAAAAAAAGGAAAAAAACATCCGGGGGAAAAACTTAGAACCCATCGGCCGAGCCGTTTAGCTGTAGTCGAACAGACTGACAGACAGACAGACAGACAGAATTGCGAGACCCACTTTTTTGGTCGTCCCTAACTTGCCTTATACGAGGGCAGTTTGAAAAGTTCTCGGCCTGACCAATAAAACGCAATAAATTTTAAAACTTTTTTTTAATATTTTCTACATATTCTCCTCTTATATCAATGCACTTATTCCATCTGTGTTCCAGTGCTTCTATACCCTTTTTATAGGCGGATTTCTCCAACTCTTCGAAAAACCGCTCCGTCTCAGCAATCACCTCCTCGTTGGTGAAGAATTTGCGTCCAGCCAAATGTTTTTTTTAAGTTAGGAAGGAGGTAATAGTCTGATGGTGCCAAATCAGGTGAATAAGGGGGGTGGTTCAGTACACAAAATCGAAGTTCATGGAGTTTAGCCATGACAACAACCGACTTGTGTGCATTATCCTGATGAAAAAGGATCTTCTTTTTGGCTAATCCTGGTCTTTTTTCGGCAACTTTTTCAGCCAATTTGTCCAACAGGTTTGCATAGTATTGACCAGTGATAATTTGGCCCTTGGGAAGGTAATCAATAAAAATAATTCCCTTGTAATCCCAAAAGACTGACGCCATCACTTTCCCAGCTGAAGCACACGACTTGGCTTTCTTCGGTGGAGGAGAACCGCTATGCTTCCATTGTTTTGATTGTTCTTTTGTCTCAGGAATATAGTGATGAATCCATGTTTCGTCGGTGGTAATGAATCTTCTCAAAAAATCGCTTGTATTCCTCCGAAATAACGCTAGATTATCTGTAGGGATTTCAACTCGATTGAATTTTTGTTCTTCGCTCAGCAAACGCGGCAACCACCTTGCGTACAATTTTTTCAACCCCAATTCTTCGGTCAAAATGTGGTAAACCCGTTTAGAAGAGATCCACATGGTGTTGCTTATTTTTCGCACTTTTAACCTTCGGTCGTCTAAAACCATTTTATGAACTTTATCGATGTTTTCTGAAGAGGTGGATGTTGTTGGCCTTCCGCTTCTGCGATCATCTTCGACGCTCTGTCTGCCATGTTTAAATAAGTCTGCCCACTTTTTGAACGTGGAATACGAAGGTGCAGATTCCCCCAATGTCTCATCGAAGTCATCTTTAATTTGATTCGGTGTCATATTCTTTTTGACTAAATATTTAATGACGGCTGTAATTTCATTTTTTTTTCCATTTTCGTTGTTAGCAATATGTTCATTCAAACAAAAAATTGCACTGATATGAGTACGCGACCAATTTTAATGAAACTTCACATACAATAATTACTTATATGTATAAGGCTGTTTGAGGAATTAAAAGTTATTTATTAAAACAACGCCTTCTATGTTAGGCCAAGAACTTTTCAAGCAGCCTCCGTACCTATAAGACGCAAATAAAAAAAGATGTGAACGTGATGAAAGATCGTCCTTGTTGCAAAATCAGTTTCAAACTATAAAAGTAGACGAGGATATACGGAATAAAACATTTCTCGTCGTAACGCGCACATTTATTTTCTAGTTTCACATCTGTTTGGTTGGTGAAATGAAACATATGGGGCTTATGTTTTATTATACTATATATTATATTGTTGCGAAAATAAATATTGAATTTACGCGCCAGGACTAAGAAACGGCGGAACGATTTTATAACAACAAAAAAATGACGTTATGAAAACTTTTGTCTGTCGTTTTATTTGGATTTTAATGCCGACATCTGACAAAATCTCTTATGACGATTTTTGACTCACGACTTTTTGAAGCTACATACATATTTCGAAATTAAATGAGTGCCAATTAGAAAAAAATACTTACATGATTTAACTAAATCTCGTCGTGAAAAATTTTGTGGCATTGGGAATTGCGGGACGATTTAAGAACTACAAAAAGTTTCGTGTTCTCTTCACATTACGAATTGGGTATGATTATAAAAACCATCTGACAAATTTAAGCGGAGATAAAAATGCACTCAAAAGCGGCTATACACTGTTTAATTTATATTTGCAGTACAGGTCTTATGGGAGAGCTTTTTCAGAAACACTGGTGCCTGCTGCTGTTTGCACGGCACCTTAACTTTAAAAATTGCTACTGAAATAAAAAAAGAGAATCACTGAGTTACATTAAAATTATTTCTGTAATCTTCTTTGGGCTCAGGTATAGCCCACCGTGACCTATCTGCTCCATGGGTGAAAGCGAAATTAGATTGAAATCCATAATGGTCAGACTGAAAGGCAAATATCTTATCTTCCCTGTACTCCAAATATATTTGAACAGAGTATAGTATTGAAATTTTGATATCTTAGACGTCAGTGTCCTTTCACGATTTAGGATGTGCACCCAGCATAGTAATCATGTGCGTTAAAAAAGCGCCATCCGTGCGTCAAAAAGAGCGCCATCCATTTTGCTCAATCTTGGTAACAAACAAGGTATACATGACTCTCTTGATTTTCTCAATAAATTCAAGAAAGTGCCAGGTAGACCAAGCTGCATCATTTGTATCAATTGAAACAGTTTTGAGTTTCAATTTAAACTTATTTTTCAAATGATTTTCAATTCGAAGAAATATTTCAAAAAAATGTATTTGGAAGTGATTTTGATTTCAATTTGCATAACCATACTAAAATTGCTTTCGAATTGAATTTTTTTATGTTTCCGAAAACGAATGAATTGTTTCATTTTTTAACGATTCGAATACTAATTTGCTATATAACAAGTTTGTAAATTCATTATAATCTTAAGATGTGTCCACACCAGAGAAACATTTCACGAAACAATGTTTAAAAAATGTTTCTGAAATGTTTCCCATTTTTTTAAAAAACATTTCAGAAATATTTCAGAAATGTTTCTGATTTGTTTTTTTTGGTGTAGACGCTTTGAGAAACATTTCTGAAATGTTTCTTTGTTTCCCATTGTTTCCAAATTGAGTAGTCTGTAATTTTTTTTTCTCGCCTGTGTTGCACTTTAATTCGGAATGGGAAACAGAGAAACATTTCATAAACATTTCAGAAATGTTTTACGAGCGTCCAGACCAAAGAAAATATTTCAGAAACATTTAAGAAACATTTCAGAAATGTTTCTCTGTTTCTGAAATGATTTTTAAATGTTTCTGAAATGTTTCTTAAATGTTTCTGAAATTTTTCAAAAATGTTTCTTTGGTCTGGACACACCTTATGGGTAAGAATCTTACAGTGGCTTTGCTTCAGAGTAAAGAAGTTTTACCTTTGTATATAAACTTTATAGTATTCTCATGAGCCCAATCGATTGAAGCGTCACCTGGCACCCTGACAAGTAATGGAATGTCGCTTTATAAGTTTATATACAATGTTCACACTCTTCGCAACGTTTTGGCCATTGTATATAAACTTTACAGCGATCCTAGTGAGCGGACAAGTAAAGAAAAAAAACTGCCTCATGAGAATACTATAAAGTTTATATACAAAGGTTTTACTACTAGCGCGTGAACGTCAGTACAGTACACACTCTTTTTTTTTCGTGGGAAACCGTAAAGGACCGATGTTATGTTAACAATCCGGAAACTATTCAAGCACTTAAGGCCAGTACCATCGAAGAAATCCGTGAGCTACATCCCGAAACCATCAACAAGGTCTTGGAAAATTGGAGTGACAGAATGCGCTACTACGAAGCCAGTCGAGGCAGCCACTTGAATGACGTTGTATTTCATAATTAATGGGAATGTTTGCTCTTATTAATGAAACTTTAATACATTGACAAACATTAATTTTGTTTATTTTATTACAATTTTTAAAAAGAAACTTGTATTTGGCCCACTCTTTAATAATTAATTATGAAATACTCATCAGTACAGATAAATGCCAGTGACTTTCCACTATATTTTAATAACGAAATTTGTATGCGAGAAAAAACTTATAGCGAGAAATATGGATAACGAAAAAATTCTACCAAATCCAATTGCCTAGTCATATATAAATCTGAACTTGACTTAAATGGATTTCCCATACTTAGTTTAACTTGGAGACTTTATTCCTAAGTACATATATCGAAAAGGACATGAAAACCAAAGAATCCACGTATTTGCTCAAACAAAAAATTCTAATAACGACTCCAACAATTAACTGAAATTGTATCTCTCAAGACATCATATACTTTTCTAATTTAGGTTAAGAAACCTAAATCCACTGGTATCATTTTGTGAATGGTCCAACTGTATTTAGTTACTCCCTGCCTATCGAATATATGTATCTACCTTCACCTCTGTTTTAATATTTATTACCTTAAAACTATGAACTTAACTGCTCTACTTGTTTTTATGACTATTACACCAAGATCCAATGCAATAAAACACTCAACGCCCAGCCACAACCAAAGCACACGCATGTTTAGAATAAATAAAAATGTCCATTGGCTTGTAGGTAGGCCCGACCACAACCACCCGCCACACCTGTTCCCTTACATATTTTTACAGTGAAGTGACCCATGAATGGACTCCACTCGGTTTCACAAGGCTCAATCAATACCTCTCGGCCACACATTTTAAGTTAGTCCTACTAGGCCCCATCTGAATCGGTTTGCGAGAAGCTCATGAATTATTGACTAGGTTCATGCTAAGCCGCGCAACGTTTGTTTAAAGAAAAAAAAACCTTTCGAACCGATTGTGTGTATTTTTAAAATTTATTGGACTCTCAAATCTTTTATGATTTCGTTTTTTTTTTTAATATTTCTTATTTATTTCTTTTTTTTTTTCTTCAATTTTCTAGGTTGTGTTAGTTCAAGGCCATTACCTGTCATTTCTGCCACTATGCAGTCGCAATGAGCCTGTCTTTTTGGCCACATGCACACCAATTGCTATGCCCGAGACCAGAGAGTGTGTCGTACAAGGTGCAACAAATGTGTTTACAACAATCCATTCAATGGACATGAAAATAGCACATATAGACAAGAAGTAAGTTTGCCTTAAAGGCTTTCAAGATTGTAGTGACTCAAAAAACAAACAAAAAAAAAAACCGTGCTAACTTTTACTTTTTATTTTAATTTTAATATTTTTGACATTTTTGTGTGTTCACAAGTGGCGAGTTTCACTTGGGCTATAGTAAAAGTGACATCCAGGGACTGTCGTGGTATCACCTCATTCACTCGGATAACCTTCGTGAGGCTCAAAACAAACACCGGCTTAGTAAGTCTTTTAAGGATTTTCTTGTTTAAATCCGGACATTATGTATCTCACTTTTATTTTTTAATTTTAAGTTACCCAATCGGAACAAGATAGATCGTGTATACTTCTAGTCCGAATGCAAAGGCGACAAGGCGAATTCATTTGGGTGCATGTGGTTCTTCAAGTTCGTGATAGCCAGGACAGTAGTAATCAACAGCCGGTGATAGTCTGTACAAATCAAGTTTTAAAGTAAGTTGCATTAAAATTTTAACTTAAAATTTATATTTTATATCAATGGTGCTTCAACCCCCTCAAAATTCGGAGATCAGAGTTTTATAAATGACTTGGTTTTTGACGTTCCTTGCCTTTTATAAGCCGTCTTCTCATTTAAAAATTTAATGCTGCAGTCTTTGTCCTGTCTGTTATATTCAAATAAATTATTATTCTGGCAACACTTATGTATATTATAACAATTAACTAGTAACCAAATCTGAACTTTTTCTTATTTAATGTCACGGAAGAATCGCTTTCTCTGTTCGGCATTCTAGGAAGTAACATCATATTATGTAATTGTAAGCTAGATAAGTTAATATTAAATTAAATATAATTGAAAGAATAAAGAACTAAAAATATAAAACACTGTCCTGGACCGGTTTTAGTATATTTTATAATAAATATGAGTGTGACTGCTGGCATACTCTCACTTGACTTAGTAACACTTCTATATCTTTTAAATTCGTATGAGTAAACACGTATAAGGGGCCAGTTATAGCTCATCAGAAAAGTCCATCAGAAAAAATTTTGTCTTCCAAATTTGACCATATTACAACTCGATTTTGAGTAAAATTTGAAGGCAATTAGACGAATACTTGCTTGGACTAATTTTTACAAAAAGAATTACAACATTTTGTTGCTAAATTTACTCAGAAAATGGATTTAAATATTTTTTCTGATGGAATTTAATTTTTCTGAACAGCTGATTGCTAAAACTCAAAATATATTCCATTTTCTGAGTAAATTTAGCAACAAGATGGTAAAATTTGGAAGAAAAAAAATTTTTCTGATGGACTTTTCTGATGAGCTATAACTGGTCCCTAAGCCAGGAATACGTGATAGTGAGCAGATATATATTTGATTCGACCTTAATGAACGGATAACTTCTTAACACACACACACACACATAGATACTTCATAGAAAATAAAAAATATTTTAAAAATAATGATCTATATAGAATACTTATTATAATTCCACCAACATTTGGTAACGTCGTGCTGGAAGCAGGGGCCAAATAAGAGGCAGCGGCGCCCGGGACGGTACAGCAAGTTCACAGCCCTTAAAAAATTAAGAAAAAAACGCGAACAAAGATTTTGTTTAAAGGCGCTTTCGAGCTTATATTGCACTGAATTTTGTGATTAAATCTATAATTTTTGTGTAGTTTTTTTTTTTTTTTTTTTTTTTATATTATACGCGCACTCAAGGGGTTATGACTACCCTTATAATGTTAAATACACAGTGCGAGCAATTAGGAAATTAGGATAGGATTAGAAAGGAGATACCGATGCACATTGGTTTTGAATGTCTGCACATTGAAATGACTGGGAAATACTGAGCCAGGTAAAGCATTCCACATTGTGCGACTAAAAAAAGAATCTCTGTATTTGACAGTACGTCCGAAGTTGGGCTCAAGGGTAAACTGATGGGCATTCCTAGAAGTTCGGGTATTACGGTTGAATTGTTTAAGGGGAGGAATGCATCTGGCTATTTCACTAGAGCACTGTTTATGGAAATAGCGGTAAAATAATGTTAGACATGAAACATTGCGGCGATGCTCGAGAGATACAAGTGTTTCAGTAAGACAACGGTCGCCTATCATTTTTATAGCTCTCTTTTGAATTCTGTCCAAGAGACTCAAGTGGGTCTTAGGAGCACCTGCCCATATATGGGAATTGTACTCGAGCTTCGGAAGAATAAAGGCTTTATATATAACAACCAGATCAGAAGGGGTAAAATACTTCTTGCATCGACGGAGAAAACCTAAACACTTAGCAGCGTTTTTGGCAACGTCAAATATGTGATCACTCCACAGAAGATGATCTGTGATGCACATACCTAGAACTGAAAGCTGATCAGTCTCCTCGATGCAAGTGCCGTTCATAGAAAGTGGCATTGGGGGAGGGTTGCGCTTTAAGGACAGTAAACAGTATTGAGTTTTTGAAGCATTAAATTCTACACTGTTTTTGATTCCCCATTGGACAATGCTGTCAAGATCAGAATTTAATGAGCTTATCATACGCTGCCGTTGGAAGTCCACATCCGAAGAACAAGGATGTGAATCTAAAAACGAATATGAAAATCTGAGGGTACTGTCATCAGCGAAACAATTAAGTGGATTAGAAGTTTCAGACAAAAGATCATTCATGATTATAAGGAAGAGTGTCGGAGACAAAACGGAGCCCTGCGTTTATTTTGTGGATATCAGATTTGAAACCATCCAATACTACTTGAAGAGAACGGTCCGAAAGGTAATTTCTAATCCAACGAAGAAGAGATTCGTCGATACCAAATGCACGCATTTTCGATAAGAGAGCTTGATGCCAAACTCTATCAAATGCCTTTGAAATATCAAGTGCAATAATCTTACTTTCTCCAAAACGATGTAAAGATTTGTTCCACTCTTCGGTGAGATATACCATCAGATCACCAGTGGACCTATTGCTACGAAAGCCATACTGCCGGTCATTAAGGAGCTTTCGTTCTTCAAGATATTTCTTAAGCTGAAAATTGATCAGCGTTTCCATGACCTTGGAAAGAAGGGACGTAAGTGCAATTGGCCGATAGTTAGAGGGGGAGGAGGATTCGCCTTTCTTAGGGACTGGCTGGACAAATGCTGTTTTCCATCTACTCGGAAAGAGACCTGAAAAGTAGGACAGATGGAAAAGCTTACGCAGAGGTTTTGCCAGCGTTGAAGAACACCTCTTCAGAACAATAGCAGGGATACTATCCGGGCCAGCGGATTTGTGAATGTCAAGATCTTTTAGTACTCTAGCAACTGCACGAGTGCGAAAGAAGATCCGTCCCATCCGTCCTTTTTGATTGAAAGTATAGCTAGATGAGTCAACCTATTTTGGCTCTTTGTTGATCTTAGATAAGTCTTAATTAATTTTAATTTTGAAAAGCTTCGTTCACAAGATGCCACTGAGATGCAAATTCTTAAATGAATTCTCATCGCCAATGACAGACTCGTTAACATCCTACTTAACAATGAAGCTTAAAAATTCAAAAGCTCTCTAAATTTTTTCATCTTTTGAATTTATATTTGCAGCTACCATGTGACGCCATATTCGCCCGATTTCTAATATGATATTTTTGTCTGTCAATTCTCTTAATGTCGAGGTAAGAATTGAACAACAGCACGCAGTTCTTCTTCCTTTCCAAACAGCAATATTTTCGGTTGAAGAACTTAGAAAACTGACGCAATGTCTTCCATGGCCTTATACCGATGAATAAGTTCAGTGTAAAATGTATCCTGATATTCTAACATGGATCTTCATGTTTCATCTTCCAACGTCAAACCAGCATCTTGAGCATTATCATATCCCTAAGCCCGGCAAAGGTTAATGTCAAAACCATCATTATTGAGTTGCTTTAAGATATTGTTGGTAAGTTCTTTGGCAGTGTTTCCAGATGTCGAAAAAAAACCTAGAAAGAAATCCTTCGCTCAACTTTACCATCATAATTGTGAGCGTATCTAATGACCACGCTCATTTTTCGGTAGGTGATTTATTGGCTGTGCTGTCGAATATAATGCAAAAGTTCTTCGTCTGGTGGATGTCTTTTACAAGTTTTGTCAAAGACAAATACTCGAATACCTTAAGGTTATTAAGCTTCCACCACGTATTAAGCCCATACGAAATATTGCGATTCATTTGTATGCAAATAACCGACAGGAAAAACAAAACAAACTGTTTGTTTGCTTGGAGTATCCTTCAATTTCCGCAATACTCTTTCACCATTTGTGAGGGTACTATAAAATCAGACCATATTAAGATACCTACTTGTCCCATTGGTTTTATCGCCTGACCTTTGAACTTCGGTTGTATTAAAAGGACCATCTTTATTTTGAAAATGAGTATTACCTTTTTTCACTAAATCAAAACTCAAATCATCAGACAGCGGAAATGGCCGAGAACTCTTTTCTTGTAGTTTGCTGCTCCAACTCAACAAAATCTTCTTTATTCCGGTTAAAACATTCTGCATTTTCGTCAGTGTCACATACTTATAGATGTCTCCTGAACACGCTTTAGTTGACAAATCTTTTGCCTTCTTGATTTTCCACTATTAAAACCCACTGATGGCACCTTCTCTTAGCCTGCCACCCGGGGAACATTGCAGAATATTGTAGAACCTGGAAGATTACTGTAAATTTAAAGAAGTCGAAAGCAATTTCGTAAAGGACATGGAAGATGTTCGAGATCGAGATATGAGCAGTTTTTCTACCACGGAGAAGAAATAGAAGTCGTGCAAAAGTATTAATACGTCAGAATTCTAATTTCAAGTAGTGGTATTTTTGATAAACATATTTTAGAGAATTTTAGCAGTGCCACAAACGCATTAAGCAACTTGGAAAAACTTCATAACGTACAAGTACGCGCTTAGCAGAAAGTATCAAGTTTTTGATTCTTTTGGTTCCAAGAAGGGATGGATTTATCAGAATTCTTTAAATATAATTTGCAGCTGTCCCTACATAATCTTGCCGTCTGGAAGCAGAAATTGTATAAGCTTTTACCAAAATTGGATGAAAAATATCGATTCCAATATTTTGAATCTACTAGAACTTCTATACACTGAAAATAAAATCTAGGTACGAGTATATACAGGGTGGCGCACCAATTGTGCTACAATAAGAAATTCAAATAACTTTTTTTTTAATCGATGTATTTCATTTTTTTTTTTTATTGGTTAGAAAATTAAATTTTATTTTAAATAGTTAGTTGTTTTTAAAGATTATTGACCGCAAATGACCTCCACGCTGTCCCACGCATATGCGGCACCTGGTCAAAAAATTATTCATTGCGGCCTGAAGAGTTGAAGTTGGGATCGCCTCAATTATTGTCGTTATGGACTGCTTTAGTTCAGTTAAATTCCTGGGCTTCGTTTTATACACCTCTTGCTTGACATAACCCCATAAAAAGAAGTCTGGTGCAGTCAGGTCAGGTGACCTTGGGGGCCAGCGAAGAGTGGAGTTCCTAGAAATTAATTTGTTTGCGAATTGTTTGTTTAGCTCCGCCATAACTGGTCTGGCTATATGTGCAGTTGCTCCATCTTGCTGAAACCAAACGCTGTTGAATGGTATACGTCTTCGGCGCAGTTCTGGGTAAAAAAACTCCTTCAACATCTTTAAATAACGGTCCCCATTGACAATAACGGTTACACCGTTTTCTTCAAAGAAGTACGGCCCGACAATACACCTTGATGAAACTGCGCACCACACAGTGACTCGTTCTGGGTGCAGTTCCGTCTCATGGAGCATTTCTGGATTAGACTCATTCCATATACGGCAATTTTGCTTGTTTACATTGCCGTTAAGATCAAAATGGGCCTCATCAGACATGAACAAACAATTGATCAATGTGTTGTCTTCTTCGGCCATTGATATCATTTTTTGGCAAAATTCCAGGCGAACAGGCAAATCCTGAGGGTTTAACTTGCTAGTAATTTGGACTTTGTACGGAAACAAGTTTAAATCGTCATGAAGTATCCGTTGTAATGACCGTCTACTAATTCCAATTTGCCCCGATAAGTTTCGGGTCGAAACGCTCGGATTGGCCTGTATTGCAGATGCTACTGCTGCGATTGTATCCTGAACCCGAACATTGGCATCTCGATGGTACGGCCTTCGTGCGATGCTTCCAGATTCGGCAAACATGTTTACAAACCTCATAATGGTCCATCTACTCGGGGGATTACCGCCAAACTCCCGCCTAAATTCCCTTTGGACGGAAATGACGGACTGCAAAGCATGGTACCGTTGCACTATCCAAATTCTTTTCTCCGTATCCCAAGCATCCATTTTTATAAATCTAAATAGTAACCTACAAAATAAAAAACAAATAAGCCGATTACTCACACAGAAAAAAAGTTATTACGTTTTATTTTTGTAGCACAATTGGTGTTCCACCCTGTATGTTAAAAATGTAGGTTGAGCTGATGAGACTTCTGTCAATATATGTACGTCCAACAAAACGTTTTATCAAAATGATAAAAATCACAGAAATTTGTTGAGATAACAAACAATATTTTGTTGTATCCACAAAATAAATTTGATTTGTTGACATAATACAAAATATTTTGTCAATTTAACGAATTTCTTTTGTTTAATCCAAAAAATTTATTTGTCAGCTTAATAAAAATGATTTCTTTCAATTAGACACTTTTTTTGTTATTTTCCCACAACACAACACTCAACTGCCCATAAAATAAGAAATGTTGATGATTTATCTTATTTTTTGTCAATATGATAAAGTTGGCAAAGGTTGCAATTTTTACTTGCGACTTATAGGTACTCGTACTATAGGGCAAGTTATGCATTCGGAAAAAAAATCGAACTCGAGATTTTGATCAAAGTTGACATAACGATGATAGCGAAGACTAAAAAAGTGGGTCTCGCAACTCTGTTCTTTTTGTCTGTCTGTCGGTTCGACTACAGCCTAAGCGGCTCGACCGATTTTCTTCAAACTTGGTAAATATGTGTTTTGATGTTTTCCCCCACACGTTTTTTTCTTTTTTTTTAAACCAAAAATAACGGTATACTGCCATACGAATTTTTTTCCAAATTTTATAAATATTTTTTTTTCAAAAACCGTAACACAGATTTTTCTAGAAAAAAAAAATAAAATTTCATTAAGTTAAAGTTAGGTAATGGTCGAAAATTTTTTTCCAAAAAATGGTTACTTTTGTAACTTCCCTTGGAACCATTTTTTTTGTTCTTGATTTTCTCAAAAACGGTACTACCGATTTTGATCATTTTTTTTATGTTAAGGCTCCCCAGCAGTTTTAATATTATTGTGTATTCAAATTTTCAAAAAATTTGTTGTTGGATTTTTTAAAAAAAAACTCCATGCTCCAGTTTTTTAAAACTAGATAAATAATTTGTTTTAATATAAATTATAAGATATAAGAAAAAAAAATATTTTACCTAAAAATAACCGTACCCTCCATACAAATGTTAAAAAATGGTTTCGAAAATCGTATTTTTCTCGAAAACGGTTCCCAGAATATTGCTTACATTTTTTTCTATTGATTAATTTTTACGATCTATAATCAAATAAAAAAAAATGAAATGAAGATATTACTGACTGTAATTTCTCATTACTGACAAAACGGATTTTAATGAAATTTCTTATAGAGAAGCTCCTAAAAAGTTTAAAAAATATTGTATTTCAAAACTTTAAATAAAATGAATTTTGAGTTTTTGAAAAAAAAAATCTATATTTTTTTGGATACTGGATAAATTTAAATTTTCCCTAAATTTTAATTGCGAAATGATACATTTGTTTTAATAGCTAAAATCTCGATACGGTTGGGGAACTTTCAAAATTCGGTGATTTTTTTAGACAAGTGGTTAGACCATGATTTTTTTAAAATTCTCAAAACTTCAGTAAAATCACTTTGGTTAAAAATATTTCGAGAACCAGACCTTGCAGAAGTTTCCGGTTTTCACTTCTCGATAGCTGTAGAAAATTCGACCAGGCATTTTGAAAACCGGAAGCTCTTGCAAGGCTTGGTTTCGGAAATAGAGCCAGCCAAACCCATTATTAGGTAGTTGGGGCTCGAAAATCCATATAATCACTTTCGACGGGCATATTTCAATAACCAGACCACTCAAAAGCTTTTCGTTTGAATGTGTATATAGGAATTGAATAGACCTTTCGATATATGTCTCGATGTGTTTGGGGAACTCTGAAAATTTGTTGGTTTTTTTAGACAAGTGGTTTGTCCATGACTTTTTCAAAATTCTCAAAACTTCAGTAAAATCACTTTGGTTAAAAATATTTCGAGAACCCGACCTCGCAGAAGCTTCCGGTGGATATTTGTAGAAAATTTGACCAGGGACTTTGAAAACCGGAAGCTCTTACAAGGCTGGCTTTCGGAAATGATTTTGTAGATGCAACAAATATTTTGTATACATTACACGAAAAGTTGTGGATTTGACTAAAATCTCTGTTTTATTTTGACATATTAACAAAATTTGGTTTGTTATGCTGACAATATTATTTTTAGTGCATACTTTGTTAAATTGACAAAAAATCATGTAAAATTATAACAATTTTGTGAAATGAACTAAATCATTGTTTCGTATTGATAAAATTTAATCAAAACGATTAAATTGTCTTGTTGAAGATCAATAAAAACATTTTTGTCAATATTACCTAGGAATTAATTTTCAGTTTATAGAGGAATTATTATAGTTAGCTGGACGACTTGGAAGCAAACAATTATTTCTAGAACAACAATAATGGATAGTATGCATAAGACCAAAGTATTTACTTTAAGTATAAAGTTGAAGTAAATACTTAAATTTCAGTAGAAGCTCCATTTTTTCAGTATTTACTTAGTTTCGTTTGCATAAAGAAAAGGTTTTACTTCGTTGCAAATACTTTTATTAAATTCTGAATTCATTAAAGTAAATAGTTTAAATTCATCGGAAAACATAGCAAATACTTGCTTTACTCTTTGTTTAATTTAAGCTGTTAAGAGGGTATCAAGGTTAGAGAACTGAGCTTTCGTAATTATAAAGCATATCCCAATGAGCAAAACGAAAATATATCTAAACAAACTAAAAAGACTTGTAATGGCCATATTTGACGAACAAAAATTTGGCCTGACCAAATATTAAGGCTAAAAATCTACACTATCTTAAATGCAAGTATGAATATGTACAATGTATTACTTTTTGGTCATTTTGTAAAAAAAAAACGAAGTATAATAGTTTAAAGTTAATGCAAAAAGTGTTATGACTCCTGAACGCAAGCGGTTTTATGTGTCGAATCATTCACTTGCAAGAGTTCGGAAAGATATCGATGTACAGAAAACCACTTAGCACTTCTTCTCTTCTTTCTAAGGTTAGAAAAAATTGATTATTTAACAGCTTAAAAATTATTTTAAAAACTTCTTAATGGCTTGCAGTTCTGATTTCGTAGAAACAGGTTTACTAGTAATATGCACCGATCACAACAAGTTGTGTACGAGAATAGTAAATAGTTTCAAGTCTTCTGAAATTCACAAAATAAATTATGGTGTGCCTCAGGGCTCCGTTTTACATTCGATTCTCTTCAATATATTTATATAATGGTCGTTTGTCTTAGACTTCTAATCCAATAAACTGTTTCGCATGTGACAGTTCCCCTAGCTTTTGGTATTCTAGAGTCTTAGAGCTTCATAAAATGTGGAGAGTTGCTGTTTTATGTTTTCTTATCCATAACCCTTCTGAATCTAGAATCTAAATAATGAAAGGTTTGTTTTAATTCTTAAATGGATGACCAGAATAAATCAATTGTCGATAAGATTAGACATTTGGCAAAAATTAATAAATATTGTATAGCGATGAGACTGATGAAAGAAAATATCAATTTTGTTACAATCTCTGAACTCACACTTTAATTTAGTTTGGCTTATTATTTATCAAGCAATTTTATACTAGGTTAGAATTATACTGATTCACTTTATCCGTACGCAACAAACTATTAAAATAATTGAGCAGCGGCACTGCAGAGTAAACAAGTTGAGAAGCATTATGCCTGTCCACACAGTCTGTCTTCAATCTTCGTGGAACATAAATTTACGCGCTATAACTCGCAAGTCTTTTTTCTAGTTCCCCATGCCCAGTAAAACATCTCATCATTTAAACATGACATTTGACAAAGTGACATCAAGTTCGAGTCGGCTTTCTGTGTGCTGTAGTGTAGTCGTTGTCGTCGCTCGCGTCATAACATACATACGTCTCTTGGGTTGTGCGCGACTTGCGCGGCGTTCATTCATCACTATAAGCGTGGATATGTTCCGTCTTACCAATCATTGGCACACCGAGGCATAGAATGAATAGTTTTGACTATAAGCTGACGGATAGACAAATAGTGAGTGTTGATTCGAATATAATGCTTTTGTATAGGATGGGATGTATGATGGTCTTTATGCCATCTTCTGTGCGCGCATTGACAATGACCACTACGAACGAAGGAGATTAATTGAGTGAAGATGACAAGGAGGCTGAGGATTCTTGATCTCCATCTACTTTTGATTGTGCAAACGAAGATTATTGTGATGATGCTGTTGCTGTTGATGAGGCATCGGTATTTTCATTTAATCTTGCTCGGAAGACAGTGGGGTGCAAAGAAACGTTTTGTCGACATAAAATAGTTTAATAAATATACTTTTAAACCGTCTAACATCTAAGTAAAGAATCAGCGTGAAATTGTAGTATAGGGCCATAATTATGAAGTTTGACCATGTTTAAAAAACCAAGAACAAGGAAAGACACTGAATAGTCTCCAAGAAATTAATATGCTTTCAGAATATCTCCGACTCCTAGGATGTCAATACGAGGATTCTTATCGTTCTCATCAAGTCCAATATGCTTCCCGCTTACGTATATCATACGAATTGCCAACTAAGCTCTATATAAGAACGAAAATCGGGACAAATATCTACGAAGAAAATATATAGAACAAGTAGATGATGATGATTAAACATCAAGGATAGTATAATTATGTTTTCAAATGAGTGGAATTCTTCAACTATACTTAACCTAGTTTAGGTCCATGAAGGGGCACTACTGGCATTTAACTGCAAACTGGCAGTTAAATTGGTTTTGTAAAACATACTTTTTGTCTTACGCATGCGGAGTTTTGAACCAGTTGTTTCCCCAAATTGAATTCGTGGTCTTAGGTTTTCTTCGTTGTAAAGATAGATGAACAACTTGTTATCAATGGCCCCGCGCTTGCATTGAAAATTCAAGGAAAAGAGCATATCAATTGAAAGGCTTCTTTATTCCAAAAACCTAATCATAACCTCTAAGCTCCTTCTGTTTAAAAGCCCTATTTTATCGGGACACATGTATACTGCTTTTTGCGAAGAAAAGTGCTGCTCATTAGCCTTTTCGGAATACCACATAGTCTAAAACATTACGGTCGTCATGAAGCCGTTGTATTTTCTGCTCACTTCCTTTTTTATAGAGTTTATTCGGAAAACTAATTTTTTTTGAGATAAGAAATGGATCCGAGAAGGTTTTATGCAAGGTCTGCCGACAATGAAACTTCTGATGCGATTGACGACGACGTTGATTTCGAAGGAGCAGATTCTGATTTTCCTTCTGCTTCTGACGAACAATCCGATTCCGATTTCAATGCCATGGAACCATCTAATGAAGAGTCTGAAAAAGACGAGGTTTGTAGAAACCATGGAAACTGGCGCTGGTTCTACAATGGATGCTTTCGATTTTTTTTTTTTCGCTCATGGTGACTCAAGAAGTGTACGAATTGATATTTCTTCAGACAAATTTGAACGCTCAAAATGCTTTGTCTAGTAGAACAATTACTCGAAATTCGCACATAAAGAGATGGGTTAGCACAAATGCTTGCAAAATAAAGACATTTCTCGGGCTCTTTATATATATGGGTATTGTCAAAAATCCATCTATAAACGATTATTGGAGCAAAGATTCAAGTGATGTTACGAAATCGTGTAGAAACGTCAAAAATTAGTCGGAGAATTAAGTTGAGTATGAACACCGACTAACAGCAGAAAAACAAATATGACAATGAGTTTAAATAAACCTATTATCTACTTTAGAGAAATGGAGCTGTTTTCGCGGAGAAGATCTATTACGCAAAAAATCCTAGTATAGATACTATGCTCATACTATTTTGCTCAGCTGGTATTACCCCCTGATCTCTATAATACACTGGATAGCTCATTCATCAAAAAAAGTTGACTCCAATTGAACATTGTTATATTATGAAGGCGACCACGGTGCCGTATAACAGTATAACATCTAAAACAGCATAACCTGCGGAACAGATTGAACCAGCAACAGTACCGTCAACAGCGGCCGCCATTAATTTAGAACCAATGCATTTCAATTGTTCAACACACATAAGAACAGCAACGCCAACAGCGTCGTTAGGCCAAAGTCCTAAATTTGCTGTTGCTGGTGCAGTGTTGTCAACTTTCTCGTATTCAGTGGCACCACAATGCAAAACAAAAAACAAAATAGAACGTAAAATATTTTTTTCATTTTGCTACTATTTTATTTTGGTTTCAATTATCATGTGAATAAAAAAAATAAATATTTTTTGATAAACTAAAATTGCAAAATTAAGTGTCCAAAAAGTAATAAGGAATAAAAAACTATCGTGAGTGTTCAAAAGTCGCTGCATAAATGAAAAAATTACTGTACTTGCCAGTCTTTTGTTAAAAAAATAGACAACTGAAACGTCATTCCTTCAATTTTATTAAATTGTCAATTTGTCAATCAAAACAAATGATTTTCGTCCAATTTTCAATTTATTATTTTAATTTTAATAATAAATATTTAAAATTTACAAATAATGCGAGAAATAGATTAGCACAGCAACTTTAACAACCACGTAACTGTTCTTAGGGCCACTGGTTTTAAATGGCTTTGATTACATTAACACAGCAACTTCGACATTAACGTTAGACCTAAAAACTAAATTCGATGTCGCTGTGCAAATGATACCAACTTTCTAGGCGAAATTTGTCAGTATTATCAACACTTAAATGAAAATGTGACAACCATCTTTTTGATTCGTCTATTTATTTTGCTTTTAACAATGGAAGAATTACTAAAAACAAATTAATTTTAGTACGACAAATTGCGCAAGTCGTATACATTGACGCAATTTACGTTAATTTTTATGGTTTAATGTACGGCAAAATCAATTCGCATTTGAATTTACTTTTATTATATGCTGTCAAAAACGCTGTTCACGTTGTAATCTATTTCACAAGACTTTTGATGTTGAAGTTGTCGTTGCTGTTAGACTAGGCGCGCACATTCAATTTTTAGTTGCACAACTGTTAGAAAACAGATGAACTATTTGATTGAATGTCCGCGCAGGTGCATATAATTATATATTACACAAAATAGCGAACTCATTTTAGGCAATCGTTTTTTAGTTGCTCGAACCAAGCAGTTGCGAAACTAAAAATTGAATGTGTGCTCCTAGCCTTAAAGTTGCTGTTGAAGTTGCTGTGTCAATCTGTTTCTCGCATAAACAAGTGCTATCCCATTTGTTTTCTTCTTTGTCATGTCAAAATATTTTTTTTTTTTTGTGAAAAGAAGACGTCAAATTATGAAGCTGCCCACCATCTGTCATCTTCAATTGGAGTCAAAAAATCTGTTATACAATGTAGGGAATGCGCTTTCCAGTGTATTATAGGGCGTTTTTCTTTTTTCATTCAGAGTAAAGCACTGAACAGAGCACGGGCATGTCAAGCATGCTCTGAACTTTCTCCGACTCGAGCGTGTTCTAAGAGCTCTGAATTATTTTATAAACACACAAGAGTTTTTGAGTTTTTTTCCTGTCTGTCAGAATGATTTCAGCATTTAACTCTCTCTGCTCAGCTATTTTATACCGAGCTCATCGAGTGCGCTCTGAACAATCTCTGAACACGCTCTAAACGAAAAAAGAAACACAAATTTAAACTGTTATACACTCTGAGCTAAAAATGAAATACGATTTTTTGTTTGACAGTTCAGGTTCTACTCTGAACTAAAAAAGAAAAACGCCCATAGAGATCAGTGGTATTACCGTAGTATACCCTGACAGACATGTGGTTCATTCGTATACTATGGTGTCTATACTAGATATGTGTCAGAGGCATTACTTTCGATAAAAGAGCTTCGTGCCCAACTCTATCAAATTCTTTGGAAATATCTAGCGCAATATTTTTGATTTTACCAAAACGATGCCAAGATAAATTGGTTCAATCTTTCCGTCAGATAAGCTATCAGATCACTGGTAGACCTTTTGCTACGAAAACCGTATTGTCGATCATTAAGAACTTTATGTTCTTCGAGATATTTCATGATCTGACGATTTATCTGACCTTGGAAAATATAGATCTTAGTGCAATTGCTCGATAATTAAAGAGAGAGAATGATACACTTCTTTAGGAACAGGAACGATGAAAAAACTCCCGTAAAGGCCAGTTTGGAAGAAAACCTCTTGAAATCTTAAGGAGAAATGCAATCTGGACCAGCGGACTTGCTTATATAGAGATCTTTCAACTGTGCGAGTGCTCTCAATCCCAAGAATGTTGGAGTTTGTTTTATTGCTAATTGTACTGCAAGAAAGTTCGCTTTTTCTAGAGGGCTAACAATAGGAGTATCATTGAAAATGAGCTTTGGGATTGATGAATTGATTTTTAATATTTTTAGCGAAAGACTAATTTTCCTATCGTGCAGGAATTCTTTCCAAATCACAACATTGCAAGACTTCATTACGTGTAGGTATTCAAGGCGAACAAAATCAATCCGGTCTGCTTTAAAGCGTCAAAGGCTTAACTCAATCTTATTACCTCCTTAGGCCTTAAAAAATTGTATAAACTATAGGAGGAAGTGGAATGAAACAAATAGTACAAAATTCACTTCCCCTAAAATAATACTTGTTTTATTATTTTCGACTTTGTCAAAATTGACATTGAATCAAAACTTTTGGTCATGACTGTTTATTGTTTACCTTCCCATAACGAATGTCAAACTAAACTAAAAATAATCCATCTGCAGTAGCATTTCAAAAACTCACCATGTGCTGTATGCAGTCAAGTCTTCATCGCAAATGCTCATGACGAGCATCGTTAAAAGTTATGCAGGCGTGAACTTTGCTCCCATTTGAAGAGTTTCTTGCGCGAAAGAGTTTCTTTCAGAAGATTCAAACAAAAACAAAAAAATGCACTAAGTTCAACGCAGTGATGCAGCACGTTGCACAGATATACTTTTTAAGTTGGCATAAAACGGTCAGAGGAAACTGAAGAACTATACAGCTTCAATTCCACTTTGATCTCATTTCGGAAGTTCATCGAGTACTTTTAACACGGACACAAATGGGAAGAAGAACGGCTGCATCCAACTGGCCATCTTCATCCATCGTTAAGCGGGACAGTCCAAAGAATGGGTTATTTTTTGATTGCATCTGGACGAACATAATTTTTCCGCAAAAGTCGAATTAGTCGACATGCAATCTGATTAGACGAAGTGTAGCTCTTTCTCACTCTGTCTTTTTCAACTTGAAATCAGAACTCCAAGAAGTGTTTGTGGTGTAACAAACACTTGGCGTTGGATGTTGGAATCTTTTCCGATGGGATGTACTTATGGCAGAGGCTTGAATTTAGGCTTCAAGAATCTTCACAAATCGAAAATAGTCCAATGGCAATAAAATTGTTGCACATACATATATATATGGATACACACGCGCAGTAACACTTTTCAGAGGCTTTTCTTTTTCTAAAGAGGAAGATTACTGATTCGTTTTTTTTTTTTGTATTGTTTTGTTTTACTGGCCGCATCAGCCGCCGAATGATTTGTTGCAATAACCGCAGCTGAAGAGGCGACGCAATCAGACAAACAGCAAATGGACAGTGTTTCGAAGTTTTATCAGTTGATGCCAACACTCTACAACAGACACTCTGGACTTATACAATTGCAGCAAAGTGCGATCTGAAACTGGTTAGCTTATGAAGTTCAGGAAGACTTTGTGGAGCCAGAGTGATGTTGGATATTGTTTTTGGACCCAGCCGTCAATGCAAACTTTATCGAATGGCAATTTTCGCTTCAAATGTAAGGAACTTCACTTAACAGACACACAAATACAAAAGAGTTGAGTTTAGAACTTTAATTTTATTATTTTTTTTTTTCAATTCATATTCAAACGGGAAGAAATGGAAAATATATTAATAATTGAAAATTGACTACCCTGGTTAAGAAGCAAAAACTTTTGTAGAGAATATTGTTTTTAAATTTGAACAATTGAACGGGAGTTAGTTGTCATGATCAAATAAAATATGTAGAAATTCAAACTTACAAAAACTTTTTTGATATTAATTTTATCAGTCTTTATTTAAAATTGATTGAACTATTTAATAAAAATCAATTATATGCTTAAAATTCAATATGGCACCCACCACAAATATGGGCAAAAAAAATTGTATAAACGCAAATCCTTCTTAATATTTGTTTTTGTCGGAGTTGGCATAAGATGAAAAGAAGTAAAGTTGATTGTCTGATACTTGCCAAATTAATCGTACAAGATTGAAGTCACCGACGCTTATAATATCGTCTTCAGAGTTAGTGAGCTCAACCACGTAGTCGACCGCATCCACTAGAAGTTCATATTCACTTTTTCGTTGGGTGGGTGTATATTTAAAGACAGCGTTTGATACAGAGACTTTTACACTAATAAGTTCCAGGTTTGATGTATTCGGAATATGTAACAAGGAGGAGTCAACGTTGGAATGAAGTATCAAGCCGCCACGATCAGAGAATGAACTACTTGTGGAATCAGCATTAGTACTCACATTGGTAACGAAGTTATCTCTTCGAAACACATTAAACTCTGAAGCGATGAATTTGTTATTAATAAAGTCGGGTGTAAGATTGGTTTCAGTAAGAGTAAATACATCATTTTGGGAGTTCAAGTAGACTTCAGACCTTTGCGTACGTAAACCCCTAAAGTTCAAGTAGTAGACTCATATAAACTGGTGCTTTGAAATGTGTGAAATTTAAGAGTTAGGAAGGAAAAGGATTTTTAATATTAGTATTATTTCGATTTTTATGTAGTTGTGAAAACCTATGAGAATTAAGTATGAAGCAAAAGCAGAAAGGGAATTTTCAACATCAGCAGGAGTTAAATTGAATAATAATACTTATTTATAGTAAAAGGAGTCAGTATTATCTAAATAAGTTATAACTAACGAAGATTGCTTTCGTCTGTTTGCATTATGTATTTAATGTACCATATGTGATTGACCGAATAAGCCTGATCAAATTTAATAAAAATGTAGTGTTTAAATGTTGTGTTTTAAATATGCTTCTTCATCATCATCGGCTCGACAACCGGGTTCCGGTCCTGGCCTCTTTCAACAAGTCTCTTCACCTATCCCGGTCTCGAGCCGATACCATCCAGTTGTGTATCACAAGGCTTCGGGCGTCCTGGTCTACGCCATCTCTCCAGCGCAAGCATGGTCTACCACGCTGTCGTCTACCATAGAATGTATCACAGTGAACTTTCCGAGCAAGTTCCTCTTCGCTCATGCGAGCTAGGTGCCCTACCCACCGGAGTCTTCCGAGCTTAATTTTTATCACGATGTCTGCTTCAAGGTAGATTGCGTACAGTTCATGATTGTACCGTCTCCGGAATCGTCCTTCCTCACATATGGGGCCAACAATTCTCCTTAAGACTTTTCTCTCGAACGCAGCTAAGAGGTCGGAGTGCCTTTTGCTAAGCATCCAGTTCTCGGATCCATATGTGAGTACTGGCAGGACCATGGTCCTGTACAGCAACAGTTTTGAAGTTATGGTGAGATTTCTGGATTTGAAGAACTTTGACAGACTATAGTAGGCTCTGTTGGATTTGAGAAGCCGCCCGCGTATTTCTTCTTCTATATTGTTATCGGCTGCTACTATTGACCCAAGGTATTTAAAGGATTGCACCACTTCAAATTCGTGCTCCGCTACCTTGATTGTTTGACCAACTGTTCCTCTCGCATTCGACGCCACCATGTACTTTCTTTTACCTTCACTAATGTGCAGCCCCAGATTTTGTGCCGCCTGCTCGATCTGGATGAAGGAATCGTGTACAGCTTGTTCGGTTCTTCCGATGATGTCAATGTCGTCTGCGTAAGCTAGTAACTGGCTGGACCTGTTGACGATGGTCCCTCTTGTTGCCGTGCCAGAGTCGTGTCAATTTATTTGGGATGCCGAATTCTCTCATGGCTTTGTAAAGTTCTACCCTGGCTATGCTATCATAGGCGGCCTTAAAGTCTATAAACAGATGGTATGTTGGGATGTTAAATTCTAGACATTTTTCCATCGCCTGCCTAAGGGTAAAGATCTGATCAGTTGTTGATTTGCCTGGAATGAAACCACACTGATATTGTCCGATGACGGTTTTAGCGTATGGGGTTATCCGGTCTTGTAGGATAGAGGAGAGTATCTTATAGGCGGTACTCAACAACGTGATACTTCTATAATTGCTGCACGTTGTGACATCTCCCTTCTTATGTATGGGGCAGATTATGCCTTTTCGCCAGTCTCCTGGCATTTCTTCCTGCTCCCATACGAGCACTCCAATATCATGAATTGCTTGACGTAAGGCTGGCCCGCCGTGATAAAATAATTCGGCTGGTATGCCATCGGCTCCCGGAGCTTTGTTCTGTTAAAGCAGGCCTATAGCCTTCTCAACCTCTTTTATGCTTGGTAGCGGCAACATAGGGTATTCTTCTTGAAGTAATGGAGTCTCCACTTCTGCAGTGAGCTGACCATTTAGCAATTCATTAAAGTACACTTCCCATCGCTCCAGTATGCTTTCAGGATCGGTGATCAGATTTCCCTTTCCGTCCTTGCAGTATGTGCAGCGTGGTGTGTACTGCGTCATGTTTCGGACGGATTGGTAGAACTTCCGCGCCTGGTGCGGACCTCGCTCTCGGCTAATTTCTATTTCACAGATTAGGTTATTCTCCCGGGCTGATTTTTTTGTCTGTGAAGCCGTTTTTCTATTCTTCTGAGCTCTTTATATTCCTCTTCGCGTGTCCGCGTTCTATGAGATTGTTGCATTGCTCAGTACGCAACATTCTTACGTTCAGTCGCTAGCTTGCATTCATCATCAAACCAGACCGCTTCTTAAGATGGAGTTTGCAGTACTAATGACAGTAATCTTAAGGCGTGTCCACTTCTCATTTACACCCAGCATACTGGCTGTAGGACTTACTCTCCCTAAATCACGTGATTCTAGGGCGAGTCCTAACACATCACCAAAGGTGTTACTGGTGTTTTCATTGCGCAGGGCAGCCGTGTTAATTCGAAACTGATTTAAATATGTTTACTTAGAGGTATATTTCCTTGCTCGTATTCAGTGACCATTTCCATATATATATATATATTTACAGCTTCAGCTGGGCGTCAGTTGTGAAATTTAATGTGATAGAAAGGACTTTATTTTCCATCTACTATACTAAAAAATTCGGTCCTATGATTCTATTTCTTCTAATTAATACAGTTCAATTCAGGTCTCATATAAAAGACATTATGTAAGCAAAATCCAGGAACTCAATCGTGGGTAAGACTTTCTAAAATAATGCGCAAATAATCAATTTCAACCACCGATATAAAAGCGTTTTTTAGTTTTCCAAATTCTTTTTTAGAATTGGAGTTGCTGAATTTTGTCGTACACGAGATTTTCTTTTTGTCGCTACTAAAATATTTAGTTTTTGGAATGCATAAATGGAAAATCATATTTATTGTTATAAACATAAAATCAACTTATCAGGACCTGGCAAGAAGATAGATTTTTTTCTTTATTTCGCGCAGTTCAGAGGGTATTTTTTCTTAAATAACACGACGATTTTTTTTTTTATAATCTACACGCGCTCAAGGGATTATGATTACCCTTTAAATGTTTCAACACAGCGCGGGCGTGAAGTTAAGGAAGAGAAAGAAGGATAGGAAAGATGTTTGGCACGATGATCTGAGACTGAAGGTGGTTATCTCAGATTTTTTATTTCCAGGGATGGCAGCTGAACTAGTGCGGAGAAATGCCGTGTCTTATTTTTATGTCCCTTATAATTCGTATTATTTTATTCGTATTCATATTTGTTGGGCATACTATTTTTAACTCAATCACATGTTGTTAGTGTTATGCCTGAATAACATGTAACGAGTAAACCAGCAACCCACTGATGACAATTTTTATATAAGACGTAAAGTACAGTAGCTTAATTAGACTTAAGCAGTGGCGTTTCGTGTTTCTCCAGGCTGCACTTTGCCCGAAGGTGGACAAGTAAAGAAAAAAACCATTTGGATATAATACACCGTTGCTGTCTTTTTCATTATTTTTTATTGACTCACTAGATTCACTTTTCTTCAACTGAATTCATTTTTTGAGCCCTTCGAATCCAATTCAAAAGTTTGTGAGTGCTAAAAATGCTTCATAGCTTTAATCAATAATCGGGTATTGTTGAACAAAAATTCCATTTGAAATGCAAGCTTGCTAAGGTTAAATTCTAAAAGAAAAGTCATTGAAAAATAATTCAATTTAATTTTTGATTCAAAGTATTTATTAAGAGAAATTTTGCTATTTACAATTTACAATAATATCAAAAATGATAAATATAATATGTTATTCACAATGGCATTGGCATTTATACTAGAAAATATTTTGTTTTGCAAAACTAATTATTGCTTCTTTAAACACAAATTCATTACTCATTTGATTTACATTATTTGGCAAATAATTAAAAAGCTTAAATCCATTGTATACTAAACTCGTACATATTTTGAGATCTTGTATTTCTAAATACTTGCAGTCTTAAATCCCCTACTTACTTAGTATTGCTTACGAAATACTAAGAAATCCTGAGTTCCAACGCTCATCTTCAATGACACTCCTGTTGTAAGCCCATTTACTTGCAGCACAGTTTGTTGTTAATTCGATGCTATCAGAGAGTGACATGGTTCCTCCTGTACGATTTTATGGGACGAATCTTCTTTCGCACTCGTGCAGGTGCTAGAGTACTAAAAGATCTTCACATTCACAAATCCGCTGGCCCGGATATAGTATCCCTCTGATTTTTTGAAAAGGTGTTCTTCAACGCTGGCAAAACTGTTGCGACAGCTTTTCCATCTGTCGCCCTACAGGTCTCTTTCCGAAAGGTCTCTTTCATAAGAAAGGCGAATCCTTCTCCCCTTCTAACTACTGTCCAATGGCACTAATTTCCCTTCTTTCCAAGGTCATGGAAACGCTGATCAATTTTCAGCTTAAGAAATATCATCAGTATTGCTTTCGTAGCAGTAGTTCGACTGGTGATCTGATGTTTTATCTCACCGAACAGTGGAGCAAATCTTTACATCGTTTTGTAGAAAGTATGATTTTATTGCATCAAACTCTCTTATCGAAAATTCGTGCATTTGGTATCGACAAATCTCTTCTTCGTTGGATTAGAAATTACCTTTCGGACCGTTCACTACAAGTAGTATTGGACGATTTCAAATCTGATATCTACAAAATAAACGCCAGTGTGCCCCAGGGCTCCGTTTTGTCTCAGACACTCTTCCTTATGTTCATGAATGATCTTTTGGCTAAAACTTCTAATCCACTAAATTGTTTCGCTGACGACAGTACCCCCAGTTTTTCATATTCGTTTTTACATTCACATACAGTGGGTTGCCAAATTAATAGGGACAGTCATGGATTTTAAGAAAATTGTATGTTTCCGTATCAAATTATTGAAAATCGTTTGTGTAGATATTTTTTATAAAGATAAGATATTATTACATAAAAATAAGTAGTTAAATAGTTTTTTTTTAGTTAATAATCTTTAAAAATAGTTCGAAATCAAAAAGAAGTAAGAAAATTACAAAAAGTCAATATTTTGTAACTTTGCCTTTTGCCTCAATAACTGCTTGAATACGTTTCGGTATGCTATCAATGCACTTTTTAGCACATTCTTTAATTGCAGGGCAGTGGTGCTAGACCTCTATTAGTTTTTCTTAAGGTGTTATTTTTGTTGTAATATTTTCTTTGGCAATTTTCATTTTAGTGATCTCCCACAGGTTTTATTTGGGGTTCATGTCAGGGGAATTGCCTGTTCAGGATAAAACTGGTATGTTTTGGCCATTTAGATATTTTGTTGCACTCTTAACTTAATGGCACGGGGCTGAGTCATGCATGAAAAGATATGGTTCGTTGTTAGAGAACCATTCTCTTTATTGGGGTATGAGACGAGTTTGCAGAATGTCCTTATATTGGTCCTGTCTCATGATTCCCTGGACAATTTGGAGACGTCCAACACCTCTTGTGCTGATGACTGACTGCTCCATAACTTTAACAGGATGTTTTACTATTTCTACGATGCAATCAGGATGGCAATTCTCACTGAGACGCATGCCGCCGAACGAAACCGCTCTTATCAGCCAAAATTTCGAGCCCAAGACAAACGTTTTTTTTGCCATTGTCTCTGTGAGCCGTGGTTTCTTAACAGGACTATGACCCAAAAGTCTTATTCCGTTAACAAGACATAGAAACACCCGTAATAGTAGCAATTCTCTTTGGAAATGACTCGAATGAGGTAATAATGTTCTTATTTCGTTTTTTTTTTCTTGGAGTGATGTCCAATCCTCGAACCATTCTGTTTCGGAAAAATGCCCAAAATCATTAAAAAATTATTATTCTTTTTTTAAGAAAAGCTTTGTTTTAAACAAAATAAATTACATTACTAACGTTTCAATTAAAACAAAGTTCAAACAATATCCACAAACAACTATCAGAAAAAAACACCTTTCAGAATAATACTGGTTTTTCCTCGAATAAAACCGGGTATTCCCCGAATAAGACCATATTGAATATCTGCCGTCAACTTAAAATAACCGTTAAACACGTAGCCTGTGAAATAAAAATCACCACGCACACTTAGAACCAAAACAAATGCTCAAAAGATGTAAGATGCCTCTAATAATTTGGCAGCCCACTGTACTTGTCGTTCGGATAAAGACTTTCAACGGAAGCGTATAATAAGCTCATTAAATTCTGATCTTGACAGCATTGTCCAATGGGTAATCGAAAAACGTGTAGAATTGAATGCTTCGAAAGCTCAACACTGTTTAGTGTCGTTAAAGCGTAACACTCTTTAAATGCCACTACCCATGGGTGGCACTTGCATCGAGGAGACTGAATAGCTTTTAATTCTAGATATGTACATCACATACCATCTTTTATGGGGTGATCACGTATTTTACTTTCGCCAAAAACGCTGCTAAGTGCTTTGGTTTTCTCCGCTGATGCAAGAAGTTTCTTACCCCTTCTGATCTGGCTGTAATATATAAAGACTTTATTATTCAAAAAATTTGGGTATAATTTCTATATATGGGTGGGTGCTCCAAAAACAAACTTGAGTCTCTTGGACAGAATTCTAAAGATAATGATAGGCGACCGTTCTCCAACTGAAACATTTGTATCTCTCGAGCACTGCCGCAATGTTTCATGTCTTCAATCGTAATACTCGTACTTCTAGGGACGTTCATCAGTTTACCATTGAGCCCAATTTCGGACGTACTGTCAAGTAAAGAGCTTCTTTTTCTAGCCGCACTACACGAATGTGGAATGTATCTCTTTTCTAATCCTATCCTACTTTCCTAATTGCTTGCACTTTGTTCAACATTATAAGCGTATTCATAACTTCTTGAGTGCGCGTATAATCATAAAACTTCCGAAATTCTTTTTCCTTTTAGTGAAGCTGGAGTTTCTTCACTTTTGCTCGTTCAACTGCCTTTTGTTGTCAAGGTCCTTCTATGCAACGACCGACGCGACGCCTTACAGGTGCTCTTATCTAACTACATATGCTTGCTGGCATTCATTGTCAAATCAGCAGTTTCCTTGTGGTGATCACGTTAAGACCACTACGCTTCTTACGGGTTCTTGGGAATGTGTTTCCATAGGTTTTCAATACCATGTTGGTGGTGACACGTGGAAGTTTTTTTAGAGGGTATTAGAGACTCGATCGATGTAGAAGATCCCCTGAAACTTTTGTAGATCCCCAAAGTAAATTCGTTCCGTATGGTATGGAATGCTTTTGCAAGTATTAAATGTTCATATATAATTCATTAAGTAAGTAAGTAAGTAAGAAATGGTTTAAGTTCCCAAAACTCAAGCTAAAAGTCCTACCAACTCGACGACTATTTTCAACAAAGTTCAGCTGTTAACTTCACACCACCTGTAACTTAAAATCCTAACACCTCTGAAAATTTAAACAAAATAAAAACTTAAAGTCCTTGGCCAAACTGATTCAAGTGTCGGAGTGAGTTCGTGTTATCACTCATCTTAAACGTTCCTTTCTCATTTTACAAATTGAACAAAATTATGTGGATACTGATTAAGTGTTCAATTTATTGCCATTTATTCGCCCATATTGCAATCTTTCATACAACCATACAACGCCCTGGCATTCCAACAGGGTGGACCGTGATTCGATTCTAAAAAAAAAGGCACAAAACAGGTCCCATTTAGAGAACATGCCATCATCCGAACTCCCAGCATCCTTCCCAATATGACCTGAACCCATTTATGTACTTTGGGAGGTTTCGCATTTTCGGTTCAAAGTTTTTTGCTCTCTGATGGCTGATGAAATTTATTTCATCGTCCAAATAGATAAGCCACGTTTAAGACTAAATATAGAGCGGGCTCTTTAACACACGCCAAGGCGTTCGATTTGCCTTGTTTTTGTTGCTGCTGCAAATGACGAACCATCATCGATATGATTAGGAAAACGAAGTGGGTCTAATTTATTATAAATAATAATAGGCTAGGAAATGATTTTGGCTCAAGAGCACCTTGTACCCAGTCAAATGCAGTGATGCCTTAATAAATTACATTGTGGTTCTCCTTTATTTAATGAAAGAATTATTGCGTGACGTTTATATAAGTTGAGTTCTTTTGGAATCGGTGGTACAAGGATGAATGAACCCTCAGTTAGAGCTGCTTCTCCATTTCTCTTGCTGAAAGCTGACCTATGTGAACTATGGATATCAGCGTCAGATTTCGTCAGCAAATCTCCAAAGATAAAACAATGAAACGGAGTTCTTTGGCGCTTGCAAAACCTTCATCGTTTCTTCAATGCTGTATCTTTATGTAAAGAACGAACATGTCGCTAAAGCTGAGATGGTCCACAATAACAATGACATAAACGACGCCAAACAATGGTGGCTTAATAAATCAGTTTTCGTTTTGTGGCGCGCGCTTCTGTCGCATTGACAATAATTCTTTTCGGAAAAAAAAAATTGGTCTTCATTGTTGACCACCATGTTTCCCAAGAGGAGGATTAGTGATATACTCTGGGATCTGTAAGAGGTACAGAAAGTTTCCATATTTGTAAATGGTTGTCAAAATTAAATTTATGATTTGGAGCACCACATACAGATTTATTTGAATAAAGTTCAAAGGTGATTTTTTGATTTTGTGTTGTTTGTGAAGAACGAGTGACCATGAAGAGACATGTGTAACACGTTAGGTATAGCATTTAAGTTCTTTATCGAACAATTACATAAACATGTTTTCGTGAGTTTTGTCGGTTGGTTATCTTTTCAAGAGATACAACTGTGAGTAACGAAAGGCAGTATCTAGGATGCTCTGATTGAAATGTCCTTACCTACTTCAACTTTGCATTTCGTATGTACTACTTGACTTAATATACAAAGTTAAGCATAGACTTTTTATTCGTTAAATAATTCCAACTCAAATTGTAGTTTAGCAAAACATGAGTTTTTTAAAGTGCTCTAGATCGATATTTAGAAGCAATTAATCATTTTATTATAAATAAAAAAAGAGTTCTAAGCATATAAAGGTTGGGCCATCTAGTGGTTCCTTTTTAAAGGCTGGGCTATTTTGACACTAACAGTTGTTTCTCGCTCGAAACTTGACAGAAAGTCAGTATTAAGTATATCTCCGCGGATCAAAATAAGTCGCTTTATGCTTGAACAACGTTGGGAAATATTGAAAACTTATTTCCAAAGTGAGTGCTGTGTAGCCCAAACAGTGCGTTTTTTGAAATGAAGTTTGGGCGCCTGCTGTACGCAAGTTTGTGCAAAAACCTTAAGAGAGGTATGCTAGTGGACAACAATCATGGTTCCCGTGGTCGTACGGTACGCACAGACGAGAATCTGGCTGCTGTAGCCGAGAGTGTGAGACTCAATTCACGAACATCAACTCGCCATCGATTTCAATAGCTCAACATTTTACGCACTAGCCTGAGGAAAATTCTGCACAAAGATATCGGATTAGTCGCTTGGAGTGGCAGAATGCGCTACTACAAAGGTAACCGAGGCACTTGAACGGGTTGTGCTCCATAGTTAATGGGAATGTTTGCTCTTAGTAATAAAGCCATAACACATGGACAAAATTCAGTTTTGTTCGTTTTATTGCATTTTTAAAAAGAAACTTGTATTTGGCTTGCAATTTCTGCAGTTGTTATTATTTCGTTGATAATATCTTTTAATTCAAAACTTTGGAATTTCTGGTTCGATCCCATCACTGCCTTTGCTTTTTTCCTTCCAATGTTCCATAATAGCCATTTGCATTTTGTCTTTCAGAAAAGGTAAAATTTATTCGGATTCTTCTTCTTCTTTTAAAATCTATTCTAGATTTTCTTTTTATATTTCACACGTGTTCAAGGGTTATTAAGGATACCCTTCCTTCCTAGCAAAACAGGTATCACGGGTGAACTGATTGCGGGGAAGAGTGCAACTGCCTACTTCTAGTGAGCATTGAAAATACATGAATTATTCCGACGGTTTTCAAGGGATTGAAATAATTCCATGACCCCGGTTACAAGAGTAGATTGAGGAATCGAATCGAATCCGAATTGAGATTTCGATCCAGGTATTTGGCGGCACTGGATCGAGAGATCGAATTGAAATGGGATCGAAATGACAATCTGGTTTTAATTGTGTTGTATACACACACTCGATTCTTCGATGTCTCGATTCAGGTATACAAGCATATTTTCGATTCGATTCATATCGTTTAGTGGGATTGGATCGAGAAATCCTATTCCAATCCGATCCAGGTATACACGGAGCTAAATCCTGATTCAATTCCGATTCAATTCTCCGTATAAACGTTGTACATGATAGCACTGTTTCCTATCAGTTTCAACGCTCTGTTCTGAGTTCTATCCAATAGGTAGAGAGAAGTTTGTGCTGCACCTGCCCAAAGCTGGAGTTATACTCAAATCTTGAACGTATAAACTCCTTATAAATGGTAGCCTCAGGGTATGAAAAATTTCTTAGCAGCATTTTTGGCGGTGTGGAGAATGTGGGTATTCCAACGAAGATCGTCGTTGATATATACATACCGAGTACTGAGAGCTTTCCGGTTTCTTTGATACAAGTACCACTCAAGGACAATAGTATAAGGGGTATATTTTGCTTCAAGGACAATAGACAGCATTTAGTTTTCGAAGCATTAAACTCCAAACTATTTTGTATACTCCATTTAACAATGCTGTAATTATCGGAATTTAATGAGTTAATCATGTGATACCGTTGCAATTCCACTTCCGCAGGAGATGGACGTGAATTTGAGAACGAGTATCAGAAGCCGAGAGTTGAGTCTTTGGCAAAACAATGAAGTGGATTAGAAGTTTGAGACAAGAGATCATTTATAAAAATGACGAAGAGAGTCGGAGACAAAACGGAGCCCTGGCAAACCCCAGCATTTATTTTGTACAGATCGGATTTAAAACCGACTAATACAACATATATTGAACGATCTAGGAGGTAATTTAAAATCCAAAGAGTAAGGGTTTCGTTGATACCAAACGAACGCATTTTCGATTAAAGAGCCTGGTTCCATCAAACTCTATCAAATGTCACTCTATCAAGTTCCACTCTTTGGAGAGATATTCTATTAGATGAAATCCGTATTGCCGGTCATTAAAAGCTTTCGATCTTTGGGATATTTCTTGAGCTGATGATTTATCAGCGATTCCATGACCTTGGAAAGAAAGGACGCTGAGTGCAATTGGTATGTAATTATAGGGGGAAGAAGGTTCGCTTTTTTCGGAAAGGCTGTTTGTCATCTTCTAGGGAAGGAAGAGCGATGGAAAAGCTTTCGCAATGGTTTTGCCATCGATGTACGATTGCGGATTCCTATCGATTGAATTTTCCCGATCGTTTACGTATAGAGCTTTGTAGAATTCAGTTTCAACTTTTTTTATTTGTTTTTTCCTTCAACTTTGTTCATTGTTTTTTGAAGCACCTAAGACCCACACCTTATCTAATCCCATGCTTTATCCATTCTTTTGTTTTGCGACATACTTCCAATTTACTTTAAACATTCCCTTGTTTTTATCATGTTCTATTGGTATTTACCAAAAACTTGTTAGTCAAAAATATTAAATAGTTTTCGCTTTTCGATTCATTTGTTTACGTTTCTCATTCTTATACGTCTGAAACCTTGTTTTAGAGCCATTAAGACCAGCTTTATCACGTATTGTGAACTTGGAGTTTTCTGCACCACTTTTTTTTTTATAAAACTGGGTCTTTTTAAAAACCCTTACCACATACTAATGTATTCCCACTCCCTAAAAAATATCAAAGAGTCTACTTTTTACAAGATCGTAGTTATTGAAATAAAATTGCTGTTCCCCTCTATTCCTGGCAACAGCACACAGAATTTGTGTTTAAATAATACTCAATCAAAATATTTTGTGTTTTTTTTTCTTCTTTGCAGTGAGCGTGAAGCGTCAGTAATGGTTGCAAATTCCTGGCTGTATCATTTTTATTCGGTTCAATCGAAAATACAATTTGGATTGCCATTTGAAGGACCAACCCGTGTACCACCGACCACACCTGCGTACTATCATCATCATCCAACCCATCCACACCATCATCATCATCATCAGCTGCACCATCATCATCATTCGCCAACGCTGCCGGCGAATCTTGGCCATGGATATCCACCGCCTCCACCACCGCAATCATCGTCACATGTGCCATATGGATACCACTCACCTGTGGGCATAGGATCAACCGGACATCACCATCATCATCATCATCTATCGGCTTCGCAACAATCACCGACGTCACATCATGTGATGAGTAGCAATGGTGGCAGTGATGGTAGTCACCACCAGCTCCAGCATCACAATGGTTCTGTTGACGGTCACGGGATGAGCACGACGACGTCAATCGAAAACGCAACGACGTACGCCTCTGTGTATCGCCTAGAGACCCAACCAGTTGATTACAGCCAAGTACCACCTCCTCAGACAACATCGACGTCACCCAGTGGTCAGGTCGAAATGCGTTGCAATAGTGCCAATAGTTCGGTGTCCAGCTCAAATTACAATAGTATGCGATTGGGATCACCACCTGCTGTGAAAAAGCGTCTAATTGGCAAGTTGGAACCGTTGTATGTCGTTGAGAATCATTCACCCGAGTCAATTACCGACCTGGACACTCACTATGGCAGCATGGATCTGCATCATCACCACCATCATCATCACAGCAGCTCGGTGGTTTTTGCCACTGTTGTGCCCACAAGACCACGATTGCTGACCAAAGCTTTACCTAGTGATCCGCCTGACTTTATAGATCAGTGGAATCCGAGTCCCCCGTGGTCTGAAACAGCTCAGAAGCTCACCGATTCTGCACACCAGGAGCTGAGTCCCTGCATAACAACCACCCCGCCAACACCCACAAGCGCTCCACCCGTCCAGACACTTGGTCCAGCATTTTCATTCGAATGGATGTCGGATCAATTTGTACCCATAATGGACCCATCCTGTGGACCATGCGTATCGTGTTTCACTCCTGAGGGTATTCCCGTTCAAGTGCCAGTTCATCAGATGTCAATAGCCCATCATCATCACTGGTCACCAGTTGTACAGTCAACAGCCCAAATACCCGCTGATCACCACCATCACCACAGACTCATACTGCAGAATGGCAATTTGGGTTCGCCAACAGCGACCGACGACAACATAAGTGTGGAGCATGTGACAGTCATTACCAAAGGCGAGGTTATAGATGAGACCGATGTCAAAGGTGAGATAAGATTGTGCAAACATTTTTATAAAATTTGTTAATATTCTGACGCTCGAAGAGATCTTAATGTCCTAGAGATGAGAGGCTAGTTTTTAAGTTGTTCTTAGTTAAGCTAACTCTGAATCAAATCAGAGTCAAATAATTCCCGACATTATTTTTACAAGCATCGCTCAAAAAGATTTCTTCAGTTAATTCAGATTTAGTCCACCGAAGTTGTTGAGCTAAGGCTGGTTCTAATTTAAGTTTAATTCGTAATGACAAACTATGATTTTTATACATACATACGTAGTAGACCGAGAGCCCACAGCAATTTTTGGGTGTGATTGATAACAAAAAATAATTAGCATAATTAGATAGGCCTTTTATAGTTATTTATGAATGTGAACGTCTTGCATACTCTAGTGGGCGCAATAGTGCATTATAGTGCATCAAGTATGCAGTTCTTTCCAAATTCTAAGAAATTGGGATACAAAATTTGCCATAACTTCAAAATGAACAGCTAAGTGCCCTGATTGCAAATATCGAGGTCTAAGACGTTTTGAAGGTGGCCTTCTTAGTGCAAGAAGTAGCCAATTCTTATCGCGTCTGGCAGGCATAAGGCTGTGTGCAAAACGTCTTGGATCTCGATATTTTCAATCAGGGGGCTTAACTCTACATTTTGGCAAAGTTGTTATCACAATTATTTGGACTTGGAAAGAACTGCATACTTGATGCACTATTATGCACTATTGCTCCCACTAGAGTATGCAAGACTTTCACATTTGTAAATAACTATAAAAGGCCTATTTAATTATGCTATTTATTTTTTGTTATCAATCACACCCAAAAATTGCTGTGGGCTCTTAGTCTATAGGTCTCACTTACTTGGGAATTTCATAAGCCCTGAATTCATTTTTTGAACTGAAGGTTTTTGTCTATCTGTTTGTATACCTATGTAAAAGAACCCTTTACCTAAGTCACTACATTTTTTAGTTAAAAACTTCAGTTCAATTTATTTTCATTAATGTATAAAATTATTAACTAGCTAACAATTTTTTTTAAATTTTTTTCTTTAATTTCAGGTTCAAGAAGTTGAAAATAAATCAAGACTTGAAGTAACAAGAATTTAAATGACCCATTTCTTGTCAAAAAATTAAAAACAAAAAGTCAACAAGGATCAAATTCTTTGGCTGGTTAGTGCAATTAACAAAAATGTGAATTATTACGTTCAAGTATGAAACCTGGAGACATATCTAACTTCTGAAAAATTTGAATTTAAAAGCCTATAAGGAAATCCCTTGTAAGTTGCAAACTAGACCGATATTTACGAGTGGATTTTTAGTGCGCGATTTTTTCAACTCTAAGTCGTACTTTTTTATCTACAGTTCTACTTTCGGCTGTTTGGTAGGATTGCATTATGAAGATTTTTGAAAAAGGTACCTTCTGTCTGCTTTTAAGGTGTTCTGAACCTGCTTTTCATTGTTTTTCAATAAGCTCCAAAACGCAATTTATCGAAGGCGACTTTTTTCTTGAGATGAGACCTGAAAACGGACAAATTTCAGTATTCAGTTACATTTCTTATATAATAAAAATGGACATAACCTTACCTTTGTGCCGAAGGTCGGTGTATCGCATTTGTTCAAATACTTTTCAATCTAAAAAATATTTAACAGTATTAAAATGATCAAGCAAATAAGCAAACAATTAGCTTTTCAAGCAACCAGGAACTTCTCCACCAGCAAACAAACCAACTTCAAAGTTACAGTTTGCAGTTCGAACGGTGGGTCTGGACAGCCCCTGAAACCATTGGTAACGCAATTTAAACGATATTGTTGGAACATCCGATGTTGCTGCTGATGTCTCGCACATTGACACTTCCACCTGAACTCAAGGATTAAAGAGATCCAAGGATTAAAGTTGTATCAGCTGATGTTCCTCGTAAGCCGAGAATGTACATGTAGATGACTTGTTCAACATGAACACTTGTATCCTTAAAGATATCCAAAGCTATCTGCTTAGAATTACCACATTGGATGTTGTTTATTTACGAGCATTTATCAAGCTGCTGGTACTGAAGATATCAAGCCAAAGGCTGGAGCTGGTTCCCATACTCTTTCAATGGTTTAAGCTTGGGCTTGCCAATTCTCTATTGAGAGGATAAAATGGCGAACGTAACGTCATCGAGTGGTCGTACATAGAATCACTGAGACATGATTCGTCTCTAGACCAGTTATTTTGGGAAAGAAAGGATTCGAAGAGAACCTTGGCTTACCCAAACGGAATGATTATGAAAAGAAACTTTGGGTTGAATTTTGATTTTGTTACCAAGTCTTAAAGAGCTGTTACAGTATAACGGTAGTGTCATCGTTTTATTGTCTATTTTTACCTTAACAAAATTTAGTCAATAATAAAATAATAAAAACGAATTGTTATTTGTTGGTAAGCGCATAACTTCAGAACGGCTGCACCGAATTGACTACAATGGTCACAAAATTCCGAACTAGGTTGTTACGGAAAGTAAAATTGGAAAAGTTTCCCGGAAAATTCTCTAATTTGGGAAAAACTGAACGTCTTTTTTTATGAGATGTTTCATGAAATAAAGATACACACAAGTTACCAATAAATATTCAAATCAATGATATTCCAAAGTGCAACTTTTAGAAGAACTGTGCGATGGTTAAAGTTTCATAATGGAAGTTGGTTGTTTGTGATGAATGTACGATAGAGATAAGAGATAAGATAAGATTTATTGATCCTTTTAAAATTAATTAACAATCAGTTAAATACATTAAATTTTAAGACATGGCTAAAAGCCGTCTGCTCGAGTTTGACGAAGTCTACAAAGTATTTTAAAAGATTCTTCAATTATCGATTTTCTATATTTTGATGCTTTTTAACAGTAGATATATAATATATCTATTCCATTAGTTGCCATTCAGAATGTTTCTCATTTCCAATTCATCTAATACTAGTTTTCCAAAATATCGAAGTCTAAACTCCCTTAGTACAAGACCTTCATAAGAAATGGTAAATGTTCTCTCTTTCTCGTAGATTACATAGAGAGCGAATGATTGGTAAATCCTCCCTATGAGGTATAAAGTTCAAGTCCATCAGTTCACCTCTGGCTTTAAAAACTGTAGAAATCATATCTTTAGAGTACCTTTCGTTGAAGTAATTGTTTCACAAAGATTGTGATCTAAACTTACATATATTTCTCTGTGTGCGGAACCCTTGACTGTTTTATACCCGTAAGAGCTTCGAAGAAGTTTAAAAGTTGTTTTCAATCAGTCTTCCAAATTTCCGTGATATACCAATAATATAAAGTTTATAGAAAAGTGCACTTCTGTCCACTGTATCGAAGGCGGCTTTAAGGTCAACGAAGAATGCGTATATAGTTTATAAAGTTCTGTGCAACGGTGGTAAGGATAAAGATTTGATCTACTGTTGAGTAATTCTCTCGAAACCCTGCCTGAAATTCGCTGAGTATGTTATTTTGAGAAGTCCACACTTGAAAACGCTTCGCCAAAACACCCATTAGTATTTTCAAAGCAGAGTTTAAAAATGATATTCCTCTATAATTTTCTGCTTGGTTAGGATCGCCTTTCTTGAGGATTGGAAAAATCACGCTCTGTCGAAAGCTGGTCGGGATATCTCCTGTTTCAAAAATTCTATTGAATTCTTTGGTTAGTATTTGTAACAGGGAGTCATTTGAAGAATTCAATTGGTATTCCATCCGTTCCCGACGCTTTTCGGTACTTGCTCTTAACTAACCAAAGTTTTACTTCTTCGAACTTTATGGAACTATCCAACAAATCGCACTTTGTATCCGGAACTGCATATTGAAAACTAGACTGGTACATGGCGTTGGGAGAATTCAAGATATTTTTGGAGTGTTGTTCCAATTGATCTGCGCTAATATTTATACCAATTTTAAACATTTTCCCATTTTTTTTCTTAAGCAGATGATTTTCTCCAAACATTACCGGTGAATCCAACATTAACGCCAACGGACTCTTTGGAGTCCGTTTCTTTCCAAGATGATATTGTCCAATATTCAACCGAATATTTGAGCTCTCTGGAATTGATGCCCTACAATCTTGAATTTAAAAAGTCGGATCACCATAATGTTGCCAGCTGACTTAAAACACTCAAACTGAAATTGGTTTACTTATTCCGCACACAGTTGCGCCTCCATTACATTAGCTCTGCATTGAGCCCCATTTCCAATTTAATGTATTTACATAAAAACTATTTTAAGATACTTAAATAATATTATTGCTTTGGCTATTAAACTAAACCTTATATCTGATTTTGGCAAAAGAAATTCAATATTTATCTTTAATAAAAAAAAGCTTACCAGAGAGAGAGAGAGTTAAAGATTTATTTTGAATTTCAAAATGCGTTCTCCATTTTCTTATTTTCAATTTTTTCATCTTCATTTTCAAAACGAACTTTTCAAAAATGCCCAAATGCAAATACTCGTATTGCAATTTACATAATATTAAAACATTTTGTGCAGTTGTAAATGCAAAGGGAAATGTTTATTTCATCAGTGAAATGAAATAGAAAAATTCTTTCCAAACTCATAAAACCTTGTGCTTTGCAAAAACACACACTATCCATTTTGCAAATTTCTGTTTTGTGAAACGAATTTAGCAAAATTTGATTTTATTGTAAGAGAATTAAAAAAAAAATGAAATCAGTAAGGATAAATTGAAAAGTTGCAAAGGCAAAAATGGCTTTTGAAAAATAATATCAGACTTAAAATATTTTAGGACATGATCCTTGGGTATATTCTAAAAAAAATATCATATTTTTATATCATATATCGGGGATTGAAGAAGGCTTTCTTTGGTGTACCCTGACCCAATTGAATTCAATTTCAATTCAATTTTGTTTTATTGAACATACTATTAACAATTTGGCTTACTACTAATAATATACTACATATGGTATGTATGAAAGTTTACATTTGTTGGTTCATAGGGGGCCTAACTATATACAGTGACTTAAGTTTAATTATTTTTATATAAAATTTACATGACGAAAAAAAAATTAAATTTAAAATGTCGGTTTTATTGTCCTCAGGGTGTTCATTCCTGGTTGTCAGTGGTGATTTTTGTGGGTTGTGGGCAGGGATGGCGTTTTAGCCGCGGTGGTAGGCTGACCCAATGTCAGCGTAGAACGAGACTACTTCCTCGTTGTCCATGATTACGTTGTCATCCAGAGTTTCCATCACACTGAGGTACCTCGGCTCGGGATGTCGTTGTTCTGTGGTCATCCTTCTCATAAGCTAATTCGGGTGGTCGATGATGTTCCCCATTAGTTTCTTCGTTGAAAGAACTAGATATTTGTCCAGCGGGATTAAATTGGCTTCTGTGTAGAGATGCTCGTTCCTGTAGTGTTTCTGTCGTTGATCAATGGTCGCAGGAGCTGCTTGTAGATTAATATCTTTGTCGGTTGGCTAAGAACTGATCTTCTTTTCAGCAATGGGTGCAAACGGCTGAAGGCCCAGCTGGCCTTTTTCAGAACATTTCTTGAGTGCAGGTTAAACCTTAGCAACTCATTGAAGTGCACTCCCAGGTACTTGACATTTGGCTTTGCCACTATGGAGGATCCGTCAGGGAGTCTTAGGACCAGATTTCTGCAAATTGTTGCGGTGCGAAGGCTTCTACCAGTTGAAGGTCTCCTGAAGCAGACAAGTTCCGATTTGGAAGTATTGATTCGGATGCCCCATTTCTGGTAGAATTGGAAGAGTCTGTTAATGTGGGTTTCTACTTTTTGGTCAGCGATTAGAGGTGACATTGATGTGGCGTAGGTGAGCGAGTCATCAGCGTACCCTGACCCATGTTAACGATAATTGCGCTGTTAGCACTTATGATGAAAACTTCATTTGGGCCTTTATTTTTGTAATTGCGCCTAAACAAATTTGATATATCTTATCTCGGTCTTGAAATATCCATGTTTCTAGCATGTTTCGTTTTTTTTGCGCATGCCAATTTCTGACATTTTTCCAGAAAATGCGTAATAAACATATCGTTTTATGGTTGTGTAGTTAAAGCTGCTCCCATTTCTTGAAGCCTTCGACATGTATTTCCAAATAGCTACTCGTAAACTAGAAAGTCGTCGGTTTGGATAATCTCCTGGTATCTTTGTCGCGCTCTCGTTGAAGTTTCTATCGTTAGTATTAATACACAATTACTATTAACATGAGTCATAATACCCCAAAGTAAGCCTTTTCTTCAATCCTCGATATACTTTACTTGCGACTTAGGTACTTATAAGGCATTCAGAAAAAAAATTGAGCTCGAGATTTTCATCAAAGTTGACCTTCCGATGATAGTGAAGACTAAAAAAGTGGGCCTCGCAATTCTGTCTGTCTGTCTGCCTGTCTGTCTGTTCGACTACAGCCTAAGCGACTCGACCGATTTTCTTTAAACTTGGTAGATATCATTTTTAATTTTTTCCCACACACGCTTTGTTTTTTTTTAAGACAAAAAATAACGGTACCTGCCATACGATTTTTTTTCGAACTTTTATAAATATTTTTTTTTCTCAAACATTGTTCGACAGATTTAAGAAATAAAAACACACAAAAATTTCATGTAGTCAAAGCTAGGTAAAGTTTGAAAAAAAAAAAATTCAAAACTCAATATTTCGAAAACCCCATTCTAGATTGTTTTTTAAACTTGATAACTAAAAGTTTCTTAATATAATCTACAAGATGTGAGAAAAAAAATTTTATTTTACCTAAAAATAAAGGTACCCACCATACAAATGCTATAAAATTAAAGAAAATGGTTTTCAAAAATCGTATTTTTCTCGAAAACGGCGCTTAGAATTTTGATAATTTTTTTTTCTTTCAATTAATTTTTACGATCTTTAATTTAATAAAAAAATTTTTGAAATTAAGATATTACAGCTTGTACCTACCATAGAACCATTTTTTCGAATTTTGAATTTCTCATTATCGACATAACGGATTTTAATGAATTTTTTTTATAGAGATGCTTCTAAAAAGTTTAAAAAAACATTGCATTTCAAAACTTAAAAAAAAATATTTTTTTTTAACTTTAAAAAAAAAATCTTTTTTTTTTTGGAGAATTCGATATTTCAAAAACGGCCCAACATTTTTTTTGGAAATTTAATTTGCATTCGTACAATAATAAAAACTTAAAGTTGACGTATAAAATTTTTTTCTAAGAATCTCTTAAAAAAAATTTATATAAAAGCACTACAACGACTTATAATTTTTGTTCTTGCATAAATTCATATTTGTTTTTATCTCTTACTACTAAATGAATTTAAAAAATTAATTTTATCCTTATGAACAGTTTTCTCTAATAACATTCGTTTTTAAAATTCCTAGTCTATTACATAGGAGCAAGTTCGTGCGACCCAGTCGTGCATTTTATTTATTTTAATCTGTTATACAGTTTTTGAGAAAAAAATTGTTTATTAAATTTCGAAAAAAATCGTATGGCAGGTACCGTAATTGTTGGTTTTAAAAAATAAAAAACGTATGGGGGGAAAATTTAGAAATGATCTCTACTAAGTTCAAAGAAAATCGGCTTAGCCGTTTAGGCTGTAGTCAAACAGACAGACATACAGAATTGCGAGACCCACTATTTGAGTCTTCGCTATCATCCTAATGGCAACTTTGATCAAAATCTCGGGTAGTCTATAGTCTCAGAAGATTTGACCATATCTCTCACTTGGCTAACAACCTTTTAAATATCTCTTTGATGGATTATATCAAGTTTCGTTCTCTCGTTTTATTGTTTAGCATTATGAAAAGTAGGCAACTAATTTATCTGCACAATAAAATTCATTTTTCGATATCTAACAGATCCACTTGCTTAATTTGCAATCCTAACTTCCGAAACACAAATTTGGCGTCACCCCTTTCTCCTTCCCGCAACTTTTTTGTCCAGCAAACTCAAATAACTTGAAACTGTATTCATAATTTTATTTATAAGAATCGAAAATGTAAAGATTAGAACTTTGTTTCTTATTCTTTTTTTAATCACATATTTTTTGTCTTATTCTTTTTTGTTTTAATTGGAATTACTTAATACGATTTCATTATTACTCAAAATCTTAAAAGTGTACTCTTACTGTCAATAAATACTAAATACTAAAACTCAATACCTACAAGAAAATGTCCCCAGGTTCAGGTTGTAGTTAATTTTATGTAATACCACTAGTATTTTAAAGTATCGTTAAATGAAGTTTTTATTTATTATGTAAACAAATTATTTATAATTATAAGATTTTAAATGTTTTTTTTTTGTAAATCAACAAAATTAGTAAAACATTTTTTAAAAATGAAGGAAAAGACATACGTAGTTAATGATAAGAAAATCTAGCAAAATACTTTTGTTAGTTTCCGTAACATTATTTATTTAACTTTAAGTTGAAAAAACAACTAAACAAAACTTTTTATATATACATATATATATATATTCTTTAAGCAATTGAATTGCGTTTTATTTTTTGTAAGAATTTTATATCCGCATACAATGTATTTTTATAATTTAAACTGATAAGTAGATAAAATGCAATTATATTAAAACAAAAAATGGCCAATAAATGTATCTTTAATTACTATCTACATTTTTCTATAATTAAGTTAAAATAACTACTTTTTATTGTTTTTTAAATTATGAAACGAAAATGAAGCATTTTATGATGTGTTATCATTTAGTGCAATTGAGTGTGCTAATTGGATTTTAAGTTTATAAACCCAAATGACATTGTAAATATAAAAAAAAAACCCAAGTGAGTAGTGTTTCTGTGGGTAACAATAAAAACACCATAAGCTGCAATTACTCTTTCTTGGTTGACTCACATGTTGAAATTTTAGTTTAAAAAATGAATAATGTTTAAATTGCAAACGTAATTAAAAAAATTTGTAAAGCTATTATGATAAGTAACATAATGACAAAAAATTATTGCAAAATAATTAATAAAAGAAAATTAAAAAAAATAAGTGAAATCAATTTATTTTTAAATAAGGCGCTGCCCCGAATCGGGTTTTATCTTAAGGACGACCCACAATGTGCAATGTCCATTCGATATACGAGCTTAGGTGGTAAGAAATGCTCGAAGATGCAATTAGACCGTCGATATATGTAGCAGTTACATCATGTAAGTATATAACGCAATTCGATTACGCGAACATAATCATAAAAACGCAACAATTCTGTCATTAAAGTGAATTATTTGACAAGCTGCCTTAATTTAGCGCCACAATTTGATTATTTTCCAATTTGAAAATTGATTTTCGCGTGGCTCCTTTGGTAATTTTTTTTACATTGTGGTCTGGCCACCGACATCATCGCGCATCGATAACATCACCATCTGCTGCATGGCTGTGCTCTATCGCTTTATCGCCAACATTGCCCCTCTCTTTACTTTGCGTTGCGTCTCCCATGGTTGTTTACGTCTTCGTTGTTGGTGCAGTTGGAGTCATCTTCATCTGCGCCGTGGATTGAATCTCTTGGCACCCTAGGGGTGCCAGATGAGATCCGAGATTCCAGATCATCTGTAATAATTGCAGATCTTTACTTTTGTTTTTACACACATAATATGAGTAGCCCTGGTGGGTACTGGACAGGAACAGATGAAGCGTGAAGACGCTTGTAAGTATGGCTTAGACACAGTGTATGATACATAAAAGGTACAGTACGTGTGTACACAGGTAGGACTCGGTTGAACTCACTTGCTCTTATAGCTTAAAGCCGCTCAAAGGGGTTCTGGATTGAAGAAGTATTTTGGGGGTTCATAAAAGGAAATAAATGCACGCCTGCATCGCACGAACTTGCTCTTATGGAAAAGTACTTTTGAATTTAAAAACTTTTTATAAATATAAAAGCGTGGATTTAATTAGAGCAAAACGTTCAAATGTATAAAACTTACGTGGGATTTCTAGAAAATAATGAATTTATGCAAAGAAAGTTTAAAAATCGTTTTTTTTTTTATTAAATTAACTTTTTATTTAAGAAATTTCTTTAAAAAAATTTTAGAACAAAATTAGGGATGCCATTTTTAAGTATTTAATAATATAGATTGTAGGAATAATTTCAAAAACTAACCATTCACTCGCTTTCAAATTAATCGTTTACCCGTTTTCAAGATATTGAATCTTCAGATAAAGATTTTAATATTTAAAAAAAAAATAAAAACTAATTTTTCGAAAAAAACATTATAAGCAAAGTAGTTTTGTTATATTTGATCATGTATTAAATCTTAATATCAAATGTACTTATTTGAGCCTTAATGATTTTCCAATCTGTGATACCAATAAGTGATACTAGTTTTCAATTTTTATTGTTTCCAATAGTGTTAATGTAAATGTTAATTTATTTAATTATTTAATTGTTAAATTATTTATTTATTAAAAAGATTTAACGTAAATTTAAAAATTTCTATCAAACAAAATGTAAAGCATCAATTACCATAACTGAAATAAATAAAAATAAAAAAACCCTGAAGAAGCCGGAAAAAAGCCAACACAACGTAGGGTAACAGAAGATGAATTAGTCTTTTGTTAATTGGCTCCATTTCAACGATCATTAAAACCCAAATAAGTACATATAAAACAATATTTTTCAAATTTAAAGAATTTCTTGTGTAAACGTTTTGGGAGAGCTATTAATGAGAAAGTCGGAAATAAAAAAAAAACAGTTTTATAGCAGGTACCATTAATAATAATAAAACCAATGTAAATTTATTTTAAATCTTCCTTAATCCCAATTAGGGAAAATCTATTCGAGCTGTAACGAGGTTTTAAGAAGTGAGTTTTCGATAAACCAATGATATTGAGGAAAATCGGAAAAGGTTAAAAAAAACAACTAGAAAGACATTTGACGATCATATTCGACGAACCAAATGTTTGCATGACCAACGATTTTGGCAAGAAATTTTAGAATGTCCCAAAAGTAATAAAAATGTTTGGTCATTATTAAATACTTTAAGAAACAACTACTTCATCTTCAATGACACTCCTTATGTTAGCTCACAAGAAAAAGCCAATTTGCTTGCAGCACAGTTTGCTGTCAATGCGACGCTTTCAGATAGTGTCATGACTCGTCCTCATCCTGAGAGCGTAAACGATTTTATTGGCCAAATCTTCGTTTGCACTCGTACAAATGCAAGAGTACTGAAAAATCTCGATATACTCGTATCTACACATATCCACTAGCGCGGATAGTATTCCTCCCATAGTTTGATAAGGTGTTCTTCAACACTGGCAGAGCTATTGCTTAAGCTTTATTCCATCTATCCTACTCTACAGGTCTCCTTCCGAGTGGATGGAAAACAGCATTTGTCCAGCCTGTCCCTAAAAAAGGTGAATCTTCTTCCCCTTCTTACCCACTCTCGTCCAATTGCACTTACGTCCCTTTTTTCAAGGTCATGAAAAACCTGATTAATTATCAGAATTATCTTGAAGAACGAAAGCTTCTCAATGACCAGAAGTATGGCTTTCTTAGCAAAAGGTTTTATGATCTGTTGGTGGGTGATCTGTTGGTATATCTCACGGAACGGTGGCATAAATCTTTACATGTTTTTGGAGAACATTAGATTATTTCACTTGATATTTTAGAAGCATTTGATGAAGTTTGGTATTGATGAAACTCTTCTTCCATGGATTAGAAACTACCTTATACAAACTGCATTGCAAGTTGTGTTGGACGGTTTTAAGTAAAATAAATTCTGGTGTGCCACAGGGCTCTGTTCTGTCTTCGACTCTCTTTCTTATATTCACCAATGATCTTTTGTCTGAAACTTCTAATCCATTAAATTGTTTTGCTGATAACAGTGTTCTCAGCTTCTCATATTCGTTTTAAAGTGCATTTCATTTTCCTGCGAATGTGTATCTAGAACGGTAGCGTATGATAAGCTCAATAAATTCTGATCTCGATAGCATTGTCAAATGGTGAACCATAAGTCACATATAATTTAAAACTGCAAAAACTTAATACTGTCTTCTGTCGTTACCCACCCTCCATTGCCTCCATAAGCGGCAATTGCACTGAGGAAACTGAACAACCGAACAGCTCTCAGATCTCAGTGCAGTGCATAACAGACCATCTTGTGTGAAATGACCACATATTCTACGCCGCGCCGCGCCGACGGAAACGCTGCTTAGTGCTTAGATTTCCTTCGACGATGCAAGAAATTTGTCATCCTTCTGATCTGGATGTAATATTTAACCTTCCGACCACAACAGGGGTGCTATAGCACCCCAGGCATTTTTATTTTAACTGTAATTTTGATTTTTCTTTATTACTCTTTCTGTCGTTCTATGTATTTGTCGTTTAATATCTCAGGTGTCATTTGCTGATGAGTAGTCCCCGTGATAGGTTATATTTTTTGAATGCGAAGGCAAAAGGTATGCATTGGGGTTGTATATCACCCCATGTTGTGTTCCATGTATGTGAAAAGCTGAAGGAATAAAGGGGGTTGTAGGACACCCCATGGAGTCCAATGAAGGTGAGCCCCTTCCGAAACAGCAGAAGCAATCGCTATGTGCAATTTGTCCAAGGAAACAAGACCGGAAAAGCAAGATAACGTGTCTTAAATGCAAATGTCTTGTATGCCCTGAACACAGAAAAGAGTTATGCTAAAATTGTACTTAACTTATTATTTCTTTGTAAATATATACATATATATTTATTTATTAATGAATTAAGTTTTTTTCTATTTTTGATAAAGTATATGAATTGTTGTGTTTGAATAAAAATTTTATTTTGTCTTCGAAAGTATTTTTTTTTAATTTATTCCTGGCTGGGGTGTTCTGCCACCCCTGTTGTGGTGTATGTATATTTTAAATGTGTTGTGATCGGAAGGTTAAGGCCTAGTCTCTTGGATATAACATAAAAAAGAGCTCTAAAAATGATAGGTGATGCACCGCCATATTGTTTCTTATCTTTCATTATATTACCGTTATTTTTATATACAGTGTTCTTGTGAAGTAACCAGTTAGGCCCCAGACATAGCTTTCATTGAAATGCATCATTGGAACAGATCAGTTTAATGCTGACTTCATTTTTTTGACAAGCCAGTTATAGCAATCATTGAAAAAAATTAGTTTCAGTAAAAGATCCTGTCAGTGGCTGATTACAACGAATTCTATGCACTTGAGGTTAGAGTTGATCATTGAAAGGAAAACTGACATTTGAGAATAGAAAGAGAATCGAACACATTCAGTGGAACAATTGTCTTCCATATTAAAGAAACGAAAATAAGCTGTTCATTAAAATTGATTTCTATCAGTGAAATAATAAAAGTGGATTTAAAAGAAAGTTTAAATCAGAATTTTGTATTTTATAGAGTAAAAAAATTATACTACTCATTACCTTCATTTTGGTATCAATTAAAGCCATTGGGGCAAAATTTTAAACAACCTATTACTAAGGGCTTAGCAATTTACTAGTTAGCAATTTGTTAAACTTTTAGTAAAGTTAAGGCTTAAAATTTTGAATAAAATAGAAAGCATAATATTTTATTAGTTAGATACAAATTTAGCAAACTCTGGCTTGAATATCATGGCATAATAGAAAACTCAATTCCAAAGCTAGTAGGTATAAATGCTCGACGAGAAATATAAAATATAAAAGAATTTTTGATTGATTTCCGGATTGCTCTAACAATATACTAATTTTTTGTTTTCTAAAATAAACACGAACTTGCTCTTATGTAAAAGAATGTTATTAGAGAAAAACTATTCATAAGCATAAAATTCATTTTTTTAATGACTAAACAACTCCATTAGTAAATAGAGTCAAAATCAGGATGCCATGTAATTCAATCATATTTTAGTCTATGCCAGAAGAAAAATTATAAGTCGATGTAGTTGTTTTAAAAAAATAAGCTTTTATATACAAAATTCTTAAAAAAATTTTGAGAAAAAAATTTGGTACGCCAACTTCAATTTATTATTACAGTTCGAATAAAAAATAAATTTCCAAAAAAAAATATTGAGCGGTTTTTGAGATATCGAATTTTCCAAAAACAAAAAATAAATTTTTTTAGTTCAAAAATTCAAAAAATATTTTTTTTTAAGTTTTGAAATGTAATGTTTTTTAAACTTTTTGAAAGTTTTTCTATAAAAAAAATTCATTAAAAACCGCTATGCCAATAATGAGAAATTCAAAATTCGAAAAAATGGTTATATGGTGGGTACAGTCAGTAATATCTTAATTTCAATTTTTTTTTATTTAATTATAGATCGTAAAAATTGAACGAAAGAAAATAAATTTTATCAAAATTTTCGGAGCCGTGTTCGAGAAAAATACGATTTTCGAAAAGCATTTTTTAACATTTGTATGGTGGGTACTGTTATTTTTAGGTAAAATAATTTATTTTTCACATCCTGTAGATTATATTAAAAAAAATTATTTACCAAGTTTAAAAAAAAATCGAGAATGGGATTTTCGAAATATTGAGTTTTGAAAAAAAAATTAATTTTTTTTTTAAATCCAAAACAATTTTTTTTGTAGAAAATTTGAATACACAATACCATTCAAACTTTTGGGGAGCTTTTAGCGTAAAAAAAGATCAAAATCAGTTGTACGGGGTTGAGTAAATCAAGAACAAAAGAAATGGTTCCAAGGGGGGTACCAGAAATAACCAAATTTTGAATTTTTTTCTTAACAACTGCCTAGATTTAACTAAATGAAATTTATCGATTTAAAAAAAAAAAAACCTGTGGGACAGTTTTGGAGAAAAAAAAATATTTATAAAATTAAAAAAAAAAATCGTATTGTCGGTATCGTTATTTTTAGTCTTAAAAAAGAAAAAACGTGGGAGGGGGGAATTTAAGAACGATATCCACCAAGTTTCACGAAAATCGGCCAAGCCGTTTAGGCTATAGTCGAACAGACACAGACAGAATTTCGAGACCCACTTTTTTCGTCTTCGCTATCTTCGTAACTTTTTAACACTTTTCAAATAAGCGAATCGCGCCCTTAAAGACCAACTTTAATCGGCTGTCTAACCTTCACTAATAGACTTAAATAACTAAAATCACACTCCTCATATCAGATTAACAGTTAAGTTTAAGACAGCAAAGTTTATTATCCCGTTGCTTTAATGCTGTAATCGCCATGTATTGAGAGGTCCCACTGTACGTCGGACTGTGCATCTACTTAATTCATATACATAAAGCTAAGCTCAGATTAAACGAGAGGATCAAATTACTAAAATTTGAAGTGCCCACAAAGATTTAATTAAAATTTTCCCAAAAACAGTTCTGCCGATTTTGGTTAATTTTGTTCCTATTCAATCTAAGATTATAACAATGAAAATGTGTTCAATTTTCTTTTGCAATCAAAATTTCACTAACCAAAAGTACTTATTTAACTTTTTTTAAGAAGGTTATCATATCTTCAAGACATGCAATAAATAATTGAAAAAGTAAGCAATTTGTATCAACGTAAAACATACGTACAGTACTTGGTATTTTACCTTATAAATATATCTCCAACTTAAACGCTAAGCCTTGAATACGAAGAAAATGGATATCCTCAAACCACAGACAGATTCATCAATAAATATGCATTTGTTCTTTCCTTAATTCATTGAAACTCATTAAGTTCCAAATGAGTACATTTATATCCTGGCATAATGAGATCGATTTAAAATCCCGACGACAGTCTCCGTCGAAGAGGATCAGCAATTGCAAATGAGCCCTTGCACACAGTTTTTATGTACATCAAATAGCCATACTGCACCATTGCGCCAATTTCAATAAAGAACTCTTCTGAGTGCGGCACCAATATGGATGGAGGACATTCGCGCTTTGTCGGCCGATATCAAAAGGATCCGCTGTTATAATTTTTAATCGATTAGTTTCACATGGATATTGCCAAAGCCAAAAATCGAAAACATAAACCGCCTGAATCGGAGCGAATGAAACAACTACGTTAAGCCGAACAAAATAAAAACTGAAGAATACCCCATCAGTTCTCCTGAAACACAAGCATGCGCAGAAGTTATGAAAAATTAATAATAATGTCGAATCAATCGACTCCGATGAATTTGAATCCATTGCTTCGTTTTTGAGATCTCGCGACGACGACTGGTGGTACATTCAGCATCTTTAAAAGAGGATAATACAAAAGTCTCGAAGATGCAGAAGTGTGGTGTAATCAATTTTGAAGCAGTAATGTAAAGGAGGAGCGAGCAACGCGCGCGCTCACTCCACTCATTCATTTAGAGCTTGAAGGCATTTGCATTCTATTAGAGAAGACTTAAGGATCCTAGAAAACCCATCAACCAGAGTGGGTCCTAGGAAGTTGTAGAGATTTAAGAAAATAGGCGCCAATAGACGATATTCAAGTTCATATAAATGTTAAAATTCTAAAAACCCTACAAGCTGAGACTACACTGACAAATCTGCAAGTATTTAGTAATTTAAGTTAAGCTTATATCAGTGGATTGAGTCTTAGCTCAACTTTTTTGGGTTCATACTTACTTTTGCATCTTACCATAAACTCAAAAGTGTATGTGCAAATTTACTTTGTAAGAAACACAATTAACTTAAGACAAAGTAAGAGACCATGTTTGAGTTTAGAATTGAGAAAGTTTACCAAGCAGCGTTTAACCTTTGACAAGTTAAAACCTCGAATAGAAATTTGGCAGAAAAATGACAAAATTTAACATTTCACAAGCAAAGAAGCCAACTCCAATTTTCTTGTTTACATTTTTATTTCCTTGTGCCCTGTGCCAGTTTTGAGGTTTGAACTTGACATTTTCTGAAACATAAAAAGAGCTTATGTACCTATGTATATATATTTTAAAAATTAAGTTTGCGGACTAGTCATAACTATGGGACACATAAGGCTGTGGTTACAATGGATGCGTAGTCTAAGATCTGATCAACAATAATTGTTCTGACGTATTTTTATAATTGGTTTTCAGAATTATTGGTATTCTCAAAAATAATATTGGCGCAAAACTTTAAAAACCTTTCACTGAATAATTAACTTATGAGCAGTTTACTAACTTTTTCATAATCTTAAACATTTTCTAACTAGTATCGTGCTAGGGATATTTTTGCAATAAATTCCTTCCACACTTGAAAATAATTTATCGGTGGAAATCATCAAAAGACACTTGGTAATATTCGGCACCAAGTACCACCGGGATCAGAACCAATCTATGAAAGATCGATACATGATTTTTCTTTCTTATTTTAAAATCACTTTGGTGGAAGTTTAAACTTTTAATACTTTCCCATAGCTTTTAGACCATCAGAATTTATGAGTTTTGGTTCTTCTAAGTCTCCGAACATTGTCTCTTACATTTAAGATGGTTTCCATTTTTGAGTTGGTATGACCTTGCAGTGTGTGATACAGCGTGTTTTTTAACCACTTCTGAGACCATTTCTATTTGAAGGTCACGATAGGATTTTGTTTTGGAAATTATATTAGCTTAATTCAATCTCTCTTAAGACTAACATACAATTCTTAAATCTAAGCTTAAGTCTAAAAAATGAAGAGTTTAAGATGGATGGAAATTAAGGTTAAAATCTAGGAAAACTAGAATGACTCTAGTCATTTGGTGAAAGTCGAATAAATTGAGCATACTATTTGTCATACGCAGCATACGTTTCAAAGGTTCATTACTTCCATAACTTGTACGGTGAAAGTTAATTTTAAAGAGTGGTTTTAGTGACATAGGGCTCCTTAGACCATCAATTAATCAGTCTTAGACGTATCAATGTGAGAGCGAAAGTGTACTATCGTAGATAACTCCAAGATCACAAAGAGAATCAGCTTATATTACTTGTTCTTTGTTGATAAGATAAATAATTCTAGGGCCCGATGTTTACGGGACTAGGTTATAGCTTGGCTTTTGTTAATATTAAGCACAAGAAATTTTTTTTGACACCAAACTGAGAAGCAGGACTGAAGCGGAGGGTGACGAAATGGACCTTTAGATTTTTTATCATCAGCATAGATTAAAATTAAAGAATTTTTATTGATAAAGTTTACGTCATTTATAGTAAAAATGAATGGACACCAGAAGTCGCATTCAAAGGGTCACATAATGACGACTTAAAAAGAACTTTTACACTGTCGGTATTTTAGATAAGAATAGATCCATTGAATTATATTCGGTTGAAATCCAAGAGCTTTAAGTTTGAATAGGATCAATGCATGGGAGATTTTGTCGAAGGCTTGGAAGCAACTCCCTCTAACTCTTGCCTAGTTGGGCTGACTCCTCCTCGACTGTCCTTCTCCATGAGCTTCTCGGTCGTCCAGCTCTTCTTCCTTCTTGAGTGAGCGGATTCCACTTCATTGCATGCGCCGCAATACAGTTGTCGCCTTTTCGAAGCGTGATGTGTCCGATCCACTGCCACTCTCGAAGTTGTATAATAGAGTCAATAGGTTCCTGACCCGGTTTCCTAAGGAGCTCTTCGTTTGATATACGATTGGGCCAGAAAATCCTAAGGATGTTTCGTAGACATCTATTAATGAACGTTTGCAGCTTCTTAGTGACACCTACTGTTACTTTCCAAGTGCTGCAACCTTAAAGTAACACGGATTCGACGTTGGATCGAAACAGCCGTAGCTTGGTTCTTAAGCTTAGAGAGTTATTCCTCCATATATTTCTAAGCATACCGAAAGCAGCCTTTGCCTTACCGACTCGACTGCTGATGTCCTGTTCGGTGCCACAAAGTCTATTAAAATGGTGGAGGTTGATCTACCTCTCAGGAATACATATTGGTTAGGAGAGAAGATTTGCCCATAGCTGGATACGATAGGTACGTCAAAATGGATTTCAGCACTTGCTTGCATAACATTATTTTGTTCTGGATTAATAGGCCAGATTTCTGTCCTAGTAACCAGTACATTTTCTCTTCTTTAAGTCCAGTTCTTTTTGATGTGCTCTTTTTATTTTAGTTTTGCATTCAAAGTCATTCTAAGGTATTTGGCAGTATCAGCCTAAGGTACAGATTTACCGTTGATACAAATTTTGTAAGGCTTATATGCTGCGATTTTGTTTCGTTTAATTCGATACGCCATCGTTGAGTACAATCTCTAACTTCACTTCACTTCACTGTTTAATTTTTCTGTAGTCTTCGTAAAAGATTTATCAGGCACCAATATCGCAGTATCCGCAGCAAAGGTGAAATATCACTAGTATAATATAACAAATAGAAGCTTGGGCTTAGGACACTACCTTGGGGTACACCGACTTTAATTTTCCTTAGTTCCGAGTAATTTTGGTCGTACCATATTCTAAAGAGTCGGCTCGGAACGTAGTATTTCAGTATTCCGTTGTACTGTCTGGAAAGGTTGTACTCAAGTCCCAATTGCCACAACCTTATCAAGGGCTTGAGCAATTTCTAAGAATAGAGTTTTTCTTCAGCAACATCCGTAAAGCTAATGTACTTGCTCAATCGTGGAAGGTTTATTTCTAAATCCAAACTGATGGTTTGGTGTAAGTCTTCTTTCTTCTATTAGCCTTTTCAGGAGCAGTTTTTTGGTAACTTTTTCCATGATTGCTATAAGCGATATAGGCCTGTAAGATGTTACTTCTTTGGTGGCTTAACTTGCTTAGGTATAACAATGAGTTCTGCAATTTTCCAGTGATGTGGCATATATCTTAGCTTAACGCATGCGTTTATTATAAATTGTAGTTTTTGAAGACTATTGATGGTATTTCTTTCAAAATCTGATCAATATTTAGATCGTACTCTGGTCATGTTTTATTATATAGCTTATGTTGACACAGGATTCTTACTGCTTTGAGTGTGAAAATGAAAAATAAGTCATCTGTAGCTGTATTTCTTGAGAATAGCTTAAATACATTCGCAATATGTTCAGCGAAGATGTCAGCTTTACATTACATTACATTACATTTTACACTACTCCGTAGATAAATCTACGAAGTAGAGACACTGAAAAGCACTGGCAACTGAGGCCATCGGCTTTAGACAGTACAACAGAGAGAGACACACAGAAAGAAAGAACAACAGAAGAAACACATGTCAACAGCACACGGTTGGTATTTGAACGGTCCCCCATCCAAGTACTAAACGCGCGCAATGATGCTTGATTTCGCTGATCGATGGGAAGCGATGCTTTCATCAAAGCCAAGGCCGTTGACTGTCAGCTTTCTATTTTGGGTTTGAAAACTAATTTCCATCTTGAGATTTTATTGACGATTTTTTTAGGCGCTTGGTTGCTTTCCATAAAGAGTATTCGGTAGAAGAATCCGTCGTCAAACTTTTTAGGAATCTATCAACTGAATCATTTTAGAATTCACTGATTCTTTTTTTTTAGTTTATTGCTAAGACGGTTGAATACTGCCTCATTCCCTGGAAATCTTGTAGTTTGCCGTTTTTTTCGAGCTCTTCTTTGTTCCAATATCATTGCTCATATTTCGACAGGATATTTTATTTTTATTTCTCTGCGTATTGAAAAGTTGAAGTACTTTCTTCTGCAGCTTGTTGCAAATTAGCAATGAATTGATTTACTTCGTGGTCAAGTTGTTCAATTTCTGAGGTTTATAAAACTTTCAAGGTGATCTCTGAATTTGTTCCTAAGACAATGACAATAAATAAATATATAAATAAATAAATAAGAGGTCATTACGGCTCGTAGAGATCCTAAGCCTAGTGACTTAAAACTCTCAACCACCTGAGTGCGTTACACCAGGAGTGGAGGGGACCTACAGTTTTCTTCCGACTCCCAACTGCAACTCTTTTAATGACAAGAAACACTATTAGAAGATTTGTCAATTCCCAGTATAAAGCACCAAACTCCAGAAAATTTTATTTGCAGTGGCAGAGAATCGAAGCCAGGACCTTCTGCATACAGTCCAACGCACTTACCATTATACCAAGGGATACTACGATTAAGACAATGACAGTTCATGCAAAAAGACTAAGCATGGACATATTTTGAGATCTGCAAATGTGAAGGAGTAATATGAAGACTAAATAGATGTTCGAAGATTTGAACTTTAATAAAATCTTAGAAATAGCATGTAGATTCGATAAAAATTTGCGAAATTCTCGTTTCTTCTCAAAATTGGAGTGCTCTGAAAACATTCAAAACAAATTTAGTACATTTGTGAATAACTGTTATTTCATTTCTTCCACTCATAAATTTAACTTCATAACGCGGTTAAGAGAGTTGACACATCAAAACCTACCGACAAGTAAGTATAGCAAAGGAGGGCTTACAAAAATCTATCAAAACGAACAAAAAATATTCTTGGTCATTTTTCAACGACAAGAATTATTGGAGAGAGTCGAATGATTTTCTGCCAATTCTTCGAAAAGGTCAATTCTCTCTTGAAACCTAAAACTGCAGTTTAAATAGTCGGATCAGATAAGATGCGAAGACAAAATCAATTTGTATTTTTAACTTAAAAATTGATGAAAAACTTTAGTATTTTAAAAAACAAAACATTTTCAAGAGTTGTTTACAAAACTCTGCTTCGAAATAATGTTAGCGGGTAAACACAAACAGTATGTTAAACGATTAAAGAATTCGAGCTTAACTTAAGGTTTTACAAACTAAAAAAAAAAACACGCCACTTATATCCCAGATTTTTAGCCATGAGTCATGAACTTTTTAGTTATAAGTAATCGTAAAGTTGAAGAGATGTAAGGTAAAGGTGGTTCCATAAGCGAAATCTAGTGTTGGGAAAATTTCTTCACATGATACACGTTACGACTTTGAGAAAATTTAGTTACTGGGAAACGTGACTAGGAGTGAACCAAAGCTGAATTTAATTGCTTCTATTTACTACCATTACTAAGATCAAACCCTTCAATCTAGAATAACTGAGCTACCAAACACTTTCACTCATCGAAGGAAAACATAGCTTTCTAAGATTGTAGCAAAAAACGAGGTCTTCAGTTGAAGAATATATTGTGGGGGTACATACTCAGCCATATGTTACGACCAATCATTGATTATTTGGTGGTCTGCACTTAACATATGTGTACTCATATATACTTATACAATACGGATTAACCAATGTATGAAAGAACAGATGGTTTTGGCACCCCATGAGGACTTAGAGAACTTAAGCGTTTTCCAAAAACTTTTTTTACATGATTTACATAAGTTTGAAATATTTAATATCTTTCAATGCGACTGGAATAATTGAACTTTTGGGTTTGCCAAACTCTATCGGCAGATAAAATTCAACAAGTTTGATATAATTTTGATACCTACTGACTATTAAACTCCTAATGTTAGCCTCAGTAAAAATGGTTAAGTTAAACTTCTATTCTGAAACGCCTGGGAAGATGTCCTCGTGACTTCTGCAAAACTATTTTTACTGGTGGGTCAAAGATGAAGTGTTGTTTTAATTTAGGAACATATCCAAACCTTTACAGAAACCTAGATTTGGTAGCAGAATTACTGGAAATCAAGCAAGCATTCAAGATACTCAGATTAGGCTTAAACCACAACCGAAATACCGTTATTTTGACAAACATTCAAAAAAGCTATAAGAACATTGTGATATGATCTCGCAAGCATGAATAAACATTTCAAGCTAACTAACGGGTGATTTTTTTGAGGTTAGGATTTTCATGCATTAGTATTTGACAGATCACGCGGGATTTCAGACATGGTGTCAAAGAGAAAGATGCTCAGTATGCTTTGACATTTCATCATGAATAGACTTACTAACGAGCAACGCTTGCAAATCATTGAATTTTATTACCAAAATCAGTGTTCGGTTCGAAATGTGTTTCGCGCTTTACGTCCGATTTATGGTCTACATAATCGACCAAGTGAGCAAACAATTAATGCGATTGTGACCAAGTTTCGCACTCAGTTTACTTTATTGGACATTAAACCAACCACACGAATGCGTACAGTGCGTACAGAAGAGAATATTGCGTCTGTTTCTGAGAGTGTTGCTGAAGACCGTGAAATGTCGATTCGTCGCCGTTCGCAGCAATTGGGTTTGTGTTATTCGACCACATGGAAGATTTTACGCAAAGATCTTGGTGTAAAACCGTATAAAATACAGCTCGTGCAAGAACTGAAGCCGAACGATCTGCCACAACGTCGAATTTTCAGTGAATGGGCCCTAGAAAAGTTGGCAGAATATCCGCTTTTTTATCGACAAATTTTGTTCAGCGATGAGGCTCATTTCTGGTTGAATGGCTACGTAAATAAGCAAAATTGCCGCATTTGGAGTGAAGAGCAACCAGAAGCCGTTCAAGAACTGCCCATGCATCCCGAAAAATGCACTGTTTGGTGTGGTTTGTACGCTGGTGGAATCATTGGACCGTATTTTTTCAAAGATGCTGTTGGACGCAACGTTACGGTGAATGGCGATCGCTATCGTTCAATGCTAACAAACTTTTTGTTGCCAAAAATGGAAGAACTGAACTTGGTTGACATGTGGTTTCAACGAGATGGCGCTACATGCCACACAGCTCGCGATTCTATGGCCATTTTGAGGGAAAACTTCGGAGAACAATTCATCTCAAGGAATGGACCGGTAAGTTGGCCACCAAGATCATGCGATTTGACGCCTTTAGACAATTTTTTGTGGGGCTACGTCAAGTCTAAAGTCTACACAAATAAGCCAGCAACTATTCCAGCTTTGGAAGACAACATTTCCGAAGAAATTCGGGCTATTCCGGCCGAAATGCTCGAAAAAGTTACCCAAAATTGGACTTTCCAAATGGACCACCTAAGACGCAGCCGCGGTCAACATTTAAATGAAATTATCTTCAAAAAGTAAATGTCATGGACCAATCTAACGTTTCAAATAAAGAATCGATGAGATTTTGCAAATTTTATGCGTTTTTTTTTTTAAAAAAGTTCTCAAGCTCTTAAAAAATCACCCGTTACTATTTTGAGTTCTTGGTTACCAGGAGTGTTATTAAGAATAGTGATTGAGTAGACAAACTATCCACACAAAAATCAGACATTCATAGCTCACTTGTCGAAAGAGTCTTGATTTCCTTTGGAGTTACGAATGGAAAAATATTTTCAATTTTTCATACCGAAATTAGTCGTAGGTATAACAGTCTACCACTATTACTATACCAAGAAAGATTTGAGCAATTCTTAATAAACCCCGAACAACTGACCTGTATTTTTCGGAACGGGCCAGACATAGCCAGGATTGTTGCAACTTTCACAGAGCATTGACCAATAGTTGTAGTTGTAACCAAAAAGAAAACGTTTTTTATTTCCTGTGTAAATGTTCTACTCTATCCATAATGACATCCCAATTATTTGGTTAGCCAGTTTTTTTCGGAAACTTATGAATAGGGTTTTTCAATAGACTTTGAAGAACTGTGTGCAAGAGTACTAAGAATTTTTGAATGGATCGTTCAATGCACAGTTGCCAGAAAGTATATGGTTTTCAAAGTGCGGATAGCGACCCAACTGTGTGGGCATCCCAAGAGCCACCCCACCTTTTAATAATTCTCCAATACCTACACTTTATCACTATACACTTTATCACTATATCAGTCCAAAAAAGATTTAAGCTCTCCTAAGTAGATGGCTAAGTCCATTGAAGACCTAAGGTCTTGCGGCGAAAGTAAACTGAAATATCGCCAACCAATAAACTGCTTAAATTGGCGAACTCTGAGTGTGGAGGTTGATCCACAAGAAGGCAGTTTAAAATCTTGAATAAAATGCAAACAACATATTTAAGATAAACATTGGTACGCAAATTTTAACATTATGGAACAAATAAAAATTATTTAATTGAATTTTTGTTTAAGCACACTATGACTACGACGCAATATTTGTAAAAAGACTGAAAGCATTGAGAAAACGGGCCAAAACTTTAGGCGGTTCTTCCTTGTTATGAAACGAATGATTGATTATATCGTCTTTGACAAAAAAAGAACTAAGTTTTTATCTAGCCTAACTTATGGTGTGCTAAAATCAGTTGTTATTGGACAACTACAAATTTTATACAAAAAACTATCATGATCATGTACATATGTACATAATTAAATTTTGAACAACTTTTGTAAAGTGAATTTGTAGTCAAAACTGGAGACTAAGACTCCTTAAAAAAAAAATTTACCGACATTCCAGCTGAACTTAACCTAGATTAAATACTGATTTTTGTAAACTGCAGGCCGACCCTGAATAAGCCACAAGAAACTGCCCTTCTGTCCCGCAATGTGTGTTCGTCTATTTCATAGTGCAATATTGATTGTCCTTTTAGTGTTGGGATTGTAATTGTGCTGGACAAATGTCGAAGACGACGATCTTTTCATTTTCAACCAGGCTGCTTAGCCTTTTCGTCGTGTATTGCTGTACAAAAGTTCGTAAAAGGAGAGCCTACATTATGCCGGTTTCTATGTTAAACAACTATGACTATTGGCCGTCGGCTAAGTGCTTAATGTCAATCATAATGTCCACGCATTTAATTCGATCCCTGTCCCCAAATAATTGCTCGGCCATTTCATTCTGTCTTGAGGCGTTAGTTCTCAAATGACGTTCCACCCGGGAATCCATCCATAAGGCACCTTGGATGTGCACCATCTCACTTTATTCGAATATGCCTGGTGAATGGCGCGTTGAAAGATGCCCTCGAGTCTTAGTGGTAAAAAGAAGGCACCCTCCTGCGAGTGACCGCTTTTAAATGAGAATGTTTTCACGATACAGTTCGCGTGGCATGGCGAACTTTCCCCCTGCGTCATCGACTTATAGGACATAGATTGAGTTTTGTTTTTTATTTTAAAAGTAATGTAAAAGATACAAAAAAGTTTCAACTCCGTATCTTGCCGTTGCAGCTTCATAAAGCTTATGATTATTTACTTTGCTATTTCGACGGTGTCGTTGTATTTCTGTTGTAAATACTATTGCTATTTTGTGAACTCAATTGCAGGGCATAGATAAATTAATTCTACGACTATCTGTCGTTTGTTTTGCAATTCTAATTGAACGTTTTCACAAAGGTAGTATATTTATATATCTGAAAGCCGGGGGCTATTAATATTCAATGTCGTTTATTTTCAGATTGACACCGACTGAGATATAATATCTCGCATGTGATTGTATACTTTTGTTCCAATACGAGGGGTGGGTGGTTCATTATTGTTATTAGGAGCAAAACAAAAGATCAAGAGAAAATGCTAGGGTGCACTTAGACAAAAACACGGAGTAAAAATATGACGTTTGCTTACTAAAATTATAATAAGATGTGAGATAAAAATGGAGAGATAAATTTTAAAAATATTATTGGTGTAATTTTGTAGAATTAAATGCAAGAAGGCATTTGAAGACCAGTTATCGGGATGTCATGATTGTGGCAAAATTCAACTACTTTGAAAATGTAAATTGATCAAGTAAATCTCCAAGAGTATTGATCTTTCGTTTTATTGTACTAAGAAATTCTATTGCCAATTTATTACAGTACTTGCGGAACTCTGTAATAGATGTACTAATTTATTTTATTTATTTATTTATTTAAACAAACTTAGTATGACATAATGCTTCAAGATTTAATATCTTATGATAAAGCATAAGAAGAGAAATTTACAAAAAAAAAAATGTTTTACAGTATTTTAATTCAAATTGAAAGAGTGAGAAAACATTATTTTATTTAAGATATTAAAAATAAATGCATTAATAAACTTACAACATATATTATTTAATTCAAAATAGTAATTCGCAATCAATTCAGCAATAAAAAGAAAAAGGAAATAAAAGATATTAATTGGCTTCAACTGTTGTAGGAAAAATGTGCAAGTAATCCTCTCTGCAACTCAGTGGGTGTTCGTGACCTCTGCAACTCAACCTGAAGAGTATTCCACAGTTTAATTGCTGCCACGAAAAATGATGGCTCAGCAATGGTGTGCGTGACCCTAGGCAATATAAGGCGTACACCTCTAGGAGATTAGGAAAATCGAAGCATTTCGTTCAGGTAAACAGGACATTTATTTTGTATGATAAAATGAAGCTTCATCATAATACGCAACTGAAAATAGTCATTAAGACAAATTCCGAAGATAGTTGACTTAAGGTGAGAAACACTGGTGTGTCTTGGAATATTGTAAATGAAGCGTAAACAATCATTGAATGCTACGTTTATTTTGCGTTTACAGTCGTAGTCCAAGGTTGGACATACGGAACAGTTGTATAAGAAAAATGATATATTGAGGCTTTTAACTAAACGCAATTTCATGTAAGGACATCATCTGCGTACATTTGAATATTACTTGATTCTATATTATCAGGCAGATCATTTATAAACAGTGTGAACAAAAGCGGACCTAAAACAGAGCCTTGTGGGACTCTTTGGTTTATAGTAAGTGGTCTTGAAACACCACCCAAGAAACATTTTAAGCTGTATTAATGCTTGAAAAGCGCTTTCAGAGCTAATTTTAGAGCTCGTTTATCCAAAAACACGCTCTAGATGCGTCTTTAGAGTAAACATGGAGCCCACTTCCAGCTAATTCATTGAGTTTGAGAGCACTTTTTAGCTCCTTAATAGTGCTTGTAAGTATGTTTTGTCAGCTGAAAGCTTTATTATATGAGGAAATCCAGCGTACTTTAGGATTTTATGTCACTGGCAGATATAAAAATATAGTTCATTAAAATAGTTGTTATTGGTGTAATTTTTTAAATAGGACAATAGAAAGATGATCTTATGTATATTTCAACACAAAATGTTTTAATTTTGAATATATACAGCTATTTTATTACGTGAAAACAACGAAATTTAATAATTTAATTTGTCCCTTTCAATGTTTTTTTATTTCAAAACTTTGTAACTTTTTGGTGCAATGTTTGATCCACCTGAAAGTTGAAATTATTATTGTAGTTACTTCACTAAGTATAATCTATGTTGATATTTCGGTGTACCACTAATAATATTGAAATGATGAACTAAGAAAAACACGTCCCTCGCTCTTTTTGAAAATTAGATCGTTACACTTTTCTTTTCATAAATTTTTGATGCATTTATATATCGTAATAAAAATTTTTGTGTATATTCTATATAAAAAAACGAAAAAATTCAGCCCAGAAAAGTTAATGTGCCTCAAAAATTTACAAACTTATATTTTTCATTTTAGATGTAGAAAATTAAAGAGCGCACTCAAAAAAAGCTTAGAAATGCCTAGAAACCTGAAGTTATCCAGAGAGTGAGTGCTGAAAAAGTAACTGTATTAAGTATCATTTTTTATTCCACTTAATAGATTATTTAAAATGAATTTTTATTTTAAACGAAAATTGATAAAAAATTTGAACTTATTTCATGTACGTTTCTCGGACTTTTATTTTATTATTTTATAATTTCAAACACTAAATTGATGTATAAGTTATGAAATAAGGGCATATAGCAAAAAGTAAGTGATAGTTTAAATAAAAAAAAAATAACTTTAACATACAAAATAGTGAACAGTTCCGAAAAAAAAATGGTCGATGAACTTATCGTAATCGTAGGTTTTTTACCGTAGGGTGGTGGACCAATTCTAACTTGAAATTCAAATTCAGCGCGTCAAAATACGTAAGGATATGTAGGTTCGGTTTTTGAAATTAACTACTTTTTTTTTTTTGTGCACCTGTGTAGAAACTCGACATATTTTTATCAATTAATTTTTGATGCATTGACGAATTTTAGTAACGCGACTTGATTTACATTTCTGACGTTACTTTGATTATAAAAACATCAACTGTTTTGGTGTGCTAATGATTTGAATTTTGTTTTGTTTTTAAACGAAAATCTTAAGGTACGCTGGATTTCCTCATAAACTCTAAAACTGCCATAGAGCCGCGTGCTTTTACGTGGAGTTATAAACTATATTTTCTATTAGTATTAGCAAACACAAATTATTCTATTGAACACGAAGAGAAATTATTATTTGTATTGGTAAATCATCTTAGCATCAAAATTTATTTAGATAGAATAATGCCTAAGGGTAATAATTAAAAGCCATAATACGTACAATGTGGGGTGATTTCTAAGTGCGATTTCATTTTTATCAGAAATGTTGATATTGTACTTCGAAATATTATAACGGCCTTCTAAAATAATTTGTTTAAAGTGGATAGTAAATTTTTTTTTATTTTAATTTTAAACTTCAGAAAAACATATTTATTTTGCTCGTGCACTTTTTTGGATAAAGCTTCTGTGTTTTTCATGATTCTTTTCAAAATTTAGTTACCACATCACTGTAAATAGATTTCTTTTTCTTTTTAATAAAAATTCTAAGATATTCTCCATTTTCTTAAACATGCATGAATATATAGCTTGCAGCTCTTAAATAACACTTCAAAAAGTTCTTTTGCTGTGAAAGAGCTATTTTAAAGAGTTAAGTATAAAAATGCTTAGATGCTTTCCGACAGCTGATAAAAACATTATTATGGAGCACATTTATCGAACAGAAAGCTTTTAAACGTAACGAAGCTAAAGATTGTTAAGAAATTCCATTATATAGCTAGATTTTTATATTCGTTTACCAAGAGCTGCAAACTGCAATCTGTTTTGAAATAGAGCTAGAGCCTTGCATTTAACTCGCTCAGAGCAATTTAAGAACATTTAAATAACATATAGCTCCAACGATGTTACTTGGGCACTATCAGTTTTAACTGTTCGAATCCTCTCTTTGAGATAGGTCTGCAGTAAACGTAGCAGTACTTGAAAAGCTAAAGCTATTTCTCAATTTTGACATTGAATATTGAATGATCATTGAATATTGAATGATCAATACAATCAAACGCCTTTGAAAAGTCCAATAACAATAATACACCAAATTTGTCAAAATCTAGTTCTATTCGCAAGTCTGTTGTAACTTTGATGACTACTGATACTGATGGAAAATTAAAAACAAAATGTTTTTCAGTTTTCTAGTGTCTTTGAATAAGTAGAAAACAATTTTTAAAAAAGAATGGTTAAGATATCTTATTAACAAAAGTTCAGTTTATTTCCAAGTGTAATATGGAATATGTTCTGGATTATCATTTACCGACCTTTTGCAGTGCTGATTGAAATAAAATGCACGACTGGGTCGCACGAACTTGCTCCTATGTAATAGAATAGGAATTTTAAAAACGAATGTTATTAGAGAAAACTGTTTATAAGGATAAAATAATTTTTTAAATTCTTTTAGTAGTAAGAGACAAAAACAGAATGCTATGCAAATATGAATTTATGCAGGAATAAAAATTATATGTTCTTGTATTGGTTTCTTAAAAAAAAAGCTTTTATATACAAAATTTTTAAGAAAAAAATTTGGTATGCCAACTTTAAGTTTTAATTACTGTACGAATGAAAATTAAGTTTCCAAAAAAACTATTGCGACGTTTTTAAAATATCGAATTTTCCAAAAAAAAAATTAATTTTTTTCTTTTCAAAAATTCAAAAAATATTTTTTTTTTAAGTTTTGAAATGCAATGGTTTTTAGACTTTTCAAAAGCATCTCTACAAAAAATTTCATTAAAATCCGTCATGTCGGTAATGAGTAATTCAAAATTTAAATAAAATGCACGACTGGATCGCACGAACATGCTCTTATGTAAAAGTACTTTGGAATTTAATATACATTTTATAAATATAAAACATGGATTTAATGAGATAATAATGTTCAACTGCATAAAATTGCCGTCTGGTTTCCGGAAAAGTATGAATTTACGCAAATAAACCTTAAAAAATCGTTTTATTATTAAATACATTTTTTATATAAGAAATTTCTCTAAAATTTTTCAAGAAAAAAATGTGGGATGCAGATTTTAAGTATTTAATAATATTGGTTTTAGGAAATAATTTAAAAAAATAATCGTTCATAGATTTTGAAGATATTGATTTAATTTTTTTTTTTTTTTTTAAGAACCCAATAAATATTTTTTCGAATATTTGTATATACAATATTATTTTAAACTTAAGGGGACTCCTGTTAAAAATTTTGGGTTAAAATCCTTAGAGCCGTTAATGAGAAAGTCGAAAATCAAAAAAACGGTTCTATGGCAAATACCCCTAATAACATTTTGCCCCAAAATTTTTTTTTGACCAAAATGTAGTCCATGTCCATAATATCACACTTAATTTTTTTTTATCAAAATCGTTAGAGCCGTTTTCGAGATAAATAAGACTTTGCATTACGGGTGTATGGGGGGTACCGTTAGTTTTGGAGCTAAAAAAAAAAATTCAATTTCTCCTCTAGGGAATCACCGAAGACTCTTAACTACCGATATTGAAAGAAATAGGTCCAGTGGTTTAGGCTGTAGTGAGAGGTACAGACATACAGACACACCGAAACATGTTTTTTGTGTACTAAATTTTCCTTAAAATTTTTATAAAAAAAATTGATATGCAAATTGTTAGTACTTAATAAAATACATTTTAAAACGTAATTTAAAAATTTAATCGTGTATCGGTTTTCAAAATATTGAATTTTCAAAAAAAAAATGTATTATTTTTTTAAAAATCCAAAAACTATTTTTTCTAAAAAATTTTTAGTTTATATTTTTTAAAATGCAAAGGAGCTCCTGCATACAAATTTTGGTAAAAATCGTTAGATCCGTTGGTGAGAAAATCGAAAATCTAAAAAACCGTTCTATGACAGGTACCCCTAATAACATTTCCCCCCAAATTTTTTTTTAACCAAAATATAGTCCATGTCCATAATACCACATCTAATTTTTTTTATCAAAATCGTTAGAGCCGTTTTCGAGATAAATAAGACTTTGCATTACGGGTGTATGGGGGGTACCCTTAGTTTTGGAGCTAAAAAAAAAAATTCAATTTTTCCTCTAGGGAATTACCGAAGACCCTTAACTACCGAGTTTGAAGAAAATACCTCCGGTAGCTTAGGCTGTAGTTCGAGGTACAGACATACAGACATACAGACAGACAGACGGAATTGTCGGACCCACTTTTTTCGTCTTCGCTATCATCGTAATGTCAACTTTGATCAAAATCTCGAGTTCGATTTTTTTTCCAAATGCAGAACTTGCCCTATAGTACCTATATCGCAAGTAAAAATGGTTCTATGGTAGGTACAAGCTGTAATATCTTAATTAATTTTTTTTTTATTAAATTAAAGATCGTTAAAATTAATTGAAACAAAAAAATTTTTATCAAAATTCTAGGCTCCGTTTTCGAGAAAAATACGATTTTTGAAAGTCATTTTTTGACATTTGTATGGTGGATACCTTTATTTCTAGGTAAAATAAAACTTTTTTTCATACATCTTGTAGACTATGTTGATAAACTTTTATTTATCAAGTTTGAAAAAAATCTAATATAAGGTTTTCGAAATATTGAGTTTTGAAAAAAAAAATTTAAATTTTTTTTAAAAATCCAAAACAATTTTTTTTGAAAATTTGAATACATAATTCTATTTAAATTTTTGGAATGCTTTAGCACAAAAAAAATATCAAAATCCGTTGTACCGTTTTTGAGAAAATCGAAAACTAAAAAAATAGTTCTTTGGCGGGTACCCTCAATATCCATTTTTCGGAAAAATTTTTTCATTCAGTACCTAGCTTTAACTAAATAAAATTTTTTTTGTATCTTTTTTTTTCAAATCTGTCGTGCAGTTTTTGAAAAAAAAAATATTTACAAAATTTCGTAAAAAATTCGTATGGTAGGTACCGTTATTTTTGGTCTTAAAAAAAAAGAAAAAAACGTGTGGGGGGGGGGGTAAAATTAAAAATGATATCTACCAAGTTTGAAGAAAATCGGCCGAGCCGTTTAGGCTGTAGTCGAACAGACAGACAGATAGACAGAATTGCGAGATACACTTTTTTCTTCTTCGCTATCGTAATTTCAACTTTGATCAAAATCTCGTGTTCGATTTTTTTTACGAATGCATAATTTGCCTTATAGTACATATGAAAAGCAAGTCAAAATAATGTACAAAATAATGTACAAAGTGCCTTAGATGTAGAGAAAACAGCATTTGATATAGAGGGAGCCTTTGAGAACACATCCCACGAGACTGTAGAAATAGCTCTTGTAAGGAAATTCGTACCAATCACTATAACAAGATGGATAAAAGAAATGTTATGGCACAAGAGAACCGAATTATCAACAGCTAGGAAAACCCTAGAAATAGTCCAAAAGCTCACGTGTATTTGTATTAAGGGAGCAATGAGAACCTGCCCTACGCAGCTATGGAAGTTGTTGTCCATCTACCCTCTCTCCATGAGGCTATCGGAAGTGCGGCAATGAGTGCTATCATGAGATTATTAAAAGAAGGAACTGGGACAGACAAAATTATTGCACTCAAGGAAAGAGCCTTAGTTACCGGGTAGAGATGATATGATCACAAAATATAATTTCGAGAAAAACTTTTGGATAGAGTTAAGCAACAAAAAAAATTGTGTAGGAGAATAAATAAACCACACTCTCGAAACAAATACCATAAGTAGATCGAGAGCAAGCGAACTGACTGTTGCAGGAACATCACCAGAATCTTCCAAGCAGAGGTACATACCATAGGGAAATGCGTGGACCGAAATCTTGGAAGAAACTGTCGTTACCACTGAGTTATATATAAGACCTAATGCTTAATTTGTGTGGTAGTGCATAAACAGGTTAAACGAACTTACAAAACGGAACTGGGTCATATGTAATTCATTCATCGCCTTAAGCATAACGCTTTAACGTTTTTTTTTAGTTTCTTGAAACAAATTGTGTATTGTTGAAAAGGTTCAAACGATAATGTTTTTAAATATTTCGTACTGCAAAACTAAGATCGTCTAATATTCAGGCTGAGACAATAATTACAATGATCAGTATACGGAATGAATACGAATTGAAACTAGTTAGAGGGATGACAAATGTATCAGCATTATAACCTGCAGAAATTGAGTAAATTTTAAAAGATATTTTCGCTCAGTGTGGTTTATTGCTTGGCAATTAAACACATCAACCACGACGAACATTTATCTGATTGAATTGGCGATTTGATTTTGAGTTCGAATGTATATTTATTTATGTAACCGCACATAACAAATTCATTAACTATATTTATTGAGTGTTGAGTCAAGATATTTATGTGAATTTATTTACTAATTTAGTGTCTGGTGCTATTATGGGTATGAGTTCTTGTATCTATTGTTACAGCAATAGAAAATGGGGATCTATTGCTAATGCAATTGTTGTGTTTCAACATTTTTATTCTTGGGATCGAATTTCTGACTGTCAAAGTGGTAAGTGAAGGTGGTTTTAAACTATGACAAGGCAAGGGAAAAAGATAATGTATCAGAATCAGAATCAGAAGGGAAATTCTCAAAGAAGGATCCGGATGAGTTTTAGTTAAAGGTGCAACTGAATATTAAAGAGAACAAATAAAATGTTTAAATTCATACCAACAAAAATAGAGACTGGTTGACCAATCCACATTCGATTAGTTTGGCTGAAAAATGAATCTTTGTGCTTCAAAACAACTTCGAAGTTGGTCTCAAGGGTATAACGGTTTAAAAGTATAAACGAAAGAATATGACCGGCTATTTAATTAGAACACTGTTTATAAAAAATAGCCATAATAATAATATAAGAATTGACCTCGAGTTTCGGAAGAATAAAACCGTAGACCAGAAGTTTTAAGAAATTCCCTGCATCGTCGAATGCACGTCGTTTTTGGCGACGTGTGATATGGGTTATTTCACAAAAGTTGGTCTGTGAGGCACATATCGTGAACTGAGAGCTTTCTGTTTTCTCAATGCAAGTGTCACTCGTGGAAAGTGGTATGTTCTGTTCGCTTAAACGACACAAGACAGTATTGAATTTTTGAACCATTGAATTCTACGCGGTTTTTTAATCTCCAATGGACAATGCGGTTGAGAACAGAATTTAATGAGCTTATCACACGATACCGTTACAATTCTTTTTCCGGATGAGATGGACGTGGATTTTAGAAAGGGTATTAGAAGCAGAGGGCAAAACAATAAAGTGGATTAGCAGTTTCAGACAACAGATCATTTATAAAAATGAAGAAGAGAGTTGGAGACAAATGGGAAACCTGGGGAATACCAACATTTATTTTGTGAAGACCAGACTTTAAAAACGGACCAATACATTATCTATTGAACGATCTAGAAGGTAATTTCTAATTCAAAGAATAAGAGTTTAATTGATACCAAATGCAGGAATTTTCGATAAGAGAATTTGGTGCCAAACTCTATCAAATTCCTTAGATAGAGGTATTAGCTTACTTAGTTTTTTGCGTGAACTTTCATTACTTTAAGTGCTTTCAGAAGCAATTTATGAAAAAATTTTGCGACAGTGTCTTTAATTTTTTTTTTAAATATTTAATTTATGGAAACAATTATTGTCAATCACAAAGTTCTGAAGTAAATTCCTGTGTTCTTTTTTGTTTTGGAAAATAGTATTTGCAAATAAAAAAAGGTTCTTATAATCGTGTTTTTCTTTAAAAAACATATGTTCGTATTTTTTTATATGAGTTTTTCCCATATCCGTTAAATACTGTGTTTTTAGTTTGATTTTATATTAAATCGATTCCCGCGATTTATGGCTTTAATTAATTCACTGATGAATCCAATTTCTGAAAAGGGTGATAAAACACCACATTCCTATCTAGATCGATATCCGTGTTGTAAATATTTCCTTATTATTATCATCCAAATGACCAGTTGCTTACACATTTAGATATATTTTACACCCAATTGAAACCAATGATCCTTAGTGGTCTTTGTAGCCTTATCTAACAGCTTTCTGTTCTAATGTTCACACAGCATCCAATACGCTGTGCGCTGGAGGATTAATTCGAATAAATGCACAATCTTATGGTGTGGTGTGGTGTTGTGGAGAATGCTGAATTATTGTAATGAGATGTCTTGTAACCGACCTATGCAAATTCAAGACTGCTTCCTCTCTCGAACAGTTTGTTGCGTCGCGCTGTTCCCTCGTTTTATAGGATCAATCTCTGTATGATTCATGCAGTGCAGCAGTCGTTCCACAACGTGCGCAGATTGTATATTGAAGTGAAAAAAAAAATCCAGTCCGCTGTAAGATCGAGAAAACGTAAATTTCCATGAGTTCATAGTGCACACATTTTCCATAATGTCATCCAAGTGGCTCCATGGTATTTTAGTGGCCCACCACTCCAACCCTGTGGCAGTTTAGTGTCTGTCTCTAGAATGCACACCCGGAGAGGGAGAACTATGTACTTATATGTAGCTGAAAGCCAGTCTGGGCGACAAAATGTATGCGCACTGCATTTTCAACGCTGATGCACTTGGAGTTTTTGTCCCGTTTTGTATTTGTATTAACAAAACTAAAAGAGGGAAGTATGGGTTTGCAAAAAAAACATGATAAAAGCATACAAATATCTGCGTTCCATATTTTATATTAATTTTTAAGATATATGTACTTATTTTAAAAAAAACTTATGTATACCTACCTTGAATTCTTATTTAAAACTAACAATTTTTTGGAAATTTTTTTCAACCATTAGGTAGCTTTAGCTAAATGAAATTTTTTTAAAAAATCTGTGGGACAGTTTTTGAAAAAAAAATATTTATAAAATTTCGAAAAAAAATCGTATGGCAGGTAAAATAATATGATAATATACACATCAAAAACTCTCTCTTATGATACGATCCCTATAGGTTAAGGCCAGATTGCAGTATTGGTATAATTTTTTAATTTCGATTTCGTTGAGTAATGTTATAATTCGATTTTCCGTCAAAAAATAGCTTCCAGAAATATACCTTCGGATCTCCTTTAGGATATGACATCTACCCCAAGTTACACAAGGAGCATACAATGGGAAAATCTTCTTTATGATAGATATAAAATTCAAATGAAAAAGTTCTCCTCGTAGCTTAAACATCATTGATATTTCGCTGATACTGTTTTCGTCCCGAAAATAGTTCACATCTTCTAAATTGTTGACAATAAATTTCTTTAAGTAGTAATTGCTTTGGTTTTATCAAAAAATTTTCTCTGCACTTTAAATCAACTGATGCTCAAAATGTGATAAGCTGATAAAGCACATATTTTCAACGCTCAAATTCAAAATTACCTAGACTCAGGTCTATCTCACACTCCATAACTATCCAACCGTTCAGATTACCGACTTGTTTTATCTATATCATAATCTTCAAAACATAATATATTTGAGTGCTCGAATGAAGAGAGGTTATAATCAAGTTTCCAACATAACCATGCAATTTGGCGTATCAGGTGGCAGTCGGAAAATTCGCTTTATATAAGAAGCGCAAGAGCTTCTCTACACTTTCATATTGGTTCGCTCCCCAGATCTGTACTGCATACAATAAAATTGATTCCGATACCGCTTCAAAGACTCTAAATTTGCTGCTATAAGCAATAATATCTATTCCACGATGCACTTAATGCACTTTTTACTGCCTTAGTCAGCTTCTCCTTCAAATGCTCCTCCATACTTAAGTTCCTTGCGAAGTATACTCCGAGGTATTTAAATTTCTTAACAATTTCAATTATCTCACCATCCTAGTACCACATACATTTTGCGCTTACACAGTTTCTGACTCCTCCATTCTTAAAAATCATAATTCTTTAATTTTCCAAATTCACAACTAAATTACAAATTCTACAGCATTGAAATAGCAGGTTTATGATTAAATGCAATGAATCAGGAGAGTTCGCCAAGAGAACGATATCGTCTCCGAAAAGAAGTGCCTTCATAACGTGACCTTCGTTTTCGATCAAATTGGGTAAAAAGTTTACGAAATCATCAATGAACAACGCACACAAGCTTGGGCTCAACGTGCAGCCTTGTCTGACACTTGAATCAGTTTTAAACCAGTCAGACCTCTCCTTGCCACTTGCTTTTGTATAAATATACAAGTTTTTTAAGACTCTGCCAAACTTACTCGACATTTCAATACCATAGAGCTTATAAAAAAGAGCCTGTCTAGCAACCATATCAAACGCTGACTTGAAGTCTACAAGAAATGCATATAACTTCTTCCTTTTAGCAATAAATGATTGCGGTGTATTTCATAAAACAAAAATCGTTGAAAAGTCTGGCCTAAAACCTGCCTGGAACTCTTTTACTATCGTATTTTCATCAATCCATTGTTGATGGCGTCTCTGTAGAATTAATTTAAAGATTTTATAACAAGTATTTAAAAATGATATGCCCCTATAGAAAGTTCTTACAAGCTTCCTTTTTTATATTTTGGGAAAATTAAAGATTCTATAAATTCCTGAGGTATCACACCAGTTTCTAACACATCGTTATAAATATCTGTAAGCCTGTTGATCAATTCTGTACTTACTTACTTACTTACTTAGGTCCTCGGACCTATTACGTCCGTGTGGTTCCCCTTGCGGGGCATATGGCCTCCACTACTCCTACGCGCCATCGTGTACGGTTTCTGGAGATGTACCTCAGCTCTCTCCAACTCTTCCCCAGTTGTGCTGATTCCTCTTCGACCGTTCTTCGCCAAGTACTTCTGGGTCGGCCCACTCCTCTGCCTCGCTGCGTGAGAGGGTTCTATTGCATTGCTTGACTCGCAATGCACTCGTGGCCTTTTCGAAGCGTATGTCCAATCCACTGCCACTTACGTTTTCGTATTATAGAGTCGATGGGTTCCTGACCTGTCCTCGCATGAAGTTCATCATTGCAGATACGGTTAGGCCAGAAAATCCGCAAGATGTTTCACTTACATCTATTTACGAACGTTTGCAGCTTTCTTGTGACAGTGGCTGTTACTTTCCATGTACTGCATCCATAAAGAAGCACGGATTCTACATTGGAGCGGAACAGTCGTAGCTTGGTCTTTAGGCTTATAGAGTTGTTTCTCCATATTTTCGACAGCATTCCGAACGCAGCCTTTGCTTTCCCGATTCGGCTGGTTATATCTAGTTCGATCCCGCCATCAGTAGAGACAATACTCCCAAGGTATTGAAAACTCTCTACCGTCTTTACTAATTGTCCAGAAATATCTATTTGAGTAGATGAAGAAGTTCCAAGGCTGATCCTTTTAGTTTTTGCCGTATTGATCTTAAGCCCGACGGTTTCGGCTTCTCTCTCCACCATTGTTGTCATTTGATGGAGATCCATGATCCTATGAGAGAGTAAGCAAGCTTCATCATTGCATAAAAATTGAATTTTTCTTGAACCGGATTCAATAAATTCTCGAATAAATAAATTACTTCTACATTATGTGTTTTTCTTTCTTTGGATAAACCAACATATAAATTTAGAACATGTTTGAATTTGGTCCATAAATATAAAATTTGCATGTAACTTGAATTATCGCCTTCTATTGGACCGCTAGCTAAGCTATAAATTATTGCCTCTGAAAATCAAATAAATACTACATGAATATTTGTAATAAAGAGTCTATATCTATATAGGGCAATGCAATTCGTGGCTAGGAATGGAAATAACTCTGCCAATTACATACATATATGTCAAATCGCACTGTTATTTGAGTCTTTTAAGGTTCTCCATTTTAGTATTTGGATCCTTAAACAATCCCTTAACGCATACAAAAAAAAATCTGGTTGCGTTTTGGATATGTGAACTTTGAAACAGATTAAAAAATTCGTCATTGTGAACCCATTTAGATCAACTTATAATGACCACAGCATCCCTAAGTAATATGAATTGATCAATTTTCTTACCGACCAGAGCACGGATTGAAAACCGATAAAGGGGTTTTTGGAGGTATTTACTCAGATAGACTAAATTTAAGTCTCTAAGTCTCGTCTTTCTAATCATTGCAACGTGCTTCATGCAGAGCTTTTAGCAATGAAAGAAGTCTTATCTTGGCCTAAGGAAAACGTGATGACTTATCATTTTCTAACAATTTTTGTTTGTGACAGCGGCTGGGAATCGAACTCACTTAACTTAACTGGACACTATCTACATAATAGTTGAACTCGATACAGGACTTGGATTATTTTTTAACTATGTATGTATTTTCGTCGACGCTGTTACGAAATGAGAGAATCAAGTCCTTGCCTTCTTTAAAGTTTTTATGTCTAAATCTATCAGGCGAAATTTATGAATGATAATATTGACACGTTTTTTCTATTTGTCTGTTTATATGACATAACAAATCAAAATTTCAAGGAGAACATTGTTTTCTTTCTCAGTAAATCTCTTGAATATTGTTTCATATGACATTGTTTGAATTCGCAGGTATGTCATAGACAAAATAATGGTACTTTGTTATTATTGGCTCAGATACTTTCAAACCTTTTCAATTTGTTCTTTGTAAAATAAAATCACAAATATCATAAGATAAAATGCTATTGAATATGTAATATGAAAGTATCGGGGTAAGTTCCTAACTTACTCTATACTCTGTCCAACAAAAATTGTCAGTACAGGCCTTATGGGAGAGCTTTTTCTAAAGCAGTGGCTCCTGATGCACCCTCACTAGAATGCGTTAGGAAAAATGCCACTAAAAAAAGAGCAAGCCACTTACTTTTCTTAAGGAATTGTTGTTCTAATTCTTTGCAAAAAGTTGTACACCCCAACATGACCGTCGTATCCCACTGCTGATGAGATACTGTCAACCTCAACATCAAGAGTGTCAAGTGTCACTCAATACGATCGTGCGCTCTTTATCTACATCAAAACAGATTTACCATTATCATTCTCAATTGCAAGCAAGGAGCTTTTTCAGTGGTTTTTATTAAGGAGCTTTTGGGATTTGAAGCTTTTGAGAACACATTTTAAGAAGATGAGTATGTTGAGTGTTGTCGTATTGCTTTTCAACTTAAAAAAAACGCGCCTATTATCTTACCGCTTGGCGTTGTGGGAAAATGTAAATTGAATATTGTTTTCAGTCGTTTTGAATCGGCAGACGTTAGTCCTACGCGTTTTTTACTCTCATTTGCGGCGATTTATAATGTAAACTACGGAATCCCTGTGAGAGCTTTAAAAGGCGACACACTTATGCATGGCAATGCAACCAGAATGAGAGACAAACGTCCTATCTTCCCTGTACTGACAATTTTTGTTGGACAGAGTATAGTTGGAGCTACAGCGTAGGGAGATCCTGGGCCTTAAGTTATAGACTCCTCCAGCTTTCTCTTCGAATAGGCGTGTATCTTCCTCAACTTGGTCACGTCTGCATCTGTTACTCGTTCCCTCTGGCTTAGCGTTGAATACCTGACGGGCTGGAGCGTCTATGTTCATTCGCTCTTTTTTCTACCCTGGGCACGTCCGTCGCTGTACAGCTCGTATAGCTCGTGATTGTATCGACTTTGCCAGATGTTATTTTGCTTATCCACAAAAACCAGCCCATACATCTCACAAAGATACCAAAAGAGCTTTCATGCGCCTTGGAGAGGGTCCACGCTTCTGCATTATAGAGCAAGACAGGGATGATTAGAGTTTTGTACAGCGTTTCCTTGGTACTTCTCAATAGGTTGTTGTTTCTCAATTGCTTATAAATCCCAAAGAAACAGTGATTAGCAAGATATACACTATGTTTAATTTCAGCGCCGTTGTTATGTGTAGTGTTCACGGCAGTACCCAGGTAGACAAATTCACGCATCACCTCGAAGTTATATCTATCAATAGTCACGTTCTGACCAAGTCTCGAATCCATTTGATGACACAATATACGTCTTCTCCTCATTGATGACAAGATCCATTTTGCTCGCTTCTGACTCGATGCTGTTGAAGGCACCCGTTACAGCTCGTTTGATTCATCCCATTATATTAAATTAATCCGCATATCGAAGAGATTGCTTGAAGTTTTGAAAGATAGTGCCAGTTGTGTTGGCTAGGGTGATTCGCACCACTCTCTCAAGCACAATATTGAAGCAGCTACATGAAAGCTCGCGGTAGTTTTAAAGTTTTCGGTTGAATTTCTTCCCATTTTTATGGAACAGCGAGCATTCTCCAACGTCATCCTCATAAGGCATATCAGTTTTGCAGGGATACACAAACTTGACATGGCAAGGTATAGCTCCACACTCTTCACACCATCTTAAGGTGCTTTGAAATCGATGAAAAAGTGGTGTGTATCGATATTAAATTCTTGGGTTTTATCCAGGATTTGACGCAATGTGAAGATTTGATCGATGGTAGACTTTCCAGGTGTGACGCTTCAGTCGTTCACATAATAGCTTAACAAGATCTCAAATGATTTTATAACTAATGCCTCTGTAGTTGGTGCAGAGAAGGCGATCACCTTTTATATGGATCAGGCAGATGGCGCTAGGTTCTACTCGTCAGGCATACTTGCCTCCGATCAAATTTTGTTAACGAGTTGGTATATGCTCCTTACTAGATCATCTTTAGCCAGCTTGAAAAACTCCGCCTGTAGACCATCGTCACCGGCTGTTGTGTTCGATTATAGCCTATTGATGGCTACCTTAGTCGCATTAAGGTCGGGTGGATGCAACTCCAGATCATCAACCGACTTTACGGGGCTGCTCGTTAACGAAATCTTGACCTTTATTGCCATATGCAGCTGGTTAAAGTGATTTCTCCAGATTTTTAACATCGACTGCATTTCCACTATAGCGTTTCCTTCCTGATACCTTGTTGGTCTTGCTGACAATGGGCTTTTGGACTGATCTCATCAGTAGCAGGGTATCTCGCAAGCTCTAAGGATATTTTTTTTTTTTGTTAACACAGATAAACGTTAATAGTTTCACTACAATGACCGAATTAGATCATTCTAGCGTATCTACAAACCATTTTGTCGACCATATTGCGTTAATAAGCTCTCAATCGGTCCAGTTGATAGACGACTACACACTGATGAACTTACATGCCATTGAAGCAAGAACGTACAACACGGCTCTGCATATTTTTTTTAATTTTGTGTTGTTTTTTTTTATTGAAGAATCCAAGTATCGCACACTATACGAGTATAGAGGCCAAGGCGCAGGCCCAACAATCTCATCTTTGCGTTTGATTTTTTTATACGTGTATAGCGTAATACAGAATCTCCTTCTGTAGCTGGCTGAATCCATGCAATAGTTCGCATTGACCAAAACCCGAAGAACAAGGACCAGGCTGAGTGTGATGATACCAAACATTCCCAGAAATATTGGTGTAGGTCACAATAAGATTACATGCTGTGCATCTCATTGTATGCAAAGCAGGACATGGGGTTGCGCTGCTATATTTTCGTTTGTTTTTCCAAAGTTTTGTCCTGTTCTTCTGTTGTGGTCTTCCATTTGGCCCGTTTATTTGTTTATTTTTGTATTTTTTTTAGACTCTTTCACGTAGAGCACACATTGCACACAAATATGCAAAAGAAAGGGAATGGGAACTACACTACACTATATATGCAAGGCCAATATAATATGGACAAACTTCTAAAAAAGAGAACTACACCTTGTTTTTCTGCTAAAACGCATTCATTGCGAAGGCACGAAATATTTGCAAGAAGCCTTGAGAGTCAAGGGGATGCCATCACATATCTTGAATGGAATTGTATTCCTAGATTGCTTGTGGGGCTTGAGTTTTTGTCCATTTATTTGCTATAATAAGTTCAGAAGCAATCGATGATAGCAGTCTTCTTGATCTAGCTTTAGAGAAGATTATGGCAACATGTAGTGCATTTGTTGTGGTGAACAAAGATGGGAAAAGACAACGAGCAGGTGCCAAAGTCTTAAATGAACGATGGACGATGGTGTGGTCAGATATAATTTTTGTTGTAGGTTAAGATATATATAAATAGCTTCAGTTAGAAAAATTTAACTTTAGCTTCATAAACTTAGCTTTTGTAGTTTATTTACAGGATCTGACTTAGGTAGCTTTAGCTTAAACTCTTTTTATATAGATCGGAGTGCAAATGCAATGGGGTATTCGATTTTGTTTTGCCAAAACTTTTAATCTAATGCTGTATAGGACACCACTGATTTCCGACCGGCTCATTAAGTCGATAGTTAGTTCTGTGGGTAGAAACGTAAAAAAGTGCACTTCTGTCCCGTAGTATTCTTTCTGGGACATAGAATTTTATAAGATTCACTAATTCTATAAAATTTATTCTGTAAGAAATTTTATTTTTCTTACGAAAATTTTGCTTTGAGCATTTCTTCTGGCTTCAAGCTTTTTCATATCAATCAGAGCGTATCTTGAACGATAATTCAGTATATCGTATTACCAATACAAATTGCGGACAACAAATCATGTGAATCTCTTTTGAATTTGATCGATTCTTAGTATTCCATTTGCGTAGAATGAGCAACAAATTAAAGAACAATTTTCAAGTCGAAAATCGAAAATCGATTTAATAGCACAGAAAATTTTAAGGTCATCGTCAAACATTACACAATGCGCGTTTTAGAAAATTAAAGGTAAATCATTTATAAATAAAAGGAAGAGCAATGGGCAGAAGTGACTACCTTGAGGTAGACCTAAATCCATTTATCAAAACATTTTATTTTCTGTTATAAAAATACAATTTTAACCAACTGATAAAAAAACTAGTAAAACCCATCTTGAATATCTTTTGTGTAAGCAAACCATTATGAGAGAGATTTGTTAAACAGGAGAGTTAGGGCAAGGCAAATTGTGGAAGAGTATCTTGACAGAAGAAGAGGGGGTATGTCGTCACAACCTTCTTTTTTTGGAAATATAAATTTCGCATAAAGCAACTAAAACTTCCTCCACGGATAAGTGCGGGGGCACAAAGCTATTCAGCGGATAGATATTTAAATAAATATTACTAACATCATGAACAAAATCGATATCGTTAGATGACAATACACCCTGTTGATTTCTAGATAGAGTTGAAAGAATCTTGATATTTTTATAGCTGTAACTACATTACTATAGCTTAAGCTATTTTTATTCAGTCAAATTGAAGTTTGAACAGGAAAAAAAGCCAAAGCTTCATAGATCTAGCGTTACCTTCTTTAAAAAAGCTATAATTACTATAAGGCATCTCTAACTAGACAGCCAAAGCTACTTTTTATTCACGCAAAACCCTAGCTTTTACCTATGTGCAAGTTTTGGTTTTAGGTTTTTTTAATTCATGAGAATCAGAAATTATTGTTAGGAAAATATTAAAAACTCTTTTTTTTAGGAAGCAAAATCAATTTTTTCCATAATCTCAAGTTACTATACCAACCTAGCTATTTTCCTCCAACTTTTTGTATACAATAAATACGCGCGTCCATCACACAGACAAAGTCAAAGTGCCATCAAAGCATTGTATATATAAACAATGATCAAAGTACCCCTTCCGCTTTCTGGCAAGCATGCAAGACAATAAAATAATCAGCTTAAATATAAACGTGGAATTTGAAACTTAAATTATTCAAGGCAAATATTCTACTCCTTTTTACCAACCTTTTTGCTTGAGATACGGGTAAAGGTTTGCATTTCAAAAATTTTCCAACTCGAGATTTTGATTACATTTGATAAAACGATAACAATGAAGACAAAAAAAGTAGGTCTCACTATTCTGTCTCAACTTACATAAACGGGTGGTTCGATTTTTACTTGCGGTATAGGTACTATAGGGCAAGTTCTGCATTTGGAAAAAAAATCGAACTCGAGATTTTGATCAAAGTTGACATTACGATGACAGCGAAGACGAATAAAGTGGGTCCGACAATTCCGTCTGTCTGTCTGTATGCCTGTCTGTCTGTCTGTATGTCTGTACCTCGAACTACAGCCTAAACTACTGGAGGTATTTTCTTCAAACTTGGTACTTAAGGGTCTTCGGTGATTCCCTATAGAGCGGAAATAAAAATTTTTTTTTTAGCTCTAAAACTAAAGGTACCCCCCATACACCCGTAATGCATAATCTTAGTTATCTCGAAAACGACTCTAACGATTTTTATAAAAAAGTTAGGTGTGATATAATGGATATGGACTATATTTTGGTAAAAAAAAAACTTGGGGAGAAATGTTATTAGGGGTACCTGTCATAGAACTTTTTTTTTGATTTTCGAATTTCTCATCAACGGCTCTAACGATTTTTACCAAAATTTTTATGCAAAACCTCCTACGCATTTAAAAATATAAAATCCAAAATTTTGTTCGAAAAAAGTGGTTTTTGATTTTTAAAAAAATAGTACAATTTTTTTTTTTTAAATTCAATATCTTGAAAACGGATACACGAATAAATTTTTAAATTACGTTGTAAAATGTATTTTATTGAATACTAACAATTTGCATATCAATTTTTCTTATGAAAATTTTAAGAAAAATTTAGTACACAAAAAACATGATTCAGTGTGTCCGAATGTCTGTACCTCTCTCTACAGCCTAAACCACTGGACTTATTTTCTTCAATCTTGGTAGTTAAGGGTCTTCGGTGATTCCCTAGAGGGGAAATTGAAATTTTTTTCTTAACTCCAAAACTAAAGGTACCCCCCATACACCCGTATTGCAAAATCTTATTTATCTCAAACACGGCTCTAACGATTTTGATAAAAAAATTATATGTGATATTATGGACATGGACTACATTTTTAAAAGAAAAATTTTTGGGGCGAAATGTTATTAATGGTACCTGTCATAGAACCGTTTTTTTTTTATTTTCGACTTTCTCATTAACGGCTCTAACGATCTTAACCAAAAATTTTCACCAGGAGCCCCCTTAAGTTTAAAACAATATTGTATATAATAATATTCGAAAAAAAAATATTTATTTTGTTTTTTGCAAAAATAAATTCCAATTTGTTTTTTGAAAAATCAATATCTTGAAACCGTGTGACCGATTATTTTTTGAAATTATTTCCTAAAATCTATAATACTAAATTGGCATCCCAAATTTTGTTCCAGAAAAATTTGAAAGAATTTGTTATATAAAAAAATTACTTTAATAAAACGATTTTTAAACTTTATTTGCGTAAATTCATACTTTTCCGAAAATCAGACGGCAATTCCATGCATTTGAACATTTTTATCTCATTAAATCCATGTTTTATATTTATAAAATGTATTTTAAATCCCAAAGTACTTTTACCTAAGAGCAAGTTCGTGCGATCCAGTCGTGCATTTTATTTTTAAAAAATTGGTAGATAAATAAATTAAATTTGGTGGTGCAACAGCTCGAAGTGAACCAGAACCTAGTGACTTACAACTCTCAACCATTCCTGTGTGCTTGTAACTAGGAACGAGGGGGGGGGGGGGGGGCTACAATTTTCTATAAATTCTGAAAGGCTAATGAGCAGCACTTTCCCTGACAAGAGATTTACTCTTACAGACGTATTAATAAAAAATGTTTATTCCACCTATATTCCATGGTTTTGCTAAACCGTGGAATAGGAGTTAAGCCATGGCTTAAATATTTACATTAATAAAAACGAAATGTTCGAGGAATAGTTGAGTGACGTTTATCAAAAATCCTTTAAGAAAATCTACTACAACAAGTAAGCCATCTCTTTTTTATATTCTGTGTCTGCCTAAATTGATTGTCATTTGCTTGTGTTTTATGTCATTTTTATTTGGCAATCCGGAATCTCTCTCCGATCCGGAATCCCATCTGAATACTTTTTTTGATTCTGGTGATTCTGAAGTTTTTTGTGATTGGAATATGTGAAACATCAAATATGGAGAATAATGAAAATCAAGAATTATGTTTGTTGAAAGATACTTTTCGCACAATTAGGATACAAAAAATCACAATTGTGGAGTTTGACGTTTAGATATATGAATGTGTAGGTGATTCTGGTTTCGATTCTGAATTCAAATCCAGAAGCAAATTTCTCTTCTTTTCAGAATCAGAGCTATCATTTTTTCCCAAGTGAACACTTTCAGAAGAGTCCAGAAGGCTTGTCGGTCTTTTATATATACGGGAATCTTGCGTGCTTTCACGGCAGTAACAATTGACAATGGACATCAAAAGCTACCTATGTACGGAGGGTAAAAAGATGAGGAAGTAAAATTAAAAACATGTTTGGATTTATATTTATATTAAGCTGTCTTAATTTACTTCACATTCACATATTATTGACCGCTTTCTTCTGCCTGTTTTTTTTAATCATAATATGGGTGCTGTGAAATGCTCCTATGACTTGTCAAAATCCACTTATGGTTATGACCTTAAATCATTTAGTATTTGTCATTTTTTTAAACTGCTTGGCTTTCAAAGCAAAATGAATTGACAAATCGTGAAGACACGCACTTCACACTTTGGTTTACCTTTTTTGATAAAACAAAACAAATTTGACAATTTTATTTCTTATTCCTTCGCTAATTCACCTTACATGTGTGCCGGGGCAGGAAACTGTAAAGCTGACGAATTTGCAAAAAACGGAACAATCTTCCCTTTTGTTGGATAGCAAATCTAACATCGGTATACCTCTAGCTACTTATAAACTTATGCTAAAGCATGATACCATGAAGAAAGCTAACCTCAGATGGACCAGCACCCCAACTTGCCGGTCTACTTAACTGATTTGGCCATTGTTTGATGCTAAACTCTCAAAACAACTAATTTCTATTGGTAGATTGCATATTAGCTCCGTTATAGGTGTCCTTACTGGACACTGCCTAATAGGAAGACATGCTTCTCGTCTTGGAGTTCCTGCAAATGATTTTTGCAGAAGCTGCATGGATGAAGAAGAAGAAGAGTCAGTTCCTCACCTTCTATGTTCTTGTCCTGCCCTAGCGCAAAGACGTAGACTCCACTTGGGAGACTACTACTATAACGATTCTAGTGATCTAAATAATTCCGACATTTACTGTCTCAAACGCTTCATTATTAGCTCAAAATGGTTTAGCGACTAAGCGTGATTTTTGAAATCCTTGTGGTATCACAACGGACCAAATATTGGTCTAAGTGTGTTGACCTTTTTCCGGTCAGCAGCCACTTTAACCTAACCTCCTTCGCTAAACTACCTACGTCATAGTTAGTAAACGTCACTTAGCAGAAAATTTGTTTTATTAATGAAATTTCCCACTTAGTCCAGGACTTAACGATAAACCTCCACTAAACCATGTTTATCAATATGGGTGTTAGGGCTTAGTCAATTCCTCGCAAGAGGCAGTACACCCCTGAAAAACTTTTTGCAGCGGCTGAGAATTGAAATCGAGACCTTTCGCACTCCAAAGCACTAACCATTATGCCAAGGGGTACCACTATTGGTAGATATCATTTTTTAATTATATCCCATCCTTTTTACTTGCGATAGGTATAGGTACTATAGGGCAAGTTCTGCATTTGGAAAAAAAATAGAACTCGAGATTTTGATCAAAGTTGACATTACGATGATAGCGAAGACGAATAAAGGGGGTCCGACAATTCCGTTTGTTTGTCTGTATGTCTGTATGTCCGTATGACTGTATGTCTGTATGTCTGTATGTCTGTGCCTCGATCTACAGCCTTAGCCACTAGACCTATTTTCTTCAAACTCGGTACTTAAAGGTCTTCGGTGATTCCCTAGAGGAAAAATTGAAATGTTTTTTTTTTTAAATTAAGTGTAATATTATGGACATGGACTATATTTTGGTCAAAAAACAATTTGGGGGGAAATGTTATTAACGGTACCTGTCATAGAACCGTTTTTTGATTTTCGACTTTCTCATTAACGGCTCTAAGATTTTAACCAAAAATTTTTTGCAGGAGTCCCCTTAAGTTTAAAATAATATTGTATATAAAAATATTCAAAAAAATAATTGTTGGGTTTTTTTTTTTTTTTTTTTTTTGAAAAATCAATATCTTCAAAACCTATGAACGATTATTTTTTTTAAATTATTTCCTTAAATCAATATTATTAAATACTTAAAATTCGCATCCCACATTTTTTTCTTGAACAATTTTAAGGAAATTTCTTATATAAAAAATGTATTTAATAATAAAACGATTTTTTAAAGTTTCTTTACATAAATTCATACTTTTCTAGAAATCAGACGGCAATTTTATGCATTTGAACATTATTTTCTCATTAAATCCATGGTTTATATTTATAAAATGTATCTTAAATTCCAAAGTACTTTTACATAAGAGCAAGTTCGTGCGAGCCACTCGTGAATTTTATTTAAACTTATTTAAATAAACAATTTGCCTTACACCAATTACTCGAAACATTCATATTAAATGGTAGTCGCGCTTTCACAATGCAATTCCCTTTGGTATAACTCTTTTTCGCAGCTTCAGCTATTCGACTTTGTCTGCTTACCCGTCTGTCTTAGTGCTTCTTTCAGACAGAATGAACGCTGACGAAGATTTCTGGAGAACAACCAGGATACTAAAAGGATTACCCACTAATTTATTTCTGCAATAAAGCAACTCTTTGGGAATACTAGCTTTTTTTTACTAAGATAAGAATTATTCTATCTCTTCAGTAAGGAACTTAAGGAATCTCACAAACCTCTATTTTGAATAACTCTTATGCTGGAGAAGCTTACGTCATTGGAATGCAGGCAATTCAAAAAACCTACACCATTTTAGTCCCTTTCTAACCAGGTCGATGATCCTTTCGCTATATATTTTAAACCATCAGATCCTGCGGACTTGCAGTTCCCAAACTGTTTTAAGGTCAACCCTTTAACTCTTCTATACTATGTGCTGGAATTCGTACTTCATTTACTAAAAGGGGTCTTCGTTTTAGTCTAGATTTCAACTTGCAATTGCTTGGATGTTTAAAAAAAACCTCTTGGTACTGTCTTGATCGGGAGACTCTGCGATTCTTTGAATGCAGAATCTTCTTCTCCATTTCTTCTAATTGATACATATTCTACTCTGGCCGGTCTTATTTTGCGCTGCAACACATTCGCAAGGGCATTTACTTACGCTAATTTAGCTGAAAAAAATTTCATCCTTTTACGACTCCAAAAATAAGAATGAGAACTATAAAATGTCTTGATGTATTGTTGCTGATACCTAGACAAACGCAAGAGCTGCGTTGGGCATCAGCATCTAAAAAAATGATGATTCAGCAATCCTGCGTACTAACAACACGAAGAGAAATGGTATAGCAAATATAAGGCATCACTAAATTTACTAGATTTTTTCAATTACTACTTGTTCTTGGTTTTATCTTCGGACTTAAAATTTCTATATTTCTGTATTAAACGAAATTGTTATATTTGGGTCTTCCTTGGGGACTGTACCTACTGTATCTAATAGAATTTCAAATACATGGATAATAAACCCCTTCCAATTATTGTCGAAGCATGAATTAATAACGTTACCCTTAAATTACCAGCAGCTATATTTTAACAACAAAAATTGAACTCTTAGTGAATTTACGATGCCGCCGACGACGATCCATATCACAGTTCAACAATTTAAAAAGTATAAAACTTCTCACCGATGCCGATGCATGGATAAAGTTACGCTGAATGATGATTTTTTCCGAATTACTATAATCGGCAAAGAATCAACCCCAGCCTTTCATCTAATATCTAATTGGATGCGCCCAGAGCCTATGGGTTGTTGGATGCCTTTGGGGGCCACTGTTGTCTGGTAAAACTCTCTTGTCGTCCTGCGTTCAGGGTTCTGATCGATACCAATTAGTCTCACGTGGAATTTCAATTGCCAATCATATTAAGACAAACAGTCACCCTCCACGATCCTAGCCAGCTAAGTTTCTCTTAAGCGGCGCTCACTATACCCGTCATGATGCTTACTGGGAAAATGTTTCAAAATACCAGAATTCATTCGAGGCATATAATGGCTTATATCTAGATACAGTATCTACATAAGCAAGCACAAGGTAATTGTGGAGTGCATCATCCAACCCAAAGACCATTAGTCATAGTGCAAACATTAGCTCGAATTTCAGAAGGAAATGGTCGACAACGATGCAATCCGCTGAAGGAGCAAGCGGCAGGAAGCGTATCAATGTAGCGTTAAAACTCCAGCATTGCACCACACCGGGAAAATGAATCTGTGCTGCACTCTAACCAGTTCTTCATGGGTTTAATTTTTTTTGTTGTTGTTGTTTTCTAGTTGGTAGTGATAGTGGCAGTTGAATGTACATTACATGCCATCATTCGAGTACACCACACACGGTTAACACTGCAATACAAGGAGAGAGACGATCCGCGCAGCCAAGACGAAACGCGAAACGCGCTTTAAGATTTAGAGCGACATTAGAGGAGTCAATCCATCATGGTAGAACATTACCATAAATTACAGAAATAATTGATTATTATTGCCGCACTGTTGCCAGGAAGATCGCTAAAGCGTCAGTACCAGCAAACTTAAACGCGCGCTCTCGAATTCAGTGATGTTATACACTACTTGTGTTTTTTTTTTATATCACTAAACAGGGACGAAAGTACATAAATCCGTGAGGGCTTATAATCCTGTTCAGATTAAAATAAAAGGATTAAAAAAAATATAAACTATTAACTTTAAACAATTCACACTGGAAACATTCCTGGACATAGAAGGGGGCTTCAATAATGTTGAAAACAATGCAGTTCGACAAGCCCTCAGCAATGTCGATCCAGCAGTGACAAACTGGATAGACTGTATGATTTAAAAAAGACTTATACTACTCGTAAATTCAGAAATGTTCGATAGCAAGTTAAAACTAAGTTCGTGTAGATGTGTTCCACAAGGTGGAGTCTTATCTACTTTGATTTGGCATCTTAGCTTAAATTCCCGAGCGGTTTCAAGGCAGTTGCATACACCGATGACATCGAATTAATAGCCTCTTGAAAATTTTGTCCCTACCTTATGCGAGCTCATACAAGTGGCACTTGATAAACTTAATAATTGGGCGAGAAGCGGTGGACTTAACGTTCACCCACGAAAGATTAAACTGGTAATGTTTACAAGGAAACGCAATATTCCAAACATGTTCCCGAAAACCATTAACGGAATTCTGCTTCAGGTTTCGGGCACTTATAAATATCTTCGCGTTGTACTTGACTTGAACTTAACTGGAAAGAAAATATTAAAGAAAGAGAGAAAAAGCCTCAATTGCTTTCTACAATTGCAATAGTATTTTTGGTAGAAGACGGGGTTTTAGCCATAGAAACATTCATCGGATGTACACAGTTATAATAAGGCTAATTCCAACGTTCGCATGCTTGATCTGGTGGTCAGCCTAAGATTGATAAGGAAACCACCAGAAAAACTATGACAAGAATTCAAAGACTTGCGTTTTTTGGCACAACCAGTGCTGTTAGAACTACACCAACGGTAGTCGTAGAAACTTTGCTTTCACTAACCCTGCTGGATCTGCTTACGAAAGAGTTGGTGGCTTTAAGACTTAAAACAGCATACTTATTGGAAGAGAGGGCACCAGGGTAATAGAACAATTATAAATTAAAGAAAAGTCGAAATTAATAGATCGTCGCCGTAACGAGTTGAGGTCATATCTTGATCGGAGACATACCGATACTTCGGAATCTCTGTCACTTGATCAAGGGAAAATTAAAATTCGCCAGAATGTTATTGATTCTGCGGAGGTCAGATGATCAACAGTCGCCACATCTGAGGTTTCGAGAACCTATGGCCGACCGAAAATTTCGAGGAACAAAAAAGAATATTTACTCAAGACAAGCAAGCCTCAAATATACATTCTCATTAAAGTCCCAAGTGAAATGGGAACTTACATGAGCAGAATTGGCATTAGCTCGTCGGACTTATGTAAAGGATGTCAAGATGAAAAGCCGGAGGAGGGCTCATCTCACTTCCTTTGTGAATGCCCTATAGCCTAACCAGAACCAGAAAAGCAGACCCTCGGAAAATATATTTTCTACGAATTGGGCGACATCTCTACCCTGCCACTAAAGAACATCCTGAAATTTATTCAAGACTAAATATACGTCGAAGAAATTTTCTTTTAAGAGACTCAAGCATTAGCCCTCCATTTCTACTAATCGGTGGACAGCTGTTTGTTTGTTAGTTGATGGCATCAACTTGGTCTTGTTCTCGTTTATTTTAAAACCAAAAAGTTTGGTCTGTCTTTCGATAGCAGTGAAAAACTCTATTACAGAACTTTGTTCAGGTCGATCATGGGGATATCATCCACAAACCGCATTACTTGGACGGGTTTGTTGAAAATGGTGCCCTCGACATAAACACCTGCCTTACGAATTATATAAATCTCTTGTATATAACGCCAAGAGTTTTACAATGTCACGCGACATAGCTAGATCACTTTTTCCGAGATCCCGAGTCATCAATAATTATAAAATCCTTATCTGGTGAATCTCGACATAAATATCGTTAGTATTTTCAAGGATTTCCTTCAGTGTAGAGATTTGGTCTATGTTGTATTGCAAAATATCTTTAGACGCTCACACTGGACGTTGGATAGCTAAAGCTAAGTGTACACGATTGGTAGATCTTACAATATTGTCAGATCTGTCAGTGAAAAACATGCTTACAATGTCTTACAACCGTGTAGTCTTACAATTAATTGTCAGAAAATTTGTTTGACAATTAATTGTTAGATCATTGCCTGACAATTACATTATTGTAACAAATCTGTGACAATGATGTGTACGCTAACTGAGAATCGTGTAATCTTGCAATTAATTGTCAGAAACTGTATCTGACAATTAATTCTAAGACGGTAAATTGTATGGTATTTTATAAACGTGTACACACACTATTTATTGTCAGGCCTGCCAATTTGTATCGTTGCCTGACGTTTCTGACAATGGGGAAATTGTAAGATGTACGTTTTTTAGTATCATAGAAGATTTTCTTTGTCAGGCAATTTGCAACCAAGGTTCAAATAAAGCAGTTTTCATAACCAACAAAAACTGACAATTAGTCGTGTGTGTACACGGTTGGTACAAAATCAACCAATCTCTTACAATTAATTAGTAGATATTTGGCCAGCTATCTGAAAATAAATTGTCAGCCAACTTCTGACAGTAAATTGTAAGAGATTGGTAGATTTTCTACCAACCGTGTATACACACAACTTAATTGTCAGCTCATTAGTAGATAATTGTCAGACATTGTCAGGTCTGACAATATTGTAAGATCTACCAATCGTGTACAATTATTGGCTTAAGAACCAATCCTAATTATGTTCATTTAGCAAGAGATGTGCAAATTTGTGTCATATAAACCTTCACACTATTTCCTTTTTGTACATTTTGTGCGAACTCTATAGCTTAGAAATTCCCTTAATTGTTCAAACAAGATTAAAATGTTTTTGAAAATTGGAGAGTATTTAAAAGAAGATAGCGATCTACATTGATTTTGAATTTTTATGTATGGTTATTGGGAGGAAAAATTGAGCCGAGTAAAATATTCTACATTCGTGTTGTGCTGCTAAAGAAGTAATCTCTGTACTTGGCAGTACCTATGAACAAGGGTTAACTGATTTGCATTCATGGTGGTGCGAGTAATACATACATTGATGGAATTTTATAGGCAATATCGTTTCAGCGACAAAAAACAGTAATTATAAGTAATTTCTAATGAAATGAATAAGGGATTCGTCGATATCTGGCTCTCTGAAATGCGCTTTTGAAATCTTAATAAGAAAACTTAAAGTGTAGAGATTGGTTGTAGTTTGACTGCAGGATGAGATATACCATTAGACCACTTGTGGCACTTGCCTTAATGCTACTCATTAAGTTCTTCAAGATATTTTTTAAGCTGATGATCAATAATTGCTTCCAAAATCTTGGAAAGAAGAGACAGTCAAATCGATAGAAGATACGGGCTGTCAAGTTTTGTTTTCCATCCACTTGGTAAAAATCCAAAACATAAATGTGGATAAAAGAATTTTGCACGGATTTTGCTAGCTTCAAAGAAAACTTAATCAGAACAAAGGATGAGATAATGGGTGATATGCATAAAACGGAAGTATTTACTACAAGTAAAAGATAATAGTAAATACTATAACTTAAAGCAAATGGTTAAATTTAAAGTATTTACTTCATTCCATATGCATAAAGTTTAGTACTTACTAACTGGCAAATACTTTCAGTATATACTAAATTCGTTCAAGTAAATACTAGAATTCATCTGAAATTGATAGTAAATACTTTTTTTCGGCCATCGGCAATCAACACTTGTAAAATATTCAATTGAATTACAAGTTGCCTGGATATTGATGGAAGCATATCCTTTTCGGTTAATGTATTCTTCCGAATGAAATCTAGGTTGTAATATTTCCACGTGAGTACAGTCCAAGGCTTCTATACATAATGGGAACCTGTATTTGATTAGCCAATCATTTTTTGCTCCCAGCTGTTCTTGATAGCTCGTTGGAAATTTTATCCAATGAGAAGCTTTGTCTTTTATTAATTTTGCAACAAAATTAATTTAGGGGTGGCCGTGGCGCGATGGTTGTGTGCTCGCCTGTCAACCTCAATATAACAAGTTCGATTCCTGCCGTCGTCTATGTCGTCTTTAATTCTATTAAAATCTTCTATAAATTGTCATCAATGGCATGCTGGTTTACTCATTACATGTTGTTTAGGCATAACACTAACAACATGTGATTGAGTTAAACTAGTATGCCCAACAAGGATGAAAAACGAATAAAATAATGCGAATTATAAGGGGCATAGAAATAATACACGGCAATTCTCCGCTTTAGTTTAGCCGCCATCCATGGAGATAAAAATATCTGAGACAACCACCTTCAGTCTCAGAACATCGTGCCACACATCTTTCCTATCCTTCTTTCTCTTCCGTAACTTCACGCCCACGCTGTGTTGAAACATTTGAAGGGTATTCATATTCCCTTGAGCGTGAGTAAATTATAAAAAAAAAAAAAAAAAAAAAAACTGTTCTGGATACAGTACTCTGATGAACGCCTATATCTTAACCAACGCCAACTTGAAATCCAGGATCTCCAACGTATCGTAAAAAAATTCGCATCTTTTCTTGATGAGTGATTGCCCCTCCTCTTGAAAAAGTATTATATATATGAACCATTTGTTCAACATAAGACTCTATATAAAATTGGCGACTAAGGGCAAGTTTTAAAACTTCTCCAGTAACTAAAAACCACTAACTTCTTTAACTAACGGAAGCCTATTGGTATAGTATCGCAATATACATACTCGTATATAACAGTTTTCATAAGTGTTTGCTTCTTGTAAAATTATAAATTATATTTTTAAGTTAACAGACGTATAAGAAAATAGAAAGTTTTACACCATTTCCGCGAACTAACAAAAGGCTCCAAATAGTAAGGGTGTGTCAAGTTTTAAAACTACAAATAACGATTTTGCAATGACTTACCAATGAAGTATTCACTCAACCAATCTACGTTTTCCGTCTCAAAACGATAGAGTTGTTTAAAATTTGATTCTGAACCCGATCTTCGACTTTTATAGACTTTTTGTGAACTAACGCGTACAAATTCCGCCATTTCAGTACAGTCAACAGTAACTTAATTTTAATTTATATCAGCGACGTGAATCCTTTGAGAATAGAGTTAAGACTGTAAGTTTTTATGGTTTCGAAGCTACATAGTTATGTGTTTAAATCAAAAAAAGTATGTACTTTTAAATTTTCATGTTGCTATCCTTTGACTTTGAAAAAAAGAAGTAATTCCTACAGAAAAAAAGAACTTGCTACTTTTTATGCATACGGAATAAAGTATTTACTGAAAAAGTTCATCCGAAAAAAGTAAGTACTGTGGTCTCAAGTAAATACTTTATTTTCAGCATTTACTGCATTTTTATGCATATCAAAAAAAGTAAGTACTTAGAAATTCTCAAGTAAAAGCATTTACTATCTTTTATGCATATCACCCAATATCTTGACTAACGGATTCGTGCATTTATTGTGGAAGCGCTGAATTAAAAGTAAACTCACATACAAGTTAGAGTAGGAGTTTTTTTTTAAATAAAAACGAGTGTTACAACAACGCACAGTGGGACCAAAGCGGAAAAAACTGCTGATTTCGATTAGCTGATTCATGTTTCTCACAGTAAATTAGCAAAATAATCTGAGTACACTGAAGATTTGGGCCAAAACTTCAGTTTTAACAACTCAATATATGCCCAAAGTCAAAATATTTGAAATTGTGTGGGAATTTGATTTAACTTTCATAGGGTGTTACGTCAATTCGGGGTGAACTAAAAATGTGATTGTTTTTTTTTTTTTTGCTTATTTAGAATGCTTAAAAATACAATAGAGCGTTCAATTTCCGCAGTAATGGAAAGTTGTAGTCATTTAATAAAAGCTCCACTTTTCTAAGGTCGAAGATATGTATTTTCTCGATGTAAGCATGCAAGTTTACATTCAAACAAAATTTAGCTGAAAATAGCTGCAAATCCGCACAGTGAGACGGTTTAATGCTAGAGAATCTTGCAAAAAAATCATTTTTTCCACTTCTGTGTTTCTTAAAATGGACAATTTGTATTGTATTTGTATAATCTTTATTCAAGAATTAAGAAAAATTTACAATAATTACTTACAGCTAGCAATATACGATAACATTATTGAATTAGTGAAAATTTGTATTTACAAAAAAAAAAAAACAGAGTTAAATGTAACAGTAAGTCTAAGTAAAAGTATTAAGTGTAGAGTGGAAGAACTTATATATACATTTGTTAATGACTTAGAACTAATTTTATTATAATTTTATCTTTTTTTCTTTTTATTTTATATACATATGATACTATTGCGTAACGTACTTTTTTAAAGGTTATATTATTTTTATGATTTACCACGGCATAAAAAGTTAATTCTTTGGATACAATCAATTTTGCTTTAAATTTTCATATTTTTTTTCCGAAAATAAGAATAAAATCGCTTCTTTCCATTACCTATCTCATAAAAACACTGAAAGTCTGAATCCACAAATATATTCACAAATCTAGAAAATTTTCTTACTGAATGTCAATCCAAGAAACTTTAAAAATTTATGAGTTGTGACCTGCTCTGAAGGAGATCACAGTTTCGATTGTTTTTGTGACTCTCACAAGTTGTGACTGAGCGGCAGAATTCGAAAAAGTCACAAAATCATTTTCACCTCTTCTTGTGACTTGTGAGGCATCACTGACTTTGGGGAGAATCGGGCTGTTAAACTATGAAAACAGAGTACGATATACACAACAAAGCATTTCGCGTAGTCACGTCTCACGTTAAGGGAAATTAATAAATAAAGTAAGGACAGTCGCGAACATTCAATTTTTAGTTTCACATATGTTTTGTTGCTAAAATAAAATATAAGGGCTTATATGAGTCTCCACGTACAAACAGCAACTCGATTCGTACTGATTTTAAGCATTCGTTAAGTTTGTGTCAAACACACAAACTTTTTAACTACTCGAATCCAGTTGCTCTCTGTGCGCCGGGTCTAACAACAAAAACGTAATCATTCATAACCCGCCCTCGTCTATTGTTCTTGTCTTAGTCCGGTATTACACGGCGCGTGTTTAGCCTCGCGTGAATGAAGTGCAAAAGAGAAAGAAAGAACGAAAAGACGAAACAGAAATAAATCTATCTGAACACGCACGGGTAGAAATTTCCTTGCGTGTTTTTGACGTTTCTCTTTCTACTCTTTCTTTGTTTACGGATTTGCTTTATTTCATTTTGGATGTTGATGAATGAGCACAATTTTTTGTTGAATCTAATACTGGGCAAAGAAGATAAAATGAAAAAACCTGTCAAATAAACGCGCAGTACTGAAATGAGAAAAGGCTTCGTGTAATAACATGCGCGTCACGGAATGAATGTTCAAAAGAAAATAACCAAGAGTTGCGCGTTAAACTCACGCGCCGTGTAATACATGACTTATTATGAATCACTAATCAGGCATAGTTATCAAAACTTTTGTCTGTTGTTTTCGATTAGATTTTAATGTCGACATCTGCAAAATCGCTTAGTCCCCTCTAACACGATAATTCTTTGCGTTTGACTCTTTTTCGAATTTCTCTTTGAAAATCATCCTGTGAGGCGCACCCTATTTACACGATGATTTTTTGTGTCTTAAATTTCTCTTTTGCGATATTTGTTGCTATTGTTGTTTTTGTTGCAGTTAAAAAGAAATGTCAAAAAAAATCTCAGAAATCTTTGCCCACGACTCAAAGGGCAGCAAGTTTTCCGTCTCATTTTTTTCTCTTTCACTATCATTATGTTCATCATCGTGTAATAGGGGACTTACTACGGTTTTTGACTCACGACTATTTGAAGCTATTTCGAAATAAAATGAGTGCCAATGAGAAGAAACATAAATCATTTAACTAGATCTCGTCATGAAAAACGTTATGGTATTGAGAATTGCGGGACAAAAAGTTGACACTGAACCATGTCTCGCTCTAGTCTCGTGTTCTCGTCTTTCCCAATTTTTTGCCTCCTAGTACGAATTTAAAGATTTTCATGTATAACTCAAATGGAATTCATGAAATCGATAGTTATAGACTCCTAAATGCAACCTATACATATACCTGATTTGCATGATTTGAATTCTAGCCCCCCAATGAATTCCAAAAACCTTTTTAAATTCAAACCACAATTTAAAAAAATTTCCATCTAAAAGAAATTCTATCATGTTTCAATTTTTAAAAATATGACGGAATTACTTTTATGAAGAATTTTTTTAAATATGTTTCCGAATTGAAAATGATTTTCGGTATTAGTGACGAAACTTAAATTGAAATTCAGAATCATTTCAACAATCCAAATTAAACAAGTAGTTTTCGAAATGACACCATGGTCTATCCTTATCCTTATCCCTTAGAATTTCATGAAAAATCACATGATATTCTTGAAAGTAATCGATTAACCATGCTGTAATTTTGATCGTCTCTGAGTCCCAATCTGAATGTCTTAACTTAATCTGAAATTCATTTTTAATTTAAAAAAATATTTCCAAAAAATACCCTCTAAAAGTAATAGGTACTGTCATATTTTGAAAACTGATAAAATTACTTGTATGTAGAATTTTTTTGAAATATTTGTTAGAATTCAAATTTAGGAATAAGTTAGGAAAATTAGATTGGAACTCAAAACCATTTCAATGATCCAAATAAGGCAAGTTCTTTTTAAATGACAGCGGTATACATGATTTTCTTGATTTTTTCAATAAGTTCAAGAAAGTACCAGCTAGACCAAGCTGTCATTCCAAAACTAATTGCTTCATTTGTATATTGGAAATAGTTTTGATTTCCAATTTGAGGCTTTCTAACTTATTTTGAAACCCATTTTCAATTCGAACAAATATTTCAAAAACATTTCATTTGGAAGTGATTTTGACATCTCTCAATTTGCAAAAATATGCTAAAATTACTTTTAAATGGAATTCAGTCGATTATGTTTCCGAAAAGCACTGAAAGCTAATTTCAAAAACCAACAAAAAAGTAGATTTCCGTATCTTCAAAAAGGGAACATACCCGTACTGTACTTTACATCTATGTCACAAAACTCATTTGTTTCTTGAAACGATAAGTGAGGAATAAATAAATTGTTTCATTTTTTAAGCGAAAATCGCCAACTTTATTTTGATTATATAACCAATTTGTAAATTCATTATAATTTTAATCGACAATTAGTTGTTATGTTAGTTTGTACAAAATGTATGTACGCTTTTAAGTTAGAATCTTACAGGGGCTTTGCTTGAGGGAATTGAAGTTTTAAACTCTGTTTTTCTAACTATGTATTTGAAGTAAGGGTAAGTTTCGCTTATTACGTACATACATATGTATGTTCCATATTTGTCATGCCAATAGACAACTTTTTCCATAACCATCCAAATTTACTTTTGGCTTACGATGCACTCAAGCTTAAGTTAAAACCGTTGGTGTTTCTTGAACAACCACTTTGGCGATGGCAATTTAAAATATATGTATGTATAACATTACTGCACAAATTCCAGTCGATTTGTCCACGTGAACATCCTCCGCCCAGCTTTGGTGAATGAACCAAATCATTTGGCTAAAAATCCAGAGCAGACCGAAAGCAATTTCTTGTTAAATGGACTATAGAGCGCACAGGTACCTACACGCAAACCATGGGAACCATTAGGCGATCAAACTGCTTGCTCTCAGTGTAAACTGATATTGGGACTATAATCCTCGCACTTTCAAGAAGGTTTGATAAAAATAACTTCCCAAGGAGAAATCAGTTCATATGTATATGCGACGTCATTGACATGTGTATGACATCAAGTTGTTGAGTTTTCCAAATTTCAGTGGATACATCATCGCTTTGACTGTGTGTCATCAGGAGATTAGTAGCCCGGTCCGGACAGACGCGAAGAAATAATTCCTCGCTCAACCCTGCGCCAGAGCTAATCGACAACGAACACAACACAGAAGATGATGTTGGCTGACTTAATGATTTGTTGGCATTTAATGCCTCCTCATATATGATCGCCGGAGATGGAGGCGTTCTCTCGCTCTCTGCCGAAGGAGTTCCAGGCAGAAAGTAAATTTAAAATGAAATATGCCAGCGATTAACAGTTGTTTTTCGTAAGTGAAACTTAAGTAGAATGAGGGTCATTTAGTTTAGAGCTTGGACGCCTCCTATCCCGAGCATTTGAGCTTCCTCGAAACCGAGTACGGTGTTTATCCTGGGTAATTTGCGTTTAAATCGATCCAGGTGGTAGGATGCAATGCCTCATACATTAACAATGAACGATGAGTGATTGAAGCACAATTTTGTAACTAATTGCGTTGTAAACAGAATGTGGACACACTTTTTAATTATGTTTATGTAATTTACTAAATTCTACAAGATAAACTAATAAACAGGCCATCAATTTTATTTGGAAATATTCATAAGTACGTTAAGTTAACATTAATATCACTGTGCTAGTTTTAAAAACCGACACACGGTGCTGATACCTACAAAAGATAATTTAGGTTTGCTGATTTCAATGGTGACATTCATTTTACTGAATCAGCTCAAATAAGAAAGATTTTCTCCTTTGAATTTTTGGTGCCATAGACGAGAAATGAAGGACATATTCGATACTAATCGGTTTGATTTCGGTGTAAATCGATTGAATATATATTTTTTTGGAAACACAACACTTTATGCAACATATTTTTTAACAAAAACTTTTCCATTTTTCAAATGTAGGAAAAAAATCTAAATGCATAAAATTAAAAAATTATATTTTCATTCATAATGCGAGACGAGAACGAGACATGATTCACTGTCACCTTTTCGTATTTATAAAATCGTTTCGCAATTCCTAAGGCCTGGAGCGTCAAACTAAAAACTAAATGTCCCCGACTGTTCTTACTTCATTTAACGTGACGACGAGAAATACTTAATAACGTACTTATATCCTCGTCTTTGAAACTGACCCCCCTATTATGGAAGACAATTCAACTATAGTTTAGTTGTAATTCTTAAAATTTGTATTATCGATTACAACCAGTTGAATGTCAAAGCACAACCAGTTGTCGATTAACAGACAACTAACAAAATGGCCGACTTTTCAGTTGTCTCTTCGTATTATGTAAGTAAGTTGAGTTGTGCTTCGGTTGTAATAAGCGTCAAAATCAAACAACTGGTTCGAAGCAGTTGTGTAGAACATTTTAATGAAAGATTCTGCTTTCGGATAAAAAATAAGGACACAAAACAGTAAGTTAAACAACAATTTAAATAAAAATAGAATGTATATGTAATGAGTGTATTTTAGTTTGAAAGCTACATGGCCATCACAATTTGAACGACTTGTTGCTCTATGTTAGCTGAGCATTTATCCATTTTCCACAAATGAGTTCCTCAATCACATCTACCACTTTTTTAATACAACTGACACTATCGATTGAGTCAGTCCTAAATCATTGTCACTACACTTTTGGCAACTTCCTTCGCTCATGAAACTAAGAGCAGTAGCAAGTTTAACAATTGGTGGAATCGCTGAGGAACGTTGGTTGTTTTAGGAAAACTATTTCGAATAAAAAAAATGCATACTTTAGGAATAGAAGTGTACATAAGTTTATTAAATATACGGATATTCTTTTTTATTTTGGCTACATTAAGGAAATTCTCATCTTCCAAATCACCGAAAAACAAATCGAGAGAACTTTCCATCATACAATTTCTTATTCTTGCTTTTGTATGTATTTAATGTTGAGCAGCTGCTTTTGACAGCAAATCGACTCCTAAAAGACGGCAACGTATTTTTTCATTACAACTGATTTTAGTTGACTTGCATAATACGAAAAATTTGCTTGGTTGCCTAAGAGTTGAGTTGTGTTGATGACAACTCAACTCAGTTCAGTCACTGACTAACTCTTGTGCAGTCAACTGCTTCTAATTATTTTATCTTCACAATATTGGATTTCAATTTTACATAAATCATGACTACTAATTGTTCCAAGTGTGATGTCTTATTATCCAAGATTGACTTTATTAATTGTGGAATTTGTAGAGCCAGTTTTCATTTAAAATGTGCAAATGTAAATGACACAATTTCTTCTTCTTTAAAATCTAATGACAATCTATGTTGGATATGTGACAAGTGTAAAAAAATCAATATTTTATCTTGTGTTGCAAGAGTCAATGATTTATTTGTGCTCTTTTCTAAAAATTGCTCTGATTTTGCAAAGTTCTCTTCGTCTCTATGTGGAGATGCTTCAGTGGTACCCCCGCGCACCCTTCGATCACAAACAAAGCTTAAAAGCAATGATCAGTGTAAGTCGAACCAGTCTGTGTTTATGAAAGATCGACAATATTCATCCTCCCCCGCACTCAATAAACTTCCATCATCACCTCTGCTCTCTTTAAGTCATGGTCTTGCCCCCTCACCATCAATTCTTAAAAAAAATAGTGCGAAAAAGATTTCCACTAGCCTCATAAAACCGGTTTTGTCTTCTAAAACTAAAACTAATAAAAAATCTAAAACTAATACCATGAACAATCCCTGCTCTTTAAATCAGAGTGATAAGATTGTGACTAATACAGAAGACGAATCAACTGCTGATGCTGTATGCACTCATTCGTTGTCTGCTGGAACAGATAATATTGAAACTGACGAGATAGTTATTCTTGACGATGCTCTTAAACCTGCTGGTGTCGAGGATGTTGCAGTTGCTGTTGTTCCTAAGATTGTTGATGTTGATGAAGTTTGTAAAAGAGGTGTTGTCGTTGATGTGAATGCTGCTGTCGGTACTGCTGCAACTATTGTTGATGTCAATGCTGATTTTGTCGCTGTTGCTAAACATGCCGAGGATGGAGTAGCTTCATCAAGTAATTCTCTAAGACTTGCTGCCGGCGCTATCCCTTCTGCTCCATGTAATGATGTAGCTGTTATTCATGATGATAATGCCGAATTTATTAATGTTGCTAATAAGGTCGATATGGGAGGTACCGTGCTTAATGAATCTGCGAAACTTGTTGCTGATTTAATACCATCTAAATTAAGCAATTTTGTGACTGCTGATTTCAATCCCACTAGTTTGGTTGGACTTTCTAATGATGATATCTATACTTCAAGTTCTCATACTGATCCCGTTGCTCAATTGCAAGCGGCCAAATTAGCTGCCTCTAAATTAATTTCAAATTCAAACAACACCTCAAACATAACAAATAAAAAAACTCATTCTGTTCTGATTGGTGCTGATTTTGATTCTAAATTGAATGTAGTATACAAGTCGAAATGGATACATGTTTCTAAATTTCATCAAAGTACGGAGCCGGAGGACATTATTAAACATATTGTCTCTAAAACTGGCATCTCTTCTAATGCCTTTAAATGCTTTAAGCTAATCAAAAAAGGGATTTCGTTGGATCATGTGAAATTTGTCAACTTCAAATTATGTGTTCCTGTTGAATATGTCGATTATCTTTTGAATGACTCATCGATTTGGCCTTATGCTGTCAAGGTTAAACCATTTGTTGACCATCCAAAAAACAGAACAGCTGCCTCGAAAGCGATAGAAGAAACATGACTCTCAACAATGTGGATTTAACTAAAGATGGTGTTTCAAGAGCAAATGATGTATCTGGTGCTTTATTGACTTCATCGAATTCATATAATTTATCAATTTATTATCAAAATACTGGTGGTTTAAGAACTAAGTTAAATCAATTATTTTTATCTCTTTCTTCAGAATTATATGATATCGTTATATTTACCGAAACTTGGTTAAATGAAAATTTTCTAACTACTGAAATTTGTAATTCGTCTTATACTATTTTTAGAAAAGATAGATGTTCACAAAAAACAGGTTTAGAGCGTGGAGGAGGAGTTCTTATAGCTGTTAGATCGAGCCTATCTTGCAAACTTGTAGATTTAGAATCTGATTCCTCCGCTAATAATAATTTGAATTACGATATTGATCAATTAATTATTAATGTTTTATTGTGTAATAAAGAAGAACTTTTTGTTATGTGTAGTTATATACCACCAAGAAGTACTATCGATCTATATGATATACATCTAAGTAATTGTAAAAACATTCTAGAAAATCTTTCTAGTTCTCAGCATGTTTTTTATGCTGGAGATTTTAATTTAAGTGAAATTAATTGGATCTTTGATCAGGATGAGAAATACTTAATCCCTTTCAATATAAATACTGATTCTGAGGCACTGTTAGTAGATTTTTTCAGCCAATTTGATATTATTCAAACTAATAACTGTCATAATGATTTCGGTCGTATACTTGATCTAGTTTTCGTCGATAAACAATTTAATGTCGATGTTGAAAAATGTTTGCTACCAATGCTTCAGAACTCAGTCCATCATTGTGCATTAGAGGGAAATCTTACTTTCTATAGCTATTTAAAAAAGAGCAATTTAGTTCATTCAAAAGATGTAAATTGTTTTGAGAATGCTGACTTTGATGCAATAAATGCGTACCTTGCCTCGTTGTCTTGGGGGGATATCATGAATCAACCTGATTTAAAGAATGCGTACAATACCTTCAAAGATATAATTAATAACACTATAGAACGTTTTGTTCCCAAAAAAACAATATCGTGTAATTCGAATCCTATTTGGTTCAATAAAAGGTTGTCGCGTCTTAAAAATAAGAAAAATAAAGCCTATAAGAGATACAAATCTAATAAAAGTAATCAAGATCTTCATAATACGTATCTTGCATTGCAACGTTTGTTTGATTCTCTTAATTCAGAGTTATAGAATGATTATATTACTTCTACTGAGATTAAGATAAAAAATGATAGTGGCCATTTCTGGAAATTTATTAACTCCAAACGAAAAAATACAGGCCTTCCAAATTGTATGAGTCACGCAGGAAAAATTTCAAGTGATATATTAGAAATATGCAATCTTTTTGCCAAATACTTCGAATCCGTCTATACTAACGAAACACACTCTCAAAATCTTCCTAACATACCTGAAAGATTTAGTATGGGTTACCTTCATATCGACGCTGATGAAGTTTTAGTTGCCTTGAAGCAAATAGAAACTTCAAAGTCGGCTGGACCGGATGGTTTTTCACCACTTTTTTTAAAAAATGCAGCAAACTCTCTAGCCGAACCACTTACAATTTTGTTTAATAAGTCATTGGTTAATGGCTTATTTTTGAAGGAATGGAAAATTTCCTATCTTACACCAATTTTTAAGGCTGGGTCCAAGCAAATCATTTCAAATTACAGACCAATTTGCAAAATTTCAGTTATCCCAAAAATATTTGAAAAAATCATATGTGATAAAATACTTTTCGTTGTCCGAGAGCATGTATCGATCTTTCAACACGGCTTCATACCAGGAAGATCTACAGCAACTAATTTAGCTATCTTTGTCAATCATATAATTTCGAATTTTGAAAGCTACTTACAAACCGATATCATTTTTACCGATTTTGCTAAAGCATTCGACAGAGTAAACCATAAGATTTTACTCCATAAACTTGCTTGTCTTGGCTTTCATTCTAATTTACTGAAATGGATCGAATCGTATTTAACTGGTCGAGTTCAAATCGTGAAAATTGATACAAGTTTTTCTGACCCTATCTATGTGCCTTCAGGAGTTCCCCAGGGTAGCCACATTGGACCATTGCTATTTCTTTTATTTATTAATGATATATCAGATATTTTTATTCATTCTAAATGCTTGCTTTATGCCGATGATCTGAAGCTCTATAGAAAGATTGAATCCTTTCATGATTGTTTACTCCTTCAAGATGACTTCGAAAGACTCTCGCAATGGTGCGACATAAATTCCCTTCATCTGAATTTATCTAAGTGTCAAGTTCTAACCTGTTCTCTTAAGAAAATCTGGATTAATTACAGATATAATTTGAATAATATTAACATAGAAAGAATTTCTCAAAAAAAAGATCTGGGCATAATTCTAGATGATAAATTATCATTTAAGCCCCATATAGATCATATTATTAGCAAAAGTAATTCTATGCTAGGCTTTATTAAAAGAAATAGTCGTGAGTTCTCAGATTTACTAACTCTTAAAACAATTTATTTTTCACTGGTCCGTTCAGTTCTAGAGTATTGCTCTATTATCTGGAACCCTTATTACAATAATGCTTCGGATAGAATAGAAAGAGTCCAAAGGCGATTTTCCAGATACGCTATCCTTAAACTTAATTATTGGAATAGTGATTTACCGAGCTATAATGCGAGATGCTTATTAATGGGAATCCAAACTCTCGTTCTTCGAAGAAAATATTTCTCTATTATGTTTGTTCGTGATGTGTTTTCTTATCGTATTAAATGTTCATCTCTTTTAAATGAATTGGGTCTCCGTATCCCCTCAAGAAATATAAGGGTAACAGCTTTGTTTTTCGTTCCTTTTCATCGGACTAACTATGGTTACAATGAACCAATTACAAGATGCATCAAAGAGGTAAACTCAGTTTGTATGTTAATTGATATTTTTGAGAATTGCTCAAGAGTTGCTTTTAAAAATAAACTGTTGAATGTATTAGCTAATCTTTAATCTAAAATTGTTATATGTATTTATAAATTTCCTATCTACATTTTCTTTTTTATTGTTAAATCTTTATCAATATTAATTATTTATTCTAGTCTGTAAGAATTATTTCTGATTGACTAATAAACTAAACTATAACTATAACTAAGTTGAGTTGTAATCCATAATAGGGGCATGAATTTACAACAACGACAATAAGGGTATTCATGTAACGAGATAATTTTCCGCTTTGTAGAAAGATATAACTTTCCGCAGCATGCTTTCATGAACACCCCCTAAGAAATACTTGCGTAAATGTGGGAAATATTTTGTGAATGTCAAATTAAAAGTCAGAATCCATACTTCTTTAGTTTACGAGGTTTATTTCTGCACTTTCCGCAGCAAATTTGTGAGATAATTTTATGCGATTTGCAGAAACTTTTTCCCATACAAATTTTGACAGCTCGTTTCTGCGGAGATAAAATTATCTGGTTTACGAGGTTTACGAGGGTTTTCCGCGCTTACATGAATACCCCTAATGTTTCATCACGCCTTTAAGTATATATAATATGGAGGGCTCGTTTCTATTCCAAATGCGTGACTATCATAGGGGGCGCTGCTCAAATTTTTGTAAGACAAAGTTATTGCCGAGTGCTTCATATCACATGTGACGGAGAACTATATGCGAGGAGAAGGTAAACACAAATCTGAGGATACGGCTGTATCCTTAACTTACAGAAAGTGAGACAGTGACCCCTATCACAACTTCAAGTACTACAATGCATTAGGGATAGGAACGAGCCCTCCATATTATATATACTCAAAGCATCACGCTCACATTTCTTTTTCTTACCGCATTCATTCTTTTAATTTAAGGCAATGCTAATTTTTTGACACCGAATTAAAAATTCTTCGCATATGGCAATGCTAGTTTATATTTGACAACAGAAAGCAGAAAGTTTATGTACAAGTGTTTTTTTTATATTTCGCATTAATTATTTTGTAAATTCTGGTGCTTGGTTTTCAAACTAAATAATATATAAGTATTCAGTATTGTGTAGGATAAAGTGTTTAATGTTTTAAATAAATAAAACCATACAAAATGTATTTGTTTGTGTTTTTTACAAAGGGAAGTAGTTTTCGATTGAGAAACCGTTCGGCCACATAATTCATTGAAAAAAAGCTTTTATTATGTGTGTTTAATGAAATTATGTTTTTGATTATTTTGTTGGTTAGTTGTTGTGGGTTTTTTATTAAAAGAACATTCTCTTTCGGCGATAAAAGGTGTTTTAAAGTGTTTTAAATAAACTCGAACAAAATTCGAACAATAATTGTAAAAACCATATCGCTGTCTTTGAAGGATAACGTCTCGTTTTGACATGTAACTCCATAGAAGTTTTACTTAAAAAAAAACGACTTCCCCAAATGATATTGCAGATTCTGAGCATTTGTACGGTACAACCGAAAATTTAACCAAACTTCATAATGGAGTTTGTTTGAGTAAGAAACTATTGTTCCTTAATTCACTGGAAGGATGAAAAGCTTTCAGAATTGAAATGTTGGGTGGAAATCACACGTCCGTTCTTTCCTAATGCTTCAGTCGAACGCTGCCATTGAAAGTTGAGACCTACTCTCCAACATATGAACAATATGAAAATTTCATGTCTTGAGTTCTACAAATTTCAACAAAGGAAAAAAATATGCTGTGCACGTCGGAAATACCAACGTAGGGATTGATAAAAACTCAGGTGACGAATGTCACGATTTGTTCCATTGATATGATAATCTTTATGATAATCTTTTTACTTTATCCAAAATGCATGTTTTTTTTTAAATTTTTACATAGCCAATAATGTATTTTTGATTTGAATTAATTTTTATTTAATAACTGTAAAGTTTTCCCTTAAGGGTTTCCTATCCTTAAATTTGAATTAAACAAACAGTGCATAGCCATTGTATATATGGAATATTACATCATACAAATGTGCGCAGCGAATTCGCTGGGTGACGCGCTGCCTAAACGTCCAATTTTCAATAACACTGGCTCATAAATCAGGCTCAATTTGACCAATGGCATTGATTTCGTTGGCTGTTAAGGTACCCACATGATCTCGGTGGCCAATTGACATCTCGTCCGCGTTATTATAACCATGTTCGGAAATCCCCGTGGAAAATCTCAAAATCCGCACCAAACATAGTTTCTCTCCCAAATTAAACGAATCCATTCATACAGTATTGGGCCTCGTCGCTGAATATACCCTTTTAACCGAAATTGGGGGAATTTTAAACTGCTCAAGAGCTCAGTTAAATTATACAAATTCAGTGGAATTAAGATTTAATCATTTCATTTTACTGAAAAGCGCATAGAGTGCGACAGTTATGTTTCATGTACATCCGTAAAGGGATTCCAAAAAACGAAAAACTACCGATGTGCCAGTTTCCATAAATAGTTTCCAATTCATCAAAAAAATTATTAATTTTGTCAGAGATAGATTGATTTTGTGGGTTTGATATTAGATTCACCCTTTTCATATTACCGCATGTACATCTCTGTCTCGATAGTCAAAACACATTTCCATATGATTGCAGTTTGATTTTGATAGATATTTGGTAATTGACAATTTAAGTCAATTCTAAGTTGAAAAAATATTTTTTAGATATAACTTGGGTTCAATTTATTTGCAGGTTTAGCTAAAAGTTACCACCAGCACTGAAAATTGGGCGCAAATATTCTAAAACCTGCTAATATTTGTGTCATAAAAAGGGAACATTTTCAGTCCTGGACTTAACTCTGGGTTAACCCAGAGTTAGAATATATTGAAAATTCTTCTTGAATTAAAGTAAGCTCAAAAGCAGCTTTTCAGTTGCCAAAAATTTGAAAGTTACATAAGCTATTAACACGGAAGTCAAAATTAATTTGTTTGTGACGTGGAAGTATTGGGGCCAACTTGAATTACCCTTTGTAACAGTACTCGCGTTCAACTCATAAATTGAAAATCTAATCCAAATCAATCCTATAATGATTAGAAATAATGACACTGTGCACGAATCAAAAAAAAACTTGAAAACGATTCTCCTCTTTAATTGTATGTGGATGAAAATTTTCTAATTGTAGAAAATGAGGAATAGGTGTTTTCATGTATTTACTTTGCATTTGACTTCAAGGTTACGTCTGAAGTTCCAGAAGATGTATTCTACACTATAGGAACTGCAGATTGCAGTCATAAAGTGTTACCAAAAAAGACCCACTCAAAACCTGGTAAGCCTCACTGATAAAAAAAAATATTATAACATTTCCAGCTGAACTATAAAAAAGTTACATTGGAAAAAAACTTTTGCAATTTCAAACAAACAAATGTTTTAATGTAAATTCAAAATAATGCTGACATCTCGCTTGGTATTTAAAAAAATGTCCAAAACACACTCTCCCTATCTGGACTGGAAATTTCAAACCAGGCAATTGTGGAAAAGGTACACCAGCGCATATATTTTTGTACGTGCGTCGTCGTCGTCCATGGCCGACTCGACTGGTTAAAAAAAGAGATTAAAAATTAATCACCAAGCACCCAAATGAATGTTTTTGGGTTTTCAAACAAAATACCACTGATAAAGTTAAGCAACCAAGAAAACCTAAAAAACAAAACCCATTTTAAAGTGTCAACAAGTGTCAACCGAAAATTAAAAAAAAAGAAGTTGAGCTCCAAATACCATGTCTGATATCAAAATACGTCTGATTGTCAGCTAAAATCGTCTGCACTGTGCATTAAAAGATGAATTTTTCACCGTCCATCATCATGAGGTATAGGTATACATAAAAAAAATTAATGGATTACCGACAAACGTTACTATATACGAGCATTATATGAAGTGACTCACTCACATTGATTTAATAGTATATATATGTATTTGTGATCTTATTATGGTATTTCTGAGGTGGGCAGCTATACTCGTAATTGGAGAACCTGAAAACGATCGCAGTCTGGAGATGATGCTTTTGAGGTAAACATTTTTAATTAGGCTCATAAAGGCTGCACTCTGGTTGATAATGCATTGCTGATGTTCACGTGCGCACAATGTTACTGGTTGTTGGCGCCTAGATCGTTCGATATAAAGATATAAAGTTATTTGCCAAGCGATCGAGTCCTTCTCGCTCTCGGAGACTATCGATTTTTGATCGATACCGTGATTTGATGTTGGATGCTTGGCAGTATTTACGAAATATTTTACTTTACCTCATTAACGCCCATTTCATATCTGTACACCCACAAACTTCCAGAAGCTAACCACAACATCAGCGTTAAGGATGAACCAAACATTTTTGTCTGATCTTCAATCTCTTTTCCGATTCGGAGGAGATCTTGTGCGATTGGGATTGCTAATTGCGCATGCGCATCATTATCGTTCGATGGGAGCAAGTAACTAATCCAAAATGGCATTGTGCTATACTCTTGCATCTTATGGTATCTTATAAGTTGTATCTCATCGGACAACTAAGAGACATAGCCAATATGTGAAGACGAACAACCGATGGGCGATGGGTCTTTATATATGATGTTCCAAAGTTAAGCAATCTCATGATGGCCAGCGAACTTTTGTTCATTAACATTTTCCGTAAAATTCAATTGAAAAGTACTGATGCTATACTTTTAAGCTTATGGTCACTTAGTGTGGATAACCCTTTGTTTTATAGATAAGCCAACAATAAAGCCTTGATAGACAGTAATAAACCCAGACCACACAGTGCGATCGAAAAGAGGTTGTCCGAAAATCAATCGAAGTTATAAGTGATGCTTGCATTTTGCAGCTTACATAAGAACCTTCCAATAACCATGATTTTATTAAAAATAAAGTGTCCAAGTATTTTATTAAAAATTTCATTTATGAGTGTGTTACCTTTATAACGACCACTTTTTTCTTTTGACAGGTTTAATTTCGGTATCAAATTTATTAATTCATACTTTATTAAATCTTTAATGGGAATTCTTTGTTTAATTTTTAAAGGCAAAATCAATTTATTAAAAAAATAAGAACTACAAAATATAATACTTATAACAAAATTAAATCAATAAAATTTAATTTTTTTTTAAGAAAAACCAAACCCTAAGAAGACTGAAAAAGTATAAGAGAAGTCTTTTTGAAGGACAAAGAATATTTGATACTTATTTTAGAAAGACTAAAAGAATGTACCTAATTTAATTTGAGAAGATTTTAAGAATCAATTTAGCTTCTTAATTTCTTCTATCCCACACCGCCCTCTTGAGCCTTTTCTCTACTTAATATGAACTTAAAACATTTTTAAAGTATAATGCAAGTATATTCTCTATTGTTGGTGATAATGGTTTTCAGCATCGGTGGTGTTTTCCCAATCAGTTTGATTACGGTCTTGAAGGCTTCAGGTCCAGGTTTGATTCATTGCGCAGTCTCTTGTTGAATCTGTTATTGTTATGTTGTTGGATGGAGTTCCGCAACATAATGTTGGCAAATTTAAGTTCGCTTTAATAGTCATATCATAATACGCCAAGATCGCAAATCGTCTGAGCAGTCACTATTGGTTAATTATCGAGAAGGAAAAAAAGGAGAGCGATTTGATACGTTTACGTGAAAAAATGATTGATTCGCAACTAGTAACTAGTAACTAGTAAGCTTCAAAGAATATTTAAAGCATCACACTCAAGGCCGTAGCCAGGGGGAATCACAGGGGTGTTGAAACCACATATCGTCCACAGCCATATCTTCCAATTCGGGCCATAAAAAGTTCGTTATCATCTCACGACAGCGAACACCATTTACAGTAACTGCCTGACCGGCCTCATTTTGGAAAAAATACGGCCCCATGATGCCGCCAGCCCATAAACCGCACCAAACAGTCACTCTTTGTGTGTGCATTTATTTTTCGAAAATAACTCTTGGATTATCATTCGTTCAAATACGGCAATTCTGCTTATTGACGAATCCACGTAGGTGAAAATGTACCTCATCACTGAAGATGATTTTCTTCGAAAATTGATCATCCACTGTTGCCATTTCTTGCCACCATTCTGACCACTGACGACGCTTGAAATAGTCAAGAGGCTTTAGTTCTTGAGTCAATTGCACCTTGTAAGCGTGTAAATGCAAATCTTTATGCATAATGCTCATCAACGACGAACGTGACAGGTGCAATTGTTGGGCACGACGACGAGGTGAGTCCACCTCTTCAGCTCTTCAGCTACACTACCGCGAACAGCAGCAATATCTTCTGCAGTACGAGCTGTACGAGCATACACTGGTGTTTTCACATCTCCTACTCACCCGGTTTGCTCAAATGTTTGCACGATTTTTCCGATTGTACGCACATTGACCGAAAAAATCACGAAGTGCACGATATGCATTTTGATTTGAACGCCCATTTTCATAATAAGCCTGAATAACTTTAACGCGTTGCTTGATTGTGTATCCTTCCATTGTTCAAATAGAGTTAGTCTGAAATTGAGAAATGTTAAATGAAATGCAGAAAAAACTTGACGTTTAGGTGTGGTTCACATTCAACATCGGACCTTAAAATTTAACCAACCTTTACATCCACTTTTGTCGGCCCGCTTCTATTCCACAACTCAACGTTTGATATGGTTTGTGGCCAGTAAGTCTTCAAAATGTACCGCAGGCATCGGCTTACGAAAGCCTGTATCCTGCTCGAGATGTTAGCAGAGCACTTCCATGTTTTACAGGCGTATAAAAGCACAAATTTTACGTTGAATTCGCAGAGTTTTAACTTAGTGAGTAGCGATATTTTACAAGTCTTCCACACAGGAGAGATCATCTTACAAAAGTAAGCAATCCTGTTCAGAAAGACTTTTAGATCATATGCATAGATCAATCACTTTGAATTTAAAATATGTCAGGAATGTCGTTTATGAACAAAAAACATAGAAAAGGGCTGAGGTGGCTGCCCTGAGGTTCTCCTGGTACTACGAACGTACTGAATTCGGTTCTTTAAATATGATTTCATCCAATCTAAAAAATTAATTAGAGTCAAAACCTATTATATTTATCTTCATTCGTAAAACATCATGATTAACTCTCTCAAAATGACTTTGAAAAGTCTTGTTTAGACAACGTCTAACTGAAAACTCTTAACTTAACTCTTCTCAAGTCCATTCGAAACTAAATTACTGAAAATATTAAGGTTTACACTTAAAATTCCATGACCTGTTAATACGAGTATCATTAATAAATGCGTTTTCATTTTTGAATTTAAATAAAACATAGAAAAATTGAGGTCTGAGTATAGAATATGGTCTCTTTCGTATGACCACCGTGGCAAAATTGCAGTAAGCAACTCTTTGGAACTATTTCGCCTACTATTTCACATTTATGGGCGGAAGGTTTGCAATTTCACGATAGATATTGTTGGAGAAGTTTCAGCGTTTAAGATGACCATCATCATCATCATACGCATCAATTGTTGAGCTTATAATAAATTTAAATAATTAAACTGAATTTATGTAAAAAGTTGACCCAAAATTATTATTTTCTCGTATAGTAGATATTATAATTTTAATAATTAAGTCATAAGCTTTACTTTAGCATCCAAATATCTATAGAATAAAATTTTAAATTCAGCTATGATGAGTTTCTAATAATGCTATAACTGGCCCCTAAATGCCCGGAACTTATATAAGTTTTCATTGAAAGATAATCGAGGATTTGAGGCAAGAGATTTATGGTGTAAATTTGTTTATAATAAAGTGGAAGCGATAAGAAATTCTGTGGCCGCAAACCATAACCGCCTAACTCGAGTTATGACGAAATTGAGTTTTTATCATAATCGTGCTGAGAATATACAAATCTATGCCCACTCAATTTTTTACGTCTGTATCTTTTTTTAAAGAAAAGTTATAAACAAAAAACCTAACAACCTAACTCGCTTTTCAAAAATTATAATTTGCCATAACAACTTAACTCAATAAAAATACAACGGCGGTTTCATAACTTAAGTTAAGTTTTTATTATTCTGCATTGAAAAAAAAAATAATGAGGAATAACAACATAAGTCAAGTTAATCAATTTAAAATCTGCCGAGAATTAAAAACGCTTATTTTTCATTTTTCTTATGTCAACATAGGCTCTTATTCCCTAAAGTAGAAAAAATATTTACTTTTCTTAACTTGAGTTAGGTTGTTATGGCAAATCACATTTCTATTTCTTGACAAACTTAACTGGACTTAAGTTCTTTTGGCTAACCAGACTATGATTGCATCAAAATCTTAAATCGAGTTAGGCCGTTATTCCGTGTTTCAATTTAAAAAATCACAAATCTAAGTTGACTTATGTTCTTTTGCCTTAATCAGTTTACTGTAAAAATGAGTCATAAGTGAAGATAGGTTATTACGAACAGTCGCATCTGTAGTGTAGATAAGTGATGTTTTGTTGAAAGGTTTAATTAAAGAAGTGCGTAAGATACTGAAAATGAGCTCTGCAAATAATGGAATTAGCAAGGATGCTTACAAATTACAAGATAATAATTATCTATTACCATTCTGATTACACGATATAGTTATGTGATGTATTAAGGAGCTGATATCACATTGTGGCAGTGCCCTATACAAACAAAATTAGTATAGGTATTACTTAATAAGAGCAAGTACTCGTTACAACATATTTACTTTTCATTTGTTCTAAAATAAATGTTGGGTGTCAAATTAAAGCAAAATTCAAAAAGAAATATCAAAATAAGGAGTGTTAAGAACTGATCTTCCTTTGAGTAATATTTTTCCACGACGCTTATGCAAACTTTAGGAATTTTAAGAAATGCATTTATACTTTAAATCAAAATATAATATTATGAGTTTTGTTACAATTAAACAAAACAAAAATGTTTCCATATTTTAAACCGAATATAACATAGCACAGTGATCAATGAACGGCCAAACTTTTGATGTTGACTTGATCCAATTACTCTTCTTTTTAAGTCATCACTTTAGCAAGAAAACGTTTAATATTTAATACAATTCTAAAGTTTATGTTAAGATAAAGATATGCATATAATTTCTTGTTGTTCAGGTGAACTATTCAACTATGTACAATGTACATGAAACTGAGAACGTTGAAAATGATCTCGATTTGATGATTTGATGGTAATTTTTTTAATAAACCGGAAATGATACACTCAGATGATTCAGTGAAATATCCAAATTTTAATTTATTTCAGCAGAAAGCCCAAGCCGTTCCAGCTGATATAAATTATTATTCTGTACATTTATTGTTGGATTAATAAATAATAATAATAATAATTTATTAAGAAAGTCTAGTAATTCAATTTCTGAGAGCTCAAATATGTAGAAGAAACGTTTGCAAGACCTAAATGCAAAACTAAGTAAAAGCTTCGTATTAAACTTCCAATCAGCAGAAAGACTGTTAAGGCTAGGGCCTTTTTATATTTTTAGAAGTAAATGCAGCGAGAGAATTAAATTTTAAAAACTTGAACTGTAGGTCAACAGCTACTGGTCATTAGGAATATATAACCAAAGAATTTTATATATTGGTTCCCTCAAACACATTGAAGATACAAAATTTGACACCTTGGTGTACGCAGTTAACTGGAAGCCAAAACGCGACCGTAGTATGAAAAATACGAAAATATTTGTAATGTTTTTTGTAAAACATATTTTCATCAGTTCTTTGACGAAATTGAGAGCTTCTTTAAATCCGTCATCAAAACAAAAATCTTCACTGTCGTTAGTGTCGTTCGATTCCATTTAAGGATATCAGAAAAAAACGTGCTCCTAACAATAAAACGACATATTTCGAGGTTTACTGCACATGAAAGCCACTTCATTTGAAGGGACTCGTGTACAAAATATTTAAACGCTAGCTTTAATCTTAAATCGATACACGGCCATTATAAATCATAATCTTTAAATCTGGCAAGCTTATTAAAATACTTAAAAATGTTTGGATTTATAGGCCAAGAGTTTAATGCCCCAAAAGTAGACAAGTGTTCTTTTGCTTTGAAGAGAAAGGTTACCGAATCCGAGAATGAAAAATTCGCATTGCAAGTGAAGCAAAACGCAACGAAAAAAAGAGGCAATAAAAACCAAACACTTTTAAAGTAAAGCTTGGACTTTCATCGATCCTTGAACCAGGGCTTACAAATGTGATTGCGCCCATCACGAGCTCAATTAGCTTAGCTTAGTGAGACAAAAAACGAAGGTCCAAATTGAAACCCCAAGATATTGGTTTTATTTCGTTAATAAGACTGATTTAATTGACACGAAGAACAACGACAATGATTTTTCTGATTTTGCCAAATTTTATAGATCTAAAGTTTCTTGGAAACGAATAGATGAAGATGGTAACAAAATAACTTGGAACTCTATTCCGTAGCTGCGTTACTAAAAAAACTGCATCAAATGTCCTACACAAATTTCTTGCACAAAGATGAGGTTTCTAAAATTATAAAAAGTAAAAAAAGACGAAAGCTTCTTTAAATCTAAACAACTTCTTTCCTGAAAGAAAAGAAGATTTCATGGACTTAAAACATCAAGTCTTGATTTTCAGACTTTTTATGACAATCTTCCATCCAATATGGACGAGCTAAATACTTATCCTCATTTAACAGGCCCTGACAACTCAGAAGATACTTAAATATCAATTTTGCTCAAAATTTAATCAATAATGTACAATACATAATTTAAACTTATGCATATTAAAAACTTGAATAGATAAAATATTCTTATTACAAAATGTTCCTTTACTTGTATGATACTTTCACGACCAAAAGAAAACAAACATGGAAAATTAACTTAAGTTAATAAATACCCTGGTTTATTGGTAAGGAAAAAGAACTTAACTCAACATATGAAATTTTTTCCCACAATCTCACACATGGAATAACGACCTAAGTCGAGAAAAGAAACTTTAATCATTCTTTGTTAATATGCCATAACAACCTAACTCGACCTAAGCTTTTTATTTTTTTAAAGTTCAATAAGCCATAACAGCTTAAGTGTTTTTTTCCTTAATTACTCATTAAATATAAGACATACATTTTATTACTTCTAGTATATGAGAAATGTGTATTCTTTCTTCATTTCTGCATTTAAGAAATTTAAAAATTCATAATTCCTGATTCATAGAGAGATTATGAAACTTAAAACTGCTCTCCTGAAAAATATGAAAAATCGACTTAAGCGGTTATGCCCTGTGACCACTGAATTATCGAGATACCTTAGCACGATATGGATATAGGTCGAATTATAAGACATTTGATACAATGAAGATTTAACAATATTAAGTGCTAGTCAACTAGATAAACGAAATAAATATAACCGCTCTCCGTGAGATAAAATTCGAAGCTGTCAATTCCGCGCCGCACACAAGAACCCGGCTTTTTGCAGCCCATTTGCGTCATGACATGGGCCTACACCCGTACAAACTTCAGCTGCCATCTTACAACACACCACATACAACAACGTGGTATTCGCTAACTGTGCTTTCAAAGTTTACCCCAATTTCAGTCGAAAAATCATATCCAGCGAAGAGTTCCATTTCGGGATGAATGGGTTCGTCAGCAAATAATTTTTTTTTCAAAATAGCAATACATCCCTAGAAATTCATCATGGATTTTTGGCTGGAGGCATCAGTATTTTACTTTGAGAACAACGTTGGCTGGCCACCACCGTCAACGGCGAGAGCTATCGGTCTATGATGAGCAATTATTACTTTTGCTGAATTGGATGATATGCAACAATAAATCTAAAACGAAATCTGTGACAAATCATACAAAAATAGACATGATGCTATAAAACGAAATTGACAGCTTAAATTGTTCAAAAACCAAGAGAAAAAAGAAGTAAGACGCATCACCAACAGTTGGAAACAGTTTTGGATCCTTAACCAAACAGTACTATTAATAGATCGAAAGCTTCTTAATGACCGGCAATACGGCTTTCGCAGCAATCGTTCCACTGGTGATCTGATGGCATATCTCACCGAAAAGTGGAACAGATCTTTACATTGTTTTGGAGAAAGTAAGATTATTGTGCTTGATATTTCAAAGGCATTTGATAGAGTTTGGCACCAGGCTCACTTATCGAAAATGCGTGTGTTTGGCATCAACGAAACCCTTATTCGTTGGATTAGAAATTACCTTCTAGATCGTTCAATACATGTTGTATTGGACGGTTTTAAGTCTGATCTTCAAAAAATAAATGCTGGTGTTCCCCAGGGCTCCGTTTTGTTTCCAACTCTCTTCCTCATTTTTATAAATGATCTCTTGTCTGAAACTTTTAATCCGTTTCATTGTTTTGCCGAAGACTCTACTCTCAGCTTTTCGTACCCAAATTCACGTCCATCTCCTTCGGAAGTGGAATTGCCACGGTATCGTATGATAAGCTCATTAAACTCCGATCTTAACAGCATTGTTAAATGGGGTAAAAATAACCGTGTGGAGTTTAATGCTTCGAAAACTCAATGCTGTCTATTGTCGTTGAAGCAAAATGTTCCCCTTATGCCATTGTCGCTGAATGGCACTTGCATCAAAGAAACCGAAAAGCTCTCAGTACTCGGTATGTGTGTTAACGACGACCTTCGTTGGAATGATTAAATACTCGAGACCGCCAAGAATGCTGCTAAATGCTTAGGATTTCTATATCGACGTAAGAAATTTTTCACCCCTTCTGATCTGGCTACCACTTATAAGGCGTTTATACGTCCAAGACTCGAGTATAAGTTACACCTTTGGGCAGGCGCTGCACATTCTCTCCATTTATTGGATGGAATTCAGAACAGAGCGTTACAACTGATTGGAAACAGAGCTATCATGGATTCATCCCATCTCTTGAACACCGTCGGAATGTTTCATGTATTTCCCTGTTTTATTGCTTCTTTCATAGGCAATGCTCACTCGAAGTAGCCAGTTGCATTCCTACCCTTTATCAATTCACCCGTGATACCCGCTTCGCTAAGAATGCTCATCAGTTCACCTCACCCTTGAGCCTAACTTTGGTCGTACCGTCAAATATAGAGATTCGTTTTTTAGTAGTTTAGGTGTCATCGACACCTCCATTCTCTTCCCTCCTAATTTCCCCCTCGTCCGTGCTGTGTTTAAAACATTATAAGGGTCTCGTAAGATACCCTTGAGCGCGAGTAAATTATAAAAAAAAAAGAAAAAAGCCACACACGTAAATCTTACCCTTTACAACCTATGGACATCAAACTTTCTGCTTAACTGTCAGTCTTATCAGAAAAACTAAGGATATGCCAGACAAAAAAGGAAAGAAATCTTTTAAAAATAAGACTAAAATAAGAAATCAGGAAATAAGAAGACCAACTGAGATAACTGACTTTCTGAAATGACCAAAGGAACTTAAATGGAGCCCTACCCAGCATATATCTTAGACGACAAGATCAAAAATGAACATAGATTATTACTACATGCCCAACAGAAGATTAAAAACTAATTGCATGACCTAAGAAGAAATGTTCGAATGATTTGATAGAACATAGACGAAACTGGTAAAATGAAGCAAAGGACTTGGGATTAGACTTTCAGACTTTGGATATAATTATAAGAAAGAAAAACTCTGTTGTCCTAGGACAAGTATCAAATTCGAAAAAAATATTATATAAAAAAACATAATATTATACAATATAAAAGCTACTGATGTATACAATTAAAAAAAAAAAAAAAAGTGCTAAGTATTATAGATTGCACTGAAGGAAGATCTCTCTTACAGTTTTTGAACTCTTAGCCAATGTCATAAAGATTTTATATCATGATTTATATCAGCAACCAATTTCGCAACCAGTAATATTGAATTTCAGATTCAAGCTAAATATAGAGTTAATATAGATCAGAAACAGTATTGGGCCCAAAACAGAACCTTGGGGCACTCCAACAATTTTATTTAAAAACTTACTATAGAAATTAATGCGCGCTATATATGTCCACCATTTTGTTCGAAAAAGAGCCTGGCTCTTTTAAGGCGCGTTTTACATTATACCTCGTTAAGTTCCTGGTTTCAGCCTTCGTATTTCCTGTCGAATATTTTGTTTCTGCTGCCTAATATCTCCTATATCTCGGGCGCAGTTAAATCTGGTGAACGGGGTGGCCAAGGTTTTTGGAATCAAACTTTTGCCAAAAATTTTAAGTGTTGATAAAACATCGATTGCAAACGTACTGGCACTTCTTCAGTGGCTGAGGACACAATAATACCAGCATACTCTCTTTGTAGAAGATGGGATGCGTTGCCTACTTCTTGGAATGTTTTAAATCCAATTTTGTTTTTTAATCTGGGATAAATTTATGTGGAAAGTATATTTATAGTCCTGGTATTGAAAGGTTTCAATCTCTGGTTAATTGAATTATTCAAGGAATGTACTAGAACAGTTAGTAAACTGCTTTGCAAACTTGACGATTTAACAGAAATACCTCGAATAATAGGTACAACTTAAGATGAAGTGACATAAGACTCTCCTGAGATTGTAGTTGTTGTGACTTCAAAAGGTTGTAGAAGTCGTACAATCTCCTCTAACTCTGTAAGGTTTTCTGCCGTCAGATAAGAAGGTGTTTTTAAACATTCGCTTATCGCAATTGCCGCATCACATCGTATTTCCAAAGTTCTTTGCGTCATGAAGAAGGAACCATTCTATCGTGTCGATACCTCTTGTATAAGTCTTAACTCTTGCTTATTAGATGTTTTTGAACAATGCAAGTAGCAAGTGTAGAACTGTGAAAAAAAAGTCACAATAGCCTTTGTTTTTGATAAAATGTCTTAGAATGATTCTACTTTAAGACAGTCTGTTAAGTTCATGCAGTAGCAAAACATAAAGAATGTCGAATTGTTAGTATTTCGGGAGTTTTTTTTTTCGTAGCTTCAGCGTTGTCCGAGACCACGTTACCACATTTTCGCGAATTTTATAGTTCATTAAAGTTTGGTCGATTGCCTGAAAAATGTATTTGTTGTAAACAGCTGTGAAATACCCTTCTGAGAAAATAGGATATTCAAAGTGTTGTAAAAAACATACATTTGCCATCACTTCCGCAGTGATTCCCTATAATATTTGTCATGTTCAAAAACGCTGAAACTAATTTCAGATCCTGTATAAAGTGGCACTTTAATGCTTAAATTCCTTTGTCAAATTTAGTTTTTAACTCGTCATATTGCTTAGGAATAAATTTACATTTCAGAGTTTTTCTTATCAGGCAACTGATACCTGTTGTTTAAAACTTGGACAAACAATTTTAACCTTTTGCGTTTAGAAGTCCTGTATGGAAGCATATCACTAGAAATCATCTGTGCGTAGAGAGAAACGATTTTCTTTTTTGTTTTTGAATTTTCTTTGAACTTCTGACTCCTTTGGAAGTAATTTTTGATGAAATTTCTAGAAGTGTTGGGTGGCATTGAAGTAACTTGATTTCCATTTGCATCGGAGGATGAACCCTAAACTTCTATTTTAATTTGTCAGCATGTTTTCTTTTTAAGTGGTCTCGTAAACTGGACGGATTTCCAGACTGTTTATACTCCACAAACCTTGCATGTGCAAAATTTCCCTTTTCTCTTGAAAGAAAAAACTCCAAACAGAAGATTGGTTTTATCTATGTAAAGGGACTTTCATTATTAAAACAGTTAAGGCGAACTTATCTGTCAAACACAGAACTATGTTCATGTTTATAGGATAGGGTATGTTCAACAACTAACAGAATTCAGATTTTTGTCATTCAAGGACGATTTTCAGTTGACAACTCATTGCTAAAGAAAAACACATCAACTAGACAGACTATCGATGTTTTCTCCAAAATACATACCTATCAATTTTCCCGATAGTTTTAAACAATCGATTAATCGATTAAACTATCGTTAATAGAACACTACCCTCTTCTCTTGTTGGAATTTAAAATAAGGATGCTACTCCGCTATTACCCGCTAAAAGTTGTCGATCATTTTTCTGTAAGAAACCCGACATGGCATTTTATACCCATTCTAGAACAAATATGGGCCGATTACTTGTTCGGTCAGAACACTGCACCAAACAGTGCACCTGGATGGATGTCGTCATGCAACTGATGCTGGTGTATTGTCCTTGGATTTTTGTAACACCACAATCTACAGTTTTCGACTGATCAAGCTCCTTATCATGAAGTTGATCTTGATTTAAAATATTGGCCATATTTGCACTGCGTCATAAAAATTATTAGTTGACAAGAATAAAATAAAATGCACGACTGGGTGGCACGAACTTGCTCCTATGTAATCGACTAGGAATTTTAAAAATGAATGTTATTAGAGAAAACTGTTCATAAGGATAAAATTAATTTTTAAATTCTTTTAGTAGTAACAGAATGCTATGCAAATATGAATTTATGAAAGAACAAAAATTATAAGTCCTTGAAGTGGTTTTTTAAAAGAAGCTTTTATATACAAACCTTTTAAAAGCTCTTTAAGAAAAATTTTGGTACGCTAATTTAAAGTTTTTATTATTGTTCGAATAAAAATTAAATTTACGAAAAGAAATATTAACTCGTTTCGGAGATATCGAATTTTCAAAAAAAAAAAGAAAAAAATTGATTTTTTTTTTTCAAAAATTCAAAAAATATTTATTTTAAAGTTTTCAAATGCAATGTGTTTTAGACTTTTTAGAAGCTTCTCTATAAAAATTTTCATTAAGATCCGTTATGTGGATAATGAGAAATTCAAAATTCGAAAAAATGGTTCTATGGTAGGTACAAGCTGTAATATCTTAATTTCAAAATTTTTAGTTGCGACTTATAGGTACTATAAGGCAAGTTATGTATTCGTAAAAGAAATCGAACTCGAGATTTTGATCAAAGTTGACATTACGATGATAGCGAAGACGAAAAAAGTGGGTCTGGCAATTCTGTCTGTCTGTCTGTTCAATTACAGCGAAACGGCTCGACCGATTTTCTTCAAACTTGGTAGATATGGGTTTTGATTTTTTACCCCCGGATGTTTTTTTATTTGATTTTGTATGACCAAAAATAACGGTACCTGCCATACGATTTTTTTCCGAAATTTTATAAATATTTTTTTTTCTCGAAAACTGTCCCTGCGATTTTCTTAAAAAAAATTCAAAAAATTTAATTAAGTTAAACCTAGGTAATGGTCGAAAAAAATTTTCAAAAAAATGAGTAGTTTTGGTACCCCCCTTCGGACCATTTTTTTTGTTTTTGATTTTATCAAAAACGGTACCACCGATTTTGATCATTTTTTTTATGCTAAAGCTTCCCAGCAGTTTAAATATTATTGTGTATTAAAATTTTCAAAAACAAATTTTTTGGATTTTTAAAAAAACTTTCAAAATTTTTTTTTGAAAACTCAATATTTCGAAAACCTCATGCTCGATTTTTTTAAAACTTGATATATAAAAGTTTAGAAAAATAATCTACAATATATGAGAAAAATAAATTGATTTTACCTAAAAATAACGGTACCTTCCATACAAATGTTAAAAAATGGTTTTCGAAAATCGTATTTTTCTCGAAAACGGTTCCGAGAATTTTGCTTAAATTTTTTTTCTTTCTATTATTTTTTAATATCTGTAGTTCAACAAAAACAAATTTGAAAACAAGATATTACTGACTGTACCTACCATAGAACGATTTTTTAAAATTTTGAATTTCTCATTATTAGCACAACGGATTTTAATGAAATTTCGTAGAGGGAAGCTTCTAAAAAGTTTAAAAAACATTGCATTTCAAAACTTTAAGAAAAATATTTTTTTTTTAATTTTGAAAAAAAAAATCAATTTTTTGTTTTTTGAAAATTCAATGTCTCGAAAACGGCTAAATATTTTTTTTGTAAATTTCATTTTTATTCATACAATAATAAAAACTTCAAATTGGCGTACCAACATTTTTTCTTAAAATTGTTTTAAAATTTTCTTATATAAAACCTTATTTTTTAAGAAACCACTACAAGGACTTATAATTTTTAATCTTGCATAAATCTATATTTGCTTGAATCACATGGCATCCTATTCTTACCTTTAACTACTAAAGAAGTTTTTTTAGTCATTTAAAAAATGAATTTTATGCTAATAACATTCAGTTTTGAAATTCTTAGTCTTTTACATAGGAGCAAGTTCGTGCGACCCAGTCGTGCATTTTATTTTTATTAAATTAAAAATCGTAAAAATTGATTGAAAGAAAAAAAAATTATCAAAATTCTAGGTGCCGTTTTCGAGAAAAATACGATTTTTGAAAACCATTTTTTTTTTAATTTTTTAGCATTTGTATGGTAGGTACCTTTATTTTTAGGTAAAATAAAAACTTTTTTCTCACATTTTGTAGATTATATTGAGAAACTTTTATTTATCAAGATTAAAAAAAATCTTTTGAAATATTGAGTTTTGAAAAAAAAAATTTGAAGTTTTTTTTGAAAATTTAAGTACACAATTCTATTTATGTTTTTGGGGAGCTTTAGCAAAAAAAAATGATCAAAATCGGTTGAACCGTTTTTGAGAAAATCAAAAACAAAAAAATGGTTCCATTGGGGGTACCCTCAATAACCATTTTTCGGAAAGTTTTTTTCAACCATTACCTAGCTTTAATTAAATGAAATTTTTCTGTGTTTTTATTTTTAAAATCTGTCGAATAGTTTTTCAGAAAAAAAAATGACTATAAAATTTCGGAAAAAAATCGTATGGCAGGTACCGTTATTTTTGGTCTTAAAAAAAAAAGAAAAAAACGTGTGGGGGGAAAAAATTAAAAATGATATCTACCAAGTTTAAAGAAAATCGGCCCAGCCGTTTAGCCTGTAGTCGAACAGACAGACAGACAGAATTGCGAGACCCACTTTTTTAGTCTTCGCTATCATCGTAATGTCAACTTTGATCGAAACCTCGAGTTCGATTTTTTTTACGAATGCATAACTTGCCTTATACGCAGGGCCGGATCTACCTAAGGGCTGTATGGGCTGCAGCCCAGGGCCCCGAGGTCAAAAGGGCCCCCCAGACCCCGTTGAAAACAATAGGCGTTAATTTGAACAAAAAAAAAATTAAAATTAAAAAACCTACCATAATGTTATCCCCGGCAAGCTAGATGGCACTATTTTAGAGAGAGAGTAAATTCGCGCGTCGCTTTTATCTGGAAAAAGCGCTGCGCGAACTTATTCTCTCTCTCTCTCTAAAATCGTGCTCAGTTTAATGCCGAATAGTGTATATGCGCATCTATGGAACGGCACGGGTATTCCCAGTCGTTTGTTTTTGATCGTTGCATTTTTTCTACTCTTAGGTTAGGTTAGGTTAGGTTGTTGGGCTGACAATTGATGTAACTATCGTCACAATTAGATCAATGTAGATCCATTGTGTTACCCGTGAATGTAATCACTCTTTTCTGATAAAAAAAACCTATGTGTTCTGTTAATCAGTCAAGCCATTTTGAGGCATTGACAAAGTTCAATATGTGAATTCCTGAATATTACGAGTAGAAAGATCTTCTTAATTGTCAAAGAAGTAGCTACCAATCCATTTCCTTCTTTGGTGGCATAGTGACTGGCAATGACAGAGAAAGTGTGATGTGTCTTTCTTTCTTCATTATAAATTTATGATATTTTAATGAATTATGTCCGGTGATTATGCTCGTGAGAGCGAAGGGACTTCTTACTAAGATGCATAATTTTGTCAGTCCTCTGCTTGTTAAAGCAAGGCCATACTTTCCTAGTGGTATCACAGGTGTCAAGTAGGCTCCACCTTTCATTGGATATCTTTAGGATTAAATCTGAAATTTTCTGTTTAATGTTGCAGAGTGGGATACTTACCATCTGTCTTGCCAACTCAACTTTTGTCACCATACAAAATTACCATAAGTTAGTATTGGTCTGACTATCGCCAAATACATCCACCTGATAATTTTTGGGCTAGGTCCCCAGGATTTCCCAAAGATTCTGTTATAGGAGTAGAATGCAATCATTCCTTTTCTTGCTCTTTCCTTAGTGTTAAGACTCCAGTTTAATTTCTTATCTAGAATCACAGTGGGGTGCCTTCAATTGTAAAAAGGACTAATTCTGATTTTGACGGGTTAACCATCAGGCCGCACTTTCTAGTCCATCTACTAACCTTAGAAAGGGCGTATTCGATCTGTTCGCTGATAGTGGGTAAGAATTTATCTGTCGCTAATAACGCAAGATCATCAACAGGCTACTACCTTTTTATCTACTCTTACGAGGGACTTCCCGCCGCGATGCTTAACGTAACGCCTGACGTGGTTTTGTTTCTTCTTCCGCGCTTCTGTTCTCGTCATCAAAGTGACAAACTGACTGTGTTAATTGTTAGAACTGTGTTTAATGAGTCAGTTTACTAATGAGTAAGTGATAACTTAAAAGTTATGTCTAAATAAGTAACATTTGTTTATTTATACAAGATTTCTTGGTTTTATTTGGTAAGTAAAAATATTTATAGATCATGTTTTTCTTCTTTATGGTATTTTTAGGGTTCTGTACAAAAAAATGAAAAACGAAACCCTTATATGATCACTCGTGCGCCCTCACTCGTGCGCCCGTCTGTCTGTCACAGCTAATTTGCTCCGAAACTACTGCACCAAATTAGGCGAAATTTGATAGGATGGTGTAATTATGAGCAAAAAAAAACAGTTGTGCAAAGTATTTTTTTTTAATTAGAGTCATTTTAATAAGGTTTGCTAATGTCACTGTGTCAAAAAATTCAAATTTTTAATGGATTTGCAAAACAAAAATATCGAAAACATAGATTTGGAAAGTGCGCGTCATATTATTGATTATTATCCAGAAGACGTAGCCGAGCATTTAGTGAATGAGTGCATTCAATTAAAATCGTACTTACTCCAATCTAAGCCAGAATCGTAAACCTCTTCCAGTAAAATTTTTAAGCTCATGTATGAAAATAAACTTATTAACGTGTTCCCTAACTGCTATACCATTTTAAAGATTTTTTTAACTTTGCCAATTACTAGCTGTGAAGCAGAGCGCTCTTTCTCCAAGATGTCCTATGTAGAAAATAAATACAGGACAACAATGTCGAACCATCGACTAAATAATTTACCACTTCTTTCGATAAATTGTGATTTAACAAAACACTTGCAATGTGATGACCAAATTAAGGAATTTGCAGCACAGAAATGCAGAAAGGTTGATTTATAAATTATAATTTATATAACATATCATACACATAATCTGTCAATTTCATTCACTAATTCATAATAAATAAATAAAATGTTTTTATTGTTTTTTATATTCTTATATATATCACTATTTCGTTTTCACTCTCACCCAAAGGTTGCCTGGAAGAGATTGCTACCACAGCAATAAGGTCGCCGTTTGCACAACTAATGCCTGCGTAGATTTAAGTAACATTTATGTTTTTTTTTTTTGTGCAATAAAGAATATATGATAATAATATCTACATATATCACTACACTATAGATACAGTTTTTTGACATGGCTATTAGTTGAGTACGTAGGTAGGCCCCTAAATAGCTTCAGCCCAGGGCCCCACAAATTCACGATCCGCCTCTGCTTATACGAGTAAGTAGTACCTATAAGTCGCAAGTAAAAATCGATATGTTAAACACATTATTGTGTACTGTAAGTATTTAATTATACTGACTCTTTTGCTAAGCTGAATAGTCATCTTTCCGTCAGAGAAAAAAAAATTTGGATCATGAAAAGTGATCACGTTGTTTTTGTAATACACGTTTTCTTGTGATCCATATGGATCAATTTTGATAATTTTGTTTCGTACGACCACTCAAGTGTCACTGTATCAATAATTTTAGTTCTACCGTTAACTAGTCTTTCATATTCATATGTAGGGTTGATAGTCAAACTTTGCCACCACTGTTTCTGATTGATTTTTGTGCAAGCAATTTTGTATGTGATCTTCTTTCCGTTGAGCCGTGTTGTAACAGACTTTGTATAGTTTGTTTTATAGTAGAAGTGTGTGGTTATGGTGCGATACCTTCCATATACCTACACTTGGTTTTCATCATCCTCATTAAAATATCTTTAACCAAACAAAGCCGAACAATGAGAACGAATGCTGGAACTTTTGTAGGTTTATTTTTTTGTTTTCTTACATTTCGTTGGCTTTTCGTTCAGATTCAAATTCAGGCCCATAAACGGGCTACAACAATACAAAATTTTATGATTTCAACAGATGCAGGAATTTATTGTAACCGAAAACAAAATTGGCAACCCCAGATCCTCATGGGATGTAATTAAAATTCATAGACTTACATCACTAAATACGGAATATTGAGTTTCCTGAGGAATTTGCTGTTGTACCCGTCCTCTTCGGCCAGATATTTGGATCATTTGGAGTCCATAAATTAATTTGGATGGAATTTTAATTAATTCAAACTCCTCCGCATATGAGATAGCTATAGCTGCCTTATTGAGTCGAGAATCATTTGACATTGGCAGTGAAGCCAAACACAAAAGATAAGCTGCTCCTGCAGAACACTCATAGCATGTGATTTACTTGAACCTTTGCTCTACTGGAATTATTGCTGCTGCTCGTGTCTAAGCTAAATGTCTGCAGGTGCAGTACGAGTGCAAAGTATCGTATACATTACGGCCTCGTCGATAAACTCACACACAACTCATCATTGATCCGGTACGTTGATCGATGACAAAACAAACAGAGCCGACAGACCACTGGTGGTAGCTGGGGACGGACGTGACGCATAACCATACTCACAGCACGCTCATGCGACATGGAAAAATTGTTAACAAATTTTTTTGTCTCTGACCAGACTGCGCAGCTCATTGCGGGCTTGCAGGCAGCTCCAGAAAAACCAATGTAGCTTTAATGCTGGGGTTGACATTCCTCATTCCCAGCAGCTTGACGCGCGGACGACGAATAGAGGCTGTAATTTTATGGCAATGACAGCGACTGGCAGCTTATTCTTGAGAATTGATACACGCTAGTATTACAATTTAATCGTAGTCAATGGTAACCGATTAGAGAGTGTCTGCTACAATCACAGTGAGTGGAAACCTTGAATTACTTATAAAAGTTGGAGCTTGTAGGACCTCATTATTATTTATTGTTTTGAGATACACTTGGTGACAAAGTTGTTTATTGCTTTGGAGACGGAAACAATTTTGACACTTTACACTACGCGGCGTAGAGAAAAGAAAAAATTAACTTAAATGTCGGTTTCACTCAAGGCTGGGAAAATTATTTGATTTCCATCTATGTACATACATAGGTAGCTTTATCATAATTTGAAAGCTGTACAGTTATGATCGTGACTATCCAGATTATTTTTGATTAATTCAGAACTAAAGTGTTAAATTAAAATATAGCAATCTTTGAAAATCATTTTAATTTTTTTTATTTTAGACCTTTACAAAGTTAAACCAGTGATTATATTGATGCTTAAATAAAGTTTATGACTTAAGTTATTATCTTAGTGAAAAAATTCTACATAACGTGTATTTAATTACTTTAATGAATGATATACACTGCCGGTCATAAGGTTAGAAGCAGGCATTTTTGAGAAGTAAAATCGACATTTTTCCCGTTACATGATGGATTAGAAGAAAACAACTATGGTAAACGAAAGACTATTTTGTTAACAACAAAATATAAAATTTGGGTATAAGAGAGATTTAGCTAACGGAACTTTTATGACAAATTGTAAAGTGAGTCAAGAATATGCGAAAATAAATCGGGTCATTAGATTAGAAGCATTGAACAAATCAACGTTGTTTTGTGAAGTGAATAAATTTTTGTTCGGTTTAAACGGTACATTTTATAAATTAATTGTTCTTGATTGAGTGTTAGTAAAAATGGGCAAGAAAAAATGTTTGACAGTGGAGGAAAGGGCAAGAATAGATGTTTATTGCTCTGAAGGTCTTTCATGCCGTGCTATAGCCCGAAAAATAAATCGAAGTGATCATTGTGTCAGCAATTATTTAAAAAATCCATCCTCTTACTCAAAAAATTATAAAGGAAACACTTCCTCTGCCTTAACACTTCGCGAAACGCGAAGTATCCTTAGAATAGCGTCAAATTCAGCTTTATCGGCAGCTAAAATAAAGGAGAAAGCTAGTGTTAAGGCCAGCTTGTCCACTTTCAAACGCACGATTCGCCATGCTAAGCACTTAAAGCGCCTGAAGCTTAATAAAAAACCACCACTTAATGACGAAAGGAAGAAGCAACGCTTGTGTTTCGCGAAAGATCACATGAGCTGGGATGTGCAAAATGGAATGACCACAAATGATTGGCAGAAGGTTATTTTTTCCGACGAAAAAAAATTTAACCTAGATGGGCCAGATGGTTATAATTATTATTTCCATGACCTGAGGAAAGAGGAGCGGTTTTTAAACCGTCACCATAGCAGAGAAGGAGGCGTTATGGTCTGGGGCTCAATTTCATTTTATGGCGCTATAGACTTGGTAGTCCAAGATACCAAAATGACTGGGAAAATCTACAAAGCCTTGCTTGAATCAGTATTCCCCAAAATTAGCGAGGTGTTTGGACCAATTCCATGGATTTTTCAGCAGGACAACGCTCACATACACACAGCCCGAGAGGTAAAATCCTTCATTGCGAACCAAAACGTCCACTTGCTGCCTTGGCCACCATATTCCCCGGACTTAAACATAATTGAAAATGTGTGGGGCTGGCTTACACGTAAGGTATATGAGGGAGGGAAGCAATACGATGACAAGGAAGCGCTAATTCATGGTATCAAATCGGCCTGGAGTGAGATTTCACTGGACTACTTGGAATCTCTTTATAAATCCTTAAAAGATAGAATTTTTGAAGTTATTTTGAAGGCTGGTGGCAGCACACATTTTTAAAAATCTAATAAAAGCTAAAATAAATAACAAATTATAAATAACTGCATTTTATTTTCATTTATTTGATGTGCTTCTAATCTAATGACCCGATTTATTTTCGCATATTCTTGACTCACCTTACAATTTGTCATAAAAGCTCCGTTAGCTTAATCTTTCCTATACCCAAATTTTATATTTTGTTCTTAACAAAATAGTCTTTCGTTTACCATAGTTGTTTTTTTTTTCTAATCCATCATGTAACGGGAGAAATTGTCGATTTTACTTCTCAAAAATGCCTGCTTCTAACCTTATGACCGGCAGTGTACATACATAAGTAGGTAGTAGCTCAATAATTGGAATATTAAAAGTACTTTTTGAAATGAAGTTGTAGCGGAGTGAGCCTTTTTTTCTTAGATAATAATTTACTTTTTTATTTCATTTTTATTTTAGAATCAGTACTGGCTTTCTCAACATCTCAAAAAGATCACTTCAAACTTTCAATTATTATTATTATTATTATTATACTTTATTGAACAATAATATAATTACAAAATTCAATAAATATTTACAGAGCACTAGCTACCAGGGCCTTCAGCTCGTTTTGAGAAAACTTAAGTTAAATATGTCAATTCAGTTTTGTAATAATTTCATTCACAAATTTTATATTACTTGGTAATATTACGGTTAATAGTTCTTTGAGAGGTTTGTTTGCTATGGATAAGGAGATTGAGTTGATATGCGGACATTGAAGGATATGGGAAATGTTCAAAGTTGGGCACTGGTCGCAGAAATTACAAAGGGGTGCTGGTTCTTTGGTGATCAGGTGTTTGTGGGTGGCATTTGTATGACCCATTCTAAGCCGTGTGTATTTTGTTACCATACTTCTGGGAAGTTCGACAGGGAAAGTGGCCCTCTCAGCATCAGCATTGATTGTTGAATAGTGGTGCGAGTACTCCAGCCAGTTATTCTTATTTTTTTTCCTCATTGAAGTTTTTAAATGGTTTAACGTGTCCTTTTTGTTGAATTGTATAAAAGAGATAAGAGGCTGTCTGAGAGCTAGTTTAGCTTCTGCGTCGGCAATTTCATTGCCAACTATCCCTGCATGCCCAGGAACCCATGCTAGCTTGATAGTATTTCTTTTTGTGATTAATTTATCCCGGATGTCAGCTACTATATCAGAGGAGTTGTTTATATTTTGGATTGCTTCTAAAGATGAAAGGCTGTCGGTGAATATTATCGTTTTTTTATTTTTTGCAGCGTTAATGGCTTTGAGAATGGCGTAAGCCTCGGCTGTAAATGTTGACGATGTAGAATAGAGCAGTCCTTTACTAATGACGCAACCGTCTTTCGTTACTACAGCATATGAGGTACCCTCAGTTGATTTTGAAGCATCTGTAAACAAAGAAATCCATCCGAGTCTCTTATAATTGTCCTCGATTTCATTAAACAATGTATTGTATATATCATTGTTTGTGTTTGATTTATTATAATTCGACAGATTTGTCAAAATAGTTTGTTTTGGGAGATGCCACGGTGGAAAGTTAACGTTGTTTTTGTTTTTTATTTCAATTGGAATTTGCAGCTCTTTCGCTGATTCCAAAGCTTTATACAAAGCGGATTGGTATTTCGGTTTCTTCAACAGCTTTTTTGTATCCTCATGTATGGGTGATTTAAATGATGAGTTAATTTTTAGTGTGATTTTCCAGATTAGGAAATCGATTCGGTCACTTAGGTTAGGGAGTCCTGATTCAGTAAGGATGTTCCTGATTGGTGTTGAGTAGAGGGCACCCAGGCAGGTTCTTACAGCGGCGTGGTACGGCGTAGAAATTAGTTGCAGAGATGATTTAGAACACTTCCCATAAATTGGTAGACCGTAATCAATTTTTGATAAAATAATGGACTGAATTACGTTAATTATAGTATTTACATTACAGTTACTTTTTTTACATGAAAGAAATTTGATAATATTTACCCTGGTAGTAAGACTTTTTCTTAAGCTAATACAATGTTGCTTAAAACTATAGTTAGATTCGAATATAATGCCTAGAATTTTTGAAAAATTTACATTTTTTATACAAGTGTTATTATATGATACATTTTGAATTAGTTTTGAACATTTGTGTTTTTTACAAATATGTAATATTTCGCATTTAGAGAAAGATATTTTTCCCCCTGAGGTCTCACCCCATTCGGTCAAATCTTTAATGATCATTGAAAAAATCTGCGAAACCTCTTCTAGGTCTTTCAATTTGGTGAACAAAATAAGATCGTCCGCGTAAAGGACGTGATTTGTTTTAGGATATACCCGAGTTATTTTGCTTATTTCATTAAATGCAATTTTGAATAGCATGACCGAAAGGGGGGAACCTTGGGGAATGCCATTCATAAGTTTATGAATTTGCGAATAAATTTTATTATTAGTTTTAATGCGAAATTTCCGGTTGGTAAGGAAGGCTTTTATTAAGTTGAACATTTTTGTACCGACCTTCCATAGTTTTAACTGGTTTAAAATGACGTGAGGTCCTATTCTGTCGAATGCTTGTTCAAAATCAATTGATAGAATCCAAATGAAGGAGCGCATCTTGTGCCCCGCAACCGGGTTTAAACGCTGTTTGGTTGATGTCGATAAGTTTATTTTTTTCCAACCACCAGGATAGGCGTTTGGAAATGATTTTTTCTAAGACTTTTGAAAGGCAGGGCAGAAGCGAGATTGGACGGTAGCCTTCAATACACGTGTGGTCTTTGTTCGCTTTGGGGATGGGCACAATGGTTGCCACTTTCCATGTTTGGGGAATAACTCCCTTATCAAGTATGTGATTGTAAAAGGACAATAATCTGTTTTTCAAACAGGGAGGACTATTTTTTATCATTGCATAATTTATTCTGTCGTATCCGGGGGTATTCCCTTTTACAGAGCGCATGCTAGCTTCAAACTCTATCATATTAATGGGAGATTCTATTGATTTTGTTGAATGAGTGATGGTGTAATTTGGGATGACTTCGTTTAAGCATTTGTATTTTTCTTCAACGTATTTTGGCTGGAAATTAGAGTCGTTATGGATACTTTCCCAAAATTTGGCAAAGTATTCGTTGATCTTTAAAGGACATGTAATATTTTTAGAGTCGATTTTGATAAGTTTAATTGTGGGAGGTGTAAAATTTCCTGTAAGGCTTTTAATGTCAGCCCACATTTTTTTGGGGGTTGAGTTATGGTTGATCCCCTCAGTAAATTTCATAAAAGAAGACACTTTCGCTGTCTTAGCTGCTCGTTTAAATTGGGCGTTGGCTTTCCTATAAGCGATTAGATTAACCATATTTGGATATTGTTTGAATATCTTCCACGAGTCTTGTATTTTTATTTCGCAAAGTGCTGAGATTTTGGTCCCACCAGGGGACTGTTTTGTGGTGGATCTTATTAGTGGTTTGGGGGATTGCCAGATTTGCGGCAGAGCGAATTATCTTTGTAATGAAGGCGCATTCTTTATTCGTGTTAATATTGGTTGGAGGTGTTTGGGCAGAGATTCGGGTTGAGATTTCGGATTGGAAGAGATGCCAGTTGGCAAGGTCGGTGAGGAATTTTGGTTGGGGTTTCGGTAGAGTTAGACTGTTTTCTAAAGAAATCTTGGTAAGGATCGGAAAGTGATCACTTCCATGTAAGTCATCGGAGACATCCCAAGAAGATTTTTGTGTGAGTTGGGGAGATATCAGAGAAAGGTCAATGTGGGAGTATGTGCCATGGGTTGAGAGGTGGGTTGGTCGTCCATCATTTAAAATTGCCAGCCCAGAATTTGCGATGAAGTTTTCGACTAGCTTTCCGCGACTGTTGATTCTAAAAGAACCCCATGTAGGGGACCATGAGTTGAAGTCTCCGGTAAGAAGGCAAGGGGTGGTTATGTCCGTAAAAATGTTTTCAAGATCGTGGTAATTGAATGATTGGTCTGGTGGGATGTAAATTGAGATGATGGTAATTTTGTATTTTAATTCAATTTCAACAGCTATAGCAGATATGTTGGAGTCGATCGAAATGAACTTGTGTGGAAGTGTTTTGTGTACAAGAAGTCCGGTGCCTTGTTTGGAGTTTGTGTTGTGGGGTAGGTTGTGAAATTTTGCCGAGTATTCTTTTGGTGGGAGTGGTTGGAAGTTATGTTTGATGTGTGTTTCTTGAATAGAGACGATACATGGTTGAATTTCTTTGATAAGCAATTGGAGCTCATGATAGTTATTAAAATAACCATTCATGTTCCATTGCAGTATTTTTAAATTATTGTAGGCGGTGGATGGCAACTTTTTCCCAGTACAATTTAATGTACTCGTCAAAGGTGCTCTTCAACCTGGTGATAAAGTATTGCCGCGCCGCCACTGGCGACGAACGCCCCCTCCAAGGTGGTTGGGGCAGTCGTCATCAACGGTGGCGCGGGTTGAGTGGGGACAATTTATTACACTAAGAGCTGTCATTTTGGTCTATGATCATTGCGCTTTGTGTGGGAGTATGGGGTTTTTGAAGAGAGATTTTGCTTTGGGTGTAATTGATGTTATTGATTAATGATGATGGTGTAGAAGTATTGTTTAGGAGAAATTCTTGTTGTGATTGTGGTAAACTGAGAGAAGATTTAGATTTGATTTCGTTGGAGATTGGGATAGACGTTTCTGGAAGTTTTTCTCTCGTATTTTGTGTTGTTTGCTTATGCAGGTTTGCTGAGGTGGATGGTGTTGGAGATTTTTCTCTTGTGAGAGAGGTGAATTCATTAATTTGTTTGTCGATGTTTTTATTTTGTGTTAAATGTTTATGTGTGTTGTATGTTAAGTTTTTCTCTTGTGGAGAAAAACCGGTTTTTTTGGAAGTTGTTTTTTCTTTATCACTAGAGTGAGATAAGGTAGGAGAAGACGTGGATGGAATGGGAACATTTTTTATAGGCGTTGCATTTTGGAGTTTTGTAGAGTAAAGATCCGAGGAGAAAGAGGGAGTTTTGGGGTTGCGTTCTGAATGGATGCGCCTAGCTTCTGCCAAGGTGCATTTGTTTTTTGTTTTTATTTCAATTATTTTTTTGCTTTGGACATATCTTGGACATATTTTTGATGAAGCGGGGTGGGACCCGGCACAATTTGCACAGAAAGTGCGCGTGCAGTTTTCATCTTCATGAAGAGGAAGATTGCATGTTTCACAGGTGGCTGGTTTTTTACACCATTTTTTTGTGTGTCCGAGAAGTTGGCATTGGCGGCATCGCATGGGGTTAGGGAAATATTCAGAGACTTTAGTCTTATACCATCCAATTTCGATTGTGCTAGGGATTTGAAACATGTCAAACGTGAATATCATAAGTCCCGTGGGGAGACGTTTGCCTTCTTGATTAGTTTTTGTGAATTTATAGACATCGGTTATGTTTTATGATTTCGGCTTCGGTGACATTTATGAGACACGGTGCATATGCAATTCCCTTCGAATGGTTAAGATTGGCGTGTAGCTTGATCTCAACAGATGGGCAAATAGTGTCGAGAGCTTTAGAGCTTATGAATCTGTCGGCGATTTTTTGATCTTTGGTGAGAATCAATAACGATCCATCTCTGAGCTGGGAGATCTTTTCGTATTGTGTGCTAATAGAGTCAATAGTTTTTTTTAATAAAAACACACTGATAGACGATAGTGGTCTGTCTTTAGAGGTTATGTGAATTGTGAATGAAGCGGGGATTTTTATAGACTGTTTTTGTGGGTAATTCTGGAAAGTCTGAGAATACATTATTTGAAGGTTTAAATCTTTTACTTTGTGGGATGGAAGGGGAATCAGGGGGATCGGAAAGATGGCACTCATCGAGGGCACCGAATCGGTTTCCCGATTTGTGGGCAGGCTTTGGCGCCATGCCGACAAAAAGGTTTTTTAATGAGGACACTAATAAGAGTTCACTGGTTATTTATGTATAATTGGATAAGGGAATATAAGAAGAAAGTGAAAATACACTTACAAGTTATGTATGAGAGCGGGAGAAAAAATTTAAGCACTTTTATTCACCACAGTAATAGGTCTGTACGGTTGGGATGTCAGCCGATGACTGCTTTCAATTATTGTTTTCGATCAAAGCTATAAATGGCGCCTTTCGGTAGGTACAGTATAAATCTTGTGGATCGTACAGTACAAGAGTGATACAGAGTTATCAGGGCCTTCAGTCCACTTTTTTTTTTGCTTTTTTGCAATCGTCTGATACATTTTGTGTTTTTTTTTTTTTTTTGAATTTTTGAATTAAATTAATTTAAAAAAAAATGTTACGACATAACAATGTGTTAATACGAAGGACACTGTTATTTAACAAAATAATATATGTATTCTAAATTGTGAACAAAGAACACAACCACGTTGTTCGAATGACTTTTTATTGTACCAGCAACAAGAAAATCAAAAAACGGAAATACTTCAAAAGCCATATAAAATGTGGGAATTGACATTTGCCAAGTTAAATGTTGAGTGTTGTCAGGTATGTTGTATAAAAGTGTGTGTGGAAATTCAGCATGTAGAATTTATATCAGACATCCTGCCCGGTTGAACCTTCAGGTTCGAAACTGCATGAATCCACAAGTCGGCATAACCGTTGTACTGACCTAGTACATAATCCGCCAGATGTCTTCAACGTTACATTTCGTATCAGCCCATCACTGCCCGAGTGAACCTCCACAATCCGTCCCAATCGCCAATGCGTAGGTGGTAAGTTCTCATTGCGAACGAGGATAATGTCCCCCAACTTGATGTTTTCTGAGCGCCGCTGCCACTTACTACGAGTTTGTCACGTTGACAAATACTCCTCACTCCAACGCTGCCAAAAAGTTTGATGTATGTGTCATAACCACTGCCAATGCTTAATACGATTTATTGGAATCTCAGTGACACTCAGCTCCGGTATTGCAAGAAGTGGAGCGCCTATCAAGAAGTCCCCAGGTGTCAGTGCAAACTTGTCCTCCGGATCGTCACGTAGTGGAGTGATTGGACGTGAATTTAAACATGCCTCAATCCTTGTAGCTAAATTGTGCAACTTGTACCAAAGAGCCTGCCCGCCTACCAAACGAACTAGGTAATGCTTGGCCGACTTCACAGCAGCCTCCCAAAGCCCACCCTTATGTGGAGCGCCGGGAGTAATGAAATGCCAGTTGGTTCTGTGATGTACTTTGTTGTCAAAGGCTGAGGTTTCGCTCGCCGGTGTCCAGGGTACTAACTAAAGTAAGTACAGAAGCTTTAGTTTAAAGGGGTTTTTGTAATGGTTCATTACAGTTCCAATACTTGCTAATGACTGTTTAGTATGATCACTCTGCCAAGCCTTTATGTTTTCTGTCAGCAAACGATTGGCGCCGACGAACGCTGTGCCATTGTCACTAAATAAATTTTGACATGGTCCTCGACGACTAATGTAGCGTGTAAACGCGTCGAGAAACGAATGTGAAGAAAGATCCTCCACGACCTCAGTATGCACAGCTTTCGTAACCATACATATAAAAATAGCCAAATATTTTTTGAATGTTGTGCGTGACCTCTTTGTTCCAACACGAACAGTAAAAGGACCACAATAATCCACGCCAGATGACAGAAACGAACGAGAAGCATTAATTCTTTGCATAGGTAAAGAAGCCATTTGTTACTTATAAATGACTCCTCTATGTCGACGGCATGTGACACATTTTTGCACGAAACTCCTAACTGTTTGTATTCCATTCAGGATCCAAAATCGACTTCGAATTGTTTGCAGCATTAGCTGGGTTCCACCATGAAGAGTATCAAAATGAGTTCTGTTGATTAACAGCCAAACAAAGGGACTAGCCTTGGGCAAGATCATTGGGAAACGAAGGTCACGCGACAGCGCAGATCTACCGATACGGCCACCTACTCGCAGAATTCCAAAATCATCCAGAAATGGGTTTAAGGACAACAATCGACTAGTCGTTGATAAATTGGATCCATTTCGAATTTGCCGAATATCTAACGAAAATACTTGTTGTTGTTCAAAACGAACGAGTACCTTCAATGCGTTTTCCAATTCAAGAGCATCAAAAAATGTAGATCGACGATTGTGTCGCCATGTGCGTGTCCACCTAAGCATCATTGCGACAACCCTTTGGAGTCGCTGAAGACTGCTAAATCTTTCACCAAGTGGGATGACGGAACCATCACGTATATTGTTGTAGTAAGCTCGTTAACATCCACCGCAGCTGTAGTAAGAGAAGTTACCTTCTGCTCAACTTGAATAGCATTCAGCTCTTCTTAGAGTAGATTGTCCTCAAATTCTGAATAAGATAATATTTTATAACTAATTAACCACGTGGGGCCAGTCCACCAAAGTTGATGTGTCAAGAGATCAGATGCAGTCATGCCACGACTAGCGCAATCGGCTGGATTCTCTGCTGATCGAACGTGACTCCAATATCTCTACATCGCTATAGCCTAAATAGAACGAACTCGATTGGCCACATATGGCTTGAGCGTTCTTGAGTCCTTACGTAACCAGCATAATACAATGCGAGAATCTGACCAAAGATTGAACGGAGTGCTTATAAGACCCAATGTCAACCGAACACCTTGGAGCATAATAGCTAGAAGATGGGCTGCTGCGCATAGCTCAAGGCGAGGTTTTGTAGCACCCTTTAAAGGAGCAACCTTTGTACGAGCGGTCAGCAATGATACTTGCCAACCTTTATCTGAGCTCCAAATTTTAGTATATATCACAGCAGCATAAGCCTTCGAACTAGCATTACAAAACCCATGCAACTCGATAATCTTTCCATATACCATCCCTATCCAACGTGGAACACGAACTCTATTTTTGTTTATATATTGTTTATTCAAATTTTCAAACTTTTTTTTTTGAATTTTTTTTAAAAAATTCAATATTTCGATAACCCCATGCTCGATTTTTTTAAAACTTGATAATTAGAACTTTCTTTATATAATCTACAACACGTGAGAAAAAATGTATTTTCCCTAAAAATAACTGTACATACAAATATAAAAAAAAATGTTTTTCGAAAATTGTATTTGTCTCAAAAACGGCTCCGAGAATTTTGATAATTTTTTTCTTTTGATTGATTTTTACGATCTACAATTTAATAAGAAAAAAAATTGAAATCAAGATATTACTGACTGTACCTACCATAGAACCATTTTTTAGAATTTTGAATTTCTCATTATCATTAAAAATAAAATGAAATTTTTTTTTCGAGAAGCTTCTAAAAAGTTTTAAAAAAAATATTTTATGAATAAAAAAAAAATAATTTTTTTTTTTGGAAAATTCGATATCTCAAAACGGCTCTATATTTTTTTTGTAAATTTAATAATAATAAAAACTTTAAATTGGCGTACCAATTTTTTTTCTTAAAAATGTTTTTAAAATTTTGTATACCTACAAAAGTTTATTTTTACTTGGGATATAGGTACTATAGGGCAAGTTCTGCATTTGGAAAAAAAATCGAACTCGAGATTTTGATCAAAGTTGATATTACGATGATAGCGAAGACGAAAAAAGTGGGTCCGACAATTCCGTCTGTCTGTCTGTATGTCTGTATGTCTGTACCTCGAACTACAGCCTAAACGAATGAAGGTATTTTCTTCAAACTCGGTACTTAAGGGTCTTCGGTGATTCCCTAGAGGAGAAATTGAAATTTTTATTTTAGCTCCAAAACTAAGGGTACCCCCCATACACCCGTAATGTAAAATATTATTTATCTCGAAAACGGTTCTAACGATTTTGATAAAAAAAAATTAGGTGTGATATTATGGACATGAACTACATTTTAGTCAAAAAAAAATTTGGGGGGAAATGTTATTAGGGGTACCTGTCATAGAACCGTTTTTTTGATTTTCGATTTTCTCACCAACGGCTCCAACGATTTTTACCGAAATTTTTATGCAGGAGCTCCTTTGCATTTTTTTTTTGGATTTTTAAAAAAATAATACAATTTTTTTTTTGAAAATTCGATATCTTGGAAACCGATACACGATTAAATTTTTAAATTACGTTTTAAAATGTATTTTATTAAATACTAACAATTTGCGTAACAATTTCTTTTATAAAAATTTTAAGGAAAATTTAGTACACAAAAAACATGTTTCAGTGTGTCTGTATGTCTGTACCTCTCACCACATCTTAAACCACTGGACCTATTTCTTTCAATCTCAGTAGTTAAGGGTCTTCGGTGATTCCCTAGAGGAGAAATTGAAATTTTTTTTTAGCTCCAAAACTAAGGGTACCCCCCGTACACCCGTAATGCAAAATCTTATTTATCTCGAAAACGGCTCTTACGATTTTGATAAAAAAAAATAGGTGTGATATTATGAACATAGGCTACATTACCTATGCCTGCCATAGACCCGTTTTTTTTTTACTTGCGTTTTTTTTGATTTTCGACTTTATCATTAACGGCTATAAGGATTTTAACCCAAAATTTTCAGCAGGAGTCCCCTTAAGTTTAAAATAATATTGTATATTTGTTGGGTTTTTAAAAACAAATTTTTTTTTTTAAATCAATATCTTCAAAACCTATGAACGATTATTTTTTGAAATTATTTCCTAAAATCAATATTATTTAATACTTAAAATTCGCATCCCACATTTTTTTCTTGAAAAATTTTAGAGAAATTTCTTATATAAAAAATTTATTTAATAATAAAACGATTTTTTTAAGTTTATTTGCATAAATTCATACTTTTCCGGAAACCAGACGGCAATTTTATGAATTTGAACATTAATATCTCATTAAATCCATGTTTTATATTTATAAAATGTATCTTAAATTCCAAAGTACTTTTACATAAGAGCAAGTTCGTGTGGCCCAGTCGTACATTCTATTTCGCGGCACTCCTTATTATCGAGACTGCAATCTTTCTTGCAACTTTATCTTCGTGAAATTCCTCTTAGGTTCACTCTTAGCGGCAAATTTAAGTTCAAAATGAAATTTACCATCGAAGTAAATATGCAAACTCGAATTTGAGAATCTTCCTAATTTTGAATAAAAAAAGATACGTAGTGTAACATTTTCATAAAACACATCTATAGATTTATTTGCCACCTTTCTGAGATTGAATCTTTGAGGATATCTATGCATGTATATACAGTATCTATATTTATTCCCTGAGCATATTTACATACCTCATATTTCTCTACAGAAATTGATTACATTCGATCGCCATTTACTCAAACTCGTAATTTGACCACCTTTGATTCGAATTTTAAATTCCAGTAGCTCGGAACTTGCTAGCCGCAGGAGCGCACTTACCCTCATTCCACCATCCAGATGATAGGATAATTTATGTGGCCAGATCTCCATCATCATCGCCAAACCAACAGCAACAGGTGAATGAATGGCAGAAGCAAAAATGTTAAAAGAGGTTCGGCATCGGCCATAATAAAAATAATTTTTCATGATTGACTTGCGAAGCCAGCCTGTGCGCTGGGCGCTCAATGCCCAATTCTCCTAGTGCAGCAATAGCGCCCGCACCACTCAACACCCAACAGTAGCCGTTTCGTCATTAAGTCCTGTTGGTTTTCAATTACGACGTGATCGGATCGGATCTGCCGCCAGGTAGCCAACGCATTGATATCGAAATCATAATCTTGACAAAGCTGTGCGCTGCGGCGGAGTGCAGTGCCGCAGCAGTGGCAAGTATCTCACTTCATGTATCTGCACTAAGCCAACTGATTGATGACCGACTGATTTGATAGTACTTTCACAGCAGGCAGATCTTTTCTGTTAGGCCGAATAAACATGATTCGCACAGGAGCCAACACCAAAGCAAAGATGTTTGAATTAGAAATGGTGTTTTTTTTTTCAAATTGAAGCTCAAGCTGTTATTTTAGAACGCTTCGTCTTCCACATGTTTCCGGACTACCAAGGGACGTGAAACAATTTCCATTTGAATCTAGCCTAAGTTGAGTTGAATGCCTACAATAGTCGTGTGCTTCCTGCTCGTCTATCGCACGTAGCTGTGCTTGTTCTTGGATTTCGCCAACGCCTCCAGGCAGAGACACCACCACAACCACTTAAGATTCAACTGCCGCACATGAGAAAATTCGGAAACAACTTGAAATGTCACACGACAATGCTGACGACGACAACCGAGATGAGGATGACAAAGTGACAACCAAACCAAGTCAAGACAGATTTGGTACCTATTTTTGCTTGTGCTTTATTTTTCGGTAGCCAATTTGTATTCCACTCAATGGTAGACACGTTTTTGTTGTTTATACTTCAAGCACCAAAATGTTTTAATGGATTTGCGGAGCTGGAGAAGCAAGGGTGATGAGATTACTGTGTTCACGAAAAATGTTTGTCACTGTTTTTTTTTTTTTTGTTTGGGGGGTACATTTTGTCCTAAATGCTTTCCATTTTGTGTGCAGGATTTTTAGAACTCATAATGTGAGAAATGTAATAAAATGCTAAATTACGAGATTTGAATAGGAAATGCATAATTAAGATGTATGAAATAAGAGCGAAAATATGGCAGATGATTAAGAAAATGATCTGCTATTCAGAGTTTGGAGAACAATTGTTTTTATGGTCATTAATTCCTCAAATTATATGGTTCATACGAGTAGACTATTATCGTTATCCAAAAGGGTGTTGATTCTTATAAATGTTCCATGTTGCAATGATCTAGGTACTCATATTGTCAAGTATCAACACACTTTGAAATCCATCCAGTATGCTTGACAAGCCGTTACCATTCACATTATCAAAATCAAGCCAATCATGCCGTGCTTGTCAAACAAATACATACTTACATACATATACATTATACATTTACATATGAGCATGTGAACGCCCCAAATAGTGCACGAAAATATGATACTTCAGTTTGACTCTTGGAGCCTGATTACATGATTCTTTTTTTCGTTCGTTTAGTCTTTCGTCTTTTTGACAGTTTAGGTAAGAGGGAAGAAACGTAGCTTCAATCCGCTAAACATCTTTATTTCACACCAAATACGTCAAAAAGACGAAAGAACTGAAAAAAGTATGGAATGGTTACTTAGAAATTTGGCGTTTTGTGGTTTGACAGCTAAGAGACAAAAATTAAATTTTGACTTATCGGGATATTTCGTTGCAAATGTCAACCGATTGCTCTGAAAATACATTTAACGCAGCAGAAAACATTAAAACAATTCGGATTTTTTAAATGTCAACTCTAAAAATGCATTTCTTCGGAACATAAAATGAAATCGTCCATCATTAAGGAATTTTGTTTAAAACATTGAATAAACGTGCAATGAAATTTGACAGCAATTGTTTCGTCTTTCGTCTTTTTGACATATTGGGTGAGAGGTAAAGAAATTTTGGGAGAATCAAGATCTTTAGTTGTAACTATCAATGAAAAGTACTAAAAACGAGATTTCAATTCATTGAAACTTTTGAGACGTGTCAAACTTTTCAATGTATACACGGAACGTATAACCGTGACGGACTACATAAAAAAGTGTAAATGTAACGGGATGCATGGAACGTGTAACTGTAACGGGCTATACGGAACGCTTACGATATACGCACGTTTTCGTTTTCTCTACTTTTTAATTGGATCTATTTATTTTTTCTCCTACATATTCCGATTTTTCCGATTCATTGATTTGAGCTATAGATAGCGAACCTTGGGTGTTTACACAAAATCAAAATCCTAGAGGACACCTACACTATTACCTTTTCAGACTTTGCAGGTCGTCTACTTGCTGCAAAGGATATAAAGTTATCTGGCAGTAACGTCCCACGAGGCTGTAGGCAAAGCTCTTGTTAGGAAATGCGTACCCAACACCATAACTAGATGGATAATAGAAATGTTGGGCACTAGAAATGCAGAGGCACAAGCAGGACAAAATGTAAAGAAAGTGATCACAACGAGAGGATGTCCTCAGGGCGGTGTACTATCACCCTTGTTGTGGAGTCTTGTAGTAGATGAATTGTTAGAAAATCTTACCTCCAAAGGTATATACTGCATTGGATTTGCCGATGATATCGCTATCATTGCAGTAGGTAAGTTTGAAGAAACTCTTTGCGATATTATCCAAAGAGGACTAACAATTACAAGTAAATGGAGTAGGTCTGTAGGGCTTTCAATAAACCCATCCAAGACAACAATCATACCATTTACCAGGAAAAGACTTCTACCACATATGAAACCTATCCGTTTGACTGGTGAAGTAATTGAAACGCAGAGGGAGGTAAAATACCTAGGAATTATACTAGATAGTAAACTCCTCTGGAACAAACACATAAATTATATAGTCGGAAAAGCCACAAAAGCCCTAATGATTTGCAAAAGAATTGCAGGCAAGTCATGGGGTTGCAAACCGAGCATCCTTAGGTGGATGTACACTATGATGGTAAGACCCATCATTACCTATGGTGCGGTTGCATGGCACAAGAAAACCGAATTAACAACAACTAGGAAAACCCTAGAAAAAATCCAAAGGCTCGCATGTATCTGTATTACGGGAGCAATGAGAACCTGCCCTACCGCAGCTATTGAGGTTATCCTCCATCTATCCCCTCTACACGAGGTCATTAGAAGTGCTGGAGTGGCAGGAATCATGAGGTTCTCAAAGGAAGGAACTGGGACAGGTAAAATTATTGGTCTCAGAGAAAGGGACCTAATTGACAGGTCCACAATTACTAACCTTATTGACATCCCAAGAGATGGAATGATCAAAAAACATAATTTCGAGAAAAACTTTCTTACACAGCTTAGTAACAAAGAAAACTGGGTAGGAGAGGATATAAACTATACACTCGAAGCAAATACCATCAAGTGGTACACTGATGGATCGAGAACAAGCGAAGGGACTGGTGCAGGAATTTTTGGGCCAAAAACCAAACTTTCCATACCGATGGGACGGTCCACCAGCATCTTCCAAGCGGAGGTAAACGCGATAGGGAAATGCGTGGATCGCAATCTCGAAAGGAATTATCGTAACAAGAACATTGCCATTATGTCAGATAGTCAAGCAGCACTAAAGGCACTGAGCTCATACACCATCAACTCTAAGCTGGTGGGGGAGTGCATAAGTAGACTAAACGAACTAGGCAAACAGAACAGGGTCACACTTTATTGGGTACCTGGTCACGTTGGTGTTCTTGGAAACGAAAAGGCAGATTCCCTAGCAAAATTAGGAGCTTCAACTCCCCTAACGGGGCCTGAACCCTATTGCGGAATAGGTGAAAATGTCATCAAAACCAGAATTAAACAAGAAGAGGAGGCAAACAGAATCAATAACTGGAATGAACTCCCTAGGCTGAGACAGGCGAAACTACTGCTGGGAAACTACAACCGGCAACGTTTCGAAAACTGTATCAACTTAAGTAGGAATAACCTAAGAATAATAACAGGTATTCTAACAGGACACTGTAAACTTAGAAGACACCTCAATCTACTTGGTGTGGTAAGCAGTGCCACTTGCAGATTCTGCAACATGCATGAGGAAACTCCGGAACACATACTGGGAAAATGTTGTCCAATCATGCACCAAAGGAAAACCCATCTGGGACGGTACCAGGTGGAAGAGAGCAACCTACCCTCTCTAAAAGTGCCCCAAATACTAAAATTCCTTAGGGCAATAGGTTTGGAGGAAGAACTATAGGATGAGCTAGCTCATCATTATAAGAGGGGGCACAATAGATCTACAGGTCGCAGTGCAATTAATCCCCAATACAATTCATTCATTCATATCTGGCAGTATGATCGTCAATTATATAAATTTGTATATTTTTCGTTTAAGTTTTAGCTATTGTTGTCCCAACAAACCTATTAAAAACGAACACATGTCGGTGGACCAAACGAGTTAAGTTCCATTGCAAAGTGATCTCCATAATCGTATGACTTTAGCTGTATATATTCCACAAGCTTCCAGATTAATTTTTATTCGTTTTTGGAACACAAAACTATTATTTTAAATTAAGGCACTTCAATTTCACCAGCGTTATCTATCACTAAATATTTTGATTCGATTGGATTGTCACTTTGAGCGGATAGTTTAGCGAACCTTTGCTAAGTTTTTGACATTTGGAGCGAATTCAACTTAAGTGTACATATTTATAATACGAAAGAATCGAATTCGCAAGGTTTAAGGTTCTTTTTGAATTAAAAACAAAAATGTCTCTGGAAAAATGAACAGGTTGGCGATTTAGAATCACATCCGAGAACATCCGCAAGAACTTGCTCTTATGTAAAAGTACTTTAGAATTAAAATACATTTTATAAATATAAAACACGAATTTAATGAGATAAATATGTTGTTCAAATGCTTGAATTTATGCAAACAAAGCTTAAGAATCTTTTTATTATTAAAGTAATTTTTATATAACAAATTTCTTTAATATTTTTCGAGAATAAAATTTAGGATGCCAATTTTAAGTATTTAGTAGTATAGATTTTAGAAAATAATTTAAAAAAATAATCGTTCACACGTTTTAAAGATATTGATTTTTTCAAAAAACCCAAAAAATATTTTTTCAAATATATTTATGTACAATAACTTTGCCCCAAAATTTTTTTTGGCCAGAATATAGCCCATGTCCATAATATCACACCTAATTTTCTTATCAAAATCATTAGAGCCGTTTTAGAGATAAATAAGATTATGCATTACGGGTGTATGGGGGTTTTAGAGCTAAAAAAAATTCAATTTCCCCTCTAGGGAATCACCGAAAACCTTTAACTACCGAGTTTGAAGAAAATAGCTCCAGTGGCTTAGGGTGTAGATCGAGGTACAGATAAACAGACAGACAGACAGACAGAGTTGTCGGATCCACTTTCTTCGTCTTCGCTGTCATCGTATTGTCAACTTTTATCAAAATTTCGAGTTCGGTTTTTTTTCCAAATGCAGAACTTGCCCTATGGTACCTACATATATCGCAAGTAATGAGAAGATTTTTAAATGACATTTTCAAAGCTTTCTCCTCAAATAACATACATATCGTAGTACCTTACTCTTGAAGTTAAGTTTGCAGATTAATTCACAAAGAGTTTATTACTGCGTGAAGCGTGACCCAGGTTTTAAGAATGAAGTTCTTGATACTTCAGTAAGTTAACAAGAAGTGATTTCATCTATAGCGAAGCTTAAAGATGGAAAAACTTATAACGTATAACAGCTGAATTTTATAAGTATGGCGCAGCGGATCTGATCAACAAGGTGACACTTATATACAAAAATGTTATGGAAACCGAGCTTATACCACAAGAATTCAAAAAGGCGATTATTTTCCCGATTCACAAGAAAGGAAATTGAAACGAGTTGTCCAACTACAGAGCTATGTATATCGTTTTTAGGCGCCAGTTATAGCTATCATTGAAAACCATCATTGAAACACAAATCAGTGAAACGGTGGAATATTTTTTGACAAATCGGTTATAGCAATCAATAATTTCGCTGTCATTGAAAAGATCTGTCATTGAAAATATCTGTCGCTTTGATGCTTGCTAAATCATTTAGGCCTATTCGGAGAGATCTTCTACTCAGTTATTCTGTTATGAATTTCAATACAAAAGTTTAAGCTGTCAACAAATCTTTTATGAATTATAGTTTTGGTATTCGGCATGCTAAAATCTGTTATAAAATCTGCTAAGAAAACTTTTATGAAATGTCGAACGTTTGAAAATAGAAAAAATCTTTTACGAATAGCATTTTTGGTATTCAGCATGCCAAAATCTGTTATGAAATCTGTTAAAAATCATAAAAGAATAAAAGACAAACTTCTGTGAATTTTATCATAAAAGAAAATATATTAAAATACATATCATATAAAGATATAATTAGAGTATATCCATGGTATTCCCAGAAACATATGAGGTAAAATCGTTTTCCATTGCATGGATACCAATAGTGTGTAAGGCTAGGCGCGCACATTCAATTTTTAGTTTCGCAACTGCTTGGTTCGAGCAACTAAAAGTTTGTGTACAAACAAAGCGATTGCCTAAAATGAATTCGCTATTTTGTGTAAAATATAATTATATGCACCTGCGCGGACATTAAACTAAATAGTTCGTCTGTTTTCTATAAGAAACCAAAAAGTTGTGCAACTAAAAGTTGAAAGTGCGCGCCTAGCCTAAGTGTCTTTTGTGCTAGTGTTTGTCTATTTCGTAATGGGCGGTTTTCAAATTTCAGTCGCCTCTCGTTTGTCGTGTCTGGCATCTCGCCTGAGAAGAAGAATATGAAAAGAAAATAAAAAATATGTTTTTGTATACCTACATAATGTATGTATGTACGTATCATTATCATTAGAATTGCAGAGACGTCATTGAAAAATTGAATTTTTTGTTGAAAATGCCCATTAAAATAGTTATGTCCTATGGGACATTTAAGGTGAGACAAAATACCACATCATTTCGAAAAATGAGTACAAAAAGTTTTAAATTCGTATCCTGCCCATCACTATAAATTACAAAGACAACCTGAATAATTTTTTGAGGTTAGAGTTGATCATTGAAAAAAAAACTGACACATGAGAATAGAAAGAGAATCGAACACAAATCATTAAAACGATTGTGTTCCACTTTGTTGGAATGAAAATCAGCTGTTCATTGAAAACGATTTTCATCATTGAAAAATTTAAATTAGTTTTGTGAGAAATATTTAACATATTTGTTTATTTTTATTTGCAAAAGTAAAATATATAAGTGATTAGCTTCAATTGTATACCAAATATTCTCAATATTCATAGTTTAACCATCCCAAAAAGTGAAAACAAAATTTTCAATGATGGTTTTCAATGAAAGCTATAACTGGCGCCTTAAATGCTTTCTATAAAATATTTACGCTGATTTTCAAAAACGCTTCAATAAATGGATCGATGACAACAAGAGTTTCAGGCAGTTTTAGAGCAAAATATTAGACGGTGGACCACATTTTTACCCTTAAAACTATTGCGCAAACATTGCTTCATGAACAATAGAAACTTTATACTTTCTTTTCATGGATTTTAGATTTGCATTTGATATGATAGATAGAAACGTAATAATTTACAAGCTCTACGGTAACGGAATATCATGGAAGTTTGGGAGTTATACAGAATTGTTATCGGGACACAATGAAGGATTTAAAAAGCAATCGGGAGTCAGATAGGGTTGCACATTGAGCCCAAGCATGTTTGCTTTGTTCATTGATGATATCGTAGACCTCTTATTGTGAGGCATTGAATACGACGGAAAAATAATAAAAGTATTGATGTTCGCGGACGACATTGTATATTCTTGGCAGCCTCACGCAAAACATTGCAGCTAATGATAACGCCTCTTTCAATACTGCCAGCCTTCGAATCGGATAGTTAACCTGGATAAATCCATAAAACACCATCAGGCGGATCTATAAACAAATCTTAAAGGTTACTTATGTAACTTTAAAATACCTCTAAGCAGCTCCTAAGTATGAAATCGGTATCTACGAGTATGTATAATCAATTTTCACATTTAAGTAACGTTACTTAAAGGCCTCTTAACTTAAACGCCATCAACCGCGTTTAAGGGTCACTTAAAGGCATTTTAAAATGTATTTTGACATATCGATTGTCATCTTTGAAATTTTGAAGTTTCAAATTGTGAGTGATTTGTTGTGATATTATATTAGAATTATAAAGTACAACGATTTAAGAAACATAAAATTTGTATTGATTAAAGTATGTGTACGCGCAAAGAAATTCACGTCCACGCTTCCCGCTTAGCCTTTGAAGTGTTTGTATCGACACTTTCTTCCTCGTTGTTGGAAGAGAATCTGTGCATAAAATAATTCTGTTTTGTAGTGTATTATTGCAAATTCTGAAATAAAAAAGTTTCCTTGTAGGAGACATCCCAATTTTCAGATCTTTTTCTTTTATTTGTGGCAGCGGGTGTGGGTGTGTGTTCGATAGCCATTTTTTTTTTTTTTTTTGATTTCACAAATAAAAAAATGTGTCTTCCAATTATTTACTGAAAGAAGGTGTCACAAAACAGCTGTGTTGTATAAAATGAAGCAGCATTTGTTTTTTTTCTGTACTAGATTTTCACATTCTTTTACGTTACGTGACACAACCATTGTTTAGTTAAGTACCAATGAAAAATCGATTATAGATACGAATTGAAGTTTCGTCATTTAAAGCCAAATTAAATATTTAAGTATGCTTAACTAAATAACCTCTAAGGTGCAGTTTAAGAAAATCTTATAGATACGGCTGCATGTCTTTTACCAACAATATACATAAGTTGACAATTAATATATAACTGAGCACCATCGGCGTTTAGTCGAATGGAACAATGTTTAATAATAGTTGAAAGCTCATTTACAAAAAGGGAAATGAATAAAGTGCAAAGTATATAACCCTGAGGAACACCGCTTTTATTTGATACAAAAGACTTTATTGAGCTCAGATACCATTTCGAATACCTTAGAAAAGTCAAGTTTGTTGAAAACCGTCTCCAGCTAGAACTACGTCTACCTTTTTGTGTCAATAATACGGTATGCAAGAACCAGTGGCATCGTGTTGTTTTTTCTGATAAAAAAATTAAATTTGGAAGGTGCCGATGATGGCTATTATTATTATTATCACTATTTTAGATTTCAAAGATCCGAGGGTGGAATTACGGCTTAGGGAGCTATTTATTTTATAGAGTCTCAGAACTACAGTTTTTTTTTTTCAAAAATGAAAGCTTTTTCGTCTGTCGATGCGCTGAAAAGGGTCTTTGCCTATTTTTTCTGAAAATTTTCAAGATCTGTGGTGGGCAAACCAATAAAATACATAACGCGGCAATCCATTACACTCGGGTAAGGAAAGAGTATTTCAAAGATCAAAATGTTCGGTGGCCCCCATACTCTACTGACCTAATCATATCATTTCAAATGTTTGGGGTTGCATGACGCGCAAGATCTATGAGTTAGTAAAATAATGTAATAACAAGGACGAGTCCATTGATTCTATCAAAAAGCATGGAGTGATGGCATAACCTCGGATTATTAAGCCAAACTTTAGTCAGTAATCATTGAATAATAAAATTTCTCTATTATATTGTAGCTGTGTCAATATTATTCTACTTTAAATATTCGCTATTAATCCTTCATGAAGTAAGAACTTGGTGAACTTTTAGATCTCAGTACTTTTCACGGCTGACTTGTTACACAAAGGTTTTTGTATAGAAGAACTTGGCTCTTTTTTTAACATTTATGTTTTTGGTCTGAAATAATTTACATCAGTTCTGATGAAGTGGGCGGATACCACGCACCTGAATGGAAAAACTCAAATTTTATATTTTTTCTTTGTATACAATTTAAGCCCTACCACTTTACAAAATTTTATCGTTTTCAGCAGTCGGAGGTGCTTCATTCAACCAATATCAATTCGGAGAAAGTGGGCGGATATCACGCCCCTGAATGGAAAACTTCAATTTATATTGTTGGTCCTTTATATGCAATTCGAGCCCTATCGTTCTACCAAATTTCATTTTTCTACTACAATCGGAAGTGTGCCACACAAGTTACACCAGTTCTGAGGAAGTGGGCGGATACCACGCCCTGAACGGAAAACCTCAAATTTTATATTTTTTTTCTTTGTATGCAATTTAAGCCCTACCATTTTACAAAATTCCATCGTTTTACAGCAGTCGGAAGTGCTCCATTCATCCAACACCAATTCGGAGAAAGTGGGCGGATACTACACCCCCTGAATGGAAAAACTCAAATTTTCTTGCATGACGAGACCTACATTTGTGCAAAATTACAATATTCTACGATATCGGGAAATGCTCCATAATTTTGATGATCTGTAAGTCAGTCAATCAGTCAGTTACGGTTTTTGTGATTTTTGAGGCCTTATATCTCAGTAACCACTTATGCTAGAAAATTGAAATTTGGTGAGGCGCCTGTGTCTAACTAGCTTAGCGACTGACTTCATTGGTACTGAAGATAGGGAGGGGTCAAAAATCACCTGAGTTTGTTTCTGTTAAAAGGGTGTAGTGCCAGAACTTGGCTAATCACTACCGTGCCCTTTGATCACAAATGGTCATAATTTGTTTAAACAAATATTGGAAAAATCTTCATTTAAATTCAGTTTTAGCTCTGCCATCTATCGTGATGCCCTAGGCCTGCGTCAAGTTTGCCTAAAGTATTCCATTGCAAAGTAGGACGGCGCGGCGGCGCACAGTGTGGGAATTCGCGAATTTAGCGGAATAAAATTAATAACGCTTGCATTTTAAATTTTTTTGTAGTTTTTTTTTTGTTTAATTTATTGAAAATGTCTATACAATCAAATGTAACTTTTATTTAAGTTTTTTTAAAATGAGCTTTGAAGTGACAGGTTGTTTACACCAAAAAGTACTTTTTTTTTGAAAATCATAATTTACAAAAAAATCTTTTGAGGAATGATGTATTGTTTAGTTTTATTACAAATATGAATAAAATAAAGAAAAGTTTTGTTTGCAAACCGATATGTCAATGCCGTTGTTTATAAACTAAAGAAACACCATTCTTAAAAAGGGTATTAAAACGTAAAAGAAATTCTATTTGAAAGGAAGTTTTAAATTAGTTTTTTTTCTAGACAATCAATGTTTTTATTTTATATTGGTAAGTGTTGTATCCCGAAATTTTTCTGGCATACATCATCAAGGATAGCAAAAATTAAAAGAACCGAAAACTTCCTGTCGAAAAAAATACAGTTTCACTGGAATAGACAATTTTTATTAAGTAATCCTGTTATTCTTGTAAAATAAAAAGCAAATTTAAAACAATTTTATTTAATTGTTTTTTATATGTTTTGTTTTTATTGTGAACAATTTTACCTTTACTATAATTTTAGCTACATTCAACAATTCAACATTGTATATACATATAACACATTTTATTTACATTTTAGATTAGTTTGCAATATCCAAAATTTCAAGAACCTCGGGCTCTAAGTTACTTCGTTTTCTTTTAGGAATACACCTTAGGCTTGCTAGATATGGATCTGATGTAATAAGCAGCCTATGAAATCAAATTTTATGTAAAATACGCATAAAAAGCACTTTTGCTCTTCAAATAAAAAAATCGTTTTTTTTATTTTTAAATTAATTTATTTTTGTTATTATTATTGGAACACCCTTTATCCGATATAATAGTTTTTTTTTTATTAATTGATAGTTTCCGTTTTTAATTTTTTAAATAACTTAGCTCTTTTTTTCTTACTGTTAACTTTGAATTTGAACACCCTGTATTTTTGTTTGTTTTAACTATCAGATTCACAAAATTATTTTTTTTTGAACACTCCGTGAAATAAAAAAAGTTTTTTTAATTTATAACATTCTTCTTCTAACCAAATCCCAAAAAGTTATTCGATTTTGACGGTATGGCATCATTTTTTTGCTGGATAGTCATTTAGAAACATTGAAAAAAGATATATCACAACATAATTGGGGTGTCAAATTTTAGTGATTCTTGATAGATAATAAACAAAGCTTTGCAGTGAATATTGTTTCAAGGCGCAATAACGCGGAATAACTAAAGTTTTGCTCTAATAAAGGTACAAAAATCGAAAAAAAAACACATTTTTTTAACTTCAATCACCAAAACAAAAATATGAAACACCCTGTGAAATAAAAAATTACTTACATTCTTATACCTTAATATTTAGAAAATATAATAAAATAAGACTTTTATAAAAACACACACCAAACGCACGAAAAAAAATTAAGAGCAAAGTAATCTCTTCCAGCAAATATACAGAATAAAAATCGCCAACTGCAACTTCAATGCTATTTTTTTTTTGTTTACATGATCCCAACCCAACAGTGCTTTTGTTATCACTTTCTACAATCTTTTAGCTTTAAGAAAAACCGGGTTTGGCATCAATCGAGACTAGTCATTTTTCGAATTAAATTCCGCTAAATTCGCGAATTCCCACAATGTGCGGCGGCGGCAGCGTTAATCTTTATATTTCTATAACATAAAAAAAATACTATTTATTGTTTCTCGTTACATCTACAAACAGCAAATTCACTTACCCAGACAACAACAGTTCAAATAAAATTATCATCACTAAATTACGTATTTGTGATGCCTCTCTTCAGTTTTGATTCTTTTCCATTAAGTACCAAACCATTAAATCCATTCATCTTAATTCCATATCCAAAAGATAAATCAACACACAACTTGTTCGAAAAAAAAAAAAAAAAAAAAAAAAAGTAATACTTGTGTAGAAAAAGTCCCAGACCGCAATGAAGCGCCCATTGGCACCCCATCGAGAGAAATGATCGATAAACAAGATTTGCCGCGCGTATGTAAATCGACTCACCTTCGATTCTCTCACCAGAACCTGTGGTGCGGTTCGCGTTAATATCACACTCGAAAGACACACGTTGTCCGGTCCAGTCCGGTCCGGTGATGTGTGAGGGATTCCAGACGTTTATATAGTTTTATTGAATATACCCTGAATGTGATCATAAATCATTTTGGCCAACACATCATGGCCTTTGGAGGAGGTTCTTTCGTGGGAAGATCGTATATTACTTTATCAGACGCCCCTCCTAATTAAGGGAGCAATTAAATTCAGCCAAAGAAATTGATTGTAACCGCAAACCACTTTATGTCCATTTTGTCATTCAATCAATCTGCCTCAAATTAATAACTCCACTACACTATACTGTCAATCTCTTATACCCCCTTCCTCCCTGGAAGGAACACTGCAATCGTCATCATTATCCCCGATCTTCCTTCGAAGTACAGGATAGCATACAGATATACCCTCCGGGCGATATTTTAAGGATTTGGCCAAACAATGGAACCCAATCGGTCTCTTTTTCTTCTGCCTCTAATGGAAATATTGACGACAGATGAGTTTGACAGATGAAGCCGAGCTGGTCCAAGAACAAGACGAGAGGACTACGACAACAACGGAGTTCCCGCTGTCTTCAATTCAACTTCTCCCGTAGGCTAAATCTCCAACTATAACAATGATGACGACGAGGACGACGGACGACTCTGATGATGATGATGGGGCACCAGATCACAAGTGACGATAATGTGCTGTCACAGGCACGGCTGCTCCATGCATAAATTGAATATGAGAACATGGAGTCATTATTATTACTGTTCCTGTGACGAAGTCGATTCTCTTTGAGGTATAACTCCTAGTCCTAGCTTCTAGCCAACAGCGTCAGCCAACAGCCGCTCATGCCAGCGTTGCAAAGATTTATTCGCTTTATTCAATTTTATTGATTATGTCATCAGGATCGATGTTGTCTCCTCTCCTCGGTGACGTTTGTTGTTGAAACCAAACCAACTTAAGACAGACGATGATACAAAGATTGATTGATTTTTAATTGACTCACCATTGATTGAGATTGACGACGATACGCCTTGGCTGAAAAATAAAACTAAAAGTAAAACGACACTCTCTTTCAACTAGACCTTGGCTGGATCTGAATCTAAATGCTGTTCTTATAAAAAAAAACTGATTCCAAACGTTACTCATCTCTCTCCGCGCCTACACACTCCATGTATGTAATGTGCGCCAGGCAATTAAAAATTCTACACTCCATTTCCAAGGAGCAACAAATATGCGCACAAAATTTATTATTTCGTCCATCTTCTATAGGCAATTGGCATCGATATTATGAAAGAATCTCTGAGCTCTGACGCTCATCGCTGATCATCGTATGTGCCATTTCCAGTAAAATAATCCACCCATTGAGGAAGGACTGCAGCAATGCATTTTAGTTCTCCGACTTGGATATAATTAAAATATCTTAATAAAATTCACAGCACGTGCTCGCAGGCGACAGAGCTCTCCAATAGCTTAGATTTAATACCTGACCTCTAACTTTGTGATTGCATATATGGATCTTAAGATGAGTGGGGACTGGGAAGAGCAGTCAATGAGTATACATGCCAACATCGTTCCATTGGACCCATGGGAGATGGAAATTATTATTGTTGTTGAAATCTTGGCTTTGGTCGTTGGTATTAGCGACCGACGGACGACGACGCATGGATTAAGTACCCTTAAGGTGTCTTTTAATAGTTGGACTCAGTGTGACTATTTGGGTACTCTTCTGGGTTGCATATTGGGCGGTTCAATGAAATTAATCCAGCTCGAAGAGATCGATTTGTGTCTTAGGGCTGAATAGAATTTATTGACTTTTTAAAAGAAAGGCTTGTATTGCTTTTATACGAGTATATGTAAATATGTTACTTAGAAGCTTTGAAATGATGACAAATAAATTCAAAATGCTATTTTTTTTTAATTTTGACATTTTCGATAGAAGAACAGGAATATAACCCAAAATAAGATATAGTACATACGAGTATATTTTTAATTTACGTTATTACGCTTTTGGGGATTTATTTTGTAGAGTTACTTAGACATAAGTGTTCAAAGTAAAACTTAACATTAAGAAGTAGGTCCCATAGTTTCATCGGGTGAACGATTGTTTTTAAAATTATTTCCTTTACTGTCGAACCATTTTTAACTTCATTTTTTGAGCAAATATTTTAGCAAAATAAACAACAACAATTTACGTCCATGTTTTTATAAAAATGTGTTTTAAATTCCAAAATTAGTTGTACATAAGAGCAAAAACGTGCAATACAGTCCATTCGTGTGAGAAAAAAAATATTTTCTTCAATTCCAAAATAAAATGCATGGCAGGTCCGAAATGTTTTGCCTTAAAAAATCAAAAAATACTATCGACCAATTTATCAGAATTTGAAGAAATATTACAATCGCACGAACTTGCTCTTATGTAAAAGTACTTTGGAATTTAAAATACATTTTATAAATATAAAACATGGATTTAATGAGATAAAGATGTTTAAATGCATGGAATTGCCATCTGATTTCCGGAAAAGTGTGAACTTATGCAGACGAAATTTAAAAATCGTTTTATTATTAAAGTAGTTTTTTATATAACAAATTTCATTAAAAAATTTTAAGAACAAAATTTGGGATGTCAATTTTAAATATTAAGTAGGTAGTATAGACTTTTCAAAAAAAAAAAAAAAACAAAAAATATTGTTTTCGAATATTTTTATATACAATATTATTTTAAACTTAAGAGGCTCCTGCTGAAATTTTTGGTTAAAATCGTTAGCGCCGTTAATGAGAAAGTCGAAAATCAAAAAAACGGTTATATGACAGGTACTGTTAATAATATTTTGCTCCAAAATTTTTTTGGCCAAAATGTAGTCCATGTCCATAATGTCATACCTATTTTTTCTTATCAAAATCGTAAGAGCCGTTTTCGAGATAAATAATATTTTGCATTACGTTAGTTTTAGAGTCAAATAAAATTTCAATTTTCCTTCTAGGGAATCACCGAATACCCTTAAGTACCGAGATTGAAGAAAATAGCTCCAGTGGCTTAGGCTGTAAATCGGGGTACAGACATACAAACATACAGACAGAACGACGGAATTGTCGGACCCACTTTATTCGTCTTCGCTATAATCGTCACGGAGGCCTACCTCCATAGGAGTCAGATTTGGTCCTGACCATTAACCCCAAATCAGCTAAAGCCAATTCAGTTGCAAAGCTGTGACATGTTGCAGGCAAGAACACACCTCTTGCTTGGAGGCGAGGTCTATCCAATACCTCTTGAATCCAGACACGCCTGGAAACCATGTGTCTCCGCATTCGGAATAAACCAAGCCACTACGATACTCCCATTAGGGGGCCTACCTCATAGATAGTTTGAAGAAAGAATGCACGTACACGACCGCTGCACCTCACTATCCGAAGATAGAATAGGAGAGCCAGAAGACGTACGCTATAGCTCTTAGACTTAAGGGCACTATCTCCCTTGGTACCAGAAGATAGCTTCCGATCGAGCTTCGCAACCGTGAGGTCACTTACAGATGAGTTGCCCGGCAAAAATCCTCATTCAAACCCTCCAAGTGGGTGCCAGGTGGGCAATGATCACCACAGTAGTCCTGTGCGTTTTTGGCAGGATGGTGATTAGCTAAGGTTGAGTTGGGTCGCCGAATTGTTGTAACTCCTCAATAGTGCAACGTCCGGAAACCCAATTCAATCATAGTTTAGAGGTTCCTAATTTCAGTGGTGGTGTGAGCGTACTTTGTACGAAAACCGTGCCGAAGAATGAAAGGCTGGGGGATAAACCAGCCATTAACGAGCTCTTTCGGATGCTGTGGCAAGGTCCGTCATATTTTTGCCTTGCCCCGGTAAGCGGCTCTGCCGGGGCTGACCGTCTTTCCGCATTACTCGTGGGAAAAAAAATGAAAAAAAAAGAAACAAACAGAAAAATAATAAGAAAAATAAATCGAGCCAGGGCTGACAACGCGGTCACATCTTCTGAAAAGGCTGTCGAGTCAACTCAGAGGTGCGAACGGGTTGTCAACCCTGTGGTTGCTACTAGTGGCGGGAATCCTTTTCCCTCTACTAGCCGCAACCTCTACAAAAAGGAACTATCCGTCAGTGGTACAGTTGTGACGCTCGGCTGTCCCAAGGGCGGTGATTCCACATCACACCCCATCCCCACTCCTGCTAGGAGGTCGCAAGCGACCCCAAGAAGGGACACTCCATCCGGAGAGGAAAAATCTACGACATGTGGAAATGACTCGAAGGATGAGGGCGCACCCCGATTGGCATCGATAGCGATTAACTCTGGAGGTGGATCCACAACTGTGTCACACGGACATAGTTCTGGGTCGACCAGAAAGAGGTCCATGAAGGCACAGGCCAGTCGAGATCAGCGTAATGCGCGGATTCTGGCCGCAGTCGGTGTCATACCGGCGGAGGAGAGAACCCTGGAGCAAACGCGAAAACTTGAGTGGGCTAGTGGCTTCCTCAGCAGTAACAACAAATCGACCTGCAGCGACTCAACGTCAAAGCGCAATAGGTCTCTGGAGGGCGACAAGCCCGAAGCGAAAAGGCAGAAAGTGCATTCCAGCAGCACAACAGCCTTCAATAAAGATCTTTCTTTTAGAGACGCGCTCAAAGGCAAGATCATAATCGCGGTCATTGACAGGAGTCATGTGGATGGTAACATCTCTCATGATCAATGGGCAGACGTCAAGGCTCACCTTGGTTTCAGATTTCTATCTGTCATCGAGGAGAATCCGGGGCCTCTCCCAGACACAGTCGATGCAGGATGGTACCAAAATCGTATCAAACTCATCGCCTGTGGTGATCAGAGATCTTTCGATCTGTACAGGGCTGCTGTCAATGGCTTGCCAGAAGTCTGGCCGGGTGCCAAGCTCGAAGTTGTTACAAGGGAGAATATTCCTTGCCGACCAAGAGCACGTATAATGGTCCCGGCTGTACACAACTGCCCAGATATGATTATGAAATTAATCAAAACAAGCAATCCAAACCTGCCTACTCACGACTGGAAAGTCCCAAAGGTTGAGAAGGAGACAGTGGGTCGCTATAGATCAGCTCTCTTGGTGATCAATAGGGAATCACTAGCTCCACTGGCCGCGGCCGAAGGCGTGATTAGGTATGGTTTTGATGAAATCATAGTGCGTATATACAAAAAAGATGAAGAAGATTCGCTAAACGCGCCCCCCACAGAAGCTCCTTCAGCGGAAGGAAACGCTTCACAACCCAAAAAATGGTGGTCGATGCAACACCACACGTGGAACCATCGACCTCCACAGCCCCAAACAAGCCATCCGACGTGGAGGCTAATTCTATAGTCGACTGCAATTCCGACATGGATACTGAAGACTCCACCTTAGGCATCACTCTGAGTGAGGAAACCCTACTTCATTCCTCCTCAGACGATGAAAACGCCGATAAAACAGTGGTGGAGGTTGATCTGGCTAAAAGTAGCAATGCTGCGATTAGTTCAGATTAATCTCCATCACGCCATCATGGCCACGAACAACCTGGTACTCCGACTGCATAGGAACAAAGAAGACGTTGTCTTGATACAGGAGCCGTGGGTCTCAAAATCCATCATCAGAGGCCTCAGGACTCCTGGTTATAATCTGTTGTATGCATCGGAGAAAGGTGAACCAAGGTCATGCATATTAGTAAAAAAAGACACTACCACCGCTGTTATAACAACGGATAAAGCCACCTACTGGCTCATATCCTCTTACCTTGGCCACGACAGCCCAGTTCCAGGAGACACCTTAAGGAAGGCAATTGCGGACGCGCAATCGAAGAAAGTGGGTCTCCTAATTGGAATGGACGCTAACGCCCATCACACGGTATGGGGTAGCTCTGATATAAATGAGAGAGGTGAGTCCTTATTTGATTACATACTAAGTACTAATCTACTCATTAATAATATTGGTAATGAACCTACATTTGTAACCAAGAACAGGAAAGAGGTACTTGATATTACACTTACCTCTGACTCGATCCATAACCTGATTTCAAACTGGCATGTCTCAAATGAGAATTCCTACTCTGATCACAGATACATTCAGTTTGATCTCAGTGATGTGGCAATTATATCTACGGGATTTCGCAATCACCGAAACACTAACTGGGAACGATATAGGGAGGTACTTGCACAACTGCTAGACCACAACCTTCTTAAAAGCTCCTCCACCAAAGATGAACTAGACCTCTCGGTAAATCATCTCACCGAAGCCCTCAACGAATCAATGAGGACTTCATGCCCTATTACCATAGTAAAGGGTAAAAAGAAACCTCACTGGTGGAACAAAGATCTAGAACCGCTCAGGAAGAGCTGTCGCAAACTCTTCAATAGATCTAAATACACTAGATCCCCCTCTGATTGGGACTTATATAAACAAGCTCTAAAGCAATATAAGAAAGAATTAAGGAAGAGCAAGAGGTCTTCTTGGAGAAACTTCTGTGGTAAAATAGACAATACTTCAGAAGCCTCAAGACTCAGGAAAATTCTCTCAAAAAGCCCATCTATACCCAGTGCTTTAACGACAGAAGCGGGCACGTGGACTACCACAGATGAAGAATCTCTTAATCTGTTATTAGACACCCACTTTCCTGGTAGCTCTTACATACTTTACGACTTAACATCAGAGTCTCAAACCACTACAAGCGACACAGTTGATCTAATAACGCGGGAAAAACTGCAATGGGCTGTAGATAGCTTCGATCCATATAAATCTCCAGGACCAGACGGAATCATTCCGGCTGAATTACAAAAATGCTCTGACATGATCATTCCACCATTGAAAATCATTCTGAGCTGCGTAAGGTTGAGATACATTCCTAAAGCCTGGAGAATGGCAAAAGTAGTCTTCATTCCTAAAGCAGGGAAACCCTCTCACGTTTACCCTAAAGATCTACGACCATTCAGCCTATCATCCTTCCTTCTTAAAACCTTGGAAAGATTGATTGAAATTCACATCAGACATAACTTAAAACCATGTCTCATTTCCACAGCTCAACATGCGTACTCTAAGGGAAAATCAGTAGAAACAGCACTTCATTCGCTGGTACGTGGTATTGAATATTCCCTCAAATACAAAGAATATAACCTAGTAGCTTTCCTAGATATCGAAGGAGCTTTCAACAACGTCAGCTACCAGGCGATCACAACAGCAATGAACAAGCTGAAATTAGAGAAACCACTCATAGAACTTATAAGTCTCATGCTCAGAAGCAGGACTATAACTTCCAGCATGAGAAGTTTTACTACCACCAGATCGATGAATCGAGGTACCCCCCAAGGTGGGGTCCTTTCGCCTCTCTTATGGAACATGGTAGTAAACGAACTACTAACATCAATGGAAGCAGAGGGTTTCAAGGTGATTGCTTATGCTGACGACGTTGCAATATCTGTATCTGGGAAACATCCCCAAGTTCTCTCAGAACTCCTACAAAATGCCTTAAATAGGCTAACAAATTGGGCTAAGCAATGTGGCTTGGACGTCAATCCACATAAAACAGAATTAGTACTCTTTACGAGAAGATACAAAATTCCTCAATTTAACCCACCCAATATTAAAGGAATACCATTAAGCTTTTCCGATCAAGCCAAATATTTAGGCCTCATTTTAGACAAAAAACTAAATTGGAAGGCAAATATTGATGAAAGAGTAAAAAAGGCTACCGTAGCGCTTTTTACTTGTAAAAAGGCAATAGGTTCAAAATGGGGCTTCTCCCCAAAAATAACCCACTATACACCTATACACTATACACCTCGGTAATCAGACCGATACTCATTTATGGAGTTGTCGTATGGTGGACCGCACTGGACAAGATGGTAAATCTAAATAAACTCGTCAAAGTCCAGCGGTCAGCAGGTATGTGCATCATCTCTTTCCTTTTATATTTAAACTATTTTGTTTGTCTTTTTTCTTATTGAATGTTTATGAATTTTATGTTCTCGATTGCATGTCTTTAGATTCATATTTTAATAATGGGAAACAACAGCAACAATGATTCTGGTTTTGACGGCATAAATGAAAAAAATAAATTTCTATTAAACACTCTCTGTAAGACTCATAATGGATTGCACATATGCCATATCAATGCTCAGAGTCTTGTTAACAAATTTGATGAGTTCAGAATGATATTTGAGAATAGTTTAATTGATGTGATATGTGTATCTGAGACATGGTTCAATACTTCTTTATTTAGCGATTTTTTTTCCCTTAATGGCTTTAAGAAACCATATCGTGCCGATAGAACTCGTTCTACAGGTGGGGGTGTTGCAATATATGTTAAGAAATATATTCAATGTTGTCATTTTATGTGTTCTGATGGTTCTGAAGAGTGCGATTATTATTTTATTGATTTACTTCATAGTGAGTTCAAATGCAGTATAGGGGTTATGTATGTGCCACCACGATTTGCTTCCTCGAATATAATTACTCCGATTATAGAGAAAATATCATTACGAGCACCTAAGGTAATTGTATGTGGAGACCTTAATATAAATCTACTCCAACCCTTATCTAATTCGTTTAAATTATCTATGAATTCTCTTGGTCTATCATTTGTAAATCATGTTGAACCTACTCACTTTAAGCCCCACAGTGCTCCGTCTCTTCTAGATGTATTCCTTGTTAGTGACAAAAATCTTGTACTTTCCTCGAGTCAGCTTTCTTTACCTGTTTTCTCTTATCATGACCTTATTTTTGCAACTTTTGATATACACGTCGCTTCTAAGTCCCCATTATCATATCAATTTCGTGATTTTCGTAACATAAATGTTGAATATCTTTTTAATGATTGTTACTGCATTCCTTGGCATTTTTTGTATATGACATCAAACGTTGATGAACAGGTTGAATTTTTTAATTCTAATGTTTTATACCTCTTCGATAAACATGTGCCTATTAAGATTCGTCGCATTAAAAATAAAAGTTGTCCATGGCTTTCTCAAGAAATTTTGGAAGCTATTAAAATGAGGGATAAATCATACCGTCGATGGAAACGTTTCGGTTGTCCTGAAATGTTAAAATCCTTCAAGTGTTCACGAAATCTGGTAACACAATTAATAAGAACTGCGAAATCAAATTTTTATAATAACAAATTTAACTTTAACCGCTCTTCTAAATGTTTGTGGAAAGAAATTCGTGCTATTGGCGTAAACAAACGTAATACTTCATGTGATGAAAATATAGATATAGAGCTGTTAAATCACAAGTTTTCAACTCCCTTAATGTCACCCAACACTAGTAATTTAAGTATATTAGCAGATGAAAGAGATGATGCGTTTTCTGTATGTGCTGTTAGTGAGTATCTTGTAGGCAAAACTGTATTTTCTATCAAATCTAAGTCTACTGGTCTAGATAATATTCATCCTGACTTTTTAAAAATACTTCTTCCTTTATTACTACCCTACATAACTCATATTTTTAATACTATTTTAATGACATCAACCTTTCCAATCTCTTGGAAAAAATCAAAAATTATCCCCATTCCTAAGCAAGGAAGTAAAAATGAATATAGACCAATAGCCATTCTTTCTTTTTTGTCAAAGGTCTTTGAAAAAGTCATAAGTATTCAGATAAAAACATATCTTAAACAAAAAAATCTTCTTTGTTCCTTACAATCTGGATTCAGATCAGGACACAGCTGCATTTCAGCACTTATAAAAGTTACTGATGATGATGACATAAGACTAGCATTAGATAAAAAATACACATCTGTGATAACCCTACTAGACTTCTCTAAAGCTTTTGACTGCGTTAATCCAAAAATACTCTGTGATAAATTGACAAACAACTTTAACTTTTCTTACAAAACTAAAAATTTAATTTATTCGTATTTGACTAATCGATTGCAATCCGTCTCGTTAAATGGAAAATTGTCTTCCTTGCTACCTGTTTATTCTGGTGTTCCCCAAGGATCCATCCTTGGGCCCTTATTGTTTTCTATGTTTATCAACGACTTACCCTCTATATTGTCTCATTGTCAGTTCCACATATACGCCGATGACGTACAACTTTATACTAGTTTTCCTATGGAAAGAATTGAAGATGCAATAAATAAAATGAATATAGATTTGTGCTCAATTTATCATTGGTCCATACGCAATGGACTCAAACTTAACCCGGATAAAACTAAAGCCATTCCCATTTCTGTGAATAAATCTAACTTTTGCAACTTTCCACCCATTGTTTTAAATTCAACTAAAATTCAATATGTCACAGAAGCTAAAAACCTTGGAATAATTTTCAACAACAATTTATCATGGAACACGCATATCAGCTCTGTAGTCTCTAAAATTTACGCCTCCCTTAGAGGCTTATCAATGGCTAAACAGTATCTACCTGTGGAGATTAAACTTAAACTTGTTAAGGCTCTTATCATACCCATCATATCTTACGGTTGCGAGTTATTTGCTGACCCTGACTACCAATCATTACAAAAGCTTAATGTCGCCTTTAACTCAATCGCACGATTTGTTTTCAATCTTCGGCGATATGATCATGTTTCATCTCATGCTCAACAACTTCTAGGCTGTAGCCTTCAAGCTTTCCTCAAGTATCGTTGCTGTTCTTTTCTTTTCAAATTAATTGTTAACCAAACTCCAAGCTATCTCTTTGATAAACTTAATTTTTGCTCTTCAAATAGATTTATTTTACTTCGTTCTTTTACGTTTAATAATTTAACATCACGCAGACAATTTTTCGTTTATGCTGTTAGACTGTGGAACCATATTCCCAGTCATCTGAAAACTGGAATCGAGAACAGAACATTTCATAGACTTTCCTTTGAATATTTTTCTAATACGAGTATGAACTGAATATGCTTACTTTCTTCTTTAATCTGTTGGTGCGTCCTTGTTTCTTTGTTTCTTTTGATTTTCCTTTCTTTTGTTTTAATTCTTAAATTTTTAAATTAAATTTAATTTTTAAGTTAACTATGTATATTTCTAAATTAACTTTTTTTTTTATTTTTTTCACTTATTTCATGTACTAATTATAAGTTTATCTTAATGTACAGTTGATATTAAATAAATAAATAATAATAATAAATAATAATAATAATAATCACAGGAGCACTTCGTTCAACACCAACCGCAGCCCTGGAAGTGCTTTTAAACCTAACACCTCTTGACATCTTCTCCAAAATGGTGGCAGCCAACTCATGCGTGAGACTTAGAGCCACCTCTCAATGGATCAGTAACAATACTGGTCATACAACTATTTTAGACAATTTCAGATCTATCCCAGATCGCTTAGACTATACCACCCCAAAAATGGTATTCGAAAACAGCTTCCGTGTTTCCATCCCCTCAAGATCGTCTTGGGAAGAGGAGAGACCCCTGGAAGACAATGCGGTTCACTTCTATACAGACGGTTCAAAGACCGATTACGGCGTTGGAAGTGGCATCTATTCGGAACAACTGAATCTCAGTCTTTCATATAGACTTCCTAATCAATGTAGTGTATTCCAGGCAGAAGTAATGGCGATTAAAGAGGCATTATCCTGGCTAAAAGAAAACGTTATATCTTGCAAGGATATACGAATCTTCTCGGACAGCCAGGCCGCTCTCAAATCTCTCGCGTCTGTCTCCACAAACTCTCTAATAGTCCACGACTGTCGATCATCTCTGAATGAGGTGGCAGAACAGTTTAATATTCACCTTATTTGGGTGCCGGGCCACAGAGACATTCCGGGAAATTGCAAAGCTGATGAGCTCGCCAAAAACGGAACACTTCTGCCTACTGTTAGACAAAAACATAACATAGGAACACCACTTGCTACATGCAAATATCTTCTCAAACAATATGCTCTAGAATCAACAAATGCTAGATGGTCACAGGGTACCACCTGCCTGGCAACTAAACAAATATGGCCAAGCATAGACCTAAAACGGTCAAATGGCTTGATCTCCCTGAGCAGACAAAATATAAGCTCTACAATCGGAGTTATAACAGGACACTGCCTCATAGGTAGACATGCTTTGAGGCTAGGAGTCTACACAAATGACTTCTGTAGAAGCTGCATGGACGAGGAGGAAGAGGAAACAGTCCAACACCTACTATGTACATGTCCAGCACTCTCCAATAGAAGGAATAACTATCTCGGTAATCCCTTCTTCGATAATACCAGTGAACTGGCAACGATCGACACAAAATGTCTCTCTAATTTCATTAAAAGCACGAAATGGTTTGTTTAAATTCATTACTCTCCCATGAGTAACTTCTTTAGTGGTATCACAACGGATCCTTGAGGTCTAAGTGAGTCAACAACAACTCCAACCTAACCTAACCTACAGATGAGTTCCTGCTAAACTCAGGGCCTGTCAGCCCCAGATATACACACACCCAGCTATAGTCGATGTAGAAACCATCAACCAAGAATGTGCACCCCTCTGGTGAGTTGTTACACACTCCTTAGCGGATTCCTACTTTAAGGACACCGTCCAGACTGTTCCCATCTATAGTTGGTTCAGTTACTTACGTAACCCATCCACAGGCACCACGAGGAGGTCGATAGGAACCTGGAGTGTAAGAATTGTCAATGGTAACACTACCGGCCCACCGATGTGGACGAGCTCGTCGAAAGTCAAGACCATGAACCAAGCATTTAACCACCTCACCACCTACCAACAACCATGGCTTTATGCTAGCCGCCACTTATTATGATCGTGGAATTACGCATGCTGTACGCAGACTGGCATGCCACCACGCCGTGCATAATCTTGGACTTATGTTCGCTGCCATGATCCGATGTATGGTTCAATAGCAACACACGCCCATTGGTCAAGTCTCTCAGAGCCCGGACATGCCTTAAACTACTACTGACTCGAACACTCCCACCTGCACGAGTTGAGGAAGAACTGTCTTTTGGTTTAACGTGAGCACCTGCCTATTATGGCTTCATCCCACGGAGGGCCTACTCTCATAGGAGTCAGATTGAGTCCTGAGGATTAACCCCGAACCAGCCGAAGCCGATTCAGTAGCAAATTTGGGACATGTTGCAGCATATGCACACCTCTTGCTTTAAGGCGAGGTCTATCTAACACCTCTTGAATTCAAGCACGCCTGAAAACCATATGTTTCCGCATTTGGAGTAAACCACGCCACCACGATACTCCCACTAGGGGGCCTACCTCATAGATATTCTGAGAAAGAGAGGTTACACTACGCAACCCATCTCTAACTCCTGGGCACTATTTCCCGTGGTGCCAGAATATAGCTTCCGGTGGAGCTTCGCAACCGAGGTCAACCAAGGTCACTTACAGATGAGTTCTTGCAAAACTCAGGGCCTGTCAACCCCAGGATACACACACCCAGCAATCGATCAAGGTAGTAACTAATCACTAAAGTGTGCTTCTTTTTTGTTATTTTTCGTCATTGTCTTAGGTTGGGAAAGATCTCCCAAGCAATCTTTTTGATCTCAACGATCGTTTATTTTTAACACATATCCAAGATTGCTAAACCAAAACCGTCGAGCAACGGAGAAATTTTAAACTCAAATGCTTTACTTTACGTTTTTGGCCGTGACATGGTGATCACAAGATTTTTATATAGAATCTTTTAATTTATCTAGTACCAGGGATCCGTTAATCAGGATATAGCACTAGATTTTTTGAATACTGTTCGGGCTAAAAACTAGTATCCTTATTTGTGTCTTCGCTTCGTTTTGCAACTAACTAGGAAAGATACTCCGAGAGTTTTCTTTGTTGTCTAAATCCCCAGCAAGCCGGAGAAATAGACGTAAGCCACCCCACCACTACAAGGTGAAACTCATCGGGGTGGACACCCGAAGGAAGGTATGTTGAGGTCTTTGCTTAGTTAAAGCACCTAACTCAGCTTCTTAATGAGCCAACTCGAATTCCTAACGTTATAGGTCAAACCGCCAACATTCTAGATTTGTTCTTTACCTCTGATAAATACACCATCAGCTTATTATCGCCTCTAGGCACATCAGTCCATTGTGTCATATCTGCAAATTTCTCATGTCAACAAATCCCAGTTAGAGAAATAATTCTTAAAAGAACAGTTTGGCAATACCAGAAAGCCAACTGAGACGGGCTCAACAATTTTTTCAGGAACTTTAACTGGTCGTCATGTCTCCTCGATAGCGAAGTGGACTCCAGTGCAGATATAGTCACAAATTTAATTCTTCTCGGAATGAGAAATTTTATCCCGAATAAGCAAAAGTCTATCAAACCAAAAGAGAATTCATGGTTTGATTAGAGCTCTAAAGAGGTTATTAGGGTAAGAGAAGTATGTTTCCGATGTTATAAGACCAACTCTACTAAGGAAAACCGGAATAAGTTCAAACAAGCTAGAAACCCCTGTAATGTTCATATTCGACAGACCAAATTTTTACATGACCAAAAAATTAGGCAAAACGTATAACAGTGTCCTCAGGGTAGTAAAAATGTCTGGTAATTTGTTAAAAATATTTAAAATACTACTTCATCCTCGGTCCCAACGCTTGTTATTAATGGCACTCCCTTTCTCAACCTCCTTGATTAAGCCAATTTGCTTGCAGTTCGACGCTTCCAGAAAGCGTTATGACTCCTCCTATACTTGAGAACACAGACTTTTCCATGCGACCAATCTTTTTTCGTACTTCTTGAAAGATCTTTACATACACAAATCCGCTGGTTCGGATAGTATCCCTCTCATTGTTCTGAAGAGGTGTTATACGGAAGTACACGTCTAAATCCTAAAGCAATATACAAAACTGTCAACATCAAAACTTACTATCAACATTTATACAATACAATCCACAATTCAGCATAATATGAAATGTCAGAAAATTGATGTACCAACTTTACAAATCGGCTGTACATGGAGTCATATGCAATAAAATTACTTACATTTTGAGATTAATAGATTGTGGTTGCGTTTTATTTCGATAATTAATAATCAAGCATTTTATTTTTTTTTTTTTTTTCTAATTTTTATTTAAATAAAAAAAAATCTAGACGATTACATTTGGTCCTTCGAGCCTTTTTATTGGATCCAAGCTAAAATTAAAAACATTCTTTGTGTGCAAGAAACATTAAAAAATAAAATCGATCGAATCTACGATTCTTCGAATAAGACAGTTATATATGTACTTAAATTTGCATTAACTTTAATCGGTTTAATTCGTATATTCTGAACAATTTCGTAAAAAATAAGTTTAAATTCAAATAAACTTAAAAAACTAAATTAAAAATATTTTGCTACTTAAAAATCTAATTTTCATTCGGCGTAATCAAAGGAGTACCAGCTTTCATCAGTACAGCAGCAGCAGCGACGACAGCAGCAGCAGCGACGACAGTAGCAGCAGCGACGACAGCAGTTACAGTTTTAGCAGTAAGTTTTGCTTGTTATATGTTGTAAACTCGTGCTTTTCTTGATACTTGTTTAAGAAGAAAGTATATTATATCAATAATGGCGGAAATTAATGATTATAAGTATGGAGAATTACAAAAGGGTATTCTTACAAAAATCATTAAAGACTTTACGAATTTTAAGAAGGCGCCAAAAGAGCGTAGGGGTCGCGCATACACTTCAGGGCGCTTGAACAAATTAGAAGAGGATATGATAGCTTCTACAAAATATCACGAAGCCATTATTGGGGGCGGAAAACTGGAAGAAGAGCTGAAAAAGGATGAATTAGTGGTTGTTTACGAACAAATAAATGATATTTACCTAGAGTATCGCGCTGAACTGGTTGACGCAATAGAGAAATGGTCTTCTGGCCATGGAGGTCCGACAAACACAGGTGTTTTTAACAATACAAACGCTGCAGTGACATCTCATTCAGAGATTAGACTTCCGAGAATCGATCTCCCTAAATTTGATGGTTCGTACACGACCTGGCGAGCTTTCCACGATAGATTTCAGGCACTTGTACACAACAACAAAACTCTCAATGACATCGACAAGTTGCATTTTTTGCAATCGTGTTTGGTCGGTGATGCAAATCGATTTTTACAAAATTTGTCGGTAGAAGCAGCAAGTTATGTGGCAGCGTGGGATCTGTTGTTGGAACGATATGACCACAAGCGCATTCTGGTACACATCCAAATGCAGACGCTTTTTGGGCAACCATCAATGACATGTGAAACCGTTACGGGATTAAAAGATCTCTTGTACACCACAAGAGAATGTGTCCTCGCACTGGAAAATATGGAGGTTCCGGTTTCAAGCTGGGATACAGTGCTAATTTGGTTCTTGTACCAAAAACTTCCTAGTTCGAGCCAAAAGCTATGGGAAGAGGGATTAGGAAATCGAAAAGACTTACCAAATTTTAAAGAATTTACCGATTTTTTAGAAACGCGCTTCCGTACACTCGAGGTTCTAGGACAACAAGAATCTAGGACAGGTTTCCGAAGCAAAGATGAGCCACCTGTCAACACAAGGCCAAGATTCCAAGCAGCCAAGCCAAAGGTGTTGCACGCGAAGCAGGTAGTTAAGCAGCCGTTCAAGCCAGGGGATAGAACCAACAATATGGAGCAATTAGCATGCAAGTTGTGCAACCAGGGTAAACATTCACTAAGGAGGTGCCAACGTTTCTTGAACATGGACACTATGGGACGAAGAGAGACAGTTCGTAGGTTCCAAGTTTGCGAAAACTGTTTATCTTACGGCCATCTTCTTCAAGCCTGTCTCAGCTTTAGTTCATGTTACTTTTGCCAGCAAAGACACCATTCGCTGTTGCATGTTAACAGCCAGCAAATCAGCAACCCGTGCGCATCACATTTAAACAACAAGCCGATTAGCAACATGCACACTCCACAACAACCTTCGAGTTCAGTACAGCAGTCGAGAAATCCTGCTACGAACGCATTTGCGGCTTCCGTGAACCCAAATGCACCTGAGTTCCAGCCAACAACGGTAGAACAACAACTTCATTCAACAAATGGACCAATTTTTAATTACCATGCGTCGCATGGTGATCGTAGCTTTACACACCAGGTGCTTCTGGCAACAGCGGTTGTGAAGGCACGGGCAGGAGATGGCAGACTACGCCTTTTACGTGCTCTGATCGACACCGGATCAGAAACGTCTTTCATCACTGAAGCGGCCGCACAACTTCTGAAGCTGGAAAAGCGACGCACCTTTGCACAGGTATCTGGGTTAGGGTTGGTCAGCAGCGGCACTACGCAAAACTCCGTCGAAGTACGTTTTGCTTCCCGCCACTCGACGTTTGAGACGGCCGTTCAGGCTTTGGTTTTCAAGTCGCTGACTGGGCATCTCCCGACCCATCGAGTGATACCTGGCAAATGGAACCACCTCAAGGGTCTGTCGTTAGCAGATCCTCATCTTTTCGAGCCTGCACCCATTGACTTATTATTAGGAAGTGATGTCTGCGCTGAGATATTACTTCCTGATATAAGGCGTCCAGAGAGTGGCATCGGACCGATCGCTCAGAAGACGCATCTAGGGTGGATTGTGTTAGGGAAAGTTCCAGAAGAAATTCCCCGGCAAATTCGAAGCTTTGTCCAAATAGCGGACTTAAGCACTCAGCTGGAGAAGTTTTGGGAGATGGAAGAAATGCCGTTCCAGGCACAAGACACCGAGGAGAACATCGCTTGTAAAAGGCACTTCGATAAGCATACGAAACGCTTACCTGACGGGCGTTATGAAGTGAAGCTGCCGTTTAAAAGTGAAGTTTTTCCAGCGATGGGATGTAGTCGTCAGAGCGCCTTCCGACGATTTCTCCATATAGAGAAGAGGCTCGATACTGATCCGAAGCTTTGTGCAGACTATACAAAGTGTATACGGGAGTATGAAGAATTTCAACACATGGAAGAAATAGATGCAAATGATGCGATTTTACAAACCCCTTTCCACTATTTCTTACCACATCACCCAGTTTTTAAAGAGGCGAGCTCCACTACAAAGCTACGAGTAGTGTTTGATGCAGCGGCGAAAACCTCGGATGGAACATCACTCAATGACCATCTTCTTGTGGGGCCAAAGTTGCAGACTAATATCATCGATATCGTACTTAAATGGAGGACTCATCAATTCTCGTTTACAGCGGATATCGAAAAAATGTATCGACAGATTTTGGTGAGCCCCCCCGACCGATACTACCAGCTGGTTATGTGGAGAGATAACAAAACTACACCGGTAAAGATCTTTAAATTGAACACGGTCACCTTTGGCACTGCAAGTGCACCGTATCTTGCCATCAATATTCTGAAAAGGGTAGCTGACGACGAAGGCAAAAATTTTCCGGAGGGGGCGAAGGTTGTCCGTTCAGACATGTATGTCGATGACCTGATCAGCGGTGCGGACACGATCGAAGAGGCGCGTACAAAACGCGATGAAGCAAGGCAACTTTTGGCGTCTGCAGGATTCAATTTACGGAAGTGGACAAGTAACGCAAGAGAACTCGTCGAAGATATTGCAATTCAGGATCGAGAACTTGACTTCGAACTGCCATTCAACTTGTCCAACCACGTGAAGACACTCGGCATTAAATGGTTTCCCATCAATGACTGCTTCTCTTATCAGAATCTGCGAACTTCATCAGAAGTAACAACAAAACGATCCATGTTGTCGACAATAGCCAAGCTTTTTGACCCACTTGGTTGGATCTCGCCATGCATCATCACGGCAAAATTAATGATGCAGAGACTCTGGGAACTTGGTTGCGATTGGGATGAACCGATTCCAGAAGCGCTGAAAAGGGATTGGGATGCTTTTCATCGAGAACTTCCCCTAATCGAACGACTCCGAATACCTCGGTGGGCCCGTTTGAACAAGACCAACAAGGCAATTGAACTGCATGGATTTTGTGATGCTTCAACGAAGGCGTACGGTGCAGCAGTTTACGTCCGCGTTCTGGATAGCGACGACAATATTTATGTAAACCTGTTGTTATCGAAGACAAAAGTAACACCAAATCAACGAACGATCACTCTACCTAGGCTTGAGCTCTGTGGTGCAGTCATTTTGGCCCAATTGCTGGAGTATACCAAAGAAGTTTTGGCCATTCTCAATGTGAAGACGTATGCTTGGACAGATTCAGCGATTGCACTCGCCTGGATACGCGCTACTCCCGCAAAGTGGACAACATTCGTGTCCAATAGAGTGTCCGAGATCCAGCGCTTAGTAGGGATCGATTGTTGGGGACATGTTGCAACCCTTCATAACCCAGCCGATCTGGCATCCAGGGGAGTGTATCCGTCAGAAATGAAGTCACTAGAAGCGTGGTGGAACGGCCCTAAATTTTTGCGATGCGAATGGGAGTTCGATGCTCCAAATCAACCCATTGAAAAGGATACTGAAGAGGAAAAGCGGAAAGTTAAGGTACTTGTTGTAAATGTTGATGAAAGCGATCGTATTTTACAGGCTATCTACAATTGTTCGAGTCTGCTCAAAGTTGTACGTGTTATAGCTACCTGCTGTCGCTTCGCAAATAAGTGTCGACCTAAATTGGGGCCTATCGTAGGTCCATTCAGTTCAAGCGAATTAGATGCAGCACACTTACTTATCGTCAAAGCAGCACAAAAGGAAATGTTTGAATGTGAATTACAACAAATATTAAACAATAAGATGCCTTCTAACTTACGTGCTTTAAACGCATTCATTGATGATGATGGAATTCTTCGAGTGGGGGGACGTTTGGCAAACTCTCTTCTCTCATATGATAGTCAACATCCAATAATACTACAAAATAATCATCACTTTACGAGTCTGGTTGTTAGAGATGCACACAAGAACACACTTCATGGCGGAATCCAGCAGATGATAAGTTACATTCGACAACGATATTGGATTGGGCAGATACGGCGAAGAGTAAAACATCAATTGCACAAATGCACTTCTTGCTACCGGCAAAAGGCATCCGAAATGCAACAATTGATGGGAAACCTTCCTGCTGCTCGAGTGCGTATGTCTCGACCATTCAGCCACACTGGTGTCGACTACGCAGGACCAATAGAGATAAAATCTTGGAAAGCTCGTGGTGCAAAAATCATCAAAGGGTATTTTGCAGTATTTATCTGTTTGGCGACAAAGGCCATTCATCTGGAGGTGGTGTCAGATCTGACAACACAAGCATTTTTGGCGGCATTCAAACGATTCACTTCAAGAAGAGGTAGCTGCAAGAATATCTACAGTGATTGTGGTACTAATTTTGTTGGTGCTAACAATGAATTAGCGAAGATGCTGAGAGAATCGCAGCATGATTGGAAGATAATCGCGAAAAATTTAGCGAATCAAGGTACCGATTGGCATTTTATTCCTCCTGCTTCTCCACACTTTGGTGGATTATGGGAAGCAGGTGTGAAATCGGTCAAGTACCATTTAAAACGAGTAGTCGGAACTGAAAGGCTTACTTATGAAGAGCTCGCGACACTTCTAGCGCAAATAGAAGCGTGTTTGAATTCGAGGCCCTTATGCCCTCTATCCGACAGTATAGATGATTTGCACGCACTCACCCCCGCACACTTCCTAGTCGGCGAATCTTTATTTGCTATACCACAAGGCGAAATCAACCACAACATCACTCATCTGGACCGATGGAAACGAGTTCAAGCTATAACGGCAGGATTTTGGACGAAGTGGAACTCTGAGTACCTTTCAAGACTCCAACAACGCCCAAAATGGACGAAAATTCAAGAAATGCCAAAAATAGGTGACTTAGTTCTCCTCAAAGATGAACGACTACCACCGACATACTGGAGTTTGGCGCGTATTGAAGAAACTCATGCCGGATCGGACGGACTTATTCGCGTAGTCACCGTGAAGACACAATCCGGACGAATGAAAAGACCAATAACAAAAATTTGTCTTTTGCCATCAAATAAGGCTTTTGAGCAAACCACGATTATATAAAAATATATAAATAAGAAAATGATTTCGATAACTCTTAACCAAATGAAAGTTAAAGCTGGAAACTTAAACGGAATAAAAACAATATAAAATGAAGTCTACATTTCACCTCAATTTTAAATCTACAAAATGTAGTTCGAAATTAAAAAACACAAAATTATATTTAAATTCTTTATTAGCAAAATTCAAAACATCATTTTTCACAAAATTGTAGAATAAATATTTTAATCAAGTTTACATTACACCGTAATTAATATTCAAATACCTAAATTAAAACTATATCAGCACCATCGTATCCAGTAATAATTTCGCATTTTGTTTCAAATTCTTTACTGCGCCAATGCATGGAAATTGATTCTGCGGAATATCATAAAAACAAAACCGAAATTTAATTTTCAAAATTTATTTCACAAATAACCACAAATTTGACAAAATAATTCGCAAGATAAACAAATGAAAATTCAAAAAAAAAAAAAAAAAAAAAAAAAAACACAATCCACAAGCAATATGTCAGAATATCCAGTAAAAACAATACAAGATGTCAAACCCTCTCGACAAAATAACTTTTTTTCGATCGCGATAAAATAAAAATTTAAATCGAATCATTCAATGAATTAATACTACTTTACTTGAACTAAATTAATTAATTCAACGTTAACTAACACAAATCATAATAAAATCAAAACAAAAGAATCAAGCACAATCGAATGTCATCAACAAATATTTCTTTTATAACAATCACAAATCTCAATAATTCACCGCACTGATTTAACTAATTTAAATCAACAATTTTTGACATAAACACAAATCACTTAAATTACACTTAAAAGTATTATCACAAATAATTTTTTTTCATACTGCTTTGCAAATTAACCACAGCACAAAACGTAAACAAATTTCCCGATTGGAAGCCGAATCTTTTCCAACTGGAAATTGCACTTCTCCGCGTTTATGTACTTATGTATATAAATATTATATAAAAGGCATAATGACGCCGTGTACATATTTAATTATCAATAAATCTAATAATATGTAGTATGTAAATATATATTGGTATCGAGAGCCAATAACTTTATTAAAATATTATAAACACATTAATTAATATAAAGGAACAACACTCACACTTCATACATCACGATCGCGAAAATAAATAAAAACGAAGGCGCGCGCTCATTTCACTTAATCAAATTAATTAATTAATAAATCAAAATTTAAATTAATTTTTACTTTCATTTAAACAATAAACTCACCTGAAATAATCCAACGATGTAAAATATCTCTCATATAAAATATAAAAACAAAAAATTAATTTCTCAATTAAAACACAAAAAAAAAAAAAAAACAAAACCGACATTGGACACTCACGATTACAACCACAACACAACCGCGCGGCGACAAAAACAGACTATAATGGCGGCGGCGATACTAATATCCTATTATATTTGATAACAGCAAGTGGTGTACAACAACAACATTATCATTATTCATTCATTGATAATAGTAAAAACGAGAAAGAGAGTTCTGAACGAAATTTCCGTTTTCTGTCCATGTCTTGTAAACTATTGTTGACTCGATTTGTTGTATTTGTTTATATTGAATGTTCTAATATTTGTCTCTTTTCATGTAAATGAGATAAGAAGAGTAGATGATTGGACCTGACGATATTACCGATAATGCAGTGCGATTAGTAAAAATGGATATCAGTGCTGCCAGAACTTAACAACATTCGGTGTCTACACAGGACATAAATTGAGCAGAGGTCATAATGCATTTTACATCGTGAGGGGGGAGAATGTACGGAAGTACACGTCTAAATCCTAAAGCAATATACAAAACTGTCAACATCAAAACTTACTATCAACATTTATACAATACAATCCACAATTCAGCATAATATGAAATGTCAGAAAATTGATGTACCAACTTTACAAATCGGCTGTACATGGAGTCATATGCAATAAAATTACTTACATTTTGAGATTAATAGATTGTGGTTGCGTTTTATTTCGATAATTAATAATCAAGCATTTTATTTTTTTTTTTTTTCTAATTTTTATTTAAATAAAAAAAAATCTAGACGATTACAGGTGTTCTTCAACGAGCTGGCAAAACCACTGCGTAAGCTTTTCCATCTGCCCACCTCTACTAGTCTCTTTCTAAGTGGATGGAAACTGCATTTGTCCAGCCTGTCCCTAAAAAAGGCGAAACTTCTTCCTCTTCTAAGTATCGTCCAATTACACTTACGTCCCTTCTTTCCAAGCTGATAAATTATCAACTCAAGAAATATTTCGAAGAACGAAAGCTTCTCAATGACCGGCAGTACGGCTTTCGTAGCAACAGGTCCACTGGGGATCTGATGGTATATCTCACCGAAGAGTGGAACAAATCTTTATATCTTTTTGAAGAAACTAAGATTATTGCACTTGATATTTCAAAGACATTTTATAGAGTTTGGCATCAAGCTCTCTCATCGAAAATGTGTGCATTTGGTATTGATGAATTTCTTCTTCGTTGGATTAGAAATTATCTTTCGAACCGCTCACCACAAGTATTCGTAAGTATTGGATGATATCAAGTCTGAAGTTCATAAAATAAATGCTGGTGTGCCCAGGGGCTCCGTTTTGTTTCCGACTCTCTTCCTCATGTTTATCAATGATCTCCTACCTGAAACTTCTAATCCGTTAAATTGCTTTTCATATTCGTTTCAAGATTCATTTCCTTGTTATTCGGAAGTGAACTTGAACGGCAGCGTATGATAAGCTCATTAAATTCTGATCTTTATAGCATTATCTATTACGGAATCAAAAACCGTGTAGAATTTAATGCTTCAAAAACCCAATGCTGTCTTCTATCGCTATCCATGAGCGGCATTTGCATTGAAACTGAACAGCTCTCAGTTCTCGGTATTTGTACCTTTTGTGTGGAATGATCACATATTCGACGTCGCCAAAAACGCTGCTAAGTGTTTAGATTTCTTTCGACGTTGCAAAAAGTTTTTTACACCTTCTGATCTGGCTGTATCTAATCTAAAAAACTTATATTCGTCCAAAGCTCGAGTACAATAACCAATAATCCACTTGAGTCTCTTGGAAAGAATTAAAAAAAAGAGCTTTAAAAATGATAGGTGATAGAAATATAACGGAACCATTTGCATCTCTCGAGCACCGCCGCAATGTTTCTTGTCTTACTTTACATATATTACCGTTATTTCTATAAACAGTGTTCTAGCGATATAGCCAGTTGAATTCCTCCCCTTAAGCATATCAACCGTAATACTCGCGCTTTTAGGAATGCTCATCAGTTTACCAACGTCCAACTTTGGACGTACTGTGAAATACAGAGATTCAGACGGACTACACGAATGTGGAATGCTCTACCTGACTCTATTTTTTATTCCCATTGTAATATTCATAAATTTTTCTTCCTTGTTTTCCTAATGCTCGTACTGTAATAATCATTTTAAGGGTAGTAATAGATAGAACCGTTACTAATATAAGCTCGAATTTCATAAATGAGTTTTATAATATGTTACACTTGTACTAGCATTTCATAATACATAATTTGATGAAGACCAACCGTCCATTCAGTGATGAATACTGGAAAGATCAAGATGTCGTTAAGTAGAATTTTAATTTTTAATGAGAAATATTCTCAAACGAGCAATTCCTCTATCCCTCTTTCCGGTAACAGGTGTATTAGAAAGCGGATAGTGTTTTTCTTTCCCGCACCTATACTACTACATTCTACATACATCCTGTGGCAATTTATTGTTGTAAACCAATTCGATTTTATTTTATCTTGTAGAAGAGATAATGGTTTTCCTTAAAGCGCATAAAAGTGAAAAATAATAATTATTAAGTGATAATTTGTGATTAATTTTTCAACGCTCTACCTTGTAATTTTCCAGTCACACACTCTATACCTATTCCGCCTAGCTTCAACTTGTTATAACTCTTCAGTTAAGCTGTTTCATAAAAAAGAAACCAATTTATGCCCCATTCAGGTGAACATAGCTCGCGATAGGGGCGCATCCAACGCAACTGTCAAGCCCCATTTAAAACGCATTATTAAGTCCGCAAAACGTCTGTACAGAATTGCTCTATACCCATGATTCCATCGCCTACAAACGTTTTAGTCTGTGCGCGCGTCTTTCGTACCGTAAAAGCACCACAAAAGAAGCGGCACTAGCAACCCGGGCATAGTTATTAAATTGAAACTGATACTAGTAATTAAAATTTGCCATGCAACAAGGCAATTGCCTTCACGCCTTTTGCATAAAATGGAACTGAGGATGAAATTCTGGATGGTACTGCTGCGCGCCCTCGCGTCTGATCTAATTGAAGTGATAATTTTCAAGACCTCAACTGCAATATGGATGTGTTTATTGGGTGCAAGTATGTGTCATGTTAAAGGTGGTAATCATGGGTATCGTCGAAAATTAAAAAAAAAAATGAATCAACAAAAATTGAACATTTATTTATGTCGCGTGACAGAGAATCAGTTGATGATTTAAAATACTTTTTAGTTTAATTATTGCAATCACGTCGAAGTGCATACTGACGCATGACCGGTCGGCGGCGACCGACACGGGGTAATTTCGGATGCCGCCAAGAAAATGTCAATTACAAGGCCTATTTGTTTTATGTCATCCGCTTAGTTCGGGAGTTTGTTTGATTGTTAACCGCAGGTCGATGTAGAGATATCGATCTTTATGGCACGAGTCGTCTCGAATTTTAAGGGCCTTTATGCACGTTCGTGATGCATTAAGAATATTTAATTATCTTACGACTTTTAGTTTGGAATAGTACCTACATATACTCGTATGTACGTAGTACTTATTTAAGTGTTTATAATAAACCAATGTTGGTTAATTTTGGATACAATTTCACATTGATAGATTTTGATTCTTGGCCTTAAAAGGCGAATTTTGACCAACAAAATGATTAAACAACAGAGTCGATCTTTCTTTGTTATCCGTCAAAATAAATACAGATGGCATAAGATACATCTTAAGATCCATTAACTGGAGACATGAATATAACCACTTTATCAATATGCATTTGATAAATGACATACAAAAATTATTTGGCAAAATATACTTTCAACGCTGTACATTTTTAATTCAACTTAAGCCCTTTGTAGAAAGTAAGATTATTGCACTTGATATTTTAAAAGCATTTAATTGAGTTTGACATAAAGCTCTCTCATCAAAAATGCGGTTATTTGTTATTGATGAATCTATTCTTAATTGGATTAGAAACTACCTTTCGAACCGCTTAATATAAGTTGTTTTTGGATAGTTTTAAGTGTGAAGTTCATAATATATATAAATACTGGTGTGCCACAGGGCTCTGTTTTGTCTCCGACTTTCTTTCTTATATGCACCAATGACACTTTATTTGAAACTTCTAATCCATTCAATAGTTTTGGTGATGACAGTACTCTCAGCTTCTCATATTCGTTTCCAGATGCACGTCCATATTCTTCGGATATGATAATTTAATGCTTCAAAAACTCAATGCTGTCTTTTGTTGAAGTGGAACCCGCCTCCCATGCAACTATCTATCAGCGCACTCGCATTGAGGGAACAGAACAGCTTTAAGTTTTCCATCTGTGCATCACAGATCACCTTGTGTGGCAATGACTACATATTCGACGAAGCGAAAATACGCTTCTAAGTGTTATGGTTTCCTTGGTTTTTTCGTCCAAAGTTCGAATATAATTCCCATATTTGGGCAGGTGCTCCAATAACCCACAGGAGTCTCTTGGATAGAATGCAAAAAAGAGCTTTAAAAATGATAGGTGATAGAAGTACCATTTGAATATCTCGAGCACGTTTTGTTTCTTGTCTTTCATTATATGTATTACCGTTTTTTTATAAACAGTGTAACAAGCAACGTTTCTGAAATTTGTGATTTGTTTGCGAGATACTTCAAATCAGTTTATGCTTTTGATATTCCGTCTCAATATCTGCCAACTGTGCCTCAAAGATTTAGTCTTGGCTTCCTTCATGTTAGCAAAGCGGAGGTTCTAAATGCTTTAAAGAGAATTCATGACTCCAAGTCTCCTGGACCTAATGGATCATCACCATTTCTGCTAAAAAATGCAGCTGCTTCTCTAGCAGAACCATTATCAATATTATTTAATATTTCTCTTCAAAGTGGATTATTATAATTGAGAGTTCTTTTCAGACTATATACATGTTCCTTCAGGAGTTCCGCAAGGAAGCCACATCGGCCCTCTGTTGTTCCTTTTATTTATTAATGATATTTCTTCGATTTTTACAAATACTTAGTGCCTTTTATACGCTGATGACTTAAAGTTTTATAGGAAAATAGATACTTGTCAAGACTGAATCCTTCTTCAAGACGATTTTTCTAAACTCTCCGAATGGTGTGAATTAAGGGCCCTATTATGACTCGCGAGTCGAACGTTTGCCTTTAGTCGAACGGTTTGGCGAATTACCTTTGTCGTGGTATTATGAATAGCGAACTACGACGTTCGCCTTTGAAAACAATTCTGCCAACGTCAAAAAGTGAAAATGTAGTGTCATTGAGTCATTAATAAGTGAAACAACAAATATATCAAAAATATTTGTTGATGGAAAATAATTGTTCTCTGTTAAAAATATAAAATAAAATATGGTTAGCAGTGTTGATTTGTTTATTAAGGATGAGGATGAGAATATGAGAAACGAGATGTGTAGACTGAGAAGACGTTTACCAGATAGATCCAACCCACTTCAAGTTCGAGATAATTTGTATGAACAAAATCATTAATTATTTTTCAGTTCAACACAGTGTTCTTTTTAGATTTTTGAATGGCTTAATTATGTCTCCATTTGATTTTCGAGTAGCTTCAATCGTTCATAGTCATAACTTCTCTTGATAAGGGCTGTTTTACCTTTTGAGGAAGTCGTAACTGACGGCGCGCGGGTTAGCGTCTTGGACGTCTAATTCCACTTCGGCATATCGTTGCAAGACTTCAGGAGGATGCGTCCCAATGTATTTCCCGAAGGGTTCACACCCTATTGGAAACTGAGTTATCCATCGACAGCCTGTTGCAACAGTATACAAAGAAAGCTGCCCACAAGATCTTCGTTGTTGGTCGCTATTTTTTTTTTTATTCTAATTTGTTGTCAAGCTAAACTTTTGAAGATAAATTTTAATAATTCATTTCTCCTTCGCGGTGAAACCGATCCCAATATTTTGTTTGGCTTTGGCCATATAGGGGTTTGCTCCCATAAGCTCAACAAAAATGTATTGTTGTTCGTTCTTTTTATATTAATTATTTCATTGTTAACTTTATTATTAAATTATTTCTAATAATCTTTCTTTATTTTCACTACTTTCATATGTAAACAATTTCAAATATCACATAAAAACTTCGATTTTATTCAAAATCACCAAGAATTACAGTTCGACCTATTATGATAGATAAAGGCGAACCTTAGCTGATTGTAATAGAGCGAGATTTCAATTCGCCAAATTTTTGACATTTAAACGAACGTCCAGTAGGCGATTCGCAAACGTTTATGCCAAATAGTCACATTCGCCAATTTTTCTTACGACTCGCTCATAATAGGGCCCTCTGTATTTGAATGTATCCAAATGCCAAGTTCTTTCCTGCTCCAGGAAAAAAGATATCATTCATTTAAGCTACGGTTTGCAAGATGAAACTCTGCAACGAGTCATTCAAAAAAAAGATTTAGGGTTTATCCTGGATGATAAATTAACATTTAAATCGCACATTGATTTTTCAGTAAGTAAATCGAACTCTATGCTAGGGTTCATAAAAAGAAATGCCCGTGAATTTTCAGACATTTTTAGGTTACACAGTCTTTTTTTCTGAATGATAAGGTCCATCTTAGAGTACCGTTCTGTGTTTTGGAACCCATATTATATAACGGCAATAGTTAGAATCGAGAAAGTGCAAAAAAGGTTTACAAGGTATGCTATCTCCAAACTTAATTGAAATTTGGAAACGGGCAGTTATAGTAGTCGATGTTTATTAACCGGGATTAATACTCTTGAGCTTTGCAGGAAATTCTTTTCAATTATGTTTGTTCGCGACATTCTCACATCTCGAATCGAATGTTCATTTCTGTTAGAAATAATTGGTTTTCATAATCCCCCAAGAGATACTCGTTCCACTGTTTCATTTTATGTACAATTTCACCGGACAAATTATGGTTATAATGAACCAATATCTCGTTGCATCAAGGCGGCAAACTCAATTTGTTAAAATATAGATTTTTTTGAAAATTGCTCAAGAAAGACTTTTAAACATAAAATTTTATCTCTATTATTTAATAATATTAATATAAAATATGTATTTGTAAATTTCTATATCTAAATAACTATTCATTATCGCTATTTGTTAATTTACATTTCATAAGCATTTATTTAAATCTTGTTTTCCGCATTTATTTAAAAAAAATTGTTATTTCTAGTCTGTAAGAGTTTTCTGATTTACTAATAAACTAAACTAAACTAATGAAATACTAATGAAATACTCGTGCTTCAGGGAATTCCCATCAGTTAACCTTTAGCCCAACTTCGATCGTCCTTTTAAATTCAGAGATTCTTTCTTTAGCCGCACTACACCAATGCGGAATATTTTACACGGCTCAATATTTCCCTCCCATTACGAAATTTAGATATTCAAAACCAATGTGCCAAGCTAATGGTCTTAAGGCGGGACACCCAAAGGCAATCATCAAACGGATAAGTATGACTGTATCCGATAATAGTCGACCGACGACCGTAAATACCCTGAAATCGGATTAACAGAGGACACTAGACTATACAAGCCATCAAGATTCAGCCAGATGACCCATAACAAATCCAAAGGCCGCTGACCTTATAAACGGACCAGTTTCATCGGCCGTGACAATTCTTCAGGCTGATTGATAAACAGGAGTTACATGGTGATCTGGATTAATCTGGTTTTCAAAAAAATGTGTTTTTTTTAGGCCAGAACGTTCAGAGCTTGGAAGAGCGCATTCGATAAGCTCCGAATTAAATAGTAGTACAGATGGATTATAATGCTGACCAAAACAAACTTAACATTTGACTCGTGGGGAAAAGAGACAAAAAATTCTAAACAAAAATATGGCGAATGAGTGTAGTACTTCTGGTTCTGGTTCTGAATTTAAGTACTAGTAAATCAATAAATAACTAATAACAAGTATATTTTGTTCAGAGCTCGCTCTCAACCAAGCGTGACCTGACCACTGAACTGTCATTGTATCATTTTCTTAATAAATTGTCCAATATACCAGCATTGTTTGCGAAATTGTCTTATTCGTTTTTTTTACCGAGCTTATCGAACGGGCCCCAATCGAACTAAGCTAAGAAAAGGAAATCAAGTTGATCGCTTAGGGCTAAAAGAGAGAACCCCTATTATTAATGGCAGCAATTTTGACGTACCTTAAGGAGTACATGTATGTGTAAATACGTTACTTAACAAACGATACCTTAGTGAAAATCTGGCGAAAAAATACCCTAACTGCTGCTATTTGGTTTGATGAAACAAATGAGTTCATACTTCATAATTCCCCACGAGGAAAAACAGGTTCTCAAAGACCCTTATACTACAAGTCCAGCTTTATATCAATTTGGCATAGGCAGTGGATGATAAATATAGAAAGGAACCGCTGATACTGGAATCTTTCGAAGAACAAAATTCTTCGACAGATAGTTGGTCATTTTCGCAAAGTGAGTAAAAGGAAAAAAAGGTGCAATCGCGGACTCTACGAGCTGTATCAAGTTTGGATTATGTTGAAGTCAAACAAAACACGTCTATTGAAATATTGCATTGGTTGGGCCACATTTAGTGAACGAGCAACAATTTTCTATCTAAAAGACTCTTCAAAACCCAGCATCAAGCTAAAAAGTTACAAGAAAGAACCAACCTTCAGTTTAAAAACCAATCCATCGTGGATGCCAGATGTTCAAGATCGTAGAGGATAGAAAGTCTACCTTGTTTCATGCAGAGAACCTTCATGAATCGGGAACCCGTTTAATAAGTTACTAAATTTAGCTTTAGTAATACGGTTTGTGCGTTGAACTGTTATGCAGAAGGTCTTGGGTTCGGTTCGATTCTCAGCCGCTACAAAAAAGTTTTTCCGGGATTTACTGCCTATTGCGAGGAATTGACAAATCCTCTAAGAGTACCTCTTGCATTTAAAAGTTCGGAATCGGCAGAAAATTGTAGGTCCCCTCAATTCCTTGCAACACGCACACAGGATTGGTTGAGAGTTTTAAGTACTCTAACGATATCATGAACTTAAACATTTTCCAAGATACCAGACAAGCTTGTCCCAATACAAATCTCAAGCTCTAGTTCGTATTGTCATCTTTCTCCATTTATTGGGAAAATGCAAAAAAAAAATATTTATAAAAAGTAGAAACTTTGGCAAAAAAAAAACTTGAAAGCAATTTATCTCTACCAGCCAGCTCAGAATTAACAGCCGTTCTAGGAAAACTACATCCTGGCATCAAAGTGATTTGTAGTTTCTAGATTTCATTTCTTTTGTTAGCAATGTAAGAGGCGCCATTGGCATTGTTAGGATCTAAATAGCGTTAAGCGGCAAATACACACGACACTTGTGTGCACACCGGTGTCGGTGTACGGAAATGTGTCCCGTCTGTGGGCTGGTGCGCACACCGATTTTCGGTGTCCGACACCGTGTGGGTAAAATCAAAAGTTTTTGATTTTTGGTGTCGGTGTCTCGATCGGTGTCATGTGTATTGCGATGTGCACGCACATTTGCTATTCAGTATTCACTATTCAGTTGCAGCCGAATCGTTGTGCGGTAAAGCACGTCGAAAAATTTACTTGCGACTTATAGGTTCTATAAGATAAGTTATGCATTCGGAAAACAAATCGAACTCGAAATTTTGACATTACGATGATAGCGAAGACTAAAAAAGGGGGTCTCGAAATTCTATCTATATGTTTGTTTGACTATAGCTTAAACGGCTGGGCCGATTTACTTTGAACTATGGTAGATATCATTTTTAATTTCCCCCCCACAGGTTTTTTTCTTAAGACCAAAAATAACTGTACCTTTTATACGATTTTTTTTCGAAATTTTATAAATATTTGTTCTTCTCAAAAAATGTTCAACAGATTTAAAAACATTTTCCGAAAAATGGTTATTGAGAGTACCCGCCATGGAACAATTTTTTTTTATTTTTGATTTTATCAAAAACGGTACCACCGATTTTGATAAATTTTTTTTTTTTTGCTAAGGCTTGAAAAGTATTGTATATTCAAATTTTCAATATAATCTACAAGATGTGAGAAAAAAATGTATTTTACCTAAAAAAAAGGTACCCAACATAGAAATGTTAAAAAATGTTTTGAAAATTCGTATTTTTCTTGAAAACGGTGCCTAGAATTTTGATAAAATTTTTTTCTTTCAATACATTTTTATGATCTTTAATTAAATAAAAAAAACATTTAAATTAAGATATTACAGCTTGTACCTACCATAGAACCATTTTTTTCAAATTTTAAATTACTCATTATCGACATCATCAACCCGCCAACCTCGTCGTCTAATGGACTACGTCCATATCACTTATGGTTAGATCTCTCCAGGATGAGATCTCTTGCACAACTAAAGTGTGCACGATTCGGTGTGCCGTGTGTAGTGGAATGCTACACCGGTGTAGGCACACCGGTGTGCACACAAGTGTCGTGTGTATTTGCCGCTTTATAGCCACCGAAAAACAACACAGTCTCAGCTTTAAGCAACAATACACAAAAACACAAGGGACCCTGTCTAGGCCGCCATCATTACCGTCATCATCATCATTGCCACCATAGACAAAAGCCACCAGAACAACACTCCTAAGCAAGGGCACCAGACAAAAAGCTTCAGCACAGCTGCTGTTCAATAGCTATACAGCTTGGCTGCTCCTGCTGTTGGTCTGGTGGTTTTCTTGCTAGAATATGGATGTGCTACTCGAAGGAAAGACAAATTATACAGACTTTCTGTTTTGTTGCTGCTCCTCTCTAAATCTTTCCTGAAGTCCATATAGTGTAATGTTCCTGGCTGCTATATTAGATTCTTTTGACGTCTTCCAGCTATCGGTTTATATACAACACTACCTCTCTGTGTCTGTTGTTCCCGCTCGACCAAACTGGAGCTATTGTTGACTTAACACCACTATCATTGATAGGTATTTGTTCGCCTTGTGTCCTCCGAGAAGGCGACACAACACCAGACCATAGATTTCCGAGATGATCTTGACTAGATAATTTTTTTTTAAATTTAATCGCAACGCGAATCGACTCAGCAGCTTGCACTTCTCATCTCTGGTGATGGCTTTACGGCGGCGCAGCAGCCGGCGTCACAATGTTTTCGCATGGAGGTGAGAAGAATACAGAGATACAAAAAAAACTAAGTAAAATCTAGTTTAGGCGCAGCGACCATTGTGCAGTTGCGGATTTATTATACAAAATAAGATTCATTATAGATTATCAGCCATATTTATAAACTCATTATAGTGAGTACATAGGGCTATGCAACCCTTATAATTCCTCTAAACGCAAAATCGTTATTTATAAAACTTATGTGACGTTGAATAGAGGCATTATAAGCTAAACGCGTTTGGAGGTTGAATAGTGCCTACATAAGGACATTTTAGTACTGAACTGTCACATTCACTTTGACATCACATTGAATTATAAAGATTATCAACAAAATAAAATGACTTTTACTTGATATTGAAACTAAAGCTTTGTTGTTTTTATTTATTAAAACTAAATTGTTATACTAATATATTACAAACAAATTGAATTGAAAATTGTTTAGAATTAAATTAATACATATACTTGTTGGTGATCTCTCTCCACGGATCCTTCTTCATCCGGTGTGTTAGTGTTGCAATTTTTATTTTGCATTATTGAATTTTATCCTCAATAACTTGTCGTAGGAATATTCCAGCTAGGATAAAACGCATAACAATTTGATTTACAGTATGTGCTAGAGATAATTACATACCTTTATCTGATGAATCAAAGTTAATTGTTCGAATTCTTTTAACTTTTGGTAGTTCCATTTTAGTTTATTAAATTTGATAAACAGACAAGATGTTTTTTTTTTTGTTTTGCGACAAACACCTGAATGTTATGAAGGCTAATGCCCGATTTCACGAAGGACTTTTAAACATTTAACAGGCTTCTAAACCTTAAAATGAGATGTTTTGGTTTCACCAAGCGCTTTTAAATTAAACAAGCTTTTAAACACCCTTATAAACTAAATGCCCATTTTTGGTTCATTAAATTTTAAAAGTGTCATTGAAATGTCATCAGATGTAGATCACAACAATTGGATATAGGTAGCAGCTGAAATTATTGTTTTGCAACATTTTAGTTTTTAATTTTTGAAAATAAAAAGTGGATAGGTTTTTAAATAATTAAAATATGTTTTTTATTTCGAATAAAATATTGAAAATTCTTCATCCAATGCTAAAGTGCCACACATAAGTTATACGCCGAGCAAGTGTATTCCGGGTTCACAGGAATAGGAAAAGAAATCCATTCTCCGACTGACTTCGAAATAGGTTACGACTTTCCAAAGCATTTGTGAATCTTGAATCTGTTTGTTGAATTTGTTTAGTCGACATTGGGAACCGAAACAAATGCATCAGTGCAAAAAAAATAAATTAAGTGCTTATTACGATTTTATCCCACAGGATCTTTCCAAATAATTTTGTTTACATTTTTTTTTGCATTTCTTGGCATTTGTTTCAACACATAACGCTTTCTCATTTGTTCTCATACATTGCGCTTGTTAGAAAGAAAGAACCAAAATCTTTTTTCCAGGGATGTGAAGAGAACTCAATTTTAACAAAAATTTCCCTAAAATTTCCCTTTTATAGATTGGTGAAACTAAAAATATTTAAGAGTCTGATAAAATTTAAAAGGATTTTTGATAAAAGTGCTTTTAGTGTTTGTTTATGAAATTGGCCATAAATGTAATAGATTCTTACTTTTTGGTACTTTATTTGACACAAGCTCATTATAACTATGCAGGGTAGGCAAATGTTTTATAAATATGAATTTGCATAGTGGATGAATAAGTCCTTATGCATTGCATAACTATTCACGCGTTTAGGGAATTCTAATAAATACGGCTGTATTTATATAAATAAACATTAACCAACCAATGAATAGTGATACATACAAGTGAAAAGCAGAAGTTAGAACTTAACAATTCATTTGAATTTGAAACCCAGAAAATAATTGTATTTTTGTTCTCAATAACATTTTGCTTTAACTTCAAATTCTATGATGTAGTGAGCTTTGAGCAAGCTACAACCTTCCTCTCATTGATTTTGATTGAATGAACGATTGATTGAAAAGATCGAATTCTTTAACCATTCAATCATTTATTGATTCGATCTTTCAAAATCAACGATTGGCACAGCTCTACGAGGAATGTTGATTTCGCCAAATAATTTTGTGTGGGGTCCAATGTTAAAGGAATCTTATAGAAACAAACGAAATAATAAAAAAGTTTTCATCAATACTATAACAAATTTGACGGACGCCTTCAAAACAAAATGGTGACTATAGATTGTCAATTAGTATTTGTTATCGTCGAAATTGTGTATTGTAAGTTTGTGTATTATTGTGGTGGGTAATTTTCGAGTGGATTATTATAGCATTCGTGGTTTAAGAAAGAATTTTCTTTCTGCATATTTCCAGTATGTTAACTACAGGGCAACTATTTTGGTTATGAATGACCCAAGTAGGTGGAAATACTGACACCTCAGAATTTAACCTACAGGGTTATAACATAGTGCCACTTTTTTCCCACACTATGGTCTCACATTGTACATACGCAATGATGTTGCTTACCAGCCTCAGCCTCAGTATGAGCAGAGTTCGAATACGAACTTCAACTTTATATGGCTTAAAATTACTATCTGTAAGCTCAACATTCACGCTAGTTTTATTTAAAGGAGCCCGAGCTTAGATAGCAATCTAACTTCTAACGAATCCGTTACGCTATCTGACTCAATATTAATTAATGTTCATAATTCTTTTTGGCTTCAACATTTTGGGCAAATAACACCCGCAGGAAGGTGTATTAACACCTCTAGGCACATCAGACCACTACATCACACAGCAAAGGAGACCCCAAGGAGAACCGTTTGACCGTTTGGCAATATGAGAAAGCCAATTGGGACGGACTAAATAACTTTTTTCGAAACTTTAACTGGTAACGATGCTTCCTCGATAGTGACAAAGATTCCAGTGCTGATACAAATAATCCTACTGAGGAAAACTTGAAAAAGTAAAGGCAAGCGAGGAATACCTGCACTGCTTATATTCGAAGGACAAAGTTCTTACATGACCAAATTAACTTTTGGTCTTTTGTAAAAAAATATTGAAAATTCTTCTCGATGTGATTGGGCCTGCACACACGGCATGAACAATTTTTGGACTAAAACCAATTTTAGTCTTTAGTTCAAGCACACACGAGATGAATTCAACCTAAGCGAAGAAATGTAAACATGAACCTCTTTTATATGTGTTAGTATTTCTATGTGTATGTTGTTGTATGTTGTGTATGTGTTAGTTTCAGTCTTCGTTCATCCACGAAATTTCGTGTTGAAATTTTAGTCCGTTTCATACTGCATACTTCACTTCCCCTGCCCACAAAACCGGTTTTAGTCCGGATGAAATAGTCTCGTGTGTGCAGGCCCATTGGTTCCAACACTTGTTCTTCTACGCTGGAAAAACTATTACGTTAGCTTTTCCATCTATCATACACCTTGTGTATATTTCCGAGTAGTATTTGTCCAGCCAATCCCTAAAAAGATGCGAATCTTCCTTCCCCTCCAATTACTGAAGAATTGCACTAACATCCCTTCTTTCCAAGGTCATGGACACGTTGATAAACAATCAGCTTAAGAAATATCTCGAAGAAAGAAACCCCTTAAATGACCGGCATGCAGTACGACTTTCATAGCAATAGGTCCACTGGTGATCTGACTGATGGCATATCGCCCCGAAAAGTGGAACAAATTCTTACATAGTTTTAGAGAAACAAAAGTAATTGCACTTGATATTTCCAAAGCATTTGATAGAGTTTTTCAAGAAACTCTTCTATCGAAAATGCGTACATTTGGTATCGGAGAGTCTCTTCTTTGTTGGATATTAAATTACCTTTCGAACCGCTCAATACAAGTTGTATTGGACGGTTTTAAGTCTGAAGTCCGTAAAATAAATGTTTCGTTTTGTCTTCAACACTCTTCCTTATCTTTATAAATAATTTCTTGTCTGAAACTAATCCACTTTATTGTTTCGCTGACGACAGCAACCTTAGCTTCTCAAATTTGTTTCCAGATTGATAAACCTGTACTTCGGCAGCGAATGTCTTTATGGTATATGATATGACTGCTCAACCTTTCAAGGTTTTCATTTTTATCATAAAGAAGTTCACAAATGTTCAATGTTTGTAAATTATAACTTCTTAAATTCTGTGTAAGTGATCGCATGTAACTGCCCATGATATGGTGGAGGTGGATAAATTCAAGTCAACATATTCGCTATTGAATGTTTCTGTGACAGTGAGCCAATATTGCCGAATCATAAGTGATAAAGAAATTGGCCCTCAACAAGATAAAATCAACAAATTAATGGTTAACTCCTGATCGTTTGAGACTTCTTCAATTGGACTTGCAAAAGTTCGAAGGAAATTCTGAATGTTGTTGTGTTCTTTTTGAAAAAAAAACCTTTAGTTACCTATCACAAGAAACTAGATAAATATTTTTAATATCCGATAACTTCCAACTTAATCAATTTCAATTTTGAACTTCAGGTCAGGGGATGTTGTAACATTTTAAAAAATCGGAGTTGTCTATTTATCGTTAAGTATGTATGAAACGGTCAACTGTGCAACATTGCTGGTTACCTTAATATCACCAAGGGAGAGCCATTAGAAGACTTCGTGTAAAATTCTAAAATACATATCGGACATCGGAGGGTCCTTGCTGCGGAACCGCCATTTTTGTTTTACATGTTAGCGTTTACATGTTAGCGTTTGGAAACTGGAACTTTTCTTTAAGTTCCAGTAATCCAGTATCTTAATTTTGTCTTTTCTCTATACATGTGATGAGCGCTTGTTTTGTGGCGCATTTCGACTCGGATCCTTGTTCTTTCGCGGTATAACACTATTTTTATTTAACGATTTCAAAGGGCAGCTGCTTCGAAAACTTTTTGAATATAACTGTAAATGTTACGTTTAAGAGGAGCACTTTTTACTTCCTCTCGAAAGAAATATCACTCACTTCCTTGCCGTTTATAATTCGAAGCAATAATGGCTCACGAAAGAATTAATGCACTGCCAATTGAGCTTAATTTTATTTTATGTAAAGTTTTTTGCATTTGTGTCCTCAAAAAATTTCTTAAGATTTTTTATTCAAAAGATTTCATTATTTCCAAGAAACTAAAAAATTAATTAAATCATAAAAGACTTCTTAGCGTACGAAAGTTCAAGAAACAAACTAAAATTATAATTAGAAAAATATAGATACTAAATTATATATAAGATGGAGACGTACGATCAAGATATCCAAAATTAGGTTCCACAATTCAGCACAATGTGCAAATGTCAAAAAACTGATGACAAATAAATTACTATTAAGATTTTTTCGATACTAGGTGGCGTTTTATTTTTCTTACAAAAGATGTTCCTTTTTTTGCTAATGGTTTTACAATAAAAATACTACTCGTAGAAGTAACATTTGATCCGGCTCGAAGAGGTGCTGAATTGTGGAACTCAATTTTGGAAATCTTGATGGTACATTTCTCTCGTTATAATTTCAGTTTGTTGCTTGTATTTTCGTACACTTTGGTTCGTAGACATATGTAAGCACTTGGTCTTAAAATAGTAGTAAATTGCAAATATTATTTTTAAAAGATAACAATACATTACTGATATAGAATCCTCGTTACCCAGATCCGAATTATAAATATTTCACTTCGCCGTATCTCCATTGGGATTAATTCAGCAGAATTATTTTCAACTCCCCCATTAATAAATTATTACGAACCGCAGCGAGTTGTCATTTTTTTTAATGAATATTTAATACTCGGTGACTCACTAAATTTCGCCTTTAATAAACGGGTAAATTCATACTACACACATTCAATAATTTGACAAAACTATTTAACTACTACACTTGTATGAAAATGTCACTACTATTTGATAGGAGTTTCCTGTGATGAAGACTGCACAAATATCAAAAAGCTAAAATATGTTTAATAATAAGAAAAGCTATCAAGTTTTCTATTCGTGTGCCAGTTAACACAAGTGTTAAGAAGTGGATAGTGTTTTTTTTATAAATAAATCTCGTTAGGCCGTGTTGACAAATGCATGCAAGTGCGGACCTGAAAAAAAGAAGTAGTAACATCAGACAACAACGACAAGAAATATTAGACAATCCTGCTCTTCTTCTCATGGCCTAAATGTGCTCTTGAGCTAGCCATGTGCATAGCTCTGGCGTAGGCGTATAGTGTAAAAATAAAATAAAAAAGTGCTCGAGCATAAACAATGCCTGGCTCCAGCCAAGTCTCCAGATGATACTGATGGTGATGGCTGAAATTCACAAAAAATATGCAAGATGATTTAATACACTGCTGCTTTGATTTATGCTGTGATGCTTGACTGCGAAAAAAAAACTGTTTAGGATGGAGATATGGCTATATGGAGATGCGCGCCATAGTTGCTGGAATAGGTTATAAGAATAGGGAGAACTATGAACTTTGTTTTTCCCAGGCTATTGAGAGGGTTAATTTTTGCTAAGCAAAACAATAATCTCTTGAGATGTTATTATAAATTTAAAAAAATTATTAGTAGGTACAAACGAATTTAATAAATAACTAGAAGGTTCTAATTATTGATATAATGTATAAACTTCGAAGAAACAAACTAGATACACTTATAGTAAATAAAACCTGTTTAATCAGCTTTTAATTTTGTACAGCCTTTCACTATGGACTTTCAAAAGGAATTGATGAAAATAAGGTTGTGCAAGATTAACTCAAAACAAAGTTATTATATCCAGATGGGTTCCTGATACGAGGCTGTTTGTAATTTAACCTTCACTTGACTAAACCATCATCTAATCTTCTTTTTAACGTCGTTCAAGAAGGAAAAAGAAGAGCTTCAATTGTTTATGAATGTATTTTTGAATTTGCATGAGTTTGAGGCCGTACACTTTCTATTTTCCTTATTGTCCTTGCAAGAAATTGGAGGAAAACGAAAGATTTTGTTTTTGAAAAGATATTTTCAACAATGTCTTTTTCCTTGAGATACTCCTTTAGTGTCTGCTTGTCAGAATAACGAAAGAAAGCTCTGATTTTGTGATTAATAAACATATTATATGTAATGGGTGGGCAAAATACAAGTTTCTTCTTAAAAATGTAATAAAATGAACAAAATTAAACTAAGTCCATGTTTTTTGGCTTTATTAGTAAAAGCAACCACTCCCATTAATTATATTAGTTATGGAACACAGCGTTGTTCAAGTGGCTTCCTCGGCTAGCTTCGCAATAGCGCATACTGACCTTGTATGCTAATAATCCGAGATCTTTGAGCAGAATTCTCCTCAGATTAGTGCGTGAAATGTTGAGCTGTTGAGATTGATGTCGACTTGATGTTCGTGAAATGAGTCTCATACTCTCGGCTACAGCAGCCACTTTCTTGTTCACTAGCATATTAGTTTTACGAACTTTTTGCACAAACTTACGTACAGCAGGCGCGGTGGGTGCTTCATTTTGGCCAAAGCTTCTTTTCAAAAACCCACTGTTCGGGATATACAGCACTCAATTTATAAATAAGTTTTCAATATTTCCCAACGTTGTTCAAGCGTAAAGCAAATCATTTTGGTCCGCTGAGGTCTGATACTGACTTTCTGTTAAGATTTCGAGTGGGAAACAACTGTCACCCTTTATACATATGTAATTTGTTACAACCGCTAATATGACTAATCAATCATATCTTTTATATATTTTCCAATATCAATAAAATTTACATATATGGTATAATAGAATTAAAATACGCCTTGTAAAGAATTTAAAGAGCAAAAATAACATCGGCTATATAAATCATGCGCAAAAACTATCATGCGAAAGTTATATTTTGCTAGAGAACTAACATGCAAGAAAACTATAATGCGAGAAAACTATCGTGTGAAAAAATGTATTATCATGCGAGAAAACATTCATGCGACAAAACCGTCATGCATATACCCTACCAAAACATCATCTCAGCTACCTCTTCTAAACTGGATGATGAAATCGGTTCTTCATTGACTGGACATAAATTTAGTATGTGTCAGAAATTATGCTTATGGCTCGTCGACTATGTCACCTTTGCTGTTTAAAATAGCTTGCGTTCATGTCTTTAAACTAGTAACTTAGCTCGGGGATACGAGAGCTTCCGTTAAATTAATTCAAATTGAAACAGATTTGTAGGGGGTGTTTCTCATATAATAGTAGATACTTTCCACTTAATCAATTGAAGTTAAATGTTTGAAGTTTAGCTCCAAATTTGACATCTCAAAAATTGAGTTACTTCTTTTGTAGAATGTGCGTTCTATAAATATTGTTATTTGTACCAAAGGACAGTTCTGTGGTACTAAAAGCTCTTTCGCTTGGTCGTCCGAAAGCATTCCGAATGCTTCTGAAATCGTTCGTTTGGTATTGGATGACATTTCTTCTTCTAAAAAGAAGAGAAAATCGATTCTGGAATTAAAGAAAGAATCAATTTTGACACTTTTAATGTCAAAATATTCGTTTTTTCTTATGAATACATTCGATGACGGATATAAGAAAGTTCAAAAACCTAAGTGTTTTCTTATTTACTACCGAATGCTATTTTTTACTTCATTTCCTATAAAAAGAGATAAATTGTGCACTGCTGAAATAACGCCCTTTTTTATAATTCACACGCGCTCAAGTGTTTATTCAGACCCTTATTATGTTAAGCACATCGAAGGTGGTGGGGAAATTAAGGGGGAAAGAAAGAAGGTTTCAATGAATATTGGCTTTGAATGTTTGCAAATTGAAATGGCACGGCAAAACTGCGTAAATTATTCTATGATCGTGTTGTGCGACTTCTTCGCTCGCTTTCATCTTCATTTGAGAAAGCATAGTATTCATGGATTAATTTACCGATTTAAGCCAACACATGCAATACCAACAAAACTTTAGCTTCAAAATGTGTTTGCTTGCGACTTATTGTTTCTAATTATAACGCAAGTTATGCATTCGTTTAAAAAAAAACGATTTTCGTAAAACTTGGTAGATTTCAAGATCTACAAAAAAAATGTTTTTGAATTTTTGAAAAAAAAAAAAAAATGTATTTATTTTTGGAAAATTCGGTATCCCAAAAACGGCCTGATATTTGTTTTGGAAATTTATTTTTTATTCGCACAATAACAATAACTTTGAGTTGGCGTGCCCAAATTTGCTCTTAAAAATGTTTTAAGAATTATGTAGTACTCGTATATAAAAGCGACTTATAATAATTTTTGTTCTACTAAAGGAGTTGTTTTCTTATTTACTACCGAATGCTATTTTTTACTTCATTTCCTATAAAAAGAGATAAATTGTGCACTGCTGAAATAACGCCCTTTTTTATAATTCACACGCGCTCAAGTGTTTATTCAGACCCTTATTATGTTAAGCACATCGAAGGTGGTGGGGAAATTAAGGGGGAAAGAAAGAAGGTTTCAATGAATATTGGCTTTGAATGTTTGCAAATTGAAATGGCACGGCAAAACTGCGTAAATTATTCCATGATCGTGTTGTGCGACTTCTTCGCTCGCTTTCATCTTCATTTGAGAAAGCATAGTATTCATGGATTAATTTACCGATTTAAGCCAACACATGCAATACCAACAAAACTTTAGCTTCAAAATGTGTTTGCTTGCGACTTATTGTTTCTAATTATAACGCAAGTTATGCATTCGTTTAAAAAAAAACGATTTTCGTAAAACTTGGTAGATTTCAAGATCTACAAAAAAAATGTTTTTGAATTTTTGAAAAAAAAAAAATGTATTTATTTTTGGAAAATTCGGTATCCCAAAAACGGCCTGATATTTGTTTTGGAAATTTATTTTTTATTCGCACAATAACAATAACTTTGAGTTGGCGTGCCCAAATTTGCTCTTAAAAATGTTTTAAGAATTATGTAGTACTCGTATATAAAAGCGACATATAATTTTTGTTCTACTAAAGGAGTTGTTTTAGTCATTTAAAAAATGAATGATTTGCTTATGAACAGTTTTTTTTTATAATAACATTCATTTTTGAAATTCTTCGTCTTTTACATACATTACAGTCGTGCATTTATTTTTTTTTGTGTTGAGGAATTTAAAAAATTACTTAAGTTCTTCAAAGTTTCAAAAATATTTATTAATTTAAAAATTAAAACTTGGTTGACAGCTTCACAGCTGATATCGAAAAAGTTTTTTTGTCATTTGCATTTGACGATTCACCAATACAACAAATACAAAATCAGAATCATAACAAGTGCCGCAATTTGTTCCTTTGGCATCCGGATTGGAGAGAGATTTCTTCCAGATTAGCAAAAAAATGTTATAAAGCAAAACCCTTTAGTATGTCAAAACCAAAATCAAAGTCGGAAATTGAATTTTCATTTTTATTACCAAATCTATGTGAAGAATTTTGAATACTGCAAAAAAGAAATACTCTAATAAATTTTCTAGAGAGGTTATCTCTCAAATATTAATCTTGTTGATGGGATATTCAATGTTTATTAAATTAATAAAATGCACGACTGGGTCGCACGAACTTGCTCCTATGTAATAGACTAGGAATTTTAAAAACGAATGTTATTAGAGAAAACTGTTCATAAGGATCAAATTAATTTTTTAAATTCTTTTAATAGTAAGAGACGAAAACAAAATGCTATGCAAATATGAATTTATGCAAGAACAAAAATTATAAGTCGTTTTAGTGGTTTCTTAAAAAAAGCTTTTATATACAAATTTTTTAAAAGATTTTTAAGAAAAAATTTTGGAACGCCAATTTAAAGTTCTTATTATTGTTCGAATAAAAATTAAATTTAAAAAAAATATTGAGCCGTTTCTGAGATATCGAATTTTCCAAAAAAGAAAAAAATTGATTTTTTTTTTCAAAAATTCGAAAAATATTTATTTTAAAGTTTTGAAATGCAATGTGTTTTAGACTTTTTAGAAGCTCCTCTATAAAAAATTTCATTAAGAACCCTTGTGTGGATAATGAGAAATTCAAAATTCGAAAAAATGATTCTATGGTAAATAGGTACAAGCTGTAATATCCTAATTTCAAAATTTGTTTTATTAAATTAAAGATCATAAAAATTAAATGAAAGAAAAAAAATTTTATCAAAATTCTAGGCGCCGTTTTCGAGAAAAATACGATTTTTGAAAACCATTTTTTTTTTAATTTTTTAACATTTGTATGGTGAGTAGGGGTACCTTTATTTTTAGGTACATAAAATGAAATTTTTTTCTCACATCTTGTAGATTATATTGAGAAACTTTTATTTATCAAGTTTAAAAAAACTCTAGCATAGGGGTTTCGAAATATTGAGTTTTGAAAAAAAATGTTGAAGTTTTTTTTAAAAATCCAAAAATTTTTTTTGGAAAATTTGAATACACAAATCTGTTCAAATTGCTGGAGAGCCTTGGCAAAAAAAATATGATCAAAATCGGTTGTACCATTTTTGAGAAAATCAAAAACAAAAAAAAAAATGGTTCCATGGGGGTACTCTCAATAACCATTTTTCGGAAAATTTTTTCAACCATTACCTAGTTTTAACTATTATTTTATTTTATTTTTTAAATCTGTCGAACAGTTTTTGAGAAAAAATTCATATGGCAGGTACCGTTATTTTTGGTCTTAAAAAAAAAAAAGATATCTACCAAGTTTAAAGAAAATCGGCCGAGCCGTTTAGGCTGTAGTCGAACAGACAGACATACAGACAGAATTGCGAGACTCACTTTTTTAGTCTTCGCTATCATCGTAATGTCAACTTTGATCAAAATCCCGAGTTCGATTTTTTTTCCGAATGCATAACTTGGTGGTTAAATTTTAAGGGCCGATGTTGATTTTTTGTTATGGTTCAATTATGTATGGATCAAAATATCGGCCAAATTGCCGCCGCGACTTCGGCGGCACACCTCCATCCGATGGTCCAAATTTTCGATGACGCTGAGGCATAATTGAGATTCTATGCCGTTAATGTGCCGAATTATCTCATCCTTTAGCTCTTGAATTATTGCTGGCTTTTTCCTTTTCTTTCAAATAATCCCAAAGAAAGAAGTCCAACGGTGTCAAATCACATGATCTTGGCGGCCAATTGACATCGCTACCACGTGAGATAACACGGCCATTGAATTTGTCGCGCAAAAGAGACATTGTTTCGTGGCACCGTGCGTCGTCCTGTTGAAAACACATATCGTCCACATCCATACCTTCCAATTCGGGCTATAAAAAGTTCGTTATCATCTCACGATAGCAAACACCATTCACAGTAACTGCCTGACCGGCCTCATTTTGGAAAAAATGCGACCCGATGATGCCGCCAGCCCATAAACCGCACCAAAAAATCACTCTTTGTGGGTGCATTTGTTTTTCGACAATCACTCTTGAATTATCATTCGCCCAAATGCGGCCATTCTGCTTATTGACGAATCCACTGAAGGTGAAAATGTGCCTCACCACTGAAGATGATTTTCTTCGAAAATTGATCATCCACTGTTGCCATTTCTTGCCACCATTCTGACCACTGACGACGCTTGAAATGATCAAGAGGCTTTAGTTCTTGAGTCAATTGCACCTTGTAAGCGTTTAAATGCAAGTCTTTGTGCATAATGTTCATCAACGACGAGCGTGAGAGGTGCAATTGTTGGGCACGACGACGAGTTGAAGTGGACGGCTTTTCAGCCACACTATCGCGAACAGCAGCAAGCAGTACGACCTGTACGAGCACGCACTGGTGTTTTAACATCTCCTACAGACCCGGTTTGCTCAAATTTTTGCACGATTTTTCCGATTGTGCACACATTTGGACGATTAAATTGACCGAAAAAATAACGAAGTGCACGATATGCATTTGGATTTGAACGCCCATTTTCAAAGTAAGCCTGAATAACTTTAACGCGTTGCTCGATTGTGTATCTTTCCATGGTTCAAATTGAGTTATGTCGTTTTTATTTGACAATCCGGAAGCCTTCTGGACTCTTCTGAAAGTGTTCACTTAGGAAAAAATGACAGTTCTGATTCTGAAAAGAAGAGAAATTTGCTTGTGGATTTGAAATCAGATTCAAAACCAGAAGCACTCAGACATTCATATACTTAAACGTAAAACTCAACAGCTGTAATATTTTGTACCCTAATTGTGCGAAGTGTATCTTTCATCAAACATTATTCTTGATTTTCATTACTGTCCACATTTGATGTTTCATTAGAATCAAGAAAAAGTGTTCAGTTGGGATTCCGGATCGGAGAGAGATTCCGGATTGCCAATTAAAAACGACATTAGTCTGAAATTGAGAAATGTCAAATGAAATCCAGAAAAAAAACTTGACGTTTAGGTGTGGTTCATATTCAACATCGGCCCTTAAAATTTAACCACCCTTTATTTGTCATAAAGGCTTAATATTCAAACTTATTTCTCTAGGTTTTCCAAGTTGGCTTACCAGATTAATAGTTTTCTGATTATAAAGGATCAAAATTTTCTGAACAAATTGCTGTTCTCTCAAACATAGCTCAAGGATCTATATTGGGTCCAATATTATTTAACATTTTTTTTCATGATTTCCCTTTTTTCCAGATGACTTCACAAAATGATATAATTTATAAATACTTTTTAATGAATTTAAAACTATTTGTAGAGTTTTTTTTTCTTATTTGTATTTGTTTTTTTTTTTTAACTTAAGTTTTAGGCATAGGTTATGTTTTTATAAAATAAGTATTAAGTGTTCAATAGAAGCTAAGCTCTATAGTCTGCCGTTAGCAAGTGTACGCAATAAAAATATGATTTATTTATTAGTTAAATTCTTATTGTTATTTTCAAATTTATCTTCAAAATTATATAAGCTAGACATACCTCTTAAAAGTTGGCTGCTGTATTTAGAAGTAAGATTAACAAATGTACTGTTTTCAAAATGTCTTAATAAAGTTCAATTGAATTGAAGTTGAATTTACAGCTGAAAATTGTTTTAATTGGTTCGTTCGTTCAACTTTACCCAGGGTTGACCCAATTTTTTTTTTTTTTTTTTTTTGACAGCCTTGGAGTTGTCATAAGAACTGGTGTTTTCGGTTTTCAAAAAACACCTAAGGGCTAGCAATTGTTTTGTTGACAACTAAAAGCAAGTAACAAATAATTCTGTGTTCTGATAAAACTTTAAATTTGTTATAAATTAGTTTTACTTCAGCGCGAGCTCAGGGCGACTCCAGGTCTCAAAAAACACCGAATTTATTAATTAGGGTGAGTTCAGGTTTTTTTTTAAAAACGATGTAGGGCGCCTCAAGGTGACTTCAGGGTTTAACGAACAAACCTAATATTAGTTATTCTGCCGAAAAATTTCGATTTACAAATTTGATTTTAAATCGAAAAATAAATCGATTTTCTTACCCAATGGAACGCAAAAACTTCCAAAATTGGAGTTTTGACAGATCCAAATGATAAAATAAATTGATTTAATGGATATCACCGTTAAAGAATGGCTCGAAATCTAAAACTACACCTCTCCACATAGTCATTTGGCCCTATGTTTGAGTCATAATCTTCATTAGCTTAAGATTTCTCGAAAGTAACCGCCATAAATGTTGGAATGTCTTGAAGTTTTTGAACAAAAAGTGTACTGATAGGTATGATTGGATTGTGTGATATTGTCCAGCAGTTGTCAGTTATAGTTGTTACGTAGTAGATCATAGCATAAAACTAGTCTTTTGTGTAAGGAAATGTTTTAGTTAAGAAGTTTATTAACTGAGGTATAGGAGTATGTACATACATATATGTATGTTTCAAGTTTTTCCTTAAAATTCCTCTAACATATGTAGATGTAAAAAACTTTTTAAAGCAAACGGTAACTAAGCCCGAAGGAGTCCATAAGCCCATAAACAACTTATTCTTGTTCTTTTCAACAGGTTCGGAATCGAGGTATGGGTAGGTATGTACCTTTTTGCCAACAGTAGCCACAATTTTAACGTTTGCATCATGGACACAACACAAAACAACACCGGTCATAATATCACCGAATTCGGGATATCAAATGTCTCGCGCAGCCACTGCGCTGCCGCCGCCGCCGGCCGCGCCAAATTGGCGGACGGGCATTGCATTCCCGTTGGGATGTTAAGATTATTTTCGATGTTATGTTGTTTTGGAGTCTTTGATTTATTGGTGTTCCATGGTAAACGTAGCCTTCGCATTTTGTATTTAACACTCTCATACGTCTGGTCCCTATTTTATTTTTGTGTTCTTCTGGTATGAGGTGGCTTTGTGCCTTCTTGCTTGGCGCACTTTGTTCGCGTGGTAGCTTCCTTTTTTTGCAAAAGGTCAGAGATACCTTCCTCTTAGTCATTCTTTATTTGAAATTCGGCATTGTTTTTTTTTTTTTTTTTTTTTGTTATTTATGGCCAGGCAAGGACATTCCTCCCGTTTTTCATGACATTGTAAATTTCATACCGATCGCAATGAAGACATTGTGAACAACTAAAGAATCATAAATAAATATTCGCTCATTCATTTCGTGCTGAGTTAGTCAATTCGGATTATTTATCATTTCGCACGGTTTCGACATGGACGTACAAGCGGTGACAGGTAACACTGGTTACTGGTCGTCCATCTGTCTGGACTTCATCGTAAGCAGAAGCTGACCTGACACAGACAATTATAAATCATTCAATCAAACTTTATACGTATAGAATTTGACGTCAGCAGCATTTGAGCCAGACAACTATTTGTCATTCTTTGACTTTTGGGATCCATCAACTCAATCCTTTGGCTAAATAGATGGATTGCCTTTTTATAAGTATGGGTCTTGACTATGCGAAAACATTTCTTCGGATTTACACTCTTTTTATCAAGATTAATGAATTAAGACTTTGATAGTTTTTAACAGGTGTAAGGAATCACTTTCAGAACTGCAAGCTATGTAAGGTATTAGCTTCTTTTTTATTTGAAGGCCCATGTATGCCATTATGTATGGAATAAGACACCGTTCAAGTGACTTACAGTTTCTTATTTGGGACGGATCCGAGTGGTCCAATTTTAAATGTCCAGTGGGATCAAATCGCATTACCTTGGTGGCCAATTTTTGAGGATGCTTTGTCACCTGGTGAATCTCGTGTGGATTGGTGTCGTTTCATATACGGCGATCTTGCTTGTTAACACAGACACTCATCCAAAAATTCGCCTCATCGCTTATGATCATTTTTTTGGTCAAAATTGAGGTTCTCTCGCAACGCTCTGACGCCTAGTCAAAGAACAAACGGTGTTGTCTATAGTCATGAACTTTGAGCCTGGGTCAGTTGGATCTTATACGGACTTATGCGCGAAACAGATTAAACCAGCAACAGCACCAGCATCGTCAACAGCAAACAGCACGCTGACCAGCAAACATTTCTCAAACACGCAACGTCATTTCATCTGCTTGACATTTCATATAGAAAAAAAGTTTTTCATTGTGGTGTCACTGAATATTGCAGTGGAAAAGTTGACAACACCGCACCAGTAACAGCAAATTTAGGACTTTGGCCTAACGACGCTGTTGGCGTTGCTGTTGCTGTTCTTATATGTGTTGAACAATTGAAATACATTGGCTATAAATTAATGGCGGCCGCTGTTGCTGGTTCAATCTGTTCCGCGCTTTAGACCTTAGTCCCGACACGACGCAAAATTCACCAAGTCAAAGTCTGTGAAAGATCGAGTTCTTGTGCACGTCGAAGAATCGTTTGTCTCGGGTTCTGCTGTACACTTTAACGGTAGGCGGCTATATTCTAGTCCGATCTTGAGCTACTTTCACTTGAGAATGTTGGATGATTAATTGCCGAACCGTTTGCCTCAAATTTGGCGACCAAATTTAAACACATAATCGACTGTGAAGGGCCACCACGTTATTTTGATGATCAATTTTTTTATCATTTTGACATGCTGTTCAACCATGTAATAATATACATACATAATAATAAATATAATAAACATCAAATTTGACAAATTTCACGAAAACAACATGGCTGCCACATGCCGCCATAATCTACCCGTGCCAATTGAAAAAACTCTATAATTAAGCCAAGCAAAGGGCTGGTTTCAAGGTCGAAATGCAGGTATCGAAACAGCGAATAAAACCTAACCTAGCCCACGAACCGCAGGGAATATCAGGGTTAAATACAAGAAACCTTGAGAACAACAAGGCCGCTGGATCGGATGGCTTGCCAGGAAAGCTCTTCAAATACGAAGATAATGTTTTGCTCTGGCGATTTCATGAAATGTTCAACTGAGTATGGATGACCTCATGACTCTTATATCAGCTCCAGATGATCGAAGCAAACAGCATCTTAAGCTGTTCTGTAACACTTAATTCGGCAAGTAATATGGTTGCATCTGGCCCATCGAATCAACCATATCATTTGCGTACACTTGGTGTGCGAGTGAATCAACGCAAACAAATGTGCGGCTTTTGGGACAGATTCTGCACATCGTCTGAACACCCTTTTATGCGAGTTTGCGTACACTGACTTAGGTATAGCATTTGCTCCGCTTTTTAAACTTTTTACGTAACGTCAGCACTGCTAAAGTATGCGACTTTTTATATGCCGTCTGCTCTTAACTTTAGAATCCATGTATCGCAAAATAAAAATAGCGATACTTAGGCCGGTATTCACCGAGCGCTCATAACTTAAGAAGCTCATAAACCTATTCACCAAGCAATATTAGTGAAGATCTACGAGCCCTCTTAAAAGTTAGGAGTGGTCCCGACTCGGTGAATACGAGCCTTAGGCTGGTATTCACCGAGCGCTCTTAAACGGCTCTTAACTTTACGAGGCTCTTAACTTTACGAGGCTCTTAACTTGAAATTTCTTTGGGGTATTCACCAACCACTCACAAGTGTTTTTCGAAGTTCGAAAATGAGAGCCACTCTCTCTTGTTCAGGCATACCCAAACTGTGAAATGTTGTGGAATGTTGGTCTTGACAGCAAATGGATACTCTTCTACTTGGCATTGCTCACATGAATTCGAGTCAAATGCGTGCGTGGCACACGCACAAGCGGACAAACTTTCGAAGAGAGCGCTCGTAAGTTAGGAGTGGTCGGGACCACTCCTAACTTTAAAGAGCGCTCGTAGATCTTCACTAATATTGCTTGGTGAATAGGTTTATGAGCTTCTTAAGTTATGAGCGCTCGGTGAATACCGGCCTTAATGTATTTCAATTGAATTTTATAGATTAAAAAAATTGTTTTCACCTATTAAACAAAGTACACCTCACTTCATGCTTAAGATGAATCTTTAAATGATAGGAATGATAAAAAAAGAATGTGTGTAGGTAGTTCGTGTTGAAAAGCGAAAAGCCTAACAAGTATTGTACATACTGTTGCGAACAGAGCTTTACACTCCTACAGCACCATCTGTTGGGAATTACATATCTGCTTTATGAAGGAACAAAACCAAAAAGCTCTTTTCCAGCAGTTCGCATCTAAATTTCTCCTTATTCCAAACTACTAGAACATTCTATCTCCATTTCCCCTCGTTCCAAGCAAATAGAATATTCTAGACAAGAACCTTCGAGAACAACTGGTTTGAGTATAAAAGGGAGTGTTCGCGGTGAGCACAAGACAGTTTGTTTTCGATTATGAAAGTGTGCAAAGCTGAACTATTGGATTGTGGAAAGTGTAATTAAAAAGTGGATTTAAGTTGGAATAAAAGTATTAGAGTTGATGATAAATTGAGATTTATTGTTTTGATTCGAAAAGAGTAAATAAAGAAGAAACTCTAAAAGGAGTAATAAGTTTTATTTAACGAACCTAGCAAAAAATATTACATTGGTGTCAGAAAAGTGGAATAAAACTTATTGTTATTGTTGTGTGCAAAAAAAAAAAAAAAAAAAAAAAAAAATAATAATAATAAAAATGAGCAAGTTACTAAAAGAGCTCAACTGTAATGAGCTGAAAAGTGAATTAGGCAAGCGAGAACTTTCTAGAGCAGGATCGAAAAATGAGCTTGTTCTGCGTTTGGCCGAATATTTGAAACAACAAAATGAAGACCCGGACATTTTCGTCTTTGAAGCTGACGCTGAGGAAGCAGACGTAAGTAAAAATGTAGATGTTTCAAATATGATTAGTCTTCTGCTTCAACGTTTCGACGAGCAACGAAATGAGCAGAAAAACGAACAAAAGAATGTTCTCGAACGTCTCGAAGAACAACGACATGAACAAAAGAATGTTCTCGAACGTCTCGAAGAACAACGAAATGAACAGAAAAATGAACAAAAGAATATTCTCGAACGCCTTGATAAACAGCATAACGAACAAAAAGACCTTCTCGAAGAGCAGAAAAACATGCTAGAAGGCAAGCTTGTTAACATCGAGAAGAATGTATCTGCACTTGATGAACGTGTTTCATTGTTGGAGAATCAAGCCGAACGTGTTTCATTATTGGAGAATCAAGTCGACAACAAAATGGAGACGTTTTCAAAAGAGTTAGATCGTATTCGAAATATAAAGATTCGGGAAAGTTCTGGAGAAACCTTGAGGAAAAAGGAGATGCAACCTCCAACCTTTGATGGACAAACTTCTTGGTCTATATACAAGAAGCAATTCGAGGCAGCCTCCACAACAAATGGCTGGGATGAGGCTGACAAGTATATAGCCTTAACTCTTGCTCTTAGAGGAGCAGCTGCTGAGTTGTTGCAAACCATACCAGCAGATAAGAGCGGCGACTTCAATTCCTTGGTTTTGGCTATAGACAAACGCTTTGGTAACAGCCACATGAAAGAAGTCTTCAAAGTGCAACTCAATTCCAGAGTTCAGAAGAGGGGCGAAACTCTACAACAACTGCAAGCAGACATTGAAAGGCTTGTTCATCTTGCATATCCAGATGTTGGTGAGGAAATTTGTAACCAGTTTGCAGTTGAGGCATTTGTTCGCGCCATTTCCGACATACATCTTCAAAGGGCCGTGCGAACTGCTGGAAAACGAACGCTTTCTGAAACATTAGCGTTTGCCTTGACAATGGAAGCAGCTGAGCAAGCTTCTCAGGGAGTACATCGACTTAGAGAAGCCATCGTCGAAGAATGCTCATGCCAAAGAACTGATGTCCAAAGGAACCAACGGAACGGACTTGCAAAGTGCTGGAATTGCAACAAGACCGGACATTTACAGCGTCAATGTCGATTACCACCAAGAAGAGCTTGTCAACATTGTGGACACGGAGTTTCAAACCCAGAACAAGGTAACAATAACACCTGTGTTACTTCCCGAACAGTTTCCCAACAGGGAAACGAGTAAGAACCAACTTCGAGGGGCAGAAGCTGGTTTCTGGTATCGATGGCCCCAGAAACACCATCCAGGTCTCTCAAACTAAGCGAGACAATAGAAGTCTGACTGTCGAGGCAACATTAAATGGCAACAAACGTGTGGTCACCATCGACACCGGTGCCACAGCCTCCATTGTGCGTCAAGACCTAGTGCACTTGAAGTGGCTACACAACACCAATAGCTACCGTCTAAGAACTGCCACAGGAGAAGCAGCTAGGGTTTATGGTGAAGTCCGACTTAGAATTCGAATTGCAGATCTAGAATTCTCACACAAATTTTTGGTGGCAGATATATGTGACGAGTGCATCATCGGAATGGACTTCATGAAAGAGCATCGAGTAATTTTGGATATTGGCAACCAGGTACTCAAATACCAGAATACAGAGATTCCAATGATCTATGGGCACGAAGGAACAACAACTCTAAGGACTGTCATCAAAGAAGATGTGGTTATTCCTACTTCTTCTGAGGTATTCGTTTGGACAAAATTAGAAGGTGAGTGTGGACGCCATCGATACCTAATGGTGGAACCAGGCCCAGATTGTTCTTCCCAAAATTTCATCATTGGGAAGACACTTGTGGCTCCGAAGAACAATATGGTCCCCGTACGGATACTCAACACCAAACCGTACGATGTAAAGTTAGTGAAAGGAGAAGTTATTGGTAAGTGCGAATCTGTCGCAGCCATAACACGAATTGACGCTGAAACACCGAGAACGACATTAGACCCTGAGGAGCTCAATAGCATCAAGGCAAAGATATTCAATTCAGCTAACCTAGACCAACATCAGGTTAAAATGGCAGAAAGTCTTCTGAATGAGTATGCCGACATTTTCGCTTCACCAAACGGGAAATATGGAAGGACACAAATGGTGCAGCATCGAATAAATACAGGAGATGCAAGACCCATTCGTCAGCCCGCAAGACGTCTGCCACTGGCCAAACAAGGTGAAGCTGAGGAAATGATTACCACCATGAAGAAGGATGGTTTGATTGAGAACTCCAAGAGTCCTTGGGCGTCACCAGTGGTCCTAGTCAAAAAGAAGGACGGAAGTACACGGTTTTGTGTTGACTACCGAAGGTTAAATGACGTGACCAAGAAAGATAGCTATCCCCTGCCAAGAATTAGCGACACCTTAGATGCGATGGAAGGAGCACAATGGTTTTCAACACTGGACTTGAAAAGTGGATATTGGCAAGTTGAAATTCACCCTGAGGATCGAGAAAAGACAGCGTTCTCCACAGGTAATGGGCTATGGCAGTTCAACGTGATGCCATTTGGTCTTTGCAACGCTCCGGCAACATTTGAGCGTTTGATGGAGTGTGTCCTTCAAGGTCTGACGTGGAAAACTTGTCTTGTCTACTTGGATGATGTTATCGTTTATGGAAAGACATACGACCAACACTGTAAGAACCTAAAGGGTGTGTTCCAGAGACTTCGAGAGGCTAACCTTAAACTGAACCCAGAAAAATGTGCACTGTTCCAGACTGAAGTAAAGTATTTGGTGATATGTATGTAACAAGGTACCAAGAGAAACGAACGACACGAGAGTTGAGCTTAGACTGAAGCTAGTTTATTGAGTGATTATACCTACTTACAAACTAACATATTATTGAATACTTAGTATATATGCAATTGTAAATGTATTGTACTTATAGGTAGGTACATATATATCATTCCTCCCTCTTTTAAAAAGCTTATAAATAGATCTTACAACTAAAATACGAAATTTTAATTATGCATCTGAAAATTATAATTATGCATATTGAAATATTTTTTTTTTTTTTTTTTTTTTTTTTTTTTTTTTTTATATATATATATACATATACATATATATATATATATATAAGTATGTAACGTAATTAAATAACTCTCGTTTTAATCAATCTCATCTACATTAAGCATGCGCTCCATTAGAATCTTCTTTTTAGCCCTAGTCAATATACCGCAATCAGTTTTTCTTATAATAGGAGCAACACTAAATCGAACTTGTTTTATTTTCTTCAATTTAATTTGATCGATGTGTGCTTGCTTTTCTATTCCATTAACAAATATTAAATATCTGAAATTGCTTAATTTCCTTATAATTTTAGCTGGTAACCATTTTATATAATTTGAAAAAATATTACGATACAATACAGTATCACCTACTTTCAACGAAACTGTTTTTAAAATCCGATTCTCGGGTGTGTCTGTCCGTTTCCTTATTAATTGTTCTCGCGCTACTTCTTTGCTTAACTCGCAATTACTTTCTCGTTTCTGAACTGGTCTTATTAAATCAAGCAGTGTTTTTGGACAATAACTGAATACCTTAGATGAAGGGGTCACATTGGTAACTGTGCAAGGTGTATTTCTGTATTTCATTAAAAAATTATTTAGTTTTAAATTCATATCTAACATACGCGATTGTGGATCTAATAGCATTTTCTTTATAGAACTCTTTAATGTTTGTACAGCTCGTTCGGCACTTCCGTTGGACTGTGGATGATATGGTGGTGACTTAAAAACCTGAATTCCATTCGAGGTACAAAAAGATAAGAACTCTTTAGAACAAAAAGGTGGACCATTATCACTCACAATGCTCCTGGGTAAACCAAATGTACTAAATGTATTTCTCAGCTGTTCAATAACAGATTTTGCTGTAGTACTCCTCATTATAAATGCTTCAATCCACTTTGAGAACGAATCGAACACTACTAAAATATTATATTTATCTACACTACAAAAATCAATGTGTATGCGTTCAAACGGAAAGTTAGGTGTTGGCCAACATGATAACTGACTTTTCTTTGTATTTTGAGCAACTTGACATACATCGCAATGCGTGACAAACACCTCTATCTCAACATCTATGTTTGGCCACCAAACATAAGATCTAGCTACGGCTTTTGCACGAACTACTCCTACGTGACCATCGTGTATTAAATTCAATACTTGTTTTCTTAAAGTTTTAGGTATGACGACTCTATCGCCGTAAAACAAACACTCTGATTCCGTTGCTAAACTATTTTTCTTCAAAAAATATGGTCGAAACTCTTCCAAAATTTCTTTTGGCCAACCATTCAACACAAATTCATAAACTTTTCCCAAAATAACATCTTTTTGCATTTCCTTCTTTATGTCTTCAAATTTTAAAGGGAAATTTGACAAATCTATTGAATTAATGCTATCAACTTCTACATCCGTCGCATCAGTTAGAGGCAACCTTGATAACGCATCCGCATTACCCATCTGCGATGCCTTTCTATATTTAATTGAGTAATTATACATTGAGAGGAAAATAGCCCAACGCTGAAGCCTGTTCGCCGCAACTGATGGTATATCTTTCTTGTCCCCAAAAATTGCCTGCAACGGTTGATGGTCACTGTATATTGTAAAATTTAGTCCATAAATATACTTGTGAAACTTTTGTACTGCAAATACAATTGCCAGGGCTTCGCGATGTAGCTGCGAGTAGTTCTTTTCTGAGGGGCTTAAGGTACTTGAAACGAACATTACCGGACGCTCTTCTCCATCAACTACGTGCGACAAAACAGCCCCAACTCCATACGGACTTGCATCTGCTGAAATTATAATTGGCCTTCTTGGATCATAGTGCGTTAACACGTCAACATCCAGCACTAATTTCTTACTTTTCTCAAACGCCTTTTTATGAATTTCATTCCATTCCCACAATTTATTAACCGACGTTAAATCATATAAAATCGACAGTTCTGAGGACAAATTGGGAATGCATTTATTATAATAATTTATTATGCCTAAGTATGATTTCAACTGCATTTTGTTTGTAGGCTCCGGAGCATTTAAAACAGCATCTACTTTCTTAGGATTAGGTTTTATTCCTGCCGAACTAATATGATATCCTAAATAATCGATCTCTTGTTTAAAAAATTGACACTTATCTAAATTTACCTTAACGTTGTATTCTAGTAATCTATCTAAAACTTCAAATAAATTCTTCATACATTCGTCTTTATCCTCTCCCCCTATCAATAAATCGTCAAAATAAATGCGAACCTTTATAATACCCTTCAGGATTTCGTCTATTATTTTCGCGAAGATTTGTGGAGCTGTTTTTAACCCTAAAACTAATCTTGTTGATTGAAATAATCCAATATGTGTGTTAATTGTCATAACCTCTTGTGACCTCTTCGATAACGGCACTTGCAAGTAAGCCCCCGTGAGGTCTAATTTACAAAACCATTTCCAGCCAGCCAAACCAGCCAGCAAATCATCTATTCTTGGAATCACTGTATGTTCCATTTCAACAAATTTGTTCACCGTTCTTTTGCAATTCACACACAACCTAATCGACCCATCTCCTTTGTTCACAATAACTACTGGACTTGCCCATTTACTCCTCTTCACCGGAATCCAAACCCCTGCTTTGCACAGCCTGTCAATTTCATCTTTAACCTTGTCTCTCAAACCAAACGGCACCGTATAAGCCTTACAAAAAATCGGATAGGCATCTTCAACAAGATCTATCTCTGCCTCAAACTGCTTAATAACCGACTCATTGGTTTTAGAAAATATCTGAGCATACTTACTTGATAAAACTGAGGAAAATTCATTCATGGCCTCTATCTTACATATTGTTCCTTTTTTGGTTTCCAAAAAAAAATCTCTCCAGCTAGGGTACAACACTTCTAACCAATTCCTACCGAATAGAGCCCTAAACACATGCTTGCTTTTTAATATGACCAATTCGAGAATATGAAAAACTTCATTACATTTGACTTGCACACTTATTTTACCTGCAACGTTCACATGTTCCCCTGATAAAAGCTTTAAAGAGTGTGTATCATCTTTCAACAATTTGCAATGGCTAAAATACTTTTCGTACTCCGAAATATGGCACACAGACACACACGCCCCAGTATCGATTTCCATTACATAATTTACGCCTTCTATACTTAACTGAATAGATAGCGGCTTTTTACCATTAACTAAACAATTTATGTAACCTAAATCAATATTATTTAATTCCTCTTTGTCAACATTATTAATTTTATACATTGATCTAAAACAATTTCTAGCAAAATGCCCCATTCTTCCGCATTTGAAACACTTTAGTTGTCTTCTGTAGCGGGACCTCTCTCGCTGTCGATTAACTGCCAATTCTTTTTCTTTCTGCTGCATATTCCTCGTTCCATGTGGTTGTGGTGAATATCTCCGGTCTAAGCTTTTCTCTCGAAGGGGAGTATTCGATCGCTGTTTATTTCTGCTTCCTCTCTGATAATTTGATACATAATGTAAATTACCGCTCTTCATCATATCTAAATTACTGTTGTTCATCTCCATGAATAATGCTTTTTGTGACGCATCGTCTAATGTCTTTAACTCGGCTTCGTTTAAGAGTCTATTTTGTATTTTACTGTTATTTAAGCCGCACACAAATTGGATTAAAAGTGCTCTTTCTAAAAAATCACCGAATTCACATTCATTTGCTAACTGTTTTAATTCCACTACATAGTCGCTGATACTTTCACTATGCCTTTGTTGTCTTTTAAAAAATTTAAAACTTTCAGCAAAAATATTCTTTTTTGGCGCAAAATGAATTTTCAGGGTTTCGATTAATTTTCCATACGTAAACTCGGTTTCCAGTTTTGGCGCAATTAGCGAAATTAGCACTTTATACAAGTCTGGGCCACCCAGGCTCACCAAAAACGACACTCTTTCTTCATCTTTTGATACTTTATTTAAAGAAAGGAGATGATTGAGCCGTCGCGCATATAAATTAAAATCTTCACCAAGTGTATACGATTCAATTGAACCCATGAACAAAGTCGACTTTTCCATTATGAACTCAGTTTTAGTCTTTCTTTTTTTTTTTTTTTTTAATTTATTTAACTCCACACAATTTTGGATACTCGTTAGCTATTATCAATATCTCTGATAAAAAAAATCTAAGCACGCGGTATTGACACTTTATCCTCGTCGCCACTGATATGTATGTAACAAGGTACCAAGAGAAACGAACGACACGAGAGTTGAGCTTAGACTGAAGCTAGTTTATTGAGTGATTATACCTACTTACAAACTAACATATTATTGAATACTTAGTATATATGGAATTGTAAATGTATTGTACTTATAGGTAGGTACATATCATCTCGTCCCAAGGAGTCAAGACTGATCCTGAAAAAGTTGACACCGTCAAAAATTGGCCAACACCACAGGACAAACATCAACTACGAAGTTTTCTTGGTCTTGCTACTTATTACAGACGTTTTGTTAAGAACTTTGCCGGAATTGCGAAGAGTTTGCATCAGCTTACGGAAAAGAACAAGCAGTTTAGATGGTCAGGTGAGTGTGAAAAAGCCTTCCAAGAACTGAAATACCGTCTATGCAATGCTCCGGTGCTGATCTATCCGACTCCAGGCAAGCCTTTTATCATCGATGCTGATGCAAGCAACGTGGGAGTCGGCGCTGTTCTGTCACAAGTGCACGATGGCGAAGAAAAGGTTGTCGCCTATTTCAGCAAAGTACTGTCGAAGACCGAAAGGAACTACTGTGTGACCAGAAGAGAACTCTTGGCACTCATCTTGGCAACGAAACACTTCCACAAATACATCTATGGACAGAAGTTTCTTCTACGAACTGATCATGGTGCTCTTAACTGGTTGTTGAACTTCAAGAACCCAGAAGGACAAGTCGCAAGGTGGATAGAAAGACTGCAGACTTACGATTACGAAATTCAACACCGAAGGGGAAAGCTGCATTCAAATGCCGACGCACTATCCCGTAGGCCTTGTAAATTAGATTGCAAGCATTGCATGCGACAAGAAGAAAAGGAATCCATCAACATTCAGCGAATAAGGGCTGACCCCATTTGTGGATGGAGCAATGAAGAAATAAGATCTGCTCAACAAGAAGACCCCGACATTGAACCTCTTCTCGCATGGAAAGAACATGAAGAAAAACCCGCATGGAATGACATTTCCGATAGGAGTCCAATTTTAAAAGCCTATTGGGCACAATGGGACTCACTTCATGTGCAAGAAGGTGTTCTTAGGCGAAAATGGGAGTCCGCTGATGGTAAATCCTATGTGATGCAGCTTGTGTTACCTCAATCAAAAATTAAAGAGGTTCTTCGAGAAATGCATGATGGACCTTCAGGAGGCCATTTGGGAGTCAACAAGACGTTAGAAAAAGTGAGACAACGATTCTACTGGTTGCATGCAAGAGACGACATTGAAAAGTGGTGCCGAAATTGTGACGCTTGTGCTGCAACCAAAGGCCCTGGTAGAAAACTGCAAGGAAAAATGATGCAATATAATGTTGGCTCACCGTTTGAAAGGATTGCTGTTGATGTGGCTGGCCCATTTCCGGAAACGAATGATGGAAACAAATACATTCTGGTGGTAATGGATTACTTTAGCAAATGGCCTGAGGCGTACGCTATCCCGAACCAAGAAGCCAAGACCGTGGCCGACCAGATTGTGTCTAACTGGGTAAGCAGGTTCGGTGTGCCTATGGAGCTCCATTCTGACCAAGGAAGGAACTTTGAGTCGAACATATTCCAAGAGGTGTGCGCGTTCCTTGGCATTAAGAAAACGAGAACCACACCACTTCACCCGCAATCTGATGGAATGGTCGAGAGATTCAACAGGACGTTAAAAGAGCACCTCACTAAGGTCGTAGGCGACAACCAAAGAAACTGGGATAGGCACATACCACTATTTTTGATGGCCTATCGAAGTGCAGTACATAGCTCAACAGGACAAACACCATCTGAAATCCTGTTCGGAAGAAGCATACGGCTGCCTAGTGAGATAAGGTTTGGACATCCATCACAAGAGTCTAAGGAAACAAGGGATTACGTGAGTGACCTACAAGAGAGGCTAATCGACATCCACGAAAGGACCAGGACTAGAATGAGCGCTTACAGCGATCGAATGAAGACAAGGTACGACACAAGAGCAAACACGACAGGATTCCAAGTAGGAGATCGTGTATGGCTGTATAATCCACATCGTCAAAAGGGATTGTCGCCGAAGCTTCAACAAAACTGGGAAGGCCCTTATACTGTCGTCACGAAAATCAATGATGTCGTTTACCGAATTCAAAGAGGGTTAAGAGGAAAGCTAAAAGTTGTGCATAGCGATCGACTGCACCGATACAGTGCCGAAGCTGGTGATAGAGTTGTTCGGGACGAACAATCTTAAGAAGGGGGCAATGTTGCGAACAGAGCTTTACACTCCTACAGCACCATCTGTTGGGAATTACATATCTGCTTTATGAAGGAACAAAACCAAAAAGCTCTTTTCCAGCAGTTCGCATCTAAATTTCTCCTTATTCCAAACTACTAGAACATTCTATCTCCATTTCCCCTCGTTCCAAGCAAATAGAATATTCTAGACAAGAACCTTCGAGAACAACTGGTTTGAGTATAAAAGGGAGTGTTCGCGGTGAGCACAAGACAGTTTGTTTTCGATTATGAAAGTGTGCAAAGCTGAACTATTGGATTGTGGAAAGTGTAATTAAAAAGTGGATTTAAGTTGGAATAAAAGTATTAGAGTTGATGATAAATTGAGATTTATTGTTTTGATTCGAAAAGAGTAAATAAAGAAGAAACTCTAAAAGGAGTAATAAGTTTTATTTAACGAACCTAGCAAAAATATTACAATACCTTAAAAGAGGCTCGCAATCGCAATAGGTGAATATGGACTCTCCCTGCTAAAAAAGAATTCCTCAAGGTTGTTTAGTTTAACTGCCTGGAATTCCCAGGAATGAAATTACTTTTTAGTCGTGTGCCATTTCTGACTGTAGACAAATAAAGAAGTACAATGTTGCTACGAGTATCTACTCTTTTCTGAACCAATCAGTACATCAAAATGTAAGATATAGCTTGGTGTGTTGTGCCTATGTCCTCCATTTGGGCAGAATGTATAACCAAACTAGTATTTCATGACAACAGGAGACAAACAAATCAACCTTAATATGGACACCAAAAGCTGAAGAACTGTGCCTTATGGATGTGGTCCAAAGAATATAATCCGAATTCAATCCAAGCAATCATTATGATGAAGCAAATAAATCTCTCATTTGGGTGGAGGAAAGAAGGGAGAATGTGAAGTTTTTTCGACAGTGCGTAAAGTGATGTTCGTACATCGTCATCTTTCAGATTCAAAGGAAGGAAAACAACACAGAGGTTGTTTAAGGATGACTGTGGCTCCAGTTTGGGGGCCTTCAATTCAGCTTATTTTGTGCCTTTGCGCCATCTAAATTGCACAATAACTCATATTGCTCCAATAAATTTTAGTTAAATAACAACGCTTTATCAGTCAGAATTTAGACGGGATAATGAAGACAGCTCTTACGTATATTCTTCGTATAAATAAACATTGGGAGACTACAAAGTTGAGAAAATTAGTCCAACAAAAAATTGAGGTACATAGGTATCCAGTCAGGATGAAAAGATATTACAAAAGGTGCATGTGGGATATTAAATTGTCTTCAGGTATGCGTAAAGAATGGGCCAAATACAAATTTCTTTTTAAAAATGCAATAAAATGAACAAAATAATTTTTTTTTCCTTGTATTATGGCGTTATTAGTAAGAGCAAACATTCCCATTAACTATGGATCACACGTCCTTCATTTGCTGATTCAATTGGATCTTTTAAGTCTCACACTCTCGGCTACCACATTCTCGTCTGTGCGCACCGTACGACGACGGAGATTATGAGCCTTGGCCACTAGCATACCGGTTTCACGAATTTTTTGCACCAATTTGCGTACAGCAGGTGCGGTGGGTGCTTCATTGCGGCAAAAACCTACTGTTTGGGATAAACAACATTAATTTTGGAAGTTTTCAATATTTTCCAAAGTTGTTCAAGCGTAAAGTGACTCATTTCGTTCCGCGGAGGTATGATACTGAATTTCTGTTAACATTTCGAGCGGGAAACAGCTGTCAGTGCCAAAATAACCTATGATTTAAAAAGAAACTGCTAGATGGCCCATATCCATAGCTCCATTTGGCAATATAATGTCAATATTTTTTGTCTTTGCCTGCAACAATTTGAAACTGAATATGACCAGCGGAAAGAAGACGATCGGTTTTATAAGGATTTAAGGATTGCCAAATAAAAACGACATAAGTTTGCAATGTTATAGAGCCATCTACTGAGAGAAATCGGAAAAAGTTCAAACAAGCTCGAAAGTTCTGTGATTGTCATATTCAAAGAACCAGATTATTGCATGACCAAAATTAAAGCAAAAAATACTACAATGTCTCAAAACTAGTACATATTTTTAGTCGTTTGTAAAAAACGTACAAAATGCTTCTTCGTCTTCAGTTCCTACGCTCATTTTCAATGACACTCCCTATGTCAGCTCACAAGAAAAAGTCAATTTGCTTGATAGTGTCATGATTCCTCCTGTAATTGGGAGCGTTAATGATTTTATGGGACAAATCTTCTTTCGCACTCGTACAGTTGCAAGAGTACTGAAAGATCTCGATATACACGAATTCACTGGCCCGGATAGTATCCCCCCAATTGTTTCGAAGAGGTGTTCTTCAACGCTGGAAAAACCATTGCATAAACTTTTCCATTTGTTCTACTTTATTTTTGACTTTTTCCGAGTGCATGACAAACAGCATTTGCCCAGCCTGTCCCTAAAAAGGCGAATCTTCTTCCCCCTCTAATTATCGTCCAATTGCCATGTCATGGAAATGCTAATAAATTATCAATTCAAGAAATATCTTGAAGAACGAAAGGCTCTCGATGAACGGCAGTATGGCTTTCATAGTAATAGGTCCACTGGTGATCTGATTGTACATATATCTCACTGAACAGTGATACAAATCATCATATCGTTTATTCCACTTGATACATAAAAAGTATTTGATAGAGTTTGGCGTCAAGTCCTCTTATCGAAAATGCGTGCATTTGGTATTGATGAATCTCCTCTTCGTTGGACTAGAAACTATATTTCGAACCGCTCAATACAGGTAGTGTTGGACGGTTTTAAGTCTGAAATTCATAAAATAAATGTTCATGTACCACAGGGTGCCGTTTTGTCTCCGACTTTCTTTCTGATATCAATTATCTTTTGTCTGAAACTTCAAATCCATATCAAATTGTTTTGCTACCGACCGACAGTACTCTCAGCTTCTCCTATTAGTTTCCTTCCAGAAACATGTCCTTCTTCTTTGGATGTGGATCAAGAACGGCAGTGTATGATAAGCTCATTAAATTCTGATCTCATCTGAACCATAAACCGCGTCGAATTTAATGCTTCAAAAACGCAATGCTGCCTTCTGTCGTTAAAACGCAACCCACCCCCCATGGGCGGCACTTGCATTGAGGAAACCGAACAGCTCTGAGTTCTCCGTATATGTGTATCACAGACCAACTTGTGTGGAATGACCACATTGCCAAGTACGTTGCTAAGTGTTTAAGTTTCCTTCGAAATTGAAAAAAATTTTCTACCTCTTCTTATATGGCTGTATTTTATAAAGCCTATACTCGTCCAAGGCTCGAGTACAATTCTCATATTTGGGTTGGTGCTCCAATAACAAAGTTGAGTCTTTTGGATAGAATCCAAAATAAGAGCTTAAAAATGATAAGTAATAGAAGTATAACAGGAACATTTGAATATCTCGAGCACGGTCACAATGTTTCTTGTCTTTCCTTGTTTTACCGTTATATTATATAAACAGTTCTCTAGTGAAATAGCCAGTTGAATTCCTCCCTTCCCTTACAACAATTTAATTCCAGGCTCCAGGGAATGCCCATCAGTTCACCCTTGAGCCCAACTCGGGACGTACACAGTTAAATTCAGAGATTCATTCTTTAGCCGCACTACACGAATGCCTAGTATTCTAGGGGAGTAATATTAAATTCAAACACCTAGAAAATAACTTTTGACAAAAAAGCATTAGCCCAGTAATATTTCCTATGAGAAATTATTTTTTGTCATTCTTACCTTTTAGACATTTCAAATCCAATATTTGAACCATCTTACAGAATTCGCGACCTCTTGATTTGAAGACATAATCGGCATCCACCATTTTCTAAACAGGAAGAACTAGGCTCTGGGATCTTAGCATCTCATTTATGGGATATTCGCAAGAAAATTATATTATCCGAAAGATCCCTAGATTCTGATAAAAGGTCAACTCTGACAACTAATTGATCTAGATCTAGATTTTGATTTTTTTTAATGATTTTTTTTTAATTGATTCAATTTTGGCACCTCATTTGTGAGATATTCGCAAAAAATGTATACCACCTGAAACATCTGCAGATCCATTACAAAAGGTCAGCTAGCTTCAGTAATTTTTATCAGACCAAAAACATAAATGTTAGTTCTTCTATACAAAAACCTTTGTCTAACAAGTCAGCCGTAAAAAGTACTGAGATCTAAAAGTACGCCAAGTTCTTTCTTCATGAAGGTTTAATACCGGATATTTAAAGTAGAATAATATTGAAACAGCTACAATGTAATAGAGACATTTTATTATTTAATGAATGAAGAAGTAATATGCATACACTTGCATATGCTTGTCATGCATTTGAACAGTGTATATCCGGCATAACATAGAGTACCAAATCGAACACTCTACTTCGTAGAAAAGTCATGAGTTTTCAAGATACATGTATAGTTTCAAAATGACAATAAAAAGATACTTCGAATGAAAAATGGCATAATACCAGCCGAACTGCAAGTTGCTTTAGACATTATCTTACCCACATTAGAGATAATAATGAACAGTTGTCTAAACCTAGTTCATATTCCCCTTATATGGAGAGAAGTCAAAGTAGTCTTTATACCCAAAGCTGGTAAATGCTCCCACGTTACGCCCGAGGACCTAAGACCTATCAGTCTATCGTCATTTCTTCTCAAGACACTGGAACGATTGATTGACATTCATCTGCGTAGTGCTATAAAACCAAACCTTTTTTCTACAGCACAACACGCTTACTGCAAGAGAAAATCAGTAGAAACTGCGCTACATACCTTGGTACGCGCAATCGAATACTCCCTAGATCACAAAGAATACACTCTAGTTGCATTCCTAGATATAGAAGGCGCCTTCAACAATGTCGACAGCGCCGCAATAGCGAAGACACTGCATAATCTCAATGTGGAAAGCTCACTTGGTAACCTTATAAATTTCATGCTGAAAAGCAGAATTATAAATGCGGAACTAGGTAGCTTTACTACAAGAAGGTCAGTCAGTAGAGGAACCCCACAAGGTGGAGTCCTATCCCCACTTCTATGGAACATGGTAGTTAATGATCTGCTAATAGACCTAGAAGAAGAGGGATTCAAAGTGATTGCATACGCTGACGATATTGCCATTGCCGTATCAGGAAATCACCCTCAAGTTTTAACAGAACTTATACAAACCGCTCTCAATAAGCTACTAAAATGGACAGATCGATGTGGCTTAGGTGTTAACCCCCACAAGACTGAACTAGTCCTCTTCACAAGGAAATACAAAATTCCTCAACTAGACCCTCCATCGATTAAAGGTGTTCCACTCACTTTCTCAGATCAAGCTAAATACCTGGGTCTTAATTTAGACAAAAAGTTAAGTTGGAAACCTAATATACAGGAAAGAGTAAGGAAAGCCACGGTAGCTCTCTTTTCTTGTAAAAAAGCCGTAGGGAACAAGTGGGGCTTGTCTCCACAAATTACTCACTGGTTATACACTGCGGTCATCAGACCGATACTTACTTACGGGGTGACCGTATGGTGGACGGCCTTAGATAAAGCGACTAATCGCGATAAACTAAGCAGAGTTCAACGTTCAGCGTGAATGTGCATCAGCGGAGCTCTCCGCTCGACACCTTCCGCTGCACTAGACATACTACTCAACCTGACACGCCTAGATATTTACAGCAAACAAATGGCCGCGAGCACAGCCATACGTCTCAAAGCCATCTCTCAATGGACCAATAACTCTATTGGCCACACCACCATTCTGAATTTATTCGGAACTCTACCAAGTCACTCTGACTACATCACTCCCTTTTTGGTCTTCGATAAAAACTTTGAAGTCACCATTCCCTCAAGGTCAGCTTGGGAGGAAGGAGCTTTGACAGATAATAAATCAGTAAACTTTTTTACAGATGGATCGAAGACTGAAAACGGAGTGAGTGGTGGAGTGTACTCAGATGGACTAAACCTTAGTCTCTCCTTCCGCCTACCAAACCATTGTAGCGTATTCCAAGTGGAAATTCTGGCGATAAAGGAAGTATTGTCCTGGCTTAAAGAAAACGTGGTATCTAACACGGATATCCGTAACCTCTCAGACAGTCAGGCTGCTTTGAAATCCCTCGCATCAGTCTCTGTAAACTCCATTACAGCCCAAGACTGTCGATCGTCTCTAATGGAGATGGCCAAACAGTTTAACATTCACCTATTCTGGGTGCCGGGTCACAGGGACATTCCGGGGAATTGCAAAGCCGACGAACTCGCCAGAATTGGAACGGAAATGCCTATCTTACCCGAAAAGGCAAATATAGGTATGCCCATAGCTACAAGTAAACTTATGCTGAAACGAATCGCTCTGGAACAATCGAACACAAGATGGCTTAATACTACCACTTGTATGGCGACCAAGCGGATCTGGCCTAAACTGAAACGGTCAAAATGTCTATTGTCCCTCAGTAGATCTCAGATCAGCTCCGTCATAGGTGTCATAACTGGACACTGTCTCATAGGTAGACACGCCGCACGTCTCGGTGTGCTATCAAACGATTTCTGCAGGAGTTGCTTGGACGAGGAGGAAGAGGAGACAATCCCACACCTTTTTTGTACATGCCCTGCTCTCTCTTACAGACGCAAACTTCATCTGGGAGAACATTTCTATAATGAACCAAGCGATCTCATAAACAAAGACATTAAAAGTCTCCTTCGCTTCATCAGAAGCTCCAAATGGTTTTAACTAGTAGGAAACCTTTTTTGTTCCCTATTAGACCGTGGTATCACAATGGACCTCTAATGGTCTAAGTATGTCAGACGCTTTAATGACAGCCACTTTAACTTAACCTAACCTAACCTCTTTTTTTGCTTTGAATGTACATCAAGCTATTCTACAGCAATCGGAACTAAAATATAAATTTAAATTTTGGTGGTGCAACAGAACAAGTGAACCAGGACCTAGTGACTTACAACTTTCAACCATTCCTGTGTGCGTGTTACCAGGAACGGAGGGGACCTACAATTTTCTGCCGATTCCGAACGGCTAATGGGCAGCACTTTCCATGACAAGAGATACTCATGGAGAATTTGTCAATTTCTCGCAAGAGGCAGTACACCCCTGAAAAAAACTTTCTTGCAGCGGCTGAGAATCGAACTCGAGACCTTCCGCATGACAGTCCAACGCACTAACCATTATGCCAAGGGGTACTAGCAATCGGAACTGCTCAAGATAAATTTACACATTTTCTCAGAAAGTGGGCGGATACCACGCCTCCTGCATGGAAAACCTCAATTTTTATTTTTGGTCCTTTATTGCAATTTTAGCCCTACCGTTTTACTAAATTTTATTGTTCTACTGCAATGGGAAGTGTTGCGAAATGAAATCCCACCAACAAATTTCGATGCTGGATTCACTCATCCGAAAGTACTTTGAACGCGCCTTTGACAGCTGACCGATACCAACGAAAAATACACAGATACACAGATACATATAAAGATAGATACAGTTTTGGCTTTTTAAATTTGTATCTTGAAGACAAGCGGAAGAACAAGAAGCTTAATTTTTTAGTCGTTTATATTTCATAATTCATTTGTTTCTTAATAATAAATAATTCAAAGAAAAAAAAAATAAAATTCTCAAAAAAGTACTCGTAGTTTCTGTAATTTATTTGGAATAAATTTTACAGGAAGTGTGTCATATAATTTACATCAGTTCTGAGGAAGTGGGCGGATACCACGCCCCTGAATGGAAAACCTCAAATTTTATATTTTTTTCTTTGTATGCAATTTAAGACTTACCGTTTTACCAAATTTCATCGTTTTACAGCAGTCTGAAGTGCTCCATTCAACCAACACCAATTCCGAGAAAGTGGGCGGACACCACACCCCCTGAATGGACCCCCTGAATAGACCTACCGTTGTGCAAAATTACAAGATTCTACGATGTCGGGAAGTGCTCCATAATTTTGATGATCTGTCAGTCAGTCCTAAAAGTCAGGACCTAAAATTAATATTTTAATGCTCTTTCCTTAGAGCTACAGTTTTAGCTACATTAAGCTACGTCTAGTGGTTACTATTTTTGGAAAGCTACTATATTTAACTAACTATTCTCGAAAGAGTTGTATCCGTCTTGATCCGATTTTGAACGCAGTATACAAATTCGTTTCACTGAACCCGATTAAAAAAACACTTTCGACTTTGGTCTTGTTTCAAAAATTGTAATTTCATGGCTAATAATGATTGGAACGAATGCAACCAAGATTTTATTTTTGCCAAAAATATATATTTTTCATTAATATATAAAATAAAATTAATCCTTTGACGGATCTCTGATATAATTCAATTTTAAGCTCAATAATTTTTCTTACCTCAATTTTTTTTCCAAATTCAAACTTACTTTTTTTGGAAATATGTGGTGAACTTAATTGTCTTATAATGTTAAAAAATGTGTACTTTAATATTTTAATCCAACATTTTAGAGACAGGTAATAAATAAAAAAGTAAATTTGTTTGTGGGTTTTTACCTGCATACGAGTTTTTGTCTGCAAACAATTAGTAGCAATTTTATTGCTTTTTATGAGAAAAGAAAAGATTTTGAAGGGCGTTACATAATATTTTATAACCAATGTTCTGAAAACCCTTTCCTAGTGGGGAAATGGAACAATTAAAAGACCAAACTTTGGAACTTCACACAAAGTCGGGTTGTGATGGTTCATTTGGGCAGAGCGAATTATATGTAGGAATTTTCTAATGGCAACGAAGAAGATTCTCATCTTTTCATGACGTCGATTGTTCCTTGAAAATGACGTCAACTACTGGAGAAAACAATATAACATAGATAAATCCCCGTCCGTCTTCAACGAGATATTGCAGGGCTCTAAAATTTGAATATAAGAAGGAAAACTTTGACATAATACGAGAAGAGAAAAACCGTGTGGAAAATGAAATTTAAGAACTGGAAGAGAGCTCAATCACAGTTGGAATGCATGTTGTCAAAGTTAAACACCATCTTTATTTAACTATGATAGATGGAAAAGTAGCTCAAGCTGCGACAAATCAGCGAGCAATTGCATTATTTGTGGAGCTAAGCCTTCAGAGATGAATGACTTATCCAAGTTGCAATCTCAGATCCTGAATGAAGAAGCTCTTGTTCTAGGAATCTCATCACTGCATGCACGGGTTCGATTTATGGAGTACATATTGCACCTGGGATATAACTTACGAGTAAGCTTTAAAGCGTGGAGAACTAATGAGACTACTCGTGCTATCAAGGAAGAGGAAAAAAAACGAATTTAAGCTGAATTCATATCAAAGGTTGGAATAAAAGTTGACGTTGTAAACCAAGGAACTGGAGCAACTAATGATGGCAATACTTTACGAAGATTTTTCGGAAATCCAAATGTAGCTGCAGATATCACCAAAATAGACATTAGATTGATAACCAGACTCGCAGTCATATTGTAAGTTATTCGAGCAATTTTTCAATCGATACCCAAAAATTTAAGACTTATAGTGAAGAGACAGCTAAGCTCGCGATATCGTTATACCCTTGGTATCATATGCCCGTAACTGTTCACAAAATTTTGCTACATGGAGTACAAGTAATAGAAAGTGCATCCTTGTAAGTTGGATCACTTTCAGAAGAGGCCCAAGAATGCAGGAATAAGGACTACAGGTACTATAGGACCCACCACTGCAGGAAGTTTTCCCGGTTATCAACAAATGGTGATATATTCCATATGATTCTGATATCATCCGATCTATTTTTAACCCAATTAAGACCTGAACCAAAGAAAAAACATGTTCCTTTGAGTGAAGAAGCTCTTGAATTAATTAAACAACTTATTAATATTATTACTTATGTGTACTCATTTATTTATTTATTTATTTCTTATATTTGTTATATGTTTGTGTTATTATGTATGTATTTGATTATTAAGCTTAAGAAAACAAAAAAAAACACAAAAACAAATACATTTTCTTTTTTTCGATATAAGTCAATAAACCCTGCAAATCCGAAAAATGTCAATAACTTTTCTCTCAATAATTTTTTTTTAACCAAATTTTGTCGAAATGTGTGTCAGCCCAGTCCAAACATGTGTGCTAAATTTCATTGAATTCCGTTACATAGTTCAGATTTTACGGATTTTTTCCGCTCTCCCATACAAATGGCACCACTGTGCGCCTGTGCCTGACTAGCTTAGTAAACATTCGAAATTTTAAGTTTCTGACTTCATTGGTACTGAAAATAGGGAGAAAGGGAGAGGTCAAAAATCGCCAGAGTTTGTTCCTGTAAAAAGGGTGTAGTGCTAGAACTTGGCTGGGCACTACCGTGCCCTTTTATTGACTTTTGAAAGTTTCTTTTTTCAAGGTCACGAACGATTTTTGGCACCTCGTTTGTGTAATTTTCAAAAAAACTACTACTTAATAATATAATAATAGTAATAATACTAAATCGTCGTAAAGAGGCAGTTATGTGGTGTTTTCACCGCACTGAAAGACTAATAAGAAGATTAACTTTGACAGCATCTATCAAAATGCTAATGTTGTTTCAATTTTTCTTATAAAGTAGAAGCGAGAGAAAGAAAGTTTCATTTGTGCCAAACGATGAAAAATCATCGAGATAGCTTATCACGGTATGGATGTTAGGTCAGTTCGAACTTCGACCGATCAATTCTATAAAGGTTTAATAGAGATTTATTTCTAATCTACTAGATTTACGAAATAAATTTGTATGGTCTTCGAGATTTAAAGAAGATTTATGGTAAATCCACTTAAATCCCGGATTACCTCTTGGTGAAAACGTAGTATTAGTTTGTAAAAGAAAATGTTCATTTGGTTCCTGTTCATGTAGTTCCAGCAACGTGGTGATTGTTTCAAACCATAAATGAATTCTAAAAGCTTACATGCCTTACCCTGGGTTGTACTTCTTCTGATACGGACATATGAAGATCTTCCTTAAGATCGCCATGTAGAAACGCACTTTTTATATCTTACTAATGAACATGATAATTTCTGTAAACACCAACATCCAATAAAACACGTACGGTGGCCAACTTCGTAACTGGTGCATATGTCTCTGTGTAGTCTATATTGAACTTCTGTAGAAAACCTCTAAGAACCAATCGTGGTTTTGTTGCCATTTTGATCTTCTTTTACAGTAAAGATCAATTTTGACTTAAGCAATTTTGTATTTGGAGGTACGTCCACAACTTTCTAAACATTATTCTTGTTCATGGAATTCAATTCTTAATCGACAGCTTTCTTCCATAGATCCGAATCACTTCGCCCAAAAATTACGTTATAATTTTTAGATATGTCTGTGGAAATATTTAGTGCGGCAGTTTGCTTTTGACCCTATTACAAAATCAAAGAACTTATTTGGTAATCGGCGTTTCCTTTCACTACGCCTCACAGTCTTCCTTTGGTGATTGTTGTTTGATTGTAAAGGGAGCGCAATAGATAAGATAAGATTTTTATTCAATACTAGCTATTACCAGCCCGCTTCGCTGGGCGCTAATTAAATTAATATAAAATTGCGAGAGGTTCATAACTTCTAGCAATACATTTTTTTACAATTTTAAAATTATTTTTAAAGAACTCTTATCATTTTTTACTTATTAATTTTTATTCTTCTTCTAAAGGGTCATCTATAGTTTTATTTTTATAACTGGAAAAGCAATATTATTTAGTTTTTGTGCTGGTTCCTCGGCATCTTCATCTTCAAATAAATTTTGAATTTAAAAAACATCAATTTTTTCTTTGTCGCTGATACTTGTTTTCAAAGCTTGTTCTTCTTTTTTGATAATTTCATTTTCTTGCAATTTTTTTTTCTAACCGGACTTTTTTCCTAGGAACATCTTAAATCAAATAACAAATTAATTATCATGCTATAAAAGTGTGTTGGATCAGCTTTACCTTCATCGATTTTAATTTTTGTGGCAAGATATATTTTTTTCAAAAACATCAATTGTTATGATATTTTGTTGGACTTCAGAAAAATTCTGGATAGTATCTTCAAATTTTGTATGGCTTGCATTGTCTTTTTTTAGTTCATATGCATCTATTATTTATATTTTCTGTTTTTGAAATATTTGTTAAAAGAAAACAGTTAAAATATAAAACTGGTATAGTAAAAATTTAAAAACTGGAATTCAGGTATCTATATTTATATATATATATATATTTATGAAAATTTCATTTTCTTGAAATCACCTTCGAATTCTTTCACAATATTAATGATTTTCAGTTTCTAGTATAGCAGCATCATTGTCAAAGTAATAGGAGAAATAAGGACCATGGATATCAAGAATTAAACCATCAGAATCAACTATAAGAACAGGATTTATCAAGTGACGCCCTTTATGAATCGAATATGATTTTCGAAGGGCTTAAAGTTGCTATATTTTTGTGGATGAAGCTGTATGTTCCATCAATTCAGGCAATTACTGGAAGAACATATTATCCAAAATTGAATTAAATTTTATTTTCTCTACTATTTTATTTATGTAGATATACATACCTATATGTATATTTTTTGACAAAAAAAAAACTTTTAATTTTTTTTGATAAATAAAGGCCCTATATCCCTTATATCTCAGTAAACCTAGTGTTGCTTTTAAGTCCACCGTTTTATTTTTGTTTTAAGTATATACTTATAAGCACTCACGTACTTGAATGCAATGTTGTGTAAAAAATTCGAAGCAATCGGTTAAGAACTTTCTGAGATTAGCTTTTAGGAACAAATATACATTTACATTTTTATTTATATTGTAGATTTACACATAGCTGGGCATTAACTCGTTAATCCGTTAATCGTTAATTAACGAATGTTAAAATTTTGATTAACGGATTAACTTTTAAGTTAACTTTTAAAAATGTTAACGGACACGTTAAATCCGTTAATGCACGTTAAGTTCGTTAATCGTTAATCCAATGCCTACTATTTACCGCGCGGCGCGAAAAACAGGTTCAGACAAGTATGAGACAAGTGCCGGGCGGAACGTGCCGCGGGTGAAACAAAAACAGCTAGGTACGTATTATATTTTGACGGTGCGTGCGAGTGAGAAAACTGCGAAGAGATTCGTTTCGTTTGATCATTTCATTATGCCGGTCGTCCACTATGTGCGCGATAAGTTCAACCAACTTCGTTCAACTTTTTATTCAACTCTTTCGTTGGATAAACGAATTTACAACCTCTTACACTAGTGCAGCAACTTACGTAATTCACGTTGAGCAACTAAAGTTGGACAAAATGCGTTTGGAACCCCGTACACATAATTGACCAAATTTCCCATATGGTGATTAACCCCGCACACATAGTTGACTAACTCTTAAAACTTATTCCAGTGTTGAATAGCTCCGTACACCTAGTTGACCAACTTACTCAAATATTGAATAACCTCGTACACTAGTTGATAAACTTGTTCGATTTTGACATAAAAAAATTGTTTTCGAGTTGATCAACTGCGTTTTCGATATTGCTGCTCAACCAGTTGATGAACGAGTTGATACCTTCGTACACTTAACCAAGGATCACTCGTTGGGGAACGTTGTCGACGCACGCCTTGGCTTTAAAATATTCTTAAATTTGTTCCGTATGAGTATGATTTCCTCAAAGAAAAAAAAAGTGGCTGCCGCATTAATAATATTAGAAAATGAACAAAGGAAGAAAAAACAGCCAAGACGATTCTGGGTAGATGGCTTTTTCTTGAGTCGCGAAGAAAATTTTTTTTTCAATAAAATATATAAGAAATCAAAATCGATTGATCCCACCACGCCCGTGAATTCGAATTCAAAGTTTAGGCAATTGCATTTTCGAGGAAATTTGAGACCAAGCCAATTCCCTGGCATCTCGATTTTTATAAGAGGGGTTCTTAATGTCCCATATATTGGGCTTTTCCTCAATTGCTGAAATCATTTGCAAAATTAATTCCGTGTGGTCCACTTTGATTTTTTATTACCTTCCATGACGAAAAACCAAAATAAACTACAGTTTGCTAGTTGCAACAACTGCAAGTTCATGGCAACGCAATAGTTCAACCACAACCACGTAGACACATTTCACTGCAGCCAACGCAACGCAACACAATATTACGTCAAGAAATCCCAAAGAAAATTAAAAAGTTGATCAACGCGTTGAACAAATAATGTGCAAAACATTATATTGAAAATGTTGCTCAACATGGTGATCGAACATTTTCAAGGAGCAACACAAGCTCGTACACTTCCCGTACACTTGTTGCGCAATTCGTTGAGCAACGGCCAACAACTAGCTCCAACCCGTTGGTTGAACAGAACTGAAGGCACCGTACATTAGAGTTGAATGCGTTGAGTTCGAAATTTGTGCGTTGATCGCCTAGTGGACGACCGGCATTACTTAGCGCCGGTGCTAAGTACAATTTTTATCACATGTTAACGGATTAACGATTAACGTTAACTTGCGTTAATTCTTCCGAAATTTAACGCTTTAACGTTTAACGAAGCTAACTTTTTTAGTAGCGAATTAACGATTAACGAAGTTAACTTTTTGATTAACGGTGCCCAGCTATGGATTTACATATATAGATAGAAGATAGATAATAGCTGTACAGTTGTTATCATTTAGAAAAAAAAAAAACAATTGAATAATTAAGGCATGACAATATCTGTCGTTTGCCTGAGTAACACATTTGATAAGTTTTACAATAATTTAAATTTTGATAGAAATTTAGCAAATAGACTAAGAGCCCACAGCAATTTTTGGGTGTGATTGATAACAAAAAATAATTAGCATTATAAGATAGACCTTTCATAGTTATTTACAAATGTGAAAGTCTTGCATACTCTAATGGGAGCAATAGTGCGTAATAGTGCATCATGTATGCAGTTCTTTTCAAGTCCAAATAATTGTGATAACAACTTTGCCGAAATGTAGAGTTAAGACCCCTGATTGAAAATATCGAGGTCCAAGACGTTTTACAGACAGCCTTCTGCCTGCCAGACGCGATAAGAATAGGCTACTTCTTGCACTAAGAAGGCCACCTTCAAAACATCTTGGACCTCGATATTTACAATCAGGGTACTTAGCTGTTCATTTTGAAGTTATGGCAAATTTTGTATCCCAATTTTTTAGAATTTGGAAAGAACTGCATACTTGATGCACTATAATGCACTATTGCGCCCACTAGAGTATGCAAGACGTTCACATTCATAAATAACTATAAAAGGCCTATCTAATTATGCTAATTATTTTTTGTTATCAATCACACCCAAAAATTGCTGTGGGCTCTCGGTCTAAAATATAAATAAGAACTTTTAGTTTAGCAAAAACAAAACATTTTTTTTTTTGTAATTGCTTTTAGTTTAGCAAAAACAATTAAGTTAAATCAGCACAATACATTATTTTTAAATAGTTACAATTTTAAAAGCTTTCTGTGATTATTCTTCCTCCATAAGCGTTAGCCTTTTGATAGTAGCTGAACAGAAGCTTCCAGTCCATCCCGTTTAGATATTTTTGGACTTCATCGAATTCAAGAGTATTTTTCCAAAGTGAGATCGTCTTATCTCCTTCAACATTGGGCATACTCCAATGAAATGAAAGATATTTTCTCTCTCCTGCAGGTTGCGCAAAAAATCACAGTTGCCAGTTCCTTCGGTTCGATGCGGTGAATAATTAAGGCTTATTAATTCACCTCTTATTTTGAAAATTGCTCCGATCATAATGCATGTGAAACTACTGTTGAAGTAATTTGCTTTGTTTAAGTTATAGTTAGCTTTCGAGTAATAAAGCCTCTCTGTTGATGCACGGGCTTTTTCGATATGAGAGTATCTCTCATTCTCATTTCCATTGGTCCATTCTAACTTCCGATAAATTCAGCACTATACCACAATCTGCAACCAGTTTACTCCAATTTTTGGCAAACAAAAAATTTTCCTTAGAAATATTATTGTATTGTAATCCTAAGTGCCAAAAGGATTCCAAAAATATTCATAATAAAAAAAATGATAAATAAAGTTTATTAGTGTTGTTCGTATAGAGTTTGAAGTCGGAATGAATATAAATATTTAATTGAAAATTGATAAATGATATAAAATTATAAAATAATTGCGTGATTGTCAACACATGTTAATAAATAATAATAATAATAATCGTCATAGAAAACATAACATGGACTGACACGATACCCAATAAATTATCTAATCGCCAGAGCTCTCAACACCTTTTAAAAAGGGAATTTTGTTTTTTTTTTTAAGCGCCTCTAGAACAAAAATGTGTAAATGAGAAACATGGGTCCGCTACTAAATAGGAATTTGCTATAATATAATTTAATTGGAATCGGTTCTCCCGCTATTGAAAAGGTCAAGCAATTTCTTCATTTGTTTAAGGGCACTTAGGCCCATTTGCTGATACAGAACATACATAAATACTTATGTTCCACATAAACTCCTATGTGACAGTTTACGTAGAGGAAAAAGTAGAGCATCAACATAAGCGCCTAGGTTGAACATAAAAATTTAAGTTTCGTTTCAGCAAATGGCCCGTAGAACACCTTAAACTAAAATTAAATAGGTCCTTAATCAAGTCATATAAAACGAATTCAAAACCCTAGAACGTGGATGAGAAATATCTTTTATTTTTAAGACATTTAATTTCGATTAGCAATAACAATTAATTTAAATAATACATTCATCTATCACATTCAATTTTATTATACATTTCCTCTAAATATGTCTCCTGGCTACACTTAAGGAGTAGCTCATTGAATTTGTCGACAACATCGTCTATATTGCGAATCATTAAAATTTTACGAATTTCGGATCTAACCACATCAGCCAGCATCTCATCTCTTCGTTCGCGTCGTTTAACCATTTCTTCTAGTTTAAACAAATGTTCATCGACTACACCAGGGAACAGTTCTTTCATTGCATCGGCCAAATAATACAAATACTCTCGATTGGGGCCGCTTGGTCCGGCAGTCGTATAAATCTGATTGGCAATTGGTTGTAAATCATGTTCATTGCCTCCAGCAAATGATTCATTCTCATTTGTGGCAACGTACATGATTATATCAATAGTATCATCCGAAACAAAATCAACAAACTTCAGTGTTTTCCGCTGATAGCCATTCTTCTCTCGGTAGTCCAAATGTGCTAGGACTTCGTTCTTTTGCTCTTTAGCTATTCTATATGCGACACCATAAACTCTTGCTTGGCAGTCATTTGAGGGCACAAGAGTGACAACTCTTCCTGGCTTCTCGGGTGTTCCTCTATGATCAATACTGTGCTGGAAAAATCTTCTCTGATAGCCTTCGATGTAACCTTGCTTCTTATCAATGAAAGGAAAGTCAGCCTTCCAAACTAATGAACCGTAGCCAAAAATCCAGAGATCTTCATCTGTAGGGGGAATGTGAGAAGCTTCTGTGGTTTCACCACGACGTCTATTGCAGAATATTTTCTCATCGTAATGTGTAAAGAACGGTCGAAAGAAAACTGAAAATAGTTCTTCGACGAGCGTCTCTATTGGAACTCCGTTTTGCTTTGCTGAACAATTATTTTGAAGAAGAATATCACGAACTTTGTTTAAATTATCACAGGTAGGCTGGACTAAACCATTATTATTTCTTTTGGACATGGTTTGTTTTGGTTTGATGGAATTTTCAACTTTATTTTTCGTTTTGCTCAAGAAAGAAAATATTACATCTGTCAAAATTAAATGGATTGACAAGTTAACATAAGTTTTGTTCAGTGAATAAAAGTTCAGAGTAGAACAGAGCAGAGTAGAGCAGAACAGAGCAGAGCAGAACAGCTTCCATGAGAAATGTCAGACAAGTTAGAACAGTCAGTTATCTGTTCTACCTTTCTCTAACTAAAAAGCGAGGGCAAGAAATCTTGTTCTAAGCTGTTCCAAACTGTTCCAGACAGACTCATTGAACAGCAAATCAGAACAGTTTAGAACAGAAAATTTCTCATTGAACAGCAAAAAGGTGTACTTTCTGTTCCAAACTGCTCTAAACTGTTCGGAACAGCGTCACTGAACACAACTATAACAAAAGCGAATGCCTAAAAGTAGTCCACAGTTTTGTAGGGTGAAATGTGGAACGTACAATTTCGTTTTCACACAACCATCAAAATTAATATTCAGACTATCCATAAACATCACACAGTATTCAGATACAAAACATAACATTAAACCCGATTTCTTTTTAATACTCTTGAAAACAAGTACCTTATTCAAAACAGAGTATCGTTTCCAGTTGTCTATTATAAAAAGAGTTTTCATTAGGCTTTTTCATCGCGTTTTATCCAGATTTCGGTCGTGGTTATCATGATGTAAAATCAGCGGATTTTGTTTTGGATGTGTGCCAATTGGAAAAAAACTTTTGATGGAACACGCCTTTCAACTAAAATGGTTTACTCACTTGCAACTGTGATCGAAATCAAATAGCTTAATCACCAGTTGATAGAACAGCGCGCACATGCAATACTACAGTCACACTCACATTTTTCACTATTGGACTGATAGAAAACAATTAGGCTATTTAGTTGAATGCGCGCATATTCAATAAAACTGCAAATGGTATGTTTGATTTTGAAGGTTTTAGTAGTAGCAATCGGCACACCTTTTCCATGATTTAAATAGTTTGCGGCAATTTTTCACAAAAAATCACGCTAATATAAATAACTTTTTATATAAAAAGTTTCGGACAGAAATTTTCATGTTTATAAGGAACAAGAATCGCAAAATCATGTTCATTATCGATATATGTATATTTTTTTTCTTTTTGAGAGTTCAATAAGAAGAATTTGGAATTATTGTTGTTGTTGTTTGACTTTAATGTTTATTTAATCAAGAAAAAATGTGCTTGGAGAATATTTACTCGACGTGTTGAATAATAATGGCGCAAAATTTTAGTCGAATTAGTACAATGTCGTTTTAGTATGAAACTAGGTTAAAAGCAACGATTTTGCAATTTGTAATCGAATATAGCATCATACTTTTCTCTACTCATTTATTAAAGTTAAAATCATCGAATACCTATTTAAATTTTTTAGTATCGAGCTAACTTTATATTACTCTTTGACATTTCCAAACATCAGAACAGGTCTGTTTATTTAGTTTTTTACATGAACTGCCATTTACTTTAGGTTTGTTCAAAAGCATTTTATTCAGAACATTGCTTTAGTACGATACTAGTTAGAAAATATTTAAAATTAAGAATTTATTTATTTACCGATTTCACTTAAAAGTACACAACACCGGCAAAAAACATTTTTGTTTCTAAATATTACCATCAGACAAACAATCAAATACTTGAATTAATAATTTTACAGGTACAGCTACGTACGTGTTTTGACACAAACTTAACGATTGCCTAAAATAAGTTCGCCATTTTATTGAACATATAATTATCTGCAAATTCACGGACATTCAACCAAACAGTTCATCTGTTTTCTATAAGTAACCAAACAGTTTCGCAACTAAAAGTTGCTAATGCGCGGCTAGCCTAAAAGACCATCCTCAGCAATTTCTTTTCAACCAACGGACTCAAAATCGCCAATTATTGTAGTTGCATCATTTAAAAGTTCTCTATTATTAAGAAACAGATTAACACAGCAACTTCAACAGCAACTTTAACAGCAACGACAACTTCAACATCAAAAGTCTTGTGAAATAGATTACAACGTCAACAGCGTTTTTGACAGCATATATAATCAAAATAGTTTCAAATGGGAAATGAATTTGCCGTACATAATTTGATAAAAATTAACGTAAATTGCATCAATGTAAACGACTTGCAATTTGTCGTACTAAATTAAATTGTTTATAATACTTCCATTGTCAAAACCAAAGTAAATAGACAAAACAAAAAGATGGTTCTCACATTTTCATTTGAGTGTTGATAATACTGACAAATTTCACCTTAAAATTTGGTAGCATTTGCACAGCGACAGCAAATTTAGGGTTTAGGTCTAACGTTGATGTCGATGTCGAAGTTGCTGTGTTAATGTAATCAAAGCCATTTAAAACCACTGGCTCTAAAAAGAGTGACGTGGTTGTCAAAGTTGCTGTTGAAGTTGCTGTGCCAATCTGTTTCTCTGTACTTACTGTACTGTCTTCGATAAGTTCCATTTTTGAAAACATGTTCACATCCATGGTCCACATCCACAAAAAATTTAAAACGTCACTTGTCTGTCATCATCAGTCATTTATCAAGATGGAAAATATCCACTTTTCCTAAATATAAAAAATTGTTTCTTGTGTGAGTTCGGTAAATTAAAAATTAATTTGGGGTAAATTAAAATTAAATTTTAAACTAAATTTAGTGCGAACTCAAATCAAAAGAATATTTTAATAATAATTATAGAAAATTGTGATAATTTCGCTGAAATGGAGGGTTTTTAATAGTTTTCTTTCAAGTGATATCTACATAATGTATCTCTAAAAGGGTAAGTTGAGTACTTGTATATTTTGTAAAAAAAAATATATAAGCGAGCATTTTTCTTTCGTTATGAAAACCAAATACTGAAGAAAAATTGAAGTGCAAATCGATTTACATAAAATAAAAAAACAAGATTATTTTGATAAAAATATTCTATTATGTACAGAAAAATACTTACATATGCAATTGGGTCATTCAAGAAAGCTTATTTTCCGATAAAATAATCAGCTATAAAAAGTATAATCTGCAATATTTATTATTATGTCTAACTTAAGATAACTCTTCTTTTGTTGTTATTAATCGAATGAAATTATTCCGGAAGCTAAATCATAAAAAATGGAAGTCACTGAACTATTACTCCAGACTTCTGCAATCAGTACAGCTTGAGCGATTCGTTTGTTTTTTTCCTTGGGGTAATCTTGAGTCCTTTTCTACGTTCGTGTTTAGATTAATTTGTGGTTAGGGTTTAGCTTGATTGCCAAATAATTGTCCTTATGCATGCATTTGTTGGAAAGGAAATTATGTGGGAAGCGGATTACATCACGTTAGGAGACTATGTGTGTTATTGTTTACATGGCTATGTTACAATATCAGTATTTATACATAAAGCTACTACGTTTTGGAAAATTAAAACTTTTTGTTCATTGAAAAATTTATGATTCGAAGACTTCTTTTTGGTATTCAGTGATTAATTGGAAGAGTTCGGAAATGGGCTATATTTTGGTTTAAAAAAAAGATGCGAGTAAATGGTAAGACACAGGGGGTTATCTCATTTTCAATACCAGAATTTTACCATTACTTTTAATTTCTTAAAACAATATTGCTACTCGTATGTAAAGCGTAGGCCAAATACAAGTCCATCTACTGTGGCTTTTTAATAGTAGGAGCAAACATTCCTAGTAACTATGGAAGACAACGTCGTTCAAGCGGATGGAGCGCCTTCAATTGCAGTCAATTGGACCTTATAAGCGAATAATCGGAGATCTTTGTGCAGAATTCTCCTCAGGGTAGTAGGTGAAATGTTTAGCTGTTGAGATTGATGGCCAGTTGATGTTCGTGAATTAAGTGTTGTCCACTAGCATACTAGTCTCACGAAATTTTTGCACAAAATTGCGTGCAGCAGCCGCGGTGGGTTCTCTTCCTGGTTCTCTTGCTGTCTCCTATCTTTTCGGTTCCAATCGAAAACAGTCCTACTCTACCGTATTTACTCAGCGCCGCCTTGTGCAAGCACATCTCGATCATAAAGAAGTCGCCTATTCACAGTTCTACCGCCGTCGTGGTAGATAAGCGGAACCGCCTCTCTATCCTGGAATAGTTCTAGACTGCCTAAATAAAGGAATGCATTTGGTAGAAGATAGCCAATTAAACGCACACTCTCGAAGTATTCGTTGTTGGGATAATATCCCCAAAGATGAAGCTATTAGCTGAGGCCATCGCTCTTGCAATGTGATTCGGAATCAGCTTTATCGTAGTAGATAAGCGGAACCGCCTCTCTATCCTGAAATAGATCTAGACTGCCTAAATAAAAGAATGCATTTGGTAGAAAATAGCCAATTAAACGCACACTCTCGAAGTATTCATTGTTGGGATAATACCCACAAAGATGAAGCTATTAGCTGAGGCCATCGCTCTTGCAATGTGATTCAGAATCAGCTTTATCAAAAAATTATCAATTCATTTTATGTTAGCTTCGTTTTATAGGACCTGTTTGAAATAATAATATTTGTACATCGACTCTGATGTTCTCTGTAATCCAAAGCAGCGACGTAAGCATCCAAAATTTTGTTTTGCCTTTGAGATGGGGCAACTGTATCATAGGCAATCATCGGCCTGATGAAAGCCAAGTAAAAAATCACCTTTATCCTGGTGTCAAGCCGGCTGCTATAAAACAACCCTTTCGTCAGAGCAGCATTTATATGTTTATACTTTACTAAATTTTTTCGCGCAAATGGAAGTCCATATGGCCCCACGACCACTAGCTTTATCGTATCTGTTGAGGCTCCAGCCAACTGAGTCCTAAACAAAATAGTTTCTGATTTCCGAAAGTTGATTTTCAACTTCCAGTCATCACAATATCGCTGAATCTTGTCAAAGTCACGCTGCAAGAGAATTCTGATGACCTCAACTTTTGGAGCCGTTCTGTATGCAATTAGATCGTCGGTATACGCAATTGCCTGTGTTAGACTACTTATCAGATCGCTGGTGTAAATGCTGAGTAGAATCGTGAGTTAACCGCTCCCTGCTGAAGACCATTTTTAATTTTGAATGCTGTGGTATAAGTTACATTGCCACTCTTGACAACAAACTTTTTACCATTGAGCATGTAGCATTATACAAAAGTGGTAAGCCTGGTTAGCTTTAGATAAAGACCTTCTAGCCAAACGGTGTCGAAGGCCTTCTCCAAATCAACCTGACAAGCACCCGTACACTGTCTTTTGGTTTTGTTCATTCGATATCAGAAACGAGTTTAGACCTGGCATTAATGGTGTCAAGTCCCTTCCGCCTTAAAACCGAAGTGATTATCCGGTTAATGGAAAATTGTATTTATTTACATGTCCCTTGTTGGGGATATAATTGATCCAATTTTCACACCTTTCTACGGGTATCGGCCTGCACAATCCCTTAATAGCGGCCCAAAATTTGTGGTTGGTTTACAACTAGCAACATATTTTTTTTTTACGTGACACCAAAACATCTCCATGCGGTTGAGGTTTTGAGCCATTTCTGCGTGTTAGCAGAAACTATGGAACCTGCGATTTCCTTCCGTGTCTGAATGCTAATACGAAAAGCACTATTCATGATAAGATACTCTTGGATGATTTATCACTTTCAGGTACACCAACGAAAAATTTTTGCAGCCGCACCCAGACCTTTTCCGTGACAGTCCAACACATTAACCATTATGCAAAGAAGTATACGAAAACATAAGAAATACTATGAACGTCCAAACGTAAAGAAGAGTATACAAAATAAAAGGGCTCAAAATATTCCGAAATAAAAGTATGTAATTATTCAATTTGTTCAAAAACTTCCGAAAAAATTCGAAAAAAAAAATATTCTTAATATTCAAGATTTTCATTAAAATTACCAAATAATTTTTCTATTATGTACATGTGCATATGAGTAAATTAGGGTGACTGTTATTCGCAAATAATTTTTTAATCCTCAGATGCTTGTTTTAGATGATAGAAAATGTGGATAAGAAGAACAAACTTGATAGATGTATTCAAGGAATGGCCAACAAAGTTTGGGGTTGGAAAATTGCGTAGAAAATTGTTTAACTAAACCAAATGCTAAGCTGCCTTCAATAATTTATATCGTCGAAGTGTGTCAGAAATGCATAAAAGTCTTGAATCAATTCCAGTGAAAATGAGTTGATTCAGCATTAAGTTGATTTTGCTTATTTTGGATTGCATATGAATAAATGGTATTATAAAGAAATGAATGGAGGGATAAATTTGATAAGTTATTTAAATAAGAACAAAGGATTTTTTTTGGGAAACTATCGTTTGAAACAAAAAAGAAAAATTGTTGACAATTTGTATTTTCGTTACCAATTCTTCTTAACCTAACCTGGAATTGCTTAATATATAAGAAACTTAAAAATTGGTTGATCGCTACATCTTGAAAGCTGAACACTGAAACCACCTCATTCGCATAAATGTGCTTGAGATATCAATGGCTAACTCGTTCGAGTAAAATAATTGCCTCCGAAACATATCCTAAGAACGTCAAAAAAATTATATGTGAACAAAAGTGATATAATTAATGAACTATTAAAATTAAAAGATGAAAAGAAAGCTGGATTTGATGGTATTGTTCCCTATGTTTTAAAAAAATGTGCTTTTTCTATAGCAATTCCCCTTGAAATCATCTTTAATCGCTCTCTTCGAGATGGTTACTTCTTACAACAATGGAAAAATTCGTATGTCTACCCTGTTTTTAAAGCTGGATCTAAGAATGAAGTAGTAAACTATCGCCCTATTTGTAAAATATCTGCAATCCCAAAACTATTCGAAAAAATTGTCTATAACAAGCTTTTTTTTTTCAGTGAAAGAAATAATCTCTCCTTTGCAGCATGGGTTTGTCGCTGGCAGATCAACCTTGACCAATCTTACGATTTTTAGTAATTATATATTAGGTGCTCTGGAACAGGGGTATCAATGTGATGTTATATATACTGATTTCTCTAAAGCGTTTGACAAGGTTGATCATGCATTATTAATTGTCAAACTTCATAATTTAGGTTTTCATTCTAGCTTATTAAAATGGTTTGAATCATATCTTACTGGTAGGATTCAACATGTTCGAATCAACAACTTAATTTCGAACCCGGTTGTTGTAACTTCCGGAGTTCCACAAGGAAGTCATTTAGGACCACTTCTCTTTCTCTTATTTATTAACGATATTCCAAGTGTTTTGAGTAATAGTCTTTGTTTAATGTATGCTGACGACCTTAAATTATTTCTACGAGTAAAATCTATCTCAGATTGCACAAACCTTCAAAACGATCTTTATAAATTATCTGTTTGGTGTTCTAATAACGATCTGCATTTGAATGTTTCTAAATGTCATAGTATGATGTTTTACCGCGGTACATCTCCAATATTATTTTCTTACGATATACATGGATCTTCTCTATCCAATGTTACAGAAAAAAAAAGATTTAAAATTCACGTTTTCCAATCACATTGACTACATAATTTCTAAGGCTAGTTCAATGCTCGGATTTATTTCTCGGAATGCTAAAGAGTTCTCAGACCCTTTTACTCTCAGATCTTTATATTTTTGTTATGTGCGATCGATTTTAGAATACTGTTCTTCCATCTGGAATCCTATGTATTCTGTTCATTCAATGAGAATTGAAAGAATACAGAAACGCTTCACTAGAACTGCAATTCGGATCTTACGATGGAATATTAATATGCCATCATATAATATAAGGTGTTTGTTATTAGACATTCAATCCTTGGAATTACGCCGTACATATTTCGATGTCATGTTAGTCAGAGATTTAATCAATTATAAAATCAATTGCCCTCAGTTGCTTTCGTTGATTGGTTTTCATGTTCCCAATCGTGATTTACGAAGTAATCGTCTGTTTTGTATTCCTTTTCATAGAGTTAATTATGGAACCAATGAACCCTTAACTCGCTGTCTAAGACATGCAAATTCTCTATGTAATGTTATTGATTTTAATTTGTACTTAAGTAGAGAGTGTTTTAAAAAAAAATTGTTATCTAGTCTTATTAACGGTGGTTAGTATTTATTTTGTACATTTCTTTTGATTATATTGTTAATTAATTTTAAGTAATCTATAAGAGCTGTGTCTCTGCTTGATGAAATAAATAAATAAATAAATAAAAAAAATAAAATAAAAAATCTTCCAATACTCTATTACAATTTGGTTTTTTTATATATTTTACTTCTTTCTCTATATTTAATAATAGTCGAGTCGTGTTCGTTACAAGTGATTAAATATAACTGCGAAGCGATTAAATTATCAATTAAGTAACATTGCGAACTTTGCAAGCCAAATCTTGATTTTTTTTCTTGCGCAGATCTTTAGGCAAAAGTTTCATAAAAAAAAAATTAGTTAACAATATAGCAGGCTTAGAATTTTGTTATTAATGACTTAATTTGTTACTTTTTATTAAAAAAATCGATGTACGAACAAATTGGAAGCCAACTTATTTACATCTTATAATTTTAATTAAAATTGTTCCTTATATTCTTCAATTAGTTATATCCATACTCAAAACATAAGAGTTTTTCTCCTTATATACTTTCATTCAACATTTTTCGTATAGAACTAGATATTAACAATCACCAGGCAAAGCATTTAAAATACATTCCTTTTTTGAAAAGTTTCCTCCATTTAAAATCTTCTCTTTCTGAAAATAAAATAAATATAAACATACTTACATAGTATAAGTATTGCATTATTTTGTTTTATTATAAGTGTGTCCTCTAAAAATATATGTATCTAAACCAACGGTCAGCAACAGGCGGACCGCGGTCCGCTTGCGGACCTCGGAAGGTCGAAACTTGGACCGCTAATTTTTTTAGATATACATATGTAATGTACCTACAAAACTATTCATTTAATTTGATGATGAACAACTGTCTCTTTTGTGAGTTTTTCTGACGTTGAAAGGTAAAGCTCAATGCCTTTGATGAATTCGTAACAAAAACCAATATTTATCATGACAAAATGGTATCGCTTTCATCTGACGGGGCACCAGCGATGATTGGCAAAGAAAAAGGATTAGTAAAGAGAATCAAAGATAAGAATGCAGTCTAATTGCTTATCAGTGCATAATTCACCAGGCAGCCCTTTGTGGAAAACTTAGTGGTACATTGAAAGAAGTAATGGACAGCTTGGCCAGATTAATTAATTTTATAAGATATCGTTCTGCTCTTTAGCACCGACAGTTCAAGGAGTTTCTTTCTGAATGTGATTCCGCTTATTCTGACCTACTACAACACAACAATGTTCGTTGGCTAAGTAAAGGTCACGTTATTGAACGTTTAACGAGGGAAATGTGCTAGCTGTGGCTTTTGTCGACGATATTTTGAAATATTTGAAGGGCTTAAAACCGAGCTAAATTAAGAAAATTAATATGTGATCTCATACAAAGCCTGTCTGCTTTTCATCGCAAGCTGGATATTTTTTGAAAAAGACATCTCAAAAAAAGAATTTATTCATTTTCCAATAATTCTTGAATGTAAGAAGAAAGGCTCTGAAAAAGATCTTGCATTGTTTTTAAGCTTTTTATTCGATCTTAGGAACGAATTTGCTGCAAGATTCCAAGACTTTGTAGAGATGGGTAAGCTCTCTCAATCCCTTAAATCGCCTTATTTAGTTGACGCAGCTACAGATTGGACTAGCTTGGCTGCGAAGTTATTTAGTCTTTGAAAGCCTTTGCTGCAAATGGAAATAGAGCTGCAAGAAGATATTTCCCTGCAAATGTTTAAAACTGCATCCGCTGAAGAATTTTGGGGTAAACATGTTTCAGAAAAGTATGAAAATTGCAAAAAAGTAGCTATAAACCTAGTTTCTATGTTTTGCTTGACATATATATGCGAATCATATTTCTCAAACATCAATTTCTTGAAAAACAAATATCGTTAGAGACTATCGGACACCCACCTGGAAGATACTCTTCGTATTTGCTGCTCTACGCGTGAACCAAACTATTAAAAACTTATTCAAGACAGTCGTTGTAATTTCTCACATTAATTTTATCTATTGTGTTTTGTAAAATTACTTAAATGAAGTCAAATAAAATTAGTAAGTATTATGAGTTTTTTTTTTTCCTGGACCTCGACAAAATGTTTCAACTAATCCTGGACCCTTCAAAAAATTACTTGCCGACCCCTGATCTAAACTATCCATAAATTACATGAACATTGTACAGTATTTATTAAAGCATACACAACGGTACTGACTTTGTCAAATGGAAATAAGTTCATAAGTTGTAAGTACTCATACAATTGAAGTAAAAAAAAAAAAAATCCATGTGGAAAGCTTAGCGAAACGTTCCTTCCTTAGCCTTTCTCCGCAGTCCGGAGAAATTTGCATCAATGAAAAGCTTAAAATATCCTAACTGAAAAGCATAATATTATTTTATCTCATTAAAACAATTTGTTTGGATCGCTCCAAACAAGCTATTGAATAAAATTCATAGATACATTTAGCGCTTACCTACGTCACTTTAATCTCTGACTCTTTTTCTGGAAACTTTGAGCGTAAGCTCAATGCCGGCGAAAAAGTTCTTCTCTGTAATCAACGACATCCCGTGGCTGAGGCCTCTCTTCACACATCGCCTCTGTATATTGTCGTGGATGCGGCATCGTTCGTAGATGTCCGTATAGTTTTATTTTCCAAGAAAATTAAATCGAAATAAAAGTAGAAAGAAAAAAGTGTACAAGCAAGAGAAAATAGTTTTCATAATTTTCCTGCTGATACGAGAAAGAAAAATGTTGTGTAGAAACGCATACATAATAAACGTTAAGTAGGTACATACCACTACAGTACTTGTCGGTATTTTAATTTCCCAGTTCACTTCAATTCTCCGTCCGGAAGTATATTCCAAAATGTGTTAAACAAATTTTAATTATTCATCCAATCAGTTCTAGGAATAAAAAAAAATTTATCGATTCGCAAAACAAAAAAATATAAATAAAAAACAGATGTTAACGTGATTCAATTTGTGTATGTGCGTGTGATGTAATGTCCTCATGAATCAGTACTAAATCGTGTAACATTTAACAAGCAACCCCTCTTGAAAACATAGAGGATAGTAGGTACCTCTACCTAGAACACTATGGAGAATTTTACAAAAACACCCATGTTCTTGCGGAAGGTTCTAAGCGAAGCAAGAAGGTGAGCTAAATTTTAAATGAAAATAAATCACATTTGTATGTAAGGGAGCTCGCTTATGTAAGCCACAGTAACTTTAGAAATATTGTTTTTGTGTTTCTTTTTTAATTGCACACAAAATATCAGCCTTCCCAATCCCCCAAGGAACGTGCCTCAGTTTCATTCTTATTTACAAAACACCTAGCTCTGTAATGAAGTGATGAAACTTAAGTTGAAATTGTTCAAACGCAGTGATGTTATATAGAAAAAGGTTTTCGTTTGTTTTTCATTTCGATCAGTGTATTTTAACGCCGGGTATATAATCAAAGACTGTACCCAGTCATGATGTTTATGCTCAACACTATCTCCCAAGAAATTTTCAAATGCCAAGATAAAAATGTGATTTCAATTTTTGTTTTCAATTTATTTATAAAGGTGCACAATAAGACATAGTCTTTTATAGTACTTAAAGCTAATACAAGTGCGACGTACATAATTTTTACGTTTAAAATAATGTTCATGTTTTTCTTGCAAACTGTTAGAAGTTATTACTACAGAAATTTCTTCGAGTTGATGGCTTACTTCAATTTTTGGTCGTAAAAATTACGTCAGGCTGTGCATGCTATAGTGGATAAATTAGAATCAACATTACTAGCTATTGAATATTCTGTTTCAGTAAGACAACACACTGTTCGAAGTATCACATATACCACAGCCGTAAGTGCTTGTGTTCAAAATGTGCCGTTTACTCATTAGAATTAGAATTTTTAGATTTAACACTGTTCTTAGTTAGATCAAATTCCCTCAAGAAGTGCAACCTATTGACACTTTTCCGATTGGGTATGTAAAATTTTGAAGAAAATCTAGAATTTAATTGTTATGTCCTTATTGAAAAACCTCTTACTCCCATTAATACTGGCGAACAAAATTTAACCAACTTTATGAGCCCGATATGAGGCTGTACTTTTCCAAAATATTTTATTTGCATAAATTCGAATCGTATTTCAGAACTGCTTGGATGGCTCAAGTTTTTTTGAAATCACAGTTTTTAAAGTGCAACAAAAACCATGTTTCTAGTTATGTTTTACCACCAATAAATTTTTTCCACATAAATCTTGAGCTGAATAAAGGGTGGGCCAAACACAAGATTCTTTTTAAAAATACAATAACATGAACAAAATTAAATTGTGTATTATGACTTTATTAGTAAGAACAAACATTCCCATTAATTATGAAATACAACGTCGTTCAAGTGGCTGCCTAGGCTGGCTTAGCAGTAGCGCAGTCTGTTTCGGGCTGTAGCTCATTCTCCTCAGGCTGGTGCGTGAAATGTTGAGCTGTTGAGATCGATGGCGAGTTGATTTTCGTGAAATGAGTCTCACTCTCTCGGCTACAGCAGCCACATTCTTGTCTGTGCGCACCGTACGACGACGGGAACCATGAGTGTTGTCCACTAGCATACCAGTCTCAAACTTTTTGCAAAAACTTTCGCACAGCTGGCGCGGTGGCGTGGGTGCTTCATATCGGCCAGAACTTCTTTTCAAAAAACGCACTGTTTAGGCTACACAGCACACACTTTGAAAAATTTTTGTTCAAGTGTAAGGTGACTCATTTGATACTTACTTTCTGTCAAGATTTCGAAGGGGAAACAGCTGTCAGTGTCAAAATTAACTATAATTTAAAAAAGAAACCACTAGATGGCCCACCCCTTTAGAATTAAATAAAAGGCATTTGTAAATTAAAGAAACAACTCCTTAAATAGGTTTCGACTCAAAAACCTTAACGCCATATGATTTCTTGTCTTTACAAACTATGAAATTAGTCAAACCAAATTCTAAATCATTGGTTTGCTTAAAAAATTGAATAATCAATTTCCAACATTTGGCAGATCTCAAAAAATTTCCAAGGCACAAAATCATATTTTGTTTCTGTATTTTATGTGCAATTAAGAATTTGAATACATACATTTTTTAGAATTTCCAATACTTTGGGATGAACCAAAATAAATTATAACGTCACTGCTCTCAACAATCATTTTAAAGTATGTATGTTAAGAATCCATCCTTCATGTGACCTTTTTGATAAGAGCAAAGAGATTCCTCATAATAACAACAGAACTTTTTGATGTAGGCTGAATGTAGGTGCTTGGGTAACTCATCCTTTGTGTCATGTATTATTTCCTCAGCTTGTATACCTACTTTTGTGTGAGACTACTAGGACTCGTGTTCTACTTGTTTTCTATGGAGGAACACCTCAACCAGTTGTCCTGGCCTCGTCGGTCGCCTATTGATTATTTTTTCTCTTTCTCCATTTCCATTGTTTTTGTTTTTATTTTCTCCGGCCTTTGTTTTTTGTGCTTTGTGTATTTAAAAAAAAAAATAGGAAAAAGAATACTGAATGGAATGAGTGAATCACTGCTAGATCTGATTCTGATGACGAACCACCACCATGATGATGATGATGTTCCGAGTAGCTTCTGCTGCTGATTAATTGAATAAACTACATTTTTTTGTTTTATTCTCTACATTTCGTTGAACACATATGCGAAATTAATTGAATTATATTCAAATGAATTAAACCGTGTGCTGTCTTACGAAGTATTTATTGTGACAAATTGATACCATTTATGAATATGAACATACTCTAGTGAATTGGTTTTTTTTACGCTTTCTTTATATTTTTTGGAAGTGTTCCACCACCATCGTTGTGTATGTGTCAGATTATCATAATCTTGAATTTGAAGTGCTGCCAAAAAGAGGCGATCAACTTTAACCAATAAATAGAAAAACAGCAACAGGGCTTGAATTGAATAGCAAAATCGATTTAAGTAGAAAATTTTCTCCTAGACTTAGCGGCGCTTTTCTTGGAAATATTTGCTTTTCTTTTACGTATTTTCATTATGGGCTTAGGTCTCATGTGGTTCCATGTTAATATAGGGTATTGACCCCCGTTTTACTGCTTGATAACGAATGGAAATTAGTAAACGCTTCTCAACGTTTGTTTTAAAAAGGACCGGCTGAAACCAATATGAAAAAAATATGGTTTTGTGATGATCAAGGTACCTTTTCTTGAATTTCTGACTTTTTTGCAAGAAGCAGTAATCAACAAATAAATGCTTAGCTGATGTTACAATTATTTCAAAATCTGACAAAAAATCCATCTGTAAATCTAAAACGGTTATGATTCAATAAGAAAATTGGACAAATTATAAAATTTTGAGATAAATAAATTGAAAAAAATACTATGATATTAGTTATTTCTACTCGTACGTTACGGATATCGTCATGTAGAGGATCTTGGATTCGATTCTCAGACCCTTGTAAGGTAGTGATAAATCTTGTATCTCTTGTTATGAAGTGTTCTGGTCATCTGAGACGTTCGGAAGAAAATTGTAAGTCCCATTTATTCCTGGCAACACGTACACATAAATGGTTGAGAGTTTTTAGCCACTTGGTGCAGATTCTCGACGAGCTTTTGCTACACCAAATTTATTTATTTACATATATTAATTTCACATAAAACATGGTCTGATTTCCTAAAAATTATGAATTTATGCAAACAAAGTTTAAAAATCGTTTTATTATTAAATTAATTTTTTATATAACAAATTTCTTTATAATTTTTCAAGAAAAAAACTTGGAATGCAAATTTTAAGTACTTAGTAACATGTATAGATCTTAGGAAATGATTTAAAAAAATAATCGCCACACATTTTAACAAATATACATAGATATTTGAAAATTTAACAATAATCCTAGTTTTCACTCTTTAGAATTTACGACCGTTTCACGAAGGACTTTTAGACATTTAACAGGCTTCTTAATCTTAAAATGGGATTATTTGGTTTAACCAAGCGCTTTGTATGTTAATAATAATATTTTAATGATTTGCTTTTTATTTAGAATAATAGATTGTTCGTCTTGATCCGACGATGAAGAGCAACACATAGTAATTCGTTGTGCAGGAGTATTCAAGGTTCACAGTCTGACTGTGTCGATATTGACTTTAAAATGAATTTCCCACTTCCCAAAGCATCTGTGGATCACTTGTTGAATTTGTATGGTCGCCATTTGGTTTTTAGATAAAAGTGCTTTAAGTGTTTGTTTATGAAATTGGCCATTAGACATTTAAATTGAGGTTTCTCATCAATCTCATATACATATCTGAACATCAATTCCTCAGCAAAATCCGTAACTTCTGTTGTCAAAGAGATGTGACTACAATTTCTTATGTCGATTTCCTTTACACATGAGAAATCAATTTCTGTATGGAGATTTTTATCCCTCGCCAGATTTTACGTTCCTTCACACCAAAAAAATCGATGTTTTTTTGACAGAGATCAAAATCTTCGAATCCGTATTTGAAGAGGGATTTATATGTATGTATATGAAATAAGCTATGCACACCAAAAGAAAAAATTTGATCCGGGACCGCAATCCCTAGTGTTTATGATGATCCTCCTCTATCAAATTGACAGGAAAATTGAAGAAAAATCAATAAGACCCCAAAAAACTTGAACTGTCTAATTTAAAACCTCTATATTTTTTTTTTGTTTCAAATTGATTTTTTTGTAGTTGTATTAATGTAATTTTGTAACTGTGTCATTTCAAAAATTAAAAAATCAATTTCAGTAGAAAAATTTATATGTACATATAGGTTTGAAAAGTTCACCCAATCAATTTAAAGTAGTTCTATTTTTTTACTAGAAATAATTTCCTTCGTGATTTGGCCATAATTTTCAGAGTTCTAAACTGACATCTGAATTTTTTTTTTGGTATTAGTACATCTGCCGAAAAATTTAGATTTGAAAACAAAAAGAAATCGATATTTTTGCCCAATGGAATGCAAAAATTGGAATTTTGACAGATCCAAATCAAAAATAAATTGATTTATTTTAGCAATGGAAAACTCTATTATTTCAACTTCGGAATTCAGTTTCGCCAACTTCTAAAAAACCGTACCACGCATAATCTTTATGACAAAAAGCTAATGGCTAAAACAGCATTTCTCATCGCATCGATGCATACAACTCTGCACGCGGGATACATGTGCATACACTCTGACATTTACGATACATAGTTCTGTCTTAAAGAAAACGATATCAGTTCATATTTCATTATTATTTTAAAAAGTATACTGACAATTTTGATAATGCCAGATATCAATTATTTTAGATTTTTGGGCTTGTTGTTGTGGCTGCAATGAAGCTGCTCAGCAAACTCTTAAATGACCAGAAATAACCTAAAAAAAATCTGCAAAGTCCCAAAGACAGTAGAAATTTCATTTCTGGTCATTTGTCAAGAACGTAGAAAATTGAATCTTCAGTTCCAAAACTCATCTACAACGACAACCCGATAACTATCTCTTTATATAAAGCAAATGTAGTCGCAGCTCATTTTGCTGTTAGCTCTTCGTTGCCTGACAGTAACATTGCCCCTCCTGAGACGTATATTTTCGCACACTTACAGTTGCAAGAGACCTTCGAGATCTTGATTTAACAAACCCGCTGGACCTGATGATTTACCTCCATTCTGCTAAAGAGATGTTCTTCATCGCTGGCAAAACCATTGCGTAAGCTTTTCCTGTTCTGTTCTGGAATCTTCCCTAGAAGATGAAAAACAGCATTTGTCCAGCCTGTTCCTAAAAACGGCGTTTTGTTTCAACAAAAACCTTATTCTTTTATTAAGAAATTACCTTCGATCGTTCAATACATGTTGTATTATTATAAAAATGTTGTATTGGATGGTTTCAAGTCTGATCCCTTATTTTTATAAATGATCTATTGTCTGAAACTTTTAATCCACTTTATTGTTTTGCCGAAAAGCGAGGACTCTACCCCCACCTTCTCATTTGTTCTCAAATTCACGTGTGTCTCCTTCGCAAGTGGAATTGTAACGGTATCGTATGAGCTCATTAAATTCCAATCTTCACAAGATTGTCAAATGGGGTATACAAAATCGTGTGGAGTTTAATGTTTCGAAAACTTAATGCTGTCTACTGTTATTTAAGAAAAAATGGAACTTGCATCGAAGAAGCCGAAAACTCTCAGCACTCAGTATGTGCCTCAACGACAACGAATGACCACATTCTTCAGCGGCCAAAAACGTACCGTCAAATACAGAGGTTCGGTTTTTAGTCGCACGACACGATTAGATAGATAGATAGATTCTTTATTTTTTCGTCATACAATTTGACAATTTGTATTCTTAAGAATAAGGACATGGCAAAAAAAAACTGCCGATGCCGTCTGCCTGAGATTATGGTCTTATTTACCCGGCACGGTTTTCACTTCCCATTTCAATATGCAAACATTCAAGACCATTGTTCTTTGACACCTACTTCTTCCCTCCACCCCTAATTTCCTCATCGCTTGTGCTGTGTTTAACATTATAAGCATTTCTCAATACACCCTTGAGCGCGTGTGGCACCCGAGTGCCGTTTGGCTATAACTTTGGTGTAAGTAATATCTTCTATATAAACCCTTCCACTTATTAAGTTCATTTTGGTAAAGCACTTATTAGAGAATTTCAATTCGAGTTCAGTAACGTACATATACATGACTTCTCTAGGTAATATACTTTAGGACCCGCACCGCAGAATATATATGTTTAAGAATCTTGTTTTAAATTAAAATTTAAGTCAATATAATTTTGATTAAATTTGTATTTAAGACTCGAGATTCTCAATTTTTGAAATGTTATATATTTAAATTAATCAAAATTGATTTGTTTAAAAGTAATATATATTTAAGCCCACATTTAATCTGTTTGATTTACATATCTTAGATCCTTTCAACAACGCCAAGAAGTTGATTTAGCTCCCGAAATGGAACTTTCACACAGTCTAACTTTAAATGAGGATGCCCTCAAACAGCTTCCTGAACAAAAACGGCCAGTATTTGTTTTTGAGTGGCTGCGTTATTTGGAGAAGGTCCTGGTGACAGCTCAAAAATCTGACATCAAATCATGCCAAAAGAAGCTAGTTCAGCAATTAACCGCACACATACAAGGATCACCTGGGCCGCCAACAAGAAAACTTATTGCCAATTGTCTAGCAACGCTTTTCTCTGTTGGCGATACATTTTTGCTGTTTGATACAGTGAATGCATGTAATGACATTCTGAAGAATAAAGATGATTCGCCAAGCTATTTGCCAACAAAATTGTAAGTACTACTTATTTTAATAAAAGTACTAAATATAAGATGTTGAAATAATTTTGAAAATAAATTTTAGGGCTGCCATTTGCGTTCTTGGTTCAATGTATGAGAAACTTGGTCGTATGATGGGTAGGTCATATGAAGAAACAGTTCAAATACTTCTCAGAACTTTACGGAGTGCAGAATCACAAACCAGGATTGAAATTATGATAACCCTGGAAAAAGTATGTTTTGTTAACTTATTTTGGACAAAACTAAAATTTTATTTTTCTGCTTAAGATTTGTTCGGGAATGGATACAGCTATATCGAATGTTCACAAAGACATTTATAAAGCCACAAAACACTGTCTGACTGATCGCGTGATGGCGGTACGTGTCGCGGCAGCCAAATGCATGCTTGAAATGATCAATCATGCTCCGTTCCTATACCAAACCGAACTGGAGAGTCTTGCAACACTTTGCTTCCGTTCATTCGACGGCAGCAATTATGAAGTTCGGTGCGCAGTGGCCAAATTGCTTGGAACTCTTCTGGCATTTACGCAAGCTCCACCAAATGGTAACAAGAAACCGGCTATGTCAGCAAGTAAGAACCAACCAAGATCAACATCGCTGGACGAAGCATTCGGAATCCTAATGTCAGGTTTCCTTCGGGGTGGAGTGTCGTTTCTAAAAGGAACTGGCGAAATAATAAAAGGCAGTTCCGGAGTTAACCGTGAAGTTCGCGTCGGAGTAACCCATTCTTATGTGGTATTTGTTCAATATATGGGCAGTGTGTGGCTGGAGCGTAATCAAACAACGTTTTTGGCTCATGTTCTTGATTTGGTGGCTAATCCCAAAGCCGCTTCATCGCATGTGGATGCTGTTTATTCACGCAAGTGTATCAATTTCATTCTTCGCTCAATAATCGGAAAGATGCTTGGTGAAAAGGCACAAACTTCAGCATGCAAGGAGCTTATTCACATTGTAGCCAAACAGATGAATTCTATCGACTTCAATCCGGAGAATGCCAAGGATTCCAATCAAGAAACACTTTTCAGTCAGCATTTATTAGTGTGCGCCTTGCAAGAGCTGGGTAGTCTTGTTCTAGGCTTAGGAACTACAGCATTGAACCTCTTGAATGATCATACTCTAAATGCTATTGATGCAACCTGCGCAGTTCTTGTACATCCATGCGCTGCAGCGCGACTTGCTGCTGCATGGTGTTTGCGTTGCTTCTGTGTTGCAGTCCCAAGTCATATAACTCCGTTAATTGATCGCTTTGTTGACGCTATCGAACAAATGCGGTCCTCTCCAGAAGCTATTGCTGGATATAGTTGTGCATTAGCTGCCATTTTGGGAAGCGTAAGGTTTTCTCCTCTGGGCATACCCCACACCAAGGGCAAAGTTGTATTTAATTGTGCTGAGGAGCTTCTGAGGTCCGCAAGTCAAAATAGTCGCATGTCGTTAAATAGAACGCAGGCTGGTTGGTTGTTAATTGGAGCTATAATGACATTGGGCTCACCAGTTGTTAAAGGCCTTCTTCCAAGAATGCTACTATTGTGGAGAAATTCATTCCCAAGATCCAATAAAGAATTAGAATCTGAAAAAGCACGAGGAGATTCATTTACCTGGCAAGTAACTCTAGAGGGTAGAGCTGGAGCCTTGTCGGTGATGCACAGTTTTCTTCTGCATTGTCCAGATTTGGTCACTGATGATATTACACGGCGTTTACTCACACAAATTGAAAGTGCCCTAGCTATGCTAGTAAAGTGAGTAAATTTGTATAATTGTAACCTTGTTTTATTTGAATTTAATTTTTTTTTTCAGTCTCGCTCCCGTTTTGAAAAGCTATGGTACACATTTGAAAGCACCTGCGGCTATGGTTCGATTGCGATTGTACGAAACTTTGGCATTACTTCCTCCAAACGCATTGGAATCATCATATACACATTTGTTGAGAATGCTCGTGTCGGAGTTTACGCTTTCTGAAAATCCAGCAAATACAACCAATTCTTTGTTGAGGGCACTTTGCCATGGAGATGATTCAATTATATTGGGCACATGGTTGCAGGAAACCGATCATCGTACCATTGAAGATCAGGTATGAATTCAAAACCAACACAATTTCAAAGTTATTTTTAAGTATAAAAATGGCTGTAGTAATTTTTCGTCTTGTATTTCTATTTTCCTTCATCCCTTTCAATCCCTTTTATATGATATACGCCAATGACGCTCCGCTTGTTTTGGAAAGCCAAATGATTTAATGAACACAAATCATTTTTTAAAGATCCCTGAATAAATTACTTAATTCCCAGTTTGCCAATCATCTTTTTTCTAAACCAGGGGCCAAATTACCGCATCAGTTATCGAGTAATACGTGACTGAATTATGTGAGTTTGGCATTACCGCTTACGTTATCGAGCAATAAATTACTCCAATTTGACATTTTCATTCGATCACTGATGGGACTCACTCACTCGTCACTCAAGCGGTAATTCGGCCCCAGAACTTTGTTAGTTTTCAAACAATATCGTATGAACTATCATAAGTTAAAATGAGATAGAGCGACCGTCTTTAATACTCGCTTTAAGTATTTTATTTCCTCCAAATACACATGTTATTCTTAACATAGATTTAAAAACCTAGCCAAATATCATTTTAAATGAAAAAATAAACAAAATAATAAAAAAGAACTCCATTAATATTCGGTGTTTTTATAAGTTTTTGTTAGGAAGAACACCTTGGCTTGTTTGTCATAACTTCTTTTCGTATATTCACTCTTCACTCTTTTTCAATCCCTGTTGTGGCTTAACCTTTTAAACATTTATGGAAGAAGCAAGTCACCTTCGCACATATCAATTCAGTTCATCTCACAGATTTTCTATGGGGTCGAGGTGTGGAGTCTGTGCAGGAGTTGAGATTATTTTGGGCAGTTGTTCAGTGGCCATTCGAGGGTAATAAGGCTTTGTTTTTGAAATATATATTGATAAAATTTAAAGAGCCGCAAAATAGCCATTTTCGGCGCTCTGTTTAAGGTTTTCTCTAAGGATCCTCAAATAATATTCTTTGTTCATGATCGCATCAATAAATAACGAATTGCCTAAACCTTTGGTCGTTATGCCAATGCGCAGCATAACATTACCTCCATGTGCTTTACTCTCGGTATCAAATGTTTGCTTTCTAGTTCTTTGTTTTGAGTTTGCTTTACCAGGAGCATGCTATCAAATTCAGATGAAATAAAATTCAGTCTTTTTTTAGTCCGATGGTCTTATAATTGCTTGACGGTCACTATAAATTTACAGATGGTCAATTTACAGAAAATCTAACATGCACCATTCCTTTTCAAATTATTATAAACTAGAAATTTTTCGATTACAATTGACCATGTGAAAAACATGATTATTCCAAATTTAAACCAGCAACAGTTAACGATCGACCTTGTGCTTTGTTGATGGTAATAGCAAAGTTAAGGCAGAAATGGAACTAGAGCTGCTTCAACTCAAATGGTTAATCGTTGGAAATCATCGGTTTGCGTGGATTCAGTATCAGTGAATTTGCCACAGAGAGTTGTTGCGATTAAGGTGGGTAACAATTTTTGAATTGGCAATCTAGTCTTGTTGTTTGTTTCTACGTTAGGGGGCAACCCGGGTTGTATAATTTACGGCTTGTTCTTGGCACATGGATTTGTATTTGACTGTATACAGTTGTTAAATATTCAGATGCATTTAAAAGCAAAACGAAATCTCATTCGTGACGCGATCAATTTTGACGTTTCCGATGATCAAAAGCTGTTTTGACAATGTAATGGAACAGCCAAAGTTGGACAGAAATGTCTAGAAAGCATCAAGAGCGTCTACCATCCATTCCACGTTTTCGATCAAGCTCGTCGATCGATTTCTTATTGGGCCATTGTTCATTCGTCCCAAATAATGTTTTAGGGATTGTGGCCATGCCGGAGATTTTGCTGATGTCGCAAGTTATTCCTGTTAGGTTCAAATTCAATGAAACCTTATGCGGCTAGAGCGACGCCAATAACAACATGATAAGAAATTTTTTGCCAATTCCTCATGGTACATCGAGAAAAAAACCTTGGCGATATCCGTTTGTAACACGTTGCATGACTTTGTTGAAAGCAATTTTTTGATCACCTAGCAACCGTCTTGTTTGAGATTCCGCATTTTTACTTGCGACTTATAGGTACTATAAGGCAAGTTATGCATTCGTAAAAAAAATCGAACTCGAGATTTTGATCAAAGTTGACATTACGATGATAGCGAAGACTAAAAAAGTGGGTCTCGCAATTCTGTCTGTCTGTTCGACTACAGGCTAAACGACTCGGCCGATTTTCTTTAAACTTGGTAGATATCATTTTTAATTTTTTCCCCCCACACGTTTTTTTTCTTTTTTTTTTTAAGACCAAAAATAACGGTACCCCCCATACGAATTTTTTTCGAAATTTTATAAACATTTTTTTTCTCAAAAACTGTTGCAACAGATTTTAAAAATAAAGATACAGAAAAATTTCATTTAATTAAATCTAGGTATTAGTTGAAAAAAACTTTCCGAAAAATGGTTATTGAGGGTACCCCCCATGGAACCATTTTTTTTGTTTTTGATTTTCTCAAAAACGATTCAACCGATTTTGATCATTTTTTTTTGCTAAAGCTCCTCAAAAACATAAATAGAATTGTGTACTCAAATTTTCAAAAATTTTTTTTTTGGATTTTAAAAAAAAACTTCAAAATTTTTTTTTCAAAACTCAATATTTCGAAAACCCCATGCTAGATTTTTTTTAAACTTGATAAATAAAAGTTTCTCAATATAATCTACAAAATGTGAACAAAATTTTTTTATTTTACCTAAAAATAAATGTACCTACCATACAAATGCTAAAAAATTAAAAAAAAAGGTTTTCAAAAATCGTATTTTTCTCGAAAACGGCACCTAGAATTTTGATAATTTTTTTTTTTCAATTAATTTTTACGATCTTTAATTTAATAAAAAAAAATTTGAAATTAAGATATTACAGCTTGTACCTACCATAGAACCATTTTTTCGAATTTTGAATTTCTCATTATCCACATAACGGATCTTAATGAAAATTTTTATAAAGAAGCTTCTAAAAAGTCTAAAACACATTGCATTTCAAAACTTTAAAATAAATATTTTTTGAATTTTTGAAAAAAAATCTATTTTTTTTTTTGAAAATTTGATATCTCCGAAACGGGTCAATATTTCTGTTCGTAAATTTAATTTTTATTCGAACAATAATAAAAAATTTAAATTAGCGTACCAAAATTTTTTCTTAAAAAGCTTTTAAAGAGTTTGTATATAAAAGCTTCTTTTAAAGAAACCACTACAAGGACTTATAATTTTTGTTCTTGCATAAATTCATATTTGCATAGCATTCTGTTACTACTAAAAGAATTTAAAAATTAATTTTATCCTTATGAACAGTTTTCTCTAATAACATTCGTTTTTAAAATTCCCAGTCGATTACATAGGAGCAAGTTCGTGCGACCCAGTCGTGCATTTTATTTTGTTGGCGGTTCACAAAGAATACTTTATTTCGCACCAGGTCTCTATTTTCAACACTGGGGCCAAATTACCGCATCAGTTATCGAGTAATACGTGACTGAATTATGTGAGTTTGGCATTACCGCTTACGTTATCGAGCAATAAAATACTCCAATTTGACATTTTCATTCGATCACTGATGGGACTCACTCACTCGTCACTGAAGCGCTAATTCGACCCCTGTTTTTGTCCCTATCGAAGCCGACATTCCAAGTTCAATGTGATCAATCCCGATTTTTTTGTTTAGCCAGACTAATCTACGGGTTTGTGGCGGGCCTAGGTTTTACCATTCAACCAATTACATACACAAATCGATCTTTATATATGTATGTACATACATGAAAATATGACGAAGAATTGCCAAACATTTTTGTTTATCCAATGGCTACCAAACTTTACAGGATTAACCGCTTGGCTGAAAATGTCATCAAAATCGTTCACGCCGCGGCCGTTTCGGAGTTCATAGGGAACATAACCACTCACACATTGTTTTTTATTATATACATAGATTATGAATATAATTTCATTTGTAAAAAAAAAAAGTAAAAATAAAACTTAACTTTATACATGCTTGTAACCAGATGGAACCGAATAGAAGATCAGACGGCGAACATGTAAGTTTGGTTCTACACATAAAATATTTTTATTTGCTGCTGTTGTTTCTCTTTTTTTTTGTTTCGCTCCACTATTGATTTACTATTTTTATTATGTCTGTTTTTTGCTTAATTATTATATTATTCTAAGTTAAATGCTATGAACTGCTCTATTTAATATTTTCTTTCAGCTACAACCGAATAGTGCTGCTGGATCTGGTGCCCTAGAACATGATTCTTGTTGCTTATATCGCCCAGTTCCGAAAAGCGAACAATGTCCCGGGCCACTTCCTCTTGGAGTTGCAGTCATCGATATGTCAGTGCACTTGTTTGGATTGATTTTCCCGAAAGTTGCCAACAAACATCGCCTACAGATGCTCGATCATTTTGGTGAATGTATTAAACAAGCCAAAAGTTCTCGACAAGAGGCAGTTCAGATGAACATTTTTACTGCTCTTTTGAGTGGTCTCAAAGGTCTCACCGAAAGCAAGAGTGGAATGGGACAAGAAGACGTTAAGAAGAGTGCCACTAACCTCATAATTGGAGCATTGGTTAGTTCAAATTCAACACTTCGATGTGCAGCTGGCGAAGCATTAGGAAGAATTGCCCAAGTGGTCGGAGACTCACGGTTCACCGCAGAACTGGCACAAAATAGTTTCGATAAGTTAAAATCGGCTCGAGACGTTGTCACAAGAACTGGACACTCATTGGCTTTGGGTTGTCTTCATAGGTATGTTGGTGGAATGGGGTCTTCTCAACACTTGAACACAAGTGTATCCATTCTCCTCGCTCTGGCTCAAGATACCAGCTCACCTGTGGTTCAAGTGTGGTCGCTTTATGCTCTTTCACTAATAGCCGATTCAGGTGGCCCCATGTTCCGTGGGTATGTAGAAGCAACATTGTCGCTTAGTTTGAAGCTGCTTCTTTCTGTGCCACATTCAAATGTAGACGTACATCAATCTATTGGTCGTGTTTTAAATGCTCTTATCACTACTATGGGGCCAGAACTACAAGGCAACATGTCATCCATTATAACAATGCGTTCTTCCTTCATGTGCGCTGCAGCTGTTATGCAAGCCCACGCCGATCCTCTTGTTCAGGCTGAGGCAACAGGTTGCCTTCAGCAATTGCATTTGTTTGCACCAAAGCATGTGAATTTGTCGTCTTTGGTACCAACTTTAGTGAAGACTTTATCGAGCAACTATTTAATGCTTAGAAAAGCCGCCGTAGCCTGTCTAAGACAGTTGGCTCAACGGGAGGCTAAGGAGATCTGTGAACACGCTTTGACCTTGTCAGCAGAAGAATGTCCCGGTCTTCTAATAACCGATTCTGGTCTTCCTGGAGTGCTTTTTGGAATGCTAGATTCAGAATCGGACAGCGAGATGATAAAAAATATCCACGATACAATAACTTCGATGTTACAGATGCTAGCATCTGATAATTTGAGCTCTTGGTTGAGTCTTTGCAAGAATGTTCTTACAGTTGCCGTAGAGACGTCAACTGACGAAACTCAGAAAGTTGAGATAGTTGACGACAACGATGATGACAACGAAAACGATGATGATGATGTGACGGAGTATCACGCAGAAGAGAACACCAGTACGCATCCAGCTGTGCAGCCACGTTGGCCAACCAGGGTATTCGCTGCAGAGTGTGTTCGGAAGATTATTTCCACTTGTGAATCAGCGAATCCCATTCACTTTGACCTCATCCAGGCCAAAGAAATGCAAATGATCAAGAGCCGAGGGGACTATTTAATCCTGCATTTATCCGATTTGATTCGAATGTCGTTTATGGCTGCTACAAGTGATTCCGATCAGCTCAGACTAGAAGGATTGCGAACTCTGCAAGAAATCATCGATAAGTTTGCTGGGGTTCCGGAACCAGAGTTTCCGGGGCATTTACTGTTGGAACAATTTCAAGCTCAAGTAAGAAATATTATGAGTGTTTAGTTCATTTTATAATCTTTCTGTTTTTTTTTTCTAGGTTGGCGCTGCTCTTCGACCAGCTTTCTCTTCTGATACTCCATCTCATGTCACCGCAGCAGCTTGTGAGGTTTGCTCTGCATGGATAGGATCGGGCGTGGCTAGAGATTTGAATGATCTACGTCGGGTGCATCAGCTGCTTGTGTCCAGCTTGGACAAGCTGCATTCAAAGACAAACAGTACCCAATTGTATAACGAAAGCATGGCAACTCTAGAAAAACTTAGTATCTTGAAGGCATGGGCGGAAGTCTATATCGTGGCTATGATTGGAAATGGTTCTGCTCCAGCAAGCTTGTTGCAAAAAAAACTCTCCAGTAATGCCAATAATATAATGCTGATGGCAAGCACCGGATGCGAATCAGAAGACGGAGATTTCGGAGAGTTTGAGAGTCGAGGTGAGAGTCTATTGAATTTGGTAAAACCGGAGTTGGGTAATCTCTCGACTCATTGGCTAGCTGCATTGAAAGACCATGCGTTGTTGCTACTTCCATCAGAGTTCCAAAGCCAATTGCCACACGATGGTGGTGCATTCTATACAACGGATACAATCAATTCTTCGAAGCCACACTATCTAACTTCATGGCCACCTATTTTGTATGCGGCTGCCCTCTGGTTGAAAGGAGGTGGATTTGATGAGCAAGAAAATGTAAAAGACGACAAATCCAACTTCGAGAACAATAATGCAATTTCACATGGCTCATTGTCGGCCGATCGTTTTCACATGATTTTTGGCATTTGTATGGAAGCTCTTTGTAGTACACGAACAAGCGAGAAGCCCAAGAATGTCATAAGCTGCTTGCAAAGTCTTTATACAATTTTCGACTCACAGTGGGCACGGAAAATGCTTGTGCAGGATAAATCTCTAACAATTGAGCTTTGCAATGTTCTTCATAGGCAAATTCTAACCAGGGATGATCTTCTTGTGCAATTACTTTGCATGGAAATTCTTAAACAGAGTATCACCGCCGCAAAAGAGGCATTAGATGAGAAGAAAAACTCGAAGTTGGCTGAATGTCATAACGACAATGAAGCTAAAACAGATCTTTCCAAAGAGTTGGATAACTGTGGAGAAGGTGGTGAACAGGGTGACATAGTTCCTGGACAATCACACGTATATGCTGTTCTTGAAGTGTGTCTATGTGTTTTTGTTCGGCAGATTCCATCTATGAACCCAAGCAGCAATAGTAAACTCACTACAGAACAATTAAAAAAAGAAATGGCTTTAAGAAGTGCGATACCAGGAGCTAGTCTGTTGCCCGAAGACAATGGAATGTTGGTAGCCAGTGGACTACAGTGTGCCGAAGTGCTCACAGAATTGTGTTCTCCAAGGGGAGCTCTCTCCATTCTTCCAACCATTCTCTACATGACCACCAGTATTATCAAGGAGATTGCAACGAAGTCCGCAAACGATCCAGCTATTCTTGCCAACACCGGACCGGTGCAGTCCGCCTTGCACTGTTTGAAATCTGTATGTATTGACAAATGGGCAAGTGACGAACGTGCCGCAGGCGAATGGTATAAACTTCTACAGAGCTCATTGGCCAGTATTCTCGATTTGACAAAGACCGGTAGTGAGGAGCGCAAAGTTGATGAAGTCACAATGATGCTAGCTATAGCTGTATTTATACTTCACACTCCAACCAGTGTTGTTGCAGCGCCATCGTTGCAGTATCCCTGTATCAATCACTTCCGCCAGTGTGTCCAGAGCGAAAATCAAATAGTTCGACTTAAGTGTATCCAAACAATACGCTCCATTTTTGCCAAAGCCGATCTTAAAGTTGCTACACCCTACATTCATGCTCTTGCTCCACGTATCATCGAAGGACTTTATTTAGAAACAGCCAAAATCCCACGCAATGAAAATGAACTGTCTATAGTTTTGGAAAGTGTTATGACTGTCGAGACATTAATTGAACTGGCCGAACCACAGAATCGTAAGTATTTTCATTAAGAATTCAGCTCAAAATTAATTTGTTTATCCCTCCCGTTTTTTTTACTTTTTCTCTCTCGCATTACCGACATTTTTTGTCACTTCGAATTAATTAGGGAACTTAATGCAAGGTAATGATGGGTTTTCAATTCGACTCATTAAATGTAGATAATAAAAAATATATTTTCTGTGTTGTTGTTATTGTTATTTTCGTATATATTGGCATTTATTCAATTTGAGCAAAATATTTGTATGTGTTTACTCTGAAAATAACTACACCGTCACTTTTTTATGTTTTTTTCATATTTTCTGTTATAGAGATGTAGTAGAATTAAACTTGTAAGAACTAAAGAATTTGAGCAGCAAGCAAACTGAAACACCAAGCGGAATCCATTGCTGACGGACAGAAGTACTGCATACATATTTTCAACGTCAGTTTAGGTTAATACGTCCACTCAATCTTAGTTATTTGATTTTGTTTGATAAAAATAATGCTAAACTCACTTCCCGGTTTGCTCGAGTTTTGAAATTTTAACTTAACATGACAAACATGACAGGACTATATGACACCATGCTTCGTTATAGTTTCATGTCTGAAGCTCATCAAGATGATCGAGTAGTTAGTTTATATCGAATAGACAAAATAAATCGGAAATTTGCAAAACTCGAAATTGTAAACCACTGTATTTATATAGCTAACGCAATAACAAGAGAAAAGCGAAAAAACCAGATCACATCTCGTCGCCATGTTTTTTCAAAGGATTAATATTTTTCTCAGAAATGAGAATGAAATCTTCTTCGACTTTAAAACAAACCATAGCAACAGGGTATTCATAATTGGATGTCACAAGGAACCCCACATTGATTCTTGGTATTTAAATGTTCATGTTTTATTCTTTATAGTTTTCAATATTTCTAATAAATGGCGAAACGCATTTTGGCGTTGAGGTTACTTGACTTCTAATTTAATTGGTTTCAGTAATTTAAGTTTATAACAAAAAAAAGAACATTACATATATATTTATTGATGGTGCATTTATTTACTTAATTGAAAAAGTTGTTCGAACTTTAAAAACATGATTTTTTTAAATTTATCATACAAATTGCAATAATAAAATAAATGAAAAACATATGTCTATGTATTGCACTGTATATTCTATTTTCGCACATGAAGTCATTTCCACCTCACCTTCCCTTGTTCCTTAAACAGAAAATTTATTTATTAAAATGTAACACTATCTTCAGGCATACAGATGTTGACTCTCTTAGTACCTGTTCTCATCAATTACCTGGCAGAACCAGCAAAACTTCGTACTCTTCCCAAGTCTCAACGTCAATTACACGAGCAATCCCTTCAATGGCTTATGAAAATCGGACCGAAATATCCTCAGGAATTCAAGTCCCTTATGAGTCAGTCTCTTGAGCTGCGTCAAAAGCTTGAAGTTGCAGTCATCAATAATCAACAATCAGCATCAATTACCAATCGAAACAACAATGATGCTCAGAATGGTAACAAACAGGGATCAAATGTCCAAAAACCAACTATCAAGCTTAAAACAGATTTTAGTAATTTTTCCTAAAGAGGAATAATGATCGAATATGCTTGAAAGACCTGTTGCTATTGCACGCAAATTAAAACACGTACTCGAATAGCGCTGGTCAAATCTTTTTTGTGATTAACTTTAATTTTCTTCTTTCTTTTTTGTTCTTTTATTTAAAATAGGAAAATCGTATTTTCAACAAATGATGTTATTAAATCTACACAGAAATCTATGTATACATAACTATAATAATTAATATATAAGCAATTAAAAAAATAAATACACATATAAATTATTAAATAACATACAATCTATATCTCTTTACATTACAAAATTAAAAAGAACATGAATATGTTATTTAAAAATAAAATATTATAATGTATGTTATAGAGCATTTAAATAAAAATGAATTCAACAAATCCAACTAATTTAGTTGCAAATCTTTTGTTTGACTGATTGACTAGGGTTGCCTAAAATGAAAATAATTCCAAACCTGTCTTTTTGCTTCCCTTCGCCGTAGTTGGTTCCCGAATACATTTTTTTTTTGCGAAACTCGTAAGCTTCAAATAAAGGTTACTTGTATGAAATAGAAATATATGTATATTAAATTCCAAGTGGTTTTAATGAAAATGAAATGCACTTCCGACATTTTAACACGAAAATGCAAGAGTATTTGTTGGCATTGATTGCAAGTATTTCTAACTTTAAAAAGATCTCATTGATAAAATTGTTTTTTAAAAACTATTGCAAAACAAGTAACGAATAGCTAATATTCATTTTAATTTTGTCACACGTCTCTGCCATAATCTAATCAAGATGTTTAACTTCAATGTACAATTTCACAAAACAAAAAAGTAGAAAATAAATAATTGAATAACATTTAATTTTGAATATATTAGTCGTTTTTAAATGTACGAAAAGTATAAACAAATTTTTAGCTCCTTACATTAAAAATATAAAAAATGTGGGTCGCACGTATAGCTGCGAGCAAAAAAATAGCAGTTCAACGGAAAATAAGTTTCTTTTTGAACAAAAAATAAAAACAACTTTTCATTTTATGAAATGGTTGTTCGTCAGAGCAAATTAATAACAGTGCTTCTCCATTTTTGCATAATTTGATTAAAAAAGAGATACATTACATTACATTACATATTCCACTATTCCGTAGATAAATCTACGAAGTAGAGACACTGAAAGCACTGGTAACTCAGACCATCGGCTTATACAATACAACAGAGAGAGACAGACAGAAAGAAAGAACAACAGAAAAACACATGTCAACAGCTCACGGTTGGTATTTGAACGGTCCCCCATCCAAGTACCAACCGCGCGCAACGATGCTTGATTTCGCTGATCGATGGAAAGCGATGCTTTCATCAGAGCCAAGGCCGTTGACAAAAAAAAAAAAAAATTGAATTCAATGCAATTTTTGGCTAATGAAGCAAGTATGTATTTAGTAGCATGACCATTAAAGCCTACATGTTTTAGCGTTGTTGTGGTGTATCTAGGATCACATTCAATTGGTGTTCGTCTTACATACTGCCGGGATCCTTTATCACCATAAAGAACAAATTTTATTTTCGTCAGTCCAAAGTTACGTAGCTCCTGCAGTAAGATGTTTTCATGAAAAGCGAATAACACGTTTGATGTAGGAATGCATTAGAAATTGTTTCCGCTTTTTCTTCAGGACCTGACAATCCCTACTATTATTTTGGTCTCCTAAAATACTGAAAGGCTCCAGACAAAGTGATATTCAACAAGAGATGAGGTAATGTACCGTACAATTATTGGTGCTTATTTTGACATTCTCTTTCGTTCGAAAGTGAGTCGAATTCGTTGAAACTTAATTTTGAGACTCGGCGATTAGAATGTTAATCGAACAAATCGAAAGTTCACCCAATCCATAGAAAGTTCATTCATTTGCGAAAGCTAATTCAATTTTGAGATTCGAAAGAATAGAATTAAATGTCATTTTTGTGTCGTTTGAATTTTTCTGTCGAGTAAGCAACAAAACATGTATGTTTTTAATTATTTCATGGAAAATAAATTGCTTTTATTAATTTTTCTGTCGTTTTATGTTTAAAGGTCGCATTCCAACTGCACAAACCGCGAATAAAAGGAAAAGTTAATCAAAATAGTGGAAGAAAATCCGGAGGTAGCAAAGGGTTTTTTTACCAACCGCGTTGATACGGAAAGCATCCACTATCCTTCTCATCTGCACTTCTTCAACACCATCTTCATTTACAAACAACACAAATGCCATATTTTTATTTTTTATTTATTATTTTATGGTTTTATCAAAGAAATTTAAATTTTTAAACAATAAACAAAACAATTACAACTAAACAAAGATTTCACTTTTTGGTTTTGACATTTCACAAACACTTCTCTTTTGTTTTCGATATGTTAGTGTGACCAAGCGTATACGAAAAAAAAATAAAAATTTAGAACGCGTCATGATCAACTTATTTTTTCAAGAATAGTTTCAAAACAGCTGAGTTGACACAAAAAATGTAATGAATATGTAGTTCTTTATGGTTAAACTTAACTTTATAATGAAAAAGTGTGTTATTTATTTTGTTTCTTGATTCTTTATCCAACATCTATAAAATGTTTAGAAACAAAAAAAAAATGTAAAACGGTCATACTAATTCAAATAGAAATATATTAAATGTCAAACGGCTGACAATGAAAATGAATCTTTTTTGAAGTTCATTTTATGCTATCTTTCGCAAATGAATGTTATTCGTTCGAATCTCAAAATTAAGAAAGTTCATTCGAAGGAATAGAATCATTCTAACGAATAGACTATTCATGAGAATGTCAAAATAAGCATGATTACTTCAAACGTTTAACCTAATTGCTATGAGTACCACTGTACAGTAGGAGTAAGAAAAAGTGGCAGTATAATAATTTTTAACAACTTCATCAACAGTAATTATATTGCTCGGCAATGTACATACATACATATAACTTATGTCACTGTCACTCTCTACACTCCGTACTAATATCTATAGGATGTGCTCTATACCTTTTCATTTTAAATATATTGGACCAAGAAATCATTTTTTAATTTGTAGTGCTTTTTAAAAAATGTATGCTTAATCAATCAAAAAATAAACTTAACTTTTTGCAAAAAAAAATGTACCCGTTAACACAAAAATAAATCAACACTCGGGCATCTCTGGGCCCGCATCGGGTAACACTTAAGCGATCGCCCTGGGTTGTATTAGGTGTGATTTTTGATTGAAGAAGTTTTGAATGTATCTAAATATATGTATATAAAATGTAAAATTCGAAAATTAAAAAAAAAAAACATTTTTTTGTACTCTTGACGCATGTATTCATTATTAAAAAAAAAATTATGTTATTACCTAATAAGGTTTCCGAGAAAAAAATTCCCAAAAATCGTGCGTTTTTTTGGCATTCTAGACCGTACTAGTACGTTAATACAAATTATTTCCTTAAATGTACATTTATTATTAAATACTTAAAATTGACATCTCAAATTTTGTTTAGAAACATTTTAAGGAAATTTCTTGTATTAATTCAAAAACAAAACGATTTTTGTTTGCATAAATTCATATTTTTCTAGAAATCAGACCTTGTTTTGATATTTATACACAAGTTTTAAATTCCCAAGTACTCTTACATTATGTAAGAATAAGTACCTGCGATCCAGACGTGCATTTTGTTTTTTTTTTTTTTTTTACTTACTCTAACTTGGCTTGACTGAACTCGGCTTATGCCGTAGGTCGAGGTACAGATGGATAAATACAAATTCAATATCTTGAAAACCAGTGAACGATTGTTTCTGAACTTATTTCCTTTAATATATGTATGTATATTATTAAATAGTTAAAATTTTATTTTTTTTAAGAACATTTCGTATACACAATATTAATTTACTAAAAAAAAAACTACTAGGACTTTTTACATTCCTTTGCATAAATTGATATTTTCTCTAGAAATCAGTCGGCATTATGTTTTTAACCTCAACCTATTTTAGGAGATGTTTTACCAAAATAAACAACGAATTTTATGCATTTTAATTAAAAACATCCATGTTTTTGTAAATATGTACAATGTTTAAATTCCAAAGTACTTGATAAGAGCAAGTACTTGGGATCCTGCCGCGCATTTTATTTTTAATAATTGTACACATTTGCCCTGTTTGTAACATTGTTCACACCTAAATTTTTCATCTTTGACCACCAGCGATAGCACACTCTTTAGACTATTATAATTAAATAGTTCCAACGATGCAAAAACAACTACGTAGGAGTGTAGTAACGTAATTATATTCTTAAAGTTAAAAAAGGGTATTTTAATTTATAAATTTATTTTATTTAGATGCGTATTTTGTATAAAGCTAGCCATAATTCAATTTTTTAAATAAAATAATACATTTTCAATATTATCATTGAAAGAGGTTTTTATAAATAGTTTGTTAGGTATAGGAATTATATTCCTTTTCACCATAAGTAATAATAATAATTTTATTCTTTTACATTAAAATTTCTGCATTGCGTATTCAATTTGAAAATGAATCAATTCTTTGTTTTCTTCAAATATCTGCTTAGCCAAAATATTTTTCTTTTGTTCGAGCAGATTGTTCTCTTTCATAAAGTTTTCAATTATCTTGTCATAGTCACCAACTTCGTCATTAGTGCAGGAGACTTGTTTTTTGGGTTGTTCTGTATTAGATGCAACGAGAAATTTCTTTAATCTTAAAATTTCTGCCCTTTCAGCGCTGATTCTTGTTTGCAACTGATTTTTCCAATTCATTAGCTCTTGATTTTCTAGCTGTAAACGAATCAAGGTCTGATAGTCTGGGTGATCTTTTGGCAGCATAAGCAAACCATTCTCGTGAAGGTACATGCCTTCGTCGGCGGCAGTGGTCTCCTTAACGGGAGGTTGTTCTTCAGGAATTATAGATGGATAGTCGGTTGTGTCTTGTGGGGTATTTTTTGTGTCTGTGTTTGTACCAGATTCTGTTGAGGGAATAGTTAATGTTTTCATTGACTCATCATCGGAAGTTACTTTACTGCAGGAAATTTGATCTCGATTTTGTGCATGTGTTAGAGAAATAGACGTGCTTGTCTCTATTGTTTCCACTACTGGATCTTCTGTGCTCTTTTCCTGACGTTTTTCAAAGACACGCAGTTTTCTTTTGAGTTGTGTTATAATGCGTTGTACCTCCCAAAGTTGTTCTTCTCGTTTCTTAGATACAAATCCGGCATTCATTTCAGAATGAATTTGTGCAAGAAGACTCTCTTGTTTAGACAGCTCGGCTTGAATGTCATTTGGAGTTTCTGGAAGTTTTGGACTTGTTGATGTAATAGGTGGGACATATCTGTAAACGAAAAAATTAATAAAATTAAATTGAATACTTGCTATGATGACTTATTTGCTTTTTTGTTACTTCATAAGAAATTTAGTTAACTTTCCAAAACGACCTGACATAATTGAATATCTTTTAATAGAATGATATCTTATACTAATTTGTATGTTTGTTTTTCATCAGATAAGCAACCATAACAACAAATTGTAGATAAAATCAAACAGCGAGCATCAATGCAAATGATAATCTTAAAAATTCTGATGCTAAGATAAAATTGTTTCTTTGTCCTAAAGAAATTTTAAAACGATGATTTTTGTCTCTTGCATGGAATAAAGGTTTTTGCATAATTATGTATGTTTCAGCAACTTCTTGTGCTATTAATAGTCTATAGACTTTTTAAAGAAGCAAAATAAAAGTATTATTGCATAGTACATGTTTTCGAAATTTAGAACTTGTCCTGCCAAACTAACGGGTTTCGTTAACGAACCAACCACCTTAAAAAAAATCTGTTTTTTCTTGGATTATTTTAAATTTCGAGTCGACAAATTTATTCTTATTAGCAGTATTCAGTGTGGGATAAAGGAACACGATTTACGTACAAAATGTTCACTTATTTTTTGGAGGCGAACTGTGAGGAATAAGAAGTTACACATTTGTTTGTTTTAGCGCAAAAGAAAGTAAAGAAATATAAATTAAGTTCTTCTTTATCAGGAACTAAACAATTATTAAAATATAAATAAAAGTGTATTGCAACCTAAAACACCTGGTAGCTTTTATATTGATTACAAATCTTGAACAACTTTATTAAATCACAACTTCTTTATTTTATAATATGCTCATATTGACTCTACATTGTAATTTATGTTAAATTGTATGCAATAATTTATTTTAGTGCCAGTAAAAATGTTCTGCAACAATTGTAACCGAATTTATGTTTTTATTAATTTTTTCTTGTTACTAAACAAAATAAAAACAAACAAAATAATATTTTGTTCGACCGCAGAAGAAAGTGTCAAAGCGACGCGCGCACGATACTACTCTACTATGCGACAACGATAGGGTTTGAGCTAAAGTTTGAGATAAAACACATACTGAAGGAAAGACAAGAGGCAACCGATTAGTTAAGAGGAAGACAAAGCTTTTATTCTTTAAGGAGTAAAAATATTTGCAAGACTCCTTTCTAGGGTTCGGATTGCTCAAAGAGAGATTTGTATGAAACTTTCACGTAAGGATTGAGGTCTTAAAACTTGAGTATGAAAATGTTCGAAAGTTTTGACTCGAACTTATTAGTCGATTACCTGTTAGCTTTAATGATCCTGGAATTAGGGGTAATTTGCAGAAATTTCCAAAAATCTCTTGTTACCTCTGAAATTAATTGGCGACAGGAGAAAATTCTTTATTGAAACAGCCTTTGATAGTGCAAGTCAGTTTTTGGAATTACTTCATTAAATTTTACTTGATAAAATAAAATACCTAAGTTTAAATATACATTTTTTTTTGGTGATTTAAAATCGACCAAACCAGCGATTGTATAGAGCATATACACATCTATAAAAAAAAAATATATAACAATTTTTATACACGGTAAGAGTACAGTGAAGAATTTGTGTGGCCAATTTATTTAGTGATTTTTTTGTATTTCTTTATTAGATTTGGCAGTCGATATATTTAAATATATCCGGCTGCCCGAAATTTAAAGCAATCACTTTTTAAAAGCTATCCCAATTTAAGTTATCCAGGATAACTAAGGATTAATTAAAACAAAAACAAAAAAAGGAAGAAAAAAAAAAGTGCCACTAGGAAATCCGAAAGTAGCAGGCAGTAGCGGCAGCGTATGTAAAGCGGCTACGGTAACTTAAGGAAACCGAATAAGGCTTCCGTTTGAAACGGCACCATCAATAGCGACCATAGAGCTGTGGTCTAATGCGCCGAGCAAGAATTTAAAAGTGCCTGGGTTCAAATCTCACCAGCCAAATCTAAAATTTTTTTTTGTTCTAAATTCTTTTATTTTTTTTTATAATTTGATTTAAAGATTATTTGCGATTTGAAAGCAATTCCACCTAAAGTAAAAGTAATTATTAAAAGTACCATAACGCGAACCGTAAATTTAAAATTTTGATTCGCGAAAGTGATAATGTATATATAATATATATATGTATGTTCAAATAACGATTCTGGAAAGGCACATCAAAGGTGCATTAAAAATTATAATACTCGTCGTTTGTCCAGCAGCAGTGGCCACTTCTGGAGGATTAAGAAGGGTGAGTTTCCTTAATAAAAAAAAAAGAAAATAACATATATCCAATTGCTCATTAAAATCAATTGCATATATATACATACATATTTATATATCTATATTTCGAAACCTTCGCGAGTTGAATAAAGGGGGTTTTTGCTATTGCGGGGAATAAAGTAAAGATTAATTTAATAGTTAACGAAAAGCCAAAAGAGGATTGAAATCCCAATTTTGTCAATAAATCGAAGACGTTATAGTGAGTTATAATAACGATTTTTATTATGGTGTTTAGCAACGCGAGTAAAATTTCATTTTTTTTGATAAAATAAAGTAAATTTTCATTTTTTGCATAGAGTAAATTAACTTTTTCTGAATTTGAATTGATAATCAAAAACAATGTTTAGTATGTTTAAGATAAAGTGAAAATATATTAACAAAAAAATAAGAAAGAAATGGTTTTTAAATTATTTAGAAAAGAAAATACATATTTTATAATGAGCGAATAATTTTAACATGGAAAAGGGATGAGAAGGATGAGGAGAAAGGGATGATAAGCTGAGGAGGAGAAGAAGCCTAGCTAAGGGGTTGCTTTGGCGAGAAAAGTAACCAAGGTAGGGAGGGCAAAGGCAAAATACTCGCACATCTATACCAGCTAAGATGTTTTGACTGGCAATAATTTTTTTGTAGGAGCGACAGGTCCAAGAACCACCCCCACGACTGAGCTAAGGGTTCCAAATGCCAGTATGGACCAAAAAGGCAAAGCTCGTTACAAAATGGCGCCCAACGTGGAGCCCACTATCAAATGATAGTGAGGCTTAATTTTCGAGTCGAATCATTTCATTCATTTCAATTCATTTTCTTTTTTTTGATTTTATATATTTAAATTTTTTAATAATTTTACATATTTTTTTTTAGTTTTTTTTTGATTTGCATTGATCGATACTGGTTGTACTTTTCTTGTAAGTCCCGGTTACTGAATGTAAAGCATTCGGTACCGCGTTGCGACAAGGAAAGTACAACCAACGAGCAGCAAATAAAAGCAGTGTGGGCTAAGGTATTCGAGTCTTTGGATATCTGTATAACAGGTACCCAAATGGCAGGATACTTTAGCACACACTTACATAGAAGCAATGTTTTTTTTAAAAAGAGACCATTTGATGCGAGAGGCGTCTTCGAAGGTCCTTTGAACAGATTCTTTGTTTTTTTTTTTCTAAAATTGTCAGAGCCTTCACAGATGACGGAGTCGTTTGTTGAAGTCCTGAAAAATTAGAAAAAGTTTTAATTTTTTAAATTTTCAGGAATAAATAAAGTAGATTCAATAGTTTAAAGTAACTTACACATTTAGAATATTTCACCTTTTTTTTTTTTTTTTTGCTCATTTAACTTTTCGGCTCGCAGAACTACGGCTTCTTCTCCAGCGTCAGTTGTCATCCTTTTCAAATTTGAATTCTCATTCCTTTTTTTTATTTTATGAATTTGAATACAAAAACTTGTAGAGTATATTTTTCGAAAAATTTCGAGTTGAAATTTTCTACAAAAACTTTTTTATATTTTTTTTAATAAATATTATTTAAATAATACATTTTTTTCACCTTTTGAATATTTTGAATTTTATAATTTGGCTGTTGGTGATTTGGGATCAGCGACTTTTCAGATTCGATCCCGTGGATTTTGATCAGCGTTTTTTTTTTTTTATAGATATTTATTTTCTTTGAATTCCGTACAAAGATAGGATTTTATATTTTTTTATTGCGATTGGCAATTGTGGTAGTGGATAGAGGATTTTTTTTTGTTTCCAATTTTTTTTTCGGCTGTAGCTGATTGGTTGGAGGTTTCTGCGAACTGCATTAATATTCCTTAGATCATTGATTTTTTTAGGTGAAAGATTGGTTTTTCGAGTTTGGACTTCGGATTTTTGCAGGACTTGGGCTCTGACTTGAAGTTTGAGCGAGGAAGTTTTGTGCAGGTTTCTTTTTGAGTAGGCATGAGCAGAAGGCGTCGAGTATCACTTCACGACGACTTTAGTGTTTATCAAACGCATTCAGAGGCTAGATTCGAAGAGTTTTGTAGCCGATTTCGAAACACAATTGATCGGTATAATTTAGAGTCCTCTTTTAGTTTTTCGGAGTGTTTAAACTCAATAATTTCAAACTCGACTGTCGATATGTCGAACCAAAATAATTCGTCCGGTAATCAAGATGAGGTGCATGATGCATCGCAAAATGAGCCGGTGGGTAACATTGCAAGCCCTTTTATTATACAAAGAGCCGATCCAACGGAAGAGTTGGCGTCTAGAATAGAGAGAAGCATGGTTGATAACCAAGTTAGGCTATTCCAGCAGATGGATGTGTTCATGGTGAATGTTATTAAGAAGTTAGAAAATCTGAATATTGCAGCACCGACACCAAACACTCCTGTTAGAGTTACAGGTCAAGAGGCGAGAACTTCTGAAGCTTTTCAACCGCTCCCAAGACCTAGAAGTTCTGTCACTCCATCTACGTTCAGCGTTTCTGAGTCTTGCAGACTTGATAGATGGAACATCAAGTACGACGGGACGGAGAACGTCACAGATTTCCTTTTCAAGGTAGATAGGATGCAATCATCGTCATCTTACACCGACGAGCAAATAACCGCTAACTTCCACATTTTGCTAAGTGGAAGAGCAAATAAATGGTTTTGGGGTTTTTTGCGTAGAAACCAATTCGCAAAATTAGCGGAAGTTAAGATGGCGATGAAAAAGGAATTTGGGCGGTTGGAAAGCGACGTCGATATCTATATGAGGTTGCTAACTCGAAAGCAGGGTGTCAAGGAATCTTTCGACGACTTTTATAATTCAGTCGTTGGTCTTAACGACCGATTGAAAGAGCCCTTTGATGATCGGAAACTTGTCGATGTCATCCGGAACAACGCTAAAGATAAACTAGGAGAAATTTTGTTGGCAGCTGATGTTAAAAACCTAGAGCAGCTGCGGAATAAGGCCAGAGAAGCTGAGAGGTTCTTGGCGAAACGAACTTCTTTGCCTAGAACTGTTCACGAGATCGTGGTGGACGATGACCAGTTCGATCTAGACCAGGAAGGTGAGGAAATCGCGGCCATATCTTCGGGGAGAAAACCCATTTCAACTGCGAATTATGTTTGCTGGAATTGCGACCAAAAAGGGCACGCATATCATTTTTGTCCTTCGCATACGAGGAATTTATTCTGTTTTCTCTGTGGTGCGAAAGGTGTTACTACAATCGAATGTGGTAAGCATGCGGGAAACTTACCAAGGGACGAAAGGAAGAGTGGGGAAATTCGTTCCTTAAGGAACAAGCCCGACCCACTGAAGTAGAAGATACGAAAGTAATTCCTAGCAAAACAGCTGAAGTCGTTCCAAATAAGATCCTGGAACGAGAAGAGCCTCTCAGCTCTCAAATCTCTCAGTCTCATCCTATTAAAACCTATAATCTTAAATCCCTTCACGAGCGAAAGCTTAACTACTACAAAGTTCGTTCTCGAATTTTCGGGACCAGTAGCAGATTAGCTAGTGCTCGAGTTCAAAAATGCCGGCGTCGGTTTCGTGAGCGGGAAAAATTTCGCAAACAGATTGTAGAAACAATCATATCTTCAAATACAGATGGTAGGATGTATGCCAATGTCAAATTAAACGAAGAGTCAGTTTTTGGCTTACTCGATAGCGGGGCATCTATCTCTGTACTAGGTAGTGATTGTTGGGAGTTAGTAAAAAGAATAGGAGTGGACGTGAAACCGTACAAAAATCTTGTTCGTACTGCAGATGGCAATGCACACGATATCGTAGGTTACTGCGAAATTCAAACCGAGTACAACGGTATCACCAAACCTCTTTCTTTTTACTTAATTCCCAACCTCACCCAGAAACTGTATTTGGGGATGAATTTTTGGCGCGAATTTCACTTGATGCCTCAAATAAGCGAAATACAGGCCGACGTCGGTAAAGGTGAAGAAGAGGTTAATTTTAAGGATGAGGCTGAGTTGATAAAACTTACGCCAGAACAGAATTTCCAACTAGAAAATGTAAAAAAGCTATTTCCTAACTTTGTCGTACTAGGTCTGGGAAAGACAACGCTCGGTTGTCATACCATCGATACGGGAAACGCCGTACCGATCAAATCACGGCATTATCCATTGTCTCCGGTTCGTCAGGAAGAGGTTTATAAGGAATTGGACCGTATGCTAGAACTTGGGGTTATCGAGGTTAGTAATTCTCCTTGGAGTTGCCCTGTAGTTTTGGTGAGGAAACCCGGTAAGGTCCGCCTCTGTTTAGACTTCCGAAAAGTCAATGCAGTCACGGTTAAGGATGCGTATCCTTTGCCTCATATTGAAGGATTGCTCAGTCGTATAAAAGATACACATTTTATCACCGGAATCGATTTAAAGGACGCGTACTGGCAAATACCACTCGAAGAAAAATCCCGAGAAAAGACAGCATTTGCAGTTCCTGGTAGACCGCTTTACCAGTTCAAGGTCATGCCATTTGGTTTGAGCAATGCTGGTCAAACGATGAGTCGAGTTATCGATCAGGTGGTGCCAAGTTCGCTCCGTGAAAATGTGTTTATCTATTTAGACGACTTGCTAATTTGTACGGCTGATTTCGAGTCACATATACGTATCCTTAACGAAGTGGCTGCTTGTCTACGCAGGGCGAATCTGACTATTAACCTCGATAAAAGCAAGTTCTGCATGCGAGAGATTAAGTATCTCGGATACATTGTTGGCCAAGGTACTTTGAAAACTAACCCTGACAAAATCGAAGCAATGGTTAATTTCCCAGTCCCCACGACTATAAGGCAAGTTAGAAGATTTTTAGGTTTGACCGGATGGTATCGACGGTTTATCAAGAATTATTCTGATTTGGCTGCACCGCTAACTGATTGTTTGAAGAAGACAAAGAAATTTGAATTAACACCTGAGGCATTGGAGGGGTTTATCAAGTTGAAGACTGCACTTTCATCGGCACCTGTGTTGTCACAACCTGACTTCACAAAGGCGTTTACTATCCAGTGTGATGCGTCTTCAGAAGGAGTAGGTGGTGTTCTCTTTCAATTGGATGAGAACGACAATGAGAAACCTATAGCGTACATGTCTAAGAAGCTTAACAAATCTCAGAAAAACTACACGGTTACTGAGCAGGAATGTCTTGCAGCAGTCCTGAGTATACGAAAATTTAGGCCCTACGTTGACGGACTACCGTTCAAAGTAATAACTGATCATTCAAGCCTTAAATGGCTTATGTCAATGAAGGAGCTGAGTGGTAGACTTGCTCGGTGGAGTTTGGAGCTCCAAGGTTTTGATTTTTCAATTGAGCACCGAAAGGAGTCCCTCAACGTAGTGCCTGATACTCTATCTCGTATGGACATGGAAGAGGTTTCTGCGAATGTAAACGTGAAAGAAAATGAGATTTGTGAGGTTTCTTCGATCATGTCATGTGGTGAAATCGATCTTGACTCAGTTGAGTTTGATTCGACGCAATATTCCCAATTGAGAGAGAGCATCAATTCTAATCAGTCTGCACTTCCTGACCTAGTTGTATCGGGAAAATATATATACAAAAGAGTTAGGTTCAGGATTGGTGATGTGAACGAGGATTCGTTGTGGCGGCTTTGGTTGCCAGACGCACTCACTCACAAATGCATTGAATTGTCCCATAATACGAAGCTGAGTTGTCATAGTGGCTTCGCTAAAACATATGCCCGAATAAGAGACAAATATTACTGGCCGAAAATGGTTATGGACATCAAGGCATTCGTGAGTGAATGTGAAACCTGTAAAATGGTAAAGGCCCCTAATGCGATTCTTCGTCCACCTATCACCAAGCAGATTGTGACTGAAAGGCCTATTCAACGACTGTACGTCGACTTCTTGGGACCATATCCACGTACGAAGCGAGGAAATGTGTACGTTTTCATCGTGGTAGACCACTTCACAAAATTCGTTTTTCTCAAAGCTATGCCCAAAGCAACTTCTTCAAAAATCATAAGTTTCTTAGAAACTGAAATATTTCATACTTTCGGCACCCCTGAATTAATTCACTCCGACAATGGACGTCAGTTCGTGTCCAAGGAGTTCAAAAACTTTTTGGCGGACTACGGCATTCAGCAGGTGCGAACGGCGGTGTATTCTCCGCAGGCTAACGTTTCTGAGCGCGTCAATCGTAGCGTCTTGAGCAAACTCCGAGTGTTGATATCAAACGAGCAGAATGATTGGGATGTGCACCTATCCAGCATCGCATGTTCTTTACGATCCGACATGCACGATTCATTAGGTTGCCAACCGTATTATGCTCTTTTTGGGCAAAACATGATATCACACGGCTCTACGTACCGAGTTTTACGAGATTTAAACGCTATACACGACCCGGAAATGTTAGTCCTGCCTCGCGCCGTAAAAACTGCACTTGCCAGACAGAAGTTGTCGGATAATTCTTTCAGGGCACACGTTAAGATAAAAAACCTCTATAATTCACGTTCAAAACAAGTGACTTACCGAGAAGGGCAAGAGGTGTTCCATCGAAACTTCGCTCAGAGCAATTTTGTTAAAGGTGTGAACGCCAAACTGCTTCCAAAATTTCTCAAATCACGCATACGCAAAGTCATCGGTAACTGCATGTATGAACTTGAAGACCGAGCAGGAAAACCTTTAGGCATATTTCATGCAAAGGATATCCGGCAATGAAATTTCTGAAAAGAAAACAAAACGAACCACAAAGCATCGATTCAAGATGAAAAATATTTTTTTTAACTTATCTGATAATAGGAAAGCCCGGCTAGATATATGGGTTCGCGACCCACGTTGACAGATGTTGATGAGAAATAATGTTTTTATTGTTAAATGTTTAATGTTAATTTAACCGAGAAACATTTTTTTTTGGTTTAATGTTTATACGCCGTAAATACAATTTTTCGTTAAACCAAAACACGAACTTAATTTTAAACGATTAATTTGTCCCGACGGCAAAAATAATTTAATTTCCGTTTTCCCGACGGCAAAACAAATTTTTTTTTGACAAAAAATTTTTTTACACGGTAAATACGCACAGTACTGTTGACGGGCAAAATAGTTTAATTTTCGTTTGTTTTTTATGTTTTTTTTTGCTTGCACTATACAGTTCTGGTATTTACTTTTTTTTTAACTTGCGAACACAAAACGGAACTATGAAATTAAAGCACGGTGCTACCGACTATTTCACACTACACACAATTTAGGGGAAAATGCAATATCACCGTCTCTTTCGAGTCGACGGTAACAAATTCGTATGTTTTTTTTATATTTTGTGTAAATGTTCACTTATTTATTATTTTTATTATTTCTTTTGTATTCTGGTTGCATTATTATGGCAACAGAATTGTATTCCATTCTTTTAATTTCACTAGACACTGATGCGGAATACCTAGGTTAATTGCACACACTGCAACCACCCTTTATTTACACTTTTTTTTGCACACAAACAACCACTGCACTTTTTTTTTGTCCCGACCGAATTATAATTGCGTGGGTTCATTTGCATATTCCAGATAGCGAGTTATCTGGAAAAAGCAAAGCCCTGTAACCGAATTTATGTTTTTATTAATTTTTTCTTGTTACTAAACAAAATAAAAACAAACAAAATAATATTTTGTTCGACCGCAGAAGAAAGTGTCAAAGCGACGCGCGCACGATACTACTCTACTATGCGACAACGATAGGGTTTGAGCTAAAGTTTGAGATAAAACACATACTGAAGGAAAGACAAGAGGCAACCGATTAGTTAAGAGGAAGACAAAGCTTTTATTCTTTAAGGAGTAAAAATATTTGCAAGACTCCTTTCTAGGGTTCGGATTGCTCAAAGAGAGATTTGTATGAAACTTTCACGTAAGGATTGAGGTCTTAAAACTTGAGTATGAAAATGTTCGAAAGTTTTGACTCGAACTTATTAGTCGATTACCTGTTAGCTTTAATGATCCTGGAATTAGGGGTAATTTGCAGAAATTTCCAAAAATCTCTTGTTACCTCTGAAATTAATTGGCGACAGGAGAAAATTCTTTATTGAAACAGCCTTTGATAGTGCAAGTCAGTTTTTGGAATTACTTCATTAAATTTTACTTGATAAAATAAAATACCTAAGTTTAAATATACATTTTTTTTTGGTGATTTAAAATCGACCAAACCAGCGATTGTATAGAGCATATACACATCTATAAAAAAAAAATATATAACAATTTTTATACACGGTAAGAGTACAGTGAAGAATTTGTGTGGCCAATTTATTTAGTGATTTTTTTGTATTTCTTTATTAGATTTGGCAGTCGATATATTTAAATATATCCGGCTGCCCGAAATTTAAAGCAATCACTTTTTAAAAGCTATCCCAATTTAAGTTATCCAGGATAACTAAGGATTAATTAAAACAAAAACAAAAAAAGGAAGAAAAAAAAAAGTGCCACTAGGAAATCCGAAAGTAGCAGGCAGTAGCGGCAGCGTATGTAAAGCGGCTACGGTAACTTAAGGAAACCGAATAAGGCTTCCGTTTGAAACGGCACCATCAATAGCGACCATAGAGCTGTGGTCTAATGCGCCGAGCAAGAATTTAAAAGTGCCTGGGTTCAAATCTCACCAGCCAAATCTAAAATTTTTTTTTGTTCTAAATTCTTTTATTTTTTTTTATAATTTGATTTAAAGATTATTTGCGATTTGAAAGCAATTCCACCTAAAGTAAAAGTAATTATTAAAAGTACCATAACGCGAACCGTAAATTTAAAATTTTGATTCGCGAAAGTGATAATGTATATATAATATATATATGTATGTTCAAATAACGATTCTGGAAAGGCACATCAAAGGTGCATTAAAAATTATAATACTCGTCGTTTGTCCAGCAGCAGTGGCCACTTCTGGAGGATTAAGAAGGGTGAGTTTCCTTAATAAAAAAAAAAGAAAATAACATATATCCAATTGCTCATTAAAATCAATTGCATATATATACATACATATTTATATATCTATATTTCGAAACCTTCGCGAGTTGAATAAAGGGGGTTTTTGCTATTGCGGGGAATAAAGTAAAGATTAATTTAATAGTTAACGAAAAGCCAAAAGAGGATTGAAATCCCAATTTTGTCAATAAATCGAAGACGTTATAGTGAGTTATAATAACGATTTTTATTATGGTGTTTAGCAACGCGAGTAAAATTTCATTTTTTTTGATAAAATAAAGTAAATTTTCATTTTTTGCATAGAGTAAATTAACTTTTTCTGAATTTGAATTGATAATCAAAAACAATGTTTAGTATGTTTAAGATAAAGTGAAAATATATTAACAAAAAAATAAGAAAGAAATGGTTTTTAAATTATTTAGAAAAGAAAATACATATTTTATAATGAGCGAATAATTTTAACATGGAAAAGGGATGAGAAGGATGAGGAGAAAGGGATGATAAGCTGAGGAGGAGAAGAAGCCTAGCTAAGGGGTTGCTTTGGCGAGAAAAGTAACCAAGGTAGGGAGGGCAAAGGCAAAATACTCGCACATCTATACCAGCTAAGATGTTTTGACTGGCAATAATTTTTTTGTAGGAGCGACAGGTCCAAGAACCACCCCCACGACTGAGCTAAGGGTTCCAAATGCCAGTATGGACCAAAAAGGCAAAGCTCGTTACACAATACATACATACATATTTTAAATTTTGCTAAGTTTAATATTTTTACAAAATATAAATTATTGAATATAATATTAAGTCTTATATAATTTAAAATATTTCTTTTAATTTCAAAAATGGTTCCTCCATTTTTTAGGATATCAGGTAGACTTTACCTTTAAAACCCCACATACTGTATTGTTAGGTGTCCTCTTGTTGTTCGTACTCGTTGAATTTTTAAGTTTTGATTGTTTCTTAAGTTGTACCCCGAGATCTCATTGTTGGATACATTTTCTCAAAGGTAACTCGGTCATGTTCCATTTTTGATTTTATATGTAAGCAGCATAGCACACATAAACAATCTTTGATTTATATTGGGGGCTATCGTGAACAAAATTTCCCTCGGAATTTTCCCCATCTTCGAAAATTGGAAAGGTCAATACTTCTGCACTGTTCATTGTTAGCTGGCAACTGGCCTTTTTAAATGAGAGCCAAAGTCGCTATGAAACTTAATTCCCAATATCAATAAATTCCAAGGGAAACTTTCGACATTATTCTAGATGACAATTTTGAAAGTTGGGAACATTTCCCAGGGTAATTTTATTCACGATAGGCCCCATTGAGTCACTGTAACAACTCAGCAATGAATGATATTGGTGTATCTGTCAAATTTTAAAATAATTCGCATTGATATATTTTGGAGCACTTGTATTCTGTTTTTTTTTATATATTTATTGCATAAGAATAAGATACTGCCACTGTATTCGAAATGTGGTTTGAGGAGCACTATTGTGAACTTTAACAGCACAATTTAGGGAGATGTTTAGCCTAATTTCTCGAAACACACCAATTTTTTTCGAATGTTTTTTCAATATGTATATAATCTCTATGATCTTTTAATGTTAATTTTGTGTATATTATTCCGCCAAAGCATTTAACTTTATTTACTATTTCTAACTGTACATTATACACTAAAATTAGAGTTTAGTTTTGGGATAAGCTATTGTTAAAAACTATAACCTTCGTTTTTTTTACATTATACGCGCACTCAAATAGTTATGAATACCCTTATAATGTTAAACATAGTACGAGCAATTAGGAGAGTGGGATAGGATTTGGAAGGAGATACCGATGAACATTGGTTTTGGATGCCTGTACATACATTGAAATGAGTGGTGAATATTGAGCCGGGAAAAGCATTCGTGTAGCGTGGCTAAAAAAGAATCTCTGTACTTGACAGTACGTCTGAAATTGGGCTCAAGGGTAAACTGATGAGCATTGGGGAGGGTTACGCTTTAGCGACAGTAAACAGCATTGAGTTTTCGAAGCATTAAATTCTACACAGTTTTTGATTCCCCATTGGACAATGCTGTCAAGATCAGAATTTAATGAGCTTATGTGAATCTAAAAACAAATATGAAAAGCTGAGGGTACAGTCGTCAGCGAAACAATTAGGTGGATTAAAAGTTTCAGACAAAAGATCATTTATGAACCAAAGGAAGAATTTCGGAGACAAAATGGATGTAGTCCAAAAAGCCAAAACACGTCGAATACATTGGCTCGGCCATATTGAGACAAGAATCCTCCAGCTAAGAGAGTTTTCGAATCCCAGCCTCAGGTTCTCTTGGCCTAGATGTCTGGAAGCAGCAACAAATTTTGCAGATCGAATAGAAAACGAAGAGAAAACAACGCCAGTTTTTTGTGGATTGTTTTTTTTTGTCCACTGAACTATACTAGTTAATATTATTTGTTCAATTCTCCTCAATAATTTAAAAAAAATTGAAATTATTGCTGGTTGAATTTAACGTCATAGGCTTACGTCTTTTTGTACTGCAACGCATGCAGACCTAATACCCAAGAGACAATTGACAAAGGCAATCGATGTGATAAAAATATGTGTATCTCAATGATCATTTTAAACTTAATAGTTTTTGCTATTGTAAACCGTTGTTTTGGTTTGAACAAATTTCTATTTTATGAAAGGCATATGATCTGCTCTTTAGAAAGTTTCAGTTCGAATCTTAATTTTAAATATATGAATGATTACATTACACTACATACTTACTTTTTCAGTTCAACTCCAGCAAACAAATTTGGACAATGACATAACAAAGTAACCAATAAGCGATGTGACATTTGCAAGGGTGGACTGAGCAGCATAGCTAGACTTTGTGCATTCATTTTGTTCTGCTTTTCATTTTGTATAACTGAATCAAAATGCAACAGAATCCATGATAACAAAGTCTTATTGCAATTAGGAAGCTGACACAAAAGAGTTTTGAGCTCTTTCTCTTGCTGAGTTACTTGCGGGTGAGAGGAAACTTCTTCAAAGCGTGCTATTAAGTCCGTAGTCAATATAGGTTCGGGCAATTCCCTTTAATTACAAAAAAAAACTAAAATAAGAAATTTCCTTCCAAGAAAATTCTATTACTTACTTCAAAAAAAGTTTTAACAAACCACAAGCTGTAGAAACATCCATATCATCTGTTCCTTGAGATTCTCGGTTATTGTAGAGTCGTTTGAAATGTTGAAGTCTTGTTTTGACCGGTTCGACCTTATAGATTTGGTCACTTCGCAAACCATGCTCCTGTAGATAGTCGATGCAGTCGCGAACCACAAGTGGTAAATCAATTCCATCGTGACATCGACTTCGTTCAGTTGCCAAACTAACTGATACACTAAAAACTGGCTGGACATCTCCTAGTTCAAGTACTTCTTCACTTACTGCAGCCTTTGACTTTTTGTCTTTCTTATCCTTGTCTTTAGATTTCTCTTTCTTATCTTTTTCCTTTTTGTCTTTGTCGCGTTTCTTGTCCTTGGGCTCCTTAGAATCCTTCTCCTTTTCATCCCTGTCTTTTACATCTTTTTCGACCTTTTCTTTGTCTCGCGATTTTTCACGTTTTTCCTTGCTCTTCGAGGAAGAGAACTTAAAAGCCTTTGATTTCTTGGACGATTTTGATGGACTCCTCGAAAATGAACAGATAAGCAATTCGTGGTACGAAATAAAATTTAAATAACACTTACTTGGCATCTAATTCATCTTCAGGAGAACTTTCACCTTCGAGTGCAGCATAGCCGCGATCCTTTTTATCTTTTTTGTCCTTACGACGTCCAATTAGAAGATCCTTTTTACTTATTTTATCATGGTCACCTTCGCTGACTAAGGAAAATGTAGGTTGATTAATTTGTTTGATTGATATCTGTGGCAGTGAAATACTTTCTGTACTTACAATCACTCTCCTCTTTCTTTTTCCCACCGACTGTTTCAGATGCATATAAGCCAGGAAAATCCTTTTCAACGTCCGGACTATCGAATTCCATATCCTTTTCCAAAATTTTATCTAATTATTCACAAATGCATCCATTTACGAAATGTTTTTCTTGTGCGAAATGGACAGCTGTTTTTTCTAGCTGGCCTGTCAATTTTGACATACCGACAAACAACAGAAAACAAAGCAAAAATACATTTCGTTCAGAAACCAGTGCTCCCACTTAAATCTAATACGTTACTTACGCTGTTGACAAAATGTGTATCGTCGGTCGTCCGGCTGCGTATTGCCAAACTGTATATCAGCACAGATCTCCTTAGTCTGTGCTCAGCCATTTTCTGCTCACCGGATTTGAAAGGATTGTAGAGCAAACTGTATGACTGCTTTTAAACGAAGCAATATTACCTTGCGATTTTTAAGCCTGTAGGAAAGAGACGAGTGTGGTGGCGGGGGTACACAAAATTGCTGGGGTTGGAAAAATTGCAGAGTTATCGTTCTTTCTTCTTTGTGGTTTTCTTTACTTGTCAGGTATGTTTCATTTCTATTTGGCGTTCGCTCAGTGAACTTCGATCTACTCACTAGAGTAAAGAGTGCGGAGAGATGACTCCTTTTCAATAGAAGAAAAGTTAACTTTCATTAAAAATCGCAGGGTTTAAAAGCATTCATGCAATCGAAAGGAAGTCAAAAGAGAATCAAAGATTAAAAATCGCTTTCGTGTAAAAGCAGTGTATGCTACCACAGAGCGCTCTCTGGTCACATGCAGTTTGCTTGTAAAATATTAAAAAAGCTGAAGCAAACTATATACTATTTCAGATCGAGCAAAGTACCTGTGATTACAGAGCCATCGTTCACGTTGGTGTGGTTATTGTGTGTGGTGTGTGGTGCCGTGACATAAGGCCAAGTGACAAAAGGCCAAATTTGTTTGTGACTTAAGGCCAAACATAAAATGTTTCGCCTTGAGCAACAGTACCTTGGGTGGCCCGCTTCGCGGGTTTTCAGGATTTTAACTCCCTTTTCGGGGCTCACACCCGCTCACGCAACTCCGTTGCTCCGCTTAGGGTATGTTCAGTCGCCAGGCAGGCGCCTGTAGCAACAGTTTTGTATTTTACATTAATTGGAGTAAACAACTAACAGTTATGAACTGCTGCTCAGGAATTTGTCCCGCAAAATAATGCTTGTATCATTCTTTTTCCTGGCAAAATTTAGAAGAGCAATTCACAATAGTATGAATTTTGCGCGCGAATCTATGTTTTATTCAACACGTTAAATACTAACGCAACAATCTTAAATTATATGATACTATTTACATAATAAAAAACTAAAAATACTTAAATCTATACTTTAAATTTAATTGTTAAAGATGAAGAACATATTCTTAAAACTGTGTGATTTTACGTTGTCATTAATTGAATGAATAAGAAAATAGTTTTTATTGAAGAGATTTATTAAGAGATTAAGAGGACTATTGGCGCCGTAGTTAGATCTACTGAAAATATTACAAAGAGGCAATTGCCTTCTTAAGCTAGAACGACTAACACTAAAATTCAATCTACAAAGAACCGATGGAGCTGTAACTGTTCCATTAACAATCCCCATAATAAAACAGAACTGTAAGTACTCACGATGACTTAGAAGGGATGGAAGATTTATTAGTTGAAGTCTATGTGTATAAGGTGGCAAATCAATAGTACTAGACCAAGGAAGAAAACGTAAACAAAATCTCATAAATCTTCTTTGAATACACTCTATTCTGTTGACATGAACCGCGTAATATGGGGCCCATACAATGCAACCATATTCCAGAATAGACCTAACAAATGAAACATACAGAATTTTAAGAACATAAGGATCACGCGAACTGCGTACTGCTCGGAAAAATATCCGAGACAAAATTTGTCCCAGGAAAAAAAATGTATGGGAGACAAAATTTTTTCCGATCTGCGTACTAGGCTATACGCTAAAAAAACACATTAAATTAGATTTCATCTCTCCAACTTCAAACTCTTGCGCGAGATTTGGAAAAGTTTTGTAGAGATTAAAATTTTAGAGATAAAATTTGTCTTGTCTTGATCTGCATACTAGGCTTAAGCAATCAAATAAAAATTGAATGTGCGTGCCTAGCCTATGACTGCTTTCCAATGCAAGCAATCTCTCGACCAAGAGATTAAGGTTCGTATTCACCGAGCGCTCCTAAACGGCTCTTAACTTTACGAGGCTCTTAACTTGAAATTTCTGTGCGGTATTCACCAACCACTCGCAAGTGTTTTTCGAAGTTCGAAAATGAGAGCCACTCTCTCTTGTTCAGGCATACCCAAACTGTGAAATGTTGTGTAATGTTGGTCTTGACAACAAATGGATACTCTTCTACTTGGCATTGCTCACATGGATTCGAGTCAAATGCGTGCGTGGCACACGCACAAGCGAACAAATTTTCGAAGAGAGCGCTCGTAAGTTAGGAGTGGTCGGGACCACTCCTAACTTTTAAGAGCGCTCGTAGATCTTCACTAATATTGCTTGGTGAATACGTTTATGAGCTTCTTAAGTTATGAGCGCTCGGTGAATACCGGCCTAAAAATTGCAACATAATAGGGGTATTCATGTAAGCGCGGAAAACCCTCGTAAACCTCGTAAACCAGATAATTTTATCTCCGCAGAAACGAGCTGTCAAAATTTGTATGGGAAAAAGTTTCTGCAAATCGCATAAAATTATCCCACAAATTTGCTGCGGAAAGTGCAGAAATAAACCTCGTAAACTAAAGAAGTATGGATTCTGACTTTCAATTTGACATTTCACAAAATATTTCCCACATTTTCGCAAGTATTTCTTAGGGGGTGTTCATGAAAACATGCTGCGGAAAGTTATATCTTTCTACAAAGCGGAAAATTATCTCGTTACATGAATACCCTTAATATTGCGTCGTATACTACTCTGTATAGAAAATTTAACATGGCATCACTAATACGACTTTCTTTTATCGAACAGTCCTCATCAGAAAAAGGAAATGTCAACAAATTTAATTTTATGGCAAAATATTCATGTTATTTTTATTATAGTATTTTCTTATTTATGTGATACAAAATTCCATTAAAAATAATGTCGGCTTTTTATTTAAAAAATGAACAACGTGAACATCTTAAGCTTGTGCGCGAAAAATCACCAGAAGATGTTGTGGAACTTTGCAAATCCGCCTTCGAATATCTTACAAACGGACCCAACAACTCCAAGTACGATTTGCTAGCAAAAAAACACTCGACTTCTCCCGAAAAAGTACGTGCATCTATCGAAGCCCTTATATGCCTTCTTATAGATGCAACTAAAGCAAATGTAACCGATGAAGATTTTGAAAACTTGAGAAAGGATGGATTTTCTTCGGACCATGTATCAATTTTGATGCAATTTGTTACAAGCAAACGACCCTTCGTCGAAAGTTCAATCAAATGGGCCAACATTAAAGCATATCGTTTGATAAATTTAGAATGGAGGCTCGAAGTCAAAATATCATCACGAAGCCTATTGAATCAAACAACAGTAATGGTTACAATGAAGCTGAATTTACATACCGAACCCAAAAGCGAGAACCGCGAATTGATAAACTTTGAAGATAGCAAAATAATTCACGAGAATGAAGCTAAAAATCGAAAGGATGTTATAGTTCAGACAGACATTAACAACCTTTTGCATATAATTGATGTGCTAGAGCAGGCTATGCTGGAATCGAAGAGCCGACGCATAAGGAATCTCGTTGGAGCAATTCATTAAATGAGACACTCGAAAGAGTAGTATGTCCTTTGTTTTTAAAATTATTAAGATAGACGTAGGTTATAGACAAATAATAAAAAATAATATTCCATAGTATTGTTTTTAGTTTCCGATTTTTGTAAAACCATCCAAAAAGTGTTAATCATAATATCTACACATACCTGCTTCACATGATTTCATTGAAATATTCACCCTTATTCCAGTAGTTGTTTTAATAAAACGCCTTTAAAACGAGAACGCTCCAGAGACCACATTTTGGTGTTTAAATAATACGAAAAGAGCAGCGTTCTCTATGTTCTTCAATTTTCTAAGCATTATAACGATAAATCGTTTCAATAAAATTCCAATTTTTATTTCTAGAGCCTTGTTGTTTTCCTGGTGTTTTAGCAAAACGACTATCGGAATAAGGGTGATTATATTTACAGAATTCTGATGAAAAGCACGTACTTAGTGTTTTTTATTCGAAATGAGTTATGTATATAAATAAATTTCTTTCTTTTTGCAAACCTTGCGAAGTACTTCTTGGACACCTGTTTTATTGCCAGGTATTCTGCTTGGCAAGTCGACAGTGCTATCACAATAGCCTTTTTTTAATCTTGATTTTAATTTGTCTTGTAAGTTGTACATTTTATCTTCGAACTTGTTTTTTTTTTTAATTTTGCTCCCACTAAAGGGATGGTGGCTCACAGTTAAATAACATGGGGAGGGAATACTAGGCCGGGTAAAGCATTCCACATTCTTGAAGTGCGTGTTTATAAAAACAACGGTAAAATAATGCTCGTCTGCTCGAGAGATGCAAATGTTTCTGTTAAAAGTTCTATTACCTAACATTTTTAGAGCTCTGTTTGGGATACTTTCCAAGTGACTCCATTGGGTTATTGGAGTTCTTGATAAGGAAATTTTGACATCTTGATTAAGATAATCGTTTAATTAACATAGTTCATTTGACAATTTAATATTAATATCCATTGTTGACAAAACTGTATTGCAGTCATTTAAAATGTTTCTAACAATCAAAAAATTTGTTTTTGATCTATTAAAATTTGCTAACAATAATTATGTTAAAATGAGTGCATATCCAAGTTTGTTTTCCTTTTAAAAATATTTCTTAAGATGGTTTACGAATGAATTTAGTGCATCTTCTTTTAAATAAACATTTCTGTTAGATTTTTATGTAAAACTAACATTTTCATTCTTCTCACTTCTATTGAGTTGTCATAGTCTTGCAGTAATTTAGTTTTAACAAGATCTTTACCACTACTAATGCCATTAATCAACTTATTTTCCAATATTTGCAAAATTATCCAATTGCGTCGTCGTCAATTTTCTAAGGAAACTGCAACGCCTCTTTAAACCAGAATCGTCAAAGTAGAACTAGGCTTAGCCCTTGAATATGGACGATATATATAAAACCGATATATATAAAACTGATGTACAATATCCTTGAAGTTTTAAGACATTGTCCACAGAAAATTTCAATTTATAAAAAATTGTATATCCTGTTAATTTTTCAGAAGTTTCCAGTTTTATTTTATTTATTCAACACAATTTGATGAAAAAAACACGTCCTTAGTGTTTGAAGAATTCAATGAATGAATATTTTGGCCACTCATAATTTAGGATAGAATTAAAAAAAGAGCTATAAAAATGATAGGGGATAAAACTGTAATAAAAAATTTTCTTCTTACGAGCACCGCTGCCGTAATGTTTTATGTCTTTTATTTTTATAAACAGTGTTCTAGTCAAATAGTCAGTTGCATTCCTCGTCTAAGACAATTTAACCGTAGTACTGGCGCTACAGGGAATGCTTATTGGTTTATCCTTTAGTGCAATTTCAGATGCACTGTGGAGCAGAGATTTCTTATAATAATAGAAATAAGTTAAGAAGATGAAGAAAATTAGAGAATTAATTCGGATTGAGTGGTGTGATTGAATATAATTCAATAAAAAGTCAAGTGGCCCCAACTTCTAGGCCAAACGCATTTTGGAGTTGAGATCGCTTGACTTTCAATTGAAAGGGTGCGCTCGTTTCAGATTTGTATAGGATTTACCGATGCATGTAGTGGTGGGCGCATTCGAATGATATAATCGATTCAGACAACATCTCGAGATATCTCGATTCTTCACTGAAATCATTTGAATACTCAAAACATCCGCATGATTTCTCGCATCTACTTGCTCTAAGCGAAATGAGGACCCCACACTCCAGTGTCTATTCGAAACCGAGAAGCAAATATTGCTCGAAAAGTCAAAAAAGAAAACACACAAAATCGAGAACTCGAGAAGTTGGTTATTTGTGTATCTCATGTGTGTGTATTCAACGACTTTGATGGCTTTATATTTATGTATATTCTTTTTGGCACTCGATGCATTGTTGAGGGTTAAATATGGAATTGTTAAAGAAATTCGAAAAGCAAAAACCATTACATATGTTATGATTTTTTTATTTTTGCTTTCTTTTTTACCTTGAAATGGAGTGCTCGTGTCCTATATTTTTTGTAATATGATATTGTTTCGAAGATCATTCGATTATGCCCAACACTAGATGCATGTGTAGATGAAAGCATACATATAAAGACAATAACGTGCCTTTGGCTTCGAATGTAAAACTATTGCAATGGTATTTCAGTAAATCATTCAAAGAGTGTAGTCCTTAGTAAAGGCTCAGTTATAAACTGATAAGAATTCAAAGCTGTTCAAGTATTATGGCGGAATAATTTTATGGATAAATGCAACTGCCTTCTTTTGTGTACTTAAAAAGATTATTTCATTAATATCTCCATAACAGTCCGTCTTACAGAAAACAATTTCTATTTTAAGAAATTATAACTTTTTTAAACAAAATATCTGTTTCAGAGATAATTTATTCGAACAATATTAAAGATTGGTTCGTTTTTCAGTGTGTCTTAGTCAGCGTCATTCTTCCTTTATAAGCACGGTCGTCATGTTTCATTTTCGCTTTATATTTATCTATGTATCTACTTCGCGGTGTATCGCATACATCTCGTGGACGTGGACATAACGTCTCCAAAATTGCCCTTCCTCACATATGTAACCTACAACACACCAACAAAATTAGGTAAACTTTTAAGCTATTTATCTTAAAAAACATAGTCCAGAAGTTTGTAGGATTCTTATTCATCTATAGTAGTTGGATTCCAAGGTAAATGCTTATGGCACTACACAATATATATGTAATTTTATTCGTGTTAAGGCAATTTTAAGAACTTTGTTCAAGGGACTCTGCAATAAGGCACGATATTGACAGTAATCGATATTACTAAAATAATGTACATATATACATGTTTCTTAAAATATAATCGTTTCAATAAAATTCCAATTTTTATTTCTAGAGCCTTGTTGTTTTCCTGGTGTTTTAGCAAAACGACTATCGGAATAAGGGTGATTATATTTACAGAATTCTGATGAAAAGCACGTACTTAGTGTTTTTTATTCGAAATGAGTTATGTATATAAATAAATTTCTTTCTTTTTGCAAACCTTGCGAAGTACTTCTTGGACACCTGTTTTATTGCCAGGTATTCTGCTTGGCAAGTCGACAGTGCTATCACAATAGCCTTTTTTTAATCTTGATTTTAATTTGTCTTGTAAGTTGTACATTTTATCTTCGAACTTGTTTTTTTTTTTAATTTTGCTCCCACTAAAGGGATGGTGGCTCACAGTTAAATAACATGGGGAGGGAATACTAGGCCGGGTAAAGCATTCCACATTCTTGAAGTGCGTGTTTATAAAAACAACGGTAAAATAATGCTCGTCTGCTCGAGAGATGCAAATGTTTCTGTTAAAAGTTCTATTACCTAACATTTTTAGAGCTCTGTTTGGGATACTTTCCAAGTGACTCCATTGGGTTATTGGAGTTCTTGATAAGGAAATTTTGACATCTTGATTAAGATAATCGTTTAATTAACATAGTTCATTTGACAATTTAATATTAATATCCATTGTTGACAAAACTGTATTGCAGTCATTTAAAATGTTTCTAACAATCAAAAAATTTGTTTTTGATCTATTAAAATTTGCTAACAATAATTATGTTAAAATGAGTGCATATCCAAGTTTGTTTTCCTTTTAAAAATATTTCTTAAGATGGTTTACGAATGAATTTAGTGCATCTTCTTTTAAATAAACATTTCTGTTAGATTTTTATGTAAAACTAACATTTTCATTCTTCTCACTTCTATTGAGTTGTCATAGTCTTGCAGTAATTTAGTTTTAACAAGATCTTTACCACTACTAATGCCATTAATCAACTTATTTTCCAATATTTGCAAAATTATCCAATTGCGTCGTCGTCAATTTTCTAAGGAAACTGCAACGCCTCTTTAAACCAGAATCGTCAAAGTAGAACTAGGCTTAGCCCTTGAATATGGACGATATATATAAAACCGATATATATAAAACTGATGTACAATATCCTTGAAGTTTTAAGACATTGTCCACAGAAAATTTCAATTTATAAAAAATTGTATATCCTGTTAATTTTTCAGAAGTTTCCAGTTTTATTTTATTTATTCAACACAATTTGATGAAAAAAACACGTCCTTAGTGTTTGAAGAATTCAATGAATGAATATTTTGGCCACTCATAATTTAGGATAGAATTAAAAAAAGAGCTATAAAAATGATAGGGGATAAAACTGTAATAAAAAATTTTCTTCTTACGAGCACCGCTGCCGTAATGTTTTATGTCTTTTATTTTTATAAACAGTGTTCTAGTCAAATAGTCAGTTGCATTCCTCGTCTAAGACAATTTAACCGTAGTACTGGCGCTACAGGGAATGCTTATTGGTTTATCCTTTAGTGCAATTTCAGATGCACTGTGGAGCAGAGATTTCTTATAATAATAGAAATAAGTTAAGAAGATGAAGAAAATTAGAGAATTAATTCGGATTGAGTGGTGTGATTGAATATAATTCAATAAAAAGTCAAGTGGCCCCAACTTCTAGGCCAAACGCATTTTGGAGTTGAGATCGCTTGACTTTCAATTGAAAGGGTGCGCTCGTTTCAGATTTGTATAGGATTTACCGATGCATGTAGTGGTGGGCGCATTCGAATGATATAATCGATTCAGACAACATCTCGAGATATCTCGATTCTTCACTGAAATCATTTGAATACTCAAAACATCCGCATGATTTCTCGCATCTACTTGCTCTAAGCGAAATGAGGACCCCACACTCCAGTGTCTATTCGAAACCGAGAAGCAAATATTGCTCGAAAAGTCAAAAAAGAAAACACACAAAATCGAGAACTCGAGAAGTTGGTTATTTGTGTATCTCATGTGTGTGTATTCAACGACTTTGATGGCTTTATATTTATGTATATTCTTTTTGGCACTCGATGCATTGTTGAGGGTTAAATATGGAATTGTTAAAGAAATTCGAAAAGCAAAAACCATTACATATGTTATGATTTTTTTATTTTTGCTTTCTTTTTTACCTTGAAATGGAGTGCTCGTGTCCTATATTTTTTGTAATATGATATTGTTTCGAAGATCATTCGATTATGCCCAACACTAGATGCATGTGTAGATGAAAGCATACATATAAAGACAATAACGTGCCTTTGGCTTCGAATGTAAAACTATTGCAATGGTATTTCAGTAAATCATTCAAAGAGTGTAGTCCTTAGTAAAGGCTCAGTTATAAACTGATAAGAATTCAAAGCTGTTCAAGTATTATGGCGGAATAATTTTATGGATAAATGCAACTGCCTTCTTTTGTGTACTTAAAAAGATTATTTCATTAATATCTCCATAACAGTCCGTCTTACAGAAAACAATTTCTATTTTAAGAAATTATAACTTTTTTAAACAAAATATCTGTTTCAGAGATAATTTATTCGAACAATATTAAAGATTGGTTCGTTTTTCAGTGTGTCTTAGTCAGCGTCATTCTTCCTTTATAAGCACGGTCGTCATGTTTCATTTTCGCTTTATATTTATCTATGTATCTACTTCGCGGTGTATCGCATACATCTCGTGGACGTGGACATAACGTCTCCAAAATTGCCCTTCCTCACATATGTAACCTACAACACACCAACAAAATTAGGTAAACTTTTAAGCTATTTATCTTAAAAAACATAGTCCAGAAGTTTGTAGGATTCTTATTCATCTATAGTAGTTGGATTCCAAGGTAAATGCTTATGGCACTACACAATATATATGTAATTTTATTCGTGTTAAGGCAATTTTAAGAACTTTGTTCAAGGGACTCTGCAATAAGGCACGATATTGACAGTAATCGATATTACTAAAATAATGTACATATATACATGTTTCTTAAAATAATTCAGAAAAGTTACATTTATACTCAACTGTATAAAAATTTTATTCTAAATTTATGATCTCATCATTAGTCTGCTTAACTAATAAAATTCGTATTTCTATTATTCTTCCACGGATTTTGCGACTTTTGCTTTTGCAGCAACTTTCTTCTTTAGCCTATCAGCTTTTCTTTCTTCGGCAGTTTTTTTGAGACCTTTAACCCTTCGTGTTTGAATCTTTGTAACGTTTTGACGACCAAGATGCACACGACCACGGGTATTGCCCAAACCATCTCTCGCGATATTCTTCTTCTTTTTAACCTTAAGTTGTTTAGGCTGTTTCCTGGCCTGTTTGTATAAGTCCTCAGATGCAATTTTGGTGCGACGAATGGAAAAATCGGCCGATGGACCAATCTCCGTCAGTTCAATGCGTGGAGTTTTTTGTCCCGATTTCTTAAGTAAAATCTTATACGATCTCAATAATATGGTAAGATCTTCTGTGCAAGTGAAACTCATAACATGTTCAATTCCTTGCAAGCGAATAGCTTCTACTTTGTCCTTTTGAAAAGTATCTATCAACAAACTCCTTAATCTTCGCAATTCTTCCGTTTGATTCCATTTAGGACCATTGAACACTAAACATGGTTTTACGCACGTACCGATCTTATCGTTTTTGAACTCAGACATGGCCGTGTACTGTTTGATACCCAATTCCACCATGTCGAGGACTTCGTTTTCGAAGATACGTCCGAGTAACAGGTTGTTTGGACGTTTTTTGGATGTCGAACCAAATACAAAGAGTGCACAATCATTTTTCATTGTTAAACTACAAAATAATTAAGTTATTTACCAATTTAACTAAACAAAACCAATTGAAGAACTTACAATTCGAGGGAAGATGGGTCTTCAAAAGGAGTAATGTCATTGTTTCGATTCAGTACTTTGACCAAAGGTTTCTTTAGTTGATGTAAATCCTTCATTGCTAGTTTGACATCACCTGTACATTTTCGTCCATCAACAAACAGCATATTACGAGTAGCTTCTATTAACTGGGGTTCTCTCGCCAAAAGAACCTTTTTACCCTTACGGGTTTTAGGTTTCCTTGAAAGAAAATTTATTATAAATAAATGTTAATATGATATTGTGTAAGTTTACCTAATTCTCATTAAAGACATTATTTATAGTTGTAAATCTTTTTATTATTTACGAATTTTATAAATTTAAAAAAAAATGATTTTCCACACGTGAGTATTCAGTTTAGCGGCTGTAGCTGTCAATTGTCAAAATTTTGGTTTAGCTTTGTGTTTGTACTTGTTGGAATTCTAGTACGTTTGTGGAACGTGGATTGCTTAAATATGGTCTGTTTTATTTCAGTGAACATAAATACCAAAAAAATCAGTATTCAAAAATTGTGTACCAAATTTAATTTAAAATAAAGAATTAATAGGTGCGTTTTATTATTCACAAATCTATGTGGATCCGGATCTGGATTAAGTTTTAACATGTATTACAAAAACAATTTGGGGTCCTGTTTTCTATCGGGATCTATTTTAAAGATCCAAAAATAAGTTATTACACTGGCCATAGTGTAAAGAAAAAAGATAAAAAGAGACGGTCTTATAACACTGCTGTCAGTAAGATCCGTATCGTTTTATTTTTAAGGGATGATCCAGATCAGGGTTCGGACTTTACTTCGATCGAAGTAGATCTACTTCGATTTTGAGAAATAAATTTAATCTACTTCCCTACTTCTCTTTTTTACGATCTACTTCTCTTTAAAATTCTTGACCAACATATTTAAAGGCAGCGCTGATCACTATGTATTACATTAAAAACAAGTTTAGGAATCGTTTAAACGTAAGCACCGTGGAAATATAAATGTTTTCAAGATCACTTACAGAAAAACGCAAAAATATTCATGAGCCACCTTTTAAATTAATAAAATTCATACAAAAATACAAGTTCGTTGATAGAAAATTTACTTTAAAATAGTTATATTTAATAACTATTTTTTTAGAAGTCTGAAGTCTGAATTTACTTTTATATCTTATGTTTATATAATTTAATTTCCTAAAACTACTTCGAAAATTTTGGATCTACTTCAGTTTTTTTCCGTATTTACTTCGAAAATTTAAAACATAAGTCCGAACCCTGATCCAGATAGATTTGTGGATAATAAACTTATAGACTGCTTTTACACGACAGCGATTTTTAATCGTTGTTTCGCTTTTGGCTTCCTTTCGATTGCACGGATGCTTTTAAACAGCGATTTTTAATAAAAGTTAACTTTGTTCTATTGAAAAGGAGTCATGTCTCCGCACTCTTTTCTCTTGTTAGTTAATCGAAGTTCGCTGAGCGAACGCCAAATAGAAATAAAACATACCTGAGAAGTAAAGAAAACCACAAAGAAGAAAGAACGATAACTCTGCAATCTTTCCAACCCCAGCAATTTTTTGTACCCGCGTCACCACACAGGTCTCTCTCCTACGGGCTTAAAAATCGCAAGGTAATATTGCTTCGTCATAGATGTCATGTTGTCTTTTTCTATACCATAATCACTTTAGGAATATTTTATTAGCCGTGTTTCATTATCGTAAGTGATTCAAAAAGACATATATTAATAATAAATGAATTTATTAGGCGTGTTTTGTTGAGCTTCTTAATGTACACATTAAGAAATGTTGCATTAAAATTACTGAAGCCTAGTACGCAGATCGAGACAAGACAAATTTTATCTCTACAATTTTAATCTCTATAAAACCTTTCCAAATCTCGTGCAAAAGTTTGAAGTTGGAGAATTAAAAAATAATTGAATGTGTTTTGTAGTATATCTCTGGAACGGGTTGTCTTACAAAAGTCGTTCATACCTTTTTGGAATCTCCTCTCGATGCTTTCAAGAGAAGCATCAGCACCTTTCATATAAAACCAGTTTTGACAAAAATCACTTTCGGCTGTCAAAATTTGTCCCGCAAAATAATGCTTGTATCATTCTTTTTCCTGGCAAAATTTAGTGGAGACATTTTATAGAGCAATTCACAATAGTATGAATTTTGCGCGCCAACTGCGTACTGCTCGGAAAAATATCCGAGACAAAATCTGTCCCAGGAAAAGAAATCTATGGGAGACAAAATTTTTCCCGATCTGCGTAGGGTAAGACACCCAGTGACCGACACCCTTAAGAGAAATTTTGAGTTTGCAAATTCATAACTTTTCTTTCGCTGGATCGATTTTAATGATTTTTGTGTATTATAATAACTGTTAATAAATTTCTTTTACAATATTAAAGAAATAAATATGTACGAAATTCCCAAAATAAATAAAACACGAAATCGTAAAAGCTTACCAATTTTTTAGTTACGGACACCTTTTTTTCAGTAACCGACACCCGTCAAATACTAGTTACGGACACCCTTTTTCTGTAGTTTTTCACCCTAAACTGTAAGAGGAATTTTCGGCAACAAGTTTACATAAGCTCGTCAAACGTTAAAATCGAATAATTAAAAGTTTTAATTCGACATTTCAACTTACAATTGGGAATATCATGAATCCTGACTCATAAAAATTGGTGGTTCGTCAAAAATGTATGCGAAAACTTCTGTTTAAAATTTGTTTTTCACCAAAACCATCACCGAAATAAAAACAAAATATATTTAACTTGGAAGGTTTTTCAAAGTACTATAATTTTTGTCTAATATATAAGATAAATAAATATTAATACGCACAAAAACAAAAAGATACATCTACGTATGTATACAAGAAATCCATTTAATTACAAACCCTTAATGCGGGGATATTATACATATGTATATAAAGTCTTTTTATGCAGTAGATAGGTACTTATAAAGTTATGAATAAAATGAAGATAAATTATTATTTAAATAAAAACAAGCAAACAAAAATGTAAAGAAACTTGAACTATTTTCAACAAGAAATTGCAATTAAAAAAAAATTATAATTTGAATGTTAGCTATAGTTAGTTACTGAATTAAAAATATAAATATAAATATTGTAATTATTTAATACATTAATATCACTAGTAAAGTAATCTATCTTAAAGATTGGCAAAGAAAAGTGCTAATGTATTTTTCTGTTTTTGCACATGTATCATGGAATTTTCTGAAAGTAAACGTTTTTTTTTAACTTGTATTTTACAAATCTTCTTCTTAAACTAATTTTGCCCAAGAATAAATTCCTGAAAAATGTGGCTTTATAGCAATATAAAAAGCGGTTTGTAAACAATGAAAGGAAAAAAGAAAGACAAAAAACGGTGGTGTCCGTAACTAACATCCTCAAAAACCTCTAATCGCGCCAGTAATAGACAGCCCTGTCGGTCACTGAATTTATTGAACATTACATTTTAGTTATGAACACCCCACGTTAAATTAAGTTATTTTATTATTTTAATAAAAAAAAGTTAACAAATAGATCCACTAATTATTGTTTTGAAATAATATGCACTCTGTCCCATATATAAGAAACACGGATAAATTAATAAAATACTGATTTATACTTGAGTGTTTCTTAAGGAATTCACAAGTTTTCTTTGATTTACAGGAGTTCTCAACTTACATCTTTTATTACACGTCAACGATTGACTACAAAATATCAATAATTGAAGTCTTTTGTTATGACATTTGCACGTCTAAACACGTTAAAAATAGCCTCGGCAGTATCCAGCAACAGGAAACCTTAATAAAATGAAAAAACAGTGATAGGTGACCATTACTGAAAGGGGTCGGTCACTAGGTAGTTTACCCTACTAGGCTTAAGTATCTATCTATCAATTTTCACCAGTCATATACAAAAAAAAAATTAATAGAAATTGGCTGTTTGGATAGGTAAGCGAACGGACCTTTTATCTTTTTTCTCAACAGAATAAATTTGACATTCTTGTCAAAATGACAAAACCCAGGTCCCAGGTGAAAAATTTTCGATTTTCTTCACCAAGACCTAACTTATGTGTTAAATGTAAAATTACTTTTTATTTTTATAAAACAAAGTAAGAACAATAAATAATAATGGGAAAGACATCTAAAGACAAGCGTGATATTTACTATCGCCTTGCTAAGGAAGAAGGCTGGCGAGCACGTAGTGCTTTTAAATTGTTACACATCGACGAAAAGTTTCATATACTCAAAAGTAAAGTAGTTACTTTGTTTTCTTTATTTATTAATAAATCAAAGATACATATATACTTCCACTAGATGTGACAAGGGCCGTTGACCTTTGTGCAGCTCCTGGTAGTTGGAGTCAAGTTCTTTCGAAACGACTCTACGAAGACGGCAATAATGCTGATGTTAAAATCATAGCTGTTGACCTTCAGGCTATGGCCCCGTTGCCAGGTGTAATACAAATTCAAGGTGATATTACAAAGCTTAGTACAGCAAATGCAATAATTGAGCATTTCGGCGAGAAAAAGGCTGAATTGGTCATTTGTGATGGGGCCCCAGATGTTACTGGACTACATGACATCGACGAATATATACAATCGCAGCTTTTGCTCTCCGCTCTCAGCATAACAACACATGTCCTTATGCCCGGGGGTAATTTCGTTGCCAAAATCTTTCGTGGAAAAGACACAAGTCTCCTCTATTCGCAACTGAGAATTTTTTTCGAAACTGTATCTATTGCCAAGCCACACAGCTCAAGAAATTCAAGCATTGAAGCCTTTGTTGTGTGTCAGAACTATAAGTGCCCCGAAGGGTACATTCCGCAGATGATCAACCCAATGGTGGATGATGTTAAACTTATCGCCAGTGCGACTGAATCGGAAGTAAACAAGCAAATTATTCCATTTGTAGTTTGCGGTGATCTACGTGGCTTCGACTCGGATATGTCGTATAGTTTGAATGTAAGTTCACTTATTATTAACCTTATTTATTTATTAACCTTAGCATTTTTTTTTATCCACACAGCTTGATCCTGATTCCACTTACACTTATCGTGAAGTAATTCAAAAACCTATATCACCCGCATATAAGGAAATTTTAGACAAACTTAAATCGTGTTCCATAAAACACTCGGGGATTACCATTGATCACCAAGAATCATCAGAAACATAAATTTAATCTGAGCATTTATTATGTATAAGGCTTTTTTCTATTTTATTGATGATACAAATAAAGTTATGTGTACAGGAAACTGCCCAATATATGCGCAATTTATTTATTCAAAGCTTTGAAAATTCCAAATATTTACACAAATGCTGATATTGTTCCACTTATGTTGGACGCCTTTCCTTTGACTCCATAACGATTAACATTATTGCTTTCAGGAAAGTCGGGTAGTAGATTGTGAAAATTCTCTACTTGCAAACTATGTTGTTCGGTCCAGATGCCATCACCCGTAAAATGATACTCACTTTCGATTAAATACAAAACAAGAGTAAGTATCTTTGAGTTGCTAATGTCTGTTATTTTTTGTACCACTTTCATTTCCTCTAGAATTTCTGTTGTGTAAAGCAGTGTCAGTTTTTCTTCTATTCTTTTGCTAAAGAAAAAGTTTTTTTTTATAGTTTTCGAAAAATAATTTGGTTTAGATGTACTTACATTGGATAAAGAAGAAGATATAAATTAGAATAAATATCTTGATTGGTAAATCTTTTTGTTAAAAGGTAGTCGTAACATTGCTTTACTTGAAGGACTGGTATGTGACACCAATTAGGATGACGAGTTAAAACTGTTCGAATACTGCTTTCGTTTTCTTCTAATATATTTGAGAGAAAAACAACCACATCCCGTCCTTTTGTTCGATCTGACCCTTCACGAGCAAATCTATGTTGAAGAAATAAATAAAAAGATGAGAGTTTTAAGCACGGAGCAGTTTTGTAATGCAGCACGGATTGTTTAATTTTTCAAGTAGAAGGCAGAAGACAGCAATTATTAAATGCTTAAATCTAATTAATACTACTTTATTGAAATTATTGAGTTTTGTTTTTAATAATTTGCACACACTCAAGATATTATGACTACCCTCATAATGTTATGGTGTACGCCAATGCAACCGTTTAGGTAAAGTGGAGGGGATTATAAAGGTTATGTCGATGCAAAGTATTTCACATTCTAGTAGTGTGGCTAAAGAAAGAATCTCTATATTTGACATTACGTCCGAAGTTAGACTCAAGGGTAAACTGATGAGCATTCCTAACTGGACGAATATTATGGCGGAATTGTTTAAGGAGAGGAATGCAACTGGCTATTTCAATTTAACATTGTTGATGGAAAAAGCGATAAAGCAGTGAAAGACAGGGAACGTTACGACGGTATTCAAAAGAAACAAAAGTTTCTGTTATAGATGTGTCTCCTATAAGTTTAAGTGCTCTATTCTGATTTCTGTCCAACAGGTTCAAATGAGTTATGGGGGCGCCAGGGGCGTATGTATGTCTTATAGGTCGTAGCCAGATCAAAAGGAGAAACAAATTTCTTTTCTTTTAATGAAACCTAAGCATTTCGCTACGTTTTTGGCTAAGCCGAATACCATATATGACCAATCCATAAAAGATGGTCATTAACACACATACCGACTAAGGACAGCTTTTTAGTTTCCTTGATGCAAGAGCCATTCATGGATAATGGCATGGGAGCTATATTTCGCTTGGCAGAAAGAAGACAGCTTTGTGTTTTTCAAGCATTAAATTTCACGCAGTTGTTGATACCCCTGTATAATGCTGTCGAGATCGGAATCTAATTAGCTAATCATTCGCTGCCGTTTCAATTCCACAGCTGAAGAACAGGGTTGTGAATCTGGTAACGAATATGAGAAGCTGAGGATGCTGTCGTCAGCGAAACAATAAAGTGGAATAGAAGTTTCAGACAAAAGATCATTTATGAAGGTAAGCAAGAGTGTCACAGTAAAAGCGGAGACTTGAGACAAGTGCAATTACCTTTGTTTCTCCAAAATGATGCAAGGATTGGTTCTGCTTTTCGGTGAAATATGCCATCAGATCACCAGTGATCTACGAAAGCCGTACTGCTGGTCATTTAAAAGCTTTCGTTCTTCGAGATATTTCTTAAGCTGATTGTTTATCAGCGTTTCCATGACCTTATAAAGAAGGGACATTAGTGCAATTGATCGTTAATTGGAGGGGGAAAAATTTTTTTAGAGACCGACTGGACAAATGCCGTTTTCCAACTACTCGGATATATACCCAAGGTGTATTATAGATGGAAAAGCTTACGCAATGGTTTCGCCAGCGTACAAGAACACCTTATCGATAATACTTTGTTGACATTTCAAATGCGACTAATTGTCCGCGGAAATACAACTTACAAAATGGGTGAATTTAAATTTGTTTCAAGGTTCTTATAAGTTCGCCTTGTTTCTAGGCCTATTCCTACAGAATCGTATTGAAGGCGATACTTAAGTTACGACCATTATTCTTCCAAAAGTTGCAGTCAATTTACACCTCTCTTCCAAAGAAATATTGGTACTTTATTGTAATCATCTTGAAAATTAAAACTGTTGTAATTGTCTTTGAAATAAATATATCGAAATAATAATATTTCATAAAGAAATAAAGAGTGAAATGGAAACTCTGCTGATTAAGGATAGTTGTGTTGAAAAAAATGTTCGAGTATCCACAAGCCATGATAAGCGTCATTTCAGAATCAGCGTCGACAGCAATCGAAGCTCTTAAACACCAAATACAACGACTCGCATCGAACTCCATAATCAGGCTTCGGGTGTTTGATTACAACAAACCGATAGTACTATCGGACAACATGAACATGTACCTTACCATTATTTTGGTCTTATGGGATGAGATTATTTAATAGTAAATATTTGATTAAAGATGTGTTATCAAAGACATACTGTGGTTCTTCTACTTAAAAATTTGAATTTATGTTTTGAGCATGCACAATGCACATGTCCTTAAAAGAATAACTTACTTTAAAGAGTCAAAACTTACTTTACAAATGCATCCGAACTGCAAGATAGCACATGCAACGACGCACATCGCACTTTCAGTTGATTCAAATAATCAAGTCTCATACGAGCTTTGTTCTGATAATGAACTAATCTCAATATTCTAGGATTTGTTCTTAAAACTTGAAATTCCTCAATGTCTTGCAAATCATTAAGTCTATCTAGAACTGTGTCTGGACTCAAAGTGAGTATTTCTAGACATCTCACAATAGCATTCTCCTGTATTCCAAATGATTTTATATGATTCAAAGTTTTGACTAGACCTTCTGTTGACGACATTAGGATCTTTGGGGTTTTGAATAAGATATTACGAAAGTCTTGTCCATCAATGGACTGAATTTGTTGAAGCATTTTCCTTACATTGTCTGGATCGCCATATAGTACAAATGCGTTTTTAGATATACGTTCTTTGGTGAAGTTTAAATCATCAAGCAGAATCTTAACCATTTGCTGAACCGAACTAAAGCTTCTGTGCCGAACACGCGTGTAAACCTTCCAGAGTTTTTCCAGATCTTTTTCGGTCATATCTAGGCGCTGCTTTAGATAGAAATTCAATATGTTCTCTCTTAAGACTTTAAGTTTGATTTCTTCGCCGTATTTTGTCGGTACCTGAACATCGATATCTGTGAAACGGGTACGAAGTCTTTCCTGAATGTCTACATCGAAGGGAAGAAAATTTTGACTCTTCAGTACTGATATATTTCTATTCATGATGGTGACAAATTTTAGGAGTAGATTAAGCGAAATTGTTTCACAACCACATTCTTTTAGTACATTATGACGGTTTTGTATTGTTAGCGTGTTTTGATAAAGAACCATTGGTTTCGCGAGAATTTCATTTGTGGTATAATTAAGTGATTTAAGAGTTTCAGCAGAGCTAATAAGCTGTTCTCGTTTGACTGTATAAAGTTGTTTATTCTTGTTCAGTACTTCATTCCAATATTTGTGGGTGGACCCTGGCAAATGTCGCCAATTTAATAGTGTTTAGTTGGTTCTTTGGAAAAATATTTACCTAGCATTCGATGAAGATAGCCGGGTGTAACTCGACTCTCAGCAACGTGTATTTCGTCGACTTTTGAAGCACTAAGAAAACGTGCAAGGACTTTTATTTGCTTTCTATTCGCAAGGAATAATCTGCGGATCCACATCATGTTTATTTTGATTTCTGATTTCAATTTCCTTCCAAAAGCACTCCCACTCAGTCACTTTTAATTTTCATAAGTTGTCATTTTTGACATTTTAAGTTAGACGTTTTCTATCATCCAAATTAGAGAAACATAGAAAAAATTGACGTTGAATAAAGGGATGTCGTTCTGAATTGGACCTTTTTCAATACTACTACTCCTTTTCCGATTTAAAGGAAAGGATAAGAAACTGAGATGTTATATTAATACAGTTATTCCTCGGATTAGTATTTTGGAAATGAGAACACCCGGAAACGAAAAAATTGGTATGGCCAAAGATAATAAAAAAAAACAAGACAGTGAATTCAAATTTGATTAGATTCGAAAAGTAATGAAACCGACCGACAATGCAATTGCATTCAACATTAGAATCAAATTGATTTCATTAGTTTAATTGGGGTTTGACATATTTGCTCATTAACATTTCACTTAGTAAAGTGAATAGACAGATAAAAAAAGCTTAACATTTTATTTTTTTACAAAACCGGAATAGTCCTTTGAACATAATACTATAGCCGTGTTTTTTTTGGAAAAGTTATCTCTAGTACAGTAGGATTTTATATGAATAACAAATACAACATCCGCAGTAGGATCACTGCCGATAAAAGGAGAAGTGAAATCCTGCTGCGGATAGAGAATTGACGTTTATTCGAGAATCGGTAGTGATCCTACTGCGGATGTTGTATTTGTTATTCATATAAAATCCTACTGTACTACGGATAACTTTTCCAAAAAAACACAGCTTATGTCATTAGTATAAATAGTGCTAAAGTATCTCGCTGATTCTTCACCGTTTGGTGCAAATTAAACTATCTTTCTCTCACTTCCACTTTATCAGCCTTAGTTATTAGATTTCACTAATACTCGGTTCAACCTCGGAATAGTTAAGCCCAGCCGAAGCACACTTACTTCGGGCTTACGCCACGTCAAACAAATCTTCATTTATAAAATATTCACTTAGCCGTTTTAGCTACGCCTTCCTTGTGTCATTGGGCCCCCATTACGCATTCTTACAGTTGAACATTCAACCAAATAGTTCCTGTTTTCTATAAGCAACCAAACAGTTGTGCAACTAAAAATTGAATGAGCGAGCCTAGCCTAATACCTTAATAATAGGTCGTTTAAAATTTTGCACCATTTGTATAAAGATATCTTTACAACCATGTTAGAAATCCGAGAAACCCTGAGTTATCAGAAATCTGAACTCGCCAGTTCAGCTTAGTCGCGCGATGTTTTTTGTGTCTTTCAGTGACAGTTGTAATCTGCGAGAAAGGGACACATATATTTTTCTCATTTTAATTCCTACATTTAAATTTAATTTTTTTTTTCTTATCAAAGCCTTTTCAAGGCAACTAGGAATTTCAGATGTGATGTAGTCCATACTCACATTTGGTAATATCTCAGTGAGCATAAACAAATTCTTCTCGAATTTATGAAAATTATTTTCCGACGAAAATAACCATTTCATCAAGCATTTTTAGGATACATTTTAAGACATTCCATTTCCAATTGGATTTTTGTGCGTCTCGATTTTGATAATAGTTTTTTGTTTATAGTGCTTCAAAAAAGCTTGGACAATATAAAGAATCAAATATTTGCTTATCCAAACAAATATTAAGAGTCAAACCGAAGTGAAGAATTGACTGTTAATTAATTGTTATTTGATATTGACTGACTTGTGTTTAATGTTTTAACAATTGTTTGTTTTACTAATTTATACTCAGTGCATTGTTAAGTCAATAACCCAAATCAAAACATGACGACCTCAAAAGCCTTGCACAAGCATGATGACACAACATCTTCGTGCTATATGAATGATTTCCAAAACATGCTTGAAAAGGGCAAGGAGCCAGATATGACTAAAGTCTATAATCCAAAGGTTGCTCAAGAATTCGAGAAATATTTAAATCCGTCAACTTTGAAGCGGCACGTCTTGGGGAGTGAAAAAATGCGAAAAATAATAGATATCTATGCAAAGGCCGAGAAGAGGCCGGTCTTGGAAGTTGAAAGACAAGTAAGAGATATTCTCGATGAAATTGGATTAGAACGAAGTGTTGTGATTTTTCGTTGGTGTGGAATTGCCATTACTGCTATTGCAAAAAGAATTACATCAGGAATTTATGTGAATGAGAAGAACCTAAATCGGGTAAGAGATGGAATTGGAAAGAATCCGGTATTATATTTACCTAGTCACCGGAGTTACTTGGATTTCATCTTGATGTCGTACATATGTTTCCATTACAACATTGAAATACCAGGCATAGCAGCTGGAATGGGTAGGTTTAGTCAAATTGTTAAAAAAATGTTATCTTCATGCCGGCTTCGTCAGAGTTCTTTGCTGTTTTCTAATTATAGTGCAGAGCACAAGTAAAGGTACTCTATTACTGTTTTTATGAAAAATGAAATAGAGATAAAAATGTAGGCGAAAATGTTCATTTAATTATTATTATTATTATTACTTTATTAAAATGTAAGTAAATTACAAAATTAATAATATCTTAGAACTAGAATTAGCTGCCAGGGCTTTCTACTAGATATTTTTAAAAGATGGGATAAGAGAAAATTTTATTGACTGCATAAATAATATATATTTAGAACTAGATACAGTTTTCTATATTGAGAGCTGTTATAATATTGAATACAATGTTGATGTTATCTAAGTTAACTTCTGATACTAGGTGTGAGAGTTTATGTTCGGTAATGCTATTGGTAATTGAGGTTACTTTTTTGCAGGATAGGAGATGATGAAAGGAACGAGTAGGTTTTTCTTCGCAAAGGTGGCATGTTGTAGGTTATTCCCTTTTGAAAAGATGTTTGTGTGTTAGATATGTGTGGCCAAGCCTTAGTCTCATGTATATCTTCAGTTTCGTATGGGAGACCTCATTGGGGTATACTAATATACCGTGAGCATTGAAGTTTTCGTAGGCGTGGTCGTAATTATTCCAGGATATTTTTTTCACTAAATTTCCAATTTTCGAGGATAAGATTTTTGATGTCCTTTTTGCACTGATAAAACATACTCGAAGTTAAAGGTTCCCTTAACGCTGGCTTTTCTATCAGCTGCTTCATTACGATACCGGAGTGACCAGGAATCCAAACTACTTTTAATGTTTCGCTGTTGGTTAATAGAAGGTTGCGACTCTTTTCGGCAATACCATAGGAGTCAGATATTTTTTTAACTGCGGTGATAGTAGAGAGACTATCAGACAATATGATAGTCTTTTTTTTGTTGGCGTATTGCATTGCTTTGAAAATCGCAAAAGCTTCTGCTTCTGCGGTAAAAATTGAAGAAAAGTCTGTTAGTAAGCCTTTGGAGACAAAAACACCATTATCGTTGACCACCGCAAACGATGTATGATTTTCAGTCTTAGAAGCGTCAGTGTGAAGCAAGTTCCAACCAAGGGATTTGTTGTTGTCTGCGATGTTCAGGAATAAAATTTTGTAGATGTTATTATTGGTTGATGATTTGGGATACTTCGAAAGTTCGGTATTGACGACATCGCTTGGAAGTTTCCAAGGGGGTAAACTGCCTAGATTAGATTTTGTTATTGAAATTGGTATGTTTAAATCTTTAGCATATGTTAGGACTTTATTGGGCTGATTGAAGTCTTGGCGTTTTTTTTTCCAATTCAATATCTTCTTGGCATCATTGTGGATGGAACTACGAACTGTTGAGTTGACTTTATAAATGCTGATTGCAGTTAAGTACCAAATTCTATCGTTTAAGTTTGGTAAGCCTGCCTCGATAAGGATGTTCATAATAGGCGTTGACCGGATGGCCTTCAGACTCCTTCTGACTGCAGCATGATATGGAGCTTTGATGAGCTGGAGTAAGGATTGGGAGCAATTCCCGTAGTTTGGCAGACCGTAGTCAATTTTAGATAAAATTACTGATTTTAAAATATTGATAAGGCTGTTTACATTAAAATAACTAGTTTTAAATGATAAGTATTTGATTAAATTTACCCTAGCTGTAACGCTTTTTCTTATAAAGGTACATTGATTTTTAAATGTATATTTAGAGTCAAATAAGAGACCAAGAATTTTAATGAAATTAACATTTTTAATAAGATTATTGTTTAATTTTACATCAATAGTTTTTTTACATTTAAATTTTTTACAAATATGAAAAATTTCAGATTTTTGAGATGAGATGGTAGCCGCAGAGTATACATTCCAGTCCACCAAGGCTTTAGTAATGCGGGAAAAAATAGCTTCTAATATATGAAAAAATGATAAGGTCATCTGCATACAAAACATGACCTATGTTTTTGAAACTGTCTATAATTTTGCTGATTTCATTAAAGGCTATTGTAAATAAGACTACAGACAGTGGTGATCCTTGGGGGATACCGTTTTTAAACTTAGAGATTTTCGTAAAGATGTCAGAGTGTTTCATACATTTTAAACATCTGTTGGAAAGGAAAGATTTGACAAAACCAAATACTTTGGGTCCAATATTCCAATTTAACAGTTTTTTCAAGACTACATGGGCTCCAACTCTGTCGAAAGTCTTATCGAAATCTAAACTAAGTATCGACACATGGTTTCTCTCAGAGAGAGTAGAAGAGATAAAGTGGTCAAGATGCAATAGTGCATCTAATGTAGATTTGCCTTTTTGGAATCCAACTTGTCGGCTGTCAATCAGGTTTTCTTTCTCAAGGAGCCATGACGGACGATTTGCGATAATTTTTTCCAAAATATTGCTTGTACAAGGAAGACGGTAACTTGAGGTTGACGTCGGGTCGGGTCATTGTTTGGTTTTAGTATTGGGATAATTCTCGCCACTTTCCAGGCATGCGGAATTATTCCTGAATAAAAGATATTATGACTCGTATATAACACTAAGAGTCTTGATTGTAGGATAGAAGGGGAGTTTTTAAGCATATCATAGGATATGCGGTCAAAACCGGGTGTTTTACCTTTTACTGAACGCAAACAAAAAATAAACTCTAACATATTTATTGGGCATTCAATGCAAAGAGCTAATGGCTGGGATCGAAAGGTATGTTAGTGTCGTTTAGTATTTTAAATTATTCATCAACAAATGTAGAGCTGAGATTTACATCATCTGCAAGTTGTTCCCAGTTCTGAGCAAAGTGCTGAGTTATGTCTATTGGGCAATTAATTGTTTTGGTTCCAATAACTATTGTGTTAATAGTATTCTGTGTATATGAACCTGTTAATAATTTGATATTAGCCCATAGTTTCTGAGAAGAACAATTAGGGTTAATTGTCGAGGTGAATTTTTCAAAACACTTAATTTTTTCGGCTTTGGCAGTTTTACGGAATTTAGCATTTAGCTTCCGGTATGAGATAAGATTAGAGTCAGTGGGCGATTTTTTAAAAGAATTCCAAGCTTTTTGCTTAAGATTTCAGAGTATACCAATTTCCTTTCTCCACCAGGGAACTGTTTTAGAGTGATAATTGTCGCTAGTTTGCGGAATGGCTAAATTTGCATCCAGTGCGTATGGATTTGTGAATAATTGATGCTTCCTTGTTGATGTTGGAAGTATCTTTTCTTGTGACTAATGCGTTTGAGATGGACGATTGGAAAAGCTCCCAGTTCGCTCTATCCAACAGAATTTTTTTTAGGGTTTTTTTTTGTTTTTGATTGAACGAGTTACCTGTGAGGGTTATAAGTATGGGGAAATAATCACTGCCAGAAAGATTATCGGAAATATTCCACGAACATTTGGGGAGAAAGGAGGGAGAAATAAGAGAAAGATCGATGTGGCTGAATGTTTTATGCGTAGAAAAGTGGGTGGACCATCATTAAGAATCGCTAGTCCTGAGTTAGCGAGGGCTCCTATTAATATAACTGGGGTATTTATTCTACACATAACGTCTTCTAGGTTTTTACTTGTAATTTTTTGTTCGGGATGAATGTAGAGGGAAATGACAGTGATTTTTACATTTAAATTGATAACGGCTATTACGGATATATTTGAATTTATTGTGATGAGTTTATGAGGGACAGATTTATGGATTTAAAAGCCTACACATTGTTTGGAGTTTGAGATGGAATCCAAATTATAGAAATATGAGGAAAATTGTTTGGGTGGGAGTGGCTGAAAGTTGAATGGGATATGTGTCTTGTAGGGAAATAATGTTGGGTTTTAATTCCTTAATTAAAAGTTGAAGTTCGTGAAGATTATTGAAATACCCTTTTAAGTTCCATTGCAGAACATTTTAGGGGCTGTTGAGTCATAGTTGAAGAATTCTTCTAATTAAGATGGTTACTGTGTTGAAATAAATTACTTATGGTGGACATTTTTGGGTGTTTGTGATCGTGACTCAGATGTTGAACCAATCAGACGCCGAGAGGAGTCTGCCCGATCCAATCTCTGCGTCGGAGAGTCATTATTTTGGTCAAGTTTTTTGTTTTTACATTGAATCATCATCATTGTTCTCGGACATGAAGTGGATGTTGTTCGATAGCAGAGTATTAGAAATACTTGAGATTGGTGATAGATGATTCGGTTGTATGTGTGGCTGCGTAGTTTAAGATAGTGTGGGTCTGTAAGGTGTTTTTGAAGAGAGCGTTGGTGATTTTGAAGAGCGAGATGGGCTATATCTTTTAGAATTATTAACGATGGTGTAAGATGTTGTGGAGTTGGAAGTGGGAGGAGGTGGTTGTGAATTATGATACGTTGTTTTGAGAAACCGTAGCACAAACAGTTGGTGCTGCGGGAGAGTTTTGTGGTAGTTGGTTTTTAAGTGTATTGGTTTGTTGTGTGCGTGATGTTGTAGGAGGGGAATTGTTCGAAGTTTGTTGCATTTGTGTGACCTGTGTTATTGTTTTAGTTTGTGTTACCCAGTGGCAAATTTTCAATTTTTCACCAAGGAATCACCACGAGATGAATCATTTGGTGAAATTAACATTGGGAAGTCATTGGAGTTCACCAGTGAATTTCTTGGTGAATATTCATAGGTGAAATCATTGAATATGAGTATGCTGCGTTTTCATTTGTTCTGTTACTCAGGTGAAACATAGAGTGAAAGGTTATTGATGGATTCATCTCTTTTTTGGAAGTTGAATTTTCATCAACATTTATTCAGGAATGAAATATAACATGAAAACGCAGCTATGAAATCATTGATTAACAGTATTTGCCTCTTTCAACCATGAACGTTAACGTGTTGTACTCTTAAATATTTTTGGAAATCTGATTATTTATTTGGCAAACGTTTTAATGAATACTACTTGAACACGGGTCAACTACTCGTATATCATTAACTATTTCGATCACAGGCACAGGCACTATATCGCTAACTATCGCTTCTTCACGTATTCTTCTTTTGTTTTCAAAAATTTCTCTTTTTTTTGCCAAGCGCTTTATACTTCGCTTACTAAAACCCCTCATTCTAGCAGTAGGTATGTTTTAACAAATTCACTCACCAATTATATTTAAAAAATAGTAATTTTATTTTCTTCGCTTTTTTCACTTATCAACTTGCAGTTTCATCCGTCTTCGACAAAGATCTCGTTGGCACTGATTAAATTAAAGAACAGAAAATTTCTTAACGATCGCAGAAGAAAGGACAGAGACAATAAAAAACCTAAACCGTTATAAAGTGGTAAAAACATTTTTTTACGATACTGGAAAAAACCCAAACCGTTCGCGTCGCATCGTCCGCGATCAGCAAAAGTGCATAATGTTTATATCCATTGATACTTTCAGGTCATTTTCAATTCTTTTTTTCAACAAAGGGATAATTATCCCAATCCATTAACGAAAACAAAATAATACTTGCTGCGCTAATAGAGAATTTTTTTTGTTTTGTTTCTTTTGTTCGTTTTGTTCTTCTTCTAATGAAAGCAACACACAGTGCTCAATGCTACTTGCGGGCTCGTGAAGCTGTGCAGGACTTTTCCTCACTGAAATCACAATTTATTTGCATGCGAAAATGTACCGAGGAAAAAGGGCATTACTTTGCCCATAGGAAATCATTACTTTATTTTCCCCTATAAAATTAAGGAATGAATTCATTGCTGTTTTCACCAAAAAATTTCATCGAGGAAGAAATTTGCCACTGAGTAGCATTTGTGAGTGAGTGAGAGAAGGACGAGAGGAAGTTTGAATAGTTGATGACGAGATGGGAGTAATCTGTGCGTTGGGCAATTGTAAATTGTAACTGTCGAAAGTGAAGATAACGGATTTTGCTCTTTTTTTGGCGCCGGACATGGTACATTTGTGTATTGTTTTTATTTTAAGTACCTCTTTGGCATTGAGGTATTGTTTACACGTTTTTGAAGACGAATGAATGAATGAAAATTTTATTGAGTCTTTAGGTATCTTTTACAAAGTTGTTTCATCTTATTCTATCTTTAACAAAAGTACAAAAGTGGCTGTAGCGTATGGCCTTCTTTAACGGCCTTTTTTTATCTAGAGTTAAGACTCGTGGCATGTCAATTTTTATATAAGAATATAGTTTTGTTCTGCTCGTGCTCATGAGCGTTATACATTGCGTGAAACGGAAGTTTCGTGTTTTTGAAGACGATGGATGTTCTTCTTGACAGTTGGCGCATGAGGTACGCGTGCACTTATCGGGATGGTGAGGCGGTAAGTTGCATGTTTCACAAACAGGTGAACTGGAGCATCTTTTAGTGGTATGGCCAAGCAATTAGCAGTTGCGACAAAGCATGGGGGAAGAGGAAAATATTCCTCCACTTTAACATTATGCCAGCCACTGTTAACTGTGGTAGGGGGACGAAAGCGGTCGAATGTGAAAAGCATAAGCCCGGTGTAATGGGGTTTGTTTTCAGCAGTTGTTTTTTGAAATTTATAAATTTGAGTAACTCCATGAGAACTCATTTCTTTGATTATTTCTTCTTCGAGGACTTGTATCAAGTAAGGGGCGTAAACAGTACCTTTGCATGAATTTAAATTAGGGTGGAGATTGACAGAGATAGGGCATAGATTTGCTAAAGATTTTTGAGCAATGATTTTTTTTGGTTAGTCCAATAATACAGTATGTGCGGTATTACACAGCGCATGTATTTAATGCGCAGTTCTCGGTTATTTTGTTTTCCACTGTCATTCGGTGATGCGCGCATTATTACACGGAAGACTTTTTCGATTTTTGAGTCTTGTGCAGGTATCTTTCATTTCAATTTTCGTTGTTCGTTCGGTGTTCGGTTTAGTCTATAAAAAAAAAATTAAAATACAAAAATGGAATCAGGGAATGATTTCAACAATTTATTAGATTCATTTCATAAATTAAAATCAACTCGCATGTTAAAGCTTTAGTCCATTTTATTTAATTTTCATTAGAAATAGCCATATTAGAGATGTTTGCTTAACAAAGAAGAAAAACGAAGTGAAGCAAATTCGAAAAATAACGGAGAAAGAGAAAGAGAAACGTCAAAAACATGCAAGGAATATCCTACCCGTGCATGTCGAGAAATCTTTCTTTCTGTTTCATTTTTGTTTCTTTCTTTCTCTTTCGCACTTCATTCATGCAAGACTCAACATGCGCTGTGTAATACCGGACTATTACTATAAATAAACTAAAATATACATTGTTTTCTTAATACCTGTTTTGATTTAGCAGGGGCCGAATTACCGCATCAGTTATCGAGTAATACGTGACTGAATTATGTGAGTTTGGCATTACCGCTTACGTTATCGAGCAATAAATTACTCCAATTTGACATTTTCATTCGATCACTGATGGGACTCACTCACTCGTCACTGAAGTTGTAATTCGGGCCCAGAATTTTTAGATTTTACAAGATTTTTTATAAGGTACTTTCATGTTTGCTCGTCACTGTATCTTAATGTATTATCACAAACAATATTCAATATTCATCAATTTCAATCAGGTCTTCATTTCTAGAAGACATTTTTTTAGTGCGTTATTTTTAGAAGAAATTCTAGCCTTTGTAATTGCATTTAAAAAAAATTTGAATTCCTATCTCGGTCTTGAGATATCCAGTTTCTAGCATGTTCCGTTTTTCTTGCCCATGCCCATTTTTTGACTTTGGGCTCAATTTTCTTCAGAAAATGGGTAATAAACAAACCGTTTTACTATTTTTTTTGAATGAACGTAACAACAATAAAAATAAAACATATAGACAAGTTTGCGGAAAAACTCATAGATTTTATGATAATTGGGATAACGTGGAACTGTAAGGTCTGAGGATCTTGCAAGCCAGTGAAATGCCAGTCCATTTCTTCCTTTCCAACGATTACCGTACTTATTTAATCAATTCTTAACCTCTCGACCATAGTAGGCTGGAGCGCTATCCTATGGGAAATATGATGAAGCTAGTTCCATAAGTGGAATGTCCTCTAATAGTTCTGGTAAATCATAGCGCAAAAACTCCAGATAGTTTGTAGAATTAAGCTTGAAACCGCTCCCCTTTCTCGAAGCCTTTGGTATGTATTTCCAGATACTCGTAGGATAAACTTCCTGGTATTTTTGTCGCGCTCTAGTTAAGTTCCATTGCACAGCCCATAAACGAAAATAATGTCTGGGTATTATTGGTTTGTAAATGTAGACATTTCAAACAGCGTTTCTAATCAACTTGACGTTAAAAATTAAACTGATGAATTAATTTCGTTTTCTAATCTTTTGTACCATTTTTGTTAGGTACATTTTCCAAATAGGCCTTTATAGCCCAAACCTAACTCTTTTTGAGGACTTTTAAAGAAAAATGAAAAGAAATCAGGGTTTTGACAGCTACGTGCTCGTTTGGCGTCTTAAGACCGTTATGTTATTAAAAAAAAAAAAAAAAAACATTTCAAAATTCTTTTGAAAACCACTTGAATTGTCAACTGTTGTTAGAAACGTGTCTATCATAAAACCCTTTTTTTTAATTTTACCTGTTGCAGGTTTTCCCAAGTATCAAAAAATCTATGGGTTTTTTTCTTCTAAAAATAAAAGCCTAAATGAAGTATCTATCATTAGTACTAACAGCGCAATTATCGTAAATATGGGTCAGGGTACACCAAAGTAAACCTTTTCTTAAATCCGCGAACAATGTTATACAAATTGAAGGTAGGCCCTTATTGTAGATAATTTAAAGTAACGAATCAAAAAGTTTGGAAGATTTCTTGTGTTCAAGTGGAGTGAATGAATCGTGAATCTGATTCAATTGAAAGTTCGAGTGACCTCAACTCCAAAGTGCCCAGGTGCAATCGGTTCACGGTTTGGAAATTGACTTCCAGGACACACAATGTATTGAACTGGCATAATATCGGAACCCATAATATTTCCAATATAATTTGAAATTTTTGTTCATTTTTAGTACTATAACTTCCTTACAAACAATATTTTGACAGTTGTGGCAGAAGTCTTTCTTTAAGTCTTGTTTAAAGATGTAAATTTAATATACTATTACTATTACTATTACATGTAGGCAGCCTTTTGGCTACATAAGAATAGGGTACGTCTTGCATGAAGAAGGCCGGCTGAAAAAAGTCTTGGACATCGATATTTGCAATCAGGGCACTTAGCTCTGCAAAGTTGTTATCACAATTATTTAGACTTTGGAAAAACCTGCATATTTGATGCACTATTGCTTCCACTGCATGCAAGACGGTCACATTTGTAAATAACTACTAGAGGACTATTTATATTTATACTAATTATTTATTGTTATAAATCACACCCAAAAATTGCTGTGGGCTCTCGGTTTAAATGTAGTGTGTTTATTTCGATTTGTTTTTCAATTGTAAATTTATGATTTGTTAACGAAAAAGCATTAAGAAGTTTTCATAGTTTCAACATTATTAACATTGTATTATTTCTCTTTTCAGACTTTCATGCAATGTTTGGTATGGGAAAAATGCTTCGCAAAACCGGTGCTTTTTTTATGCGTCGTTCATTTTCTGGCGACGAATTGTATTGGGATGTTTTTCGTGAGTACATGTATGCCCTTGTTGCTTCTTATCACATCGGTACTGAGTTCTTCATCGAAGGAACGCGAAGTAGGAATTTTAAAGCGCTCGTCCCTAAAGTTGGTCTTCTATCAATGGCTTTGATGCCATTTTTTACTGGTGAAGTTTCTGATATAACAATAGTTCCCGTTAGTGTGTCTTATGAGCGCGTATTAGAAGAACAGCTATTTGTTTATGAGCTACTGGGTGTGCCTAAGCCAAAAGAGACAACTAAAGGGTTTTTCAAAGCGCTTAAGATCATTGATGAGCGTTTCGGTCGAATGTACATGGATGTTGGTAATCCAATATCTGTAAAAGAGTTCTTTGGTGCGGGAACTGATCGAGTTAGGAGATCAAGTATAGCTAGCCATTTGCAAAAGCTCAATAAGGACGAAGTATTAATGATCAAAAAATTAGCCAGTGAGGTGAGTTGTAGAAATTAATTTATTAAACCAATACTAATGAAACATATTTTAAGGTTGTTTTCCAGCAGCAAAGAAGAGTAGTGATAACGACTTTTAATATGGTAGCTGTTTTATATACGTACAGTTTGAATTGCCAGAGACCATTGAATTTAGATGAGCTCTCTAAGGATGTCTTGTTACTAAAAACTTTATTCGAAAAATTGGGGGCTCATGTAGCTACAAACAATAATTCCATCAAGCCAGAAATTATAAGGACTGTTGAAATTCATTCTAATATTGTTACATTCGAAAAAGCCAATTTAAAGTTCACCCCATCGACTGGTGTGGATATGAAAAGTATTGAACTGAAAAAACTCAAAGGTCACATGTTAAGCCAAAATACTATGACGATAGCAGTTCCTGCTTTGCACATTCAGCTCTATATCAATCCATGTATGTTTTGGCTGGCTAAACCGTCATTTATTGTGTTAGCAGCAATGAAGTTAAATGCCAAAGGATATCGAGGTTTTTTGCCTGAAGATCAACTTGAAGAAAAATTTAATGAGTTGTGTAAAATATTCAATCAAGAATTTGTCTTCGAATCAACTAAAAACGAAAACGTGAGTTTAATTACAAAAATGTACTTAAATAATGTTAATGACATGTTCTTTTGCAGAGTGTTTCACAAATTCTTGAAGTTCTGAGGAGTTTTGGTGTATTTAATGGTATGGAGTTTCTAGCAAATGATGTATCAAAGCTGTTGCTGAGTGCGATTGCACCATTCCTTTGCATATATTATCAACTGGCTGTGGTCATTACAGAGGTAACTTTAACAATAAGTTATTAAATTATTCCAATCAGAAGGGGTTGTTTTTTCTTTATATGATTTTAATTTTCCATTTTTTTTACTCTGAAGATCTAAACCTTTAGGATCCCATTAATAAAACTCAAGATATAGGTTTTTAATCAGACCATAATTTTTTTTGTTGTAATTTTTGTTTTGGGTGCAGTATTCTAAATGAATGCTTGGCGCTATATATTTTTATGATATTTTGTTTTTTGTTTAATACTTTTTTTTGTTAATACATAATTATATTCTATTCTTCCATTTCAGCTTCCTTTAGAAGAGTTCACAGCCAAAGAAGCCATTTTACAAACTCAAAAACGTGTCGAAGAACTTCTAACATTAAAAAGTCATCAGTACGTTCATCCTTATTGTTTAGCTTTGGACAATTTAAATATAGCCCTTCAGTCATTTGTCCAAGGAGGATGCCTTCAAAAAACAAAAGACACTGGAACATTTCATAAAATTCCAGAAAATCTACAGCATTTTAAATCGCTTCTGCTCAATTATTGTGAGATATTACCTTTCACAAGACTCTACCAAGATACTCTTGAAAGATTGCCATCTAAATTGTAGTATAACATGAAAAAAGTGATTGCGCGCATTCCTGCTTACGTCTGGATAATGTTCGGTTTGTGTTCATTTATAGTTTCTAATAGGATTAGACAGCTAGTATTTCAATTACCCTCTAAGTTAACATATTTTTGGTTAATGAAGCTTCTGTAAGAACAAAAATTAATGTATGTGTAATGAATTCTGTAAGACTTACTCTTGTATTTTATTTTGTATTTGTGATCAAATTCGTGGGATGCGTGTATCTATTTATCTGGACAATATGTCTATGTATCGGTTTAACATGTATTATTAAATTTAAATTTATTTAAGTTGAAAAGTGAAAATGTGTTTTATTTTGTATAACGGTAGTGTTAATATTACTTCAACATTATATAAGGAAATAGTTTTGTTTCACATGAACCTTTCCACAAAGTGTAGTAAGAAAGAGAACATGCAAGACGTTTTGAGTACTTACATTATTTTACTTTTGTTGGCGCTACAGCGCAGGGTAATCCTGGGCCTCGAGTAATAGAAAGATAGAGTAATACTGGGAGCAAAAAATCAAATAAACCACGATAAAAGCAAACAAATATGGTATTCGAACAAAGACAACAAAAAATGATTCTTCGAAAAGCTGGTTTATTAATTACAGTTCACTTATGCATGTACATATGTTAGTAAAATAAATAAGAGGCCACTATGGCTCGTATAGAGCCCAAACCTAGTGACTTACAACTCTGTTATTCCTCTGGGCGTGTTAGCAAGAAGGCAGGGGACCTATAGTTTTCTGCCAATTCCGAATGGCTAATGAGCAGCCCTTTTCATGACAATAAGAGATACTCTTGAGAGTTATAAGTATAATTAATCTAGTTGAAGATTATGGCTTGTTTAATTTTCAACCTTTTTTTTTTGTTTTTTGTTGTCTTTTCTTAACACTACTGATATCGTCGTGGTTTGAAACAAACATTTAACTGCCACAGTTAAAACACAAGTTTGGACCTTTGGAAATGAAATACGTAGATTCATATAGAAATGAGGAGCCTATGTTGACTTTGTATTTACGTGTTATATATTAGTAATGTTTTATTGTCCGAACAGCGGATTTAAGTCAGTGTTAACATGAGTATATGCGGCTCTAGGATAACGTTCGGTTCTGACCATAATAATTATTGTATTTGTATAATTAAGTTTTCTCAGGCGCTGCTAAAATATTTGCGAGTGAGTGACAAATTTTTCAAGATTATCTCTTGCCATGAAAATTGCTTCGCACCTTAGCCTTTCGGACTCGGCAGAAAATTGTAAGTCCACCGCATTCTACTCCACTTACACGCACAAAGGGTTGAGGGTTGGGAGTTTTAAATCACAAGCCTATTGACTTACAACTTTCAATCATTCCTGGTTGCGTGTTACCAGAAATGGAGGTTGGAGGGATTTATAATTTTCTGTCGATTCCGAACTGCTAATGGGCAGCACTATTCAATACAAGGGATACTCTAGAATTTGTCAATTCCTCGCAAGAGGTAGTGCAGTAGTTGATAATCAAACACAAGACCCTCTGCATGACAGTCAAACGCACTAACCATTATGCCAAGGGGTACTACACCATTATAGTAAATTGATACAAATTAATCTCTAACCTTTAAATGAAATTGATTTCCATTATGTATAAAATTCTTCTTAGAGCATTTGAGATCCAATCAGTTTTATTCTAGGACAAGTTGTGGCACCTAATGTTTAGTCTCTATATATATTGAAAAATATATATAATTTATTTTATTTAACAGGAAGCGATGTTTTGTTTTCTGAGTTCCTGCAATGCTCATACGACTTTGAACATTTTTGTACAATATAAAATCTTTTTCACACACTTGATAATAATTTATTTTTTCTTAATACAAATTTATATATTTATATGAAAAAGTAGCAGTCTGCAGATAATTTCAAATAGAATTGACTCCATTTTTTGCCAACTCTTCCCAGTTAGTACCTTTGAAAAACGAACTTCCACATATTTGATCAAAATCAAATCTCAAAGCTGGCGTTACTTGTAAGAGTCCTTCAAGCAACTGTAGAGCTTCATCAGATATTTCAACATGAGGATACTGAATTGAACCATAAAGATCCATGCTGCCCGGATGACATTGTTTGAAAGACTATAAACATGAACACACTTTTGGTAATTAATTATACAAAATTTAAATATAGTATACTCACCACACCCAATAGCAATTGAAATAATGCTACCCCAACGCTCCACCAGTCAGACTTTGTTGTTAACGGTCGTTCGGGAGCGACATAGTGTTCAGATATGGCCTTATGACTGTAAATCTTTTGTAGACCATCGGATATTCCTTCGTTTTGATAGAAATAGGACAGCAGTAATTGGCCTTTTGAACCAAGGAGAAGGTTACCACCATGAAGATCTCTATAAATCGGTACAAATACCAGTCTTCGTCAAAAAGAATCATCAAAACAACAAAAACAAAAATCTCACCCTAATATCACACCTTTGGAATGTAACGCATTGACAGCTGTAATCAATTCTCTTGCCCATTGCTTAACACTTGCTTCTGGTAGACTCAGCTTTTTCTTTGGTGATTTTAAAAACCTGGATGGAGTCAGTGGCAAAGGATTAACGTCTTCGGCCATAAGTTGCTCTTTCTTTTTATTTTCTACCTCTTTAAGAGTATTAGAAACAGATTCGATAAGTTTTTGTGAGCAAATAACGATTTCGGACAAATCCATATTTACTGATGGAATGTCAGGTGTCTCAGCAAAGCCAGAGTCATGGGTATTTGACTTGGCCAAGTTTTCATATAAGCTACAGCGTTTATTTTTTTCAGGATCAACTTCGGTAAAAATTTCACTCAGCGAAACTGTCTTCACATTAGTTGGTGTGTATGAATTTACGTACTCAAACAATTTGCCACCTTTGGCTTGCTGAAGAAGAAAAAATATCTTTTGTTCCGACTGAAAAAATGCCGTCAAATTGACCATATAGGGTACACCCTGAGGTAAAAATACTGTTTGGGCTGGCGAATTACTTGATGGTTTTTCGATCCCCTTCATTATAAATACTGTTTTGTCGGTAACGTTTTGTACAAGCATAACGGTGTCGATTATTCGTAAAACTTTATATTTGGCCAAATGATTCCATGGACGTTCCAAGTAGAGTGAATTGGATTTTGAGTCAGAATTATCAGTCATGTCAATAGAGAGTTGAAAATTGTTCTGTAAAAAAAAAAAAAAACGGTAGAGAAGCTGATGAGCGAAAAACAAAGAAGTGACCTCCCTAATCCAGGGTGTAAAGAGACCCGTACCCATTGGACGGCTAGCAGCCAGGGAGTGAACTGGCTGTATTATAACGGAACCTCTTTGAAACCAGGTAAAATCAAAGACCTTACCATATTATGCGGAGCTCTGATATGGTGTACAAAATATGCCAAAAAATTACAAGCAAAAACTATAAAAAGTTCAACACTCCGCGGGATGTTAATGTAAGTGACTACGCAGATCGTATGGATTAAGTCTTTGGGTGAGCATTTTTTCAAAAAGTTTGGGTATAACTGAAAGTTTTGAGATTGGTCTATAGTTCCTCACTAAGTGCTTAAGACCACTCTTATAAACGGGATCTATATAAGATACTTTCCATTCTTTTAGAAACACACCAGTTAGGATTTATTAAAAATAAGGGTCAGAACATTACAAAGTGAATAAGAACATTTTTGCAAAAGAATAGGAGGAATCGCATCAAAGCCAGATTGTTTTGAGACATCATTTTCCTTTAAGCTTTCCAAAACATCCTGTTATGAAAAACTTTGTAGATTGAAATCTATCAAAGGAGAAATATCAGGGTACAGGCCATCAATATTTGTTAAAATATCACAATTATACGAAGTTTGAAAGAACCTAGCAAAAAGGTCACATTAGGATTGAATATCATTGGATTTAAGATCATCGTATTCCATACATTGAGAAAAAGATGAACACTATCTTTTAGAGTTTTAAGAATACCCAGAAAGATTTTGAATTATTTTTTATATTTGATTCAGTATTTATAATATATTGCCTATATAAAAACCTGTTAAGAAAATCAAATTCTTTTCTCAACTGGAAAAATACTAAACGATTTGTCATTTTAAAACACTTTAAGGTCTTGTTTTTAGCATTCTCCAAATTTTTTATTCTTTTGTTAAACCATGGAAGCTTAAACGATTTCTTCCTAGTTAAGGTAGGAACAAATTGAATTATCGTAACAAGAACATTGCCATCATGTCAGATAGTGAAGCGAAACTCAAGGCATTAAGCTTCACTGGGCACCTGGTCACGTGCAAAATGGGTGCATCAATAGGAGAAAATGTCATAAAAAAATTAAACAAAAAAAAAATAGACAAGCAGCAGTGGCGATTGCTCTCAGTTAGCAGGTTTATCGCCGCTAAACCAAGAATTTAAATGAATAAATACTATAATGAACATTTTATATTAAAATCGCAACTTTCAAATCATACTTTCCTAAACAACTACCATACAAAAAGTATACCTTAGCGTTAAAATTTGCGATACCAAATTCCCTACAATGTATACAATACAAGAGCGTTTGACTACAACATGTCCTAGGCAAAGCCCAGCTAAATAATATGAAAGCGTTACCGCAAAATCATGCGATAAAACAAGAGATACATCAGATTGAATGAAAGAGGAGTAGGTAGTAGGTATAGTAAGCAGGTAAATTTTGTGTGCGTTCTCTTCTTTGTTTACTTGTATGCAGTAGAAAGAACAAGGAATGCGTATGCTTATTTATGTTGTTATTTGATATCTAACAATATTTAGTTAGATATTAAATCCCAAAAGTTTACTGCGAAATAAACATTAACATTTAACCATTTAACATTGATATCGAGTCCTAAGATCTAAGATCAATATGAAATTAATTAAGTATTTGCGTGGATTTTGAATTTGAGTAAATAAAGATACGAAGTAAGAGAGTGTGATCTTGATTATTTATTTTTATTTGTATCTATCTTTGTACGTATCTTAGGGTGGTCCTTATATTGATTTTTTAAATTTTATTGCTTTTCATTTAGAGGCCAAAATTAATCTGTTTCGTCTACCGAGAAAACTGCATTGAGTTTTTAAATGCATTGAAACAATACGAAACGGCAACGGGTTTTAAAGGTACACACCTCAATGGCGAAATAATTTGATCAAAGTGGTTACTAAGCTTACAGTCATACATCAAAAAATAAAACAGTCAGATTTTGTTGCTATTATGCTTGATGAGTCTTCTGACTCAATTATCCGTTGTGTTTCGGTATTACTTTAATAAGAAAATCCATAAGACTTTCGTTGGACTTATTGATGTAAGCTCTGGGCCAACAGCAGAATATTTGTTTCAATAAGTTACAGCTCTATTGGAAAAATATGACATTAAATATAAAGTTGTAGCCCAGACTTACGATGGGGCTTCCGTTATTAGTGGTCATTTGAATGGAATTCAAATTCAAGTTGAGAATGTATGTCCCAATGCTGAATTTTTCGACAGTTATGCATACGTCTTGAATTTTCTTGAACAAACATAAAAGAGTGCAAGATTTTGTTAATACTTTGAATGGGATTGCAACGGTGGCATGATCTTAAGGAATTTTTAAAAAGAAAAATGCCATCGTTAGCTATGACTGCGTGGTGCCTTTAGTTCACGACTTGTCAATGTATTCTATTCTTACACCGAAAGCATTCTACAATATTTTGAAAGTATATATAAAATGATGAAAAAATACATGGGAAAGCAATGATCGAATGGCTGCATCGGTTAAATGTAAATTCCTGAAAAGCTTTAAAACTGTTTTTCTTTTGAATTTGTTTACAAAACATTTTTCACACTCAGGTATGCTTGCTTTTTAATACACTTTAAAACGCCAGTTTAGACATTATATGAATTTCTTAAATTTCAAAGAAACGAAATCAGGAAATCAACCTTGCTGATGAAAAACGAAAAGCTCGAAATGATCAATTTGATATAAATGAAACAAAAAACAGGAGATAATTTTTTGAAATAGTTGACAATTTGAGAATGCAGATATCAGAAAGGTTTGAATCCTTTGAAAAACTGAAATATTTCGATTTACTGAACGGGAACAAATTTATTAAATATCGCCAAAAAAAAAACAATTTTCCTGAAGAAGTAATCAAAAATCTAATTACAAGCTGACCAAACGCTATAGAGCGCTTCTTTTCTGCATTGAAGAGGATTTTGCTACCGTTGAACGACGAACCGAATTTATGTATCGATACATTTTTAAACTTTTTATGTGATGTATTATGAAGTATTGTTTGTGTTTTTTGTCCTTAATAATAAAATTAAAAAAAACTACCATTTGTTTTTTTTTTTTAAACTTCCTCATACCAAGGAGCTAACCCAATACTAAATATCAGGAATCGCCACTGGCAAGCAGATCCAAGAATTGGAAAGGACTACTAAACTACTAAAGCTGGGGCAGGTTAAAGTACTACTGGACAATTACAACCAGCAACGTTTCGAAAACTGCATCAACTTAAGTAGAAATAACCCAATAATAATAACAGGTATCCTAACTGAACACTGCAAACTTAGAAGGCACCTAAGTTTACTTGGTATGGTAAGCATTGCCACATGTAGATTCTTAAAATACCGGAGGAAATATCGGACCACATACTAGGAAGATGTTATCCACTTATGCACCGAAGGAAAATCATCTGGGCCAATACCAGGTGGAAGAGAGCGATTAATCCTCTCTGAAGCTGCTCCAAATACTAAGATTCCTAAGAGCAATAGATTTGGAGGAAGAACTATAAGATGAGCAATCTCATTCATTTTTAAGTTGGGGCACAGACACAATAGATCTGCAGGTCGCAGTGCAATACCTCCAATACATAATTTATTCCTTCATACATCATGGGAAATCACTATTGCAGATTATAGCAACATCTGCCAACATCCAATCTACTGTTCAAGATTATTGTTCCGCTCATTGCTTCAAGACAAAATCATCTGTAGCAGTGATATTCATTTTCGAGACGATGCAATTACTTAAATATTTTTGTTGCTTCAATCTCTTATTTTGTAACTTTTAAAATTTAATTTCCCAAACGATAAATGATTGAATAATAGAAGATATTGATTCCATTGTAAACACATTCTTGTTCAATTTCCAATAAATTCTTAAAAAATCTATATTATCTAGGTTCCTGAACCTAAGTGATAACCTTCGAGCGTTGCTTTCACTTTAAACGCAAAATTCATTATTTTTATTAAATAGTCAATATTAATTTGATAATTTTAGTAAAAAGATGAAACTAGACATTGATAATTCAAAGTCATAAATATTTAATTACAAAATTAATTAATTCATTATGCTAAAACACTTTTGTAGTATCATAAGTACAAGAATGTAATTTTAATTGTACTTAAAATAGAAAGTAAAAGTACTTAAGTTTTATTTCAGTCACAACGTATTTAATAACTTTGCAATTCTGCCACTAAGAATTTTGAAAAAATGCGATTTAAACATATTGATGCAGATACTAAATCTTTTCATTCATTCAAAACTGTATTTTGTTAGTTAGTTTAGGCATAACCTCTAAACTAAAAGTAAAATATAGATTCTATTGTATCAAAATATCCCTTAACTATTCACCATTGAGAGCTCAAATTTATTGTTTGTTCTTTTTTTGAATTACTTGAAAAATCTATTTTTTTTAAGTTACTAGCATCTCACATGACTTAAGCTTTTTCTATACATATTAGTGAATAAAATATCAGCCTAATTGTATCCAAGATCTTCAACAGTAAAATTGAGGAAGATATTAGCTATCGATATCTGAGCTGTTGTAAAGGTTTAATATTAAACCAGTAAACGAATATTTGAGTCTTTTCCACGGCTTACTGTATGGGAGTCATCCACTTACTTTGTTATCATCTTCCAGATTCCGTAAGAATTTTTCAAAAAGATTTTCCGCTCTGGCCATATATTTACTAACTTTGGTTTTTGCTATTAGTTTTCGTTCATCATTACAATCGTCTATGGATAAATTAAAAATGAGATTGATTTAAAAAATATGTTAAATATCACCTTTAGCTCCTGAAAGGAGTACATCAACGCCTTGCTTGTATCCTTTGTAGGCCTCTGCATAGTCCATGTTTACTTCGGCTTGAACGGCTCGACTGAATTCCAATGCTGCCTCGTATATATAATCATTATCATCACCCTCAAACGACACCATCGGCGTTAGTATCTTCGACAAATCTCGCATATCTTTTGGTTTATTGGGAGATGTGTCTCGTCCTTTGATATCTTCTAATATCACAGATTCTTCAAGAGGCTTAACTAGTTTATTTTCAAACGATTGCACTAGTTTAGGGTCTTTTTTAGGATCAACTAGACTTAGACTATCGTCGTACTGAATGTCGAGTTTTTCACAGATTTCTTCAATGTTGCCCTTGGATGTTAGATCATGATGAAATTGAGAATTATCGACCGAATGGCCGTCATCGAAGAAATGCATAAACGTATGAGATTTATAGAGGGCTGGATGTTGAGCAATAAAGTCCAGCAGATCTAAGATGTATTCTTTTCTGTTCTGGATGACTTTGGCATCGAATCGTTTGAAATAACTGTGATCAGAGGGTTCAGGTACACTACCGTTAAGGTGCATTGTCTTATGACGACGAGCTATTTCACGGTAAAGCCGTTTAACATCGTGGAATCGCTTCCATACGGATATGCAAGTAAGAGCTTCCGGCACTGTACGTGGAAATACCTATGTAGGATAATTGGAAAATCTATTGAACAGTTCAGCTTGAAGACCGAATTACTTACGACTGATGTAATCTTGTAAATGGTGTATCCTTGCTTGTGAGTAAGCGTGTCGGTAACTGTAAAACTGTGGATCCATCCACCCATATTTTTTGTCATGTTAGCAGTTTTAAAAGAAATATTTACATTTTCTTTTTTCTGATTAAAAAACAGTCCTATGCCTTAAATACCAATATTGACATTTGTAAGAATAAATTCACAATAGGAATTATTTTGTAATCATAATCGGTGAACATGTTCAGTTCAGAAAATAAAATATTCGTATTTAGATAAGTACATTAAGCTGTAGATATGAGTGGTATTAATCGATAGGTGAAAATAAAATAATTTGATAGTTGAACAAATACTGAATTTTATTTGCAAAGAAAATGGGTATTATAATCAGGCAAGGACATTGTATTTACGTTTCCTTTATTTAATTCAAAATGCAACCAAAGTGAAATACGATGTTTTGTTTTTCTTTTTTTTTCTTTGAGCATTTCTAGGACGCTCTGCACAGAATTTGATCAAGGCACTCCGATTTATTTAGGAATCTTTCTGAAGCACTGAATTGTCAAAAGCGTGGATCTCCATTTTATCTGTTTGTTTATTTTTTTTCACCGTCTGTCTTTATCATATCACGAAAAAAAGAAGTCGCACTCCGATTTTTACTGCATTTTATTCTGAGCTCATATAGCGAGCTAGGTCTGATTGAAAAAAGAAACATAACCTGAGCGCTCTGATGTGTCTGTGCTAAAAATGAAACACAGGCCTATTTTGACAGCTCAGTTCCCTGCTCTACAATTAAGAAAAAGCTTAATAAGGGTATTCATGTAAGCGCGGAGAACCCTGATAAACCTCAAAAGCCAGATCATTTTATCTCCGCAGAAATTAGGGGTGGCCGTGGCGCGATGGTTGTGTGCTCGCCTGTCAATCTCAATATAACAGGTTCGATTCCTGCCGTCGTCTATGTCGTCTTTAATTCCATTAAAACCTTCTATAAATTGTCATCAATGGGATGCTGGTTTACTCATTACATGTTGTTTAGGCATAACACTAACAACATGTGATTGAATTAGACTAGTATGCCCAACAAGGATGGAAAACGAATAAAATAATGCGAATTATAAGGGACATAGAAATAAGACATGGCAATTCTCCGCTTTAGTTCAGCCGCCATCCCTGGAGATAAAAAATTTGAGACAACCACCTTCAGTCTCAGAACATCGTGCCACACATCTTTCCTATCCTTCTTTCTCTTCCGTAACTTCACGCCCACACTGTGTTGAAACATTTGAAGGGTATTCATATTCCCTTGAGCGTGAGTAAATTATAAAAAAAAAAAAAAAGAAACGAGTTGTCAAAATTTGTATGGGACAAAATTTCTGCAGATCTGATAAAATTATCTTACCAACTTGATGAGGAAAGTGAAGAAATAAACCTGATAAGCTAAAGAAATATCAATCGTGACTTTTAATTTGTAATTTCACAAAAGCGCTAAGTCATTTAAAGCAATTTCTTCAAAAAATATAAACAAATTTCTTTTTTTGCTTCTTATTGGCATCTTTTATTCAACAGAATCACTTTTTAAGTTAAAGTATTGAATGAAATACATTAGCCGTGTTTATTTTTGGAAAAGTTATCCGTAGTACAGTAGGATTTTATATGAATAACAAATACAACATCCTTAGTAGGATCACTGCCGATAAAAGGAGAAGTGATAAATCCTGCTGCGGATAGAGATTTGACGTTCATTCGAGTATCGGTAGTGATCCTACTGCGGATGTTGTATTTGTTATTCATATAAAATCGTACTGTAATACGGATAACTTTTCCAAAAAATACGGCTACTTTCGATAAACAGTTTTTATGAGTTGATTTTGACGTTTGCAAACATCAGAATATTTCCCACATTTACGCCAGTATTTTTTAAGGGGTGTTCATAAAAACATGTTGCGAAAAGTTATATCGTTCTGCAAAACGGAAAATTATCTAGTTGCATGAATACCCTAAGGCCAGGCGCGCACATTCAATTTTTAGTTTCGCAACTGTTTGGTTGCTAAAACGAAACATATGGGCTTATATGGGACACCGTGCACTTAGGATAGTCGCGCACTGGCAACTGTGATCGAAATCAAATAGTTTAATCACCAGTTGAAAGAGAACCGCGCACTGACAACTCTTTCCTCACGCTCACACTCTTTTGTCTCTTGTGCTTATAGAAAACAGCTCAACTGTTGCGAAGGCAATCGTTTAGTTTGTGTCAAAACGGGGTTTGTGTAACGGGGTAAAAGGATGAGGACCCGTGGATAGGATAAGGATAGTTGGAAGGAAAAAGACTCAGAACAGGAAACAGAAAATGGATAGGAACAGGAAAGGACATTAATTTGGACTAGGATAGGATGAGACGGGTACAAATGTTTGACAAAAGGGGCGGTGGCATGCTGGCGACGCACGGCTTAGCTCGCCGGATGTAGGGGGGGATCTTGCCCCTCAGCCAAACCTCACCTCACTACAAAAAAAACTGTCATGCCAGAAAAAACTTTCCCACTTATCAAACCGCTGCCCTTACAGCCTTATTTATTATTTCGTTTTAACGCCGGAGTAAAGTTACTTCGAATTTACAACGACTCTAATCCTGAAAAGCTTATTTACAATGAAAATGCACGAGTAATAATAGCGGTGGAATAAGCTAATACTGGTGGATAGGAGGTTTAGAGCCGTTTTAGTATTAGTGAAAAATAATAAATAAGGCTGTTAGGGTTTATTGCCGATGTAGTTGCCATAAGGGGCCTTACCCTCTCCTCTCCTTTGGAATCTGTATGGCCCGAAGTGTTAGCAGATTCCCCTTATATGATGTCATTCGACTATGACATCACTCCACTTCGTTCATCATCCGCCTGCCCTCCACACCCCCTGAAAATTAAAAACCTAGCCAATCATCCTATCAGAACTCATTTGTTCCATAAAAAGACGTTAAGTTGGCGTGGCTTACAAAACATTTTTATTTAAAATCAAAAGTTGAAATTAGTTTCTACTAAATGTATACATATAACAAAGATGTTGAAATTTTGGATCATTAACAAAAATTGCCTATTAGTAGTGATTATCTCCAAAAAAATATTCTATTTGAATTTAGCTTAAACTGGAAAACTATTATTTGAAATTACTAACAAAAAACAAAATTTAAGCAAATTATATGTTGTTTGATCAAAACTTGATCACACACAAAACGATTGCCTTCGCAACATTTGAACTGTTTTCTATAAGCGCAAGAGAGAAAAGAGTGTGAGTGTGAGTAAAGAGTAGCCAGTGCGTGGTTCTCTTTCAACTGGTGACTAAACTATTTGATTTCGATCACAGTTGCCAGTGCGCAACTAGCCTTAATAAAACACATCTAATAACGGTGCAGAATACTCACTTGGAATCGAATTATGTCCTTGAATACACTCATTGCTATTGTGAACTAAAATCCTGTCGTAATTTAACTGCTTGTCAACTGTCAGCTGTCACTATTACACTAGCCAGCTGTAGCCCAGCCTAGCACCTAACCAAAACATTTCACAAAACAATTTATTTACGATCGTTTTCATATTCTTTTACACAACTAATATTAAAAATCCTGATGTTTTTACGACCTTGCAAAAATATCCATGTAATTATTTAGAAAGAAACAATTATTATGAATGATATAAAGCGTCTGAAAGATCAGCAAAGGGAAATCCATCCTGGATTTGATTCGTATATGGAGTGCATGTCGAGATCACTATTCACTGGTTTGGCTACATTTTGGCTAGGTAGGAAATTGTTTCATAAACTTTAGTCTTCTTAATGTGTCATCTTATATAACTATTATATTTTTGTTTTGTGTATTGCATAGGTTTTTCCGGTTTCTACTTTACACAAAAAATCATTCAAACTAAATTGACTTACCCGCGACAGTGGAATATTCTTATCTCATCTCTAGCAGCTGTTGGCCTTTCATACAAAATCACTGCAGATCGTACAAAGTCTTGTCAAGCTGCTTGGATGGCCGCTGAGGATAAGCACACCATTTTAAAAGAAAAATCCTATTAAGTATAATTTAAAATAAATAATAAATTAATATGTTAAGACGACGATTTGTGAGCTTATGTGCTAATGCACTCAGGCAGACGTCAGCTCCAGCCGTGTGGGGTGAAATTCGCCCTAGACGATTTAAGTACACGCAATTTACGGGAGTCAAAGGCATCCGTAATAGAAAAAATATGTTTGAATCCAATAAAGCCCGTCACAATGACGATGAGGATGATGAAAACACTTCATTTAATCACGGAATCAACTTAGAGGACAGAGATTATGAAGAAGTAGCCAACAATGTTATGAATCTATCTAATATTCAAAATATTGAACAAAACATCTTTGTTATTCAACCATACGTCAAGTGGGGCCTAAAAAAATCTGCTTCTAATCCAGATTTACAGTTAAAAGAAGCTGAGGCATTAGTGCACTCACTTCCAAAATGGAATATTCAACTTAGCATGAAAGTTCCTCTTGAATCTTTAGATAAACGTATTCTTTTTGGCTCTGGAAAACTAGAAGAATTAAAGAAAATCGTTAACCAAGCTCGTTTGGGTACAAAACCATTGACTGCGCTCTTCATCAGCAAAGGGACTCTAAGTTTCGCTCAGAAGCGCTTGCTTGAGGGAGAATTCGGTATTCCTATACTAGATCGGTATTCAATTGTTATTCAAATTTTGCGACTGCATGCGACCACTGCTGAAGCTAAACTTCAAGTAGCCATGGCGGAGATTCCTTACATTTGGGGACAAATGAAGGATTCCAATCTATCGATGTCTCGAAAACAGGGATACGCTTTATCAGATGTCCAGAAAGAAATGCTTAAGACACGAGAAAGAAAACTTAAAGATGAGCTAGAGAGAATAAGAGCACATAGAAAACTTATACGAAGCAAGAGGAAGCAGAAGAATTTTCCTATTGTCGCAGTAGTTGGCTACACTAACGCTGGAAAAACGTCTCTGATTAAAGCTCTGACTAATGAGCAAACAATGCAACCCCGGAATCAACTATTTGCCACTCTAGATGTCACAGCTCACGCTGGAATGTTGCCTTGCAATCTTGAGGTAATCTACATGGATACTGTGGGGTTCATGTCTGATCTTCCTACGGGATTGATCGAATGCTTCATTGCAACCTTGGAAGATGCTATGATGGCGGTTGGTATTAACTTTTGTGTCATTTATCTATGAGATTTTTTGGTAAAATTATATATTTCAGGATGTTATCATACATGTTCAAGATTTGTCTCATGAGAGTTGGTTTGAGCAACGACAACATGTCGAAAAAACACTGCAGTCTCTCACGGCTAATCTTTCACATATAGAAAATCTAAAAATGCCACCGATTATAAATGTTGGCAACAAAATTGATCTGCTTTCAAATTTAAAGGCAGATGATTTGGATGAAGGTATGAAAATGGTTTCGTCCAAAACTTTTAATGGGATTCAAGATTTGGTGGAAGATGTCGAAAAAAAGGTTCTAGAAACCACTGGAAGAAAAAAGGTTACCATGAGAGTGAAAAATGGAGGTTCCGAAACGCCTTGGCTGTATAAAAATGCTGCTGTTGTTAATACAAGGGCTGATCCAAAAAATGAAGAAAGTATTTTGATTGATGTTATTATAACAGATAGCAAAATGCAACAATTTAGGCACTACTTTTGTAAGAAATGAAATTTTAATAATAATATGTGTATAGAAAAAATATTTATTATTGGTTTTGAATAAAATATTTTGTGTTTCCATTGCAATTTGATAGGATAGTATAATCAGTCTAAGAACCTTCGTTAAGAAAGAAGGAGGTGTTGACTAACACAGAAACATAAGAGCCAAAAGGATTCCTTAAGGATAAAATAAGGATTCCTTAAATATTTTGAGAATTGATTCTACTTGAGCCGAATGAAATAAGGAATGCTAATGAGGGTTAAAGCAAACTGAAGAAAGAGGTTGTAAAATAGATTAAAAAAAATATTTGATTATTTTTCTCAAAAATAGTTTTTATTTGTAATTTTTACAAAATTAGTTAAAAAAAATTTAGTACGCATTTGATTTTTTAAACTGTTGTGATGTGTGTGTGAATTTTAAAAGGTTTTTCGTGTAGCAAACCTAGAGCATCTCTTTCGAGATTTAGATTTTCTAAACGATAAATGCTAGATTTGTGTAGAGAGATTCCATATAAATCTGCAATACTACTGCGGTCTAAATAAGACTAGAATAAAGAGTTTGGAGTCCAATATAACCCCTAGATAAGTAAAATATCGTTTTCGAGTTTGTAATTAAAACACCAGTGATTTTAGTTTCTGAAAAATGTAACTACGCTACATTTTTTTTTTGTTAAAGAAGTACAGCCCCTTAAAATTGCACCAATCGATAATTCTGTTCAAACCAGATTGAACCTTATTTTCATCATGAATTGAATTTATGCTGCTGAAATTTTTGTATTCATCAGCAAATAAAAGACGTTTAGAATAATATAAATGAATTGGTAAGTCATTTATAAAAATTATAAAAAGCAGCGGTCCAAGATAACTTCCTTGAGGAACATCTGAAAAGTTAAATATTTTTTTAGAAAACTCATTACCAATTTTGACAATTTGCTTTCTGCCTACTAAATAAATTTTTATGAATAAATAAATAAAATAAATAAATATCTAAAATTGGCATTACCTACCAAATTTCGCATTTAAAAAAAATGTATATTAAAATTTAACAACGTTGCTTCTTGGTGATTCCCATAGACCACAAGGAAACAAAGGAAACTTTTTGTGTTCCATGAGAGTACAATAGAGAATATATACAACGGTTTTGGTTTTTGAATCTTATATTGCGGTTGATAGAAAATTTGTTGTTCGAACGCTCATCTTTAATGACATTCCTGTTGTAAGCTCAATAGATAAAACCAATTTGCTTGCAGCACAGTTTGCTTTTTGCTATTAATTCGACGCTACCAGAGAGTGACATGACTCCTCCTGTATTTGAGAGCGTAAACGATTTTATGGGACGAATCTTCATTCGCACTTGTGCAGTTGCTAGAGTAGTAAAAAATCTGACTCTCTTATTGAAAATACGTGCATTTGGTGTCGATGAATCTCTTCTTCCTTGGATTAGACATTATATTTCGGACCGTTCACTACAAGTAGTTTTAGACGGTTCCATACCTAATATCAACAAAATAAACGCTGGTGTGCCCCAAGGTTCCATTTTATCTCCGACACTCTTCTTTATGTTCATAAATGATCTTTTGTTTGAAACTTCTAATCCACTAAATTGTTTCGCTGATGCCAGTACCCTCAGCTTTTCATATTTGTTTTCAGATTCACATCCTTGCCCTTCGGATATGGACTTCCAACGGCAGCGTATGATAGCTTACCCGGCACAGTTTTCCCTTGCCGTTTCAATTTGCAAACATTCAAAACCAATGTTCATCGACACCTCCTTTCTATCCCCCTAATTTCCCAATCGCCCGTGCTGTGTTTAACATTATAAGGGTCTCTTAATATACCCTTGAGAGCGTGTGAATTATAAAAAAAAAAGAATTAAAGTCTGATCTTGACAGCATTATTCAATGGGGAATCAAAAATTGAATAGAATTTAATGCCTCGAAAACTACGCTAAAGCGTAGTTCACCCTCAATACCTCTTTATATGGATGCACTTGCATTGAGGAGACTGAGCAGCTTTCAGTTCTAGGTAAGTGCATCACAGACCATCTCTTGTGAATGATCACATATTTGACGTCGCCAAAAACGCTGCTAAGTGTTTAGGTTTTTTTCGCCGATGCAAGAAGTTTTTTACCCCTTCTGATCTGGCTGTAATATATAAAGCGTTTATTCTTTCAAGTACAATTCCCATATCTGGGCAGGTGCTCCAAAAACCCACTTGAGTCTCTTGGACAGAACTCAAAAGAGAGCTATAAAAATGATAGGCAACCGTTGTCTAACTGAAACATTTGTATCTCTCGAGCATCGCCGCAATGTTTCATGTCTATCATTAATTTACCGCTATTTTCATAAAAAGTTTTCTAGTGAAATATAGCCTCTTCTCAAACAATTCAACCGTAATAACCTTACTTCTAGGAGTGCTCATCAGTTTATCCTTGAACCCAATTTCGGACGTACTGTAAAGTACAGAGAGTATTTTTTTTAGCCACACGAATGTGGAATGCTTTACCCACCAAAAGTCGAAAAACGTAGAGAATGATCCACAAATTGGTAGGTATATAGGGGTTTTTGGGGTCGCTGATTACGAATCTGTTATCAGAATCAGCAAATTCAAAATGACCGACCTAATATGGGGTCATGTCATACGAAAAAAAATATTAAAAATGAAATAACTTTGATAGTTGCTTAAAAAATTTTGTTTTGATATTATTAAGGCATGTACCTACTTGAAAATTTATTAAAAATAAAAAAATTCAAAATGGTGGAATGCTATATGGCAATATTATATAACAAAAAAAATGGGAAAAAATTATTTATATACTCGTACTATTGTTATTGAAATCGAACACAGTAATTTATATATCATAAATTTAGAAATACAAAATGGAATATGTGCAAACAATATATGTATAAGTTAATCCGATATTTACATGAAAATACAATCGAAAATTCGCACGATTTTTGTGAATTTTTTTCTCGGAAACTTTATTAGATAATAACATAATGTTTTTTTTAAATAATGAACACATAAGCCAAGAGTACAAGAACATTTTTTTTTTGTCTTAATTTTCTAATTTTGGCCGAATTTTAAAGGGCGCCAACGTTGACTCATCAAAAAACGCATTGTCCCATTGCGGACAGTTAATCTCCGGATCTACTGAACCGATTTTCAAAAAACTTGTTGCAACTTGATTGTTTTTATGTTTTCTAAGACAATTTTCCAGAATGTGACCAAAAAGTTATGAACAAAAAAAAATGGCGACCCAAAAATGGCCAACAAAAATTGCAAAAACAATTTATGTTTTCAAAGCTTGACATTTTTTTTTTTTTTTTTTTTTTTTTACTTTTAAAACAAATTGTTATAAATTGTCTCGTAAGAACCCTTCCTTTAAATAACCCACTTTGTTTTTTTTTGCTTCAGTCCAGCCAATCCAGAGATTAACTGTCCGCAATGGGACAATGTATTTTTTGATGAGTCGACGTTTGCGCCCTCTATAATTCGGCCAAAATTCAAAAATTTCAAAAAATTTGTATTTTTGACGAATGTATTCATTATTTAAAAAAAATTATGTTATTATCTTATAAAGAAAAAATTCCCAAAAATCGTGCGTTTTTTGGCGTTCTAGACCGTACTAGTACCTTAATGCACAAAAAAACTCAACGCGCAGCTACGGGCAGCTGAATTTTATTTTATTTGACACAATACTTTTATTAACTATCTTACATAGCTTTGAGAACAAGAAACAGCAAGAAAAAAAAGTTTTCACTCAAACAAATATTTCTTCTTTTTTTTTTTAAGTAAATAAATAGTGTTGACATATCTACATGTCAAACAATGTACTATTTAGGAATTTTTATTCAGAAATTCTTTAACTTATTTTACGCACCTGCAGCTATTGAATCCATTTTATTGCAATAGATTTGCTTGGAAATAAAAACTTGTACACGTGTTTTGATGGAAGTGTCCATTAGCCTATCTTAACGACGCGTGACTACGTTAACTTAGCAGCCACATTCAGGCTAAGATTATGGGGGGGATTTGCGGCAAGAGATTCTACTACGAACATTTTTCGTCTCCTAGGGGTCTCCTTTAGACAGCCTGATGACAAAAAACCCCTAACTCAAAACTTTTATTTTGGACTTTTGGCCGCAAAAAGATGCCTTCACTGTGACCCGGCTAAATATTTTCCACTCATTGAAATGTGCATCGGTATCCTTTTTAATTTTATCCTACTTTCCTAATAGCTCGTACTGTGTTTAACATTATAAGGGTATTCATAACCACTTGAGCGTATAAAGTAAAAAAAAAAATCCTATTCGCTTATAATATTTGATAACCATAATAAGGCTGATTGTTTGAAATTCATTCTCGCATGATAATGTAGTTTTCTTCCATGATAGTTTTCTAATCTTTGAAAAAAAAAATTGGTCTTTCAAGCGCTGATAGCATAGATAGATAAGCATACTGTCTTCAATTCTTGAGCAAACTAAACTTTATAAGGATGTTGATGTAAATTCAAAAACAAAATTTGACATAATGTGCCCTTAGAGAAGCCCAAATGTTCTTAAGCTAATTCACCTTCTTGGATGATTTAGCTGAATCGAAGTTACTAACGTAACTTAGCAAGACATTTTGTTTTTTTAATGAAATGTTGCACTTAATCCAGGACTTAAATATAAACCAAACTCAACTGGATTTATTTAATTTGGGTAATATAATAATATCAATCATGTTATATACCGGGCGTCCAGTAGTCGTCGTCCAAGACGAAAACCATGGGTTCCCAAAGGACATTTAAAGAGGATTTCCACTATAACCTTTACATTTTCGAAATCCTAGATGTTCGAAGACCCATTATATGCATTAAAAAAAAAACTACTTTATTTCAAAAATAATTTTATTTCTTAGAACTTAAATTTTCTAAAGCTGTACAACTTAATTTTAATAAAAAAAGAAATTATGATATCAACGGAAAAAATTACACAAGTTTAATGAACGTATACATATTTAAATAAAGAAATATCAATAGTAATATGTAATATATAAACATGAACTCTTAACAAAAACATTAACATTAACTAATAAAATAACTAATTTAATTTAAGGTATTTACTTGATTTATTGTCATTATTCACAACAGTTATATATATTAGTATTTTGGACATAAATGTAAATATAAACAACTTCGTAATTTCTTACATACATTATAATATACTATAAATTAACAATAAAAACGAAGTTAATTTTACATAAGAATATTTCGTATTCGAAATAAGGCACATTTTGAATGCAATGGGTATTTTGTAGGTAGATTTACAATTAAAAACCTGTTTGGTTGTTAATCCTAAAATACTTAGGTAGGACTAACCAATATTAAAACTATGTACATAATGTAACTAAATAGAAAACTTTAAAATATATAGGTATAATAAGGAAATGAGAAAGTTTTCTTAAGTACCTTAATAGTACTTTTTTTGGCAAGACAAGGATTTCGTTGTTCAACATTGAAGGAAGTTTCTCCTTCAAATTGTTGTTTTTGATTTTTTTATATATAATTATTGTACTACATTAAACTATAAAAATAAATGAAAAAAAATAAAGACAATTTTATACTTAATTCTCTAAATGGGAGAGTGCAACTTTGAGAATGAGGAAACCGAAAGATTTGATGCACTCCTAGTCCAAACCAAACCACAACCAAGAACGAAACGGAAAAGGATTTGCAAATTAACGTTAGAAGCGAAGGAGGCAAAAATAAAAGGAAGTATGCCATTTTTTGTATCTAGAGTTAAGCGAGAAGAGGGAGGACAATGACAACTTTGAAGCATGCATCAAGTTTCCAGGTGCGGATTAAAATAAAACCTTTACCATATTATTCTATTATATTTTTTTAGTAATTTTTTCTACCTGAAATAGCAAGAATGATTTTTCATCTCTTCATTAGGTAAAAAGAATACAAAATTAAGGGCGATAGGGTGTATAGTATATATATGTACATATATCTACATATATATTTAATATTATATATACAGAACTGTTTCAATTTCTTACAAAAGATACAAATTTACTATGGAGAACTGCCAGATATTGAATAAAACTTCGATCGATGCAGACCAAACACCGGAGTTATATTATAAATTTCGGTAAAATATAAAGGTTTACTATCTAAATATAGCAAGATATGCATTAGTAAAAAATGGAACTCGTGATTTTAATAAAACTTATAAGGATGATAAAGAAGATGCAGAAAGGCTAAGACGACTTGTTCGGTTTTTTAGCATTCTTACAAATTTTTTGACTTTCTGCTGAAGGCTTTTCCAATTTGCTTAGGATTAAAAATATAGGTTATTCAACTTTTACAGCCGTACAGGATTCCCTTTCTTTCTTACTGTGAGTAAGTTGTATAAAGTTGTAAGTTAATAAAAAAAAAAACAAATTTTTTCTGAGAAAACTGTTCTTAAGGATATTTTTTTTCCAAGGTTCTTGCTCTCCAAATTCAAATATAACCTCAGATTGGATCTATTGGTTCAAAATGTTGTGATATTCAAAACTAAAGTTACGAAAAAAAGCATTTTGTTGTACGAACATGTGTTTGTATTTGAGCACATTAATATGTTACATCATAAAATATTTTTTCTTTGATGATTTTTTACTATTTTTGTTCTTTGAAATTAAGTTGAAATTTTTGTTATAAACATTTTAATTACTTTTGGAGTTATTCTTGCAACTTCACGCCAAAAACAGGAAAATCATTTTTCATTCATATTGAACGAAACAGAACAAAAGTGTTTTTTTTTTTATTATTTTTCAATGATTCAATGTTTCAAGCTTTTGGTTATTGGTATCGGTATTTACGAGTATGTACATATATATCATATTTTTTAATAGTAGCAGTGTAATATCATGCGCGGAGCTGTAAAATTATTATTTTTCATTAATAATTAGGCAGCGAATTTGCCTTTCAAATTGCTTTTATCAGAAAAATAAGCATAATGAAGAGGAATTCACGACATTCAGTGGGAGAAAATTGAGAAAATATTTCTTTGAAACCAAAAAGAATATTTTCGCTGTTATTTGCTATTTTTGATCATAAAACAATTTTTTTTATATATACATTGTATTTATGTATTTCATTCTTTTTTACTTGCGATATAGGTACTATAGGGCAAATTCTGCATTTGGAAAAAAAATCGAACTCGAGATTTTGATCAAAGTTGACATTACGATGATACTCGTAGCGAAGTCGAAAAAAGTGGGTCCGACAATTCCGTCTGTCTGTCTGTATGTCTGTACCTCGAACTACAGCCTAAACCACTGGACCTATTTCTTTCAATCTCGGTGGTTAAGGGTCTTTGGTGATTCTCTAGAGGAGAAATTGAAATTTTTTTTTTAGCTCCAAAACTAACGGTACCCCCCATACACCCGTAATGCAAAACCTTATTTATCTCGAAAACGGCTTTAACGATTTTGATAAAAAAAATTAGTTGTGATATTATGGTTATGGACTATATTTTGGTTAAAAAAAATTTGGGGGGAAATGTTATTAGGGGTACCTGTCATAGAACGGTTTTTTTTAATTTCGAATTTCTCACCAACGGCTCTAACGATTTTAACCAAAATTTTTATGCAGGAGCTGCTTTGTATTTAAAAAAATATAAACTAAAAATTTTTTCGAAAAAATAGTTTTTGGATTTTTAAAAAAAGAATACATTTTTTTTTTGAAAATTCAATTTCTTGAAAACCGATACACAATGAAATTTTTAAATTACGTTTTAAAATGTATTTTATTAAACACTAACAATTTGCATATCAATTTTTTTTATAAAAATTTTAGAGAAATTTCTTATATAAAAAATTTATTTAATAATAAAACGGTTTTTTAAATTCTATTTGCATAAATTCATACTTTTCCGGAAACTAGACGGCAATTTTATGCATTTGAACTATATTTAACAAACAGATAAGCAATGGGCGCTATATTAAGCAAGAGTGTGGAATAATTGTGTGAACTTTTTGACCAATAATCGGTCGGTGATGTTTGCGAAGAGTGAATTTCGACGTCGATTAACTTATCGTGTCGCTCCAACTGGGCAAACATTCGGGTGCTAAGTTACTCAATTCAAAGCACGGTCAAGGTCAAGGCCGCCATCGGACTGGTATTTTAGCCGGGAATATCGCGGCTGTTGCTGCCGATGTCGCTGAGAACGAAGAAACATCAACTAGATGGCGGGCCAAGCATATAGACAACACCAGACGGACCGTACAGCGAAGTTTAGTGAAAGACTTATACATGTTCCCGTACAAAGTGCCAACAGAGCATCAGTTAATGCCTGATGACCGTCCGTCGCGTTTCAATTAGTATCAAACTATCGTCAATCTCAACAACGAATGGGATGATTTTGTGTCGAAAATCGTCATGCGCGACGAGACGAATTTCCACTTAAGCGGTTACATCAATAAGCAAAATCTTCGTTTCTGGAGCACTGAAAATCCGCGTGTGATGCACGAAGAGCCATTGCATCCACTCAAAACCATTGTGTGGTGCGACGATTACAAGGGAGGAGTGATTTGAGGACGTCATGGGCAATATGGTCACTGCTACTGCCGTAAGCAACAGGACCATGATAAACGACTAGCGGGGCTTGGTTTACATGTGGGTTCAAAAAGACGGTGCAACCGCACACATAACACGAGCCACAATGGATATTGTGAAGAAATCTCCGATTTAGCCATCCCAGACTTCTTTCTTTGGGGGTACTTGAAGTTTCAGGTTTAGAATAGAATAGAATAGAATAGAATAGACTTTATTTTACATAATTCATTTATACAATAATTGATTACAGGTCTTATATGACCTGGTATAAAAACCGTCGGTCAGATTGACAAAATACATTCAATTGAAAACAAAAACTAAAAGTGAATTTAAGTTAATTAGATAATATATGATTGCAAAAGTATTTAAATGAAATTAAATTTAAGCTGATAGTGAAATAAAAATTAAAAGCTTTCTGTAATAATTCTATTTCTGTAAGCCATTGCAGTTTGAATAAACGTGTAAAGCTTGTGCCAGCCTTTCGCCCCATTAAGAATTTCAGTTACTTCTTTAGCATCAAATCTGTTCTTTCCAAAAATATCTCGTCTGATTTCTTGAAGAATTGGACATATTCCTAAAAAGTGCAAGATATTTTCTCTTTCAAGGGTATTGCAGATTTCACATTTGATAGGTAGTTCCGGTCTGTGAGGTATGACGTTCAAAGCAAGTATTTCCCCTCTGGCTCGTAGAATTGAAGATATCATGTTTGTGGAATTACTATCATTAAAATAATTTAACTCTCCAAGATTAAACTCTAAATTGCTGTAGAATTCTCTGTATTGCGATGATTTCGCTTGGTTGATATATGTCTGTCGGTATTTTTCGTCCAATTTGGAAACAAGGTTGTAAAGATTTCTTTTTAAATCAGTCGGTCGATCCATATCAAAAGCGATAGATTCCTCAAGCGAATTAGACATATTGATCCAAGATTGCACGAAATTAAGTCGATTTGAGATGATAAATTTTAAAACTCTGTTAACCAGTCGGGTGGAGTCCATTTGCAGAATTTTGATCATGTAATCGAAATGAATCTTAAGCGAGTCGATGAACATCGGTGATACTCCTGTTTCAATATGAAGCATATAATTAGGTGTTGTGGAAGGAAGAGCAAAAACTCGTTTCATAAAGAACCGAAGTAATTTTTCAACATCCTCATATTCTTTGTATCCCCACACTTGTGTGCAGTATAACATGATGGATTTTGCAACTGCTAAAAATAGTTTGTATTTCAATGAATGATTAATTGATTTATTTGCAATGCAGTTTTTCCATGAAACACAAAGGGCAGCTTTGGCTTCCTGCAGTTTTGACTTGATGTGTTTTTTCATACAGAGGTTACTTGTTATTATGACACCGAGGTACTTGAATTCCTTAACCACTTTTATTTCCTGCCCCTTGTACTTCCATCTTTCATAGGTGGCGTATCTTCCATGTCCTTTTCTAAATATCATGATGCTTGACTTGTTTAGGTTGAGTGTTAGATTCCAGGTGTCACAATATTTTTCTAAATTGTCAATCATGTCTTGAAGATGATCGTGAGATTCCGATAGCAGAACGATGTCATCAGCATACAATAAGCCAGGGATGCTTTCGTCAGCAATTGTCACCCCACCTCCTACGTGCTCCATTAAATCCTCTATAAAAAGGGTAAATAAAAGCGTGCTTAATGCACATCCCTGCTTAAGACCCATTGAAGAGCTGAAATCTTCAGAAAGGAATTCTCCATCCCAAACAGATATAGAATCTTCTGCGTAGAGAGATCTTAGAATACTAATCAGTTTTGAAGATATCCCGATATTTGACAGCTTAAGAAATAGTGCCTCTCTATCAATACTGTCAAATGCTGCCTTAAAATCTATAAAAAACGCATATAGTTTTTTTCCACGATTGAGGTACACTTCAGCAATATTTGTAAGTAGAAATATTTGATCCGTCGTTGAGTAACCTGGACGAAATCCTGCTTGAAGTTCACTTAGCTTTGAGTTCTCACCCACCCAAGTTGTAAGTCTGCTGAAAATCATACTTGCAAACAGCTTCATAGATGCATTTAAGAACGAAATCCCACGATAATTCTCTGCAACAGATGAGTCTCCTTTTTTAAATAATGGAAAAATAATCGAAGACAAAAAACTAGAAGGAATATTTCTTGACTCAAAAATGTCATTATAACATTTCAAAAGAACAGATATAAAATCCGGTGTAGCATACTTAAAGAATTCAATTGGAATTCTGTCCGCTCCAGCAGCCTTGTTATTCTTAGCTCTATCCAACGCTGCATTCAGTTCTTCTTCAACAAAGGTAGAATCCAAAAAATCGTCCTCAATGAGTGGAATCGCATAGTGAAACCTTGCAGCCCTACATTCCGTATTTAACAACGACCAAAAATATTCTTTTAAATGCGACGCCTTGAGATCACAGGCAATTGCAAGCTTCGATCCATTAATTTGATTCATTATCTTCCAGAATTCAGACGAAGATCTAGCCATTGCCAGTGAGCTAACAACATTTTTGTTATAGTTTGCTTTTTTTTGTAGGCACAGTGCTTTATATTTTTTGTTTGAATCTACGTACAATAGTTTAAAGTTGTTAGTATTGAATGAGCGAAACAAGGCTAGAAACGAAAACGAAAGGTTCCGGGCATTTTCACAATCCTTATCAAACCAAGTTTGTTTGAAATTTCTAGTTTTTGCCGAAATCGACTGGTGAGGATAAGCTTTCCTTATAATACTCAGTAGTTCATCCATACAGGGGTTAGGTGATATTTCTTTGAGAAGAGAAAGTTCCGTATCTAAACTTTGCTGATAGTTTTGGAGAAAATGATTATTCCATTTTAATTTCGGTGGCAGCTTTAGTTCCTTTATCAAAGTTGAAGTAAGTATATTACTGTTGCATTTAATAACTAATGGCATGTGCTCCGAAAAAGTTTTAGATTCTACTTTAAAGTCTTTAATCATTTTTAACCATCCACCTGCAGCAATACAATAATCTATAACTGATTGCCCTGACGATCTTATAAAGGTGTATTCTCCTGCGGTATCTCCTGCACTTCTGCCATTCACTATTGCAAAGTTAAATGAATCGCAGAGTTCTAAAAATGTGGTCCCTTTAGCATCTTTTCGATTGTCTTTAGATGATCATGACTGACTTAAGCATGTTGATGGGACTGAAGAGTATTTAGGCCAACCAGGCTCGTTTCCTATTCTTGCATTGAAATCACCTAACAACAAAAGATTAGTTTTATCCAAACGCACAAGTAAATCTTCCAACTCTTCAAAATCTTCTCTCCAGTGGTTTCAGGTTTATGTTAGTTAAGAAGTCTTAGACCATCGCAGCTCTTAAGGACAATATTCGACATGAATGCGTACCGTACAGTTATCACCGGAAATCTTTTGGAAAGTTTTTTTATTAATAGATCTTTATGTAAACGTTGTTTTTAGACGGGTTTGATGGTTGTAGTGTAAATAAATGTTTGGTAAGTATTTAAAACTAAACCCCAAACCCCACTTTTGGAGAACGTGCTTCATATAATCGGCTTCTTATTTTGAGCACTGAGCACTGAGCTATGGCAATCGTGATAATGTAAGTGATCCAGAATGACTGTAGTCATATCAAATGGATTACCTAAATTTCCTAAAAAGAAAAGAGTTTTGAGCAAAGCTGAGTTCATTTCATACCATCTAACCAGCTTACAAAAGATTTGCATAGTAAATATGTACTTTATTCGATTTTTCGAGGTTTCATATTTTATTTCAGTATCTAAAATTTCGTTGGGGAAAATATATCAGTTTCCGACCATCTAGCCCTTGCTAGGTTTCATCATCTTGATATGGAGAGCAAACCTAGGTATACGCCATATTCCAAATAGGAAGAGGTACAGAAATATATTTTTAAATTTGAGGAAGTTGAAGATATAAAAAACAATTCAGAAAACTCCAAAAATCCAGAAGGTATGTAGATGTTTAGAAACTAACTTGACATAAATCATATAGCGATGTTCGATGCCGGTAGTTTGTATACTGTTAGAAAGAAGAAAATAGAAAAACTTTCTAATTTATGTTTTCTATAAGGCGAAAATAGTTTTAGTTTTAAGATAAAGTTAAATTTTAATGTCAATTTCTAGCGGTGTTTAATTTTTATCTTTTAAGGTAATAGATTTAAAAAAAAACTAATTTAAAAGGTTGACTTAAATAAGCAACTTAAATGTTTATTGTTTCCTACGATATTTTTACCACAGAACACCCATAGTGATTATCGTACTTAATAAAATTAATTTCAATTTATAATCCGTATTATATTTAATCAGGTTCATTTGGTCTCTATGCTAAGAGCCTAAATTCAATCGATGCTTTGGGTGCGGCTGCCTTTATCTTTAAATGAAAATGTGAATTAATTTGTTGGCAATAACAACCCTGAGGGCTTATTATGTAAAAAGATAATCGTCAGTAATACCGCGTATTCGTTAAATTGCGAGTAACGAGACTCGTAAATAAAAACGAAATTCGTTTAAAATTAACGTTTGACATTTACTTTCGTTTGGCTTCAGTTTTGGATTTCTTGTCATTATACATTGATGTGTAACTTGAAAGGTGAAGGTCGATCTCTTTTAATACATATTCTAATGCTTCCTTGTTAAGGCGGAAAAGTTGCTTGAACCTTGAAAATATTTTAAGGCTTGTCCTTAAATACAATGTGGGAAGGACTAAACTTTACTTATGTGGAACTAAAAAGGCTGATAGGAGTCGATGAATCTCTAATAAGTCTTCTTTTTACACGAGTTTCTTCGTCAGATAAATATTCATCTTCGCTTTCAAAAAAATATTCAGAATTCAAAAACATTTTTTTGTAGTAATGCAAATAAAATTTTATAAATACATACTTGTATTTTGACATTCGCTAATAGTTGTGAAGTCTGTTGTGCTTTAAAAAATAATATTATTTTTCATTTTTGTTTGGTAACATTTTTTCTTTGATTGCATTTTCGTTTCTAATAATCGCTTTACACCGTCACTATCGTTTTCCTAGGTTTCGTTTTTTCTGCCTTTCATTTTGTATTTCATAATAAGGGCCCTGTATTTGATTTTTGACAATCAAATTCGGTTCTTTAATCTTGTAAATGTAATATTTTTCATAGTGGTTATTACTCTTAACAAAATATTATAACAACAATTTTGTAGAACTATTTGTTTTTGTCAAAAATTCTTAAGACTGCTTTTTTTCGATAAATTCAAAAATTCCGATGTTACTTGCGAGAAACGAATGCATCTTTAAAAGCAGCTTTGCAAAAGATAGAGTTGACGTTTCGTATAGTCTTCCCTTTACGAATACATACAAATGTAGTTAACTTGTCGTTTTGGTTGTATTATCAAGACTTAAAGGCTTGAACCGCCCTTGGGCCCAAAACGAATATGAAAAAAGCCTCAAGCCATCACTGTACTTTTCTATTAATGACAAAATTAGATACCTTACACACAGTTCGAAACGAGGTTAGAGTACAAAGTAAAAAATTTCAAACCAAGAAAAAGAATGAAAGGTCCAAACAAAAGATACAAAACAAATTACTTCAAGTCCTTTATATTTCTGTTGAGTTCGTTTCCAGTTAAGCAGGGTTTGAGGTTTTACTTCCGTTTCACTATGATAGAAGGTAGATACCTATATGTACATACATATATTAATATAACCCTGATGGCAGCGGTAGATTTTTTTTTTAAGAAAAGCGGAAGGGAAAACTTTTCGAGACGAGAGGGTTTAACAACTCCCTTCTGTCACATTGAAGGAAAAATAAGAACGACAACGGTGTAAGCAGGATTTAGCTTTGCTAGCAATTAGCAGCGAAAACATTTACACAGGTTAAGTCCTTGTGAATAGAGTTTGCTCCTTATGCTGCTTCAAAAAAAAAAGAAATTATTATCACCAAGAGCCTCCAATGGGAGATCCTTGCATTGTAGAAAAGAAAACGAAATGAACCAGATACAAGAAAAAGTCATCCAACCAACTAAAGAAATGACGAGGGTAATGAAAAAAGGAGCAAAATGAAAAGGCGCACGTACAAATGTACCTATGTACTTTCTGTGCAGGTCCTTACCCTAAACCACGCACGCACATACATATATTCCTTGTTTTTGTTCGGTTCGGGAACGGGAATAATGTTGAAGCATGACAGTTAAAGTCTGAAACGTTGGCCATTTACAACATGGAGGAGTAGGTAAATTCACTGTATTTCCTTTTATTGTTCTATCTCTATTCCTGTTTCGTTTGTCGTCGTCGTTGTTGGACTCAAACAGTTTGCCGGATGATCCGTTAAGCTTATTAAGCAGCAGAAAGAGAGACTCAGGATAGGAATTAGGAAAGGCTTCAGAAGAGATTCCAGGATGGCCATACATATCTAAAATGTACATTTGTGTCTGTACATAGTATTTACGTATTTACTTAGTGTCTACCCTGTTTGTTTTTATTTTTGGCTTTAAGAGGAGTTTTTATTTTCTGTCTCACTATTTAGGAGCTTAGTGGTTTTATGAATTTTATTCATTGTGTGCTGTGTGCTGTAATCTGTGTCATAATTATGACAGACATGTATGGATTCAGTTTTGGAATTGTGTATTTTACTGACGTAGAGTTTTGCCTTTCCCGGTTTGTACATAAGTATATGCATGGCCAGAGTATAACCTTCTATCTGAGTAACATGGTGCATACAAAAGTACCTACATATGTCATGTTAATTTGGATTCGAGCTTGCAATCATAATAATGTCCTTTTTATTTTAGGAAGATTTAATGATTAATGCACACATAAACATGTACACATACACCTTGAAATGTTTTTATTACAATCCAGAATGTTCTTGTTGAAACAAATTCTAGAAGGGCTAACAAATTCTATTAAGGAAGTCGAATACGAGTAGTCAAAGAAATTTAAATTTTTATAGGAATATCCATATCTTAAAATATAAGACTAGCGTGACTCAGAAACAAGAAGACATAGCATCTTTAGGACAGAGTGAAATGATTTTTAAGTTGAAACAGGAACGCATTGTTCGAAAAGATCAGCAGTAATGGTAGTTAACGGAATTTAAAAATAGGAAGTCGAATATTTTTCATCATTATTCATCTTATTCAAGTTTATTTGTTAAAGGTAGATTGTTTGATCAAAGGATCGTTCCAAAAAAGATCTCAAAGTGGAAATCATAAGAAAAAAAATGTACGATGTTCCCGATTAGAGAAGAGTAGGTGTCCCAAATTACCAAAATTCGACATTTAAAATTTAAATTTACTCTTTTGCTCTATCGGCTTTCGCTGACGAGACAAAAGTGAAGACGAAGCAAATGTACCTAGATCAATATATAATTCTTCTTATAACTTGACGGACTTATTCTAGGAGGAGTTGAAAAAGATAGATAATGTTGAAGAAAGATTCAAGCGCTCGAGAAAGAAAATTGTTTAAATAAAAATACTGTGAGCGAAAAATGTTTTTAGATTAAGAATCTGTGAAATTTATAAAAATAAAAATTGATAGAAACTCACTGATTTGATCGAAACCCATTTAATCAATTAATACTTATGAGCCTTGTCTGAAAAGTTTATAAGCTTAAAATTCAATGTAAAGTTTTACAATTTAATTTAAATTCGAGTCCCTCTGGAAATAATGTCATGTACAGTTCGCATGAAAACTAAATGTAGAAATAAATTAATTTACATTGAATCCTGCTGATAATTGAATGGATATATTCTTGGAATGCAATTTATCATTCAATAATATCCCAATGAAGCACCCTTAATTTGGCTGAAAGTTTCCGTTGAAAATTCATTAAATTTAAACTTTGAAATTGAATTTGAAAAACACGCCATAATACTATATAATTTTATACCTATCACTTCATATAGTCATGGATTTCAAAATAATAAATTAATATTTAGCTTCCGTTGAATATAGGTTTTCGTTGAAAATTCATTAAATTTAAACTTTGAAATTGAATTTGAAAAACACGCCATAATACTATACATTTTATACCTATCACTTCATATAGTCATCGATTTCAAAATAATAAATTAATAATTATCAATATGCTTCTGCTTGCACCCTAAATGGTGTGTAATGTTGGTACTACGCTACACCTTCCACTTCAGTTGTTGGTCTTACTGCTGATGATGTTGATGACATTGATAGCCCCAGGCGACCAAGTCTTCTGGTAAAACTTCCCCTAGTAGCAGAAGTTAAGCCAACGCCAGCTATCAATGCCGCTTTCTTTCTAAGGCACGCCATATCTCTCAATGCATAAAAGGAGGCAACACATAACTATGGGTGACAGTACTGGAGTCCTCGGTCTTAATTACCGTTGACATAGCATCGGTGGGATCATCGTTGGCGGTTGTACCGGCACCGGCACCATTGGTTGGATGACATCCCGATGGGGGTCCTTGTTGTTGATGCTGCTGGGATGATGATTGCGATTGTTGGGGCTGGTTTGATGAAGGTGGCGGTGGTGCGCCAACAAAGTGAGCTTGTTGATGGTGCTGGTGCTTAAGTTCCTGGTTGTGCTGTTGCTGCTGGTGCTGGTGTTGGGTATCCAAGTGACAACTACCAGGATATTTAGCTGACTCATCTAAATTGCTAATTGAATGTACGTACTTTGGTTCATCGAGATACTTTCCATTCTGGTGCTGTTGATGTGATATACTGCAAGAAGAAAAAGTCATTTTAAAAAAATAGTCAAGATACGCTTAAAATCTATGAACTAAAAGCTGTCAAGGGGTAAACGAATAGACTGTGGGATTGCGGTATAAGTACATGAATAATGAATGTGATAAAGTATATTTTGGTAGGGAGTTTTAACTACTAATTTGTCAACGCTTGTCAACTTCTGTTGAAAGATAAAGTATTGAAAGGTAAGGTATTGTGAGCAATTGAGTCAAGCTGTTGGTCAATTATTGTCGTTTGTATTTGGATTAAGTTTTTAATTAGTTGAAAAGAATGAAAAAAGGAAAAGATAATAAAAATATCGCATTTTGTTCTCAAAGAGTTTGAAAATTTGCTTCTTTAAATATATCAGTATTCTAGTATTCTATATTCTTATATAAATTATATATCTAAACCCTACCAGCTCTTTCGTAAAGTGTACCTCGAGCACTTTTTATAATATAGTGAAATCCTTAAAATTGAATAAAATTGAATAAAATTGAATAAAATTGATACTTTCAGTATTAAAACAAAGTTAAATTGATAAGCGAAGGAACGTTATGAAATATCGCGTACAATCTATAATCTGTGGAAATGCTGTATTGGCAAGGGGAGTGAAACTTGTTTGGTATGGCTTGTGAAGGTGTTCTTCAAAAATCTGGTGCAGCTACTATGAAAAATTTATTCAAAGTCGATAAGGTTTTGCTAAAAACACAATCATTCTAAAGTATGCAATAAATAACCAATCGTGGAAAGTTTAAAAAATTTTTCAGTTAAAATAACTTACAGGAAATATGTTCCACATACGCCCGAGTGTACCTTAAACATTAAGCTGTAGTAAAGGGTTTTTCAACAGGGACGCTACAAAAGTAGAGCGACAGGGACAGCAAACGACACCATATTTCTTGCCGCTCTTTTGACATTTCTCTTCGGTAAGGTTTGCCATTTTATGATGGAAAGACATATGAGCCAACAACGAGTTGAAATTATTAAAATTTATTACCGAAATTCGGAGTCAGTGGCCTCAACGTTAAGAGCCCTACGTCCATCTTATGGTCGTCATAATCGTCCTAGCAGATCAACAATTGAGCGTCTAGTAGAAAAATTTGAATCCACAGGCACAGTACAAAATGTTCCCATGCCAGTGAGACAAAGAAGTGCCCGTAGTGTCGAGAATATTGCTGCCGCTGAGGCTTCAGTTGCAGAAAGCCCAAATGTGTCTCTCACACGTCGTTCTCAAGCGTTGGGCATCTCTGTGACGTCGTTGTGGCGAATTTTGCGAAAAGATTTTGGCCTACATCCTTACAAGATTAAATTGACGCAAGAACTGAAGCCGCTTGACCACCAGAAGCGTCGTATGTTCGAGAATTGGGCTGAGCAACAACTTGAAAATGATTCGGATTTTCATCGAAAAATTACCTTAAGCGATGAGGCTCATTTCTGGATGAATGGCTTCGTCAATAAATAAAATATGCGGTATTGGTCAGGCAGCAATCCACACGTACTCCATGAGTCATAATTGCATCCCGAAAAAATTACGGTTTGGTGTGGTTTATGGGCCGGCGGCGTCATTGGGCCGTACTTCTTCCGTGATGATCAAGACCGGCACGTTACTGTGAATGGGGATCGCTACCGTTCAATGATAACCGAATATTTTTGGCCCCATTTATATGATATGGACTTGGAGGACATGTGGTTCCAATAGGACGGCGCCACAAGCCACACAGCGAATGTCACAATCAATTTATTGGAAACCAAGTTTGGAGAACGTGTTATCTCACGAAATGGTCCAGTCGCTTGGCCGCCTCGTTCGTGCGATTTGACGCCTTTAGATTATTTCCTGTGGGGCTACGTCAAGTCTATGGTCTATGCCAACAAGCCAGTGACGATTGATGAACTTCGTACGAATAGCGTCTGGACTTCTGCAAGCGTGCCCGTGGTGGTAATGCAAAAGAAATCGAGTTCCATACATAATGGCATCAAACGTACTTTCACAGAAATAAAGAATTTCATTGATATCCAAAACTGTTTTTGTTTTATTTAAAAAAACTTTTATAGCGCTCTTATTGAAAAACCCGATATTAAACCAATTAAATTCAAACAGATAGTTTAAACTTCATGATCAAAATACAGAAATTGGTTTCCCGTATTTGAACATATAGGAAAAAAGCTCAATAACTCGAAATTAGTTTTTTCTTTAATTTAAGTTTGTAAAAAAATAAGCAGGAATATTAAATGTTTTTGTTAAAATCGCCATCTAATTTTTGTAAGGATTTGTGCAGTTCTTCAAGAGATTCAGCTTTGTTTATTTTACTCCGGATCTATTGTTCATTCATGTTAGGGAGATTTTCCAAGAATCCCTGAATATACAATAAATTAAATACGATCTTTTCAATTAGGGTTCAGATCTCAACTAAATTCAAAGAGAAATATTTGCGAGACTTCAGAAATTTTACCTGGCTATTTGGGTTTTTAGAATTTTTAATTTTTTGGAAATCGATTTTTCAGGCTTTCCAAAAATTTCTTAGGACCGATTCAGACGAAAATATAGGATAGCATAGTATAGGATGTTTTACAGAACTAAGCAGGGAAGTAAGTTTTGTAGTACAAAGACATCACGTGGTAAAATGCCACAAATATACATATAAGCTTAGTATTCCATCAAATCGTAAACGAGTAAAAAATTGGTTCTTGTGAACTTAGCTCCATTCTTTTCGGGATTTTCTGTTTTATTTTCTCATTTTTTTGTTATGACAGTCAATTTAATATGGAATATACCACCTTCGTTAAGGATTATTATGCATTGAATTAAAAATGTACTCATACGAAGTATATTAATGTCCATAATCCTTTTCGAAGAATTGGATAAGCCAAAAAGGTAAAACAAAATGTATCCTATTAACATAACATATTATCATAAACCATTCTCACTTACCTCTCACTCAAGTGGCCATTATCATCCAGATTTCCATAGCTTTCCACAACCTTATGGTGTACCACACCACCATCATCACCACCCATGTCTATCCGTGGCGGACTACCATACTCAAAATGTTGCCGCGAAACTGGAAACAATTGACTCTCATGTACATAAGTTCCATACTGTGCAGTGCTAAATGTTCCATAAGGACTTGCGGCCGGTGATAGCAAATTAAAATGCGGACCCAATTCGTACGGTGGCTGATAACTGGTCCAACTATCAACACTGCCTGGAGGTGTTACAGTTGTCGTTTGCGGGAATGTCGCAAATGGCGGGCCCAATGTCGTTGTACCACCCAACGATCCTGTCGATGGACTGCTGGTATTAATGTAGCCCGTCTTTCGTGGTGGTTCACGCTTTCGCCACTTTGCACGACGATTCTGGAACCAGACTTGTACTCGGGATTCACTTAAATTCAATTTCAATGCTAATTCCTCGCGTGCAAATACATCCGGATATGGAGCACGTTCAAATGCACGCTCCAACTCTTCTAGCTGATAGGCAGTGAAGGTGGTTCTGCGAAAAAAAAAGAAAATGTCTCCAATTAAATGAAAATGTTCTCACCAAATTGACAGATATCAGTAATTGATTAAGCCAATAAGATATAAAATAAAAATTAAGCAAAATAAAAAATCCTCACGGATTGTATAAAAATTTAAATTTGCAACGTAATGTTCGTGTATGGGTTGCAGGGTTGGATTTACTAATTCGCCCACCTCCAAGTGGAAGCGGAAGAACGAAGTTTTTGTCAAGGGTCAACTGATTTCCTGAAGCACGAGTATTAAGGTATTAAGGCCATTAAGGTTTATAAAAATAACAGTTAAACAATTAAGGACAAAAACAATGCGGTATAACCCGAGAGGTAAAATGTTTCCATTATAATAATTTTGAATTAAATTGTAAAGCTAAACATGAGCGGCATAAAAGGGAATTGGCCTAAAAATCGATAAAAAAGTCCATTCGATCGACAAACATTTTTTTGTTATTAAAATGTATGATTATTAAAACCTCATTTAATTCATAATATATTTTATGTGAATCATATATTTAATAGTTGAGTCCTTATTTTCTTAAAAAAAGGATTTTGTGTTTAGCGCCCCCTATGTAGTTTTCATGCATACAATAAGCTACATATCTTGTGTGATTTGCTGTTGGATCGCTATGCTTACGACGAAAAACGACACCGATGTGATGCAATGTCCTTCTTCTGTTCAGATTTATACACACGCACATTACACTGACAACATGCCATACAAGTTTAATTTAATTTTTACGTTGAAAAAAAGCGTATATTTACGTATTCGTTCATATTCTGCAGTAGCTTCCGAACCGATAGCATTTAAGCACGGTAGTAAAATCTGCTTCAGGACGAAAGGACGAAATTAAGCCAAACCTCAGCGCTACTATTTCACTGAACATGGAACAGTCTCCTTTGTGTATATTAATGGTTTTTCGGTTGCGAACATAATGTATTGGTAAGTAATTAGGTTTTAATATTTTAAAACAGTACCGGAGGCAAGGACACATGCCAATCAATTGACATCCAGCACGAGGTCATAATTAATTAGTGATTTATGCAACCCACGAACAAGCACACCATGACAATGTTAAAGTTGGCTTTATTACAACAACGATGCGAGATGATGGTGGTTTGGTATGAACGTTTGATATAAGAATGAAGGGTGTTGATGTGAAAAAGGATAAAGGCAATTAAGAGGTCATTTTTATTTTAGTTTACCTTCGATTTTGGTGAAACTTTCTTTTTCGATTCAGACCCATTTTCACCGACATAACTTTTCGACTATTTGTATTCATTTTATATAATCTCCATGTTGTCCAGGACTATGTGAGGGGTTACTGGTTTTTTGACCAAGCACGTTTTGAAAATTGTTATACAAATAAAACAAAAATCCTGTGAGGTTGAAGACCTTTAAATGTTGTGATAGAAACTTTTTAACCATTTGTAAAAAGTTTTTGTTTTCAATCCCTCTGGCATAGTTTGGACGTTTTGGTTCCTATGTACGTATGTATGTTAATTTGATGTTGATACCCCTACATGGATCTCTCTAGGGAGAATTTTTGTATTTTTATTTTCTGGTGCTGTCCAAGGTTTAGAAACACTATGAATCTATTTTGCGGTGGATAAACAAGGGTGCAGACCACAAATGTAAACTATGCTATGCATATCGCATTTAGGTTTGGTATTTTTTATAAAATACTTTTTGGGAGTAGACATGTGGTGATGGATGAGGATCCCATTAAATCTCATTTGCATTGAATGACAAGGTTCAAAACTATTTGTCAGGATGAAAGACCAAGACATTACTTCGTGAAAAACGGCAAAGAAAATGTTTCAAGAATTCTGTTTTTGTTTTTCTTGAATTCTTGAGAGAAAATGTATTAATACAATAAATATTCACCATATTCATGGCCGTGGGACAGTTGTCAATTGAAGATCTGAAAATAATCATGGGAAATCTTCTTGACGATAAAATATCTAACTTAGCCACTAAAGGAGATATTTCAGGCATTCGTAATGAGATTCAACAACTTAGAACGAAAAATACTGAACTCACATCTAAACTTGAGGAAGTGTAAGTCGAATGTAAGTCACTCAAGAGGGAAGTTGAATTTCTTTCAAAAAAATCTTGTGAAAAGAATCTCATCGTTCGCATCGCCAAACGGCAAGACATCGATCACCGGGACGAAGTGAAAAAACTATTTACTTCGCTTGTACCAGATGAACCAGTCTCGTTTAACTCAATACGATTGCTGCCTTCTAACTACCAAACATGCAATATCCTGGTGGAAACGAACTCTAAGGATTATGTCGGTGAAATGCTTCATAATTCCAAGAAACTTAAAGGGACTGGCATGTTCATACATAGAGATTATCCACTAGCAAAACGTAAGGTGCGTCAATCGTTGCTTCGAGTAAGAAAGGCAATCAAAACTTGCAAAGCTAATGTGGAGGTACAAATAAAAGGTGAAACTTTGTTGGTGGAAGGGAAAACTTTCAATTGGTGCAGAGAGAGGGGATTACTTGCTGACAGATCTGACGGCTGTGTGGTTCTTGGCGAATTGTATTCTGGTTTTAAATTATCCAACACAGAGCTTCTAAAATTAACAACCGCTGCTCATTTCAACACTAGTGAAGACAACAACCTATCATCAAGAAATAATAATCCGCCTGAATTTATGCAACAATCAACAAGTAAATTTTCTTCATGAAATGGAAACGTCTGCCAGATTAAATTAAAAAAACTAGTTAACAATACAGAAAATATTAATTTAGATGTAAGTACTTTAAATTTACTATCGTATAATGTGGGAGGATTAAGAAATAAATTACTTTTTCCATCCTTTTTCGAATATATAAACAGCTTTGATTATTTTTTTCTTTGTGAAACGCATGTAATGCAAAACGACTATGGGGATTTTGAAAAATATTTCATAGAGTTTAAATTATTTTGGATCCCAGCAACACGGGTACACACGTATGGGCGAGCAATCGGGGGTTATCTTTTTGGGTTCAAATCTGGTAATTCAAATTATTGCAGTTTTGTAAATATTGAAAATTATACAGCTTTAAAATTAAACTTGGTTGATGAAAATTATTATATTTTCCCTATTTATTTAAACTGTAATAATTGGGAGCAAGATTTTTATAGTTTGGATTGCTTACTTAACTCCTTGAACATTAACAATATAATGCTTATTGGCGATTTTAATGCCCGACTAGTGGAACAGCAGATAGAAAGTGATACTATTTTTTTTGGTGAACATTTCAATTCAGTTAGACATTCAAAAGATAAAGTTTTGAATGGAAATGGTAAAAAACTATTAGAACTCTTTCAAAATTTTGATATTTTTTTGTTTAATGGGTCAACAACTGGGGATTTTTTAGGGGAATTGCCTTTTGTTGAAGGTCCAGGTGCATCAGTTGCTGATTATTGTGGTATCAGTGGAAAATGGTTTGAGAAAATCCTGAATTTTAATGTTGCTACATTGACCTTCTCGGATCACATGCCAATTTCAGTTTGTCTGGCAATAAAAAATCATCTACCGGAAAAAAACATTGCTCTTTTGCCGAGACTTTTATTGAATGACCGGGAAAAGGAAAGTTATAAGGATAAACTTGGTCAGTTTACCGTGGAAACTGATTTAAGCAAAGCAAACATAAGTCAACAAATTGATTCTTTTATCGAAGCTATAAAAAACTCGGTTTCCGTTTCAGAGGAATAATGTAGTTAAGGGTAAGCAAAACTGGTTTGACAAACACTGTGAGAAAGCTAGAGCTAAGAGCTTTAAACTTCTAAAACTGGTTAAAGCTAGAAACGGGGATTTTTTTCGCAAAGCTTATGTCAGAGCAAATACGGAATTCAAAAAGCTTTGTCAAATAAAGCGAAACGAATACTTTTTAAAAATAGCAAAGAGTTTAAGTGATGTCAAGGATTCTTCGGAATTTTGGAAATCAGTTAAAGAATTAAATGGAAGAAAATTCAAAATTGGCAACAATTTAAATACCAATATTTTGGCCACCTACTTCGAAAAATTGTTAAATCCATCGGAAATTACAGAAAAAATCCAATATGCTGAAAATTTCACGATAGTCAGCTATTTAGAGCAGGATATTACTCTGGAAGAGGTACTCTCTATTCTAGACAAAGCCAAACACAACAAAGCCCCAGGAGATGATAGATTTCCTTATGAATTTTTCAAGAACGCTCCACACTCCTTTTTGAAGAATTTGGCAAGGACTTATACGAATATATTACATACAGCTGAAGTACCTGCAAATTTTAGAAAGTCAATTGTATTCCCAATCCACAAAAAGGGGGACGTAAATAATGTGGAAAACTATAGGGGTATCTCATTTTTAAATGTCATCGCAAAAATATTTACTGGCATCATACTTAAAAGGCTTGAATTTTCGGTAAATCAGAATAAATTGCTTAACGAATTTCAAGCTGGATTCAGAGCGGGCTATTCAACTATAGATCACATTTTCACCATGAAAAACATTCTAGACTATTACTCCGAAAATGGGAAAAAGTTGTATGTAATATTCATTGATTTTAAAGCTGCTTTTGATAGTATTGATCGAAGGACATTGTTCTACAAATTAAATCAAATGGGCTTATCATCTAAGATCTCAAATGTTATACAGAAACTTTATGACAATACTATGTGTGCAGTATGGGATGGTAGGGAAATGTCAAATTGGTTTGAAACTAAAAGTGGCGTGCGTCAAGGATGTCTTTTATCTCCTTTGCTGTTCGCACTTTATATCAACGATATAGTTGATGCATTACCAAATGGTATCAAAGTTGCAGGTCTTAATATAAAGTGCCTTTTATATGCAGATGACGTGGTGTTATTCGCGGAATCCCCAGAAAGTCTTCAGCTTATGATAAATAGGCTGAATAATTATTGCAAATTGTGGAATCTTGTAATAAATATCTCAAAATCAAAAGTCATGATTTTTAGAACAGGACGCGGACGTCACAGCAGAAATGAAAGGTGGTTTCTGAATGGGGAAAACATTGAAGTAGTGAATGAATTCACTTACTTAGGAATGATATTTACACCACAGCTTAACCTTAAAAAACACTTTCAAAGCAAACTGAAAAAATCACTTTCTGCTATAAACTCAACCTGATTAGGAACAAAAATGTTGCCCATAGTGTTAAATTTAGAGTATTTGATGCTGCTTTGAGATCTATAATGACTTATGGATCTCAGGTATGGGGATACCAACAATATGATGAGGTTGAAAAGCTGCAACGCTTGTTCTTAAAAAAGACATTTCGACTACCGAACTCAACGCCAAATTACATGCTCCTGCTGGAAACAGGTCTTCCGCCTATTTATATTTTTACCCTAAGAATGCACTTTGAGTATGTCACTAAAGTACTTTCTTATGATGACACTCGATTGCCAAAAATATTGGCGATACACAGTATTCAAAAAAAAATTAGCTGGTTTAAGAGATGGGAAGATCTAACTATATTGAGCGGGGTTTCAGTTAATTATTCTTGGGAGATGCTAAATGTATGTATGAGGGAAAAGTTCAAATGCATTCTTGAAAAAATCGATATGAAAATAAGATACGATCTAATTGAAGAAGCCAGGGGCTCATCGCGTAGATCCTTATATCCAAAGCTTGAATATAATTTGAGTGAACTCAATTATTTCACAGACAAAATGAGCTTACATTATATTATGTATATCTGGAATTTTTCGCATAAGAGGAGAACTCCTTGACCTAAATTATAGGCCATATTTTAGGGATCGAGAAACATTTTGCACGCTTTGCAACTTACAAGAACAGGAAAACTCGTATCACTTTTTATCAATATGCCCTATGTTAAAAGAAATAAGATTTGTACATTTTAAAAAGACAACATTAAGCGAATCAGATTCCATAAGCATTCTTAATGGAAGTAACTGGAAACTTCTTGCCCAATACTGCATTGAAGCTTTTAATTATAGAAAAGATTTTATGAATTACTAAAAGATTTAAACCCAAAAAAAAAAAAAAAAAAAAAATCAAAATCAAAATCAAAATCAAAAGAAAGATAATGAAATTAAAGTACAAAATAAAATTATTCTAGGTATTTAGGTAAAACAGTACGTTAATTTAAATTCAATATAAACATATGTACACATATTTTAAGACATTGCATGATCAATAAATATATTTTGTAATTTTGTATAAAAAAAATAAAGTTGGCATCTGGCAGACGGTTCCAAAAACCAAGGCCATAATTTATTTGTTATAATATACAATTGTTAAAACTATTTATAATTTGAAAAAAATAAAGCTATTATTATTATATTATTATTATTATTATTATTATTATTATTATTATTCACCTCAGTGGTGGAAATTAAATTTTGTCTATATAACTGAACGATGGTGATGAAAAGAGTGCAGTGAAAGCCCAAACAAAACAGAATTTTCCCCCAAGTATGAGTAAAAGTTAAAGTAGAAATGTTAAGAGGTAGTAAGATGCTAAAATCGTTTTAAATTAGCAAAATATTCTTTTTTAACTTAGTAACTTACTAAAATGGCTTTAGAATTTTACTTAATCGTTTAAAATTTTTGCGCAAAAGCTTTTACATGATTTTTAAGTTTTGTTTTCTTCTTAATCATTTGCGGGCGTTAGTTTGCTGTCGAGGACAACTTTCGAATGAATCTTTGGTGATCGCAGGCAATCACACCCTCTAAAATCACTTTAATCTAACCCCGTTGGCCTTTGCCTTGTATCGGAAACATAATTACATCTTACATCGCTCACTACATTCAGAGAAATCGTGAATCTGCTAATACGGAGAACGCAATTCCTCGGTGAATTAGATTAGTTGAACGAGAGGCAGTGGGAGCTTTAATCTTGCAATTCCCACGGCGCGGCGCGGCGTTTAATGGGCAAACATACGTATGTCCTTGGACTTTCTGATCGTTCAGTGAGGCACGATGAGTTTCTTTAACATTCGTACAAACAGCTGATTAAACTCTCCGAACGTGATTGATATATTTGGAGGAATGCATTTGAAACGCTTTTGGAAAAAGTTCTGAGGATTCCTTTTTTCAGTGATGAATCCCATTTAGACTTAAGTAGGTACATACCTCAAAAATCCAAATATGCGCTAATGGAGTGACATAAATCTCCGAGAATTACATCAAAGGTCTTTACATTATCGGTGTAGTGTGAAATTTTCTCAACTGGGATTGTTGGATCCTTGGAATTCAGAGCAATATGTGAACATGTTTGATGTTTCTTTTCATAACTCAATGAAAAGGACTTAGAGGATATTTGGTTTCAATAGAACCGAGTATAGGCTCATATGTCAAGAAGATCTATGGCTCTTTTGAGGAAACACTTCCCGGAGCGACTCTTTTAAATAAAGGGAAATATTGGAGTGGCCAGTCAGCTCCCTTGATTTGGGCGATTGGCTTGTGGAGGTTCTTGAAATCCGACATTAATTTCAATAGTACAAGATCCAGCAAGGCTTCCAAAGCCCAACATAAGGTTGAAAGTACCAACATACCCAACTCACTTGCTTCTATAGTGGTAAAGCATATGTAGGTATTCGTATGTATGGAGTGTATGTGGAGATGGGGAGAGTCATCTCCCCATCAATATAAATATATTAAACATTATAAAGAAAATAGAAAAATTCTGATACATTTAGATTAGTTTAGATTAGATTTATTACTTCATCAATAAAAATTTACAAAAACAATTTGATATTTAAAATTAAATCTTTTTGAGGCATGGCCAGAAGGGCTGTCAGCCAGATGATAGCCTGAGTAATACATTTTCAAATTTTGTAAATTGATTGAGTTTAATTTAAAAAATTAAGTTTAAAAATCTTCTCTTGTTATTTTTCTTCTATATGCAAGTGCTATTTTAATATATTGCGAAGGTTTTTGCCAGTGATTTCCGTTTAATATTGCTAAAAGTTCCGTTTGTTCCAGGTAGTTTTTTTCCCATATTTGTCGCCGTACCTCTACCAGAATAGGACATCTCGCGATGAAATGCACTACATCTTCCCTTTCATTTGTATTACATAAGCTACATTTTAGTGCTAAATCATTTCGAAGGGGTATGAAATTGAGCGGTAACAGCTCGCCTCTTGCTCGAAATATAGAAGATATTATTTCAGTGCTAAAGATGTCCTTAAAATAGTTGCGTTCCCTTAGATCATGCTGGAGTATAGGATAGGTTTCCCTATGAAGTGAACTTCTAGCTTTGCGAATACTGTCTTCTCTTGCTTTTGAATGGAGCATTTCGAGTAAATTATAAAGGAAAGGTTTCCACTCTGCTAGATTATTAAGAGTTAAATTAAATGAGAGTCCACAAAAGTCTGCCAAGTTCTTCCATTCTTCAAACCATGAGCTTTGTGATCTTACAATCGAAACTGCAATCTTCCTTGCAACTTTATCAGTGTGGCTGTACATAAGTTTGAGGATGTATAGAGATGAAAGATATAGTGGTGATAGCCCGGTTTCGATGAATAGCATGTAATTTGGTGTTATATCTGGTAGTCGAAATTGTCTTTTCGGTGGTATCAGACTGTTTCCAGCCCCATGATTCTGCAGCATAAAGCATTATTGATTTAGAAGTTGCGGAAAAAACTTTGTATTTTGTACTGAATGACAAGTCCTTGTTTCCATATATATTTTTCCACACCGTCCCTATTGCATTTTTTGAGATAATCAGCTTTTTAACCAGGTGTTTTTCTAAGTTAGAGTTACTTGTTATAGTGAACCCTAAGTATTGGTATTCTTTTACCGTCTCCATTAAGTCTGCTCCATAGTACCATTTCTCATTTGCAGCCAAACGTCCTGTTCCTCTGCGAAAGACCATTGTTTTTGATTTGTTTAGATTGACAATAAGGTTCCACTTTAGACAGTATTCAAGTAATTTGTTTATCATCAACTGAAGGGACTCGGGTGAATCAGCTAGAAGGACTAGATCATCTGCGTATAGGAGTACTTTGATTAGGAACCCATCTATTGTAATACCACATGGCAAATCTTGTACTAATCTTGAATATAAAGGCAAAAAGCTGAGGGACTGAGATTACATCCCTGTTTTAGGCCCACCAATGTTAAAAACCACTCTGACAAATTTTGACCGTCCCATACTGCATACATTGTTTTGCTATAGATGTCCTCTATCATATTTCCAAATTTAAGAGACATCCCATCTCTAAACAATATTTGAAGATTAACGCTTTTCTGTCGATTGATTGACAGTAATAGTTGCTCTTGATAGTGATAGCTCTTTCTTTTTTCTTTTTTGTCTGCGAAGATATATATGTCTGCGATGTTCGTCAGACTAAATATATGGTCTACAGTTGAATATCCCTTTCTTAATCCTATTTGAAATTCGCTGAGAAGGTGTTTACTTTCAATCCATGTTGTAAGGCGCCGCGCCGTCTTAAGATTTCCATAAAAATTTTAAGCGTTGTGTTGAGGAAAGAAATACCTCGGTAATTTGATGGATCCATCTTATTTCCTTTTTTAAAAATGGGGAATATAATTGATTTTCGGAAATCCTCCGGTGCTTCTCCGGTTCGGAAAATATCATTATATATCTTTGTAAGATGTTTTAGGAATTCCTCTGTTGCGTACACTGAACCAAATCGCGTAGGTGATATTGAAGAAAATATTTTGTTAATTTTTGATGAATAAATTATTCAAATCAACAATTTTTCATAGTATTTTTCTTCATATTGAAGACTGAATATTTAAAATGAATAAGGTTTCTTCAAATGATGAATGATTTAGTATTTTATTCAAACGAATGAAATTTTGTCATATCTACGAAAACAATTTGTTAATTTTTGATGAAGCAATTATTCGAAAAGACAAATTTGTATTAAAAGTTTTTTTTACTATGTATGTATGTATTTACATCACAAGTAGCACAAAATGGTATAATTTCGGTATCACATTTCTTAATTCATACGAAAACACGAGAGAGTTATTTGAGTAGCACTTTGAGACAAGATATTTTATGTATCACACTGGCGCAATAGGTAAAGCACAAGCACGGCAAGCGAGAGGACTCGAGTTCGAATCTCAGTGGAAGCACAGAGGTAAATTAAAAAAAATTACTTTTAAAATTCTTTCATTTCAGCAAAAAATCACATAAAGAGTCGAATATAGGGAGACAAGGAAAAAATGGAGAGAACTCCAAAATAATCAACAATAATAAAAAAACCAAACAGTTAATAAAAAAACTTTATTTTTATTTATATAATTTCAAGAAAGAAGGATGAAATTTTATCAATTTCACAAAATTTTGTGGATTTAACACCATAACGAAAAATTTTATGCATTTCTTCAAAATGACAATATTTCTTCAATATAACAAAATTTTCTTCAAAACAACGGATAGGTTTCATTGACCGTATATTGATCACCCTTTCTTCAATTCTACCTACTTTTTCTTCAATATGACTACCAAATTTGGTTCAGTGTATTTAAAAAATTCATTTGGGATCCGATCGACTCCTGGGGCTTTATTTTCTTTTAATTTCAATACAACTGATTCAACTTCTGAAAGTATTATATCGCTATCTAAAATTTGATTTTCATTATTCGGTCTGGCGTATTGGATTGGTTGAGCAAAAATTTCCGGATTGAATCGCCTTTCAAAGTGATCTTTTAATGTTGACGCAGGTAAAGGTGGTTTTGTTGCAAACGTTTTTCCTTTTATGTTTTGTATAGCTTTCCAAAAATCTGAGGAATTTTTACAGAAAGTTATGCTCTCCGCCTGTTTTTTAGAGAAGTTTGCTTTTTTGATCTACATAAGGCCCTGTAGGCTCGGTTTGCTTCAAGGTAATCCTCTTTTAAAGAACGAGCATTGAATTGTTGATATAAATGTAATAGAGCAAAAGATCTTTTTCTAGCGGAATCGCACTCCATATCATACCAGGCCGATCTAATTTTGCAAGCCACAGGTTTTGCATGATGTGAAACGGCTGCAGTTTTTATAGCTTTCTGCAAAGTTTCTATAGTTGGTTCGTTCTCGTTGAGAATTTGTGCTGTTATATTGCGGTCTAACTTCTTTTGGTATGCTTCCACTCGATTTTTCTGCCATATTAGTTTTGAGAGAAGGCAATGTTCGCTCTGGATCTGTATATCGTTATCTGATTTTGAAGTGGTTAGAGTAGTGATCAATGGCATATGGTCGGAATATATCTGACTATCGACTTCAAAATAAAATAAAATATCAACTATATCAGTGGACATGAAGAGATAATCGATAACGGACTGGCCAGGATTACGTATAAAAGTGAGATTACCATCTTCATCGCTTTTTTTGTGTGCCGTTCATTAAATCGAATGAGCTTGCCATTTCCAATATCATTTTTCCTCTTGCGTTGATTTTGGTATCTTTAGATTTTCTTGGAAATGAGCTGCTTGCACTAGATGGGCTTTGTTCAACTCCTGTTCGCGCATTAAAATCACCAATAAGTATGCAATTTTTTTCTCCCAGAATTTGCATAGAATCAATTACTACAATTACTACTACACTGTATTACAGATATAGATTTTTTAAAGCCATATAGTGCTCCATCAGATGCTCTTCCTCTCGTAGCTCTACTCCTTTTTACGGCTCCTACCCAATGCAGTTCATAATCGGTGAAAAAGTCCTCGAAGTATTTTTGGTTTTGTTGTATGGTGTGGGTTTCATAAAGCAAAAATATTTCAAAGGTATTAACATAGTGAAAACATAGTGAAAGAAATCCAAATACATTTTTTTGTTAGCTAATTCGTTAATATTATAGCTTAAAATTTTTATATTCTTAAAAGTAATTAAATTTTTGATATTCTGGCTGACTGCAATAACCTATTGTGAACTACCCCCAACATGCCCTTCATTACCGACATGATCTCCGGATCTGTATATTAGTTGAGATGTAGGTGGCGGTAGATAATTATTCGCTGATGACGTTTGCGTGACATTAGTCAATGACATTTGTTGGTTATTGTTTTGGTTTGTTAAATTTTCTCGCTGCAAATTAATTTTATATTTTGACGAAAGTACACTAATGATACATAATTATCAATAAATCTGGCAGTGAAAAAATGGGTCAAAAAAGGGTCATTTTCGACATTTTAGGAGTAGAAATTTTCAAAATCACTTGAAATTAGAAACTTTTGTCTTCTCTTTACTGACTGCTACATTTTATGTTCTTGTTTTTAAAAAGTAAGGCCGTTTTGAAGCTGCTATTTTAATGTTTTATATTTACGTAAAATGTATCTATTTACGTGATGTTTTTTTTCCAAAATCTCAGATTACTGTCATGATAAGTTTTTTAAATGTATTAGTTCAATTATTATTCTTATTATAATTTTTTGTTTCTTTTTTATGGTTCAATAAAGAAACCCCGAAGTGTTAATAAATACTGCCTTAATTGTTAACTTCACATATGTGTGTATTAGTTTTGACACAACAAACAGACGAAAACGCAGACCTCGCGTTGGGCGCCAGTTGTATTTTAAATATAGCATAGAAACTGACCAGGTGGTTATGTTTTCTTGAGATGATATCAATATGAGCATACCCAATTGCTTTAAATTGATTACATAAATGTTGTTTGTGTGCGTGTTTCAATATGCTCTTAGCCTTAAATCTTTCTCTTGTTAATTTTCCCCAAAATTCTTCACAATATAAATTATAAGGCTAATTCTTTTAATTATTAGGTAATAATACATTTTTCCATCATATCGATACCTTCCCGCGAGAATGTATTAAGCGACATTTTTAAGTTTGTTTCGTCCACTAAAATGCACAAAAAAATAACTAAATGAGATGTTTTTCTCGTTTCCTGAGCAATTTTAAAAATGTCGCTTAATACATTCTTATGGGAAGGTATCAATATGCACATACATTACATGCACGTGCATACATATGTATTATAATCTATTTTAAAATTTACGAAAAACAAATCAATTAATCTGAAATGTGTTTTTTATTTTAAAATTCAATTCGAACAGTGAGTTTTACTTTTAGATCCTAAATAAAACTCAAACTTTATTATCTCTTTCTGCTCTATTCCTATTCATTCCAACAACTTAAAGGTGGGAGAGCTTTAACGAATTGTTAAAAGCCTTTGTTCACCTCCATTAAACGCTAAATTGCCTAGATTTTATTTTATTTTTCATTGTGTATTAAACCTTTCATTCGCATTGATGTGTAAGAATCTAATTTGTCAACCATTGTTGAGGAAGAGGAAAAATAATCCTTTTACACTCTTTTTTCCGTTTTGGTGGACCTGAAGACCTATCATTCCATGACTTATTCACAATAAACACTCTCTTTCAAGAAAAGTCAATTTAAATCAGTTTTATTTTTCTTTTTCTTCATTTTCTCACTGTTCGTCAGCGTAGGTCGCCATTGGATTGGCTGGATTGCCTTTATAATTTTTTTTGTTGCTCATTCTTCCAGAGAAATAAGTTATCGACAACTCAATCAAAGAACACCATTCACTTTTTCGCCAATAGATACTAAGGTACCTATATACCCAACTTCATTTATAATACACAAATGAATATAGAAAAAAAAGATAAAGTTAGGAAGAAGAAATAAAAAAAGAATAATTTAAGCCAAACTACGTAAGAAAAAGTTATAGCCTTAAAAGTTTTTTTTTTTTTTTTTTTAATTTGACTTTTCATTTCATTCATTGGTTTTCAACTCACGTCCTAGCAAGGCAACTACTTCACAACTAATACGACGCGCATACACATGTAGCCATTATCCTTCGACAGTTTTCTTTTTTTTTGTTGTTGTTTTTGGTTCTTTTCTTTTTGTTCTGCTGTTCTTCAGGGTCTGTATAGAATTCTTATTATAGTGTGTTCGTGTCTACGGTATTGTTGAAGTTCATGTTATTTACGTTCTACATGTTGATGCCACTCGTTATTCATGTTTTATATGCTATCCAGAAGAGAACAACAAAAGCTAAAATTTTTGTGCCTGCCCGGTATAAACGACGACAATAGCCTCTTTCCCACATATTTACCCTCTCCAGGATCGTATTAATATTCAATAGTAATAAGTAGGTGATTGGGGCCCTACCCTTAAAGTCCTGAAGAAAACATTTTATATTGTTATAGATATAGTAAGATCTGTTATTCTGAACTACGCGGCTAACATGGACCCTTTATACGTACAATGGCAAAATTAATGTACAATTGCACTTGTCAGTTTTTTTTTGTTAAAATAATACCGGCAGATATCAAGGGGTCATGAATACCCTTATAATGATTTAAATACCATTTAAAGAGAAGTTGTGAAATGAAGAGGGGATTTAAGAGGAGATGCCGATGCACATTGGTTTTAAATGTTTGTACATCTCAATGAGGGGGAAAATCCAGTGAGTAAAGTATTCCACATGCGAGTAGTATGGCTAAAGAAAGAATCTCTGTATTTTACAGTACGCCCGAAATTAGGCTCAAGGGTAAACTGTTGAGCTTTCTTAATAAGACGAGTATTACGGCGAAATTGTTTCAAGTGAGGAATGCAGCTGGCTATATCATTTTAGTACTGTTTATAGAAGAAGCGATAAAGCAAAGTATGACAAGAGATATTACGATGGTGTTCGAGAGAAACAAAATTTTCCTAATAGATCTGTCTCTAATTAGTCTAATGGCTCTGTCTTGGATTTTCTATAAGATGTGCAGGTGAGTTTTAGGAGCAGCTGCCCGGATATGGGAGTTATACTCAAGCTTAGGCCTAATGTATGCCTTATAAATTGTAGCCAAATCAGAAGGGGAAACAAAGTGAAATAAGCATTTTCGATGGGAATGAAAGACAATTTCCATTTCACCCAATCACCCGCTCGTACAAAAGAAGTATGCTCTGAATTCGAATATTTTAATATTAATGAAAACACATTTGAAAATGCCAAAAGACGAAGATGAAGTGAGAAAAATAATCTCCAAAGCTACAAAGCTGCGAAATACGGGTATCCTTATCCATACAGATTATCCGTGATCAAAGAAGAAGAATTCCAAACTTCAAGAGAGACATATTACAACCTAATGAAGGTTCTAAAGTTGTTCTCAAGGGTGAATACATCGAAGTGGAAGTCAAAAAGTTTGATTAAAAATAGTTTTTGTTGGCCTTTAAGTCCCCAAAAAATGGCGTTTCATCCCGGCGATCTCACATGGACTTACCAGTTGACTGTATCAACACGTAATTTTTATTAAATTCAGTTCATCTTACATAGATGAGCCCATGTGAGATCGGCGGGACGAAACTCCAATTTTTGTGGACTTAAAGCCAAAAACAAGCTATTTTAAATCAATAATTCATCAAGTCCAATAAACTGCGAAGTCTTCTACTTGTCTGATTTATTTCAGTAGTATATAGATTTTGTACTATAAAAACCTTCATATAAAAAGCAGAACTTTTGTTTTCGATGGAAATGACAAACTTGTTTATAGAGACTCAGATAGTGATGGAGCAGAAATACTAAAACAGCTGCTTATGACAATTTCTAATAGTTAAAAGAGCCTTCTACCCGATAGGGACAGGAGCATTTACATCTTCTACTGAACAGAACACGAGTATGTCGAACATGCTCTGAACTTTCTCCTAATCGAGCATGTTCTAAGAGCTATTAATTATTTTATAAACACACGCGAGTTTTTGAGTTTTTTTCCTGTCTGTCAGAATGATTTCAGCATTTAACTTTGTCTGCTCATCTATTTTATACGGAGCTCATAGAGTGCCCTCTGAAAAATCTCTGAACACGCTCTCAACGAAAAAAGAAACACAAATTTGAACTGTTATACACTCTGAGCTTAAAAAGAAACACGATTTTTTGTTTGACAGTTCAGGTTCTACTCTGAACTAAAAAAGAAAAACGCCCATTAGAGTCACACCGAGGACACAAACCCAGCCACCAAAAAACTCCTAATAGTGTTGCCGTCTTCCCTAGTTTTAAGTTTATTACAAATAAATCAAAATTAAATTTTAAAATTTTATCCTAAAAAAAAGGAATCATCTAGATCTCATTGATTGTGTTAAGAAATTATATTTGTTTTTTTTTTCTTATGAAATCTTTTTAATCGGAAATAGTTGCGATAATTTAAATCAATATTTCAATGCTTATGAATTGGTTCGGACTTCTGCAGTGCGAATACATACAGTAGGAAGAGCGAATGGAGGAATGTTCTTTGTCTTTGGTGTAAAAAAACAGTTCTCATCGACAGGGGCGGACGCAGAAAATAATTTCGACGGGGGGGGGGGGGGGTTTCAAAAAAATATGAGATTTTCATAAATATATTATTTTATTACTATATTGTAGGTACTTGTTAATTATATATTCTTTATTGTAATTAACATAAATATGTTCTTATAACTAAACAATATTTGATATTAGGGATAGGACCTATCGAAATAATTTCATACAGCTAATCGCAAAAAAAAACATCCTATTTGGCAAATTTGAATAATTTAACCAAAAGTTGGAAAATATTCACTACGAGGCCGGTTTTGGTGCTTCCCATTTGGGCATTTTTATTCCGGAATTAATTGTTAGACATAGACTTTTACTACGGGCCCTGTAATGGAGGCCATTAAAACTAAATCCGGCATATATTAATACGTGAAGTTATAACCTGTTATACTTTTGCGACCATACGAAAAAGAGTTATACGAAAACATAAGGACACCAGCAACACTCAATTGTCACCTACGTTAACTATCCTACATAATTATAATCAAAATGCTCTCAGAGAGTGCTATGTGCTAATCATCTGTAACTTTCACATAAAAGAAATGAGTGAGTTTTTTCTATTGCTGTAATTTAACACACTCTGACCTTGGAGCCATCAATAACCCAATCTTACTCCGTTAGTCCGTTTTTTGCCCTCTCAGGATGCCATGTGTTTTGAACAAATATTAGCTTATGCAACTTATTTAATACATATTTAAGAAAAAAATTTGGTAGGCATATTTAAACTTTTTATTATTGTTCGAATACAAATTTAATTTAAAAAAAAATATTGAGCAGTTTTAAAGATATCGAATTTTCAAAAAAAAAAAAAAATAGATTTTTTTTTCGAAAATTAAAAAAATATTTTTTTAAAGACTTAAAATACAACGTTTTTTTTTTAATTTTTGAAAAGCTTCCTTAAAAGTAAAGATAAATCGAAACAAAAAAATATATAAAAATTCTGGGAGCCGTTTTTGAGAAAAATACGATTTTCGAAAACCATTTTTTTAAATTTGTATGGTGGGTACCTTTATTTTTAGGTAAAACAATTTTTTTTTCCTCAGATCTTGTAGATTATATTAAGAAACTTTATTTATCAAGTTTAAAAAAAAAATCAAGAAATTTTTTTTAGGAATCCAAAAAAAAAAAACTTAAAATTTGTATATTTGAACCTTGGAGGGGCTTTATACTAATTAAAATCGGTTGTACTGTTTTCGAGAAAATCAAAAACAAAAAAAAAATGGTTCCAAGGGGGCTTGCAAGAATAAACATTTTTTGGAAAAATTTTTTCAACCATTACCTAAAATGACGAAATGAAATTTTATGAACTTTTTTTTCAAAATTCTGTGTGTAAGTTTCTGAGAAAAAAATCTTTATAAGATTTCGAAAAAAAAATCGTATGGCAGGTACCGTTCTTTTTTGGTCTTAAAAAGAAAAGAAAAAAAAACCTGTTGGGGAAAAAATTCAAAACGATATCTACCAAGTTTAACGAAAATCGACCCAGCCTTTTAGGCCGTAGTCGAATAGACTGACAGACAGAATTTTGGGACCCACATTTTTCGTCTTTGCTATCATAGCATAGTTCGATTTTTTTTACGAATGCATTACTTGCTTTATAGTACCTATAAGTCGTAAGAAAAAACAACACTAGCAGAAGAATTTATGGCACGAAAATAACACTTTTTTTTTAACAAAATGAACCCTCATTTTTCGGTCGTTTCGGGGAGGTTTGAACCCCTAAAACCCCTACCTGCGTTCGCCCCTGCTCATCGAATATAATATGTTAATTCTTCAGGTGAGAAGACAAATATACTGTAAAACTGGAAGATTTTGGAAACCAAATTCACATAGTGCACAATGCACATATATCTAAATCATTGTACCTGACAAAGGGATTACAACGAACTGCTTGATTTTCTTCTTATATCAGGACTAAAAAATCTTATGTTCATTGGATATTCAAATACAAGAGCTGGAAGAGACCAAGTAAGTCCTATCAATAAAGGATTAGGGGAATGGTTTTCAAATACTGTAAGTCGAAACTATTAATCCAAAAGGAAAAAAAATATTTGAAACCTGTGATAGTTTTGATATTGATCTATGCTAACTTAATGGAAGAATATCAAGCGATATTGAAGGTGAGCTTACATACGTAAATGGGACTGGATATTTGACAGTTAATTATGCTCTCATAAATAGAAACGGGTATAATATAGTACAAGACATGGAGGTAGGAAATTAGACTTATTCAGATCACATGCCACTAGGTAAACATTGTGCTTGGTGTAGAAAACCACCACATTCGCTTCTCCCAAAACTCATTTGGAAAGAGCAGTTGGCCAATGATTACCTTAGGCAATTGAATGAGTGCGTTCTAATGCTGTCATCCAAGTGGAACTATGTCCTTTTATATCTCAGCTTTCTAACAGGAATTATTGAGTTTTTGGCTTCACCAAAATCAATTAGAAATGATTTAAATATAAAACAAACCATCGTTTGACGAGGATTGTTCTAATGCGAGGAAAAAACATTTGGCAACTCTTAATCTATTTTGAAAGATCCACTCAAAATCTACTTGAAAAATATACATATGTCGGAGAAAAAAAAACAGTATGTCTACACAAATATGCGAATATAAAAAATGCCAATATTCAATAGAATGCTTGAAGAAATTTCGACACTGTAAATAGTAAAGAGTTTTGGTCTGCGGTGCAAAAAAAACTTAATGAAACTGCACATAAAGTTGGCACCTTAGTTGAAGTATATGAACTCATGCATTTCGATTTTCGAGCTGCATTCGATAAACTAAATAGAAACTACCTTTGTTGTAAGCTATCGCAAATCGGAGTATCGTCAAAAATTTCAAAACTCTCAAAAGCCCATACGAAAGAAATGAATCCAGGATATAAAACAGTAATGAACTTTAAGTTTAAAATAACAGCTGGAGTAAGGTAAGGATTTCTGTTTAGCCTCTTAATATTCGTCTCTAAATAAAATCTCTGAGTTTAAACCAGCTGAAGTCGTAATGCGTATACAAAATTTACTATTTGAAGAAGACATTGTTATTCTATCAGAATCCCCAAGCTCATTAAAACTCATGATAGAAATATATTTGCATCTTAACAGTTTGGAAATAAACACTGACAAATCGAACGTCCTAGCCTTCAGGAAAGGAACAGGTCGTCAGGCAAGGAATCAAAAATGGAAATATGGTCGGAAATTCAATTCGGTTCGTAGTAGCTTTCATAGGAAGAAATTTTACAGAAATTCAACGACGCATTGCGATGGATATACATTTCAGACAGAGATGTGTTAATTAACCGATATATCGAAAATGCAATATATTTTCGATAATTTTTTATAAAATAAACACCATAAGCATTTTAAACCATGACAAATCCATGAGAGAGTGTAATTTACTGTTTATAAAAAGTATTTTTTTCAATTATAATGCGCTAGCGTTTTTAAGAAATGTAATTAGATGCACCGATTTTTAAATCAAAACTATCGAATAAAGTCCATTTTTTGTTTCCATTTGAAGTGTCAAAAAAAGAACAAATTGAAAAAAAAACTTTTGAAACAATATTTTATATTTATTTGACTAAAAGGTACTTTAATCACAATGGAAATGGATCAATGCACAAAACAAAAGAACACGAACAAACTTTGTTTTCCATTCAAACATCCATTTGACTTGGTCCCAATTAATTTAACTGATTGGGCTAGATCTTCACAAACACAACTACAATTTCTGGTGTCTTTTTGGTGTAATCCGCTTATATTGTTCCGAACTTGTTTCTTCGTTCTGCCTAAGAACAAAAAGTCTATTATAAATAGGTAACACAAGTTAACTCAAATAAAGTTAATTTCCTTATTACTTACATTTTAATTAACTATTTCTTTAAAAGGAAAACACTTTCCGCAACAAAAACTTGTCGGAGGATTTCGGAGAAAATTTTGTTGGTATGTGTCAAAAATATGACCATTAGAAGTGCTTCATCGCACACAAATGGCATGCGTTGAACTTCGTCCGACAGAATTTCCGATCAGCTGATCGGAGAAATACCTTGAAGCAAAATGTCTCCGATTCGAAGGAAATCGGAGAAAATTCCGCTCCGACGGTTACATCGATAGGCCCGAATATCTTGGAATAACTCTCAGTCATGGTCTTTCGATGAAAAATTACTTTTCCATAAAAAAAACACTCGGAAGCAAAAAAAACCATAGCACGTGGAAAAAACTCCATAACGAATTCGAGGGTTGAAATACCAGCAGAAAAGCAAAAACAAAGGTGTTCGAAGCTGTAATGCAATCGATAATGTGCTACCGAGCTCAGGTTTCGGGAGAAAAATATTATGAAGTTGGAAAACTGCTGCGTATCCTCCTTAAAAAGTTATTCCGGCTTCCTTTATATACACCCCAACTACATGCTTCAAATCGAGAACGGAATTAAGCGCCATTTTATATTTACTCTCCAACTTTGCATAAAATTTATTATTAAAGTGTTAAATGAAGAAGATATGATACGAGGCTCTTGCAAAAAGAACCATAAGGACAAAAACCCTCATCTTCAAGGACTGGGAAAACATAGCCAATAGTTATCTTATAACATTAGATTTGAGTTGGATGAGAACAACATTCTTGACTGGAAAACGTCACAATCGCTTATAGGTGAAATGATAAATATTGGATGACAGCGATAAGAATTGCAAATATTAACCAAGCTAAAAACTCAAGTTCACACTCATTCTATACAAATCTTAATCACCGTGAAGTTGACTCAATAATTTCTAACTTTAGTGTTGCACAAATATCGATCTTAAGACGAACGCCAGGAGAACAATTTAAGTTTAACTGGGCTGTCTTAGCCATGCTTAAATGTACACTGTTTTTTTTTATAAATATTTATTTAATTAAATTGTTCAATAAAATTCAATTAACTAACTAACTTACAACATAGTTCGCAATCTCTTTACTTCTGATGATATAACTTTTCGAATTTAGTTTTTTTGTGACATATTTTTTTTTACGAGGGCGGGCGGGGGCCCGATAAATACTTAGCCTATAAAAGAAAAACAAAAATTTTGGAAAAGTGGCGATTTATTTCTCAACATAGTTTCCTTTTAGCGCGATACACTTGATGTAGCGATGCTCCAACTTCCTTAACCCATTCGAAAAATAAGTTTTCTCGAAGTCTGTAAAATACGCCTCCGTGGTGGCGATGACCTCCTCATTCGACTCAAATTTCTGCTCAGCGAGTGATTTTTTCAAGTTTGCAAGCAAAAAAAAGTTGCACCCATCGCGCCGAGATGTCTACTGTTTCAGCTACCTCGCGTACCTTCAATCTATGGTAGCCATTCTGGGGGCACCGAAACACTTTGAAGCTCGTTTTACAAATTTTTGACGGTCGCCATTGAAGGAGAAGAGCCACCGTACAGAGCATCCAAACACTTTGATTTCGCTGCGCGATTTCCCTTCCAAAAACACGAATTGGATCACCGACCGATATTGCTCTCTTTCCATTTGTTTTTAAAATTCGGCAAGCTGGATTCCACAGATCATTGACTTATTATACACTGAAAATAAAATCTAGGTATATATGATAAAAATCTAGGTTGATTTAACAAAAATTTTTTCAATATACGTCCAACAAAAAGTTTTGTCAAATTGACAAAAATTATAGAATTTTGTTGAGGTAACAAAAATTATTTTGTTGTATCCACAAAATTATTTTGTTATGCTAACAAATAAATTTGTTGAAATAACAAAAATATTTTGTCAATATGACAAAATTTCGTAGAATTTACAAAATTAATTTGTCATATTAACAATTCTTTTGTTGTATTAACAATTTTTTTGTTAGTGTTATTGTTTTTTTTATTATTATCGGATTAATAAATTTTTTTTGTTAAATAAACAAAATTGTTTTGTTAAATTAACAAAATTGTTTTGTTAAATTAACAAAATTGTTTTGTTGAATCAACAAAATTTTTTTGTTACATTAACAAAATATTTTGTTAAATTAACAAAAATTTCTTGTTATACATATTTTATTAAATTAACAAAATATTTTGTAAATTCAACAAAATATTTTGTCAATCTTACAAATTTCTTTTGTTGAATCCACAAAAAAACAAAATCAATTTTGTCAAAATATTTTTTTTTGTGATTTAAGTCCACAAAAATTGGCGTTTCGTCCCTACGATCTCACATGCAACCATCTGTGAGGGCGTATGGACAATACGCAATTTTTGTTAAGTTCAGTTAATCTTACATCGATTTTTTAACAAAAACCAAGTGTGAACTGTACCATACACAAAAGAAATTTTTTGGTTTCCTTACAAAATAGTTTTATCTATCTGATAATATTATTTTATCAATAATTACAAAATAATTCAACTCCAAAACAAAATATTTGTCATTTTAACAAAAATGTTTGTGATATTGACAAACATTTACAAAACAGATTTTTTGTAGATACAACAAACATTTTGTTAACATCACAAAAAAGTTTGTCGATGTGATAAAAATCTCTGTTTTATTTTGTTATATTAACAAAACTTGGTTTGTTAAACTGACAATATTATTTGTAGTGCATATTTTGTTAAACTGACAAAAAATCATGCTTGATTATAAAAATTTTGTGAAATCAACAAAATCATTCTTTCGTATTGACAAAAATTTTATCAGAACGATAAAATTGTTTTGTTAAAGGTCAACAAAACGTTTTTGTCAATATTACCTAGGAATTTATTTTCAGTGTATATGGACTGCTAGTTGTGTATAATTCTCATACAAAATTTGCAACCAAAATGGTCCAACGGATACAATCGAAACTAGCCCTCGTGCCGACACTAGTGGCAAATATAAACAATATATTTAACGCCATCTCTTGTTCTACTAGTGCCAACAGAAATGTCTACTCATAGAAACTAAGGACATCTATTGACATTGCTTTGAAGAAACGGTGCTAGTCTATGGTTAGAGAGATAATCGGCTGAGAATAGTGCTAAGGGATATCGAAAAAAAATCCCCTTAAAAATATTTTATGAATCATTTTGGTTTACTTAATGATTTTATGTCCGCGCAGGTGCATATAATTATATGTTACACAAAATAGCGAACTCATTTTAGGCAATCGTTTAGTATGTGTCAAAACACAAACTTTTTAGTTGCTCGAACCAAGCAGTTGAGAAACTAAAAATTGAATGTGCGCGCCTAGCCTTACAGTTCTAGTTTAAGATAAGGTGCGTTTTATTATTCACAAATCTATCTGGATCCGGATCTGGATTAAGTTTTAACATGTATTACAAAAACAATTTGGGATCCTGTTTTTTATCGGGATCTATTTCAAAGATCCAAAAATCAGTTATTACACTGGCGAGTAGATGGCTTTTTATGGCAATAAGGTAGTGTAAGGCTAGTCGCGCACTGGCAACTGTGATCGAAATCAAATAGTTTAATCACCAGTTGAAAGAGAACCGCGCACTGGCAACTCTTTACTCACGCTCGCACTCTTTTCTCTCTTGCACTTATAAAAAACAGCTCAACTGTTGAGATGCAATCGTTTAGTTTGTGTCAAAACACAAACTTTTTAGTTTCGAGAATCGAGTTGCTCTAAGTGCGCGGTATTCCATATAAGCCCATATGTTTCATTTTAGCAATTAAACAGTTGCGGAACTAAAAATTGAATGTGCGCGCCTGGCCTAAGCTATAGTGTAAAGAAAAAATACAAGACATAATTTAAAATTTACAAACCCAAGGATAAAAAGAGACGGACTTATAACACTGCTGTCACTAAGATCCGTATCGTTTTATTTTCAAAGGAAGATCCAGATAGATTTGTGAATAATAAAAAGCACCTAAAGAAATTTTTTTGTAAATTTGATACAAATTGTAGGATTGGTTTTTTCTCTAAAGTGAGTTGTTAATTTAAATCAAAATAAGGATTTGCATAACTAATTTTTTTGCAAATATTTTCGCTCTAGCCAAAAAAATCTTAGCTTACCTCTTGATTTCTAGTATAAAAATTAAAATTATTTGTAAAAGTGAAACTAATTGCGTTAATAAAAGTATTTTTACAAACAATAATAATATTTGTTAATAGATAATACAAGCAAATGCAACGAAAACTGTTTTGCAGTATATATTTATACGTTGAAAACAAAAATGAAAAAGGGAAAATTAAAAAGGGGTAATTTTCAGATTTGGCAATGGGACTATTTGCACATTAGCCCCTTTAGCACTGGTTCCATTTCATAGTATTCAAATTTTCCGTCAGTGTCGGCACCAAGCGCGGATACAGGGGGAGGGCAATGGGTGCAATTGCCCCCCCCTGGGCAGTTCTTCGTTTCACAATTAAAAAAACCATGACACATTTTTTTCTTTTTACCTGCGACTTATAGGTACTATAAGGCAGGTTATGCATTCGTAAAAAAAATTGAACTCGAGATTTTGATCAAAGTTGACATTACGATAATAGCGAAGTCCAAAAAAGTGGGTATCGCAATTCTGTCTGTCTGTCGGTTCGACTACAGCCCAAACGGCTAGGCCGATTTTCTTTAAACTTGGTAGATATGGGTTTTATTTTTTTTCCCCCGGATGTTTTTTGATTTGATTTTTTAAGACCAAAAATTACGGTTCCTGCCATACGATTTTTTTTTTCGAAATTTTATAAATATTTTTTTTATCAAAAACTGTCCTACAGATTTAAAAAAAAATTCATAAGATTTCATTTAGTTAAACCTAGGTAATGAATGAAAAAAAAATCAAAAAAAATTATTATTTTTGGTACCCCCCTTGGAACCATTTTTTTGTTTTTGATTTTCTCAAAAACGTTACAACCGATTTTGATAATTTTTTAATGTTAAGGCTCCCCAACAGTTTCAATATTATTGTGTATTCAAATTTTCAAAAAAAAAATTTCAAAATTATTTTTTGAAAACTCAATATTTTGAAAACCCCATGCTCGATTTTCTTAAAACTTAACAAATAAAAGTTTCTTAAAATAATCTACAAGATATGAGAAAAAAAATTTATTTTACTTAAAAATAACGGTACCCTCCAACAAATGTTAAAAAATGGTTTTCGAAAATCGTATTTTTCTCGAAAACGGTTCCGAGAATTTTGCTTAAATTTTTAGTCTTTCGATTAATTTTTAAGGTCTATAATTTAATACAAAAGATTTTGAAAACAAGACATTACAGTCACTGTACATACCATAGAACGATTTTTGAAAATTTTGAATTTCTCATTATCGACATAATGGATTTTAATGAAATTTTTTTATAGAAATGCTTCTAAAAGCTTTAAGAAACATTGCATTTCAAAACTTTAAAAAAAAATATTTTTTAAATTTTGAAAAAAAAAATCTTTTTTTTTTTGGAAAATTCGATATCTCAAAAATGGGTAAATATTTTTTTTTGGAAATTAAATTTTCATTCGTACAGTAATAAAAATGTTGACGTACTAATTTTTTTTTTTAATATTTAAAAATTTTATATATAAAACCTTATTTTATTAAGAAACCACTACAACGACTTATGTATAATTTTTGTTCTTGGATAAATTCATATTTGCATAGCATTCTGTTTTTGTCTCTTACTACTAAGAGAATTTAAAAAATGATGATAATTTTATCCTTAGAGTAAAGTCGGGTAATGTGGACCACTCGGCTAATATGGACCACCAGCTTTTCTCGCCTTACACAAATGCAATCGAGGAGACGATTGGTTGCGATTGTGCGTGACCTGCTTAAACTTAAGTCAGTATAGTTTGAGTAGTCAGGAGTAGCGCGTTACTCGGATTAAAAGAAAATCCAAGGTATTGATTTTTTTTTTTCGTAGGTGTTTCTCCTCTTTTTCTATAGTTAAAAATATAGTTTGTTCCCCTTTTACTTTTTAAATATAAGAAGTGAATATTTATTTAAAGGTTTTTATTTTTAAAACTATTGTAAAGAGTCTCATTTTGTTGTAAAATTGCTTTTTTTTCCAAAAATTATGTTGCGGGTAATATGGACCACCGGAGAAAATGAGTATATGGACTAGTGGTCCACATTACCCGCTATTTCAATATAAGAAGTTTCGGGTCTGGATGAGGATGAATGATCGACCGTTGATGATTTTGATATATGTGAATTGCTTGGCAAATGGCAAGGCTTATGTCAGAGTCCAAACTGGATAAATAGCCGTCAAGGGATTGAAGACCAGGTGGTCCATATTACCCTCCACTTTTTGTTACGTTTTAGAGTTACTTAACTTTTTGTTTTTTGTTATTTTTTTATTAAGTGAATTTATTTTTTTGTTGCTACTTTTTTAATCAGAATTAACCGATGTATTTTTTTTTTAAATATCTTTAAAAAAACTTACACCGTTTGTGTTTTATTAACAAAAATATGATTGGTGGTCCATATTACCCGACTTTACTCTGAATAGTTTTTTCTAATAACATTCGTTTTTAAAATACCTAGTCTATTACATAGGAGCAAGTTATGCATTCGTAAAAAAAATCGAACTCGAGATTTTGATCAAAGTTATCATTACGATGATAGCGAAGACTAAAAAAGTGGGTCTCGCAATTCTGTAGTTCTGTCGGTTCGACTACAGCCTAAACATTTATCATTTTTAATTTTTCCCCCCGACACGTTTTTTTCTTCTTTTTTTTTTAAGACCAAAAATAACAATACCTGCCATACGAATTTTTTTCGAAATTTTGTAAATTTTTTTTTCTCAAAAACTGTTCTACGGATTAAAAAAAAAAGATACAAAAAAAATTCATTTAGTTAAAGCTAGGTACTAGTTGAAAAAAATTTTCCGAAAAAAGGTTATAGATGGTACCCCCCAAAGAACCATGTTTTTGTTTTTGATTTTCTCAAAAACGGTATGACCGATTTTGATCATTTTTTGTTTGCGTAAGCTCCCAAAAAACTTAAATAGAATTGTGTATTCAAATTTTCAAAAAAAAAATTTTGGATTTTTTAAAAAAATTTCAATTTTTTTTTCAAAACTGTTAAAAACCGTTTTCAAAAACCGGCCATACAAAAATATTAGAATTAAGTATTTAAGAACTATGTATATCATGTACAACACTATAATTCCTTCATTTAAATTAATTAATTCATTTTTTTTAATACGTACGAGTTCCTATTTAATACTTTAAGACATGCATACAGAGCATTATTGAAAGAGGCTAAAGTAATGTAAACGAAGATGTTTGATTTACTATTTAATAGTTATTTACATACGACCTACATATATTATGTACCTGCACATGCTTTCCTTAATTCAATTTAATAATTTGTTATTTTTATATTCGATTATGTTTATACCTTTTTAATATTTTAAGACAGAAATGCAGAGAAATGGACCATTTTTTTTTAAGTTAAGCAAAATATCACGAAAATTGCCCCCCCCTGAACGAAATCCTGGATCCACGCCTGGTCGGCACGAGGGCTAGTGTCGTTTGGTAATCCGTTGGACCATTTTGTAATCAGCTACTAGCAGTCCATATCTAGTATGTCAATGCCACAGATGGTAAAAAAAAAAACTACCAGTCCGATTCGGCTGAAATTTTGACAGTAGCCGTCTAAAAGAATGTACTAGTGATAGTAAATCTCTCTTGCGATACTGGCACCATCGGGCAGTGAGGCTAAGTACTAATCGGACCACCGTCGTAGCTTAAAGTAACTTAAGAAAAACTATTGCATTCAAATGCCTGTTGGGCCTTTGAAAATACTGAATCGGTGCCCTACTGTATACCAACTTCGCACCCAGACCCATTTTTCAAACAAGAATTTCTCTCGGTAATTTTTTGAAAATGGCATAATGTGGTGGTAATAAAAATTCTAACTGTGACTAAGAGTCATGCGGGTGTGTGCAATTAATGTTCTTCCGGTAAAAAGCAAATCTGCAGCTCATGCTGCATTTCTGTGTGCTGTTCAACTTAGATTACAGTTGGAGAAGTCTTGACGTCCATTTGGTGGATTTTTGTTCACACATTTCTCTCTCCCTTTGTTTAACTGGGCAGCCATGTTTTCAAGGATTTAATATGGAAAAACGTTGCACGTTCATTTTATTTTCATTCTTTTTCTTTTGAAATCGGAATGTTTTCTAGAGTTTACACCAACAGTTAGAAAACTAAATAAAAAAAAAAAAAAACAAACAAAACAAAACATAGGGAAAAGTAACTGAGGTGGTGGCGAATATTATGGAGAAACGTAAGTGGCTGTTAAATGCCATAATTAATCTTACTTAAGCAAGAGCAATATTGCGAAGTGGGTGTCGGCCATGGTCTCTTGTTAGGGTAGGTATACATAATATCCTTGTAATAGTAGGTCGAATAAGTAATTTTTAGAATATTTGTGGGTGAAAAACTACTTGCATGACTTTAATTGTTTAAAATGGATTTCTGTTGAACAATACATGGCTTGTAACCCGTGGTAGTTATTGAATAGTATTGTAACTACCTTATATATGTACAATAACATATTGAACATATCCATATACATATGTATAGTGGCGCAAAAAGCATTTTGAGCGATGTTTAAAAGTGGTGATATTAACTGACCGCCATGATCTCCTGATTAGATGCTTCGCGATTTCCACATATGGAGGTACTTGAAGGGAAAAGTGCACATCAACAAACCAACCACAACCTCTATGGTAAAGGATAACGTAAGTATGCGAAATTGTTATGAGAAATGTGCTTAAAAGAACTTGCCTTTGCCCGAAGGACGGCCAGATCCGCCCACTTGACCTACATCGTTTTCCATACATGATATTAAAAACCATAATCAATCAATAAAATATAAATTGTAAAATTGAGTTTCAATTAAAAGTTATTGAAAAAAAAACATCGACCTGAAGCATAAAACGCACTCTGTGTTATTATATAGCCAAGGTTCATAGGTGTACTCGAAAGATCTGAATTATTATTCCATCACAATTTGTCTTAAATATTTTGAACGATTGATTTTGAATTTTGCCTACAGCTCAACATGCTCTTTTCAAAGGGAAATCAGTGGACGCACTTGTACGAATCATTGAATACTCCCTTCATACTATCTACATATTTTTTTATAATTAACAAGCACTCAAGGGTTTTATGAGAAACCCTTCTAATGTTAAACACAGCGCAAGTGGTATGGAGGGGGAAAGGGGGGAAATGACAAGGGAAAACATTTTCTGGTAAATTATTCCATAATTGAATCTCTGTATTTGACGGTACGACCAAAAGTAGGCTCGAGAGTGAACAGATGAGCATTCCTAGCGAAACGGATATCACAGGGGGTAAACTGATTAACAGGAGGAATGCAATTGGCTACTTCGAGTGAGCATTGCTTGTGAAAGAAGCGATAAAGCAAGGATATGATTCCATGATAGCTCTGTTTCCTATCACTTTTAACGGTCTGTTTTGAATTCTATCCAATAAATGGAGAGAAGTTTGTGCTCCACCTGCCCAAAGATGATAGTTATACTCGAGTCTTGGACTTATAAACGCTCAGGCTACAATTACCTGATGACAGGGGGTGAAATCCTAAGCATTTAGCAGCGTTTTTGGCGGTTTGGAAAATGTGGTCATTCCAACGAAGATTGTTTTTGACACACATACCGAGTACTCAGAGTTTTTCGATTTCTTCGATCCAAGTGCCATTCAGGGATAATGTCACAGGGGGTATATTTTTCTTCAACGATAATAGACAGCATTGAGTCTGCGAAGCGATTTTGTATACCACATTTAATAATGCTGTAAAGATCGGAGTTTATTGAGCTACACGATACCGTTGCAATTCCACTTTCGAAGGAGATGGACGTGGGTTTGAGAATAAGAATGAGAAGCTGAAAGTAGAGTCGTTGGCAGAACAATGAAGTGGATTAGAATAGAAATTCCATTTTATAAAAATGAGGAAGAGAGTCGGAGATTAAACGGAGCCCAGGGAAGCACAGGCACTTATTTAATGAAGATCAGACTTGAAACCATCCAATACAACATGTATTGAATGATCTAGAAGGTAATTTCCAATACAAAGAATAAGGGTTTCGCTGATACCGGACGCACGCATTTTCGATAAGAGAACCTGGTACCAAAATCTATCAAATTCCTTAGAAATAATAAGTGCAATAACATTCTCAAAAGCAATGTAAAGATCGTCAAATCAATACCATCAAATCACCATTGGAACGATTGCTGCGGAGGCCAAATTGCCGGTCATTAAGAAGCTTTCGATCTTCGAGATATTTCCTGAGCTTATATAATTTATCAGCGATTTCATGAGCTTGGAAAGAAGGGACGTTAAGTCGATTGGTCCATAGGAGGAAGGATACAATTTTTTTGTAACAGGCTGCACAAATGCTGTTTCCCATCTTTGAGAGAAGATTTCAGAACAGTAGGGGGATGGAAAAGTTTACGCAACTGGTTTTTCCAGCGATGAAGAACACCTCTTCAGAAGAATGGGAGGTATACCATTAGGACCAGCGGATTTTGTTTATATCAAGATCTCAAAGGCTCTTGCAAACGTACGAGTGCGAAAATATACCTGCCCCAATAAATGGTTTACATTCAGGAGGGGCAATGTTGCTATCAGCCAACGTAGAGCTAGCAGCAAAATGAGCTGCCAGTACCATTTGCTTATTTATATCATATATGTTTTGGTTACCTTTCTAGATATAGAGGGCGATCCAAGACATCACTGCCATCTCTAGAGGTAGATAGTTCGCTTGGTAAATTGAATAATCAAATGCTATTTAGTAAGATTATGAATTTAAGACTGGGTAGTCTTCGTGCAAGAAGATCTGTTAGTAAAGTAACGCCAGTTCGCAAGAATTTATCCTATCGCTGTCATCTAGGTATCAACTCTCATAAAATAGATCCAGAGAATAAGTAATTCCCCATTTATATAGAGAATGTTTGGTATACGCTCTATAGTATACCAAACATTCTCGGTCAAATAAAAATATTATTTTACACAAAACTTTATATTGAAGTCCTGACATACAAGAAAGGGTAAAAAAATACTTTAAGTAAATGTTAGTGTTTAATTCAAATATAAAATGACGACCTTGCTGTTTGTTTCATTGAATAGTGTTCTCACATTGGGCGCCATCTTTAATGCAATACGTTTTTGGTTATTTAAATTATTTTTAATATTGTAGATATCAAAAACTTTGACAAGTAGATTAAATAAGAACAAGTCACAAGTCAACTTGTTGAGGCTCAAATGAATACCTTACATTTAAGTTTATGGTTCTTTAAAAATAGTAAAGTCAACCATACTATAGAAAAAGTAGTAAGGCACAATCATCACGATTAAAAATTCAAGGCAAGTTTGGTCATGACCTGCTATAAGGGTTGTATTTAGTGGCACTCTCAACTATTCTTTCATTCGACAAAGGAATGGGGAATCTCCAATTTTTAAGGTAAAATAGAATTTAATCGGTATTATATGATATGGAAAAACCGTACAAGTGTATCATTCACTCCCCAGTGTTTATCAACAGAAGGCAAAGACAGGCTCATTATTTGGTGACTGGTTATAAAAGCAATATGATTGTATTACACAAGGAAAACTAGATGTACAACTTACTTAGATGTACAACTTTTGGCTCTCTGAAAATGATTCGTCATAAACATGAGCTTCCCCATGCAGATTTTTACACATCCTCTGGAGCGAGACGTATTGCTTAAGTGGTGGAACAAATCAAAACCAAATATGTGATCGTTCGATTATAGTTTATAATTATGTGCTCCTCAAATTTGAGAGAGGACATGAAAGCAAATTAATCAAAAGTTTTCATAGATCCATTTAATCATGTTGACAAAAAGTCTTTAATCAAACCCTCATCAAAGGGACATGTTTGTTAGGATATTTAAAAAATGATTTTCTTATGCACTCGACCGAACACCAATATAGCAACATAATTTCTTAACTTAAACCAAAACACAGTTAAAATTTATTTGTATTGAGTTAAACTGATTTCTTTTTAAAATTGTATCAATCAAAAAAATGAAACAAATCGTTGGGCGCCAATTTAGAATTACAATATTGCCAAGGGCAAATCGATATATCTACCCTTAAAATTCCGTTCAAATATAAGGAATACATCAAAAATACACGGATAGTCAATCTAACGTTTACAAAACAATAAAAAGTAAAAGTTACACCCTATAAAATAATAAAAAACAAACAAAACAAAAAAGGCACAAATAATAACAACATTTGTGTGTGTTATTTCCAATTTCAACAAATGGCATTGGGGCCCCATCATACAAACATACACACACTACACAACAAATACAAATCTCTCCAAGGAAAATTATGCAAATATTCAAAAACAAATAAAAAATTAATGTTAAACTGAATCCTTCAATCCTATTCCAGGCACACACGAATGTGTAACATTGATGGTTGTTTTATTTATTTCTATATTTTCATTTCAAGATGAAAGATGAATATCACAGATTTTACGATGATGATGAGCATACACCCGAGGATAAATCTTCCCAGAACAAGAAAGGATACAGTAGGAGCTACACACGTCGTCAGAGCGGGTCTTCTATGTGGATTGTATATTTTATGAAAACAAATCGATAAACCTATTCTTGTGATCCATATTCGAATATTTCACACGAAAAACACCCACCATCACTTTCATCACACCAAATACTTCGCAAAGAGATAGTTTTATGAATGCTTGACAATTTACTGTTGAAAAACAAAAAGTGTCAAAAAAATTCATACACGTTTTAGGGAACTAGTGTGTCGTTTCTATAGAAGGGTTTATAACCCGAAAAAAGTCTCTTTCATCTTAAAATTACTGCTCGGTACTTGTCAGCTTATAACAAATTGCGAGTGTTTTACGGACCGGAAGTATTGATTTATAACTATTGTTAGCACTATTTTGATTTCTCGGAAGTAACCGTACAATAAAAGTACTTGTTAAGACTACTCAAGCTCTAAAAACTTACACACCCTTCCATTTTGATTTCTCTCATAAACTTTAATAAAAACCTTACAGTATCATGTGAAATTAAAGATGATAGTCGGGCATTGCAAGTTGTATATTTGCTCAGTATTTTAATATAAAATATTTGAATTATTGTTACGTCAAAATGACTTTCGTCAAATGACTTAAAACGTTGAAGAATTTATATAAAATATCGATGTAATAAGAATGAATTTTAATTGAAGCATTTTACATATAGGTACTCTAAGGCAAGTTATGCATTCGTAAAAATCGAACTCGAGATTTTGATCAAAGATGACATAACGATGATAGCGAAGACCAAAAAAGTGGGTCTCGCAATTCTGTCTGTCTGTCTTCTAGACTACAGCCTTTCCAGTACAAGCAATTTTAATAATTTTTGAATATTATTGTGTATTTATGTAAATTAAAAAAAATTTTTTTTGAATTTAAAAAAAAATTCAAATTTCAACTCAATATTTCGAAAGCCCCATACTAGTTTTTTCTTAAACTTGACAAATAAAAGTTTGTTTTTTTTCAATATGATCTAAAGGTTGTGCGAAAAAAAGTTTATTTTACGTAAAAATAACGGTACCCACCACACAAATGTTAAAAAATGGTTTTTAAAAATCGTTTTTTTTTTCTCGAAAACGGCGCGCGCCTAGAATTTTAATACATCTTTTTTCCTTCGATTAATTTTTATGATCGTTAGTTTAAAAAAAAAATTATGACAAAGTTAATACTCACTGTATGAATTTCTTATTTCAACTTAACGGATTTCAATGATATTTTTATAGAAAAGCTGCTAAAAAGTTAGAAAAACTTAAAAAAAAATATTTTTTGAATTTTTGAGAAAAAAAAAATCATTTTTTTGGGAAAATTCTTTATGTTAAAAATGGCTTAATATTTTTTTTAGTTTAATATTTATTCTTACAATAATACAAACCTTAAGTTGGCGTACCAAATTTTTTTCTTAAACATGTTTTAAAAATTTTTTATATAAAAGCTTATTTCTTAAGAAACAACTACAAAGACTTATAATATTTGCTCTTGCCTAAACTGATATTTGCTTGAATCACATGGCATCCTGTTTTTAGCCACAACTACTAAAGGAGTTGTTTTACTCATTTAAAAAATGAATTTTATGCTTATGAACAGTTTTTCAATAATAACTTTCATTTTGGAAATTTGTAGTCTTTTACATAAGAGCAAGTTTGAGCGACCCAGTCGTGCATTTTATTTAAATTGGTGATTTATCATTTATGATATATGGTTGCATCCTAAGTTTAAGGGCACTTGGCGAAAAATTGTACAATAAAGACAAATATAAATATTGGCCTGAATTCACTACCTTTAGAAGTTTTTCACGGGAATTGACAAATCTTCTAAGAGTATCTCTTGTCATAAAAAGTGCTGTTCATTAACCGTTCCGAATCGGCAGAATTCTCCTCCATTCCTGGTAACACTCACACAGGAATAGTTGAGAGTTGTCAGTCACTAGGTATGTAGGTCCTGGTTTTCATCGAGCTTTTGCCCCACCAACTTTATTTATAATACTCAAAGTGTGCTCGACAGAACACGAACAAACTTTTGTTAAACAGTGTTATTTTAGATGGGAATTTCATCTGCTGTTAATGGATTTTAAAAGATTTTAAATAAAAAATATGGAATTTATTTATTTAACATTTCAATTGCTTAATAATTTAGAAATCCAAAATTTCAAAAAGTCTATTATTTGCTTTTGTTTCCAGATTTATGTGAAGATTTTAATATTTTCGAATTTATTTTGTACGAAATATTGTCGGACATTCTTTTGGAATTTTAAATCAAGTGGGTAACATAGCTACAAAATTAAGTTAAGGACCATGAGTGCTGAATGCTGCATTTTACATAAGTATTTACGTCCAGATTTGAAATTTCGTTCCAGTAATTTCTGAGAAACATAAATATGTATTGCCGTTTGGTATATGCATTCATCAGAATCTTCAAATGAAATTTCAGATGGAATTAAGTAGCAGACAAGAATAGATTGTCGAATCGCTGAACTATACTTTCACAACAAACCCCATGTATGCCACTTACTGATAGAACCAAAACAACTTTAGGGATTGACGTCGGAAATTTTGAATTTATAACAAAACCAAAGTATCTAAATACGAGTATCATATGGAAATTTCTAGACCAAAATCAGCATCATCTTAGACAGTCAATATGCGCTCATCAGTTTTAAACCTAAATGTGTGAATAGGTTAACAAATTGGTCCAGAAAAATAATGTCGTGCTTTATTGGCTACCTGGTTTAGTTGCTGTTCAGGATAATGAAGATACTGACTTTTAACTAGAATAGAAGAAACGACGTTCTGAATAGGCTCTTTTACATTTTAGGAGAACTTTTGATTAAGAACAAAATAAACACAGAGACCCCATAGAAAAAAATGTGATCCACTTATGCACTAAGGACATCAGATGAAAAATGGAAGAACAAATAATCCTATCAGAAAGTAATCCAAATACCCAAGAATTTTCAAGAAACTAATTTGGGAGAAGTAAAGAAGTAAACAGTATATTGCACTTCAGTCATTTATTGTGCCTTAGTAATGAAATTTATTAATGTTCACGCAACAAAACATGCCCAATGTAAATCATTTATAATCCAAATTACAACATTGTTTCCAGTACTATATTTATAACAAAAATGTTGTGCTTTGTTCAAAGTGTGAGTGTACTCACAAAATGTGTTGAAACGTGCGAAGGATAATAATTATTTAAGGTTCTTACGCTTTACACATTGCAATTCTGTCAATTGTTCAGTGACATATTTTCTCCTTGTTGGCTCATAAATCTTCACAAACGTCATTATCATTTCTAATTCCATTAACAAGTTGCATTGCAGTCGTTCACGTTAGTTGGCGTGTCATCGTCATCATTGTCGACGTCTTTTTCTACAAATCAACAGCATTTGCTGGAGCACCTTACTTCTATGACATTCACATATATATCATATTTATGTAAGAACAGATTGAGAGCATACATAATGTGGCAACACACAATCATACATATTTACAAAAAGAAAAATCTAAGGATGCTTTTATTTCGTTTATCCCACAATATGCTGTATGGGTGGGATTGCATTTTTTGCTTAACCCAAACTTTAACAGATATTGTTTAAGCTTGGTAATTTTCACACCACCAGGTGTCGTAATGAATGTATTTTAATCTGAGAAACTTCAATTAGCTGAATAAGTGCAGATTTACGGGTAAGTTTGTTTTTGAATTTCAGTTTGTTTGTTTAAGTTTAACGGAATCGGTGTTATTTATTCGCGCGTTCGTTCGCTTTAATAGGATTTATTGACAGTAATTGTGAAGAAGACACTCGTACTTTGACGCCAAGCACCTTTGATACGATAATGATGCATTTTGGCTAGACTTTCACAATCTACTTAAGGACATCCCAAAGGAAGAGTTTTTGTTCGTGGGCGGAGATTTGAACGGACATGTCGGGAAGACAAACGAAGACTATGAAGATTGCCATGGAGGCCTCGGATACGGCACCAGGAACCCTCCTGGTGAAGACATCCTGAGCATGTGCAAAACATACGGTCTTATCGTACTAAATACCATGTTCGTCAAACAAAGCCGACACCTGGTCACTTACAGCAGTGGTGGTAATGAAACCCAGATTGATTACCATTTGGTATCTAGTTTCATGAAACCCCGGGTAAAAGATTGCAAAGTGATACTAGGAGAAGCGATCGCCCACCAACACCGTCTCCTACTGACAGAATTTTTTATGGAGACAGTGAACGACAACAAACATACAAAAACTTTTGGGAAGATCAAATGGTATAATCTGGATAAGGAAAAAGGCGAAGCTTTTACGAGTATTTCGAATATGCAAAACGTTCTGTATAACAACACCGATATAGTTCGAAATGAAGAGAGTACAGCACAAAGTATGTGGGATCTCCTACAGAGAACTTGCAAAGAAAAAGCCAAAACACTGTTAGGGGTTTCAAAAGGACACAACCAACAAGGCAAAGAAACATGGTGGTGGAATGATGAAGCTAAATCAGTTATAAGTAAAAAGAAAATGGCTTTCAAGGCTTGGTCGAAGTGCCCCTCTAATGATACAGACAAAAGTCACGCCTCGAAGTGGAATATAGAAACTGCAATAAAGAAGCGAAGAAGAAGTGCGCCCAAATTCAAGCAAAGAATACAGAAAACCTGTATCGGGAGCTGGATGAAATTTCTACCCCGACAGCTGGTACTATTCAAGAGCTACGGCAAAACACGAATAAGGGCGCAACTATCTTCAAAATAGCCGCTCAAAGAAGAAGAAATGCCCAGGAGATTTGTTCGCCAAAGTTCATTAACAATGCTCAAGGCCAACTACTTGTGGAAGACAACGAAATTCTTCACAGGTGGCGACAGTATTGTGACGGACTTCTAAACGAACAATTTCCAAGGCTATACTTTCCAATAGCTTCACCTAACTTAAGCGAAGTATCCGACGTCACAGTCGAAGAAGTTAGTGAGGCGGTAAAATACTCCAAAAAGGGAAAGGGAGACATCGGGTTTAGATGGCTCATGATTCTTGTCTCCAAACTTATACGAGGTGATCGCATGCCTAATCAATGGAGGGAAAGTTACCTTCTTCCAATTTATAAAGGAAAGGGTGATACTCGAAGCTGTGATAATTACCGTTCGATTAAGCTGATGTCACACACCATGAAGATCGTTGACCGAGTCTTGGGTAGCCGACTGCGAAAAATAATTAGGCTATCTGATGACCAGTGCGGGTTTGTCGGGGGTAAGTCAACCACGGATGCAATCCAGAGTATAAGAATAATTATGGAAAAACATCGGGATTCTTTGGAGGATTTGCATGTCGTATTGGTTGATTTTGAAAAAGCATTCGATCGGCAACCACGAGATCTAATATGGTTGGCCCTCAGGCAACGAGGAGTTCCAGAAACCTATGTGCGGATAATTATGGACATGTATGATGGAGCAGTTACTAAAGTAAGATGCGCAGCTGGAGTCACCGAAGAATTCGAAATCACAGTAGGTGTACACCAGGGAAGTGTCTTGAGTACCCTGCTCTTTATTACAGTTCTTGATTACCTGCTTGAAGGCAAAGTGACGGATCCAAAAGTACATCAGTTATTCTTTGCTGACGATGGAGCCATCATAAGTGAAGACCCGATATCCCTACAACGTGCACTTGACGTATGGGTGGATGTTCTAGAAGGAAGTGAGTACCGCATAAGCGCGAAAAAGACAGAATACCTATGCTGCCCATTTTCTGATCCACACAGGCCTATTCCAGACATTTATTTGAATGGAGTAGTGCTTCCCAAGTGTGAAAAGTTTAAATATCTGGGGTCTATGATAAATAACGAAGCTACTTGTGATGACGATATCAATCATCGCGTAAGCGTAGGGTGGATGAAGTGGCGGGAAAATTCTGCTATCTTCTGTGACCGAAAAATGCCCCCTAAGCTGAAAGGAAAGCTCTACACTTCAGTTGTGCGTCCAGCACTCACATACGGTTCACAATGTTGGACAATGTACAAAAAGTATGAGAGTAAGCTAACGGCAGCTTCGTATGACAGCAGGAGTTACAAAGCTTGATCGAATTAGAAGTACGAAGATCCGAGGAAGCCTTCATGTTAAGAATACCATTTCCCAAAAAATTGAACACGACCGACTCAGTTGGTATTGCCATGTTCAAAGGAGAGATCCTGAGAACCCCGTCAAAAAGGCAATATCATACAACGTTCCAATTCGGAATAAAAAGAAAGGTAGGCCTAAACACTCCTGGTACAAACAAATGCAAAAACACCAGCATTCAGTTTGCCTCAGAAATGGAACAATACAAAACAGGGAGGCTTGCCGCCGATTTCTGAGGTCAACCCGGCGAACCCCACAGGCGGATCACTAGTGTGAAGCAGATACGTGGGAGAGTTATGATCCCCTCGACATCGAGATCATAACAGCGCCGAACAAAGGAAGAAGAAGAAGATATGATAATGATTTGAAATCAAAAAGAAAAGTGCAACATGGTATACATAGGCACAACAAAACGTAAGCTTGCAGTGAGATTATCCGAACATGAAGCTGACATAAGAAAGAAAAGAACAGCTACAGCATTCTCACAACACATGATAGAAGAAGACCACATCGCAGACTTTGACAATGTTACTATTTTGGACAAGGAAAACCGCACCACCACCCGCTACACACTAGAAAGTCTTCGGATTCAACAAAAAATAACAACAACAATGAACCACAAAGAAGACTTGGACAATATCAGCTCTATATATAGTGTTGCCATTAGTAACAATAATAATAATTGATTTGTGATATTAATAGCAAGCAATATTAGACTTAAGTTTTTACTGTCCAATAAGTGTTAATTTATTTATGTGTTGTTTAATTAATGTTAATTTATTCCAATTTATTTATTATTTAAACCATAATGTAAACACAAATCTATAAATCCAAAACAGTAAGTGCAATAGACCTAGTAAATAGTTTTTGAAATTTTAATTAATAATAAGTATCATCTCTTTGTGTTTGTATCTTTAAAGATAATAAATATTAACCCCTGAAGAAGCCAACAAGTAATTGGCGAAACGTAGGGTGAAAAATGAATTAATTTGTATTGATTAATTGCATCCACTAAAACGATCATTAAGCCCAAACATCAGTTTTAAATTAAAAAGAAAATGGTTGATCAGACATTTAAGAATTATGAAAACGGTTGACCGAATCTAATTAGGGTTAGCTACCTGTTTACTCTATGGCCTAAGGAAAGCACTTGCAATTTTCTGTAGATGCGAACAAAACTAAGTTTCTAACTGTCAAAATTCAGAATTTTGTTACTTAAGATCTGCTTGTAATATTGAACATTTTAAAAAAGAAAGACATGTATGAACAGAAGAAATTAAGAAAAACTATACTAAAATATTGTATATGAATGCATCTCCGTAATTAATGAAAGTATGTTCATCGCATGTCTTGAAGGAGCAAGAGAATCTTCTGAAATATACTTTTTTTTAGTTAACTAAGCCTTTATCATTTTGATACAAGCTACTTTGGAGATAAATACTCCTTTGAGTCTAGTTTTCAATGTTCGGACAGAAATGTTTGAATTGAACTACGAATTTTCTCTAAATTTAAGAAACAGTAGTCGTTTTTTATTGGGAAATGTATGGACACCGCAACAATTTTACACAGTAAACAACAACAAAGTAATAATGCAGATAAATTAAGCAATATGAATAGTGCGGATAAAGTTTTAGAACGCCTTGAATAGAATGACGCTCAAATTGATTGCAGAAAAATGTTGGTAGGTATTGATTTTATTTGAGGATGCGTTCGTTGATATTTGTGCATTTAATTGTTTGTTTTTACTAAAGTCAAAATAATATGGTTTGGAATATTAATCTACGATTAGACGGTAAACGTTAATAGTCAATGGTCACAATGTTGTCTCTTAATGTGTTGGCGCGTGTAATTTTTGCCAGAGTTTTAACGTATCTGACTTCGAATCTGAAATAAAATAAAGATGTACGTTCTTTATCTGTTGAATAAGAGTACGAAATTTAGCGAAAGGTGGGTGCGATGCCAATTGAGTAAAAAGCATGTGAAAAGTTAGGGAATGATTTATTTGTGATAACTGAGGAGATAAAAAGATTCCCATAGAAATAACTAAAATGTCATTCCTATTCCTGGTAAAAACAATATTGCCGGATTAGGACGACTTACAAGTTTTTTTTTTTTTTTTTTGAAATACTTTTGGATCACTTTATTGTAGTATTTTTAGGCAATCCTTGGAATATGCTTGTGTTGTATGGAATCCATTAACACAATGTGATTTAAATAGGATCGAAAGTGTTCAAAGGAACTTTTTGCGCTTTGTCTTAAGAAAATTCTTCGATAATGTTAACATATAACATTATTCTTATAGGTCTTAATGTATGTTGTTTGGAATGCAAGCTTCCATTCACGCAGGGAAATGTATAGTGTAATGTTTGTTCAAGATATTCTTTGTAGTTTTGTTGTTTTGTTGACTGCGAAAAATGTACTTGCTTTATTGAACGCTCCATCAAGATATTTAAGACATAGGCTGTTAATATTTGAGGTTGCGCATAGAACATGTTATGGATTACGTGAGCCTTTAAGCCTTTGTTGTAGATTTTTTTAATGAATCATATTAAAACCTAGATATATGTAAGCTTTGTATTTATATAAAACGTATAGTACTATCAAGAAGACGTAAGATTGTGGCGACATCTTAAGGCTAGGGACTGCAATTGCTAGATTTATTTTTGCTAAATTTAATAATAAAATATTCTCTTTTTTACTACTTGTTTTGTATGTTATCCTACTCTCCACTGTAAAAGCGTGCGCTTATTTCTGCGCCACCACCAGGCTAGCGTTCGCAATACAAAATCACACTCCGTGACAATACTATAGGTTATATATACAAAGATACATATAAGTTTAAATAGAAATATTTTTAAAAATTTGTTGTTGGCCTATTTAATCCACAAATATAATTCAAGTAATTAAGAATGTGTAATTTTCAATCTGTTGATTATAGAATATATCGTAGATAAATACATAAATAAATAAATCTGCTTTTATTTTCGGCATAAGAAACTGGCATCGTTTTAATACAAAGTAACTTAAATTTTCACCAAAGTTAGTTAAGCATGTATTTGCGTATGGGGTTGGACAGAAAATTGTGAAAATTTGTGAGAAATTTCAGGACACCAAACACACGTAATATTGTATGACTACCATATTGCCAATCATGTAATGAAGCATGATCTTGCTGATTTTATCTGACACCGAGCCTTAATTTGACTGTGTATATACATATATACTAGGGAATACATTGGTGTTAGATCGTGTTGTTAACTTTGCTAAAACCGATTTCAATTACCGAAACAATCATTTTGATCAGCTATCCTAAGCATATTTAATTGGATGATGCAATCAATAATTCAAATTAGGTTTGTTGCTAGAGGATGTTAATAAGGTAATTTCGACAGAATTGGTTCATGTAATAGTTATCATGAAAACAACTCCGTGCGTTTTACAGTACCCAGTTCAATGCTAAGGAGAGTACGAGCTAACGTAGTTCGTCGCAGTCATTCAAATGCGCTGTGATTTACTTCATGTGTGAACCGCACTGATGACCAGTGTTTAACGAATATCCTAGTCAAACGTAATTGGCATGTCCCAATAAGGTTCGAAAGCAACCGAAGATACTCGTAAACCGGCAATAGATCAAGAACGTAACAGGTTTCTTAACCAAACAAAGTGGCTCTGAGACGAACCTCGAACATTTCTGTAACGGGTACTCCTCGATTGCCAGACCGTGAAGTTCAAGAATAGAGGAGGTCATGAATCCCTCATAACATCCCCAGCTCAAATGGGACACTGGATCATAAATTGGATCACTGAACAAGACTGCTCGTGGCATCCATTTCTACCTACCTACCTACGTTCAGATAAATATTCAATACAATACCTAGAAAAATGTCTGGAAAGTTATTAATTTGCAAATCATCTCTTCCCGACCATTGTTTCGTATTTGTAAATGAAAACTCATAAAATAAATTGCTTGCTTCGATCATTTGAAATCAAAAGGTTAACACATTAACTTATAAAAACCCATAACAGGCATATCCTGTTCTCATAAAGAGAATGATATTTTAATTCAGTTTTTTAACTTTAAGTGATATGAATAACATGACTTTATCATATTGTCTGTCGACTACACACTTGCGTGCCACATTTCACTCGAAAAATATCCATATCTATACCACTTTTATCATGAATCTGAAGAATAAAATATCCAAATAATTATTATGAAACAAAAATGCAATTTAATGGAGTTCCCTAGTAGATAAAAAAATAAATCTGAATTCAAGTTAGGATTATTATTAACAAAAAAAATACCTCTAGGGTAATTTTTCAACAAAAAAAAGCTTACTCAACATAAACTGTGTTGAAGTTTATATCCACTCATTTATTTTTACAGGATTATATAAGTTAAACAACAATAAACAACAAGGACATGCACTAACAAAAATACAAAAAAAAAACAATTCTTTTATGATAATTATTACAGTTGGTATAATATCCACTCAATTAATTAAACCATAACAAATGAGAATTAATTGCCACATTGTACTTGGTCTATGGCAAAGGAATGAAAAATGCAACAGCAAAATGTCATGTTTATCAATACAGTAGGAATATACCAGGACATGAGTTGTATATTGGCTTGTTAACCCAATAAAAAAGAGAATGTTTTATTGTTTAATTTCGTAAACAAACCTCAATGGCTTAAGTGCAGTAAAAAACATCCAACTTTAAAAATCTCTCATTCACCTTTGTTTGCTTTTCCTTGTAGAAATTTATAACCAGACAAAGGTACCTAGGAATTTCAGCTAGGAGATTATGAAAATATGAAAAATTGTATGGAAAATATATATCTTTATTTGTTAAATTTTGTCATTATTTAAGCTTAAATTTGACTTAAATTTGACATCCCAGAAAACCTTAGAGAATTAAAATTTTAGATTATAGATTTTTATTTTCGATATTTAGATATGCATAGTTTGTTAGTAAATAAATAAGTAAATACGTAGATATATAATAAATAAATAAATTAATTAAATAAAAAAATAATAAAAAATAAATAAATATAAAAATAAATAAATAAATAAATACATCAATAAATATGTAAGTAAATAAACAAACAAATTGATAAGTAATAAGGTAAATAAATTGATGAATAATAATTAAATAAAAAAAAAGAAAAAAATAATATATAATTAAATTAATACATGTAAACATGCAAAATACATAATACAAAATAAAATTAAAAATATGGTTAAGAAAACAATTGATTGATTAATGGATTATCAGGAATTTCACAAATTCGCAAAAAATAGTTGTTGAGTTTATCAATTCGTACAGAGATCATTTCAACATTTGCTCTTGCGTGTAAGCCTAATGTGGAATAGTATCGAGAAGGATTAAGCATAATTTGAAGTATACAAATCATTTGAATCGGTCTCAGAATGGATGCAAACTTTGGAAGAATATAAGTGGACTAGGAATTGGAAAGCGAAGTCCGAAGATTTAAATGTTAACTGTTCTTAATTAAATTAATATTTACTAACTTCAGTTCCCCAAGTCTTGATTAGAGCAATTGTTTTGCAAGTTTACGACTCGTCATTAAGACTGCAAGATGTATTTGATCAGGAGTAACACTTGAAGATGTTGTAGAAAGCTTGATTTCATTTAAGGCTTTGATAAAGTGCATCTTACATTCTTTAAAGCAATATAACCTCATATTTTAACATTTGTTCCTCATTTTATAAATGAAAATTTACTACAAATATTTTTCCTTTTTAGTGGAAACTTTCCAAAATCATTCCAATACCAAAAACAAATAGAAACTGAATATCGCCTTTCATAAGTTTTACCATGTTTTTTTTTTCCAAAAATAGTTGAAAAATTAATGCATAAGCAGATTATTCGATATTTTACTTCGAAAGTCTCCTCTCGTCAAAACAGTCTGGTTTACGGTCTGAATATAGCAGCACCACTGCTCTCTTGAATGTCATTGAGCAAGTAAGGAAGGCCTTGGATGAAGACAAAGTCTCATTCTTGGTTCTCCTTGACTACTCTAAAGCCTTTGATACTATTAATCACAAAATTATGTGCCAAAAACTGTCAACTGACTTTGGATTTTCAACTCGAGCAGTTGATCTCATATTCATAATTATCAAGGGAAACATCTGGGGCCAAATTACCGCATCAGTTATCGAGTAATACGTGACGAGCAATAAATTACTCCAATTTGACATTTTCATTCGATCACTGATGGGACTCACTCACTCGTCACTGAAGTGGTAATTCGGCCCCTGATTTCATTTCTTTATAGCGAGGTGTACCACAAGGATCCATCCTCGGTCCACTATTATTCTCTTCTTATGTGAATAACTTATCAAGTATCTTGAGGCGTGCTGAAACGAGAATGTTTGCTGATGATGTATAGTATTTTATTTCAGAATTACAGCACTGGGTCTAATTGAAAATTGGTTTTATAATATCAACACAGATCTGAAGGCTTTATATGAATGGTCTTGTTCTTAATCCGCTTAAGACTAAGTGTGTCGTCATTTCGAAGAAGGCTTTAGACTTAAGCTATTTTCCGACAGTATTCTTAAACAAAATTCCAGTTAAGTACGTTAATACGGCGAAAAAAGTTAAGGTATATACTTTAATCGTAATCTAACATGGGGCAATCATGTAAACGCTTTGGTTGGAAAGGCTTAGGGTGCGCTGAGAAGACTATCTGTTGTAAAGAAGTTCACACCTGTAGAAACTACGAATATTCGGGTTAAAACATTGTTAGTACGTATTTTAACGTACGGGTGTGAATTTTTTATAGTTTACATTCTGTTTCGCAGAGAAAATTGAACGTTATTTTTAACAATGCAGCTCGTTATGTTTTTTAACTTGAAAAATTTGACCAAATTTCGAATTATACAAAAAGTTTGTATGAATTTAGCTCTGCGAACATAGTACAATTTAGAACGCTTAATATGTTTTTTAAAATTGTCCATACGAAGTAACCACCAGACCTCTATAGCCATAAAAATTTTCTATCTTCTGACAGAACAAACCAAATCTCTATTCCACGCTTTATTTGTCAGTCTTCTGAGGGACAGTTTTTCGTAAGCGCAGTTCGTCTTTGCAATTCGTTGCCACGTCAACTATGGAGAACATACCATATATAATCTGAAACAGTTTCAGAGAAATTTAACGAAATATTTTTCAAATGAATTTATGTTTCAAATCAATAAAATTGAACCAGTTTATGTTTCAAATCATTTGAAAATTTAATATTGGGTAGAAGTTTCTTGTTGCTGGAGCTGGGTCAATTGTCAATAAAAAATAAAATGCGCGACTGGGTCGCACGAACTTGCTCCTATGTTATAGACCAGGAATTTAAAATGAATGTTAGTAGAGAAAACTGTTCATAAGGATAATTTTATTTTTTTAAATTTAAGTAGTAAGAGATAGAAACAGAATGCTATGCAAATATGAATTTATGCAAGAACAAAAATTATAAGTCGTTGTAGTGGTTTTAACTCTTCAAAAGCCGATTCAGCAAAAATGGCGTTGCGGTAGGTCGTTCGGCTGTATTTTGAAAGGCTTCACACCTAAATCCTTCCGAAAAATTTTCCAAGTAGTGGAGTAACAAAGGCCTAATTGCTGCGAACGGCGCCGAATCGATAATTCATGGTCATCACTAACACTGGCCGATACAGCTGCGATATTTTCCTCAGTTCGCACACTACATAAGGGTGTTGGTGGTTTAATGTCCAACAATGTAAATTTGTTGCGAAATTTAGTCAAAATAAGCAGAAAAGCCGCCTCAGTAGGTCGATTGAACTGACCATAAAATGGAAGAAGCGCGTGATGAACTTTCTTAACAGAGCACGCATTTTGATAATAAAATTCAATAATTTGCAGGCGTTGGCGTTGTTTGTTTGTAAGACGATTCACGGTTAATTTATAGGCCAAACTGAAGATGTTTGACAGTGACACAAAACACGAAACGTGCGTGAGCTGTCAAAACCAGTGGTGCCAAAAAGAAAATAGCAAAAAAATCACCCATTATTTCACATTCAAGTCCCATTTGACATTAAGGCCCTTTACAATAAGCTGATTACTGGGAAGATAGCAAGACTTTTTTTTTCTGCTGAAAAAGATAGCTTGTAATTTATCAGCATTCAACTATTGAATCATTAGTTTGTCTAAATGTTGAGACTAAATTCATGTGACGCTATTTCACATTCTTGTAGCCTGGGAATATAAGATGTGTAGATGTTATACAAAAAAGAACCCAACACTGATCTCTGTTGAAGACCTGCATTAACTTGATAAGAAATTTAAGGACTATTATTAACAAAAACACTAAAATAACTGTTAGAAAAAAAGCTTTGAATAATTCATCATACCACACTGACTAGATGAGAACGAATTTTTGACATGTTCACATAATCTTAAAACTTGATGAGAGGTGCTGTGATGCATTCTTAATCCTAATTGTTCATTTGGAAAAATACTAAAATCTTTTACTATTCGCAAAATTTTACATTAAATAAATGTTTCCAATATTTTACTGAGACAACTATAAGCAAACTTATCGACCGATAGCTAGTAGAGAGCTTAGCAGGTTTTTCAGATTTTGGAATTGGTATAATAATTTTGCGATTTTCCAAGTAATTGGAAAATATTGAATTTTTAAACATTCATTTATCAAAAAGGTAAGAAATATAAAGGCTGCTTTGGGTAGTTTTTTTTTATATAAATATTTTGTGTATTGTCTAGTCCATCTGATTTCCTTGACTTAAGGTTTGAACTATAATATATTCAACGTCTTGCCTAGATACAAACTGATCACTAGGTGTATCAATATCTTGTGAGTTCAACATTTGAGTTGTACTCGTAACATTACTAAGGTGTTGTGAAACCGTATGATTAGTCAAAAATAATGTTGCGAATAAATCATTTTTATTTGAGTCTTGATACACCAATTCGTTTCAATTATCAATATTTGGTATTCGTCTATTTTTGTTTTTAATAATTTTGATAATGTTCCAAAAAGGTTTTTTCATTTTTCTCCAAGGGTGATCTGCGTATTTGTATATCGCACTTAATAGTGACCCGAATCTTTATAGCGTTTTGAAAATTCAAGATTTTTCCTCTTGTAATTTGAAAAGCATTGGATTAAATTTGGCTTCAAGCTCTCTTATCGAAAGTGCATACATTTGGTAGCGATGAATCTCTTCTTCATTCGATATCCAAGTGTGAGATTCATAAAATTAATGCTAGTGTGCCCCAGGGTTCTGTTTTGTCTCCGATTCTCTTTTTTACAATCATTTATATCCTCTTATCTGAATCTTTTAACCCGTTGATGCATTGTTTTGCAGATGATAGTACTCAAAATTTTTCATAAACGCTTTAAGTTTGACATCTTTGTTCTTCGGATACCGAATTTCAGAGTTTGATTTTTTCATGAGTATGTATTAAATGTGGTTTGCTATAAAACGCTTTATTTTCCCTCTCATTTTTACATTCATAGCTTTCACTGATAAATATATATCACGTTTTCAATTCTGCTCTATTTTTCAGACACTCGTACTGTGTTAAATCATTTCAAGGGTAGTAGAATTGGTGTGTTTAATTTGCATCTGAGTATCATATTAATCGATACAATTTTTCTTTATAAATAAATCATCAAAAAAAGTAGAAAATAAAATAAAATCATTTGACAAAAATACCAACAGTACTTGTTTTATTTTTTTTTTTGCTGTTGGATTAATGTATATTGCTGATATTTTTTCTACCTATTGGTTTTTCTGTCTTTTTGCATTTGTTGCAGATATTTACATACTACCTTTGTATTCATTTTTATATACATACATATCTGTAGGTCTGCTATAAGTTGTGAAAATTCTTTTTTAATTAAATTTTCGACAGAACACGACCAGCATAGTGAATTGGGCAAACATATTTAAACCTATTTTGTGGTTTCCGCATGATTTAATAGGGATTTATTACATACATTCATAGAAAATGCATAGTTCTCGTTTATGAGTTTTTATCTAAAAATGTTCGGTTTTTATTTTGTTAAAATAAATTTTAATAAAATTACATGCCCGTGTTCTGGTTGATTTTCAATTTAATCATATGATACATTATTCAATGCAAAAATGTTATGTAATTTAATAAAAAATTTAATGTTTTAAATTTTACTATTAATTATTATTGAACACCAAGATACCACAGCAATTTGGAATGGAAGTGTTAACAAAATAAGGTTAGAATTTTAATGTAGTACATACTTTAAGTATTTGATTTAAAATTTTAGTGTGTTGTTTATCAATATGTTCTGAAAGAAATATTAAAAAGAGGTCACGAATGTGTAAAGTTCCGTGTTGTGTCATTAATTCATAGTAACGACCGAACAAAAACATAATAATAAACAAGAGAATTAGTTGGCGCCCTTTTTTCATCTCCGATTTATTATCTTACTTTCCCTGTATATACGAGTATATAATATGTCAACTATTGCATGTCTCTTGTGATGCTTATCGCATGATTATTGGAGCCATTCGAGATCTTGATACAAACAAAATCGGCTGGTCCTGATGGTATAGCCCAAATTTTTTGGAAGAGATGTTCTTCGTCGCTGGCAAAACTATTGCTCAAGCTTTTCCTTCGCTCTTACTGTTCTGGAATTATCCCTAGAAGATGGAAAACAGCATTTGTACAGCCTGTTCCGAAAAAAGGTGATCCTTCCTTCCTTCCTTACTCCTATCGACCAATCGCACTTACATCCCTTCTTTCTAAGGTCATGGAATCGCTGATAAATCATCAGCTCAAGAAATATCTCCAAGATCGAAATCGTTCCACTGGTGATCTGAAAGCATAACTCACCGAAGAGATTATTGCGTTTGATATTACTAAGGCATTTGATAGAATTTGGCACGAGCCTCTCTTTTTTCGAAAATGCGTGCGTTTGGTATCAAGGAAACCCTTATTCTTTGGATTAGAAATTACCTTCTGGATCGTTCAATATACATATGTTGTATTGATTTTCACAAAATAAATGCTAGTGTTCCGCAGGGCTCCGATCTATCTTCGACTATCTTCCTCATTTTTATAAATGATCTCTTGTCTGAAACTTCTAATCCACTTCATTGTTTTGCAGACGCTTCTACTCTCAGCTTCTCATTCTCAAATTAACGTGGAATTGTAACGGTATCGTGAATGATTAGCTTAATAAAGTCCAGCATTGTTAAATGGGTTATACAAAATCGTGTGAGGTTTAAGCCTTCACAGACTCAATGCTGTCTATTTTCTTTGAAGAAAAATGTACCCCCTGTTACATTGTCTTTGAATGGCACTTGGATCGGAGAAACTGAAAAGCTCTGAATACTTGGTATGTGTTTCAAAGACGATCTTCGTTGGAGTGACAACATTTTCGAAACCACCAAAAATGCTCCTAAATACTTAGGATTTCTATATCGATGTATGAAATTTTTCATCCCCTCTGATCCTGCTATCATTTATAAGGCATTTATATGTCGAAAACTCTGGTATAACTCACATCTTTGGACAGGTTCAACACAAACTTCTCTCCACTTATTGGATAGAATTCATAACAGAGCATTAAAACTGATAGGAAACAGAGTTACCATGGAATCATTCCCATCTCTTGAACACCGTCGGAATGTTTCATATATTTCCTTGTTCTATCGTTGTTGGAAGGCTACTTGGAAAATGTGTTATCGAAAATAGGGAATCGATTACTGACGAGCAGGAGAGCTAAAGGTGTTATTTTTGCATTATTATTTTTACATTATTATTCTGTTATGTACGAGTATGTTTTGATTTTATTGAATGAGTTCAATAAGACTCCTGGGTTCGATTCTTAGCCACTTCCAAAAAGTTTATCAGTGGTTGTACTGCCTCTTACGATGAATTGACAAATCCTATTAGTGTATCTCTTGTCATGAGCCGTTTCGAATCGGCGGAAAATTGTAGGTCCCCTCCATTTCTGCTAACACGCCCACAAGAATGGTTGAGAGTTGTAAGTCACTAGGTTAAGGCTCTCTACGAGTCGTTATGGCTTCCTATTTTTTTTTTTAAATAACACCCTGAATTTAGAGTTGTTATTTTGTATATAAATTTTTGGGTCCTATTTTTCCTAGCCTAGTCTGGCTCAAAAGTTTACTTTTAGGACACTAAGTAGGCTATATCGTTTTGCATTATAGTTTACATTGTTGGTTTTAATGAGTGCTATATTTTTACTATTTCCCATTGTTCTCTAGATAAATCACAGAATTTGGTAAGCGTAGTAACACTTTATTGCCTGTTATTTACTATCAATTACTTTACTGAAACGTTTGTTTATGTAAGAACATTATTAATTTTATGAATATGATCTTTATTCTTATTCATTTCGACTTTTTTGGTCACTGGAAATGGCGAAGAAGCAATTTTACTTTACATTTATTTGTTCTCAATAATTCTTCAGCAATTATTTGTTTATTCATCTATGGATGTACACTTACAGATTACTAATAATTCAATACATATAAGTTTTTCATAAGCTTAAGTCTAAATTTTATAGCTAAGAAATAATATTTTGTAATTTAATTTTAAACTCAAATTGAATTGAATGGATTGATGATTAATACATCTCGAAAATGATTTCATTTCTACCATAATTGCATCTATGTCTTTGGTTATTAAAAACGAAATGACGTGGACGCAAATCTCTTTCTGGAATATAGAGTAGGCAACAATCTGTGGGCATTTTATATGATATGAAAATACATCATGAACGAACAATAGACACTAACTAGAACGTCTTTTTTGTAAGGAATCAAGGCACATCTTGAGGCATATGAAGGAGTATCTATTCTCCACTTCAGTTGCCTGACTACAAATCTTGTGAAAGCCTTTCGAATTTTTTTAATACGAGTCATCCCAATAGATGAAAACGGACACCATACAATTGAGCAATATTCAAGAATAGGACGAATTAAGGACATGTAAACCGATTTCAAAGCATAAGGGTTAGATAACTCATTGCAGTTTCGCTTGACAAAACCAAGCACAGAGTTTGCTCTTGAAATAGCATAGTCAACATGTAATGAAAACGACATCTTTGGATCAAAAATGACTCCAAGATCACGAATCTCGGATTTGTGATCAAGAATCTTGTTGAATATTTTTGACAGTCGTATACCATTGGTACTAAAGTTCGATGTGCTGTAAAATCATTACATTTTTTCATATTCAAGGGAAGAACATTTCTTTCGCACCAAACCGCTAAATTATTTAAATCATTTTGAAGTTTTTCATTATCAATTTCATCATTTTTGATACACAAAAAAATGTGTATGTCGTCAGCACACATCAAACGAGACAGACTTAAAAAGAAATGAAATATCATTTACAAAAATGTTAAAAAGGAGTGGTCCACGGTGACTACCTTGAGAAACTCCAGACGTAATTTTTATGATATTAGAAATGAAATTCCCTAATATCATACATTGAGTTCTGTCATATCATTAGGATAGCTGCGGATATCCATTTCGTGAATACCATTCCATGAATACCAAAAAAGCTGAAGTTAAGCTACGAGAATTTTATGACATATACATATGTAGTATCAAACGCTTTGACGAAATCCGTGTAAAAATGTTGAGATGGATCTCCCTCACTCCCTGCCATAAATCCATATATTAAAATACAAATGATCTTTAACTATAAGCTCAAATAATTTAAAGATTGCAGATATTTTAGAGATCGCAAGATAATTTACTACCAAATTTGGTAGTAAATTTGGACCTGCTCTCTGAATCGGACTTACATAAGAAAACTTCCGAAGATCCCAGTAGAAAAAATAAAATTAGAAACGGTTATGCTAATGACATCTGACATTGCTTCAATAGAAAAAGACGGAATTATTATTTTTTTTTCGGGGGAGCTTTAATTAATATTATAAAATAAACATATTTAAACAAAAAAATATAATATAACGTTATCAATGATGACAATTGAGGTGAATCATATTAAAATTTGTACCTTTTAATAATTTTCCTCACAAATTTATATTTTGAAATGAAATTCTACCAAATTCACCTGAAACTTTCTAAATTAGTTAAGGGAAAACCGAACGAAACTTTTTAATAGTTTTTATAAAGAAAGTTCATGTATGAAAATCAAAAGAGAAAATAACAAATACCAAACAAAATTACCAAATTTCATATGAAAACACTTTTTCTGTAAATTAAATTTAGTTAGTTTATTATTTTTTTTACTAAATCTTAACATTATTGAGAAAACATTATGTAGTATTTTAGTTTAATCTAATTACTTCTGTCTTATAGAAGTTCAGTCAAATAGTAAGGCCATCTGGCCAATTAACCGGAAATTATTTAAAAAGCTTTGAATAGTGTTGCCAGCGATAGACGCCAAATTAGATGTTAAACAAAGATACCAAATTTCATATAAAAATATATATATAAATTTGCGTATTGCTGAACATTTATTAAACATTCTTTTATTTTTTATTTTTATAAAACTAAAACTAAATATTACTTAGAATGTATTTTGTAGTGCTTAAGTTTAATTTTAGTATACTTCTGTTTTATCGAAGATTAGTCGAATAGTTAAGCGTCGTTGGCGTTTATGGAACGAGCGAAGGTGCAGTCCAGTGTGAAAATATTTTTTTTTATTAAAATCAATGGCGCAAAATTTTAAGTTGAATTAGTACGCTATTAAAACTGTTCTAGTATGACAAATTTTAATTGAGTTTAGCATAAAACTTTCTCTAGCATTTTATCAAGTTTAAAATTATCAAAAAGCTATTAAATTAATATCGTGTTAACTTCAAATCACTCTTTGTCATTTACAAACGTCAAAAAAAGGTCTGTTTAATTAGTTTTTTTTTTGCACTGTCAATTATTAAGGTGTGTTCAGAAGCAATTTGCTTCAGTACAATACAAGTTAGAAAATGTTTAAAATTAAGAATGAGTTAATAAACTACTTAAACTACTTAAAATCTAGCAAATTTTTAAGTAGTATCATATTAATACTTTATCAAAAGGATATTTAAAATCTCTTATATGAATGAATTCTAGAAAGTAGCTTTTTGAAGAAAGTTAACTGTGTTAAGTAAGAGTTGATTTGAAATCAGATTTATGATTAGCCATTTTGTGTTTCATAAATTGTATTGCAGTTCTTATTACGAAAGTCGTACGACTTTCGCTTAGATTAATAATATATAATATAATAATTTTCACAAGTAACATAAAAATACTAGCGCAGTTCTTATATTGAAAATTTAAGGGTATTGTAATTTATGTCAAAGAAGTTTTCACAATAAAATCGCTTTTAGGTTACAAAAAAAAATAAAATAAAACTTTTCAGTGATTTTTAAAAAGAATGCATATCTTTAGAAAAGATTTCATGTAAAAATCAATTGATTAGAACATAATTATATAACCGATTCGGGATCTTATATGGATATTCGCAAAAAAGATATTGTTCCACAAAATTCACTCTTGTAAATTAGTATTTTGTATTATTCCCTGAAATAAAAAGCAGTTAGGAGTAAGTATGTTTTGGTAAAACTCAAGTATGAAATTTAACCTCAATCCCTTAACCACCCTCTTATCAGGGTGATAGTGAAATCGAAAGAAATTAACAGGAAAGGATCATAGCTCTCTTGTTAATAGAGTTAACATTTCTCCTAGTGTTATGAAGGGTAAAATCTTCAGAATTTTTCACATAAAATCCAACCGTAGCGTAGGTGAAACAGCTTAACAAACTACATTATTTCTAGAAAGATGTGATCCACCTATAATAAGCCTCGAACAAATGACATAATATGCAGAGTCAGACAATACCTAGCCAATAAAGTTGCAACATGCACTGGACCTTGGTCAACATGGGAACAAGCGGTGAACCTAGGCATTCCTTGCAATACACTGAAAATAAAATGCACGACTGGGTCGCACGAACTTGCTCCTATGTAAAAGACTAAGGGCCATTTGCTGATACGAAACTTAAATATTTATGTTCAACTTAAGCGCTTATGTTCTACTTTTTCCTCTACGTAAACTGTCACATAAGAGTTTATGTGGAACATAAGTTCTTATGTTCCGTATCAGCAAATGGGCCTAAGAATTTCAAAACTGAATGTTATTAGAGAAACTGTTCATAAGCATAAAATTCATTTTTTAAATGACTAAAAAAACTTCTTTAGTAGTTAAAGGTAAGAATAGGATGCCATGTGATTCAAGCAAATATAGATTTATGCAAGATTAAAAATTATAAGTCCTTGTAGTGGTTTCTTAAAAAATAAGGTTTTATATAAGAAAATTTTAAAACAATTTTAAGAAAAAATGTTGGTACGCCAATTTGAAGTTTTTATTATTGTATGAATAAAAATTAAATTTACAAAAAAAATATTGAGCCGTTTTCGAGACATTGAATTTTCAAAAAACAAAAAATTGATTTTTTTTTTCAAAATCAAAAAAAATATTTTTCTTAAAGTTTTGAAATGCAATGTTTTTTAAACTTTTTAGAAGCTTCCCTCTACGAAATTTCATTAAAATCCGTTGTGCTAATAATGAGAAATTCAAAATTTTAAAAAATCGTTCTATGGTAGGTACAGTCAGTAATATTTTGTTTTCAAATTTGTTTATATTGAATTACAGATATTAAAAAATAATAGAAAGAAAAAAAATTTAAGCAAAATTCTCGGAACCGTTTTCGAGAAAAATACGATTTTCGAAAACCATTTTTTAACATTTGCATGGAAGGTACCGTTATTTTTAGGTAAAATCAATTTATTTTTCTCATATATTGTAGATTATTTTTCTAAACTTTTATATATCAAGTTTTAAAAAAATCGAGCATGGGGTTTTCGAAATATTGAGTTTTCAAAAAAAAATTTTGAAAGTTTTTTTAAAAATCCAAAAAATTTGTTTTTGAAAATTTTAATAAACAATAATATTCAAACTACTGGGAAGCTTTAGCATAAAAAAAATGATCAAAATCGGTGGTACCGTTTTTGATAAAATCAAAAACAAAAAAAATGGTCCTAAGGGGGGTACCAAAACTACTCATTTTTTTGAAAATTTTTTTCGACCATTACCTAGGTTTAACTAAATTAAATTTTTTGAATTTTTTTTAAGAAAATCGCAGGGACAGTTTTTGAGAAAAAAAAATATTTATAAAATTTCGGAAAAAAATCGTATGGCAGGTACCGTTATTTTTGGTCATACAAAATCAAATCAAAAAACATCCGGGGGTAAAAAATCAAAACCCATATCTACCAAGTTTGAAGAAAATCGGCCGAGCCGTTTAGCTGTAATCGAACAGACAGACAGACAGACAGACAGACAGACAGACAGACAGACAGACAGACAGACAGACAGACAGACAGACAGACAGACAGAATTGCCAGACCCACTTTTTTCGTCTTCGCTATCATCGTAATGTCAACTTTGATCAAAATCTCGAGTTCGATTTTTTTTACGAATACATAACTTGCCTTATAGTACCTATAAGTCGCAAGTAAAAATAACCGTTGTCATATCAACAATCATTGATAGTAAACTGAAAATTGTCAAAATGGTGAAAAAAAAGTCAATATGACGTAAATTTTCAAAATTTATAGTTAAAATTTATACCTAGATAGTAAATATGAAAATTTTAGATTTTCAATTTTAATTTTGTATTTGAGAATCGGAGTTATCTTATCAACAACTGCAGTATTTAAATAGAATATTTTCAAAGTCGATATGATGACTCGTCATCAGATTGAAAACTAAAATCATGTAGTTAGCAATAATGATAGTTATTATGACGACACGCCTTTGTTCCCAATCACGTTGAAAACCACAGTCATAAAATGGACAATTGTAGTTGACAATTGACAATTGTTACTGTCAATATGATCAAATCAAATTATTCCAGTCATCACATTAAAAATTACGATAGTCAAATATGTAGACCAGATGCAGTTCACAAACTGACTATTGCGATTATCAATAAATAAAATCAATAAAACGATAATATTTGAACTGGCATTTCTGGTTGTCAATACGAAAATTTTGCCGTTGCAGTTATCGCTTTAACAATTGTGGTTGTAAATATAAAGATCATTTTCCTAAAATGTTCACATTGACAACTACAGTCATCAACTTGATAATTCTGACTGTCAATTTGAGTACCTGGAGTTGCATATTTAGATTTCAATTCATGTAAAGATCTTTAAGAGTTAGGTTAGGTCATTAATATGTCTCGAGTTATCGGAGTCGGTCGCAAAAGTTTGTCTGTTCCAATTTAATTTTTACTGAAAGTCATAAGGATAGTAATATCAAGATAATTTGCTTTGCTTTTAACAGTGTTCTTATAAGTGCTTATACAAAAAACAAGTGAGAAAGTAATAAGATAAAACACTTAACATTATTATTTATTTTAAAATATAGATCTTTTCAATTTTCACATAGCCAAGTATTATGGGACAAATACCGTCAATTTATACATAACAAGAAATACAGTTATCAAAATTTTCATATTGAAAACAACGATACTCAAAATGACAAATCTGGTTGTCAATACGGAGTTAAAAAACCTTTTGAGGAGCTGGAACGAAGAACATTTATACTCAGGCTTAAAAGGTATTACTTATGATTATTATTTACCTTTTGTTGCAATTTATCATACATTTTTACCCTAAATCCTATAGCTTTCGAGTGATATGTCACTGTGGCAAAACCCGTTCCTGCGGATGTATTATTGATTTAGAACAATTTCAGGGAGCCTACAGTCATCGGCATAATTATTTTGACAGTACTGTGAACATTCTTCTGAGTGAAAAATTGGTAACGGTAAATGTAATCTTGTTATGGCTTGTTAATGAGTTGAAGTATATAAAATTTCTTATTTACTGACAGTATAATGTAATATAAATCATTTAAATCGTGTCTTTCGAGAGTACGCACCAATTTGTAATAACAGTGCTCGTTTTTTATAGGCATAAGTATTTTGACTAGAAGTCTAGGTATAATTTGGTAAGAGTTTTTTGTGTGTGTGTGTTTTTTTTTTATAAAAATTTTATGATTTCATTTATTTTGAACTTCTCTTAAAAGAATATTGGTAAAAAACCAGAGTTAAGCGTAGAAACTAGAGCAACTATCGTGGCAAGGTATGACAGTGGTTAAAAGGTAAAACAAATTTGTGCGGAGTTTAATTTACCGAGGCAAACAGTGCACTACCCAGATAAACAAACATAAAAAAAACAAAATCTGTGCAAAATTTGAGGCGTACGGGAAGAAAAAGAAAAACTACACCAAAAGATGATAGAAAGCTTCTGTGTGAATTTGTTAAAAACCCTGCACGCCTGCACTGACACCAAAAGCTCTGGAGTTGCAAATGAAGAGATATGCCCAAAATTACGTTAGTGAAAGAACAATACGCAGGCGTCTTGTTGAATCCAATTTTGGAACTGATGTAACATATCCATTACCAAGCTTTGTAATTTCTAGTACAACTGTACCGAATTGTATAATTAATATCATCCCTGTTTTAAATGTCAAATAATGAATTATTAGTTAAGTAAAGTTCTCTTTTGTAATTTGGAATTCAGAGCGTTTACTTCAGTGGCGACGAGGAATTTTTATTCTAATTTTTTCGATCTTGGAGCCTTGAATTCTTTTCAGAATTTCACTAAACTGTTCTTAAATGGATAAAGAATTTATGGAAAAAGTTTTAAAATCACACCTTGATTTGATGGCTGAGATATTGGCGGATCAAAAGACATGGTTTTCTCGAATCACGCCGCCAACATCATTGACAAGTTCGGTCATCCAACCATTTCCAGCTTATAAGAAGGAGGATAATTGGAAAACATATCTCCAGCAAATGGAACAGCACTTTGAAGCATGCCGTGTCACTGACGATAATCAAAAACGTGCATGTTTTTTGTCTTGGGTTGGAACAGACAACTTCGAGATCCTACAAAAGCTCTATGGCGTAGAAGATGTGACAACGAAGACTTTCAAAGATCTCACTGGTAAGCTAAGTGAACACTTTACTTCTACAGTTCATGTTCTTGCAGCGCGCTACCAATTTCACAAGACGGTGATGAAGCCTGGACAGTCTTATTCATCATGGGTTGCAGATCTCAGAGGAGTTGCTCGTAATTGCTTGTTCACGTGCTTTGGTGAAGGCTGTGTCGCCTCTTATGTGGACAATATGATACGAGATATTCTTGTGCTATACACACCTCATAACAGCGTCCGCACGCAAGCACTCCAGAAAGCAGACCCCTCACTCGAAGACGTTTTAACAATTGCAAGAGCCTATGAAACTGCACAACAAACTTTTTCTGCAATTACAGACGATCATACAGTAGAAGTAAATCAGCTGCCAGTTGCTAATCATCACGATAACCGTACTTCGTCGCAATCCCGCTATAAATCTTGTCCAAAATGTTTTATCAACCACAGCAGGAATGAGTGTCGGCACTACAAATCGGTCTGTCGCAGATGCAAGAAAGTAGGACACATAGAGGCTGTTTGTATGGTAGGAGAGAGAACAGCATTTGATGGAGCAAATGCGACAGCTAGCACTAGCAGTAAAAACAAAAATAATCGAAATCGTTACCGTAAGAGCTCTCAACGACACCAAAAAACGGCATCACAAAAAAAGCAAACAGTTAATTCGGTTGAGAAGATCCATTTAACCGAAGTGGTTCAATCACATGATGAAATGCTGGTGGGCTCAAGCTCAGGCATAATGATAAAACTAGCTGTTAATGGTAGGAATATGACATTTCAAGTTGACACAGGAGCATCGTGTTCTTTGGTGGGTTCCGAGGGCTATAAGGAATTGGGTCATCCGAAATTGTCTACAACTGGTAAGTCTTTGACAGCGTACGGTGGAACACCAATTTCTATTAGAGGACAGTTGCAAGTCGAGGTTGTTTTTAAAGAAGCAACACATAATGTTAAGTTGCTGGTTGTGAACTCCAATGGATCCAATATTCTGGGAAGAGACTGGTTTAAGACCTTTAGTCTTACTGTGCACCATTTGATTTTGCAAATTGATTCAAGCAGCATTGAGGCACTGTGTACGTCACATTCAGAGTTGTTTTCGTCGGGATTAGGTAAGTGCAAGATGTATAAAGCACATCTTGCCCTGAAAGATGGGGCTGTTCCAAAGTTCGTTCGACATCGACCAATCCCATATGCACTGCTTGAAGAGACCAAGAAAGAAGTAAACCGCCTGATTGAAGCTCAGATTCTAAAACAAGTACACCGTACACAGTGGGCAGCTCCCGTGGTAATAGTGCAGAAGGCCAATGGTGGCGTACGAATCTGTGGGGATTTCAAGTCCAGTGTAAACCCGCAGCTGATCGCTAATCGACACCCAATACCTCGTATTCGGGACATTTTTCACACACTTCGTGGAGGAAAACGTTTCACGAAAATTGACCTCTCGGATGCTTATCTCCAGATCGAGCTGGATGACGCTTCGAAGGAGATGACGGTGATCAACACACCTTTTGGACTGTACCAATATCAGCGTCTTCCGTTTGGTATAAGCAGCGCCCCAGGGGAATTCCAGAACATAATGGAGCAGCTGTTTGCCGACCTACCAGTAGCTGTGTATCTCGATGACATCGTTGTTTCGGGTAAGGATGATTTGGAACACTTGCAGACGTTTCGGTGTTTAGTCGTCTTCAAAGCAATGGATTTCGGTGCAATAAGAAAAAATGTACTTTTGCTAAGGAACAATTAGAGTAGCCATACACTGTCTGCCGCTGGGATCCGTCCTTCAGAAAAGCATTTGGAAGCTCTAAAAAACATACCAAAGCCCACGAACCTTAAGGAGTTGGAAGCCTTAATAGGTAAATTGAACTATTATAATCAATTTATACCGAATTTCTCGCAGGTAGCTGGACCTCTTAATGCACTGCGTGCAAAAAATGCCAAGTTTGTGTGGTCCACTAGCCAACAGAAAGCGATGGAATCGCTTAAACGCAGTATTCTGGACGTTGCGCGATTAGCTCACTTTGATGATACACTACCCCTGATATTGGCAACAGATGCCTCCAGCTACGGAATTGGAGCGGTTATATCACACCGTTATCCAGATGGGAAGGAGATACCTATTGCCTTCGCCTCCAAAACTCTCGACAAGCATCAAAAATTATATAGCCAGGTGGAAAAGGAAGCATTGTCCATTGTGTATGGTGTGAAGAAGTTTCATTGCTATTTGTATGGTCGCCCGTTTGAGTTGCAGACCGACTATAAACCGTTGACAGCCATATTTAATCCGGGTAGATCGATTCCAGAAATGACAATGCGGCGGCTCCGGAACTGGGCTCTGACGCTCATGGCCTATAATTACGAAATCAAGTACCGATCTACGTCCAAGCATGGAAATGCAGATGCGTTATCTCGCCTTCCAGTGGGCCCAGATATAGAATTCGATCAGTCTGAGGGCGAAGGTCATGAAGTAAATTCGGTTCTGGAAGATTTTGGTACCGGTCCGATAAATGCTGAACTTATTAGTAAGTTTACTTTAAAAGATAAAGTATTGAAGAAGGTTGCCGCTTACATAAAGAATGGATGGCCAGCTTGGCTGGCAAATGACGAGACAGATCACAGATATCAAACCATATTTTGAGCGTAAGTTGGCTTTGAGAATTCAGAATAATATAATTCTCCTTAGTGCAGGTTGTGAACGGGTCGTAATTCCGGAGGTGATGCAGGCTAGAGTACTGAGATACGTCCATGAAGGCCACTGGGGCGTTTCTAGAATGAAGCGACTAGCGCGCCAATATGTCTGGTTCCCAGGCTTAGACAGACAAATTGATAAGATGGTAGCGGGATGGACTATTTGTCAACAAACTGCATGCGATCCAAAACGAGAATATAGCAACTGGCCTCCCGCGGATGAGGCTTGGGAAAGAATACACTTAGACTTCGCCGGTCCATTTTTTAATAAAATGTGGCTCATATGTGTAGACTCGTTTTCAAAATTCCCATTTGTTGTGTCGATGACGTCTATAACCGCCGAAGCTACAATCAAGGCCATCCAATCAATTTTTGCGATTGAAGGACTTCCAAAAGTGATTGTTACGGACAACGGAACTCAGTTCACGGACCAACTTTTCAAGGAGTTTTGCGAGTTTCACTCAGTTCTACACTTTAGAACAGCTCCTTTTCATCCAGCATCAAACGGGCAAGCAGAGAGGTTCAAGGAGTCGTTCAAGAAGAACATGGCGGAGAAGAAGGACCCTGATACAGCTCTTTATTCATTCCTTTCTACATATCGATCAACACCTGGTCGAGTTACACTCAAGTCGCCAGCAGAGTTACTTCATGGCCGAAAATACAGAAACTTGTTGCCACGTTTTGTTCCTGAGGTGAAAAAAGGAAAGCCGGATTACACATCTACCAAATTTCAGCGCTCACAAGAGGTTTTGGTCCGCGAGTATCTGCAGTCAAAGAAGTGGTCAGAAGGCGTCATCAAAGATGTTTTTGGAAACAAGATGTATGGAGTTCAAACAGAACGTGGTTATTTAAGACGCCACCAGAACCAGATTCGTCCTTCGAGATATCAGTTAGATACTAATACAACCCTAATAGGGCCATCGGTGTCTGCGGACACTGGAGATAGAAATTTGAGTGAAGGTAATTTCGATTCCAATACTAATAAAAACTTCGATCTTTATAAACAGGTTGGCGAAAATGATTGCATCATTACCACGAACGCTGCGGATAAGTGTTTCTCTGAAAATGAAGCGATTCAAGATGCAGATACTATAAGCCAGCCGTGTTCGTCAAGCCAAGGTATTCAACCATCATCCGAATTCGACACAAGAAGATCAAACCGGATTAGGAAGAAACCTGAACGATTTCAACCCTAGAGAGGTGGAACCTATATAACGTCCGGGGAGATGATGGAACATATCCATTACCAAGCTTTGTAATTTCTAGTACAACTGTACCGAATTGTATAATTAATATCATCCCTGTTTTAAATGTCAAATAATGAATTATTAGTTAAGTAAAGTTCTCTTTTGTAATTTGGAATTCAGAGCGTTTACTTCAGGAACGTATTCCGTAAGAAAAATACCCTATATTGCCTCTAGGAACAAAGAAAAACGTTTACAATTTGCAAAACCAATATCTCCATAAGCCCCTGAGCTTCTGGAATAGAGTTTTATGGACTGATGAGAGTTCATTTGAGTTTCATAGCTCCCATAAAAAAAAAATTGTTCGATTACCAAAAGAACAACGTAAGAAAAAAGTTCCAGTTTTGCAAACAGTGAGTCACGGTGGAGGTTCAGTTATGTTTTGGGGTTGTGTATCTTCAAGTGGTCAGGGAAACTTAGTCCCAATTGATGGAACAATGAACCAAAATACGTATTTGACCGTATTGAATGAGTACGCATTTCCAGCTAGTGACAGACTTATTGGGGAGTCGTTCATTTTTCAGCAGGATAATGCGCCATGCCACAAGAGCCGAATATGATAATTAACTTTTTGCGGGACATCGAAGTAGAAACACTTGACTGGCCACCACAAAGTCAAAAGGAGTTTTTTTTTTTTAACCGAACCAGAGAAGACACGATTTTGGAAGTAAGAAGGCTTTGGGAGGAAGTTTCTGTAGAAATGCTTCAGAAGCTTGTCGAATCCGTTCCAAAACGTCTACAAAAAGTTATAGCAGCTAAGGGAGGATACACATTTTATTACAAGTGCTAATTTTATTTTTATTTTGTAAAGATATTTTTTTTAAGTAAGCATAAAATGAACTGTCAAAATAATTATGCCTTAAAGCAAAGTGAATTTTTTGTGTTATTTAAAAATCCAATAAATTATCCAAAGAAAAAAACCTGAATATTTTTAAAAATTGACCTAACAACAATCTCCGATTTTCAATTTCATTGATTTATATCTGAAACTCGAAATATATAAATTTTTCATTTGTCAAAATAATTATGCCCATGACTGTAAGTTTACTTTATATTTAGTATAAAACTATGTAAAATTGATTATACATTAAAACTGATCTGAAAATTAAAGTGAGAAATTTTTTCTTAAAACTTTTTAAAAGCTTGTATTTCAGAATGGAAATGACTTATATTGAGATGACTCAAAACTTTGAATAGTAAGTATAGTTTCCGCGATGCTGTTATCAATTGACAGTACAAGTTGTTAGTTTAACAAGTTCTGTGATCAAATATACAATCAAAGTGTTCAATTTGAAAACTGTTGTAATCAAATTAACAACCAGTTTTCAGTTTGACAAATGCTGCCTTCAAATTGCCAATATAATTTATAAATTTGACAACTGCTGTGATCAAATTGATAATTGCAGTTTTCAGGTTGACAATGCTGAGATTAAATTGACAATTTCAGTTTTCAAATTGACAACAGTCGTCTTCAGTTTGACAACTTCTTTTATAAAATTCACAATCGAAGTGTTCAATTTGACAACTTCTGTAATCAAATTAACAACCATTGTTGTCAAATTAGCAACTGCAGTAATCAAATTGCAAATAGAAATCGTCAATTGGACAACTGCTTTGGTTGAAATTGATAATTTAGTTATCAATGGCACAATCGTGATTTTCCATATAAAAGTCGTAGTTTTCAATATGAATACCAAATCTATAATTTATGAAATTGACAATCTTAAATTATCGTATTTACTACACCGGTTATTGGCTCAAAATTGACAATAAAATTGTCAATTCAACTCACAAAATTATTAATATGACTGCACTTTTTGGTTCAGTGTACTTATTGTTGTAGTTGTGGGGATCAAGAGACAGACGCGGTTTCTCAGTAAATGGCCTAGTCTGCACAAAATGAGATCCGAACTATTCGGAAAGTTATTCCTCGATGACCTTAACAACTATGTGAATTGAAGATCAACGATCTGATCTCTTTTCTTAATACTGAGACAAACCACGACGAACGTTCCGATCTTAAGACCACGAGCTAGTAACCTTCAGGTAGAGGGAAAACGATTTTTTAGAACTCTAAAAAAGACTGTCCACTCTCTATATGTATATGCATATATGTATGTATGTATATGCGCCTTAAATTAATTTTTTTATGAAATCTCGAAAATAAATATTATCACTTTTAACTTCTTAAATCATTTTGCGTTGCAATACTATCTCTAAAAATAAATTTGAACAATCAAACCGTGTAATAAAAGATTAAATTTTACTATTCCAAGGCTTTGCAAGCTTTTCTGGATTTTCAGATTTTTTCAAAAAAAAAAAAAAAAAAAAAAAACAAACTTGAAACATAAATCGCAACATTGGGTATTGTTAGAGAAGTCTTTCTAGAAACATAACGAAGAGAATCCTTCTATCCTCTTCAGTAAACTATGTGTTCTTCGACAGTTTTCTTTTTTTTTTCAGAACAATGATAAATGGTTGGTTGTCCTTTTGATTCTCATAAGCAAATACATACACGACCGGGTACGTTATAGTTATGTATCGCAAAAAAAAAATATCCTACAACAATCGTTCCCAATTCACGACCATAAACCACTTAAAAAAATTCAACACACTCTGTGTTCTTTTATATAATTTTTTTTTTTCGTTCATTCCATTGCTTAACTCTTTTTAATTCTTGCTATCCTTGCAGGAAATATATCATAAACCTTCCCACAAAGACACCGTTTGCCTTTTCAACTTTCTCCATTCACAACCGCTTTCCACCAGTTAATCTCTTTTCGAAACGAAAGGACCCAGTTCGGTTAGGTACTGCACAGGCACACCAGTCACATCACACACTGACAAAAGGATAAAGAGAGGCCTTTGCCTGCCTCTTTATACATAGCTCATCCTGGTTTTCAGTGCAAAACTTTGCTATATCTATCTACAAACAAGCTCACTTACCTTGTTTTCTTCTTTTTAATTCCGTTCGGATCGCCTTTTTTCTTGTCAGCCTTTTTACTAGGTCCTCCTGGTGCACCACCACTGCTGCTGCCATTTCCACTTGCGCCAACGCCACTACCACCTCCTCCCGGTGCATTTCCACCAGTACCATTACCAGAACCGTTATCGTTCACTGATGATGAATGGCTGCCGCCAACGCCCGTTCCTGTCGCTGTCGTCGGTGTCGTTGTCGTCGTTGATCCACTATCTTCATTCTTCGTTTTATTACCCATGACTCCGTTCATGTTAGAAACGATTGTCGCACCAGAATTCGTTGCATCCATGCTGGACATTGTTGGAGTCGATGGCCCTCCTTGGGGCGAACCCATAGTTGATGTGGATTGAACTTGAATCGTTTGACTTTGGTTTCCCGGTCCAGAAGCGAACATTTGCATATGATGATCGTACTCCATCTTAGAATGTGGCGATGGACTGGAATAGTCCATTTTTCCATTGTTATGATGGTATTCCATGGATTTACCATAGTCACGAACAATGAGACCATTTGAACTATTGCCTCCTGGCGGTGAGTACTGATCCAGCTTGGTAGTAATGTATTCATATTTGGGCGTTGGTGAATAGCAACTCAATTTATTAACCGACACATAGTCCATCTTTTGGCCATAGTCTATGGACTTATAAGGATCCATTTTTGGAGAACCACCAGGGAGAAGTGTATTGCAATCAGGTAGGCGAGTGCACATCTCTACAACGCCTGGTGATGAATGTTGTACAACTGATGGCATACCAAGCATTACATGAATACTATGACCGGATTGTGGTTGCAAAGGTTTTGCCCCAAGTGGGCTAAGTGGCCCCGAGAAGTCGCCGAAAATTTGATCATCGAAAGGAGTATGCTCCATTTTAAAATCAATTGGTTCCAAAACAAAAATATCACAGAATCACCTTTTTTCACTGTTATGTGTTATATCGATGTGAAGTATGTCAAATACTTTTGTCTTATTTCCTTTATAATTTGTAGAAGCTTACCAATTTTTTGTTATTTTAGAAAATTTCAGGGTTTTGAAAATCAAAAAGGTATTTCTCCATTAGAGTCCATAATATTGAAGATGTTCTTTGGACTTGTCATTTCTGATTAAATTGTGATTTAGCTGGATTTATTAGAGGAACTATTCTGCCAGAAAGTATTTAATTTTGGAGGATTGTAAAAGTAAAAAAACTCTAAAACTTGTTTTGTGTAGACGAAGTTGATTTTTTGATGCGTTTAACTTTTAGTTATCTAAAATGCAATCCATTAATTTTTAAGACCCATTTAAAGGCACACCTTTTCATCATTTTCATTCAAGTCATAAAAAGTATTAAATCATTACCGTTTAAACTCCTATTCTAAATTCTTCATTTTAAATTTCATCAAAATATCGTTAAAGAGTAAAGAAATTCAAATTCACAATGCGTAACTGTCAAAAATAAAAACAAAAACGACAAATTAATTCGATTTAATGAATTAACTTAATTAAAGTTTTAATCAACCATTCACAAAAGCAGACATGAAACACCTTTGCATCCCTTATTCACAATAGTTTCAAAATGTCAAAACTTAATTGTTATTCAACTGGTTCTTATTAATTGTTTCGTGATTTATTCACAATGAATTTAATTTGAACACAACAAAAAGTACTGTTTATTGGATATCGATACAGCCGTTATTGTTGTTGTTGAAATAAATGATTTTTAACACTTAATGTATGTTTATCTGTTAATGTCAGAACAGGACGGAGAGCGGAATCAAAGTCAATTAATTGGAAATCGCGTAAGTAATAATGTGAAATATGGATGACTCGTTTTGGAGATTTCTCTTTGGAGAACGCTGCTGGTCCAAAATTAAATTGTTGTAAATTAATTAATAGCAATTACTGGACAGGCACATACACATATATAAATACACATACACAAATAGGTATATCGCAGTCACTTGTTGCTACCGTGCAACAGTGGCCAGGGTTTTCAAAAACAGTACACGCGCAGAAGAATATACACCGACTTTTTGAGGACACAAAAGCGAAAGTTGATTTTTGTAGTTTAAACTTAATGTTGTTTTATTTTTTTTTTTGAATTTACAACAGTATTTTTTAATTAAAGCAAATTAGTGAAACTTAATTTAGTTTTGCAATTTAAAATGAGATTCACAATAAAACAACTCTCAGTGGTGAAAATTTAGTCAGTATATGGTTGATTATTGGTTTGAAAAAGCGCACGAACAAAACTCACCGAGGTTATACCCATAGAAAGTCTGTACGATTAATTGAGCTCACAGACGACGATTATTGCCTTTTTATAGTCAATTTAGTTACCAATTGATCGGGATGCCTGCTGAACCAATCAGCGTTCAGCTATGGCTGACTGCCTGCGGATTTTATATTCACCCCCATTGATAGTTAGATATGAATGACAGAGACAACCGAACCAAAGTCACTATAAGAAATCCGATATTATTGTTCCATTCAAGGGAGTGGCTTTCGAAAACAAAACAAAACAACAAAATCGAGAACCACCCCTGTTCGTCACTGTGATCTGGAAAAAAAGTGGAAAAATCTTAGATCGCCTGTTGAGCTCTTACAAAACGATCAAAGTCACATAAGTTCACATAAGGGTCACGTGCGGTATGGTCCCTCTATGTATGTCAAAGCCGGGGATGATTTTTTGTTCCATATTTTTCTGCTTGCCCGTATGTGGCGAGATGCTTCCCAATTTGAATTCCGTGACTTCTATCTCCAATTAGAACAAAAGTCGATTTTCCCAACCATTCCCATGGTATTGCGATATCCTTTATCGCGTGTCCTTTTGGCACTGTATGCTGGTACTGGTACCACTGATATTGTTTGATATATCGGTGGTGATCTTGATGGGAATGGATATAGGTACTCGTATCCCATACTTTTAATGGGTGAATTTATGGCAACTTGTGGCATCATGAGGGTTTGTTCTCTTGGATGGCTTGCGTCAGTCGGAATTATATAGGTATAACGTGTGTGGGAAATAATTTCGCGTTGTTTGTCAGCGTTATTAATACCCACAGTATAGTTTTTAAAAACTAAGTCGTATGCATAGAGATGTATATTTGTATTGTTGTTGTTTTAATTAAACGTGCAATTTACGAATATATAAAAATAATGCGCTCATGGTGTCACAGTTCAAAAACCAACCGATGGAGAAACAGTAGAAATAATTTCGTGGACAGTGTGTGTCCGATGGCTCACGACGAAGAACTGGCAATAAATGATTTGGTTTCAGTGCATCGTGGTTCAAATCAAAAGGAACTTGCCAATGATCAGGATTAATTAATTAATATCTAATTGAATTCAATAAAGATGAATGAAAAAGAAAGAAGTGGGAGGACTTTTGAGTATATTTAAGGTTGTTTTGTTATATGTACATTATATAGTCATCAATTGATATTACAGAATCATCTATTATAAGTAGGTAGTTCCTATTTATAAGGAGAGAAAGTGGCTCCTTTTGTTTAATTATGACAATTTGCAACAGGTTCTGTGAATTCGAAAAGATTACTAGATTAAGAACTAATTTATTGACTATTGTTTGAATTGATTTTGTAAGAGGGCTTAGTTTTGAATTGATTTTATAACTTTTTATAGATTTTGTGATATCATATCATACAGATAAAGTCTTTTTGACTTGTATACCTATACGATTGACTTGTGTGTCCTTTTTAAGTTTTTTTTTTTTAATATTTTATTAAAGTTTTTTTTCAATGTGGACAATTAATAATCCATCCCATTAAACACATTTCAGAACCTCACTTCCACCGCGAGGGCATACAGCCTCATCAGTATCTACAAATGGAAATGCTGTTATTCACATGGTGTGGGACGTAGGAGGTATTTTTTATTGACGCTGTGTCCGAAAATGATAGTTGCGATTTTATCGCATTTCAAATCATTGAAGATTAAAATAAATACCGAGATATACGAAGGACTGAATTGCGAATCAAGTACAGGATTCCGCATATACAATATTCGATCCCTGCTTTAGAAATGACAGAAGAATGATGTTGGATGGTTTCGTAGAAAATGCGGACATTTTTTGTACCAAACTGCCAAAGATGACACACTTTTCGTATCAATTTAAGACCAATGACGCAGTAAAAGTAAAGTTCTAATGCGAACTTTAATTTTATGTGGCTGTTAACAAATCAGCTGGAGTTTAGATAGCAATTTGACTTTTAACAAATTCGATGGGCTATCTGACTGCATATCCAAATCGTTATTGCGGGCAATTTCAATGTTCATAATTGTTCTTGGCTTCGACATTCAACACCCGAAGGAAGGTATGTAGAGATTTTTGATGAGTTAAACCATTTAACTCAGCTTGTGAACGAGCCAACTCGAATACCTGACGTTGAAGGTCATTCCGCAAATAAGCTTGATCTGTTGATCCGACCCTGATTAATACATTAATACTAATAGTGTATTCACACGTCTAGGCCCGTCGGACCAGTGCATCATATTAGCACATTTCTCATGCTCCACCAACATAGTTAAAGAAAAAAACTCTAAAGATAACCGTTTGGCAATTGGGACGGACTAAATAACTTTTTTTTCGAAATTTTAACCGATAACTATGCTTCCTCAATAGTGACATAGATTCTAGCACTGATATATTAACAGGAATGAAAACTTTTATGCCTAAAAGGATCAAAGCAGTTAGTTCCAAATGGAATTCTTAGTACAACTATGGGTGTGAAAAGGTTATCAGGTTGAGAGAGTTAAACTTCCGATGCTACTAAACAAACCCCACCGAGGAAAGCCGGAAAGAGTACAGGCAAGCGATTAGATGCACTGCACTGCTAATATTCGAAGAACAAAGTTCTTATATAATCAAAACCGACTATACAATGTCCCAAAGGAAGTAAATTCTTTTGGTCTTTTGTAAACAAAATGTAAAAAACTCTTCCAAGACATCGGTTCCAACAACCGTTCACAACAACAATCCTTTTGTCAGCTCGCAAGGAAGTTTGCTGCTAATTCGACCTTACCGCACAGTATATTATAACTCCAACTATACTTGAGAGCGTTAATAGTTCAATGGGACAAATCTTCTTTCGCACTCGTACAGTTGCTAGAGTCCTCAAAGTTCTTGAAATACATAAATTCGCTGGTCCAGATTGTACATACCGTTTAGTTCTAAAGAGGTGTTCTTATACGCTGGCAAGACCATTGCAAATGCTTTTCTATCTGCTATACTCTTTGGGTAGATGGAAAAGAGCATTTTTCCAGCCGGTCCCTATAGAAGGCGAATCCTCCTCTCTTCCTCCAATTACCAAACAATTGCACTAATATTCCTGCTTTCCAAGGCCATTGAAACGCTGATGAACAATCAGCTTAAGAAATATCTCGAAGAACGAACGAAAGCTCTTAAATGACCGACAGTACATTCGTAGCAAGAGGTTATCTGATGGAATATCTCACCCAAAAGAGAAACCAATCCTTCCATCATTTTGGAAAAACCCTGAGCTGTTCATGTTCGTTTTCAGATTCACAACCCTGTTTTTCTGCTGTAGGACTAGAACGGCAGCGTATGCTAAGCTCGTTAGATTCAAATCTTGCTATCATTATACAATGGGGAATTAAAAACCGTGCGGAATTTAATTCTTCGAAAACACAATGCTGTCTTCTGTCGGTCAAGCCAAATATTACATAATATTTTGCCAAAAACTCAGCGAAATGCTTAGGTTTTCTTAAAAGATTCAAGAAATTTGCTTCACCCCTCTAATATGGCTACCATCTATACTGAAAAAAATAACCGTAGTCGTATCAACAATCATTGATAGTAACTGAAAATGGTCAAAATGGTGAAAAAAATAGTCAATATGACATAAATTTTCAAAAATTACAGTTAAAATTTACAACTGGATAGTGAATATGAAAATTTAAGATTTTCAATTTTCATTTTTAATTTGAAAATCGAAGTTATCTTATCAACAACTGCAGTATTTAAATAGAATATTTTCAAAGTCGATATGATGACTCGTCATCAGATTGAAAACTAAAATCATGTAATAAGCAATAACGATAGATCACGTTTAAAACCACGGTCATGAAATGGACAGTAGTTGTAGTTGACATTTCACAATTGTTGTTGTCTATATATGATGATCAAATTATTCCTGTCATCACATTAAAAACTACTTTAGTCAAATATATAGACAGATGCAGTTTACAATCTGACCATTGCGATTATCAATATTTTAGTTAAAAATACAGTATCACGTAAGCGGCGTCATTTTATTAGATCAGATAGGTAGATACCAATTTAAATCGACAACTTAAAAGTTGCAAGAGGGGCCGTTTCTCTAAAATATAAAAAATCCACACTTAAAACTTAAAATTAACTATATATACATTCTATTTGCAACATAAAGCCTCCATATTTCAAACACATCCTGTTAACACATTTCAAAGACGCCATCTAATTGATATATTGACCTTTTTTGAAAGATGGCTTCTTTTTACTTGCGACTTATAGGTACTATAAGGCAAGTTATGCATTCGTAAAAAAAATCGAACTCGAGATTTTGATCAAAGTTGACATTATGATGATAGCGAAGACGAAAGAAGTGGGTCTGGCAATTCTGTCTGTCTGTCTGTCTGTCTGTCTGTCTGTCTGTCTGTCTGTCTGTCTGTCTGTCTGTTCGATTACAGCTAAACGGCTCGGCCGATTTTCTTCAAACTTGGTAGATATGGGTTTTGATTTTTTACCCCCGGATGTTTTTTGATTTGATTTTTTATGACCAAAAATAACGGTACCTGCCATACGATTTTTTTCCGAAATTTTATAAATATTTTTTTTTCTCAAAAACTGTCCCTGCGATTTTCTTAAAAAAAATTTAAAAAATTTAGTTTAGTTAAACCTAGGTAATGGTCGAATAAAATTTTCAAAAAAATGAGTAGTTTTGGTACCCCCCTTGGGGCCATTTTTTTTGTTTTTGATTTTCTCAAAAACGGTACCACCGATTTTGATCATTTTTTTTATGCTAAAGCTTCCCAGCACATTGAATATTATTGTGTATTCAAATTTTCTAAACCAAATTTTTTGGATTTTTAAAAAAACTTTCAAAATTTTTTTTTGAAAACTCAATATTTCGAAAACCCCATGCTCGATTTTTTTAAAACTTGATAAATAAAAGTTTGGAAAAATAATCTACAATATATGAGCAAAATGAATTCATTTTACCTAAAAATAACGGTACGCTCCATACAAATGTTAAAAAATGGTTTTCGAAAATCGTATTTTTCTCGAAAACGGTTCCGAGAATTTTGCTTAAATTTTTTTTCTTTCTATTATTTTTTAATATCTGTAATTTAATAAAAAAAATTTTGAAAACAAAACATTACTGAGTGTACCTACCATAGAACGATTTTTTAAAATTTTGAATTTCTCATTATTAGAACAACGGATTTTAATGAAATTTCGTAGAGGGAAGCTTCTAAAAAGTTTAAAAAACATTGCATTTCAAAACTTTAAAAAAAATATTTTTTTGAATTTTGAAAAGAAAATCCATTGGCGTACCAACATTTTTTCTTAAAAATGTTTTAAAATTTTCTTATATAAAACCTTATTTTTTAAGAAACCACTACAAAGACTTATAATTTTTGTTCTTGCATAAATCTATATTTGCTTGAATCACATGGCATCCTATTCTTACCTTTAACTACTAAAGAAGTTTTTTTTTAGTCATTTAAAAAATGAATTTTATGCTTATGAACAGTTTCTCTAATAACATTCATTTTTGAAATTCTTAGTCTTTTACATAGGAGCAAGTTCGTGCGACCCAGTCGTGCATTTTATTTCATATAAAAAAGTGAATGAAGCTGTTGTTGCAATTCACGATCACGATAGAAGATTACAAATACGTATACGAAACCAATGAAAGTTTCACATTTCGTGCATTCATAGTCTCTGGGTATTTTTCAAGTGTAATATATGTAATAAAATAGAACAAATTATTTGAAAAATCATTACAAGGTAGATAAGTCATTTAAAAACATTATTCAAGTAAGTTCAAAATTTCTATATTGAATACGATGATATTTGAACTGGCATATCTGGTTGTCAATATGCGTCAATACGAACATTTTGCCGTTGCAGTCATCGCTTTAACAATTGTGGTTGTAAATATAATGATCATTTCCTTAATGTGTTCATATTGACAAGCAGTCATCAACTTGATAATTCTGATTGTCAATTTGAATACCTGTAGTTGCATATTTAGATTTCAATTCATGTAAAGATCTTTTAGCGTTAGGTTAGTTCATTAATCTGTCTGGCGTTATCGGAATCGGTCGCAAAATTGTGTCTATTATAATTAAATTTTTACTGAAGGTCATAAATAAATAAAATAAATAAATTTGGTGGTGCAACAGCTCGGAGTGAACCAGGACCTAGTGACTTACAACTCTCAACCATTCTTGGGTGCGTGTTACCAGGAACCGAGGGGACCTACAATTTTCTGCCGATTCCGAACGGCTAATGAGCAGCACTTTCCATGACAAGAGATACTCTTGGAGAATTTGTCAATTCCTCGCAAGAGGCAGTACACCCCTGAAAAAAACTTTCTTGCAGCGGCTGAGAATCGAACTTGAGACCTTCCGCATGACAAGTCATAAGGATAATAATATCAAAGTAATCTGATTTACTTTAGCAGTGTTATAAGTGCAGTGTAAGTGTTATAAGTACAAAAAACAAGTGAGAAAGTATAAGGTAAATCACTAAACACTATTATTTATTTTAAAATATAGATCTTTTCAATTTTGACATAGCCAAGTATTTACAATTGATGGGACAAAGAGCTGAAACAAAGAACATTTATACTCAGTCTTAAAAGGTTTATTATTTATCGTTTGTTGAAATTAATCATAAATTTTTACTTAAAATCCTAGTTTTCGAGTGATATGTCGCTGAGGCAATACCCCTTCTAGCGGATTAATTCTTGATTTAGGACAATTTCAGGAAGCCTAAGTTTACTATGTATGTATATATTTAGTATAAAACTATGTTAAATTGATTATACAATAAAACTGATCTGAAAGTTAAAGTGCGACATTTTTTCTTAAAACTTTTTTAAAAGCTTGTATTTCAGAATGGAAATGACTTATATTAAGATGACTCAAAACTTTGAATAGTAAGTATAGTTTCAACGATGCTGTTATCAAATGACAGTACAAGTTGTTAGTTTGACAACTTCTGTGAATCAAATATACTCGTACAATCAAAGTATTCAATTTGAAAACTGTTGTAATCAAATTAACAACCATAATTTTCATTTTGACAAATGCCGCCTTCAAATTGCCAATATAATCTGAAATTTGATAACTGCTGTGATCAAATTGATAATTGCAGTTTTCAGGTTGACAATGCTGAGATCAAATTGACGATTTCAGTTTTCAAATTGACAACAGTCGTCTTCAGTTAGACAACTTCTTTTATAAAATTCACAATCTAAGTGTTCAATTTGACAACTTCTGTAATCAAATTAACAACCATTGTTTTCAAATAAGCAACTGCAGTAATCAAATTGCAAATAGAAATTGTCAATTTGACAACAGCTTTGGTTGAAAATTGATAACTTAGTTATCAATACCACAATCCTGATTTTCCATATAAAAGTCGTAGTTGTCAATATGAATACCAAATCTTTAATTTGTCAAATTGACAATTTGAAATTATCAAAATTGACATTTTATTGTCAATTCAACTCACAAAATTATCAATATGACTGCACTTTTTGGTTCAGTGAAAAACGCCCAAAACTTGGTATAGAGAAAGTCACTCTTCAACGAAACGATCTTGGTTCTTTTTCTTACAACTTGGGACCTACATCATTAAAATTTTTCTTTGTTTCAAAAAAATGTTTCCTACTAAACAATGGCTTGAGTTATTTTTGGGGGTGAAAAAGGGTCTAATGTGATGAAATTCAGTTTTTTTTTTTAAATTTCGCTAAAACACTAGTCAAGATTGCTGTGTGGCAAACATTACCAATTGAATAATGTAGTTTAAATTTTCGACAGTATAGGTTTGGTAAGGTTAGATTAGGTGTTGATGCGCCAAGCCGTATCACCTCACTAGGATGTCAATGGATCCATTAACCTTCCCAGGGTGTGGGTAATGTAGCAATGGGGAGGGTAAGAGATAGGATTTAATGGAAGTCTTAGTTATGGTGTGTCCCTCTGAACCATTCTGATTTCTGAATGAAGTTAAGGATGCTTTTTAGTTGCAAAAATCAGAAATCACCCAGTTTGTCGAAAAAGTATTCTCCGAGTGCATCTTTTCTGGTTCTGGCTAGGCTGATGTGGCATTCATAATGGAAGTTAGATGATCCTTCTTCCAACTCTTCATTCTGACACTCTATATGAGATGTACTGGTGCCCATTCTTCTCATGTGGGTTCCCATCGGGTCGTTAGGACTGCTGACTGACTGGAGACAATTGAGGTCGGCTAAGCTTCAGTAGATTTTCTGTTTTTTTCCTTTATATGTCTGGCCAAAGATAACCTGAAACCCGATAGGTGTCAATTGCTTTGACGAATTCTTTACTTTTCCTGCTCCAATTGTATGAGTACCCAGGGTACAATGTGGCTCGGTTCAAGTGATGAACTGTTTTTGGCCAGTTCATCAGCCATTTCATTTCCACCAAAACAAAGATAAATACTACAATTTAAGGAGAAGACCTTGGAAACCAAAAACAGGCGAACACGTATATAGGAGGGTAAGGGTACTTTCATCCGCTGCTAACCATTTTACCGAAAAGTTAGCCCCCCGATACGACGGCCCTTACGAAGTGGTGAAATTCGTTTCCCCTGTAATCGTTATATTAAGGTCAATTGGGCAAAGCAACAACAAAACCGCTCGAAGGCAAACCATGCGTTGTCACGTACGAGACATAAAAGGAACCAACAATTTTCCAGAGGAGTAATTTTTGTAATTTTTGGGGAGTATTTACGATAGTTGAGGAGTATCGCCAAAATATCAAGAAAATTATTAGTTCAACGAAAAAAACACAGAAACGTTTTCTATGAATTAAATTTTCTTAATTCATTTGTAATAAAAATAGGAACTTCAATATTTGTGTTTTTTAATAATCAGAGAGTTAATAATAAATTAACTCTAATTTAAACTATGTAGATATATGTATACTGTACATTGATTTTCCAGCAACTTATTCTTTACTGCTTATTTGGAATATTAACTTTCGTATTTTGTTTATTTAAATAAGACTGTGACAAAAGTAAACAAACAATTTTTTCAAATAATTTTTTTAAATTCTAAAACAAGGAACTTCAATATTTGCGTTTTTAATAAATAAGAAATTAACAAAAGAAAAACAAAAGTCAAAATTAAAACTTAAATTTGTTTTTTGTATTTTTCGATCAAGTCTTGATGGCTACCACTTTTCTGCAAAATGTAGGCCTGGCAATCAGTTTTAATTTTCTTCACATCGCACACAGGTAAATTTTCCCAAAAACATGGCGAAAACTACAAGAAAAAAATATCCGATTAGTTGCTTTTTTTAATGCAAAGTTGTTTACAAATAGTGTGAGCTTCAAATCTCATTGATCATTCGATGCAGATTATAACGGTTTAATCAGATGATGCTTTTAAAGTGCAAACTTGAAATAGACTAGTGCAGTAGGAAGTTTGGTCTGTGATGTGAGGTTGTTTTGGTTTCAAAATATATGAAAGGATGGTTTTACTTTTCCATTCTTTTAGAGTAAGTTGATATTTCTTTTTTTAACAAAATATTCGTCTGAAAAACTGCGAATTAACTTTCATCTGTACTTTTTACTTGCGACTTATAGGTACAATAAGGCAAGTTATGCATTCGTAAAAAAAATCGAACTCGAGATTTTGATCAAAGTTGACATTACGATGATAGCCAAGACCAAAAAAGTGGGTCTGGCAATTCTGTCTGTCTGTCTGTCTGTCGGTTCGACTACAGCCTCAACGGCTCGGCCGATTTTCTTTAAACTTGGTAGATATGGGTTTTGATTTTTTCCGCCCACACTTTTTTTTTTTTTTTTTAAGACCAAAAATAACGGTACCTGCCATACGAATTTTTTTCGAAATTTTATAAATATTTTTTTTTCTCAAAAACTGTTCCACAGATTTAAAAAATAAAAACACAAAAAAATTTCATTTAGTTAAAGCTAGGTTATGGTTGAAAAAATTTTTCCGAAAAATGGTTATTGAGGGTACCTCCCATGGAACCATTTTTTTTGTTTTTGATTTTCTCAAAAACGGTACAACCGATTTTGATCATTTTTTTTTTTTGCGAAGGCTTTTCAAAAATTTAAATAGAATTGTGTATTCAAATTTTCAAAAAATTTTGTTTTGGATTTTTGAAAAAAACTTCAAAAATTTTTTTTCAAGACTCAATATTTCGAAAACCCCATGCTAGCTTTTTTTTAAACTTGATAAATAACGGTTTCTTAATATAATCTACAAGATATGAGAAAAAAAAATTAATTTAACTTAAAAAAAAGGTACCCACTATACAAATGTTAAAAAATTAAAAAAAATGGTTTTCAAAAGTCGTATTTTTCTCAAAAACGGCACCTAGAATTTTTATAAATTTTTTTTTCTTCCAATTAATTTTTATGATCTTTAATTTATTAAAAAAATTTTCGAAATTAAGATATTACAGCTTGTACACCTACCATAGAAAGAATTTTTCCGAATTTTGAATTTCTCATTATCTACAACATAACGGTTCTTAATGAAATTTGTTTATAAAGAAGCTTCTAAAAAGTCTAAAACACTTTGCATTTCAAAACTTAAAAAAAAATATGTTTTGAATTTTTGAAAAAAAAAATCTATTTTTTTTTTTTTGAAAATTCGATATCTCAGAAACGGCTCGATAGTTTTTTTTTTAATTTAATTTTTATTCGAACAATAATAAAAACTTTAAATTGGCGTACCAAAATTTTTTCTTAAAAATCTTTTAAAAATTTTGTATATAAAAGCTTTTTTTTAAGAAACCACTACAAGGACTTATAATTTTTGTTCTTGCACACATTCATATTTGCATAGCATTATGTTTTTGTCTCTTACTACTAAAAGAATTTGAAAAATTAATTTTATCCTTATGAACAGTTTTCTCTAATAACATTCGTTTTCAAAATACCTAGTCTATTACATAGGAGCAAGTTCGTGCGACCCAGTCGTGCTTTTTATTTACTTTGTAACAATCAATTTGTATTTTTTTAGAAACGGTAAATTGGATTGAACGAAGTCCGATTTAACTATCTCGCTCGCACTTGATAAATTAAAAAGAGGAAACATTATTTATTATCTCTGTCTTTTTATCTTGTTATCCAGGGATGTTTGCAAGTTTAACGATATGCGATCTTGTATGGAAAAAAAGAACAGAGATGTGCAATTTGTCGAAAAAACAATCAGCCTTATCACAGGCCCCGTCGTAATACATTCGTAGTACGAACCCCGAAAAAAGGTATCATCGCTCCCGTCGTACTAAAAAAACTTGCTACGAAATTCGGAGTTCGTGAATAATGGTATCACTAGCCCCGAATGAATAGGAAGTTGGGCAGTTTTTTCTACGAACAGATATTTTGATCGGAGCTCAACTTAAAACGAAACACAAATATAATTAGGCGAACGAAGATAAAGGACATGCAAATAAGATATATATGTATATACAAGTTTTATTATTGTTTTCGTGTGAATTTGTTTATATTTCTATTTTTTGAAGGAAAAATAAAGTAAATACAAATAAATATTGGTATTCTTCCGTAATGAATCTCATTTTTAGTGTTTGTCTTCTTGGCGTATTTTCTACATTTATGACAAAGATTGCAACGGTAATGGTATTTATTTTTAACGACCAACAAAATTAAAATCAAATCAAAAGATGAACGACGGAAATTTATTTATTTTTTCACATTTTGACGCAAATCAACTGATTTTGAAACTCCGAAACTCGGAAAATGTTTTTTAATTCCGTTCGGGGCTTATAATGTAAATTTATTCGTATTCGTAGCGTAACAAAATTTTCGGGGATTTGTTACGAGGGACTCTGTGATAGGGGTGAATATGTTTGCTTTAAGTTGGTTTGTTGCAATTTTGTTTTATTTTTATTTTTATTTTTAATTTATTTTTTTGGGGAGTATTTTTGTAACATGGGGAGTATAGGAGCATCGACTCCACGAAAGGAGTAAAATACTCCTATGGGAGTAAGTTCGGCAGCGCTGGCTACAATCCAGTATTCAGTCTTCAGTCAACCGTCGAGCGAGTAGTGCCGGTTAAAAACATGGACCCATACATCAGAAAGCCAACGGCTCCCAGGAGGATGGGCGTTCGCCCCCAAACAGCACCGGAAACCCCTCAACAACCACAACAACAGCAGGTAACAACTTCAGAGGGGGGTGTTAAAATAAACTCCTGCATTTTGATACCTCCCTTACCCACGAACCCGGAGTCTAAACAAAGGCGCGTCAAGCTAAAGCCTAGCGGACCCAAACGGGAAAAGACTACACCGGCAAAGGACCAAAGTACCAAAAAAATCGACGAACCAACCGAAACAGATAAGGGAAAGAAGCTACCCGTCAAGAGGGTGACACCACCAGCAACGCAACAGACACCGCCCGAGGCAAGCGCGTCAATAAGTGGTGTTAATTGGCGATCACCAAACAGGCCACCGACACCCGAAATACCAACTAACGTGGATTTGGAGAGTCTGTTCTCAATCTTGGGAACGGCTTCCACATTGCCTGACCCGGTAATGACCAGAGGACCCCCCATTAAAGTTCAGCATCAGGACGGCACCAGGTCGGTAGTCCCAGCCGACCCCTTTGCGACCATCCATGTCCCCAGTCACAGCTACTATAAGCCTACTTACCGCCGGCAGAAGCTTGTCTTCAGGAGGAATTGGGGACAGGTGACAGCATACATAAAAAGGCCAGGGCTGGCTGAGCTAGTTTGCGGTCAAGCGCGGAAATGGGTGGCATACAAGCCATAAGCTAGCCCGATTAAGATGATATTTTGAATTCCTTTTTAGTTTTTTTTTTTGAAGAGTTCGTTTATTTTTTTTTGCATTTCTTATGAAGAATTTTGGGTTTGTTATTTTTTTATGATTATTATTTTTTTTTCTTTCGATAGACAGTACACAAAAAAAAAAAAACAAAAAAAAAAAAACCAAGAAAAACAAAAAAAAAAAAAAAAAACAAAACAAAACTAAACGTACACCGCTAGACGAGAAAGTTCTCGTCTCCGAAGGAGGAGTGGATTGTAATGAACCATTAAACTTCTTCCCCACCTAAACACCCCCCCGAACTACGCGCCGGCTGCTATTTCTAATTACCCCTCTTCACCTCCGCCCCCCCCCCCCCCAATCAACACTCCTGACAATACTACAAGCACTAGCCGCAATACGGGACTGACCACATGGTTACCTACCAAGCACCCCTCCCTACCTACGCACCTGTCCCAAATAATAAACTTAAAATACTTACCCAACCAGCCGCATGCTCCCGTAGCATGCGCACACCACGAAGTGTGAACATTGAACAACAACTACAACTGAATAAGAAATCTTCTTATCAGTTGATAACATTTTCCCCACACCACTCAAAGGAACCAACCAGAACAAACCGGTGTGGTGAATTCACACGCACGAAAGATCGACAACCAGCAAGGCCTGCACTGAGGACAGCAGCACGACAACGACCATGGTACCTCGGTGGTGAATATAAAACTAGAATATATGTTGCAGAAGTTTCCCCGCATATCAATAGGAGATATAGGATGCGACGTCATCATTGATTTCCAAAGAAAAATAAACTTTAAAAATATAAAGCTCACATTTAGTTCCACGAGAAAGTAATATAAATAAGAGTCATGCAAGCCACCAGAATTAAGTCATCATCAGGTACCCAACGAGGACAGGACTCCGCCGCCAGCTCCAGTAGAAGAAGGTAATTTATTCATTGGCTACCCCCCACCAGAGGTAAGGAGCCCTTGAAACCAGAACATAAAGCCGGTATATGCCGTTGATAGCCGGCGTAAGCCGTTGATAGCCGGGTAAAACCGTTGATAGCCGGCGTAAGCCGTTGATAGCCGGGTAAAACCGTTGATAGCCGGGTAAAACCGTTGATAGCCGGCGTAAACCGTTGATAGCCGGGTAAAACCGTTGATAGCCGGGTAAAACCGTTGATAGCCGGCGTAAGCCGTTGATAGCCGGGTAAAACAATTGATAGCCGGCGTAAGCCGTTGATAGCCGGGTAAAACCGTTTATAGCCGGCGTAAGCCGTTGATAGCCGGGTAAAACCATTGATAGCCGGGTAAAACCGTTGATAGCCGGCGTAAGCCGTTGATAGCCGGGTAAAACCGTTGATAGCCGGCGTAAGCCGTTGATAGCCGGGTAAAACCGTTGATAGCCGGGTAAAACCGTTGATAGCCGGCGTAAGCCGTTGATAGCCGGGTAAAACCGTTGATAGCCGGCGTAAGCCGTTGATAGCCGGGTAAAACCGTTGATAGCCGGGTAAAACCGTTGATAGCCGGCGTAAGCCGTTGATAGCCGGGTAAAACCGTTGATAGCCGGCGTAAGCCGTTGATAGCCGGCGTAAGCCGTTGATAGCCGGGTAAAACCGTTGATAGCCGGCGTAAGCCGTTGATAGCCGGGTAAAACCGTTGATAGCCGGATAAAACCGTTGATAGCCGGCGTAAGCCGTTGATAGCCGGGTAAAACCGTTGATAGCCGGCGTAAGCCGTTGATAGCCGGGTAAAACCGTTGATAGCCGGGTAAAACCGTTGATAGCCGGCGTAAGCCGTTGATAGCCGGGTAAAACCGTTGATAGCCGGCGTAAGTCGTTGATAGCCGGGTAAAACCGTTGATAGCCGGGTAAAATCGTTGATAGTCGGCGTAAGCCGTTGATAGCCGGGTAAAACCGTTGATAGCCGGGTAAGACCGTTGATAGCCGGCGTAAGCCGTTGATAGACGGGTAAGACCGTTGATAGCCGGCGTAAGCCGTTGATAGCCGGGTAAAACCGTTGATAGCCGGCGTAAGCCGTTGATAGCCGGGTAAAACCGTTGATAGCCGGGTAAAACCGTTGATAGCCGGCGAAAGCCGTTGATAGCCAGGTAAAACCGTTGATAACCGGCGAAAGCCGTGAAAGCTGTTGAGACCGTAAGCCGCTGAAAGATAGCGTGGACCGTCAAGATCGAGGCCAGCCGGAACTCCTGAAGAAGCCAGCTGCAGAACTACTATACGAGGACCGTAACCAGTACCCGCTGCAAATAGTAAACCAGCTACGGAGCTCAAGCCATCGTAAAATCAAGATTGAATACATACCAGAATTAAAGAAAAATTAATATTGTAACTCTCTGTATCTAATAAATGTTAACTAGTTTAATGAATTGGATTTGTAAATAAAGAAAACCCCTTTAAACTAAAGCTTCTGTACTTACTTTAGTTAGTACCCTGGACACCGGCGAGCGAAACCTCAGCCTTTGAGAACAAAGTACATCACAAAATGTCACGTTGCAACGCGTTGTCCCGGGACCCATCAAACGGTGACTGAATTTATTTCGCCGAGCAATCCTAATTCACTACGGCAACGAGCAACCAGTTTTGAGTTGATTGCCGCTTGGCTATATATGAAGCAAAGCACTTCTGCTTGGAAAACACTGCAAAAGTTTGGAAGCCTTAAAGATTTTTTTATGGGTGTAAACGTGTGTAAAGACCAATACATAATCCGGTTTTCTTTTCATATCTCCTTTGTCGGAATATTTGTTAGTGTGATTGGCTTAAAATCAATGTACTGTGAAATATAGTCTGTTCGAATGCCTATGTCAGTGAAGTTAGCAATAGTTCTTTGACCACAGTAGCCCCTTTTTCAATTTGTACACTCTTTAAATCGTATAGAGCACTTTGGGCCACCAACTCCTTCGTGAATGGATCGAGTGCGGCAAGTGAGAGGAATGTTTCTAGGGCTGCAGTTCGCCTGGCTCTCATGGTGCTTGTTGTGGCGATACCTGCCAGGATTGGTTCTCTTATCCAAGGCTGGGCACCAAACCAAACGTTGAGATAGAACTTTTTTGGGCTGGGTCTCCATCTCTTGCCAAAAATTCTACTGAAGGTGTAGAAAGCTATAGTAGCTTTTTTTTTCATTCTTTGGGGTTCTCTTTCCAGTTTAGTTTACGATCGATAACTAAAGGAAGATATTTGTCGGTGTCAGTTATATGGAGCGGTGTCTCATTTATTGTGGGGGATTTTAATTTGGAATGTTTTTTTTCATCATAAGCAGAACCAGTTCTGTTTTAAGAGGATTGACATTACATCCGAAACTACTGGCCTAATTACTGAGTTTTTCAAGGGCTCTTTGTAGGAGCTCGCACAGATTGGGGACAAATTTTCCTGATGCCATTATAACTATATCTACAGTCGACGCCACGAATTTAACGCCGCCTTGCCCTATTTTAACTAAATTCTGGTTTACCAGACCAAAAGTCAAAGGGGAGAAAAGACACCTCCCTGTGGCGTACCCCTACACGTCCTAACTATCTATCCTTCTATCAGCATTTCTAATAAGGTGTTAAAATGGAACATAGACTAACTGGTCTAAGATCTTTCGGTTCGGTGTGTGTGGACTTGCCAGATTTCGAAATAAAAATGCCATCAACTTCTCTCCAACTATGTAGATGGAATATAAGTGATATTTAAACATTCCTTGTTGAAAAATTCATGGTCTACAATAACGTCTTTCGAGCTTTAGAGCATAATTGGAACTTTTCCATCAGGCCCTGCAGATTTAAACGCTACATGAGAAGGCGAGTCTATGACTCAAGCCAATTTTCGGCTATTTACTATTTGACTGCCAATACTAGAAGTCTCGCTTATGTTGGTGAGATCTGAGATGCATGAAATTACATCATAAGAAACGAGTGCTCATTAGTGACTCTAAGGTTTCTGAGCAGCAGTCAGTGCAGGTTCCATCCGGTCTTTAAAAAAAAACCAGGAGGAGTGTGGAACTATAAAATGACGACGAGAGAATTATTCTTATGTTTTCATACACATACAAAAAAACTTCAGCAACACTGCGTGGTATGGAGCAATAGGAATAGGAACATGAAAGTTTTTCACTTTAAAACCCACAAATATGGTTCTACGCATATAAAATACATGAGAGCGACAGCGAAACACCACCTGAATGTGGTTCCAGCTTAAAACACACAAAATAGGAATATACCTGAAACAAAAAAAGAATGCACAAACGAATTCTATGCAGAAAAATTGAGGCACAGCATAAACAAGCATACATATGTAGTATGTCGAAAATAGTATACCTGGTAATCAAAAAATGTCATACAAATCCAGAGGGTTTTGTTTATGCTTTAGCGCCACTCACAACATCTCCCGGGTGCATATTCTGTGCCTTCATACATTCATTTGATTCATTTGAAAATCGAAATGATTGATTTATTTTATGCATTCTTTATACGAAAAGCTGAAACTAAGTACTGATAGGTATACGTATATTCATTGTTATCTGAGAAGCTGCAACGGTGCTATCATTCGGTTTCAATTCATGTCAAAAAACTGTTGCGATTTGATAGATTGGTGACGAAAAATAACGCCAAATAAAATAAAGCCAATTTTGAAATTTGTGTTTATTTCGTTTTCGAAATGTAATGCACATTTGCCTTTTTTTCGTTTTGGTAGCATAAATATTGCCAACAATAATTTGGAAATAGAAACGAATTTTGATCATTCGGTATTATAATTTGCTAAGGCCTTTTTCTAAATTCGTCAGACGAACCCTATTAGGTTTTTCTCTCTCCGTAGTCAGTTTCATTCACACACGCAACTCCTATGCTTTCTTTAGGTTAGGATCAGTGGTACCACTTTACTTCAATTGAAGTAGATCTACTTCTTTTTTCCAAAATATTTTATAATCTACTTCCTACTTCGCACCATCAGCAAAATACTGAAATCTACTTCATTTTAAAAACCTCTGTTTCAATCTACTTCAATTTTACTAAATAAAGCCCAAATCTACTTCTTTTTCGCTATTGCACTCTAAGTAGTAGTTTATAACCTCATAATTACCATAAAATAAAAGAACGTCAACACAATCCAAATACACAAATGAGAAATTTTATGCGAAATTTCTTTAAAATTAAAAGAAATGTATTGACAATTTTAAATACATATTTAATAGGTAATACTCGTATGTATTCATTTAAGGACAAAAATTTTTGTATGCAACATTTTTTCTAAAAGCAAGTAAAAAGCCATTTTGAAGTCTTCTTCGATTTACTTCACTTTATTCTTCAAATATATTTCGACTTTTTTTTCTGGAAGTGGTAACGCTGGTTGGCGGTCAGCCATCAGACGAATAGGGGGAATAACATGTACCATACGAAAACATGCACGTGCCGTAACTATTCGGGACTGGTGGAAGTCTGATCATAGCCTCTCCGTGGCGGCCGCTAGAAACAAGCCTTTAAAAAGGTTTGGCTAAAATGATCAGGCTGGTTCCTCAGGTTGGCGACAGGTTAATTCAATGTCCCGTAAAACTTTTGAATTACGAGACCGACAACAAGCCTCGGAAACGGACTGATCACATGACGACAACCAACGCAACGAAAACTGAAAAACGATTTACGATTTTTCTTATGGAACGTACGATCGCTCTATAGAGCTCGAGCTGCTCAGCAGCTAGCCGATGCCCTGTTAAAATATAAAGCTGACATAACAGCTCCTCAAGAAATCAGATGGACAGGGAATGGTGTTCTACAGAAGAAAGAATATGACATATACTATAGCTGTCATACAAAACACTATGTGCTCGGGGTAGGCTTCCTAGTCAGCGAAAAAATGAAGTCTACCATCATCGGCTTTAACGCTATAAGCGAAAGGCTATGCACCCTTCGCGTGCGAGGAAAATTTACGAACATCAGCCTCATTAACGTTCACGGACCTACGGAGGAGTCCTCAGACGAAGAAAAAGAGACTTACTACGAACAAGTCGAGAGGGCCCTCAATGCCAGTCCAAGGTATGATGTTAAAATCATCCTTGGGGATTTGAACGCAAAAAAATAAGTCGGGAGCCGGTATTCAGGCATTACGCAGGCACCCATAGTTTGCATGAGAACACTAATGACAATGGACTTCGAGTCTTAGAATTGGCAGCATCGAAAAACATGGTCGTTGCGAGTACCAGGTTCCCGCGTAAAGATATCTACAAAGCCACCTGGGTATCACCTGATGGAGTCACTCGTAACCAAATAGACCACGTGTTGATAGACCGTCGCCACTACTCGAACTTGATGACGGTACGAACGTACCGAGGTGCCAATATCGACTCGGATCACTATCTTGTTGGTATGGTTTTCCGAGGGCGGATTGCCTTGCGAAGACGCATTGCATCCGCCGATCAGGTTCGAATCAACACGGCTGCCCTGCGCAATGAAAACACCAGTAACACCTTTGGTAATGCGTTAGGACTCGCCCTAGAATCACTTGATTTAGGGAGAGTAAGTCCTGGAGCCAGTATGCTGGGCGTAAATGAGAAGTGGACACGCCTTAAGAATATTGTCATTAGTACTGCCAACTCCATCTTAGGCAGCAGTCGTAAAAATCGGAACGACTGGTTTGATGATGAATGCAAGCTAGCGACTGAACGTAAGAATGTTGCGTACCGAGCAATGCAACAATCTCATAGAACGCGGGCACGCGAAGAGGAATATAAAGAGCTCAGAAGAATAGAAGAACGGCTACACAGACAAAAAAAATCAGCCTGGGAGAAGAACCTAATCTGTGAAATAGAAAATAGCCGAGAGCGAGAGCGAAAATAGCACCAGGCGCGGAAGTTCAACCATTCCGTCCGAAACATGACGCAGTACACACCACGCTGCACATACTGCAAGGACGGAGAGGGAAATCTGATCACCGATCCTGAAAGCATACTGGAGCGATGGGAAGTGTACTTTAATGAATTGCTAAATGGTCAGCTCACTGCAGAAGTGGAGGCTCCACTACTTCAAGAAGAAAAACCTATGTTGCCACCACCAAGCATAGAAGAGGTTGAGAAGGCTATATGCCGGCTTAAGCAGAACAAAGCCCCGGGAGCCGATGGCATACCAGCCGAATTATTCCATCACGGCGGGCCAGCCTTACGTCAAGCAATTCATGATATTATAGTGCACGTATGGGAGCAGGAAGAAATGCCAGAAGACTGGCGAAAAGGTTTAATATGCCCCATACATAAGAAGGGAGATGTCACAACGTGCAGCAATTATAGAGGTATCACGTTGTTGAGTACCGCCTATAAGATACTCTCCTCTATCCTACAAGACCGGATAACCCCATACACTTAAACCGTCATCGGACAATATCAGTGTGGTTTCATTCCAGGCAAATCAACAACTGATCAGATATTTACCCTTAGCCAGGCGATGGAAAAATGTCTAGAATTTAACATCCCAACATACCATCTGTTTATAGACTTTAAGGCCGCCTATGATAGCATAGCCAGGGTAGAACTTTACAAAGCCATGAGAGAATTCGGCATCCCAAATAAATTGACACGACTATGTAGGTTGACCATGACCAACGTAACAAGCCAAGTAAAAATAGCCGGATTGCTATCCAGACCTGGCGTTGGAGAAAGCAATCCGTGACTCTGGCACGGCAACAAGAGGGACCATCGTCAACAGGTCCAGCCAGTTACTGGCTTACGCAGACGACATTGACATCATCGGAAGAACCGAACAAGCTGTACACGATTCCTTCATCCAGATCGAGCAGGCGGCACAAAATCTGGGTCTGCACATTAGTGAAGGTAAAACAAAGTACATGGTGGCGTCGATTGCGAGAGGAACAGTTGGTCAAACAATCAAGGTTGCGGAGCACGAATTTGAAGTGGTGCAATCCTTTAAATACCTTGGGTCAATAGTAGCAGCCGATAACAATATAGAAGAAGAAATACGCGGGCGGCTTCTCAAATCCAACAGAGCCTACTATAGTCTGTCAAAGCTCTTCAAATCCAGAAATCTCACCATAACTTCAAAACTGCTGCTGTACAGGACCATGGTCCTGCCAGTACTCACATATGGATCCGAGACTTGGGTGCTTAGCAAAAGGCACTCCGACCTCTTAGCTGCGTTCGAGAGAAAAGTCTTAAGGAGAATTGTTGGCCCCGTATGTGAGGAAGGACGATTCCGGAGACGGTACAATCATGAACTGTACGCAATCTACCTTGAAGCAGATATCGTGACAAAAATTAAGCTCGGTAGACTCCGGTGGGCAGGGCACCTAGCTCGCATGAGCGAAGAGGAACCTGCTCGGAAAGTTCTTTGTGGTACATTCTATGGTAGACGACAGCGTGGTAGACCATGCTTGCGCTGGAGAGATGGCGTAGACCAGGACGCTCGAAGCCTTGGGGTGCGCAACTGGATGGCGTCGGCTAGAGACCGGGATAGGTGGAGAGACTTGTTGAAAGAGGCCAGGACCGGAACCCGGTTGTCGAGCCGATGAAGATGATGATGATGGTAACGCTGGTTAGGATATGTTCAATCGTCAGGCATGCGCCTATGTCGAGATCTTCTTGGACAACATTACTAACGAACGTACTACTCACGGTATTCTCGTCAAAGAAAACTGTTGACATAGGTGCCTGTCTGACGAGAGCGAGAAGACAGGGAGTTGTGTGAGCAGTAGAAAGATCCCAAAGAAGCAGACACTAGAACGCCCGATGGAGTGAAAATGACTACTTTTTATTTTCAAATGTAGAGTATTTGTAGTAGGACTGTCCAAGGTTTTTTCTATGGATGGGAATTATTAATTTATTGAAAATAAAATGCACGACTGGACCGCACGATCTTGCTCTTATGTAAAAGTACTTTGGAATTTAAAATACATTTTACAAATATAAAACATGAATTTAATAAAATAAAAATGTTCAAATGCATGGAATTGCCACCTTATTTACGGAAAAGTATGAATTTACGCAAATAAAATTTAAAAAATGTTTTATTAAAGTAATTTTTTATATAACAAATTTCTTTCAATTTTTTTTAGAACAAAATTTGGGATGCCAATTTTAAGGCCTTAGTAATATAGATTTTAGGAAATAATTTCAAAAAATAATGGTTCACACGTTTTCAAAAAATAAATTGGATTTTTTTTTTTCAAAAAACAAAAAACATATTTTTTCGAATATTTTTATATACAATATTGTTTTAAACTTAAGGGAGCTCCTGCTGAAAATTTTTAGGTAAAATCGTTAGAGCCGTTGATGAGAAATTCGAAAATCAAAAAAACGGTTCTATGACAGGCACCGTTTATAACATTTTGTCCCAAAATTTTTTTTTACAAAAATGTAGTCCATGTCTATCACACTTAATTTTTTACTAGCGACTTATAGGTACTACACTGAAAATAAAATCTAGGTATTTGCCACAAAAATGTAGGTTGATCTGATAAAAATTTTGTCAATATACGTCCAACAAAAAGTTTTGTCAAATTGATAAAAATTACAGAATTTTGTTGAGGTAACAAAAAATATTTTGTTGTATCCACAAAATTATTTTGTTATGCTAACAGATTAATTTGTTGAAATAACAAAAATATTTTGTCAATATGACAAAATATCGTAGAATTTACAAAATTAATTTGTCATTGTTTTGTTTTATTAACAATTTTTTTGTTAGTGTTATTGTTTTTTTATTATTATCGGATAAACAAAATTTGTTCATTAAATTCACAAAATTGTTTTGTTAAATTAACAAAATAGTTTCGTTAAATTAACAAAATTGTTTTGTTAAATTAACAAAATTGTTTTGTTAAATTAACAAAATTGTTTTGTTACATTAACAAAATATTTTGTCAGTTCAACAAAATATTTTGTCAATTTTACAAATTTCTTTTGTTGAATCCACAAAATTAATTTTGTCAAAATAGTTTTTTTTTTTGGGATTTACTAAGTCCACAAAAATTGGTGTTTCGTCCCTACCATCTCACATGCAACAATCTGTGATTGCGTATGGATAATACGCAATTTTTGTTAAGTTCAGTTAATTTTACATCGATTTTTCGACAAAAACCAAATGTGAACTATATCATACACAAAAGAAATGTCATGATCAAAAAATATACCCCCAGAATTTTTTGGTTTCCTTACAAAATAGTTTTATCTATCTGATAATATTATTTTACTAATGTTACAATATTTTTTTTAAATGCATAGAAGCTTCTGCATACAAATTTTGGTTAGAATCGTTAGAGCCGTTGATGAAAAACTCGAAAATCAATAAAACCGTTCTATGGCAGGTACGGTTAAACTCGTATTAAAATTTCCCCCCAATTTTTTTTCTTACCAAAATGTAGTTCATGTCTATAATATTAAACTTAATTTTTTTTTATCAAAATCGTTAGAGCCGTTTTCGAGATAAATAAGATTATGCATTACGGGTGTATGGGGGGTACCGTTGGTTTTAGAGCTAAAAAAAATTTAATTTCTCCTCCAGGGAATCACCGAAGACCCTTAAGTACCGAGTTTGAAGATAATAGGTCCAGTGGCTTAGGCTCTAGATCGAGGTATAGACATACAGACATACGGACATACATACATACAGACAGACAGACGGAATTGTCGGACTTACTTTATTCGTCTTCGCTATTATCGTAATGTCAAATTTGATCAAAATCCCGAGTTCGATTTTTTTTCCAAATGCAGAACTTGCCCTATAGTACCTACATACATACATTTCTATATCACAAGTAAAAAGAAACAACAAATTATATTTAGCTAAAGCTAGAAAAATGTTGAAAAAAAATTTCCGAAAAATAATTGTAAATGGTACCGCTCATGAAACCATTTTTTTTGTTTTTTGATTTTCTCAAAAACGGTACAACCGATTTTGATAATTTTTTAATGCTAAGGCTCCCCAAAAATTTAAATAAAATTGTTTATTCACATTTTCAAAAAATGTTTTTTTTTTGATTTTTAAGAACAAATTTCAATTTTTTATTTTTCAAAATCAATATTCCGAAAATCTGATGCTAGTTTTTTTTTTAGTTTTGATAAAAATGAAAGTTTTTCAATTTAATTTACAAGATGTGAGAAAAAAAAATTATTTTTCCTAAAAATAGCGGTTTCCACCATACAAATGTTTGATTGGTTTTCGAAAATCGTATTTTTTCGAAAACGGCGCACAGTGGAGCGTCTAGTACAAAATTCCGGACATTGGGTGATTTTTTGTTTTCATTTTTGGAAATATTTATTGTTTGATATGCATAGAAAATTGTCGCCTCTTTTACATATAAAACCGTTTTATGTTTTATGTACATTCTTTAATTTTCAAATAATAGGGACTCAAAGATGCAGTATTTTTCAAACCAAAAAAAAAACGGAATTTTAACGCATTTTTGTAATTTGTTTTTCTCAGACCCTTTTTATGTTATCTTTTCGAATTAAATTTTGTAAGCATGCAATTGGTTCATTTAAGCTTAACAATCAAAAAATTTCTTGGAACAAAATTGGTTTAGCCTTAAAAAAACTGTTTTTGTGAGTATTTTTAAAAAATCCTAAGAAGTCTTAAGTGAATTGTGCACTTATTTGGAGTCATATTTTCAAAAAATTGGATCCGACCGCATCCGACCCTGCTTCCTGGGGGGTTTTAAAAATCTCCCATAAAGCTTAGAACTCTTAAATAAAATAAGTTCGTTAACTGGAGAAGGGGGTAGGGGCATCTTTGCATTATAAATAATAATAACTAACATTAAGAAATCTAAAATTATGAAACAGTGCATACATTGACATGAAAGAAAGTGGGAGGTGGTGGGGGAACCTCCTTTTATCAATTAAATCTTATTTGCTCTGGTTAAAGAGATTTTGTCTTTAGGTTATTATTATTTGTTATAGACTAAATGCTAAAACAAAGTATGGCTCTCATGCTAATGGTTATTTTTTCTCTCTTAATTTAAAAAACAAATGTAATCATGTGATTTTATAATAATGAATGCTATTTTGGTTTAGTTTTTTTTTTTTTTTTTTTTAAGCCTTTAAAGTTAAAATGGTTGTGTTTACTTACGAAGCTTTGTCAACGTTTTAAAGACGAACGGGCGTGACTTAACTGACTATAAATATTGTTATTCAAACAGCAACAGTGAAATCACAGTAAAATCTCGGGACAAAAATTCGACTTGGTTGAATTTTTTCGCAGGTTTTGTCTGAAGCTGGAAAATAAATTTGTAGAATGCAGTTTAAAACGTGACTTGAAACAGAATTCAACACATTAACCTTTATAAAAGAACCACTCCCATTAACCGCTAACAACACTAGTGAACAGTTTGATAACTTCAGTGAGCGACAAAAACAGGCGTAAAACCTAAGCCTTACGTCAAAATACATGCATCACTACGCTTCTTTTTGCCGAAAAAATGTAGCTGAAAGGTGAAGTTTAGCTTGATGGTTCAAAAGTAATAGATTTTTTAATAAAATACCATGAAAAGGCAAAAGAAATTTTGTATAAACATAATATTAACTAGAACAATATTCAATATAAATAAAATTCAAATTAAAATGTTAACGATGTCTCGAAATACATATTTTAAAAAAAAGTGCAAAAATGCACATCAAACTTGTAATATGAATTAAGAGCAATAAATATTAATTGTTCTTCCTCCATAAAATTAATTTTATTTGCCTAAAGCTAAAATCTGAAAAATTCTTAGTTTCAGGGGTTATGTTAAATTTGGTTTTTGAAAAATTGCTCATTTTTTCAGAGTTTTTAAAATATAGCATGAAACCATAATTTTTCAAGTACAAAATAGAGAAAACCGTTTCAAAATCCATCCATTATTTCAAAAGTTACAGCCCGATGACCACTTTTATGTTTTCGTTCCACTGTGCGGCGCCTAGAATTTTGATAAAATTTTTTTCTTTTGATTAATTTTTACGATCTATAAAAAAATTGAAATTAAGATATTATTCGAATTTTGAATTTCTCATTATCGCCAAAACGGGTTTTTATGAAACTTTCCATAGAGAAGCTTCTAAATAGTTTGAAAAACATTGCATTTCAAGACTATAAAACAAAATATTTTTTGAATTTTTGAAAAAAAAATCAATTTTTTTGAAAAATTCGATATCTCAAAAACGGCTTAGTATTATTTTTGGAAATTTATTTTTTATTTGTACAATAATAAAAACTTTATGTTTTAAAAATTTTGTATATAACAGCTTATTTTCTTCAGAAACTACTACAACGACTTATAAGTTTTGTTGTGGTATAAGCTTATATTTCTTTGAATCACATGGCATCCTGTTTTTAGCTCCAAATACTAAAAAGGAGTTGTTTTAGTCATTTAAAAATGAATTTTATGCTTATGAACAGTTTTTCTCTAATAACATTAATTTTTGAAATTCTTAGTCTTTTACATAAGAGCAAGTTCGTGCGACCCAGACGTGCATTTTATTTTTTTCGTCAATGGCATCATAACTGTTTTATTTTGGATGGTATTCATAGCCTGTTAATTTTTGAAAACATTTATTTTTTGAAGTAGGGGCCTTCCTTTATTCAAACCGAATTCTATTGTGATTTCACTGGCGCAAATTTTTTAACTGCATATTATTAAGGTATTAGTATGATACTACTTAACAATTTGCTAAATTTAAAGTAGTTTACTAACTCATTCTTAATTTTAAACATTTTCTAACGAGTATCGTACTAAAGCAATTTTCTTAATAAACCGCTTCTGAACACACCCAAAACAATGACAGTTCGTGCAAAAAATAGACCGTTTGTAAATAGCACGATGCTGAACAAATAAAATAGGTTTATATTTGATGGTTTAAACTTTAGTAAAAAGGGTAAAGAAAGTATTAACATCGTTTTAATTCAACTAAAATTTCGCGCCATTATGCCTAAAGTCAATACAACGAATGAGCAAGAATTACTGGACTGTCTAATGGATATAGCTGAGGATTTATCGGTGTATGGTGCTGAAGAATGTCTCTCAGATTCAAATTTCACGCTGCGTGTGTCGTTTGATATTTCCAGTGAGGAAGAGGAGAATGTAGTACTAACCAAGAGGATTAGGTCAAACCCTCCAAAAAATGTTTCAAAAGATGTAAAAATAAAACATAAAAGGTCTCGAACCACAGCTTCCTTTGACCTTTGTGTCAGTGAACTCAGCACTTCAATCCAATATTTTGAACATAAGCCCTTGCCAGATGCAGGTCCACCCCATCTTGAAACTTATGAAAATAATGTATTTAAATATTCCAGCCCTGATGGAACCGTTTGGGTAAAACTTACCAGGCACCAGAAGATTCAATGTAGAAGACCTGCTTTATATACAGGGTGTCCCACAGTCACCGCCCCTTAACTTAAGAGGTCATTTTCTCGTTTTCGTCCCGTTTTCGAGTTATAACGGTTTTTATTTGTTTCCCTTAACTGGCTTTATTTTTGCCAAACTTCGTCCGATTCGTAAGATTTTTTTTATAACCAATCAAGAATTTATTACAGTTTTAGTTTGTCTAATGACGTTTTTTTCTGCGGAAAACCGTTTCTCCGCAATTTTGCATCAAACCCAATTTTTTCGTTTACCAAGAAGGCACATAGAAAATGAGAGTCCTGGAAGTGCTTGGCGTTTGCGCATATGCCATAGTATGCTTCACCACATTGTGGAAAGTACCGTGAAAGAAGCAGAAAGGCCAGAATGATACAAACAGCTTCCATATTACTGTTCATGAATTGGAAATGTCATGGGTATGATGTACGCTCGCGCAGTTACTTGTAACAATGATCTTCCCCTACATTCTCTTTGGCCTGATTTGTGGGGCCTCAATGTTTGTAAACTTGCAATAGCTCGAATTCGTTTTGGCCAAATATTACGTTTCCTACGCTTTGATGAGAAAACAAACCGATCTAAGAGACTGAAAACTGATAAATTTGCACTATTTTCGCCAGTTTGGAATAAATTTATGGAAAATTGCATTACCTGTTTTAAGCCAGGTGAATTTATTACAATCGATGAGCAGTTATTTCCAAGCAAGGCAAAATCTTCGTTTACACAATTTATCGCAACAAAACCAGATAAATTTGGTCAGAAGTATTGGTAAGCGGTGGATAAGAGGACTAAATATGTAGTTAATGGCTTTCCTTACACAGGAAAGGAGGAAGCGCTTGTTTCTGGACGGCTTTCAGATCACGTTATGTTGAAGCTTATGCAGCCATAGGTAGGTGAGGGTAGAAATATTCTAACTGAAAATAATTTCACTTTTTTGAATCTAGCAAAAACTTTGAAGGGGAAGAACACGAGTATTCTTGCCACTGTAAACAAGGTTCGGAGATAGATTTCTGCTGAATTAAAAACAAGACCAAGTCAGCTCTATACGTCATCTTTTTAACATTCAGATGGGATTCTTCTCAATCATTACCAAGGTAAGCCCAAAAAGAGTGTGTTGGTCATGAGCCCAATGCATACCAGCGGTTCAGTGGATAATAACATTAAAAAAAATTCACAACCAATAAAAGTCTTTAATCAAACAAAATATGGAGTAGATATTGTGACCAAATGGCCAGAAAGTACACAAAGCGAACAAAGATGGCTCATCCATTTTTTTTCAGAATACATTGGATCTGGCTGGTATATGAGGCTGGTATATAAGGTATTCTCACGTTCCATGTAAATACTCTCAGACCGTTGTCCTGTGACGTTGCGGGTTTTGTTACCATCTGAGGGTAATCATTACCCGGGGCGCTTCGTGTCTCCTCTCATAACCGGGGGGCAGGGCCGACTCAGCGCAGCAGGCCGGATAATCCGATGTGAGTAATCAACTAAGGGGATATGAGAGCTGCCGTTGGCCCATACCGGTTTCATTCACAACCATCTCTTTTTGAGCAACCTGGCTAGTACTGAAAATCCTTACTAACCTCTTCTATAAATATAACAGAATAGTTCATGTAAGGTATATACCAAGTACTGGAAGTGGAGATAGGTTACGTTAGGTTGTTGGGCTGACAATTGATGTCGTTGTCGTCACACTTAGATCAATGTAGATCCATTGTGCTACCCGTGAGTGTAATCACTCTTTTCTGAAAAAAACCTATGCATTCTGTTAACCAGCCAAGCCATTTTGAGGCATTGGCGAAGTTCAATATGTGAATTCCTGAAATATTGGAAAGATCTTCTAGATTGTCAAAGAAGAAGTGCGATGTGTCTTCATGTCTCTTCATCACCACATCCTCTGCATATGTCTGTACTGAGTTTCATTTTGAATTTATGATATTTCAGGAAATTATGTCCGGTGATTATGCTCGTAAGAGAGCGAAGGGACTTCTTACTAAGTTGCATAATTTTGTCGGTCCTCAGCTTGTTAAAGGAAGGCCATACTTTCCTAGTAGTATCACAGGTGTCAAGTAGACTATACCTTTAATTGGATTTCTTTAGGATTAAATCTGAAATTTTCTGTTTAATGTTGCAGAGTGGGATACTGACTGACAAGCTCTGCTTAGCTAGCGTCAAGCGCTGATATCTTTGTCTTGCCAACACATTGGCATTTTCGTTACCTGGTATGCCGCTGTGTCCCGGAACCCAGCAGAGTCTAATATTGTGCTGCGTGCCAAGAACCTTAACCTCTTCGCGGCAGCAAGAAACAAGCTTCGATTTTATCATAGTGGCAGAAATCGCTTTTATTGCCGCTTGGCTATCAACTTAAAAGGCGATATGAGCCCGTGGTATCGCCATCATTGATACATGTTTAGCAGCTGCCAGGACCTCCACTTGGAAGACACTGCTTTATCAGGGAGCATAAGTGAGTTGCTTAGCTTAAGAGGTTCTGAGAAAAAGCCTGTACCAACACCCGTGTACATTTTGGAGCCGGAAGGAATTGGAGATACGAACGTTGATTTTATCCAAAGAAAACTTCCGCTACCGTCTTTTCGAGAGTATAAACCTTCGTTGCAGAGTCATTATTATTGACATCTTACTCCACTTTGACCTGTCAATAATGGAAGGTCCTTCTTAAAGAAACCTGGTTGTATTCTTTTTTTTTTAGCTCAAACTAAAGAAGTTGCAATTTAGAAAATGAATTTTCTTGAATTTTTCTAGGTAATACCATATAGAAAACCTAAAAAAATCAACTTACATAAAGTGTGAAGTGTGACCGAGTAGGGCAAATATTTTGATTAAATTCCTCTGAAATTAATGTAAATATGTATTTATTAAAACTACTATACTCTGTCCAACAAAAATTGTCAGTACAGGGAAGATAGGACGTTTGTCTCTCATTCTGGTTGCATTGCCATGCATAAGTGTGTCGCCTTTTAAGGCTCATACAGGGATTCCGTAGTTTACATTATAAATCGCCGCAAATGAGAGTAAAAAACACGTAGGGCTACCGTCTGCCGATTCAAAACGACAGAAAACAATATTCAATTTACCATTTCCCACAACAAGAAAGCGGTAAGATAATAGGCGCGTTTTTTTTTAAGTTGAAAAGCAATACGACAACACTCAACATACTCATCTTCTTAAAATGTGTTCTCAAAAGCTTCAAATCCCAAAAGCTCCTTAATAAAAACCACTGAAAAAGCTCCTTGCTTGCAATTGAGAATGATAATGGTAACTCTGTTTTGATGTAGATAAAGAGCGCACGATCGTATTGAGTGAACTTGACAATTGACACTCTTGACAGTATCTCATAGAGCTGTGTAAATCGTTCATTTCAAATGATCGAATCGTTCAACAATCGATTACGAAAATGATCCGATCATTTCAATCGATCGATCATTTTCATTTCACTGAAATAATACAATACTGTTCCTATTCGATTTTAATTTCGATTTCGATGATAAGATTGACTTGTGGCTTTGATAGCTCTCACAAAATATTCTATTATTGTAATCCATAAATTGCCAAATAACATCGAATGATGACTACTTTGTACATGGATTTAAAAGTGTCAAAAAATTCAAGAAAAAGAGATTATATTTGTTGCTCCGGAAAAGAGCAATTTTAAGTATATATATGAAAAGAAAATAAACAGAAATTTAGTTTTAACTTATTTTATACTTTATTAAACTAATATCACAACTTAATTTTAAGGCTTTCGGCTGACATTTTGTACAAAATACACCTTGTACGTCATAACCGAATTCGTCCTCTATTTGTCAAGTCATAAGCTGTTGAATTCCATCAAAGGATGGCTACGATGTCGATGGATTCAGAAAGTCCAAAAATCCACATTAAACATACCGGATCCTGATACATCAAATAACATCAGTTAAACCCAACAATTGTTTTTTTCGGCCTACAACATCAACAACCAACTCGGTCAATCATGTTCTTCAATGCCGAGTTCAACCCAGAACTTCCAGTCCACCGTCCGTTTGGCATTCATAATCCACATTGATTGAATCAGAACAAATGGAATCGAGTAAATCATGGTTAATCGAGTTAACTGATTGAAATAGAAAATCGGGAATCCAGAATCGAGAATCATCTAAATGATTGAGATTGAGATCGATTAAAATCATTGATTTCGATCATCAATACTTTTCGATGATCGGATCAAAAAAATCGAATCGATCCTGATTGACACAGCACTAGTATCTCATCAGCAGTGGGATACGACGGTCATGTTGGGGTGTACAACTTTTTGCAAAGAATTACAACAACAATTCCTTAAGAAAAATAAGTGGGTTGCTCATTTTTTAGTGGCATTAGTATAAATAGATTTTAATAAACCGAATTTACCTTTAAGTTGCATAGGGACTTTTGTGTTTCATTTTTTTTTTTTTTTTTTTAATTTGACATAAATTTTTATTAAAGCTGCCAATCAACAAAACCCATACAGGGTTGTATGTAGTTTGTTAGGGACTGCTTCTCCGCGAGCTGTCAAATCAAATTCGTTTAATTTTTAGGTGAACCTTATTTGAAGTACAGTAAATTTGCAGTATAAAAACGAACTTATAGAACCATGTGACACAGGAGGGGTTCGAATTATATTTTGTTCATTCAGGTAGAAAAGGCTACGATATTTCTTTTTTATAGGTTCGAAGAACTTCAAAACTTCATTTATAATTTCATTGCGAAACTCTTCTCCTCACATGACTATTTCTATATACGACTCATTAAAAAAAAAAAAAATCATTACCTAATTTCTCGGCATATCTAAATACTAAGACCTTAACTTGCAAAATACAGGCTCCAAAATAAAACACCACTTAATCATAAAACTCTCGTTTCCCTTGGTGCAATCAATTTTACATAAAAAAACTAAACATGGCCTTTAGCTTATACATATATATCTAGTCTGTATTTTCAAAGCTCTTTCGTTCCTGACTCAAAAAACAATGAGAAATTCCGCAAGCTATGCACATAGAAGCCCACCATGTTTCGAATTTTTTTTGTCTGCTTTCTTCCACCAAACATTTAATGAAGAACTTTTACTGAACCTTCGCCACCATTTCAGCAAGCATCATGACTTCACGTTCCAAGGGTCTTTAATTGTTTCTCTAATACTTGCATTTGCAATTCAATATTAAATGAACAAGACCAAAAAAAAAAATAAAAATGAAAAAAAATCAAACTAAAAAGGCGAACGAAGTACAAACGAAGAACAACAGAGCAAGAAAAGCACAGATATGCTATTCGGGTTTTAATTAAATTAAGCTTCCCCTCACGTCCACCCTTCCAAAACATAAAGGAACGATTCATAGTACCAACCAACCGACCAACCCGATTCTCTAAAATCCTATGAACAACGGGAAGCTTCCGAAATTAAAATTTTTACATGCAATCCCTAAAAAACCGTCGACGAAATGTAGAATATTGCTGCAAGGACGTATAGCGAAGCACCCGGACCAGGACTTGGGCTTGGGCGAAAGGAAGTCAAAATTGTTACTTCCCAATGCACAACACGACTTGCCTTCCCATGGCATAGAAAACTATTATCCACTTGGCACGAGTCAAGAGGAAAGGAAGTGTGGCAAAGATATTTGCTTGTGCCGGCAAAAAATGAGAGAAATATTTAAAGTCAGCTCTCTTGGAATAATAAAACAAAATCAAAAAAAAAAAAAAAAACTTCACCATCCAGGACCAGCAGCAACACTGACCGGAGGACCAAATCCCAGGAAGGACCAACAATACTAACACTACAACTGACATCCATTGTAGGAATCCTACTGCATACGTTGTGTAGGAACAAGCACATCAGAATTCAGAAGCTGGACTAGTAGCGTTAAGACTCGCCAGATTCCCATTGCTTCCCCAGAGCACCATGAATATAAGCCTGTTCACATATCAACAAAATATGAAGGAAACACATACCAGAGTTGTAGGGGCGAAACTATCTTCGGGGCAAGCGATGCCGATGTGTGTTGTTCGAATAACATAAAACAAAAGAAAGACCCCTTCTCTTCAAGGCGACAAGTGGGAGTATGAGATGCATAAATATACATATATAAATTCAGGATTAGGCCCTTTTCATCGAATTTTGCTCAGTAGAAAGTAAAAACCACCCTCTTCAGGCGTAAATCACACAAGTTATACAGAAAAAAAAAGAAGGCAACCCTGTACAAATGCCGGAGGGACTATAATATAGAGAAATGAGGTTGGTTGGAAAGTGGACCACGTTGTTCTTGTTAAAACTTAATAATTTTGAGCATGCACTGCACACTGAGGGTTGGAGGTTTTCAATCAGAATTAATCATACTTGGGACTGGAATTTTATATTGGAATATGCTTGTAGGTATAATGAAGAAACGATAAGGCTGCAAAATGTAATGCATACATAAAAAGGTCTATAAATTAATATGTTTTGAACATTTCAACTCGGTTATAATTTGCATAGTCATTAGTTTTGGATACACAAATGAAGACAAACTGATGAAACGAACCCTTACTTGTTCTTTTTCGATTTCGAAACTCAGATGACAGTTTCGAACGATATTTTATTATTTTATATATTTAAATAATCAACATACATACATACATAAATCTAACATTCTTAATTGAAATTGACATGGTTAGATTGCGTTTAGGACTAAGACTGTGTCGTTGATGATACGGAGCAAATGTTAATTGTAATAATGGTTAAGCAAATTTAAGCTGCGAAGTTTGCTTGGATGGCGAGTGCCTTTTTTTATTTGACATTGGTCGTTTGCAATCGCAAGAGATCACAAGGTCCTTTTCCAATCGAGTTTCTAATAACCTGTTAAGAAATCCTAACATTTCCAAGCAGCCATCTGAGATGCCGCTTCTGATGTGCTGGGTTTTACATGACCCCCACAAGCCACAATGAAAGCCCTGGTTTGACGATGAGTACCTGGCAAACACAAAAGTTGATGATCATCCTCATCATCATCATCAGCTCGACAACCGGGTTCCGGTCCTGGCCTCTTTCAACAAGTCTCTAAACCTATCCCGGTCTCTAGCCGACGCCATCCAGTTGCGCACCCCAAGGCTTCGGGCGTCCTGGTCTACGCCATCTCTCCAGCGCAAGCATGGTCTACCACGCTGTCGTCTACCATAGAATGTCCCACAAAGAACTTTCCGAGCAGGTTCCTCTTCGCTCATGCGAGCTAGGTGCCCTGCTAACCGGAGTCTACCGAGCTTAATTTTTGTCACGATATCTGCTTCTAGGTAGATTGCGTACAATTCATGATTGTACCGTCTCCGGAATCGTTGATGATACTGAGCAAATTTAAGCTGCGAAGTTTGTTTGGATGTCGAGTGTCTTTTTTTATTTATCTTGCTGCATAGACCACTTGGAATGTGACAGTCTAGGGGCTAATCATTGTGTTTCTACGCAGCCTGTTTCCTCCGACAATAAAGAATTTACGCGAAATCGCGTTTCAGATTGCACTCTTGATCACACGAACCTGCTAGTCAGAATAGGCGTTTTTCTATTTTAGTTCAGAGCAGAGCCTGAGTTGTAGAAAAAATAAATTCTGTTTCTTTTTTAGTTTAGAGTGATCACAGCTTCGAACATGTGTTTCTAGCAGACAGAGTTAAAATCTTAACGCAAGCATTTGAAGGATGAAGAGATGAGCAGAACATGCTCGACCAGGGCCGTAGCTAGAGTTGAATTTAAGGTAGGGCATCGGTGATAACATGTAGGGCGGAAGTAAACATTTTATTTGATATGAAATATGATCTGATCTGGTAAAGGTGGTACTCAATTGTCGTTAGGGGGTGATAGATAAGTGCTAAATATTCATTTATATAATGGTTTATATTATTATTTCTCTTAACATATTATATTTAGTATACCTACATAGATAACAATACAAAGTTCTTTTATTAGAATAACTGAATTCTTTGATTCGCCATATATTAAAAATATGAAGGACATCATTCAGATCAACTGACTTGGTTCTTTTCTTTTAAAGGCCAGAAAAACCATGTCTGCCTTTCTTTCGTGACTCATTGATAGCCTCTGAGGCTTATTGATTGCAGTCAAAGTCGAAAACGTTGATTCACACAGCAGTGGTACATCCTACGTTCGCCACAGGTGCAAAAAGTTCATATATGTATCTTTGAACGTCTCTCGCTGGTACAAAACATCAATTATTGTGTTTTCCTTTTTATTCTTGAGGTAACTTAAAAAAGCTTTTACCACAGCAGCCTCTTTCCTTGATGGAATTGTACGACCTGAAAACGCATTGCATTTTTTTAACAAAAATAACTTATGTAGACCCGTTTGCTTAATCAATAATTAAAGTTTTATAAGTTTAATCTTCATTAAAAACTTTTTTGAGACATAAGCGTTGAAGTTGAAAATAAATAGGTATTTAGATAATTTTCTTTTCAGCAAATGGGTCTTAGGATTTTTGTTATGACAAATTTAAACGTACTTATATGTATTTATTTATTGTCATATAAAGAGGAGCAATCAAAAAGACTTGATTTTCTTGCAGTAACGCTAAAAGTTTTAAAGTTTGTTGACCTGATAAATTTATCTGTTTTGGTTCGTTTATTGACCTTCAAAGTGGCTTGGTGAAACTGTACATTTTACAATTAGTTTTGTTTTCCCTCACTTACTTAAGCTTTTCAAAAGTACCATTTTGTCTACATCCTACTAATCTTTACTAGCTACTGAATTTAGTAGATCGTCGTTGTCCGAAAACCTATTTTGTAATTTAGCAATTAGTTTGTCCAACGTTTCGAAATACTCAGACCTTAATGGCTTAGCGTTCTGAGGTTCTATATTTTGTCTCGCAGAGCAACAGGAAGGGCCATATACCAAGTAGCCATCCATCGGATTTGAGTTTTTGATTTGTCTCTTTTGGGTATGAGTCGTATTTTCGGAATCGCCGCTTGTCATAGACTTTGCTTCTTCCAAAATTTGATGATACATTTCTGACCTAAGTTTAGTTATTTTATTTTGGGTGAGCTTAATGATTATTATGGCGTCTTTCAATCCTGCCCTTCGGCATTGTAAAGCTGCGTCTGCAGGCTGGAGCATGGATAATATTTTTTGGCAACAATCAAGGCCATTCGGAACTCCAAATTGAGCATCACTTTTTTAATGTCCACACTCTTGGCGACGTCATCACCCTTAAATCTGTCATTTCTAATTTTATCCAAAGTCGTCAAAGTCAATGAATAATTATCATGTACAAGTTTTGTTACGGCCAAGTGTCCTAAAAAACTCTTTTCTAGGAGCCGGTAAATCCTTTTTCCACCATACAAGGCAGCTATTTTTCCATGCTGAAAAAATTCATGTAACATGATGCATGGATCAAAAATAAAAGAATGAAAGTCATTTCCGAGATAACCCTAATGATTACCGAATGCAAGCGATGGTTAAAGCAGTGGACGCAATCGATTTTTCGGCCCAATTTATTTTCTATTCTGATCGCAACTCCCAAAACTTTCCCACTCATTACACTTGCGCCATCATAGCATTGGCTAAGCATACACTGAACCAAAAAGGTACGTAGTATTAATAAAAAAGTGCATTAATAACAGCATTTGTACATTATTTCTCAGCCGATGTAAAAGTACATTGTTTTAACGTATGCTCGATCATTATTTATCAACGTCTTGTATTAAATAATGTTTTCTTCATCATTAAATGAATTCGTTCATTAATTAATGAAGCTGTTCATTAATAACTATGTATTTATCCACATAAAACAAGAGTATATAATACGGGCATTAATGAAATTTATCTTTAAATAATGTTTTTTGTTCATTATAGAAAGTATCAAATACATTATTTACAATGTACCTTGTACATCGAACAACGTATGGAATTCATTGTTTAATGTACAAATTCCTATAAATTCATGTTTCCTAAACATTAAAGTAATGTATCTCATTCATTAATCAATGTACACAATTAGTTATTTAATGCAAAATATTCATTGCTTTAATGTCATCCAAACATTTATCCAATGTATCTGATTCATAAAATAACGTATAAATAGCGTAATTGTATGTATAGTATTTATTGTTGAATGTACAATTTTCATTAATTCAATGATACCTATACATTGAAACCATGTATACCGTTTATAAATTAACGTACCAAATGCGTTATTTTACGTATAATATTCATTATTGAATGTATAGCATTCATTACTTTAATGTAACCTATGCATTGAAACCATGTATACCGTTCATAAATTAACGTACCAAATGCGGTATTTTACGTATAATATTTATTATTGAATGTATAGCAATTATTGCTTTAATGTAACCTATACATTGAAACCATGTATACCGTTTATTAACTAACGTATCAAATTCGTTATCTTATGTATAATTATACATTAAAGAATGTTCAACATTCATTGCTTTAATGTCCTTTATACATTGAAATTAACGTACCAAATACGTTGTTTAATGTATTATTCCAATGTATTTTTTTCCCTAAATAACGTATACCATTCATTATTTAATGTATGATATTTTTGCTTTGATGTCGTCTATACATTGATCTATATCATGTTCTTATCTGCTTATTATTGATGCTTAGAAAACGAATTCTATTGATTGGCCCGCTGAAATTTACTTTAATTAAAAGTTAAATAATACTAATCAATGAGCAATGTTATGTAAATTAAATAAAGCCAATCAATACATTCAATTTTCTAATCATTTTTTCCAAAGCTTACCTCAGCTGGTCTTGGAGTAAACTCATTCCACGAACTCTGAAAAAAAAACTCTGAAAATGGTCCAAAAGAAGTTAGTTCATATGATGACAAATTTTTGTATCTTGTTATGGTATTTATTTATGCTCTGAGATTGTTAAGTGGTACAAAAGATTTTGTAGATTAAAATTAGGTTAAGTATTACAAGTGCTTAAGAAAATTATGTTGAATGTCAAGAATTATAAAAATATTTAAAGTTTAAGTCGACTCGTTTAATGCTGAAACTAATATATGAACTTTTGAAAACTTTGTTTTACATTTTATGTTATAGAAAAAAATTTGAATAAACGTCCAAAAGGTTGAACATGCTACAGGATATTCTAAGTTAAAAAGATGAAAAATTTTAAAACAAACGTCGACAGCCCGAACAAGGCATTTAAAAGCAAATTTGACCCCATCAAAATAAACATAAAAATCCTGAAGGTTTGATTTTGATTCCCCAACTGCTATGATGAATGGCTGTACGCTTTGCGATCTTTGCTGGAGATGCTGCAGGTGATCTTCTACCTCCTGGATGGACGTTGCCGTAAAAATAAAGGCTTCTTGCGAATCCTTAATTGTATATTTAAGGTAGCTTTTTCTTCCAATTTTTTCCTTCGTAAGCGCTTTTTGGTTAGGCACCAAATATGCGTGAAGGCACGTGAATACAATTGCATTTCGACTATCTGAAAATATAATAATAATTACATTTATAGAAAACAATAATCAATTATTACAAATTATATTTAGTTATAATAAAGAATTAAAGCAAAACTTTATTTTCCCAAAATCTTATTAATGTTATTGTAGTTAAAGAGGATTTTTTTCAGTAAAATAAAATTTTGTTTCTACCTAAAATCAATAGCGACTTAATTCACTTTTTCAAGATACAGTAAGACCCGCTTAAGAGAAACGGCAAAATGTCACAGTCTTTCTTTCACTTAAGCGGGTTTTTCACTTAAGCGAACCCCGCTTAAGTGAAAAATAATTTCACTTAAGCGGAGTTCGGATAAGTGAAAAAAAAATTTCACTTAAGCGGATTTAAAAATTCCATTAAGCGGAGATTTAATGCTAGAAACAATATTTTTTTTAATCTTTTGAACTTGCCTTGAAAGAAGTTAAATAAAACAACGACTAAATAACACAGAAATAATTTATTGAAAAAAGAAAACTAGCAAATTTTTGTTCTGTTCGATTCAATTTTTTGTTTCACTTAAGAGAGTTTTTTTGAATGAAGTATATTAAAAATTAACTGAAAATATGTTTCAGTTATCCGGGTTTTTCACTTAAGCGAGTTTCACTTAAGCGGAGTGTTTTAAGGGAGATTGGTCGGAAAATACTTGGGGAAGAAGAAAGTGTTTCAGGTAAGCGGGTTTTTCTCTTAAGCGGGTTTCTCTTAAGCGGGTTTTACTGTAATCGAAAACATAGTTTTTGTTTTTTTTTTTTTTTTTTTTTTTGAAAATAAGTCTTTAACTTTTGGTTAAATTGTTTGTTGCATTTGTTTTTCAAATATATTTCATATTTTTTTTATATTACTTAGCTTTGTAACATTCACACCCAATACTGAAGTGATACAAATTTTATATTTAAAATTTAAAATTTTTGTAATAAAAGTAAGAATATAAGAACTTCACTTTTAAAAATATTATTAGTTAATTTGAAATTAAATGTATTATTTGAGATAACAATTCCTATAAGAAATGTCTACCAAAATAGAAATTTGATTAGATTAAAACTGGACAAAATAAGTTTTGAGAGAAAAAAAAAATAATTCGTGTTTTAGTAGGCGGACTTTTAGATGGAATTAAATGATTTTAATACTTACTTTCATTTATGTCGGTGTCCTTTATGCAACTTAGAAGTTTAACAGATTCTCTGTCCTTAATATGATGCTCTGTTGACAAAAATCTATATATCTTCTCATAACTGTCATTCCAGTTGTCTACGAGGGAATAGGTAGTGTTGAACAACGCTTTGAAGTCCATATCAACCTAGTGATTATTAATTTTATCAATAAAGTTATTGTTCAAATAATATTTGAAATGGAAATATTATGATACTGACTTATAATAAATGAAAATAATGCTGGATCTATAGTCAAATTGGTCAAACTAAAAACAAGGGTTTGTAGTTTGCCAAGTCAAATTGTTTGTCTACTATTTGTTATTAACATTACCAATCTATGACCTTGGGGCAATTTGTACTGCGGCCATTTTTCCAGCGTATTTTTCGTTGAATCGGAACTACTCAATTCATTTAAACGGTATTTTGTACAGGCCTGCCAATATCTGTCGAATTCCTCTGAGCTTAAATGGTCAAATTTCAAAGATTTTATGTACTCCTCAGCATTTGTTTCTGGAACTGAAATATTTCAATATTTATTAATGAAAATATATTGCAAAGTGATATGTTTCATTAATGATGTTTTATTTTTTTATGACTGTCTTTTTTAAAAAGAATTTGTAACATTATTTCTTTTTTCTTCAGATTTGGTCACCTTTAAAGGTACTAAGAAAAATATTCTTATCACAATCATCATTAAGTTTGTTTTTGAATAAGCCCTGAAATTCCATCTTAATAGGAAAATGTGTATTTTCCCGAAAAGAACTATCACAGAATCCATTGTAATGAAAAATCTTACACAAATTGATTTGTTGATGAAAAATTTTAAAACAAACGTCGACAGCCCGAACAAGGCATTTAAAAGCAAATTTGACCCCATCAAAATAAACATAAAAATCCTGAAGGTTTGATTTTGATTCCCCTACTGCTATGATGAATGGCTGTACGCTTTGCGATCTTTGCTGGAGATGCTGCAGGTGATCTTCTACCTCCTGGATGGACGTTGCCGTAAAAATAAAGGTTTTTTGCGAATCCTTAATTGTATATTTAAGGTAGCTTTTTCTTCCAATTTTTTCCTTCGTAAGCGCTTTTTGGTTAGGCACCAAATATGCGTGAAGGCACGTGTTATTTTTTATCAATACTCGTAATATTTTTCAATTATAATAGAATTCAAAATTGTTCTTAAAGTTGAGAAAACAGGATGATCAAAGTAAAAAAAGGACAAAATTTGTGAAACGATGTCTCATAGTTTGAATACAGCATTTAAAAGAAAACTTTACCTCTTCAAAATAAACGTAGAAATTCGGAAAATAAGTTTTTGATTCTATACCAACGGCAATAATTATGAACGGCTGGACGCTTTCTGATTTTTACCAGAGATGCTGTAAGTGATCTTCTAATTCTTGGATGGACTTTGCGATACCAACGAAAGTTTCTTGGAAATCTTTTAAAGTACGTATATTTAAGGAAGCGTTTCTACTATTCTTTTCACGAAGGGTCAATTTGCTGAGATATTGTTGATTCAATATCACAATAAAAATCGCAGAACACCAACAAAAATTAAATCTGAATATAAAAATTATTTGACCAATTCAATTGATTGATTCAAACAATATTTTTTAAGAAAAATCTTAATTTGACCATTAAACAATAGAAAAAAAATCTGAAAAAAACATTGCTTTCTTAATTTTTGTGTGTAGTGTTTTCATTTTCAATATTTCTATTGATATTTTTTATAAAATTAAAGTGCTCTACGTTGCGTACAAGACCAAGTAATCTCATGTAATCTACTGATAAAACTATCATGTATTACATCCATGCAGTCAATATGCCAATAAATTACAAGTGTAATATTTTTATTGTTTTAAAGTCCCATTTCTGCGTTAACCACATTATTAAAAACAAAATTTTGTAAGAACTTATACACAAAAGTAATACTAAGTATCAATTTGATATACTCAGCAGGTTTTTATCTCTAAATTATCCAAAAATCTATGAAGTTCAAAGAATAAAAATATAAAGTTTCAATTTTATGTTTTATTGAGAGAAATCCTTTTTTTCTAAATAAGTGGTTAGTGCCGAGGACTTTAAAGACAAAAAACAAGGCAAGAAATATGTTAGACTTACTAAGTAATTTTTCTTCAGATTTTTCGTTAATTTTGGAACTTGATGGACTTGAAGCAGTTGTTCTTAAACAGGATTTCAGATTGCTGAATTTGTTATAAATTTTTCCCCTTTTACACGTCCTATAGTATTCCTATCAAGCAGGAGGGATAAGATTATATTTGTGGTATTATTCAAACAAATAACATATTAAGAAATAAACGATTAACATATACATACATCGATTTATAAGAAAGAACGATTTTAGTTAACAGAAAAGTATTTTTGTAGAAACCTATTCAAACTTATATATTAGATTGCCGAATGTAGGCGCTAAGTTAAGGTTTTTTTTTTCGTTCAACTTATACTTTGTTTATGTGTTAATATGTATGCCTCATTTTTTCGGGTAATCTTTATAACTATACAAAATTTTAGTATCTGTGAAACAAATTGACTTGTAATCGTTCTTTCCCTATTCCTTTCAAAGATATTTTAGGCGTCATTTTTGAGAGCGGGATAGGTTCATTTTTTCTTTTACCTGAGTAAACATGTTAATATTAATGAAAATTACCGGTTTTTCAGAGCCGAATGGAATTATTGCTCTATTGAATATATGATTGATAAAATTATCGAACTTAACTCTTTTTTTTCAAAAGTGGGCCTATTCCACATCCAAAAACCCGCCCATAATGTAGGATATAGTTGGTATGGATATAGCATAAAATATACATAATTCAATTGTATTACCAGCATTTCCGTTGGAAATCGTTCAACGTTATTTATAAGAGGCAAGCCGATGAAGTTTCGCCACTTTTCCAACTGATCTTCAAACACAATTTTAATTCCATCGGCAAAATCTTTCAAGATCATTGGAATATGCCATACTTTAATGACCTTTAGAACAGATACCCATACTTCTTTTTCTATAAAAATTAAGTAATTAAAAGCATTTTAAGAACATATAAATATACACATAGAAAATATTCTTACGTATTAAAACATCAGCCAAAAAACTCATTTCCCAGCTATTGAGTAATGCTATTAACTCTTCTTTTTGATGATCTAGCGTGTTTTGAAGATATTCTGGTGCACTATTGGTTTCATCAGCACCAATATTAATAACGATGATATCGCCATCGGCATTCCCATTTCCATCCTCAAATTCAATATCTGTCAAATTAATTTGACAGCCAGCGGCTTCTTGTTCTGCATCTGCGTCCATTACGTTTAGAACTTATGAAAGTAATAAAGTGAGAATTTATATTCGACTTGGGAAGTAATAATCTTTAATTTTTAGCATATTTCTTCATCTCGGCGTTTTAATTAAAGTGATAGGAAATCCTATAATGAAATGTCATAGGCCAAAAAAATGTGGATTGTATTGTATGAAATTTATTTTCTGACAAAATAATAAAACTGAAGAATTTTCAGTACGAAAAATATATAAAATGATATACAATTCAATATCGTCTTTTAAAAGAGCTATGTAAAATCCATTTTTATATTGATATCCGTTAAATTTTACTTCTTCATATGATTGTATATAGATTAGTTACTCTTTTTTAATATCGTGCATATAATATTGTTGTAGGAGCTTTTCGTTTTGTCTGATTCCTTAAATATAACACTAGAATTATTATTGCACCTTAATTCCAGTAAAGAAGAAGCAAATTGAAGCTGATACTTTTTTGCCAATGTCAAGCAATTATTTTTAAGCAATACATAAAAGTTTTCATTTTTCTTGCTGACATTCTTAAATGTTTTTTTGTTAAACGCGTTGTTGTTATTTCGCCTGAGAAGTTATCAATTTCAATAGGGCCATAATCAAAGGTTCGCTTTCTTGAGTTTAAAACTTTAAGGTTAAATTATTTGGCTGTTTGTGTTAAATAAACAATTGCATGACATATATTATAGGTAAGCATGGAAAAGAGTAATATATATTACTTACAGAATGTTGCCCACTATGAGATCCTGGAGGATTGTTTATTTCAAATTCGTCGTTATATAAAAAATACGGAATGAGTTTCTTGCCAACATATAGTTTGATTTTTTGTTTCCATAATTCTCCTTGAACAAAATTGGAAACTCAAGAATCTGTATAATATTTATTCATAGTTTCCAGAGTATCCAGGGGCGTATTTACCATAGGGCTAAAAGGGCTACAGCCCGGGGCGGCAACGCTGCTAGGGGCGGCCAATTTATAATATGTTTTTAAGTGATTGAACTTTCAAAACATTCAAGCAGAAGGACGAAGGCCGCTCCTAGCAATTGGCAAATTAATAATATTTTTTTGAAGCAATTGAACTTTCAAAACATACAGGCAAAAGATGGCAAGCCGCCCCTAACAATTGTCTAATATACAATATTTTTAAGGGATACACAAAAAATACACAGATTTAAAAAAATGCGATTTTTTTAGTTTTTCAAGCATGACAATTTTGTCAGTGCCGTGAATGTCCGGCTGTGAGAGTTTATTGTAACATGTCAATCACTAGAAAAACTTTGGCTGGACGGATTCTTAGTTTTTTGTTTCTAAACCATCTACAAAGAGTCACTTTTTATTAAGAAAAAATTATAAAAATTCATCAAGCCGGATTCTAGATATAAGGTCACACACAAAATTTTATTCTTTTTATATATTTAGCAAATCATTCCTCAATTTTTTTTTAGTTTTGGTTGACTCGTGTCTCTATATAGACAAATACCCTTCCCTTCGTCAAAAGTTTTGAACGACTTAAGAAATAGTATAATGATTGTTTTTTTTGTACAATAGCTTATAATGATGGATAAATAAAAGGGAAGGTATTATTTTAAAAACTATTGGCGCAAAATTTTAGTCGAATCATTACGATGTTAAAACTATTTTTTTGTGGTCGTGAAAATTTCAAAATAAATACATTCATTCTTATGTGCGACCAATTTTTGAGTGCGCTGAAAAGAAATTCATCCTATGAAGTAATAACAAATGGTTTTATTTTTTTATCTAAGCTTGATCACATGAGTAAAGAAGCAATTCGAAAAAATGCAACCACTTTTTAGAAATTATACCCGGTTGATATTGGGGAAGATTTTCAAGAAGAGTGTGTCTTACTTAAACATTTTCTGGAGCAAAACAACATTGAAAATATGAGTTTAAGGCAGCTTAAATATAGGAGGAAAAGAATTGAAGGAAGCATTTCCATATGCTCAGGTTACTTTAAGAATATACTTGTGCACTGCAGTGACAAAATTGAAAACATCAAATATTATGCATTTTGTGTTTTTTTATTATTATTTTTATTGCTTTATTTTCATTGTTCTAAAGGGCGAAAACATTTCTCAGCCCGGGGCGCCAAATCCTCAAATACGCCTCTGAGAGTATCATTTAAGTAACCTTTCTGTTCAAATATTTTACAAAATTGAACGGATTTCTGCATTCCGATACTATATTCATTATGTAATTCTGGACAAACTTTACTTAATTTGTGTGTAGAAAATGATTTGAAAAGTTCTAACAATGGATCTGTGATACACTATTTTACGCTCTTTTGTATTTCATATACATCTTTTCTATTAAAGTTGTTATTTGAATGCAATTTTAATGACAATTTTACTGCAGATTTGAAAAAACTATCCAACTTAAGTTTAAGATCGTATTCTTCCTGATAATGTTCTGTTATTTTATCAAAACCGCTTTCCGTTTCTTGTAAAATTTTTCTTTCGCAAGAAGTACTGTTCGATTTATCAGGAATTTCTGTTACGTTTTTATGTATATCAATTTCTTTTTCAAGCTTGCTAGCATGTTTTCTTATCGCATGTCTTTTGAAGCTTCCTAAATCTTGAAATACTTGATAACAATATTTTTCAATACATCTAAATGTGCTTCTTGTCTTAAGATCATGTATTCTTTTAAAATGATGAATAAGAAGCTCGATGGTTTTAAAATTATTTTTACACAAGTAACAGATCATGGTGTACCTACAAAAAATATCTCATTATTATTTATAACGAATAATAATGCTTTACAATTTTTCGTTCGGTAAACATTTTTTTAAAGAAATGCTCTGGGGATAGTAAAAATTAAATGCCAGTTATTCAATACTAAGTAAACTCTGAGTTAAGCGAAATCTATGAAACCCTGAAAATGAAATGGACTTGAGTTACTTGAGAAGCAGTTTTCCAATAGAAGATTAACTTTTAACATAATAAAAGGGAGATCAGTTGTCTATATTAATTATCTTTTACTTTAATTTTTGAAAAACCAATGGCTAAAAAGCTAGGGCTACATTATGTGGAACTATAAAAAAGGCAAAAGTGTTCTGATACTCATCTGTATTATATGTCTTCCTATTAGCTCACCAACTTTGTTCCGTCAATTCTAAGACTAAAAACATGTTTAGAATTTATCTCGTGTTTAAGTTATTTAAAAATTTTAAACAAAACAAAATTGCATAAGCAAATTTTCAAAAAATATTAAAGAAAAATTTTAAGAATAGTTTCAAAATATTACAATCATATTACTTTAAATTTAAAATTTAATATCAATGTTACATTAGCCGTGTTTTTTTGTAAAAGTTATCCGTAGCACTGTAGGATTTTATATGAATAACAAATACAACATCCGCAGTAGGATCACTGCCGATAAAAGGAGAAGTGAAATCCTGCTGCGGATAAAGATTTGAAGTTTATTCGAGTATCGGCAGTGATCCTTCTGTGGATGTTGTATTTGTTATTCATATAAAATCCTACTGTACTAGGGATAACTTTTTCAAAAAAACACGGCTATTAATCAACAAAAAACACATTAGTTTAAAGCTGTGTTCATTGTATATGACTTTAAACAAAATAAAATGCACGACTAGGTCGCACGAGATGACTCTTATCTAAAAAAACTAAAAATTTTAAATGATTCAAACAATTCTCTTATTAGTTCGAGCTAAAAATAGAATACCATGTGCCATGGTTTCTTAAAAAATAATCTTTTATATACAAAATTTTTAAAACATTTCTAAGGAAAAATTTAGTGCATCAACTAAAAGTTTGTATTACTGTACGAATAAAAATTAAATTGCCCAAAAAAATACTGACCCGTTTTAAAGATATCTAATTTTCCAAAAATTAAAATGATTTTGTAGTTTCCAAGATTCAAACATTTTTTTTTTAAGTTTTGATATGCAATGTTTTTCAAACTTTTAAGAAGCTTTTCTATTAAAAAAAATATCATTAAAATCCGTTATGGATAGTAAGAAATTAAAAAAATTATTAAATTATAAGCCATAAAAAAAATTATATTATATTATATTTCGAGAAAAATACGATTTTCGTAAAGTTATTTTCTCATATCTTGTTGATTGTATTAAGAAACTTTTAATTTTAAAGATTAACAACATCGAGCATGGTTTTCGAAATATGTATTCAGTCTTAGACAAAAATCCAAAAAGGGTTTATTTGAAAATTTAATATTCTATTAAATACTATTTTAACTTTTAGAAAACATAAGCATAAACAAAATCGTTTAAATCGGTTGTACCGTTTTAAAAAAAAAAATCAAAAAACAAAAAAAAAATAGTTATATTTCTTTTATATAGTTAATTTCTGAAAAAAAAAATAAATAAATGAAATTGTTTGAACCATTTTTCTGAAGAAAAATTGAACTAAATGAATTTTTTTTTATTTGTGGAAAAGCTTTTGACAAAAAAAAATAATTTATAAAATTTCGACAAACATCGTTTGGCAGGTACCGTTATTTTTGGTCTTAAAAACAGAACAAAATATATGGGACGGCAAATTTTAGAATATTATTTACCAAGTTTGATGAAAATTGGTCGAGCCGTTTAGGCTGCAGTCGAACAGACTTTATTCGTCTTCGCTATCATCGCAATGTTAATTTTGATCAAAATCTCGAGTTCGATTTTTTTCCGAATGATTAACTTGCCTACACCTATAAGTCCAAAGTTAAAATTATAATAACTATCATTAAAACTATATTGAAGAACAAAAGTTCACTGAATTGAAAATTAAATGAAATTATGAAATATGAATCAATGACTTACAAAATTTCGCAATTAGCTATATAGTACCGTTAATTAATTCGTTTAAAAGATATATTAAAAATTATATTTATGATGGTACCTTTTTATGTACCTTCAAGAATAAATTTAAGTTTTTAATTTTATAATAAACTCCAAGATCCAGACAACCGCCTTCAACAAAAGACAATGAACGAATAAATCAATAGCTTATTGATTTGCTTGTCTTTCAAATGACGCTTGGCTTTTAATGTACCTATGCACAATTTAATGCAAAATAAACATTGGTTCAATGCTGTATGCTTGTTGTTCAAGGGAAAAGTACATTGTTTAATGTATTTTTTACTAGTTTAATATTTGTTTACGTAAAGTAAGAACTTATGTTCATTAATGGAATGAGAAGATGATTTGTTTGGTTCATCAAAAATGTTTTTTTTTATCAATTAATGCACTAGTACGTTAATGTGCAAGCTTGTTTTTTGATGACTTTAAACAGACATTTATATCTTGCATTATTAAAATTATAAATGAAGATAATATCTTTCAATAAATATATAGAAAGTGGAACATTTTGGCCTGACAACCTCCAAAAGAGTTGTATAAAAACAAAAATTCACTGCACCAAATAGATATATATATGTATATGTATGTGGGGATATGGAATTATAAAATATAAATCGATTACTTACCAATTTCACAAAAAGGGGAGAGATATTTTGTATAATTGATTCGTTTAAAAATATTTATATGATGGTACAAATTTTATGTACTTTTAAGATAAAATTTATTTATTTTAAATGAATTTAAAGAACCGCACAACCACTCTTAACAAAAGACAATGAACGAATAAATCAATAGCTTATTGATTTGCATGTCTTTCAAAGGACGCTTGGCTTTTAATGTACCTATGCACAATTTAATGCAAAATAAACATTGGTTCAATGCTGTATGCTTGTTGTTCAAGGGAAAAGTACATTGTTTAATGTATTTATTACTAGTTTAATATTTGTTTACGTAAAGTAAGAACTTATGTTCATTAATGGAATGAGAAGATGCTTTGTTTGGTTCATCAAAAATGTTTTTTTTTTATCAATTAATGCACAAGTACGTTAATGTGCAAGCTTGTTTTTTGATGACTTTGAACAGAACATTTATATCTTGCATTATTAAAATTATAAATGAAGATAATATCTTTCAATAAATATATAGAAAGTGGAAACTTTTGGCCTGACAACCTCCAAAAGAATTGTATAAAAACAAAAATTCACTGCACCAAATAGATATATATATGTATATGTATGTGGGGATATGGAATTATAAAATATAAATCGATTACTTACCAATTTCACAAAAAGGGGAGAAATATTTTGTATAATTGATTCGTTTAAAATTATTTATATGATGGTACAAACTTTATGTACTTTTAAGATAAAATTTATTTATTTTAAATGAATTTAAAGAACCGCACAAACACGAAACAAAACCGCACTTAGCAAAACACACTGACCGACTAAATCAATGGCTGATTTATTCGCATGTGTGTATACCAAAGGAAAGGACGCTTGGGTTTTAATGTATCTGTTCATAATTTAACGCGAAAAAAACATTGTTTAATGGTGTGTATACGTTGTTTGATAAGCGTTCATAAGTTACTACCTTGTAAACCTAGGTCGAGTTGAAATCAGCATCGTTTGATTCTTTTGCGCTCGCTCAGTCGAGGTGAATCAAATTATGGCTATCCCTCTCTCCAAATTCCATTTCGATCTTTCGATTTCGCATATAAACATATAGTAATTACCCTAAGACCCTGTTTAGATTGGTTGTTTTCTTTCTGCAGTTGAGTAAAGTCGTGCATACACTTTGTGGTTTTCACTTCTGTTCGTTTTTGTTGCACAAGAACAAATTATAAATTTACGAAATATTATTAAATGGAGTAGTTTGGAAGTGAAACAGGAAATTTCATTCCAATCTTTATGATTTAATCTTTACTGTCGTGTACCTTTCTACCTAGTTGATTTCAGGTACAAGCTGTCGTGCGACACCAGAATAAAAACAACCAATATTAAAAGGGTCGTAGACGGTGTTCATGAGTGTTAGGTTGTCCCATCGTTGTATGAAGAAAAAAAATTTCTCGAATTTTTTATCGAAAGAGATATAAAAAGTTGCGTATTAACGAGTAGAATCTGAATAAGTACTTACTTTTTGATTTGGACATGACACATGAGTAAAGTAAGTAAAAACCTATATTTTAAGATCTTTAAGCCGCGGTAGAGCACAAAAGTCATGCCCAAATCAAAAAGTATGTAAGTACTTATTCAGATTCTACTTGTTCTTACGCAACTTCTGTAACCCCTTTCGATAAAAAAATCGAGACATTTTTTTTCTTCATACAAAGACGGGACACGCTGGTGTTCAGGGACTCTCTTATAAATGATGCAATTCAAATTGCGATTTTTAGGAATTTGGGCTTCCATAAGCCAGCGCCACAACGTAACGTTCGCCTATCAAATCAATTTTAAATTGAGATACATTACTTAAGATATAAATTGTTCAAATGCATGACAAGCACGTGCAAGTCTGTTAGTAAATTCCGGTTGATGTTGCATATACACACATCAAGCATGAGTCTTCAATCTTTTAATTTTACATCTATAGTATGGTGAGAAGACGTTATTTTTTTTGCAAAATTGTGTTCTTTCGAATTTCTTTGAGATTTTTTTAATTTTATCCGAGTGATTTGTTTTATTTTGTCCGTTTATTTCATCATACAATTTGTGTTTGTGTTACTGTTTTATTATTACAATCAGTGCTTAAGTGGTGCTCTGATTAAATTAACTAATAAATGCTTGATCAATCATTAATCTTGCATTTACACTATTTCAACGTACTATACACAAATGAATTGATGCTTGATCAATCGTCAATCTTGCATTTACACTAAAGGTATTCATGTAAGCACGGAAAACCCTGATAAACCTCGGAAACCAGATAATTTTATCTCTGCAAAAACGAGCTGTCAAAATTTCTATGGGAAAAACTTTCTGCAAATATGATAAAATTATCTCAAGAATTTGATACGGAAAGTGAAGAAATAAACCTGATAAACTAAAGAAATATGCATTTTGACTTTTAATTTGATATTTCATAAAATATTTCCCACATTTGCGCAAGTATTTTTTAGGGGGTGTTCATGAAAACATGTTGCGCAAAGTTATATCTTTCTACAAAGTGGAAAATTATCTAGTTTCATGAATACCCTTACTATTTCAACACAGTAAGATAGATTGAAGGAAAATGAAAAGATTGTGAATTTTTCACGTGTTTCTCATGCATTTGAACGATGTACATATATCTGGTTTTAAAGTATCAACACTAACGCGATAGTGTCATCCCGTGATTTTTCATGAATAAATAGTTTGATTGCCGTAAGTTTCTTTGTCGATATGTCCTTGTCTCATCGGTCTAGGAGAGATAACATTTTATTAAAAATCGCCTGTGCAATCGAAAAGATATCAAAAGAGAAGCAAAGATAGAAAATTGCGAAGTTAAGAAGAAGAAAGAAGAAAGACTAAACTCCTTTTAAAGCTTTTGGAAAATTGAAGAATAAACATGGATAAGAAAATTGTGTTTGATTTGTCATTTAAGATATGGATTTGTCAAACAAACATAAACCAGAACTCTATACTTACTTTTAGCAAAATGTTTTGAATGTAGAAAGTTGATGCGTGGATATTATTTTCTTACATTTTTTTCGCATATATTTTTTATAAAACACTATTTAATATGACCGCTTATGAATTCAAATAGAGCAACAAACTAACTTGCGGTTAAATGAAAATATACTATCATTGGTGCAGATTGGTATTAGTTTTGCAGGATTTCCAGTTCGATTATTTTTGTATAGGCACATATTATTTTCATTTTATTTTCAAATTTCAACAGCGAATTAAAAAGGTAAAATAAAAAAAATAGTTCATTTTAACTTGAACAAAAATTATTTTTACTAAAAACTGCTGTGTTTTTAAAAGCATTCCAACAAACTGAAAGAGGAATAAGGATTTAAAAGCGGTCACTCGAAAAATATTCTTGAATGAATAAAAAACAACAGAGAGATTTGTCACGAATATTCCATTGAATAAAAAACGTAAAATTATTATTCAGAATATTTATTTTTGCTGATAACGAGCAAACTATCATGAGTTTTGGTGTGGACTCTGTTAAATCTTGTTCCGCCAATTTGTTATCTCAAGACTTTTCTGCTGAAATCTCAAATTTCGGTTTAGTGTGAGCAGAGTATCAAATCAGTGAAGAGTGTGTACGCAGACTTAATCCATATAGTCAGAAAAAAATACTAATTATTTTCAATAATTGATGAATATTGTTCATGTAATGTAAATTTTACATCAAATAAAGAATTTATAAAATGACTGAGATTAATGTACAATACTAACTTTAAATAATGGAAGCATTCATTAATCAATGCAGGACTAAAAAACATATTGGGAATTATTTTCATTAATTAATGAACTTTTTTCATGAAAATAATGATTTTTTTTTGTTAAATAAGGAAGCGGTTCATTAATAAAATGAATGCCCTTATCTTGAAATTGATGTACAATACTTACCTTAAATAATGAAAGCTTTCATTATTCAATGCAGGGCTAAAAAACAAATTATGAACTGTTTTCATTAATTAATGAACTTTTTTCATGAAAGTAATGTTTATTTTTCATTAAATAATGAAGCGGTTCATTAATAAAATGAATGCCCTTATTTTGGAATTGATGTACAATACTTTCCTTAAATAATGAAAGCTTTCATTATTCAATGCAGGGCTAAAAAACAAATTATGAACTATTTTCATTAATTAATGAACTTTTTTCATGAAAATAATGTATTTTTTTCATTAAATAATGAAGCGGATCATTAATAAAATAAATGCCCTTATCTTGGAATTGATGTACAATACTTTCCTTAAATAATGAAAGCTTTCATTATTCAATGCAGGGCTAAAAAACAAATTATGAATTATTTTCATTAATTAATGAACTTTTTTCATGAAAATAATGTATTTTTTCCATTAAATAATGAAGCGGTTCATTAATAAAAATCAATGCCCTTATCTTGGAATTGATGTACTATACTTACCTTAAATAATGAAAGCTTTTATTATTCAATGCAGGACTAAAAAACAAATTATGAATTATTTTCATTAATTAATGAACTTTTTTTAGTTAAATAATGTAAATGTGTCATTAAATAACGAATTAGTTTATTAATACAAGAAACAGTATGATTTTCGAAGTAATTAACAATATTTACATTAAACAATGTATACTTTCAATAAATCAATGTACAAATCGAGCATTTTTTTTACGAATTGAGAACATTAGGTAATGAATGTCGTGATTAAATACAAAGACTAAAAACATTTTGTATGAAATGCGATTAATAAACGCGTTTACATTAAAACGATGAACTCAACATTAAAGACAATGTGTTATTAATGATTTTGTACGCTGAACCAATGAATTTGTACGTTAAAACAATGAACTGCTATTGATGAACAGGTATTCATTGTTTTAACGTACGCTCGTTTTTTCAGTGTACAAGAGTGATAAATGTTATTTAACGTTAATTCCGTAAAATTAGCTGCATCAATATTTTCAGTAGTAGTAACTTTGTATATATAACCTACAGTATTATTACGAAGCGTGATTTTGTATTGCCAATGCTAGCCTGGTGGTGGCGCAGAAATTAGCGCACGCTTTTACAGTGGAGAGTAGGATAACATACAAAACAAATAGTAAAAAAGACAATATTTTATTATTAAATTTAGCAAGGACAAATCTAGCAATTGCAGTCCCTAGTAGCCTTAAAATGTAGCCACAATCTTTCGTCTTCTTGATAGTACTATAAGTTTTATATACAAAGGTAGTAACTATCAGCAACGACTCATTGACAATTCCATCTTTAACGTAACGTATTGCTATTGCAATATTTTCGCGTTTATTTTCTTTCACTATAGTAAACCAGTTTAGGCCCGATTCATTGATATCTTCAACAATGTAACTTCGTACTGGTATAATCATTACTTTAATTATTTTATTTTGAATTCAGGTCAACGGTATGTTGCAATTTGTGTATATGAGTAAGAGACTTTCAAATTTGGATCTTTCATGCAGGTGTATTCAAACAAATTCTGAAATAATCCTTGTTCTTTTTCTTCCTACAAAATATAATTTCCACGCAAATCGTTGACAAACTGTATAACCTCAATAATAGACCTAACGTAGTACCTATGTCTCTCTAAAGCTTTTGGATGTATCAACGTTTCAACACTGCTAGTTGTAGAGACTCTATTTAATTTGTCCTGCCACATGGCCATAGCTTGGATATGGAAAATAGATTTTTCTTGTTTTGGAAAAGCAGTTTTTGAATCAGTGGGATTATGATACGATAGTTGATTTTTTAAGGTAGGGCATTGGAGGTTTTAAGGTAGGGCATTGCCCCCTAATGCCCTCCCCTAGCTACGGCCATGTGCTCGACATGCTCGGAATCTGTTCAGAGCTCTATTCGGAACTAAAAAAGAAAAACGCCTAATTAAAAACTACCAAAAATGTCAGGGTCAAATCATATAAACCATTTCTGCCTCTTCCCTGACCCAATAAACTTCTCGAAATGCTGATTCTTTTCAAACTTCGCTCATTATGCTCTTCAATGGGCATAGTTCAACATAACCAATTTTTCGTTCAAAGAACCCCATACGTCTTCGACCCAATATTGAAGCTCCATGCTGATACAAATCTGGCTCTTAACAAAAAAAAGAGACCACTGTAGCATGTCTGCTTGATATCCAAAAAGCATTCGATAGATGGATAGATGGCCTGGTTTTCAAGTTGAAGTTTCTTCACTTGTCCAGACATCTTATCCTCATCAGATATAGTTTCGTCACTATCTGTAAGTTTTACGTACGCATGGGAAGTTCTACCACAATGAAAGCCCTGGTTTGACGATGAGTACCAGCAAGCACATGCGGCAAAGCAAAATGCATATAAAGCGCCTACGCTACGAGCAGAAGAGGAGAGAAAAACACCGGCTTCTCAGAAAGAAAATGAAGCAGCATGAGAAGGTAAAAAAAACCATACAAGGATACAATCCCCGAACCGAAGCCTGCATGAATAATCAAGGGAACATCGTAGTAGACCCGCAAGTCCAACAAAGCCGCTTGGCTTTGGGAGGGAGTATGCACCAGCTCATCTGCGAAATACGAGTACTGTCGGATAGAAAGCATACCCGATGAATGGAACCTCAGCATTGTCTGTCCGATCCTCAAGAAAGGAAACCCTCTGAACTTCGCCTACTAGGATGTTTCGAGAGGAAAATTCTCCGAGTGATATTAGATATTAACCATGAACTGTACGGGCTGTACAACGAAACTGTATTAGTCAAACAAATGAAAGTACAACGACTGAGATGACTAGGTCATGTGAAGCGAATAGACCAAAATTCTTCGGCCCGGAAAGTCTTCGAATCCAACCAGGAGGGACGGTGCAGTAGAGGAAGACAGCGACTCAGGTGGCGCACACAAGTGGGGGAGGACCTCAACCAACTTGACGTGCGAAACTGGAGACAGCTATCCAGTTACCGATCAAGCTGGAAGCTTGTTAGTTGCCACACCTGCAAGTTCAGTCATTTTCGTCGTCGCGTCGCGTCGTGACTCTTTATGTTTTTTGACTGTGGTTGGAGGCCTTTTCCAGTCTCGTGGTTGGCTGGTTCATAGAGCTTAGGAATTTTCAAGCCATTTGGTATCGTTAATAACTTTCAATAAGTTTTTACTTGGAATGTCCGAGAGCTCCTCCAAGTCGTTCAAGAAGTCCAGATAAGCAAAGAAGATCTCTTTGAAGCAGGAGTCAATAATTAAGGTCTTAGTGAGACGGAAGATCTTAATGTCATTTGCAAACATAAGACAAATGCATTTTTGATGAGTGCGTTTACACAGATTTTAAGTAGGATTGGTGGAATGCCATCAGGATCGGGTTGGTTATCCTCATTGAGACCGCTTAAGGCTGATTCAGCATCTACATATGTTACTGAAGATGACCAATGTTAACTGAATTGTAACATGTATTGGAGGAAACGTTACAGGAAACAAATATTGGAGTTAAAAACTAACTACCAATGGAACGTTCAGCAGCTGCAAAATAACCTTTTCTGTTGCCCTCGGAAAAGCTCACTGAAGATATACGGGAAGGTTTGTGAAATGGTGGCACCCAATTTCTAAGTGCCGTTAAAGACGACTGCTTTCGAGTCATGTTAATCAAATTTGTATAGCCAGAACTTCAAAATATCGATAATTTCGAGATGTATTTTTAAGAAGGTGCTACTTGAAATTCCCCTAATTTATTGAGAGCAATATTTGGCAACTGAATCACCTGAATTTGTCAACTACCCACCGCCGTGTAACCCCTAAATTGTTTTTATTTGGGGCCGCCGCAGCCGGCATGCATTACCGACGCTACTACTCGGCTACTGTCTTTTCTGCCAAACGACATAACAACATAAAGAACATCAATAATTCATCTGCTCATGGCAAATACACACATGGTTGGTCAACGTTTGTAAAACAACAAAATACTGTGAGCAGAGTTTTTCTACTTTTCACAGTTCACATTTGTTGTTTACCATACCACAAATGCGATAAGTGAAGGAGCAAAATTGGATTCCTCTCGCCTACCGTTGATTGTGTGGTACCAATATAGAGTACTGAGGTAAGAGGTAATCCATTGAAGTATGCTGTTGGGTACGTAGCGTACCAGTAAGAAGTTTCTTAACTTGTTTGGCTTTGGGGTACAATTTTGTGTTGTGTTCCTTTTGCCTTATCGATACACTCTCCCCTTATTTTGTTTCGAACTTCTTTTGAGGCCAGGGTTCAATTCTACTCTAAAACCGTGCTGCGATTTGAACCGAGGCTAGAGATTTTATTTAAACTCACCAACTGTTTTTGCCGACATTCAATCAAAGCTAACCCTACTGTCCGTGCCCTGTCGTCCTTTAAGACTGGGGTCAGTGTTGTCACTTTACCACAACTTTTTAAGATTTGCAAAATCTTACCACAATTTTTAAATTCCCTCCAACACAATTAAATTACTTCGTCTTTATTTTTTCTGAATGCAGCCGGCAGCCTACCACTACATTTTTTGGACAGACTTTTTTACTCGTTCAGGCGGTTTCATTTTATGTACTCGTATATTATACTATTTTCAACAAGATATTTTATGTTAAAATTTTGTTTACCTAAAAAGTATAGCTAACGCACTTACTAAGGAAGTTTGTTTAAAAAAGTTGTCTGTTCTATCGATAGAGAACGGTAAACGTTGATTCTTGAAGTGAATTGATCTTAAACGCAGGCTCGTTAATAGTATTAAAAATGTGGAAATTTTCAATAAAAAAAACAACTGGGCGTAAGTCTAGATAATTGTTGGTTAAAAACGGACCATCAACTTTTTAACAAAATGAAAGCGATGATGATAAGTAGGGTTCGGATTTCCATGCAAATGCATATTTTTTTAGGAACACCTTGGAAGCAAGGCAACTAGTTATGTATGTACACGAATCAAGATATTTCCTTTAAAATGGCATTTAACCGTTAGTGCATATTTTTGCATATCTTACTATAAATGCATATTTTGAATTTTTTGTGCATATTTTACTATAAATGCATATATTTTATAATTTTGCATATTTTTTATAATAAATTTATATTTTTAGAGGACCTACCTATATTGTTCAAAAACTAAACTAGACAGTAAAAAAAATATAAATTTTATGTCAGTGCAAACGAACCTTAAGACTATTATCTATTTCTTTTATTCATTTCACAATCTTGAACCATATTCAAACACCTTAATATAAAGCATTATATAAACAAAGGTGCATTAAATGAACTTGACTAGATTGTGCCGGCAAAACATTGAAATAAAAAAAAAATAAGTCTGTGTGTTTGAAACTATATATGTAAGTGAGATCGAAATTTAAATGATCATCTATTAAAAATAAAAGTGTGTGGGTATAGTGTGGTAAAGCTTAAAGCGCGAAACAAATTGAATCAGCACCAGAAACGTCACCAGCAACAGTGGAAGCGATTGTTTTAGAACCAATGTATTTTAATCATTCAACACAAAATAGATCAGCACCAGCAACGTCAACAGCGTCGTTGGGTCAAAATCCAAAATTTGCTGTTGCTGGTTACAATAACACAAAATGCAACAACAATATGACGTATAAATGTCAAAAAATTACAACACAATGTTGGTTTAATGTGTTTGAAAAGTATTTGCTGGCCAGCGTGCTGCTTGCTGTTGACGGCTCTGGTGCTGTTGCTGGTTTATTCTGTTTCGCGCATAAAGCTTAACACGTTTCATGTACAACAGCTAACTGTTTTCGGTCCCGACTACACATAAACCACTACATATAAACTGAAAAATGTTAACTGATGCACTCATGCTTAGTTTTGGGTCTTATTTTAAAAAGATGAAGAAAATGTGTTTTTATATTGAATAGAAATTAATTTGAATTGGTTTTAAGTGCATATTTTAAATGCATAAGTGCATGAGAATCCGAAGCCTAATGATAAGCAAAGAGATGAATGTATACGAAGAATCCAAGTTTTCGAATTTACGTAAATATATCGCATGCTTAATGCAATACTGACCCATTAGGAGAAAGGTCAAAATTATGTTATGTACGTACAGATACAGGCTTTTGCAAGCCTCAGATCTTATGAATACGAGTAGTTTATCATACTTTAAGAATACCAGTATTCATGATTAACTCATTTAATTAGTTTTAGTTTTATCCGTCAACATACAGAGCAAATCCTCATAGCAAGATCTTTTTTTGCAACTTCATCGTTTTTTCGAGTTAGATCAGTATTCCATTAAGCATGTGATATGTGAAATTTAGCTGCTTTACCACAAAGCAGTGCTGCAGCAGAAAGAGCCTTTTTAGTAATGAATAAAATAAAAAAAAAACATAAAACGAAACAAACTTGACGTTAAAACTGTAAACAGTCTTATTTTCAATAATGAAATGACAAATAAATCTGTTATTTGTATTCCTTGTGCAGAATTGATCCGCTTTTATTTAAAATTTAAATTTGTTGATGGTAAATTTGAAGATATATAAAATTTATATAGAACTGAAAATCACAACAAATATATCTAGGTATTTAAATCAAAGAGTAAAACTTTTTCTTTATAAATGACCTTAAGTGCTTCAAAACTGTGATTTAATGAAATCTTTATTTTAAACAAAGAATGTACCTTATGTTGTATTTATCTATACTATTATATAAAAGTGTTTTTTTGTTTGTTTGTCAGTTTGGCTGTATATGACAGCAAAACTAATAAACAAACAAAAAAACACTAAAAAAATATATAAATTTAACATTTTATTTATCTGTTATAAGCCCAATCCGAAAGTGAATCATTATTTGTTAAATTGACTATACTATACATATACAGCAGCGCAAATGTTCATATCACTCTGTTTTTATTGTGACTTTTCATTACGCCATCCATGACGATGTTCTTGTCGATGAGATCCATGAGGAGCTCTGTACACACTATTAAAACAGAGTCTAACGGGGACATTGCTCATACGATTCATCCAGTTTAAAACTTAAATCCGAATGTGAATTATACGAATTTAATTTAAATACATCCGGATTTAAGTTTAAATAAAAAAAATATAACTTAAAAATATAATATGAATAGTATGTGTATACTTATAAGAAATAAAATGAAAAATAAATAAATAATTAAATTGGTAAATATTTGAATCATGTTTGAGGATTGCAGATTGCAGTAAAATAAAAACTCCAAGCAACGTCGGGTATTGAAGGGGTTTTTGTATGGTTACATACATGCAGTGTACCTGCGAAGCTTCATATATTTATGAATTTTTGAATATTACAACAACAACTTGAATGAACTACCACCGAGGGGGTTCTTATTTGGCTGGAGTTATAGCTATCAGACCAAAAACATAAATGTTAAAAAAAGAGCCAAGTTCTTCTATACAAAAACCTTTGTGTAACAAGTCAGCCGTGAAAAGTACTGAGATCTAAAAGTACGCCAAGTTCTTACTTCATGAAGGTTTAATACCTGCTTGCATGACAAGACCTAACGTTGTGCAAAATTACAAGATTCTACGATGTCGGGAAGTGCTCCATAATTTTGATGATCTGTCAGTCAGTCAGTCAGTCAGTCAGTCAGTTACGGTTTTTGTGATTTTTGAGGCCTTATATCTCAGGAACCGCTTATGCTAGAAAATTGAAAAATGGTGAGGCGCCTGTGCCTGACTACCTTAGTAAACATTCGGAGTTTTAAGTTTCTGACTTCATTGGTACTGAAGATAGGGAGGGGTCAAAAATCGCCTGAGTTTGTTCCTGTAAAAAGGGTGTAGTGCCAGAACTTGGCTGGGCACTACCGTGCCCTTTGATTTCACGGTTGCCAAGCCAATCATCAGACTCCTTTATTAGTGGTGCTTAGCCTTTATACTATCAAGTTTAATCGAAAAACTTTTTGCCTTGACTGAGATTTGAACCCAGACCTAGCGTCGTCAGAAGCCAATGCCCTACGCATCACGCTACCGAGACCACATGATCAGGTCCATCCCACTTTAGGTTTTATCGTTTATCAATTATCACTTGAGGACTAGCGTTTTTATTAGTCAAGTTTGTTGTTGTAAATTCGGTTTCTTTCTATTTCTCCGAACTCTGTTTATAAGCCGACAATTCGTTGTATATTATAAGGAGGGAGATTTTAATGAAAGATTTGACTCTGGTCAAGTTTCAAATGTATTGAAGGGGTTTTTGTATGGTTACATACATGCAGTGTGCCTGCGAAGCTTCATATATTTATGAATTTTTATGGCTAGTTTATCATAAAAAAATTATTTTATGAAAGTTTTTTTATTAAAAACAAAGAATTATATTTTCTTAATTTATTATTTTATTCCTATTTAATAGATAGATAGATAGATAGATAGATAGATAGATAGATAGATATTCTTTATTTTTTCTTATTAAAAATTTTACAATATTTGTTGCTTAAGAATAAGCACATGGCAATTCTGCCGTCTGCCTGAAATAACATTTCAAAATAAAAAATGAAAAGAAAAATATATGAAATAGATAAATATACAAAATAAATAAATAATTAATTTATGATTTAATATTGAAATATTAAATCATTGAAGAGTTTAAATTTTACCAGATGAAAAAAACAAACTTTAAACAATTTTGCAGTGATTTATAAACACAAAAAATGAAGATCAATTTAAAAAAAATAAGATTTTACAAACATTTTTCAATTTTTAAGTGAGTTGAAACACAAACAATTTGTAAATAAGTTTAAATAATGTTAGGTGGCATTGTAACAGAAAATTTTAATAAATAATCAATTAAAAGGTTGAATAAGAATTATACTCAGGATTTACAAGAAACAGTTTCGATAGTTAAGAGCTTGATCACAAAACCCGTACAGATTTGTCCACCCTGCCGAACCGTTCAAAATTTCTATCAGTTGTATTCTTGAGAGGACACTTTGATGGAAATAAAGTCTTCTAATTTCCTGCAAAATTGGGCACACTGCTATGAAGTGATAAACATCATCACAAGATTGGTAAGTCTGAGCGATATGGAACATAATTTAAGCTAAGGATTTAAACTCTTGCTCGAAAAATGGTGCTTGTAACCATCACAGGGAGTTCGATTTTAAAGTAATTAGCAGCTTGAAATCGATGATTTAGATCTCTGTATATAAGTCTAGTTGACGATGCCGCCGCCCGATTTAGATGCTGAATGTATATTTGTTCATCAACCTTCGATATTACATTTGCAAATAATTCACTCTCCAGCTATCTAAATAAAATACTGTAAGGTCTAACCTTAGGCCATGCGAGTTTGCGAGATCACTCCATTTATTGAATAGTGTCAAATTCGTACGCAAAAGGTTCACCATAATAGTCTTGTGGAGACTAATGCCAGACTTGTTCAATGTTCATGGTCTTTATCAAAAAATCAGAGTTGGCTTTTAAGTTTCTAATATAAATTGGGGTAATACCTGACTTGAAGTGGATAGCATGCGTTGGAGTGGAATTCGGTAAACGAAATAATCGTTTGAAAAAAAAACCTTGGAATCAATTCAAATTCTTCGAAATACTTGTAACCAAAAGCTTGGACTCCGTAACACATACTAGAATTTATAGTAGCTTCAAACACCCGGTATTTTGACCCTAGGTCAATATTTTGATTGGCGAAAAGATTTGGCCACATAACGCTTAGTGCAATTTTGGCTTCATTACACTTACCATGCACATGATTAGCAAAGCTAACGTTTGAAGACATCAGCACTCCCAAATACTTAAATTCTTATACTACCTCTATACGTTCGCCATCCAAAAACCAGCTTTCCTTTCTTAATCTCCTACATTTCCGAGTTTTAAACACCATAATTTTTGTTTTTATAGCGTTTATCTTCAAATCCCAGGTGTTGCAGTACCTCTGAAGCTTATTTGTTTGGAGCTGAAGAGAGGAAGGGTTATCTGCCAACATAACCAGATCATTCGCGTAGAGTAGCACTTTGATAAGAGTGTCGGCAATACTGACTCCCCCAAGCAAGTAGTCACTAATGTCGTCGATAAAAAGAGCAAAGAATATTAGGCTCAGGATACAACCCTGTGGAACACCAGTAGTAGTTTCAAACCAATTCGAAGTTTCCGAGCCATCGCAAATTGCCGCACTTGTTCCATTCACAAAAGTTTCATACATTGCCGAAAATTTCCTAGAAATACCAATGGAAGCCATTTTGTATATATAAGAGCTTGACGATTGACAGTGTCAAAGGTTGCTTTGAAGTCAACGACGCAGGCATACAACTTTTTTTTCCTTTGGGTAAATTTATTGGCTATGCCTGAAGAGGCAAAGATGTGGTCAGCTGTGTTGTATTCATAAATATAAGAGACAACCCTGTTTATACTTGTTTCGTCAAATGAACCAACTTATATCCTGTGTGGTGAATTTGACTTCTACTTAGGTTAAGTAAATATTAGGATTAATTTTAGTCGTAATAAAGTAAGCATTATAAAAACTTCAACGTGTTTTATTCTAAAACTAAAATATAATAAGCTGTTGAAAATCCAGCTCGAAAACCAGCTTGAAATGTGCTCAAATGTTGATTTGACTCTATCCAGTTCGAAAGTCTCATATACAAAATTGTAGCAAATACCTTCCGAATTGAGTTCAGTATTGATATACCCCTGTAATTTTCAGGGAAGTTGGCATCACCCTTTTTAAAAATCGAAATAATAACAGCTTTGTGGGACGCATGCATTTTCAAATAAATGATTGTAAAATGATAAAAGATAATGTTTGAATTCCGATGTTGAATGCTTAAAAAACTCGAGAGGGATACCATCATTTCCAGGTGATTTATTGTTTTTCATTGAAGATAGTGCAATTTGTAGTTCATCTAAAAGTATTGGCAAATCAAGCTCCTCGACAACTGGATTAGGGAAGACGTAGTGGAACGATTGTCGTTCACTACTAGCTGTCAACAAAGATCGAAAGTGAGTGGCGAGAATGTCAGCTTGTAATGAGCTGCCAGCTAGGCGATTATTACCACGTAGTTCCCTCACATTACACAAGAAGGTTTTTGAGTCTTTACATTTTTCTAAGTTTCTAGCTAAGTTTCTTGTGTAGTTTAACTGCTTGTTTTGGCAGACCTGCTTATGTATATGTTTTGTTTGCTTGTAAATAAGCGGATTTAGAAATGTCAGTATTTAATTTTCTAAACAAGTTCAGAGAAGCAAATACTTTTCTACGGAGCATGTTACACTCGTACCATTTATAATGGGAAACTATCTGCTTATGCGATTTAGTGAAACGGAAGATCTAATTGCTATTATATTATTTTTGGATTTTGTCGTTTTGAATTATTATCATTTGGAAAATTTCAAATCTGCCACACGAAATATGAATCTACCAATGTTTTTTATCTCAATTAACCTCGAGTTTCGAAATGGAAATGAAAACACTGCTAGAAATATAATTCTAGTTAGCGTTTGCCTAAAAATCAGTCAAGGCTAGGGATCTAATCCTACCGTCTGCCCCTTATATGAAGTACAGTGTTAATTATTTAGGAATTTGAGAATTTTTTGAATTATATGAAATACTGGGTGATATGCATAAAAGATAGTAAATGCTTTTACTTGAGAATTTCTAAGTAATTACTTTTTTTGATATGCATTAAAATGCAGTAAATGCCGAAAATAAAGTATTTACTTGAGGCCACAGTACTTACTTTTTTCGGATGAACTTTTTCAGTAAATACTTTATTCCGTATGCATAAAAAGTAGCAAGTACTTTTTTTCTTTAGGAATTACTTCTTTTTTTCAAAGTCAAAGGATAGCAACATGAAAATTTAAAAGTACATACTTTTTTTGATTTAAACACATAACTATGTAGCTTCAAAACCATAAAAACTTACAGTCTTAACTCTATTCTCAAAGGATTCACGTCGCTGATATAAATTAAAATTAAGTTACTGTTGACTGTACTGAAATGGCGGAATTTGTACGCGTTAGTTCACAAAAAGTCTATAAAAGTCGAAGATCGGGTTCAGAATCAAATTTTAAACAACTCTATCGTTTTGAGAGGGAAAACGTAGATTGGTTGAGTGAATACTTTATTGGTAAGTCATTGCCAAATCGTAATTTGTAGTTTTAAAACTTGGCACACCCTTACAATTTGGAGCCTTTTGTTAGTTTGCGGAAATGGTGGAAAACTTTCTATTTTCTTATACGCCTGTTAACTTAAAAATATAATTTATAATTTTACAAGAAGCAAACACTTATGAAAACTGTTATATATCTATGTATATTGCGATACTATACCAATAAGCTTCCGTTAGTTAAAGGAGTTAGTGGTTTTTAGTTACTGGCGAAGTTTTAAAACTTGCCCTTAGTCGCCAAGTTTATATAGAGTCTTATGTTGAACAAATGGTTCATATATATAATACTTTTTAAGGAGCTCAAACTGAAACAAGAGGAGGGGCAATCACTCATCAAGAAAAGATGCGAATTTTTTTACGATACGTTGGAGATCCTGGATTTCAAGTTGGCGTTGGTGAAGATATAGGCGTTCATCAGAGTACTGTATCCAGAACAGTTAATTTTGTTGCAAAATTAATAAAAGACAAAGCTTCTCATTTGATAAAATTTCCATCGAGCTATGAAGAACAGCTGGGAGCAAAAAATGATTGGCTAAGCAAATACAGGTTCCCATTATGCATAGGAGCCTTGGTACTATTTATTAGTATTTACAATCAATTTCCGATGAATTCTAGTATTTACTTGGATGAATTTAGTATATACTGAAAGTATTTGCCAGTTAGTAAGTACTAAACTTTATGCATATGGAATGAAGTAAATACTTTAAATTTAACCATTTGCTTTAAGTTATAGTATTTACTATTATCTTTTACTTGTAGTAAATACTTCCGTTTTATGCATATCACCCACTGTGTTAGTTATTTAAGAACATAATAAATGTTTAAGTATCCGAAATACTTTGTTATTTTAGATTAAGTTACATTGAATAAAGTTTGACAGTATGCGGATTTTGAATCATCATGGTGAAGCTCTCGCCATCTATCAGCCGCAAATGTTGGTGAGTGCTCGAAATTGGATCGGTCTAGTGTCAATGTTAAAAAAATCGCAGTAAAAATTTGTCTTTTTACGAACTTGATTATAGCTCTAAAGCTTCGAAATAAAACAAAAACTATGCTGAAATCTCAAACGGTTTATATAGTTAAACACACAATCATTCCATTTGAACTTATAACAATTCCAAATACTAAGTGCAAAAGACCGTATCGTTCTACAAGTGCACGAAAACTTTTCAACCACATTGTAAATAATTAGAGGCTTATCCAACTCCCGCAAATGTGGCTCTTCACTGAAAAAAACTACCAAAATCTAACAGTTTCCTATCTAGGAATAGGAACTTTTATACATTAAAAGAAATCGGGCTATACTGTTAAAAAATTAACAATTTAGAGCTCACATAATCTGCCTTCCTATCCCATCACATCTCCAACTATTTAAATTCTTTTTTTTTTTTGTCTAAAAAAAAAAAACGTATCCTTTTCCTGTTCAGTGCAAAGTATTGAATAATGTAATGGCCTCATATGGTACATAGAGGCAATAGTGTCCTCATCTATCCCTTACAACATCCCACATGTGTGATTTCGTATAAAAAAAAAAAAAACAAAAGAAGTGGAATAATAGTAATTAAGATTGCATTTCACATACAGCAGTGCCATCATGCATATGGTGTATCCTTTTGAATTTTGTGCTCCACAGCACCATGTGTGCTGTACCCTGTACCTAAACTGGTATTGTCGAGTGCATGCTTTTGGATCCCTTTAGCTTTAACCATCTATAGTTATCCTCTGGGTGCAAAAAGAGAAAGAAATTAAAAAATAATACTAAACAGCACACATCCGGATATGCAGGGTGAGAATGAAGTTCGAAGATGGAGCAACCGCCCGGATGCATGGACTTCATTTATATACGAGTAGAATCGGAGAGTGCATTGTCTTTGATGATGTAGCTGGCACTGGTGTAGAGTGAATTAATATATCCAGAAAATCGGGACAACAAAAGAATATGCCAAAAATGAATGAAAAGTACATGAAAGGAATTAGGTTTAGTAAAAAGAGGTCACACAGGCATTGTGAATTCAGATGTTTTTTTAATAGAAGTTAGGTGGGTTGGATGGGCTGATGGGGTATGGTGGTATTACACTTTTCGGGAAAAGGTTAGATTCAGGTTAAATGTTGACTTTCAAAGGAGGACAACTTTTACTAAAGAATATTCATTAAAATTTGACTATAATGGTACATCAATTAAAACATAAAGTGCATGACTGTGTTATAAGCATTCTTGTTATAATTGGAGTTATATTCAGCATTTTTGGCAATTTCGAGAATGTGGTCATTCCAATGAACATTATCTTTAACACATGTACTGAGTATTTAGAGCTTTTCAGCTTCTTCGATGCAAGTGCCATTCAAGGACAATGGCATAAAAAGTTAGTTATCCTTCAACGATGATAGCCAGCATTGAGTTTTCTAAGCAAACAATTTTGTATACCCCATTTAACAATGCTGAAAAGATCGGAGTTTAATGAGCTTATCATTCTTTGCCATTGTAATTCCACTTCCAAAAGATATGGACGTGAATTTGAGAACGAATAAGTGAAGCTGAGGCTAGAGTCGTCGGCAGAACAATGAAATGGATTAGAAGTTTTAGACAAGAGATACTTTTTAAAAATAAAGATGAGTGAGTGTTGAAGACAACACGGAGCCCTGGGGTCACCTTTTTTAGGAACTGGCTGGACACATGCTGTTTTTCATCTTCTAGGGGAAATTCCAGTACATTAGGAGCGATGGCTTAGCTTAAGCAATGGATTTTCTAGCCACGACGAACACCTCTACAGAAGAATGGGGTATACTATCAGGACCAACGGATTTGCCTATATCAAGATCTCGAACGGCTCTTGTAACTGTACTATTGCGCAAATATATATCTACCTATCTCATTGAAAGATTTACGTTCTCAATATAAAGTTGAAATTTTTTACGTTCTTGACAAATGACCAGAATATTTCTACTGCCTTTGGGACATTACAGGATTTTTTGCCTTAATTTCTTGTCATGTAAGAATTTGGTTCTTTTTAAAACAGTATTGCAATAGTTTTTGACTTGTTTTTACTTTTTCCGATTTTCCTGAGTTGGATTTGCTTTGTAAAAGTGAAAACTAACTTCTCTCAACCTGATAGCTTCCTTCAAGCTTGTTTCGAACCAAGACTTTTCTTTAGGTTTTATAATCTTAATTCTGTTAGGAATAAAAGCACGCATCGAAACAGTTGTGCTTTGTGGATCATCATCTTGTTTTAAATTTCTGTTTTTCTTACGTTCGCGTTGCCATAAGCTAGCCCTACACGACAAACATGCTCGCTGAACTTGTTCGTGTTCGCTATGTTTTCCTCGTGCAGGGGCTGGTTCACGAACCGCTCGCTGTTGGCGAAAAATTTCGATTTTGTCGTGTTCGTTGGCTTCGATGTTCGCCGTGTATAGGTCCATGTTCGCGAGCAAATCTTATTTTTGCTGTGAACGTCGCACAGTGGGTCCTCGTCATACATAACAGTGCTCAAAATACCGTTTTTAATTTTTGTCAATAAAAACAAAATAAAAATACCTAATCAGTATAAATATTATAACACATTTCATTTGTAAGTATTATCTTTCCTCTCTGTCTAATGGCCAAGTTACGGTACATTTAAGTTGACTCTGTGTCATTGGTTTTTCATTAAATATGCGGTAGTTTTAATTTTGTGCAGTTTTATTTTATTTTTGAAAGTCACAACTATATTTATAACAGTTTTTAGCATTTTAAAAAAGAATTTTGAGCACTGCTTCTCATGAACAGGACCCACTGTGCGTCGCACATGCTTAGTACTCTTTGAAGAATCAACACGAAATGAATGTTCGCCAAATGTGTTCGCCGTGTAGGGGATAACGCAAACGAACGAGCATGTTCGTCGCTTAGGGCTAAGTTAAGGGGAGGTTAGAAATGGTTGCATTCAAAATTTTCAAGAACAGGATGGTTTACGAAGGAAAAATATCACATCGCTGGATTCGAAAAAGGCAAATTTTAAATTTAATTCAAACTGGACATTATTATGATTGGGAACACGAAAATCTGGGGCCAAATTACCGCTTCAGTGACCGAGTGAGTGAGTCCCATCAGTGATCGAATGAAAATGTCAAATTAGGGTAATCGATTGCTCGATGACGTAAGCAGTAATGCCCGCATTTTTGGTCATTAAATTTTAAAAATGTCATTGAAATGTCATCAGATGTAGATAACAACAATTGGATATAGCAGCTGAAATTATTATTGTTTTGTAATATTTTAGTTTCCAATTTTTTAATATAAAAAATGAATAGGTTAATACTAATATTTATATGATCTGTTTTTTATTTAGAATAAATTATAAAATACAAAATCATCATCCAATGATAAAGTGCAACGCATAGTTATTCGACGAGCAAGAGTATTCCGGATTCACAGGAATCCATCCTCCGACTATGACTTCAAAATGAGGTTCGGATTTTCCAAGGCATATGTGGATCAGTTGTTGAATTTGCTTGATCGCCTGGAACCGATACAAACCCATCAGTGCAAAAATAAAGTGGTTATTACTTAATAATTAAGCATTTTATGCCACAGGATCTTTCCAAATATATTTTTTTGTGTTTCGTTTTTTTTTTTTGTATTTCTTGACATTTGTTTCAACACATAATGCTTTCTCATTCTTTCTCATACATTTCGCTTATTAGAAAGAAAAAATCGATTTCTTTTTTCAGGGATGTAGGGAGAACTCAATTTTAACAAAAATTTCCCTAAAATTTCCCTTTATAGATTGGTGAAACTCGAAAGATTTAAGAGTCTGATAAAATTTAATAGGATTTTTGATGAAAGTGCTTTTAGTGTTTGTTTATGAAATTGACCATCATCATCATCATCGGCTCGACAACCGGGTTCCGGTCTTGGCCTCTTTCAACAAGTCTCTCCACCTATCTCGGTCTCTAGCCGACGCCACCCAGTTGCGCACCCCAAGGCTTCGGGCGTCCTGGTCTACGCCATCTCTCCAGCGCAAGCATGGTCTACCACGCTGTCGTCTACCATAGAATGTACCACAAAGAACTTTCCGAGCAGGTTCCTCTTCGCTCATGCGAGCTAGGTGCCCTGCCCACCGGAGTCTACCGAGCTTAATTTTTGTCACAATATCTGCTTCTAGGTAGATTGCGTACAATTCATGATTGTACCGTCTCCGGAATCGTCCTTCCTCACATATGCGGCCAACAATTATTCTCCTTAAGACTTTTCTCTCGAACGCAGCTAAGAGGTCGGAGTGCCTTTTGCTAAGCACCATAGTCACGGATTGCTTTCTCCAACGCCAGGTTGAAGAGGAGGCAGGCCAAACCGTCCCCTTGTCGGAGTCCATTAAAGATGTGGATTGGTCCGGCTATTTTTACTTGGCTTGTTACTTGTACGTTGGTCATGGTCAACCTACATAGTCGTGTCAATTTATTTAGGATGACGAATTCTCTCATTGTTTGGAAAGTTCTAAACTGGCTATGCTATCATAGGCGGCCTTAAAGTCTATAAACAGATGGTATGTTGGGATGCTAAATTCTAGACATTTTTCCATCGCCTGCCTAAGGGTAAAGATCTGATCAGTTGTTGATTTGCCTGGAATGAAACTACACTGATAATGTCCGATGATGGATTTAGCGTATGGGGTTATCCGGTTTTGTAGGATAGAGGAGAGTATCTCATAGGCCGTGATGGAATAATTCGGCTAGCATGCCATCGGCTCCCGGGGCTTTGTTCTGCTTAAGCCGGCATATAGCCTTCTCAACCTCTTCTATGCTTGGTGGTGGCAACATAGGTTTTTCTTCTTGAAGTAGTGGAGCCTCCACTTCTGCAGTGAGCTGACCATTTAGCAATTCATTAAAGTACACTTCCCATCGCTCCAGTATGCTTTCAGGATCGGTGATCAGATTTACCTCTCCGTCCTTGCAGTATGTGCAGCGTGGTGTGTACTGCGTCATGTTTCGGACGGATTGGTAGAACTTCCGCGCCTGGTGCGGACCTCGCTCTCGGCTGTTTTCTATTTCACAGATTAGGTTCTTCTCCCAGGCTGATTTCTTTTGTCTGTGAAGCCGTTTTTCTGTTCTTCTGAGCTCTTTACGCAACATTCTTACGTTCAGTCGCTAGCTTGTATTCATCATCAAACCAGTCGTCCCGATTTTTACGACTGCTGCCTAAGATGGAGTAGTTGCCAGTACTAATGACAGTTTAAGACATGTCCACTTCTCATTTACGGCCAGTATATACTGGCTCTAGGACTTACTCTCTCTAAATCAAGTGATTCTAATGCGAGTCCTAACGCATTACCAAAGGTGTTACTGGTGTTTTCATTGCGCAGGGCAGCCGTGTTGATTCTAACCTGAGCTGCGGATGCAATGCGTCTTCGCAAGGCAATCCGCCCTCGGAAAACCATACCAAGAAGATAGTGATCCGAGTCGATATTGGCACCTCGGTGCGTTCGTACCGTCATCAAGTTCGAGTAGTGGCGACGGTCTATAAACACGTGGTCTATTTGGTTACGAGCGACTCCATCAGGTGATACCCAGGTGACTTTGTAGATATCTTTACGCGGGAACCTGGTACTCGCAACGACCATGTTTTTCGATGCTGCCAATTCTAAGACTCAAAGTCCATTGTCATTAGTGTTCTCATGCAAACTATGGGTGCCTGCGTAATACCTGAATACCGGCTCTCGACCTGTTTTTGCGTTCAAATCCCCAAGGATGATTTTACAATCATACCTTGGACAGGCATTGAGGGCCCTCTCGACATGTTCGTAGTAAGTCTATTTTTCTTCGTCTGAGGACTCCTCCGTAGGTCCGTGAACGTTAATGAGGCTGATGTTCGTAAATTTGCCTCGCACGCGAAGGGTGCATAGCCTTTCGCTTATAGCGTTAAAGCCGATGATAGTAGACTTTATTTTTTCGCTGACTAGGAAGCCTACCCTGAGCACATGGTGTTTTGTATGACAGCTGTAGTATACGTCATATTTTTTCTTCTGTAAAACACCATTAACTGTCCATCTGATTTCTTGGAGAGCTGTTATGTCAGCTTTATATTTTGACAGGGCATCGGCTAGCTGCTGAGCAGCTCGAGCTCTTTAGAGCGATCGTACGTTCCATAAGAAAATTCGTAAATCGTTTTTCCTTTTTCTTTGCGTGGGTTGTCTTCGTGAGATCAATCCGTTTCCGAGACTTGTTGTCGTTCTCGAAATTCTTTAAGTTTTACGGGACAGGGAATTAACCTGTCGCCAACCTGAGGAACCAGCCTGATCATATTAGCCAAACCTTTTTTAAAAGGCTTGTTTCTAGCGGCCGCCGCGGAGAGGCTATGATCACACTTCCACCAATCCCGAATAGTTACGGCACGTGCATGTTTTCGTATGCTACATGTTGTTCCCCCTATTCGTCTGATGGTTGACCGCTAAGTGTGTATAGACTTAAGTAGTTGTTGTACTTACATGTAAATCGCTTAGTTCCAATATCGTTTTTTTTCTACAATTCCTTATGGACTTGCAAAAAAATACGCCTAATATTTTGTTCTTTGGCCACGGTCAATCTGCATTGGGGGAAACGAATAACTCTCGGTTCTCGGTGTGTGCATAACAAATCATCTTTTGCGAAATTACCACATATTCGACGTCATCAAAAACGCAGCTAAGTGCTTAGCTTTCCCCTGACGCACGGTGCAAGACATTTTTCCAGTTTTCGACCCTTCCGATCTGGCTGTAATCTAGTTCTTCCTAGTTCTTCCAAAGCTAGAGTACAATACTACAATTCCCATATTTGAGAAGCTGATCTAATATCCCACTTACGCCTCTCTCTAAAAAAAAGAGCTTTAAAAATGATAGGTGATACAACTAAACAGAAACATTTGAATCCCCCGAGCACCACCGCAATGTTTCTTGTCTTTCAATATTTTACCGATATTTTTATAAATAGTGTTCTAGTGGAAAAGCCAGTTGCATTCCTCTCCTTAAAAATTTAACCGTAATACACGCACCTCAGGGAATGCTCATCATGTTTACCCTTGAAACAAACTTCGGAAGAACTGTTAAATTCTAAGATTCTTTCTTTAACTGCACTATACGAATATTGAATGCCTTAACCGACTTAATATTCCCGCCCATTATGATATTCAAACATTCAAAAACAATGTGGATGGGAATCTCTTGTCAAATCCTTTTCAACTTACATAAAACTCGCACTGTGCTAAAACATTTTAAGGGTAGTCATAATCCCTTTACTGCACGAAAAATTACAAAAAAATAAAAACTGGTTGGGGGTTAATTGATCAGGAAGTTTGTGTACTAACAACCACAGTTTTTCTCCACGCAGTTAAGTTGGTTAACCTAAGTCCGTTATCGAAGCTATTTTTGTGCAGATTTTACTTTTAGATTGTATCACTAAAGAAGTCTTGTGGTCAAAGCTTGGCGTTAAGATTGCCAAAGAAAATTTGAATGCCCACTGCCCAAATGCAGCCTTGATGAAAATTGTCGTGATGTTGGTGTATCTAATGCAACAGTGCAGGGTCTTCGCTCATTGTAAGGGACCTTTAATTCTGCGTACAGACCCGAAGAACGTTGTCCTTATTTCGCCTTATTTCGTGTGCTTAACCCGCCAATAAAGTCTCAAGATGGAAATTGGATCGCAAGCCCGCAATAAAAGGCTGACATATTTGCTGAACCTTTTGCGAATGTATTTAAGCCATTCTCAGCAAATACAGCTACAGATGACTTACAGTTTGTTGTTAAAAAGTGACGAATGTGAAATTCGCATTGTCACGCTCAAAGAAGTACGAAGCATGTGCCAACATAAGTTATCGAACAGGGTACGATCTAATAACTACTCAGGTTTTGAAAGAAATGCCTTCAGCAGCCTTACAAAAAAACTACAATTTATAACAAACGTATGCCCCAGGTTTGGTTAGGTGCCAAACCTTTGGTAAGTTGCAGAAGTCATTGTGGTAGCTAACCAAGGTAAGACACCAACAGAAGTAACATCTTACAGACTTATATAGCTAATATCCATCATGGCAAAAGTTTTCGGGAAACTACTCCTAAAATGGGTTACCAAAAAAATTGAAAAAAGCAGACTAATCCCAAACAGTCAGTTTAGATTTAGAAATAATCATTCCACGATAGGCCAAATGCATAGAATTAGAATTACGGATGTTGTAGAAAAATCACTTGAAGAAAACCAAGTATGTTCAGCTTTATTTTTAGATGTTGCTAAAGCCTTTGATAAGGTTTGGCATTTGGGACTTGAGTACAAGCTGCATAGAGACCTTTCCAGGCAGTACTGTGAAATACTGCAATCTTACGTTAGGAAACGACTTTTTAGAGTACGGTACGACCAAAATTACTCGGAACTAAAGAAAATTCAAGCCGGTGTACCCCAAAGAAGTATCCTAGGACCAATCCTGTATTTGTTATGTACTAGGGATATTCTGGTGGACACCTAAGCTACCTTTGCTGACGATACTGCGATATTGGTGCCTGATAAATCCTTTACGAAGGCTACAGAAAAACTGCAAAATGCAATCGTTAAAATCAACGCATATAAAATTTACAAACAAAAAATTAAATAACATTTCAATTTTTATCAACGGTGAAGCTACACCTTACGCCAATACCGCCAAATACCTTTGAATGACCTTGAATAAAAAGCTGTAATGAAAAGAGCACATCAAAAAGAAAAGAGAATAACTGAACTTAAAGTACAGAAAAATGTACCGGTTACTAGGATAGGACTCTGGCCTATCTATGCAGAACAAAATAATATTTTACTCGTTTGGATGTATGGTATTCAGCTATGAGGCTTTACAAAAAAAAAAAACAAATGCTGAACCAATCTAAAAATTTCAAAGCAAAGTCCTTGGTGGAATAATAAATGTCCGTTGGTACATAAGAAATAGCGATCTACTCGTATGTACATCGTGACCTTCAAATTGAACTGGTCACTGAAGTTATTAAAAAACATGCTGTGTGTGACAGCGACTTCGAGATGGCAACCATCTTGAATGTAAGAAACAATGTTCGGAGACTTAGAAGAACCAAACCTATGAGCTGATGGTCTAAAAGCTATGGGAAAGTATAAAAAGTTTAAACTTCCCCCAAAGTGATTTTAAAATTAGAAAGACAAATCTTTTGTCGATCTTTCATAGATTGGTTCTGATACCGGTGGTTTGGGTGCGGTAAGAGTCCCACATTACTTGGTACAGAATACTACTAAGCGGTTTTTGAAGATTTCCACCGACAAAAAAAAATCGTGTGGTTGGTTCGCCAACAGTTAGTTCTTCTGTATTTGAAAATCGTGATGGTTGCTTCGTGATAAAAAGTTTTATCTGGCAGGAAGATATCCTAACGATGCGACCTGAAGGACCTGTCTCTTAGTATCTATAAATCCAATTAAGGTTAACCCATTCCTTATTGGTTCGAACTCCGAACATAAGTACTTTAGCCTAACTGGAACTGTGGAATTATTTTCGGTGCCACCTGGAAAATAGAAGTGCCTTAGTGGGAAAAGCCCTTTCTAGTTTGCTGGCACCAACAGCATTCAAGGAGTTGACAGACAGAGGTTTGTACAACCTTTGATATGTCAAAATAAACTCTCACAAAAATATTAGTTTCAGATCAGAGAAATATCAACGTTAAATGCATTTATGTCAGTTTTTGAAATCTTGTTAGAAGGTCACTTAAAACTTTCCACGAGTTTGTTGGATGCTGAATTGAAAAGACAACCTCTATTTTTGTTGCTCACTAATTATATCAATGGAAAACACTACTTACATTTAATATATAATTTTACACACTTGCCTTTGCGAAAGTTCGATAGATAGATATCTTTTGTCAGCGGTGATACGATGATAACTTCTGACAGAAAAATCTTTTATTATATAGCTTTTTTTGTGAGAAGTCGGTTCTGAGTGTCGACATCGAGCATTATTAGGGGACAAGGCAAATTGCTTTATTTGCGTTTTCATTTAATCAGAAAATTTCAATTTGAGATACAACTCAGTGTCAGAGATGAAAAATCTGCTTCCTATTCAAAAATAAATAAAAAGCAAATTTAAATAACCACATCGGCGGAGTATGTGGCATCATTTACGCCACTGGCATGAAAAAAAGATAGAGATACTGTACAAAACAACAGAAGAATGAACAATGACAAGCTATATAACGTCGACGTTATCCATTCTACATGAACAATACCCCGATGGTGCCTCAAGCCTTATAAAGATGATGATGATGGAGAAGATGAATTCTGTGCGAGTACTACTGTCGCAGTATCAGTCGAGTTGTTTTTATCTTTTTTTTTTATTTTTTTTGAAAATGGGGTACCCCACAACCTCTACTGTGCATGCCACGGATGAGAATGTTTCATTTTGCTATTACAATACAAATAAACGTAGAAAGAAATACACGTACTGTAACATCCCCAATACAACAGCAATCAATTAAGCTTCGTTAAGATCAATTTAAAATCCCGCATAAAATTTGCTCTGTGCCCGATACGCGACTCCCGCTCTCACGGAACCGTAGTAAAAAAATACTGCCGCCACCATCACCGCCGACTACGACCATCAGAAACTACCACCAGAAAACAGTACTGACAGTTAGATATAGTTGATACAAAAAGTCGGACCGGACTCCGTCATGGAACTCTCGATCTGAATTCCTTGTGATGTGTGATCTCTTAAGACCCCTTGATAGACATAAAAATGTTCATCGTAATGAAGATGATGATGCAGCCAGCACTGGTGTACATATATAATAGGTCGCATAGGGGCTAGTTTGATTTTATATATTTTTGGTTCACTTCAAAAATGTTTGCTGCCGACAAGTGGGAGTTGTTTCTTTTTTAATATCATACATATTCTGCGGGGGAAGTCTGTTAACTATACGAATATGTACAAAAGAATTATATTTTAAAAATATGACTGAAAACTTAAATTAAGTAGAAACCAAGGTAATTTCGAATGCTACATTTCGAAAAATCAAAATTATTCACTCAAACTCAATTACCATTTTCGTCATACTTACCTAGATTCATTTAGATAACTCATCATCATCATCATCGGCTCGACAACCGGGTTCCGGTCCTGGCCTCTTTCAACAAGTCTCTCCACCTATCCCGGTCTCTAGCCGACGCCATCCAGTTGCGCACCCCAAGGCTTCGGGCGTCCTGGTCTACGCCATCTCTCCAGCGCAAGCATGGTCTACCACGCTGTCGTCTACCATAGAATGTACCACAAAGAACTTTCCGAGCAGGTTCCTCTTCGCTCATGCGAGCTAGGTGCCCTGCCCACCGGAGTCTACCGAGCTTAATTTTTGTCACGATATCTGCTTCTAGGTAGATTGCGTACAATTCATGATTGTACCGTCTCCGGAATCGTCCTTCCTCACATATGGGGCCAACAATTCTCCTTAAGACTTTTCTCTCGAACGCAGCTAAGAGGTCGGAGTGCCTTTTGCTAAGCACCCAAGTCTCGGATCCATATGTGAGTACTGGCAGGACCATGGTCCTGTACAGCAGCAGTTTTGAAGTTATGGTGAGATTTCTGGATTTGAAGAGCTTTGACAGACTATAGTAGGCTCTGTTGGATTTGAGAAGCCGCCCGCGTATTTCTTCTTCTATGTTGTTATCGGCTGCTACTATTGACCCAAGGTATTTAAAGGATTGCACCACTTCAAATTCGTGCTCCGCTACCTTGATTGTTTGACCAACTGTTCCTCTCGCATTCGACGCCACCATGTACTTTGTTTTACCTTCACTAATGTGCAGCCCCAGATTTTGTGCCGCCTGCTCGATCTGGATGAAGGAATCGTGTACAGCTTGTTCGGTTCTTCCGATGATGTCAATGTCGTCTGCGTAAGCCAGTAACTGGCTGGACCTGTTGACGATGGTCCCTCTTGTTGCCGTGCCAGAGTCACGGATTGCTTTCTCCAACGCCAGGTTGAAGAGGAGGCAGGCCAAACCGTCCCCTTGTCGGAGTCCAGTAAAGATGTTGATTGGTCTGGATAGCAATCCGGCTATTTTTACTTGGCTTGTTACGTTGGTCATGGTCAACCTACATAGTCGTGTCAATTTATTTGGGATGCCGAATTCTCTCATGGCTTTGTAAAGTTCTACCCTGGCTATGCTATCATAGGCGGCCTTAAAGTCTATAAACAGATGGTATGTTGGGATGTTAAATTCTAGACATTTTTCCATCGCCTGCCTAAGGGTAAAGATCTGATCAGTTGTTGATTTGCCTGGAATGAAACCACACTGATATTTCCCGATGACGGTTTTAGCGTATGGGGTTATCCGGTCTTGTAGGATAGAGGAGAGTATCTTATAGGCGGTACTCAACAACGTGATACCTCTATAATTGCTGCACGTTGTGACATCTCCCTTCTTATGTATGGGGCATATTAAACCTTTTCGCCAGTCTTCTGGCATTTCTTCCTGCTCCCATACCTGTACTATAATATCATGAATTGCTTGACGTAAGGCTGGCCCGCCGTGATGGAATAATTCGGCTGGTATGCCATCGACTCCCGGGGCTTTGTTCTGTTTAAGCCGGCCTATAGCCTTCTCAACCTCTTCTATGCTTGGTGGCGGCAACATAGGGTATTCTTCTTGAAGTAGTGGAGCCTCCACTTCTGCAGTGAGCTGACCATTTAGCAATTCATTAAAGTACACTTCCCATCGCTCCAGTATGCTTTCAGGATCGGTGATCAGATTTCCCTCTCCGTCCTTGCAGTATGTGCAGCGTGGTGTGTACTGCGTCATGTTTCGGACGGATTGGTAGAACTTCCGCGCCTGGTGCGGACCTCGCTCTCGGCTGTTTTCTATTTCACAGATTAGGTTCTTCTCCCAGGCTGATTTCTTTTGTCTGTGAAGCCGTTTTTCTGTTCTTCTGAGCTCTTTATATTCCTCTTCGCGTGCCCGCGTTCTATGAGATTGTTGCATTGCTCGGTACGCAACATTCTTACGTTCAGTCGCTAGCTTGCATTCATCATCAAACCAGTCGTTCCGATTTTTACGACTGCTGCCTAAGATGGAGTTGGCAGTACTAATGACAGTATTTTTAAGACGTGTCCACTTCTCATTTACGCCCAGCATACTGGCTCCAGGACTTACTCTCCCTAAATTAGGTGTTTCTAGGGCGAGTCCTAACGCATTACCAAAGGTGTTACTGGTGTTTTCATTGCGCAGGGCAGCCGTGTTGATTCGAACCTGATCGGCGGATGCAATGCGTCTTCGCAAGGCAATCCGCCCTCGGAAAACCATACCAACAAGATAGTGATCCGAGTCGATATTGGCACCTCGGTACGTTCGTACCGTCATCAAGTTCGAGTAGTGGCGACGGTCTATCAACACGTGGTCTATTTGGTTACGAGTGACTCCATCAGGTGATACCCAGGTGGCTTTGTAGATATCTTTATCTTTAGATAACTCATAAGTTCCCAAAATTTTAGAGGCTTCATTTCATTTCATTTATTTATTTCAATGGTATCTTTTACAATGGGCTTTTAAAGCCTACAATAACAAGTAAAACTTATACATGAATTTAAATTAATTAAAAATTAAATTAAAAATTATATTTTATATAAATTCAATTTTGGAAATGACAAGTTTAAAATTAAAAATTAGTCTTTCTTTCTCTTGAACTTTATTTAATATTTGAATTTAATTTAGATTACTGCCAAGTATCTGAATAGGGCTGCTTCAAATTGCGCCGTGCCGCGAAGTCTTCTAATGAAATATGGTAAACTGTACGTACCACTGCCTGATAACATGAACAACAAACTGACGTTCCGAGTTTCTACAAGTAAATCTCGGTTGCACTAACATGAATGTACGATTAGAATTTACAAATTGTATTTTTTCAAAAAGATATGCTGGCTGTTTGCTGATTAAAATCTTGTTTAGTGTTTTTAGGGAAAAATATTTTAAAAATGTGTAGAGATCACAACCAAGGATGTTGTTTTTGTAGTTCGATACATGGTCATATCTTCGGAGATTGTACACATAACGCGCAGGGGCGTCTTTAGAATTTTGGGGGCCCTGGCAGTGGCGTAGCGTACCATCTCGGCGCCCGGGGCGGGATACCCATTTTGCCGCCCCTATTCAATACTAAATTAAAATTAAATTTCGAGACATCATTTCACAGGCAATGAAGTATCTTTTATTGAAAGTAAAATAGAATTAGCGGTTTCATAAACGAATTTTACGAGCCTTACGAATGAGGCTCGTGAGACAAAGCTGCATCTGCGGATTCATCTCCATGCATGCGTTTTTTCCTGCGAATTGTACTCGTTTTGAGATCGATTCGGAGTTTTTTCCAAAAAGTCTTAGAAAAGTCGATTGCGGCTTGGACGAAACGTTCTCTGCTCTCCACTAGGAGAGCTTTTAAAACGCAGAGTTTCTGAGCACACTTATCCACACTTATCCACACTCAGTCCACGTTGCTGCAGGTAAATCTGTCCGTCATCTTCTTCAGGTAGCTCTGCAGCTCAAAAGCTAAGAAAAGTGAGGAAGTTGAATGACTGCATGACTGTCAGAAGAAGACGGGCTACCGATCCGTCAATTCTTCCAGTACCTCAAGAACTTCCACAAACTTATTTTTAAGCGTCTATACAGCTTCACGAGGTTCACTTTTTCTGCAGGCTTGTGACTAGATCCTTGAGATAATTCTAGTGAGTCGACTTCGTCTTGACCCTGCTCTGTGGTGGGACCAGAACGACTTCCAACTTCGACGGCAGGCACGTCTTCTTCTTCTGCCCGTAAAATAAGTTATGCATTCCCATGAATATTGGCCGGAGGACAATTCTAGGCCACTCACGATTGTAGATGGAGGAATCTTACTTACATTGGAATCACTTCCGCTGCTGCTGGATGCCGCCGAAGACGTTAACGTAGCTTTTGAACCAGAACTAGAACTGAAATATTTCGCGTCTTCGCGTCTGCTTCTTTCTTAGCCTTTTTCTTGCGGTATTCCGCGCCGCTTCCTTTAACTCTTTTCATTTTCAAAAACTAGTTCAAAGGTTGAGTAAAGTACTAACTGCTTAGTTTTAGAAGATTCAACAGTATTTAAACTATAATCAACACAATCGAAATAACTTTCTGTGATGCGGGAGGGAGCAAAAACATTGAGCTGGCTGAGACTAGAATAACGTTTCCGTCGAATCCTAGTTATCTTATCATATCTCGCATATGCATATCATATGTTTCGGAACACTTCCTTTCAGTTTCGCGAGAGTTTCGGAAGGTTTTGTTTTAGTTTCGCGATCAGCGCGACAATACGGAATGCACTCTTACGGCCCTACTCACCGTCTACGAATTCACGAAAGCGGTCAACGACGAACCACGGATAGGGTGGCAAATTTCAAATTTACATCATTGTTGTTTGTTGACTTGTCAAACGATCTGTCATGAAACATATGATTTCTACTCTACCCGCATCACCGGCGACATTTTGCCGCCCCCCTAGGCTTGCCGCCCGCGCCCGGGGCGGACCGCACTGACGCCCCCCCGCCCCCCGCCCCCCCTACGCTACGCCACTGGGCCCTGGGCCCAGTAGGATTTGGGGCCAAAAAGAGTATAATGACCCATATTCCACAAGTCGTATTTTGTCTCGTACTCGTAGTCGAACTCGAACTCGTTTCGTATCAAAATCGTTATTCTTCAAGTCGTATACGTTGCGTACGAGAAGCTTAAAAAAAACAACGTATATTGTCGCCCGTAGGTAATTCTCAAAATCAATAAATTTGAATTGAAAAAGTCATTTGTTGTTTTTTCAATTAAATTATTTTATTTATAATAAAATTCTGATCAGCTCCATTGATTTGAAGTAGCTCTTCTTCTATTTTATTTGTTTTTTCTCTTTGTTTTTTGTTTGTACGAGTGGTGTTACTGGCTTGTGAATATTCGTTATATTCTTGGACTATGTCAGTTCCATCTTTAGTATTTATCGTGTCGACTATAGGAGGATTTGTCAATTTCTTGCAAGAGGCAGTACACTCCTGAAAAACTTTTTGCTGCGGCTCAGAATCGAACTCCACCATTTTGCCAAGAGGTACCAATGTACTTACATTAACTTTTTGTCCGTTTTTATCGAAAAAAAAAGTCTTGTTTAGAAAAATTTAATAAGAGTAATAAAGTACACAAATACGACTTCAAGTAAATCGAATACGGGATTCGGAATAACGATAAAATATGAATAGACGTATGCGCTGTTTTGCGTACGACTCCTTTGTTTTGGTTTTCTTTTTAGATAGGTATGTAAGTTTATACAATAAAATATTATTGAAGGCATACTTTTCTGACTTTGTCAGTAGCAAAATCATGAATTAAGTCATCAAATTCAATTTCCTGCAGTAATTCATTTTCAATTGATAAAATTGACAAGCTGTTTAGTCTTTCTTGTAGCATATTGTGCTTCGAAGTTCATTTTTTATTCGGTTTAATTTCGAAAATGAACGCTCTCCATCATTGAAACCATCATAGATACAAAAATAATGCAGGCAGTTTCTACATTTGGAAATGTGTTCTCAATTTCATCCACTGTAGTTAGACTGTACAATTTTGGAATTGTAATAAGATCTTCATTTACATCTTTATTGAATTCTTTTAAATACTGTATACGAGGTGCAGGCATTCTACCTCAAGTTCTTCTGCATTAACATCTCTATGGTATTTTTTTGAAAATTGTTCGCAAGAATTTTGCAACTCCACTGAAGTCAAATGTTGCAATCGACAAAAAAGCCAAACAATGCATTAATTTCTTGGTAGCAGTTGGATCGTATTTTTAATTGCAAAGTAATAGTGTCAATACGAGTAACTGGGAAAAAAGTTGATATTTTAAACTTTTCTTTGCCAATTAGCTGGACGGATGGTGCAGGACCATCAAAATATGTGGCACGCGAACTTCGTACTATTTTTCGTTGCATTAAGTGTTAATAATTAGCATCCGGATTCTGAATTTTGGCACATGCTTCAAATTGATCAAAATTCTCCCTTAGATCATTTATGAAGAAACATAGTGAACAAAGCAAATTATCAGCAACGTCAATCGTTATTGTTTCTTTTTGAAGGCTCTTGCTGGGTTTTATGTATTCTTTCTAATATTGTGCCCCAAATTTCTGTTAAAATAAGAAATTCTTGTTTTGCCATTTTCTTAGACAGGCTTAGCGCTTCGATTTTTGTTTCTGGAGCTTGCTCTGGATTTACATATAGAGATAGATGTCAGGGCTTCAGTAATTCCACGATGGAGCGCGTCAACTGCATCAGCTCGTACAGACCATCTTGTTTAAGAACTCTATGTGAACCTAAACATTCATTCAATTTATTCCAGCGATGGGTAGAAGCCTAAAAAAAATTGTACATTTTTTGAACCACTTGAAAGAAACTTGTTGCTTCCTGCACACAACCAGCTGCATGAAGGCCTACTAAGTTAAGAGAATGTGCTGCACATGGTACAAAGGTAGCAAATTCGCATTTCTCCTTTAATGTTGCTTGCAAACCAGAATATTTTCCCGAAATATTTGACGCATTATCCCTCTACAATCCTCTATTGGAATATCATGATTTTCCAAAAATGTCAAGATTGTGTCAGCCAAATATTCAAATGTATGCTCTTGAATAGGTATGAATTTTAAGAACCTTTCGATGGCATGGGAACACAATTTTTAACATACCGAATTACTGGTCGATATGAGAAAGGTCGGGTGTACATCAACGCTTATGGAAAAATATTTTGCCGATCTAATTTCACCTAAAATTTTCATTAGGACTTGTTTTCTCATTATATCAATGAACTCGTTGCAAATATTTGCTGATAAATAGGTAGTGTAATAGTGTATCTCTTTCCTGAGTTTGCACATTTCTTTAAATGATCTGCGAGAAATGAATCAAATTCACCTAGAAGTTCCAGGCATCCCAAATAATTTCTATTGTTGGGTGACCCAATGGTTTCGTTCTTACCACGAAATGGAAGCCCTCTTGATGCCAAAAATTTAATAACTGCAACAATTCTTTTGAGAACATTTTTCCACCTGCGTGTGCAGAAGTTTAAGATGTTGAGGAAGAGAATTCCAAAAGATAAGACGGTTATAAAATCGACTTATATGGACCCTTCGCCACTTGTAGGTACTCACGATAAATTTTGGTATTGGAACGAAGAGTACAATGAAACTCGTTTTTCTGTTATTGTCTATTAACCTTATTTCGTTTTGTTATATAATTCTTGTATAGATTCCTTCATTTTGAGTTGGTGGAACTGGGGCCAAATAATTGTGGGGCCCTGGTCCACCAGGCCCATGCTTAAAGACGCCACTGATAACGCGTCACATTATTGAAAGCTACCGTCAAGTTCCTTTTCGTTTCTGAGCTATGGGTACTAACAACTTCGCATCCATATGTTAATGGGTGATATGCATAAAAGATAGTAAATGCTTTTACTTGAGAATTTCTAAGTAATTACTTTTTTTGATATGCATAAAAATGCAGTAAATGCTGAAAATAAAGTATTTACTTGAGGCCACAGTACTCACTTTTTTCGGATGAACTTTTTTAGTAAATACTTTATTCCGTATGCATAAAAAGTAGCAAGTACTTTTTTTCTGTAGGAATTACTTCTTTTTTTCAAAGTGAAAGGATAGCAACATGAAAATTTATAAGTACACGCTTTTTTTGATTTAACCCATTACCGCCCTCTGTTTTCGCGCGAGTGAACCTATACAATCAACGTTTTATTACTGTTTGTGTATGATTTCAAGGAAAGTAGTATTATGAATTTTAAATAAATACCGGTTGCTGTGTTTTATGAAAAAAAAAGTTGACCGTTGATGCGAAAATTGATGTCTATTTTTGTAGTTACAAATAGGAATAAATAAAATAAAGTTAAAAAATAATTTCTATAGCAGTCTTGTTTTGGGCGTTAATGGGTTACACATAACTATGTAGCTTCGAAACCATAAAAACTTACAGTCTTAACTCTATTCTCAAAGGATTTATTTTCATTTATGAATATTTTCATAGCCTCTGACTTCGCTTTTTTTACTGCCGGTTGCTGCGACTTATTCATAAGAACACTATGTACTTTTAAAATACGCACAAAAACTAGGTGCATTTGGCTTATTGACAAACCTTCGTTCTTCATTGTTGCTCAGTCGACTTTTAATAAATTAATGATTGATAAAATTTCATGAACAGATGTTTACAAAACAACAAGAAGGGCAACAGTAATTTAATATAGGGATGAAACGGTTAATCTGGCAAAAAACTATTTGCTTACTAACCCGATAAGAAAAAAAAATATTTACTATCAATTTCCGATGAATTCTAGTAATTACTTGGATGAATTTAGTATATACTGAAAGTATTTGCCAGTTAGTAAGTACTAAACTTTATGCATATGGAATGAAGTAAATACTTTAAATTTAACCATTTGCTTTAAGTTATAGTATTTACTATTATCTTTTACTTGTAGTAAATACTTCCGTTTTATGCATATCGCCCGTTATCTGAAGGATTAAAGTTTTTGCTAGGTTTAGCCGAATAAAAGTAAAATGTTTTGATAGTGAGAGGCTGCGTAGAGAGCCATATACTTTTCCAATAACCATTTGAACATGATCATCCCAAGTAAGAGTGCTATTGAACAGGATACCTAAATTTTTGGCTTTCTTTACATACTCCAGTTGTTGGTTTCCAAGATACAGAGCAGGAAAGTAGCTATAGTCGAGATCATTTTTGTATATTACCAAACATTTGGATTTACTTGGGTTAAGCTGCAGATTATTTCTGGTGGACCACTTTAGTATTTTACTTAGGTCACCATTTAGATTATCAGCTAAGTCTTACTTGAGCATCATCAGCATACAAATCTAGAGAAGAATATTGTACTTGAATTGGGAGATCATTTATAAAAATGGAGAACAGTAGAGGACCAAGAATTGATCCTTGCGGAACTCCTGACAAAAGATTTAAAGAACGAGATATTCTGTCACCAATTACTACGGCCTGGCTTCTCCCACTGAGATATGAAAAAATCAAATTCACTGCTGTATTTGAAAATCTAAACTGTTCCTTTAACTTTGATACGAGTATCTTATGATTGACTGTGTCAAAAGCTTTCGAGAAGTCTAAGAGGACTAAAAACGATACCAGATCACTATCCATTGCCGTTATTATATCGTCTGAAACCTTAAGAATAGCTGAGACACAGCTATGATTAGACCTAAAACCTGATTGTTGTTCGCTTAAAAGTTACTTTGCGTTTACGAATTTGGAAATTTGGTTATGCAGAATTTTTTCTAATACTTTCGATAAAAACGACAAAATTGATATTTTTCTATGCTCTGACGGAGATAAGCGGGTAGCTCTTTTTTTTTAGGGCCGGTATGACTTTTGCTATTTTCCATAAGGATGGAAAATGCGATGTCATTAAGATAGTGTTGTAGATATGTGTAAGGACGGGGAGAATGTGGGGTAAAATCATTTTAACAAAAAGTGGATGTAGATACATCGTCAAATCCCATAGCACATGATTTTATTTTCAGTATTGCACTTAAGACATCAGCATCATCCACTCTTTGAAAGTGGAAGCAATTTGCTCTATCGGGGTCAACAACCCGATAGGCTAAATTTGGTTCTTCGCAAGACTAAAGTAAGTAAATGAATAGAATATGCGACTAGGTTAGGTTAGGTTAGGTTAAAGTGGCTGCTGACCGGAAAAGGTCAACACACTTAGACCAATATTTGGTGCGTTGTGATACCACAAGGATTTCAAAAATCACCCTTACTCGCTAAACCATTTTGAGCTAATAATGAAGCGTTTGAGACAGTGAATGTCGGAATTATTTAGATCACTAGGATCGTTATAGTAGTAGTCTCCCAAGTGGAGTCTACGTCTTTGCGCTAGGGCAGGACAAGAGCATAGAAGGTGGGGAATTGACTCCTCTTCTTCTTCATCCATGCAGCTTCTGCAAAAGTCATTTGCAGGAACTCCAAGACGAGAAGCATGTCTTCCTATTAGGCAGTGCCCAGTAAGGACACCTATAATGGAGCTAATATGCGATCTACCAATAGAAATTAGTTGTTTTGAGCGTTTAGCATCAAACAATGGCCAAATCATTTTAGTAGACCGGCAAGTTGGGGTGCTGGTCCATCTGAGGTTAGCTTTCTTCATGGTATCATGCTTTAGCATAAGTTTAATGCGACGAAGAAAATGTACATATTTATGTTTTCAATTTTATGTAGTAATTTTTATGATTTATCAATTTTTCCGGATTACTTTTCTTTTTTGTAATTAAAGTATCTTTGTGTTCTAGATGAAAAGAGTCTAGTTTAGGCCACAGAGGATACTTTGGTGCTATTACTAAGGACGATGACATGCTTGTCTCGGTTACGCTAAGCTCGTCGGACGGGGGAGTTCTTGTCCTTATCAAGACACTTTTCGCTCAATCTCATACTTATCATGAAAGGAAATAACACACTCACCATCCAATGCCAGTTACTTACTTACTTACTTAACCGGCTCCCGATCCATGGAGGGTCTCTGCCTGAGTTATTGCGGTCTTCCATCGGTTGCGATCCCTCGCGAGCTCCCTCCAAGCGCTCTTGCGTCTATAACCGCCTGGTCCCTGTAGCGGAGGTTCGGTCTTCCTCGTCATCTCGAACCTGGGGGCTGGGTCGAATATTTTCTTAGCCGGAGCGTTGTTGTCCATTCGCTCGATGTGACCGAGCCAGTGTAGTCGACGTGTTTTGGCTTTTTGGACTACATCCACATCTTGGTACAGCTCGTATAATTCACGATTGAATCTTCTCCTCCATTCGCCCTCTTCACATATAGGACCAAATATCCGCCCAAGAATTTTTCTCTCGAAAGTGCCCAGTATCAATTCCCCTTTTTTACTTATCGTCCAGCACTCGGCGCCGTAGAGTAGAACTGGTAAAATTAGCGTTTTGTATAGCGTGCACTTTGTCTTTCGAGAAAGGTGTTTTGAACCCATTTGTTTGGCCAAACCGAAGTAGCAGCGGTTTGCTAGGGTAATTCTTCGTCGAATTTCCACTAAGGTGTCATTCGTAGGATTGATGTTCGTTCCGAGGTAGGTGAACTCCTTGACTACCTCGAAATTACTGCTACCAACAGTGACGTTTTGTCCTAGGCGATGGACAGATGCGGCTTTGTTTGTTGATAGCATATACTTTGTTTTGTCCTCATTAACTTCAAGACTAACGCGTTTCGCCTGTTCATCAATAGCTGTGAACGCTTCATCCGCATATCCAAGCAGTTGGGAAGACCTGTTGAAAATAGTGCCTTCCAGGTTAACACCACTCTTGCGCACTATCTGCTCCAGGACTAGGTTGAAGAAATCACATGATAGCGCATCTCCTTGTCTGAACCCTGTGCACGTTTGGAATAGCTCGGATAAGCTGTTACCCATTTGCACGTTGCACCGCGTATTTTGTAACGTTATGCGGCATAGCTGGATCAGTTTTTTCGGGATCCCGAGTTCCGACATTGCCAATAGAAGCTCTTGGCGACTTATGCTATCATATGCGGCCTTAAAGTCGATGAAAAGATGGTGGGTCTCGACTTGAAATTCGTTGGTCTTTTCCAGGATTTGCCTCAATGTGAAGATTTGGTCTATCGTTGATCTGCCTGGCCTGAAGCCACACTGGTACGTGCCGATTATAGTGTTGCAGAAAGGTTTTAGACGCTCACATAGTACGGTGGATAGGATTTTGTAGGCAACATTAAGCAGGGATATGCCCCTGTAGTTTTTGCAGGACATAGGACCGCCTTTTTTGTAGATTGGGCATATGGAGCTATTTGACCAGTCGTCGGGCATGCTTTCCTCCTCCCACACTTGGTTGATGGGCTGATGCATGCACCCTATCAGGACATCTCCTCCATACTTAAAGAGTTCCTCAGGTAGGCCATCCGAGCCTGCGGATTTGTTAATCTTAAGCTTGCGTATGGCTTTCTTAACCTCTTCAGTACTGGGTAGTGGGACTGGATCTTCATTGACTGGTCTTATGCTACTTTGCTCCCCTGTGTTTTCGTCTAAATAATGCCCATTAAGCAGCTGCTAGAAATGCTGTTTAAACACGTCTACAATTCCCTGTGCTTCGGTGACTAGGTTCCCTCCGCTGTTTCGAAGAGCTTGCGTACCGGTCCTATAACCTGATGCCAGTTAATTGGCTGTTTTGTAGAACCGGCGGGTGTTTGTGGCGGTGCTAGACTCCTCTGCGCAGGGTTTTTTCTCTTTCCTTCTCTTTTCACGGTACTCCTCTTTTGCTGCTCTTGTTTTCCGTTGCGGCATTTGCATTCGTGCATTTTCCGTCTCCTGCTTCAATACTGCGCATTCATTATCATACCACGGGTTCTTTTTCCTAGGTGGTTGGTAGCCTATGGTGGTCGCGGAACTGCCTCCACTGGTTGTTGACGCTTGTGGCTGGGGGTACGGCAGAGAGTTTCCCGGTCAATTGCTCACTGTAGTCTCTGGCTTTCTCAGGTGTGCTAAGGCATGCAATATTGAATTTCTTCCTTTGGGCGGTCCTCATTTTCTTTTCGTTGGACAGTCGGGCTCTGAACTTTGTCACAACAAGAAAGTGGTCAGAGTCCACGTTTGCACCTCGTAAAGTTCGCACGTCCAAGATGTTCGACGCGCGCCTTGCGCCAATTAGCATGTGGTCGATTTGGTTGGCGGTTCGACCATCTGGAGATCGCCAGGTTGCTGTGTGTATCCTTCGCCTGGGGAACCTAGTGCTACTTATCACCGTATTCCGAGCTGCAGCAAAGTCGATTAGTCGGAAGCCGTTATCTGTTGTCATTTCGTGGAGACTGTGCTTTCCAACTAATCCGCCAAAGATATTTTCCTTCCCGACTTTAGCATTGAAATCTCCGAGCACGACTTTGATATCGTACTGCGGACAGGCTCCGTAGGCTCCGTCCAGGAGGTCGTAAAATTCCTCCTTGTTAGATTCCTCAGCTTCATCGGTAGGGGTGTGTGCACATATTAGGCTGATGTTTTGAAAAGTAGCTTTGATGCGGATCACAGCCAGGCGATCACTAATCCGCTTAAAATCGATGACTTTTGATCTGAGTCGATTTCCCACGACGAATCCGCATCCTAACATGTGCATTCTTTGATGACAGCTTTAATAAATGTCGCAATCTTTTCTTTTCGCTATTCCTGATCCTATCCATCGTTTCTCCTGGATCGCGGTAATGTCTGCCTTGTACCGCGAGAGGACAGATTCAAGTTTTTGAGTAGCACCTGGTGTGTAGAGTGTCCTTACATTCCACGTGCATACTCGTTAATCGTAGTGCATTTTCGTTCCACGTCTGGTTGCCATTTGAGGGGGGTCGTTATCCGAAGGTTCTCGCGTCTCTCTCATAACAATTGGTGTTTTTTTTTACTGCGGCCGGGTCGTTAGCTCGACGCACTAACCTCCAATCTGTGGGGCCATAGGTTTAGTGTTGCAATTGTTTCCTTGGTCAACACTCGCACTTACAAGTTTAGCAAGTCATGACATAAAGCCAAGACCAGTATCCGGCGGTTACCAACGAGGAGGTATTGTAAGCACTTGATGTTTAGGAAAAGATACAGCTCGAAGCCCCCTACAGCATCCAACCATACGTTCATTTAATTTTCTATTTGACAGCTGCCAAACAACAATGCTGTTTGGCCATCGCAAAACAATTGGATTTAAGGTTAAATCTTAATAAACAAACTTATAAAAATCTTAGTTAAATTCTAGTGAAGATTGTATTTCGGCAAAATCTTTATTACAAAATAATTAATCTCCATTCCTTAAAATCGCCTAATAACAACACATTTCTTCACTGAATGCATTAAATCATATTTCATTAACTATGCAAAAGGAACCACATCTACTCTTCAATTGAATGATACTTCCTCGTCGCTCACAGCTTCCCAAGCACATCTAAAATATTTATTTATGTCTATTTATTTAGATTTCTAGAGAAAGTGTTATTGAATACCCTTCATGATATTTTCATCGCTTTCAGTTACAGAAAAGGTTGCCATTTTAAAAATTGAAAAACACTTACTTACCAAGCTTGTCCAATTAGTTGCCCATAATGTGTTACCGTCAATAGCGAAAACATTCGTGTTGGTTTATCCATTAATAATGAGTGCATTCAGAGACGAACACTTTTGTAAACGCTTTTAATCTTTAATTTGAGCCGGAATCGATATTCCTCTTGGATTGTGCATCCATTCCTGACAGCTTACACTTTTTCAATCTAATTTAAAATTCGATGACAAGTCTGTCAATAGTTTTTTTTTTGAAGAGAAAAGCTTTTGGTTTTTTTTATACGATTTAAAAATTTCGTACTCAATATGCAAGTAATTAAGCTAGATTTAAAAGAGATTACAATACAAAATAAGTAGTGTAATAAAAAGCGTGTTCTAATTTGACAGTACACATTTTCGTTTGACATATCACGCACCGCATCATCATATTATTTTCCATACCGCAAACGGTCTTTCAAAAATAAATTAACCTCTCATTCACAAAAGTACATGTCTATATCTTTGAATCTTTAAACAGTGGGTAACATTTGTCATTCATTCACAAAAATTGTTCAAGGGATAACTACCGCACGAGGGCATCTAATAGGGGATGGGTTCATAGACCGTAAATATTGTTCGCAAAGCAGGGCCAACCCGCATCAACAAAAACAACCAAATTATGAATTCAACTTCTCTTCACTTTCATTCTTTGTATTATCTTCGACAAAAAAAAATACATTACTATTTAAAACGTCGCAATCCCAGGAGTTAAGATCATATTCAATACTTGAAATTTCCCACACCCTTAGAAGAAAATGTTCAATAATTTTCCCAATCGAAAAGAAAATTCGCAAGTAAACTCATCGATGCGGGTCAATATCCTTGTGACTTATTTTCGGTAACGCGGGTAAGGGTTTCTCTTCGTCTCTATCAGGTCAGGGCAATTTTCCTCTTCGTTCGAATGAGATTCGAATGGATACAAAGTGAAAATGCATTCGTAAGTCTTCGATTGGCGACCGAATTTTTAATCAGCGATTTTCCAGTGTTCCGAATTCAATCTGCTATCGTCCTGCACCTCCGGAAGGACTGCTTATGATATTGTAATTAATTTTCAGCGGAAAATAAAACCGCCCCAAGAAACAGCAAAAGAACAACAATAATATTTTCCTCTACTGTAATACGTTGTCCACCCCTTTTCTTTTGTGTCCGTTTCGAAGTGGAATAATTAAATTTTAATGAAGAACGCGAAGAGACAGGAAAACAAGCCAACGCAACGCAACGTGCACCGCGCTTGGCCAAGTTGCGGTGGAATTTTTGCTCTATTGGCTCTTGGGTGGCGCGTTAGTGTGACAAGACACTTTTCTTGTAAGGGTGAGGGGAAAGGTGGATCAACTGCAGAAGAAGACCAATATTTCCGAAGGCTTATTAGCAATATTTCTCAAGAAATCTAAGGCGATATTATAATTACTTTGCTAAGGACTTGTACGATGGGTCGAGGAAAAAACAAAAGACGAGCCAGTCACCATCATCATAATTTCCTTCATAGAGTTATCTTCTTTGTTATTTTTTTCGAAGGAATATTAGTTCATATACAGGGTGTTATAAAATCAATGAAAATGTGCATTTTACTATAGTTATTTTTTTTTAGACTTTATAATATATTTTATTTACTTCCACTTAAAGTCTAATAATAATTGATATAAATTCTCTGATATAAGTGTAAGAAACAAAGAATCATCATTCTGTAATATTGAAACATTAGAAATGAATGACCTACAAAAAATTTAAAAAATCTAAAGAATAACTGACGAGGGGTACTATCCGCAGTCCTTGTGATAAGTTGTTTTTTATATTTTATAGATAAAAATTGGTATAAAAAAAAATGCACGAACTTGCTCCTATGTAATAGACTAGGAATTTTAAAAACGCATGTTATTAGAAAAAAACTGTTCATAAGGATAAGATTATCATCATTTTTGAAGTAAAACTTCTTTTCCGGCGTTGGGGGTAAAAAATTTTCTATGCAGCTGTCAGTGACATGTCAAACCGTCATGCCATCCGTCAAAGACAGCGACATGTTTTTAGAATACAAAGTAATTATAACATGAAGTTGGATACGATTTAGAATTTACATATTTCAAATGGCTGCATTCAAAGATAAACATAAAACTATAGGTTCAGACGGGCAATGGCTATGCAACACGAATAATTATTGACAAGCATATTGCAATCCAAATAAATTTTACCAACACCTAACCCTCGCATACAAAGTACTGGCCAAAAAGTTGGGTATATCCACTACCATTTGTATTCTTGCTGTCATAGACGGCATGCCATATGACCATCAGGTTGCCTGAAAGTTTTGAAATTATACTTTTTAATAATATTTATTCGCTTAATCGCACACGCCACCGACATTTGTTTTGGTATTTATAAATTTGAACGTCACCCGACTAATCAATCAAATACTTTAAAAATTAATTTTACAAGAGTGCCGCTGTCAGTGTACTTGCTTTCCAAGTTGCCTGGATACTGAATTAATGCCAGGTGACTCCTAAGTTGCTCGGGTTTGTACGGGTTAATAAGAAATGCTTGTGTACATTACAAGATTACAACATGCTTGCCAATACTTGCACGTGCAGCCCTAGGGTAATACAAACAAAGCGAGGCAACTTGCTTGTCAAGTGGCATGGGAGTTTTGTACTTTTCTTCTCGATTTCATTTAAGGCTAGGCGCGCACATTCAATTTTTTGAAGTAAAACTTCTTTTCCGGCGTTAGTGGTAAAAAATTCTCTATGCAGCTGTCAGTTACATGTCAAACCGTCACGTTATCAGTCAAAGACAGCGACATGTTTTAAAAATACAAAATGTTTGTGAATTACATATGTGGTCGACCAATTTAACAAGCAGAAACCACTATCCTTTTAAAAAAAAAAACAAACAAACATATCTTTTTGATGTTTTTTTGAAGTAAAACTTCTTTTCCGGCGTTGGGGGTAAAAAAATTTCTATGCAGCTGTCAGTGACATGTCAAAACGTCACGTTGTCCGTCAAAGACAGCGACATGTTTTTAGAATACAAAATGTTTGTTCGTAGGTTATAATCTTACAGAAGCTTTGCTTGAGGAAAAAGAAGTTTTACTTCAACCGCGCGTACGTCAGTACACACAATCTTTTTTTTTTAAATTCTTTTAGTAGTAAGAGACAAAAACAGATTGCTATGCAAATATGATTTTATGCAAGAACAAAAATTATAAGTTGTTGTAGTGGTTTCTTAATAAAATAAGGTTTTATATATCAAATTTTTAAAATATTAAAAAAAAACTTGGTACGTCAACTTTAGGTTTTGATTATTGTACGAATGAAAAAAAAATTTCCAAAAAAAATATTGACCAATTTTTGAGATATCGAATTTTCCAAAAAAAATATTTTTTTTTTTCAAAAATTCAAAAAATATTTTTTTTAAAGTTTTGAAATGCAATGTTTTTTTTTAAAAGTTTTTAGATGCATCTCTATAAAAAATTTCATTTAAATCCGTTATGTCGATAATGAGAAATTCAAAATTTTAAAAAATCGTTCTATGGCAGGTACAGTTAGTAATGTCTTGTTTTCAATATTTTTTGTACTAAATTATAGATCTTAAAAATTAATCGAAAGACTAAAAATTTAAGCAAAATTCTCGGAACCGTTTTCGAGAAAAATATGATTTTCGAAAACCATTTTTTAACATTTGTATGGATTGTACCGTTATTTTTAGGAAAAATAATTGTTTTTTTCTCATATCTTGTAGATTATCTTAAGAAACTTTTATTTATGAATTTTTAAAAAAATCGAGCGTGGGGTTTTCGAAATATAGAGTTTTCAAAAAAAAAATTTGAATTTTTTTTTAAAAATCCAAAAAAAAATATTTGAAAATATAAATGCACAATAATATTGAAACTGCTGGGGAGCCTTAACATAAAAAAAAATGATCAAAATCAGTTGTACCATTTTTGAGAAAATCAAGGACAAGAAAAATGGTTGCAAGGGGGTACGAAAATAATTATTTTTTTTGGAAATTTTTTAGGTTTAACTAAATGAAATTTTATGAATTTTTTTTTTTAAATCTGTGGGACAGTTTTTGAGAAAAAAAATATTTATAAAATTTCGAAAAAAAAATCGTATGGCAGGTACCGTTATTTTTGGTCTCAAAAAATCAAATCAAAAAACATCCGGGGGAAAAAAAACAAAACCCATAGATATCTACCAAGTTTAAATAAAATCGGCCGAGCCGTTTAGCTGTAGTCGAACAGACAGACAGACAGACAGACAGAAATACAGAACTGCGAGACCCACTTTTTTAGTCCTAGCTATCATCGTAATGTCAACCTTGATCAAAATCTCGAGTTCGATTTTTTTTCCGAATGCATAACTTGCCTTATAGTACCTATAAGTCGCAAGTAAGAAAAGTAATGTATTACTGATGTTGATGTGCAATAGGCTTCAGAAGAAAGTTCTCCAACTATATTTCAATATGCAGAGAAATAAAAATAAAATATTCTATCGAAAAAAGAGCTGATATTGGAAAATGGCAAACAACAAGATTTCAATGATTTAATTAATATATTTTCGAAATGTTTGACGACGGATGGTACCGAATACTCCTTACAGAAAGCAGCCAAGCACCTAAAAAAACCGCACACACAAAACCCGTCAATAAAATCTCAAGAAAGAAATTAGGTCGCAAACCCGAAACAAAAGGCTGACATCTTCACTGAACATCTTGGGAATATCTTTAAGGCATTCCCAGTAAATAGAGCTATACAGATGACTTACAGTTTGTTGATAGAAGTGAAGAACGTGAAATTTCCATTATCACGCTCAAGAAAGAAAGAATCATGTGTCAACATAAGTTATCGCCGATAAATCATCAGCGCAAGAAATATCTTGAAGATCGAAAGCTTCTCAATACGGCTTTCGCAGTAATCGTTCCACATGTGGTCTGATGGCATATTTCACAGAAGAGTGTAACCGATCTTTACATTGTTTTGGAGAAGATGAGATTATTACGCCTGATATTTCTAAGGCATTTGATGAGGCTCTCTCATGGAAAATGCGTTCGGTATCAACGAAACATTTATTCTTTGGATTAGAAATTACCTTCAAGATCATCCAATTCATGTTGTTATGGACGATTTTAAGTCTGATCTTCTGTTTCGTCTTGGACTCTTTTCCTCATTTTTATAAATGATCTCTTGTCTGAAAGTTCTAATCCGCTTCATTGTTTTGCTGACAAATCTACTGTCAGCTTCTCATACTCGTTCTCAAATTCAAGTCCATCTCCTTCGGAAGTGGAATTTCAACGGTATCGTATGATTAGCTTATTAAACTCCAATCTTTACAGCATTGGTCAATGGGGTATACAAAATCGTGTGGAATTTAATGCGTCGAAAACCCAATGCTGTCTATTGTCGTTAAAGCAAAATGTCCTTGAATGGCATCGAAGATACCGAAAAGGCGAAAAACTCTCAGTACTCGGTATGTGTGTCAACAACGATCTTCGTTGGAATGATCACATTCTCGAGACCGCCAAAAATGCTGCTAAATGCTTAGGATTTCTATATCGATGTAAAAAATTTGTTACTCACACCTCACCTCACTCACACCTTTGCGCAAGCGCAGCACAAACTTCTCTCCACTTATTCGATAGAATTCAGATTAGAGCGTTGAAACTTATAGGAAACAGATCTATCATGGATTCATTTCAATTCCTTGTTTTATCGCTTCTATCATAAGCAATGCTTACTCGAAGTAGCCAGTTGCATTCTTCTACTCAACCAAACCAGTTCACTCATGATACCCGTTTCGCTAGAAACGGTCGTACTGTCAAATATATAGATTCGTTTTTTACTCGCACAACACGATTATGGAATAATGTTCAAATGCATAAAATTGCCGTCTGATTTCTAGAAAAGTATGAACTTATGCAAACAAACTTTAAAATATCGTTTTATTATTAAATACATTTTTACTTGCGACTTATAGGTACTATAAGGCAAGTTATGCATTCGTAAAAAAAATCGAACTCGAGATTTTGATCAAAGTTGACATTACGATGATAGCGAAGACCAAAAAAGTGGGTCTCGCAATTCTGTCTGTCTGTCTGTCTGTCTGTCTGTCTGTCTGTCTGTCTGTCTGTCTGTCGGTTCGACTACAGCCTAAACGGCTCGGCCGATTTTCTTCAAACTTGGTAGATATGGGTTTTAATTTTTTACCCCCGGACGTTTTTTTCTATTTTTTTTTTAAGACCAAAAATAACGGTACCTGCCATACGATTTTTTTTCGAAATTTTATAAAGATTTTTTTTTCTCAAAAACTGTCCCACAGAATTTTTTAAAAAAAATTTGAAAAATTTCATTTGGTTAAAACTAGCTAATGGTTGAAAAAAATTTTACAAAAAATTTTACAAAAAATTGTTATTTTCGGTAGCCCCCCTGGGTCCATTTTTTTTGTTTTTGATTTTCTCGAAAACGGTACAGCCGATTTTAATAATTTTTTTTATTCCAAAGCTCCTCCAAAGTTTGAATATTATTACATATTCAAATTTTCAATTTTTAATTTTTTGGATTTTTAAAAAAAAAATTAAAAATTTTTTTTGGAAACTCAATATTTCGAAAACCCCATGCTCGATTTTTTTCAAACTTAGCAAATAAAAGTTTTTTAATATAATCTACAAGATTTGAGAAAAAAAATTTTGTTTTATCTAAAACTAACGGTACCTTCCATACAAATTTTAAAAAATGCTTTTCGAAAATCGCATTTTTCTCGAAAACGGTTCCGAGAATTTTGCTAAAATTTTTTTTCTTTAGATTAATCTTTACGATTTATAATTTAATAAAAAAAAAATTTAAATCTATATATTACTGACTGTACCTACCATAGAACGATTTTTTAGAATTTTGAATTTCTCATTATCGACTTAACGGATTTTAATGAAATTTTTTATAAAAAAGCTCCTAAAAAGTTTAAAAAACATTGCATTTAAAAACTTAAAAAAAAATATTTTTTCAATTTTTAGAAAAAAAAGTAATTTTTTTTTTGAAAAATTCGATATCTCAAGAACGGCTTAGTATTTTTTTTGGAAATTAGACTTTTATTCGTACAATAATAAAAGCTTAAGGTTGGCGTACCAAAATTTTTTCTTAAAAATGTTTTAAAAATTTTGTACATAAAAGCTTATTTTTTTAAGGAACCACTACATCGACTTATAATTTTTGTTCCTGCATAAATTCATATTTGCATATCATTCTGTTTTTATCTCTTACTACTTAAAGAATTTAAAAAAATTCATTTTATCCTTATGAACAGTTTTCTCTAATAACATTCGTTTTTAAAATTCCTAGTCTCTTACATAGGAGCGTGTTCGTGCGACCCAGTCGTGCATTTTATTTATATAAGAAATTTCCTTAAAATTTTTCAAGAAAAAAGTGTGGGATTCGAATTTTAAGTATTGAATAATATTGATTTTAGGAAATAATTTAAAATAAAATGCACGACTGGGTCGCACGAACTTGCTCCTATGTAAGAGACCAGGAATTTTAAAAACGAATGTTATTAGAGAAAACTGTTCATAAGGATAAAATGAATTTTTTTAAATTCTTTAAGTAGTAAGAGATAAAAACAGAATGATATGCAAATATGAATTTATGCAGGAACAAAAATTATAAGTCGTTGTAGTGGTTCCTTAAAAAAATAAGCTTTTATGTACAAAATTTTTAAAACATTTTTAAGAAAAAATTTTGGTACGCCAACCTTAAGTTTTTATTATTGTAGGAATAAAAGTCTAATTTCCAAAAAAAATACTAAGCCGTTCTTGAGATATCGAATTTTTCAAAAAAAAAATTACTTTTTTTTTCTAAAAATTGAAAAAATATTTTTTCTTAAGTTTTTAAATGCAATGTTTTTTAAACTTTTTAGGAGCTTTTTTATAAAAAATTTCATTAAAATCCGTTAAGTCAATAATGAGAAATTCAAAATTCGAAAAAATCGTTCTATGGTAGGTACAGTCAGTAATATCTAGATTTAAAATTTTTTTTTATTAAATTATAAATCGTAAAGATTAATCAAAAGAAAAAAAATTTTAGCAAAATTCTCGGAACCGTTTTCGAGAAAAATGCGATTTTCGAAAACCATTTTTTAAAATTTGTATGGAAGGTACCGTTAGTTTTAGATAAAACAAAATTTTTTTTCTCAAATCTTGTAGGTTATATTAAGAAACTTTTATTTGCCAAGTTTAAAAAAAATCGAGCATGGGGTTTTCGAAATATTGAGTTTCCAAAAAAAAATTTTGAATGTTTTTTTAAAAATCCAAAAAATTAAAAATTGAAAATTTGAATATGTAATAATATTCAAACTTTGGAGGAGCTTTGGCATAAAAAAAATTATTAAAATCGGCTGTACCGTTTTCGAGAAAATCAAAAACAAAAAAAATGGACCCAGGGGGGCTACCGAAAATAACAATTTTTTGTAAAATTTTTTTCAACCATTAGCTAGTTTTAACCAAATGAAATTTTTCAAATTTTTTTTAAAAAATTCTGTGGGACAGTTTTTGAGAAAAAAAAATCTTTATAAAATTTCGAAAAAAAATCGTATGGCAGGTACCGTTATTTTTGGTCTTAAAAAAAAATAGAAAAAAACGTCCGGGGGTAAAAAATTAAAACCCATATCTACCAAGTTTGAAGAAAATCGGCCGAGCCGTTTAGGCTGTAGTCGAACCGACAGACAGACAGACAGACAGACAGACAGACAGACAGACAGACAGACAGACAGAATTGCGAGACCCACTTTTTTGGTCTTCGCTATCATCGTAATGTCAACTTTGATCAAAATCTCGAGTTCGATTTTTTTTACGAATGCATAACTTGCCTTATAGTACCTATAAGTCGCAAGTAAAAATAATTTTTCATAGGTTTTGAAGATGGGCGATTCCGCTATAGACGATTTTTGACATCAATTTTTATACTATAATATTTTTTATTTTTGATAAATATGCAAAGTAAAAGGACTATATTTAATATCAAAAACAAAAAGTGAGACCTTACTTAAGGAAATCATTTTTGTTTGCGCTTTGTATTATTGTCATACGAAAAGTCGGTACGAACTGCAATTATTATAGCTGGTAACATAAGCGCGGAATAGCTATTACCACAGTTTTGGGTTATGGTTTTCTTATGGTTTACGTATGAAGAAATATGTAATTCAATCGTTTGCACAAAAACACGTAAGAATTTCTTATAATATTTTTTGCATTATCGATTGCAAATAGCCATTGTAAGTTTGTTGCACCCGCGACATAAAAGATGTAAAAGTTTTTTTTTTTTTTTGACACAAATGAAGTTCAAACTTTTTAAAACTTTCTAAAAGTAAGAAGAAAACAAAAAGAAAATTAAATCAGTCGTTATTAGGAGTAAATTGTAAGTTGAACTACAAAAAACGTTGATTCAAATTGGTTGCACCCGCGATCGCAATATCAGGATCGCGGTTGCAACTTATTGACTACTAACATTATAACGTGATTTATCATATTTCATTGATAAAATAAGCTTTGATAACTAATTTCTGCTGCTCAGGGTTATTTTTTTGTTAATTGTGTAATATAATATTTTATTCCTTTTTATAAAAATAAAGGTATGGTTAAAGGGAGAAAAGACTGCTTCACAGAAATATAGGCTCGTGATAGGAAAATAAAGTCCAGAATCAGACCAAAGAAAGAATTCAGGCAACTAGAAAACGTCGTAAAGAAGAACAAATTAAACAGACAAGCACACGTAACATCTGTGACAAAAGTGAAACATAATCACGCAAGTAGTCCCATTAAAGCAGTTGAAGTTGTAAAATAATAGCCACTCAATTTGAAGTTGTTGTATCTGAAAAAACTGATTACGCCAAAGCACTGCTTAAAAAACTGACGGGCGTTCAAACAACTGATATGAGATTTCTATAATAGGGATAATAATTAGCAGACAAATAATGCCTGATATGAAAGATGTGAAATCGGCTTAGTCAGGAGTTAAGAATCGAGAAGAGAACAATGATTATGAGTATTCGTGAAGCTTTCAAGGATTTACAGCTTATCACGAAGCATCTGTTTGTAAGACTTTATTTTATCAAGAAAGACCTGCTCATATTCTAGCTATCAATGATATCCCTTATAATGTCTGCACTTGCACATCTCTCTCAAACTACATAAATCCACTTTTTGCTATTTCGGAACATGCGACAGACTTTCCTAAAACGCATAATGAGAGTTTTTGACGTATAGTGTAATGTAAATAATGAAGATTGCATGTATAACGGTTGCGATGTATGCAAAGAATCCAGTATTGGAACATAACCCTAGATTCAAACCCTAGTTTAAATTGGAAGGTCTGAATTTTTCAGCATCACTATCAACAAAAATTGCGCGTTTTTTTTGTGAGCCAAAAGATAAAGCTTTAAATTCTATCGATGAAGGTTGAGACGTTAAATTACAATTTCTGAAATCAATTGACCGTCGACGTTTCACTGAAATAGAACATGATATAGCATACATCATAGAAAAGTTGGAAGCACCAGAGAAAAAGATTCAAAAAGATTAATTGACATGGTTACTGACTAGTAATAAACGTTATTTTATCTTTTACCCAGTTCTTAATATCGTTTTACTGATATTAATATTCATTAAAGTAAGACGCGTTGCACACGCGATAATTTTATGTTGCACCCGCGATTGATTAAAAAGCAAATATTTCGATGTTTACTTTTGTTTTCTATCTTTAATTTTATTTATTAAGTTGACTGAATTAACGTCGTTCAATATGTGTGAGAATAGTATAATCAAAGGGCACGGTAGTGCCCAGCCAAGTTCTGGCACTACACCCTTTTTACAGGAACAAATTTAGGCGATTTTTAACCCCTCCCTATCTTCAGTACCAATGAAGTCAGAAACTTAAAACTCCGAATATATGCTAAGCTAGTCAGGTATAGGCGCCTCACCAAATTTCAATTTTCTAGCATAAGCGGTTCCTGAGATATAAGGCCTCAAAAATCACAAAAACCGTAACTGACTGACTGACAGATCATAAAAATTATGGAGCACTTCCCGACATCGTAGAATCTTGTAATTTTGTACAACGGTAGGTATTGTCATGCAACCAGAGGAAAAAATTTGATGTTTTCCATTCAGGGGGCGTGGTATGCGCCCACTTTCTACGAATTGGTGTTGGTTGAATGCAGCGCTTCCAACTGCTGTAAAACGATGAAATTTGGTAAAGTGGTAGGTCTTAAATTACATACAAAGAAAAAAATATAAAATTTGAGGTTTTCTATTCAGGGGCGTGGTATCCGCCCACTTCCTCAGAACTGATGTAAATTATATGGGACACTTCCGATTGCAGTAGGACAATGAAATTCGGTAGAACGGTAGGACTCAAATTGCATATACAGGACCAAAAATAAAAATTGGGGTTTTCCATTCAGGGGGCGTGGTATCCGCCTACTTTCTTAGAAAATGTTTAATTTATATGGAGCACTTCCGATTGCTGTAATTAAGGTAGGTAAGTTATTGTTAGGTATCTTGCCAGGGCAAGAAGAAACAATTGAAGCGCAAATCAAAACAACCAATAACAAAAAGAAAATATACCAAAAGAAATAGGAAGCTATAAACAAAGTTGGTTTTAGTAGGTAGAGTTCAGTCTTCTCTCTTTCCGTATCTTTCGAGATTTTGACATGGCAAAATGTTAAAATCTTTGCAAAAAGGAGTGAGATCAGACCAAAAACATAAATGTTAAAAAAGAGCCAAGTTCTTCTATACAAAAACCTTTGTGTAACAAGTCAGCCGTGAAAAGTACTGAGATCTAAAAGTACGCCAAGTTCTTACTTCATGAAGGTTTAATACCGAATATTTAAAGTAGAATAATATTGAAACAGCTACAATGTAATAGAGAAATTTTATTATTTAATGATTACTGACTAAAATTTGATGGGCTTACTTGGCAAGTTTTTTTTGTATGCCCAATTCAAAAGGTTTTGAAAACTTGACCAGTAAGCCCATCAAATTTTAGTCAGTAATCATTAAATAATAAAATTTCTCTATTACATTGCATAGCTGTTTCAATATTATTCTTCTTTAAATATTCGGTATTAAACCTTCATGAAGCAAGAACTTGGCGTACTTTCAGATCTCAGTACTTTTCACGGCTGACTTGTTACACAAAGGTTTTTGTATAGAAGAACTTGGCTCTTTTTTTAACACTTATGTTTTTTGGTCTGATAAATGTTTCACAAATAACAGAATTTGTCTTTTTCGTACTATGATCTAGAAATGTCAGGCCAATTCTGTTGCACCCGCGATCGCACTTTGAAACCTTTCATCTGACGACTCATTTATTTTATTTTAGATTTTTAAACGAATTACCAGAAAATAGGTGAAAATGTATCCCTTCAAGTGATAATTTCATTAAATTATTCCCTTATTTTACCATAAGTATACTTCAAATGAGTGTAAATGTTGCACCCGCAATAATGGAATCGCCCAGATATTGATTTTTCAACAAAATTTTTTTTTCAAAAAAACCCAACAAATATTTTTTCGAATATTTTTATATACAATATTATTTTAAACTTAAGGGGACTCTTGTTGGTTAAAATCCTTAGAGCCGTTAATAAGAAAGTCGAAAATTAAAAAAAACGGTTCTATCACAGGTACCGTTAATAAAATTTTGCTCCAAAATTTTTCTTAACCAAAATATAGTCCATATCCATAATATCACACTTAATTTTTTTTATCAAAATCTTTAGAGCCGTTTTCGAGGTAAATAAGATTTTGCATTACGGGTGTACGGGGTGTACCGTTAGTTTTGGAGCTAAATAAAAAAATTCAATTTTTCCTCTAGGGAATCACCGAGGACCCTTAACTACCGAGATTGAAAGAAATAGGACTAGTGGTTTAGGCTGTAGTGAGAGGTACAGACATACAGACACACTGAAACATGTTTTGTGTGTACTAAATTTTCCTTAAAATTTTTATAAGAAAAATTGAAATGCAAATTGTTAGTATTTAATAAAATACATTTTAAAACGTAATTTAAAAATTTAATGACAAATCGGTTTTCAAGATATTGAATTTTCAAAAAAAAAAACTTGACCAAAATATGGTTAATATCACACTTAGTTTTTTTTATCGAAATCGTTAGAGCCATTTTCGAGATAAATAAGATTATGTATTATTGGTGCATAGGGGGTACCGTTTGTTTTAGAGCTAAAAAAAAAATTCAATTTCTCCTCTAGGGAATTACCGAAGACCCTTAAGTACCGAGTTTGAAGAAAATACCTCCAGTAGTTTAGGCTGTAGTTCGAGGTATAGACATACAGGCAGACAGACGGAATTGCCGGATCCACTTTTTTCGTCTTCGCTATCATCGAGTAATTCAACTTTGATCAAAATCTCGAGTTCGATTTTTTTTCCAAATGCAGAACTTGCCCTATATACTCGTATTACCTATATCGCAAGTAAAAAAGCGATTGGAACTTCAAAAATTGTTTCTTGTTGGAATACAAGCCCGTAGTAAATCATTGTTAAGATTTTTTTTAGAGTAGAAAGGTTTCAATGAGTACATCTTTGGAGTTATAAGGCTCATATAAGTTTTTATTGACTGTCCATGATTCTTCCACTTCAGATAACGATCGATTTGGACTCCAAGATACTTGATCGACACGTTCAATTTGAAAGCGGGTGTTTGAGCATTGATTGTATACATTAAAATTTGGTCTTCTAAATATACATATCGCATGCTTAATGGAATACTGACCCATTAGCAGACCCATTAGATGAGAGGTGGTTATTTGGAAAGCCCTATACCAGACATTTATAACTTGAGAAGAAATGCTACCACTTTTCCAACATTACCTTTCCGGAATACTCTTTTTAGAGACTCATACACAATCGTTTCTCGTAAATTGTACAACCGACTCCCAATCGAGATACGAAACATTAGAAACTTGCCACCTTTTTTAAAATCCTTAAAATCATGGCTTTTCAACTTTAATACTTATGACATCGAATCTCTGCTAAGCTATGTACATTGTTTAATAAATTTGTAATTACTACTAAGATCTCTATTGAGTTTTTTTTTTGTGTTTATACCTCTTTTAAACTTCAATTGATGAAAGTAATGTTATTTGTTAACTGAATATTACGAGTATTATTGTTTAACTTTCTTTTATTTAACGTTTATTTTTGTAGTCACCCCACAATAAAATAATTTTTTGTTAATGTGGCATTATTTCAATTTTATATAAATTTAAATGCTACAAACTATTCTCTTAAATTATTGTAAAAACAAATTATGTATGTATTTATTTATCATAGATATAAGTTATTAAAAAATTGTTAGGAGAATAAGAACTCAATAAATTTAATTCAATTCAATTCAGGTCAAAATTGAGTTACGTACAAATACAGGCTTTTGCAAGTCTCAGATTATATCATACTTTAAGAATACCAGTATTCATGATTAATTCATGAATAAGTTTTAATTTTATCCGTCAACAAGTAGGACAAATCCTTATAACAAGATCTTTTTTTGCAATTTCCCAAAAATCGTCTTTTTCGAGTTGCGTTAGTATTCCATCTAGCATGCGATATGTATGTAACGGTAAGGTTAATTTTGAATAATCATGAGAGTAAAAGACCATATCAAAATTTTGATCTTCAGGAAAATTTCCCGTAATTTTTTTTTTTATACTAATAATCAATTTATGAAATGTGAACCAGCTTCTTAAGATTTGTAAATCCTTACTAATTTTCATGATGCAATTAAAAAGAGAAGTTTTGGTATACGTGAAAGCTATATCATTGACGAGGGCTGGCAATTGCCAGAAAATCGTTGGTGGAATAGTGAGTTAATGTAGATTAAGAATAAAATTGGACCTAGCACTGAATCTTGCGGCACACCTTTTTCAAAGTAAGTTCATCGCTGGATATACCATTTGCAAGTACTCTTTGTTCCCTTCCATTCTATTAAGATCTTAACCAATCAAACATTATTCCCTTAAAACTAGCATTGTGCAGCTTATGTAAAAGTATATCGTGGTCAACCATATCAAACGCCTTCGTCATATCAATATAACGCCATTGTTGTTTTATTGTCATTAATTTACGTATACAGATCACAGCATACCTAGAGGATTGCATCTTCAATAGATCTACCGGATTTGAAGCTAAATTGATTATTGGAGAAAAAGTCAGTTTTATATAAATAAAAGAGCATATGTACATGTTTTAATTAATTTTTCAAAGAGTTTCCAAAATGTAAAAGACAAAAATATGGGTCTATAATCAATTATATTTTTTCGATTTCTATTTTTAAAAAGTGGAAAAAACTTGTGCATTTTTTAGTGCATTTGAAAATTTTCCAAAATACCACACTTAAGTTAAAAACGAGACAAGCTATATCCACAATTTCCCAAACAATGTTTTTAAGATTATGGCTGATATACCATCATGATGCATTGGTGCAAGAAGTTTTGAGAGTATGGCTGAGTTCGTAATTGCAAAACTGCCGCAGTCCTGCAAGAATTGCGTTCATAATTGTAAACAAACAGCATCATCTCTGCATGAGCATGGCAACATTTGTGTTCATAAAAGTAAACTTACAGTCAACATGCGGTCAATTTGGCAAGTGTTTTTTTTATGTTGCTGAATTTGCAGGAAAATGGCAGAGGATCTAATGTGAGTAAATTTTTTTTGAAATTAATTTATAATCGTACAAATATTGATTTGTACATCTTTGATAAGAAATTAATAACTATCCATCCACAGGATTGAATACGAGGCCAAAGTCTGGTCCGATGCTGATATCATTTTTAACAAAGCATGATGACTGCACACATGCTGTTGTAATTGTGTTCATAAATGTATTCGAAGCATGTTTTAGGCTGGGCAGGGGCAACAAACATTGCAATTACGAACTCAGCCTATTAGTTATATAAACAAAGTACTCTTTGAAAGAATTTGCTATTAAATGCGAATCAGATGTACATAATGACATTATTCGTTAAGATATTTGATATTTCATTTGATTTAGATGGCTTACCCAGAATACAATTAACAGCTTTCCATTCATTTTTAACCCTACCCTTGAATCGATTTAACCGATTAACATAATACAAATTTCGTCACTCAACTGTTATATTTTTTACTCTTTTACACAATTTTAAGAAGTATTTTTTAGGGTTTAAGTTTTGGGGATGCGTTTTGCACTTTTTTGCAACTTTAGTTTTAATACATATTTGCTTCAGTAGACGTGGTGTCATTCACGGTTTAAAAATTTAGAACAATATCTCGTTTACATTAGAATTTTGAATGTGTTTGCAAAGTATTGAGTTAAATAAGTCATAAGGTACCGAAGGATCACAGCTTGACAAGAACGGATCCCAAAATTTAAACCTTCGTTTTTTCGCAAAGTAAAATAAAATCAATGTTATAATTTGTTTTGACTGACCTTGTTTGGTGGGAAACAGAACTTTCACGAACACTTAGACAACATAAATGATGATCAGTGATCTTATAATCACACACTTCACTTGTAAAAACTGTTTTGTTTTTAATGCTGATTCGTAAAAAGATATAATCAATGCAACTTGAACTTGAGTTAGTAACTCTAGTAGATAAATTTATTAAACTTTTTAATTCAAATGATGCCATTAAAAGCATATAAATATCCATATCGTTATTATTTATTTGGGGCTCATTTTTCTTGGTTGAAAAATGAAACGTTTGGTCCAAGTTTTATTAGTATTCCATTATTTCAAAAGATGTTCGAGAATATTTTACCTGATTTAAAAGATTTTCTAATAGTAAAAGTACACTTTGACCTTCCATGGCAGCTATGTCAACAATAACATGCAAACTTAACCGGTTAAATCCAGGCGCGGATACAGGGGGAGGGCAATGGGTGCAATTGCCCCCCCCCTGGGCATTTCTTCGTTTCACAATTATAAAAACCATAACACTTTTTTCTTTTTACTTGCGACTTATAGGTACTATAAGGCAGGTTATGCATTCGGAAAAAATTGAACTCGAGATTTTGATCAAAGTTTACATTACGATAATAGCGAAGACCAAAAAAGTGGGTCTCGCAATTCTGTCTGTCTGTCAGTTCGACTACAGCCCAAACGGGTTATTATTTTTTTCCCCCGGATGTTTTTTGATTTGATTTTTTAAGACCAAAAATAACGGTACCTGCCATAAATTTTTTTTTTTTAATATTTTTTTTATCAAAAACTGTCCTACAGATTTAAAAAAAAAATCATAAGATTTCATTTATTTAAATCTAGGTAATGAATGAAAAAAAAATTCCAAAAAATTATTATTTTTGGTACCCCTCTTGGAACCATTTTTTTGTTTTTGATTTTCTCAAAAACGGTACAACCGATTTTGATAATTTTTTAATGTTAAGGCTCCCCCGCAGTTTCAATATTATTGTGTATTCAAATTTTCAAAAAAAAAAAACTCAATATTTCGAAAACCCCATGCTCGATTTTCTTAAAACTTAATAAATAAAAGTTTCTTAAAATAATCAACAAGATATTAGAAAAAAGTTTATTTTACTTAAAAATGACGGTACCGTCCATACAAATGTTAAAAAATGGTTTTCGAAAATCGTATTTTTCTCGAAAACTGTTCCGAGAATTTAATACAAAAGATTTTGAAAACAAGACATTAGTCACTGTACCTACCATAGAACGATTTTTGAAAATTTTGAATTTCTCATTATCGACATAATGGATTTTAATGAAATTTTTTTATAGAAATGCTTCTAAAAGCTTTAAGAAACATTGCATTTCAAAACTTTAAAAAAAATATTTTTTGAATTTTTGAAAAAAAAAAAATAATTTTTTTTTGGAAAATTCGATATCTCAAAAATGGGTCAATATTTTTTTTTGGAAATTTAATTCATTCGTACATTAATAAAAACCTAATGTTGACGTACTAATTTTTTTTTTTTATATTTTAAAAATTTTATATATAAAACCTTATTTTATTAAGAAACCACTGCAACGAATTAGGTATGTATAATTTTTGTTCTTGCATCAATTCATATTTGCATAGCATTCTGTTTTTGTCTCTTACTACTAAGAGAATTTAAAAAATGATGACAATTTTATCCTTATGAACAGTTTTTTCTAATAACATTGGCGCAAAATTTTAAAGAGTTTTCGTTTAAGCAATAAAACAGGCTCAACTTAACGCAATCGTTTAGCTTAGAGACTTTGTCTAACTTTTTCATAATTTTAATCACGTTAGACAACTCTTCTAACTAATGTGGGTTTTACAACAGAACCTAAACGGATTTGACAGATACTCGTACATAACTCACACAACTACAAAAACACAAAAAAAAAAGTAAAAAGAACAGACAACTTCAAACCAAATAATTTTTCGCCGAAAAAAGTACATTTTATAAATATAATATCTCGGTACAGATTTTGATTGTTTCTAAGTTATTTACATTATTTTAGATGGAAATAAAGTATAAATCGCAAATTCTCCTCATAAAAACTCAATTTGTTGTTGCAAGGTGGAGATTCATTTAGCTATACTCGTCTCGACCGGCGGCGTGCATACATAATATAAATGTACATTTGTATGTACAGATTTGTTAATCGTAGAGATTTCGTACGATTGTTTCGAATTTATAATATTCAGTGATTCAGTCTATTTACAAAAAAACATCTTTAAAAAATCGAATAAAACATCAGTAAACATTTTTTTCTTCGATTTGTTTTGGTATGAAATGACCATTGTCAATATGGATAAAGTATACTTTTAAGAGATGAACTAGCTATTTGCTGCTGTTAAAGTAAGACGAGCTCTTTAACGTTAAAGTATAGTTTATGCCCTTTAAAATTAACAAAAAGTCGGTTCTCGTTGTATACTCAATATTTAGAGTCGACTCCCATTCTAAAATTGATTTAGAGTAGGTTTTAAATGTTTAAAATTTTGCGCCATAGTTTTTAAAATTCCTAGTCTATTACATAGGAGCAAGTTCGTGCGGCAAGTTATGCATTCGTAAAAAAAGTCGAACTCGAGATTTTGATCAAAGTTGACATTACGATGATAGCGAAGACTAAAAAAGTGGGTCTCGCAATTCTGTCTGTCTGTATGTCGGTTCGTTTACAGCATAAAAATTTACCATTTTTAATTTTTCCCCCCCACACACGTTTTTTTCTTCTTTTTTTTTAAGACCAAAAATAACAGTACCTGACATACGAATTTTTTTCGAAATTTTGTAATTTTTTTTTTTCAGAAACTGTTCTACAGATTTAAAAAAAAAGATACAAAAAAAATTAATTTAGTTAAAGCTAGGTACTAATTGAAAAAAAATTTACGAAAAATGGTTATAGAGGGTACCCCCTCTTCGGTATGACCGATTTTGATCATTTTTTGTTTGCTTAAGCTCCCAAAAAACTTAAATAGAATTGTGTATTCAAATTTTCAAAAAAAAAAATTTTTTTGGATTATTAAAAAAATTTCAATTTTTTTTTTCAAAACTCAATATTTCGAGAACCTTATGCTAGATTTTTCTTAAGCTTAAAAAATAAAAGTTTCTCAACATAATCTACAAGATGTATGGAAAAAAGTTTTATTTTACCTAAAAACAAAGGTACCTACCATACAAATGTTAAGAAACCGTTTTCAAAAACCGGCCACACAAAAATATTAGAATTAAGTATTTAAGAACTATGTATATCATGTACAACACTATAGTTCCTTTATTTAAATTAATTAATTCATTTTTTTTAATACGTACGAGTTCCTATTTAATACTTTAAGACATGCATACAGAGCATTATTGAAAGAGGCTAAAGTAATGTAAACGAAGATGTTTGATTTACTTTTTAATAGTTATTTACATACGACCTACATATATTATGTACCTGCACATGCTTTCCTTAATTCAATTTAATAATTTGTTATTTTTATATTCGATTATGTTTATACCTTTTTAATATTTTAAGACAGAAATGCAGAGAAATGGACCATTTTTTTTAAGTTAAGCAAAATATCAGAAAAATTAACCCCCCCCCCCCCCCTGAACGAAATCCTGGATCCGCGCCTGGTTAAATCTACACGAGTCAACTCGGTTAATCAATTGAATAAATCTGATTAATTGTTTTACTTGTCTTACTTACCATCGCTCTTCGGTTAAACCAAACGGAAAGATTATTTAGTTTAAGAATGTAAGCCCATATAAATATTTAGTAAGATTTAGTAAATCGGGTTATGTAATTGTTTTAACCTAGATGCTCGTTTAATTTAAACAGATTAACTATTTGTTTGTTTTAATCAAGGAGATTGTTTGATATTAAATAATAAATTATTTAAATGTAGTTGTTTGATTTAAACATGTTACTTGTTTAAAGTACTTTTAGCAACATAAACTACGTAGTTTCTCATTTAAGCTGAAAACACACCGGATAAAGCAAAACGTGTTTTTTTGTTTTGTGAAACAAGAGAACATTGTTTCATATGAGATTAAACACACCAAAGAAAACGAAACAAAACACACGTTTTTGTTTTGAAGTGTTTCGATGTATGGTTGTCGAAAATACATGCTATTGTATATGAGCAACACACACCGAATGTAACAAAACTGTTTCGAACAAGAGTCGTTGACGATAATTGCATACTTTCTTATTGCATACTTTCTTATGGCACAACGCATACCAAATGAAACAAAACATAAAAACAAAAGCAAAACAGAAAAACATGTTTCGTTGCCGATAGCTTACCTATTGTTTTTTGCAAAACAAAAATTTTGATTCCGTTCTTTTTATTTTCTTCTTTCGTTGTACCTACTTTACAGATTTATTTGCTTCTAGGTTTACTCTGTGCGCAAATTCTAAATAAATATGAACGTAGATGGAGAAAAGTTAATTTTTTTTTAATTGAGGCAAGAAGCCCTATCTATAATTATAAAGATAAGGAACCTGCCAATAAACTTACTATTGATAAGCTGTGGATTGCTACTTCCTACTATGACATTTGAAGATTGGTAAGATTAAAAGCTTTTCTCTTTTCTTATAAATAACACCATAATGTCTAATTTGTAAACACAAAATTGATATTTATATTTACTTGCCGTAGAGTTATAATCTTTCAGCAGGAGTTAAGCTTTTACTTTTTGGTTTTTAGTTCGTATTTTGTTTCATTACAACGCACACCAAACGAAACAAAAACACAAAACGTTTTGTTTTGTTTTATTCTGTTTCGCTTGGTGTGTGTTCAAATAAAAAAAGTTTTTTTGACTATCGAATCAAAAACGTTTTGGTTTATCCGGTGTGTTTTCAGCCTTAGAATACGTTGCTTTTAAAACCTTTTTTGAACCGATCGAAAAATTCTATCTTGATTGGTTTTAATTTTTCTGTGTTTACTTCTTACGGCCATGGCAATGCTATTACCATATCAACAGAGAGCGCTAAAGATCGATGAAAACAAATTTCTTTTGGCTCAAATTAGATGATAAAGATGTAAGCGATATGTGATTCCAATATCACGGTGCTATGTGTCACAGAGTCAATGTCATAATTTTTCCTGGGTGTTTTGAGCGCATGAATATCTCACGTAGAGACGATATGTACACCCCTTAAAGTAAACATAATCCGTGTCACAGTTCAAATTCAACGAGTATGTTATGCAAAGGTCTGATTTACAAACCGCTTGAACTTACGAATATTGTGTGTACCTTGATTAAGAGCCATTCAAAAGATTAGTGTCACAAATTAGAAACGACGGTGAAACTCGCATAGGTACTCTGGAATTGAATAAAATATTATCTTAAGAAAGAGTTATAACTTCAAAAAGGCTTAAAAACTCCATCCCCAAGAACTGTTATAGGAATCCAGAATTGAATCGCTTCCCTTCTTGAAGCTATTATATTATTGAAACATACACAATTACAGTATCTGACAACATTTCTGCATAGAAATCTAATCCTTTGAAAGCTTTTAGTTAATGTGAAGGGGCAATGAGATTATTGTTATAAAAATAAAGATGCAATTTCGAATAATTTAAGAAAGTAAAAACCAAAATCTTTTTTGCCTTATTTTTGGCAGACGTTTTTGTCTTTATATTTAAGATAAATAAAATTAGTTGAGCATAAAAGACATGATCTTCCCAAGATATGGTTTATTCATGTCGAAAACATTAGCGCAAAATTTCAAAAATCCTATTGTTAGGGTAATAGTATGATACTTCTTAACAGTTTTCTAACTTTAAAGTAGTTTACTCATTCTTAATTTGAAACATTTTGTAACTAGTACTAAAGAAATTTTCTGAACATATCTAAAACAATAACAGTTCGTGTGAAAAACTAAGTTAACAGATCTTTTTTGACGTTTGTAAATGTCAAAAAGTCATTATGATTAGCACGATACTAAAAAAATAAAATTCGACGATTTTAACTTAAATAAAAGGGTAGACAAATATGATGCTTTATTCGATTAAAGTCAGTACTAACAGTAAGAAGAAAGTAAAAACCTTGGGCCATATAACCGCTTCAGATAACGAGTGAGTGAGTCCCTCTAGTGATCGAGTGAAAATGTCAAATTAGGGTAACCGATTGCTCGATGTAAGCAGTAATGCCAAACTCACATAATTTAGTCACGTATTACTCGAAAACTGATGCGGTAATTTGGCCCCTGTATTTATCGGATAGTCATACGAACAAAATAACTCAAGTCATCAGTAAACAGATGATGCTATTTTTGTTTTATATCAGAGCGAGCTGTCAAAATTAAATGGGTGTTAATTTTTTTAAGTTCTGATATATGGAAGCGAACAGTTTTTTTTCTTTCCTCAATCAGAACTAGTTAAGAACGAGCTCTATTATTGTGTCAGAAAATTACTATACACGACTGGTTCAATGAGCTTGCTCTTTTGTTTAAGAGACTTAGTTTTTTTTTTTAAATGGATGTTATTAATATAAAATTCATTTTTTAAATGCCTAAGAAAAATTTCACTTTTTTGAAATATGAAACTACACTTGTTACGTCTGCTACGTAGTTTATGTAGTTAATAATATTTAAATGTAGTTAATAGCTGTGTTTTATTTTCCCCCAGATCTGATCCAAATTGTATCTTCATTCAAAATTACATGTATAACAAAAACAACACAAGGCTCTGTTTTGTTTGTATTTGTTGTTTTACATGTTATTTTGAAAACAAAATCCAATCCGGATCAGATCTGAGGGAAAATAAAACACAGCTAATATCACAAATTGAAGCAGACGTAGTTTTAAATGTTAAATGGTCTGTCAGTCAGGTTGTCAGCTGTCACTTCACTGTCAGATGTGTATTTGAAATTTGAATTTTGAAATCAAACGTTCAGTTATTGATGTTCAATAAGCGAAGTGAAAATGGCTGTTCGAAATCTACATAATTAATGGACTGAAGGTGAATTTACTCCAATTAAAATGTCAAATTGATGATAAGCGAAATAAATTAAATGTTTCAAAATTCTAGGTGCTGTTTTCGAGAAATTACGGTTTTCAAAAGCCATTTTGTGGGATATGTATGGTGGTTACCATTAAAAGATTGATAATCGATTAAAAGAGAACAATTGGGAGGTACGAGTACTATTACCAACGATTTTTTGTAAAAATTTTGCAACCAGTATTTAGTTTTAAATTTAAAAAATATTTTTTTTTTAAATATCTGTGCAACAGTTTTTGATTTAATTTTAATGTTGGTGGGGGGAAATACCTCCATTAAGCTTATTCCTAATCTACAAACTAGTTCCTTATCTAGCTTAAATATAGCTCTTGAATCTATATACGAGTGAATCGGAAGGATGATTAAGGCGGAGTTTCAGGCAGGGTGAACTGAGGTTTAAATCGAAACAGTTAATTTTATGATAAATCCTCCGATGCGAGTAATAGGGTTGGAGCCATAAGAGGTACGGTGGGTAGGCAGATAGAAGAGACGAGGATTTCTTATATTACGGGAATTAGTGTTTGAAAGAGATGGAATTGTAGAGAGTTGTGCAGTCAATAGACCCTGAAAGTAGTCGATGAATGAAGAGAACGTCATTTATTACTCTTCGTTCTTCCAGCGTATTCAAGTTAATTAACAGAAGTCGGTCCCTGATCTTTTTTCTTACGAATGCATAACTTGCCAAAAAGTCCCTATTTATCGCAAGTACCTACAAGTTGGACGAGCAGATGGAGTAAGAAACTGAGCTGCCAACACCAACATTTTTCATATATTTAGACAGATTTATAGGCAGGTTACTTGGAAAGTCTGTAAAGGAAGGGAACAAATCGTTTTAAGCGCAGGTATATTTTTGAGGGAGATTGGTCAAACATACGTTTAATATAAAATATTGGAAAATAATTAACCATGTCCATGATTATTTCTAGAAATCTTACGACTTTTCAATGGTGACCTAGTGACTATTCAACTCTGATTGCGGCACCTCTTCTGCAATACTTATATAAAGTATTTCAAATTGGCCTTAATATGTCGTTGAAACAGAAAAAAAGGAAAAATCAAATTTGGGGAAAAGATTGGTTTCTAAAACACTGAACATTTTCGCAGTTTGAACTTTTAACGTATACTTCTGTAGACTTCTTTTACTTCTTACTTATTTAACCAGCTCCCGATGCAGAATCGTGTCTGGCTGAGACGCGGCAGCTCCGTCTTCTGCTATCCCTAGCAGAGCTACTTACAGAGCTTAGCGCTTTGGCTTCGGCGATAACTTGGTGTTTTGGCTTTTTGGACCACATCCACATCTAGGTACAGATGATAGAGTTCCCTGTTATATATTCATCTCCATTCGCCCTCCTCGCACACAGGACCAAATATACGTCCAAGAATTTTTCTTTCGAAAGAGCCGAGTATCACCTCACCCTTTCTGCTTATTGTCCAACACTCGGCAGGACTGGCAGTATGTATATGTATGTATGTATATGTATGTATATACATTTCTAATTGACATGAGACATATTTGAAATATGTAGATGTACATATGTAAATGAAAATCCTGCCTACTGCACCAGAATTGTGTTTGGTTCCGATCGGGTACGCTGATAGGCGGCAATAGTTTTATTGTAGACATTTATTTCTACCTAACCGGGAATCTCATTTTCTTATGCAGCAACTTAAGTATTGAACTTAATAAAATCTTTTCTGTAAGCATATGGTTCATAGTTAAAAAAAGCTAAACAAAAACGTAGCGAATAATATTTCCAATTTTTCTCCTTACTTTTGTCAAAGCGAAACTAGTTCAATTGAATACGTAACACCCTGTAAATCTAGACATGTTTGGTTTTATTTTTTTATCTCCTCATTTTAATGGAATTAATTAAAAGAGTGGAGAGATTTTTTTGCGCTTTCCATCTAATTGGCGTTGGCGGTTGCCGGGAAAAAAAGCGGTCGTTCTGAAGATTACGAGGAGGACATTAGTCAAGGGAAAGAGAGCCGAGCACTCAACGGTGGCTTTTAAAGGGCAAGTTTAGCAAGTAAGGGTGCACATTTTGCTTCAATTTATTCGAAAAGTCTTCTGCACTTTACGTGAAGAGTGTGTGTAAATTAAAAAGGGAAAAAATATGTTCCTAAAGCACTGAGAGGTTTGGCCTTGACGAACGTTTAATATGTACAAAATTCTGAAGTAGACATTTGTAGGTATGTTAAAATACATATAAATAACCTCTAGATTAAGTCGGCTCTTAATGCAGTGAAGAAGGAGGATTTCTCAAGAAACTGGAATAATAAGCGCTAACAATCTTCACAATACTTAATTTCTACATAATGTAGGTATTATATATCTACTTCATTTTAAATTTTCTTGGATAAATTTCAATCATTTAGCTTATAATAAATCGTTAGTTGTTTAAAGGTGTAATTAAGTTTAATAATTTCTGATAATTACAGACAAGGCTAGACAATTTATTATGGCAATAATAAAGTACGATTTATTAGGGAAATTGTGACTTTAACTATAACTTTGGTAATGCTATTGGCAACGATTATAATATGAAGAAGACTATTTTCAAAGCTGGCGTACTATCCTGTGTGGATAATTTCTAGATAAAATCAATTCGATTTAAGTCAACTTAACAAGGAAAATACAAGTTCATTACCATAGCTGGGCACCGTTAATCAAACAGTTAACTTTGTTAATCGTTAATCCGCTACTAAAAAAGTTAGCTTCGTTAAACGTTAAAGCGTTAAATTTCGGAAGAATTAACGCAAGTTAACGTTAATCGTTAATCCGTTAACATGTGATAAAAATTGCATTTTTATATTTTTTTTTTCTCTAAGCACCGGCGCTAAGTAATGAAATGATCACACGAAACGAATCTCTTTACAGTTTTCTCACTCGCACGCGCGTCAAAATATAATACGTACCTAGCTGTTTTTGTTTCACCCGCGGCACGCGCCGCGCGACTTAAGAATTTCAACGCGGAGCGATTGTAAAAAAAAAATCTTTATTAGTTTAATGAACAACATAGAATGAATACATCGATAATCTTTTCTTTGCACATAAGGTGCCAAACAATGTTCAGGAATTTTAAATAGAAAAGAAAAGATTTAAATTACAATGTTCTTTGGAAAAGCCAAAGATATCAAATGCACAGAAGGTGCTTACAGAGTTATAATGATACATTGTTGCAAGTTGCAAAGTGCAATCTTGCATTTAAGAAAGATAAAATAATAATAAATATGAATTTATGTTGATACAAGTTGCAAAGTGCAAGCTTGCATATATTGGTTCGTAACTCGCGGGACTTGTCTCATACTTGTCTGAACCTGTTTTTCTCGCCGCGCGGTAAATAGTAGGCATTGGATTAAAGATTAACGGACTTAACGTGGATTAACGGATTTAACGTGTCCGTTAACATTTTTAAAAGTTAACTTAAAAGTTAATCCGTTAATCAAATTTTTAACTTCGTTAATTAACGATTAACGGATTAACGAGTTAATGCCCAGCTATGTTCATTACTAATATAACTCTTACTTCAAAGAAACATTAATTAAAGAAACAAATTATTTTGTCTGTCAAAATGTACCAAATTTATTAAGCGTCATCCAATTCGTGGTTTGTATTGTACAATGTACATCCCTGCTTATATCAGATACGTCAAAACAGAACTGTCATCAGAGCTATTAGCTATTTACAATATGGATCATTTAACAATCGATGTTTGTGGTCAGTAAATTATTTCTTATTTTGCTTTTACAATTTAACGAGACTGTAAATTTAAAGTTTGATTCTTTTAAGATTTTTGTTGATACTTTTAACCCTATTCGGGATAAAATGTTTCATTCCCAAAAGAATAATGTTAGTTATCATATCTGCGCTGGAGTCTACGACACTGTCGAGGAAGCATAGTGACCAGTTAAAGATCCTGAAAAAGTTATTCAAACAGTTCCAGTTGGCTTTCTCGTACTGCCATACGGTTCTTCTAGGAGCTCTTTCTCTAACTGGATTTGTTTGACACTAGAAATTTGCAGATATAACACTATGGTCAGATGTGCCTAGAGGCGTCAATACACTTATTGTGTATTTATCAGGGTCAGAGGTAAGAAACAAGTCAAGAGTATTTTTTGCTCGGCCATTAACATCCGATATTCGAGTAGGCTCGTTGACAAGCTGAGTAAGGTGTTTAAACTCAGCAAAAATCTCAACACTCATTCCTTTGGGTGTTGTCTGGCCCGAATGGAGAAACCAAGAAGAATTGTGAACATTGAAATCGCCCGTAATAACGATTTCAGTGTGAGGATACAGGGAAACAATTCTTTGGATGGAGTCGGACAGAGTATAAAATTCGTAAGAAGTTGAAACTCTTTCCAGATTTAGGCTTCGATAAAGAAAACAATAGTGAATGATGTGCTTATTAATGGAAAATTTAAACCACATAAAATTGAAGAAGGAGTTGGTGCAGCGACCATATTGTGGTAAGAACTGGTATGCAACATCATTCCTAATGAAAATGGCAAGACCATGGTGGGAAAAAAATAATGGGACCAAACTGTACCCATCAATAAAAAATTCAGCAGGATCGGAATCCTCACCTACTTGGGTTTCACTCAGTGCCAAAACAGCTGGCCTGTTAGAAACAGTGTAGATATACGCAGCCAGAAAATTCGCTCTCAGCCCACGAATATTACAATAGGTTAGGTTGGTTAGGTTGGAGTGGCTGTCTAGCTGTTGTTGACTCACTTAGACCTCAAGGGTCCGTTGTGATACCACTAAAGAGGTTACTCATGGGAGAGTAATGAATTTAAACAAACCATTTCGTGCTTTTAATAAAGTTAGAGAGACATTTTGTGTCGATTGTTGCCAGTTCACTGGTATTATCGAAGAAGGGATTACCGAGATAATTATTCCTTCTATTGGAGAGTGCTGGACATGTACATAGAAGGTGTTGGACTGTTTCCTCTTCCTCCTCGTCCATGCAGCTTCTACAGAAGTCATTTGTGTAGACTCCTAGCCTCAAAGCATGTCTACCTATGAGGCAGTGTCCTGTTATAACTCCTATTGTAGAGCTTATATTTTGTCTGCTCAGGGAGATCAAACCTTTTGACCGTTTTAGGTCTATGCTTGGCCATATTTGTTTAGTTGCCAGGCAGGTGGTACCCTGTGACCATCTAGCATTTGTTGATTCTAGAGCATATTGTTTGAGAAGATGTTTGCATGTAGCAAGTGGTGTTCCTATGTTATGTTTTTGTCTAACAGTAGGCAGAAGTGTTCCATTTTTGGCGAGCTCATCGGCCTTGCAATTTCCCGGAATGTCTCTGTGGCCCGGCACCCAAATAAGGTGAATATTAAACTGTTCTGTCATCTCATTCAGAGATGATCGACAATCGTGGACGAATATTACAATGGTCTACTCTAAAATAACCAGCCATTGCAATATAAAAAAATAACAAAAACCAAAACAGACGAAATCTAAGTAAATCACTGTGTAAGACTAATAAAAAGTCGTTTCAACACAACATCACTAAAAAGTGTTATGCCTTTAGTAGTGACGTTGAATCGATCCGAACCCTACCAATCAGAACAGTAATTCTCTATACATCTGTTATCGTACGACCAGTGTTACCCTTATGCGACTTTAGTCGCATTTTTGCGACCTTTTTTTTTTGCTATGCGACTATGCGACGACCTTTTTAAAATTGTTTAAAATTGCGACTTTTTCTTTGCTTAAACATTTACTATTTTACATTTATTGAAAGAATGTGTTCTTGGAAAATCTATTTCTGAGATTGATTATCGAAACGAAAATTATTTTAAAAAAATTGAAGAAATATATATCGGCATGGAAGCCGAAAATTGCTTAAAGGATAAATAACTCACTAATTTTGAAATTATTTGCATACAAAAAAATGTACTTCAATATTATTTGACGCTTTGGGAAAATTTTTTTTTCAGGATTTAATGTTAAAGATGAGAAGCTATCTATTTTATAACATATAGCCTAGTACGCAGATCGGGAAAAATTTTGTCTCCCATACATTTTTTTTCCTGGGACAAATTTTGCTTCGGATATTTTTCCGAGCAGTACGCAGTTCGCGCGCAAAATTCATACTATTGTGAATTGCTCTTCAAAATGTCTCCACTAAATTTTGCCAGGAAAAAGAATGATACAAGCCATTATTTTGCGGGACAAATTTTGACAGCCACCGTATTTCCGAAAGTGATTTTTGTCAATTCTGATTTTATGTAAAAGGTGCTGATGCTTGTCTTGAGATCATCAAGAGGAGATTCCAAAAAGGTATGAACCACTTTTTTAAGACAACCCGTTCCAGAGATACACTAAAAAACACATTAAATTAGATTTCATCTCTCCAACTTCAAATTTTTGCGTGAGATTTGGAAAAGTTTTGTAGAGATTAAAATTGTAGAGATAAAATTTGTCTTGTCTCGATCTGCGTACTAGGCTTATAGATTCAAAAATAATTAGGTCAAATCAGGATTTTAACTATTTTCGGTTGGTTTCAAATTTTAATAGCTTTACAAATGAGCCAGAAAAAGTGGTAGAGCAATACAAACACCTGGAGCTTCAAGCGTTTGACAAAAACTATTGCAAAATTTTTGAAATTAAAAATATAGAAGAGGTTTGGTACAAGGTTGGTACTTTAAAAAATAGCTTAGGTGATAACCTATACTTTGACCTTTACGAATTTGTTTGTAAAATTTTAACGTTACCACAGCTATTTTAAATCAGTTACCACACAGCAGCGCTTGCGCTGAGCGAGTTTTTTAAAAGCTTACGCTTATGAAAAATAAATTAACAAACCGTTTACAAAGGGAAAAATGCGAAAATATGTTAGCTTCCACAAATCTCATTGACTGTGATATAAGTGAGTGGGTTCCTGAAAACAACCTAATTAAAAAGTATAAAGAAACTTTATTAAAAAAATGAAACATTAATGTGATTCACATATCTTTTTAGGTATTTATTTTATCTTTAAACCTATACATACATATTAATTTATGTAAAATGAAGTCATTAAATTAGGTTTTTTTTGTTATTGTTATTTTTCAATGTATACCTATCTAAGTGTTTAAATAAAGAAATTCAAAAAAATATCTAAATTGTTTTTCCTATAGTAAAAAAAAATAATATTTAGGTATGCAACTTTTTCTTTCAATTGCGACTTTTTGTTCAAAAATGCGACTTTTTCAAAGAATTGGAATTTGCGACTTTTTTTTGTAAAAGCGACTTTTTTCTGCGACTTTTTGAAAAATCGCAGGGGTAACCCTGCGTACGACCCAGCAGATGCAAACACTGAGAGAGCACCTAAGCTCAGCACAATGGATGCACCCGTTAAGCCACACAACTGTAGGAAAAAAGAAGAGGAGAAAGGAAAATGTCACTTACTGTGCTCTGACAAACATAGGTATTTTTTGTTGTTATCCCCTAGGTATGAGTGTTTTTTTGTTTGTTGTTGTTGGTTTTTCTATTGGTTTCGTTTTATATATTGAGTGTTGTTATAAGTTTTTTTATTAATTAAATCTATCTACGATCTATCGATCTACCTTGGAATGACCACATTTTCCAGACTGCCAAAAATGCTGCCTAATGCTTAGGATTTCTTTATCGATGTACGAATTTTGTCACCATTTCTGATCCTGATACCATTTATAAGGCATTAATACGTCCAAAACTCGAGTATAACTCACTCATTTGGGCAGGCGCAGCACAAAATTCTCTCAACTTACTGGATAGAATTCAGAACAGAGCGTTTAAACTGATAGGAAACAGAGCTATCATAGAATCATTCCCATCTCTTGAACACCTTCTGAAAGTTTAATGTAATTTCCTTGTTGTATCGCTTCTTTTAGAAGCAATAGTCACTCGAAATAGCTCGTTGCATTCCTCCCCTCAAATCAGTTAATGGGGTTATACCCTTTTCGCTAGGAATGCTCAACAGTTTACCCTCGAGCCAAAAACCAATATTCGCCGACACCTTCTTTCTCTCCCCCTAATTTCTCCATGGCTCGTGCTATGTTTAACATTATAAGGGTCTCTTAACATACCCTTGAGCACGTGTGAATTATAAAAAAAAAAGTTTGTGCGATTCAGTCGTGCATTTAATTTAATTTTATGTCTGTCCCGAATTCAGGATTTGGATCAGGGCTTTACATTTACTTTAATAATTCATATACTTTTAAAAAAAAATAAATAAATAGGACGATATAAAGGCTCGTAGAGAGCCAAAACCTATTGACTAACAACTCTCAACCATGTAACCATGGAATGTAACGGATCTACAATTTTTTGCCGATTCCGAAGGGTTAATGAGCAAGACTTTTCATGACAAGAGATACTCTTAAAGGATTTGTCTTAGCAAGAGGCAGTACATTCGAGAAGACCTGTTTTTCCAAGGCTGTTAATTAACTTGAAAACTTCTGAACCGTTCAGTAACACTGACGGTAATATGCGGAGCAGAACAATTTGTTTTCTACCTTCAGTATTTTCCAGCGGCTTTAAGGAAATTTTTCAGAACCAGAAATTCAACAACTCTTTTCTATCTAATTGTTCATCTAACGAATTGAAATTGAATTGAATTGAATAGGAATCAACAATATTGGAATTTAGCAAAATCGTTTACAGAATCAAAAAAGTATTCTGAGCATTAGGAACCCACCTTATGAATATGTGAAATATGTTTACCAAAATGGAATTTTTTCTTTTCTATCAAATATTTTCTTATGCTTTGGCGAAATTCGTTCAATTCCCTTTCGGACAAACAAAGAGGAAAATCCATGCTTTGAATAAAAGCAAAGAAAAGATTCATATTTTTAAATTATGAATGTATCGCAAATATTTATATTTCTGTTATATGAAATATCTCTCCAGAAGCTTGTAGACCAATTTTATTTCAGATATTTCGTTTCGTAGTGTTCTTGTACCGTAGGTATCCTTATATTAAAACCGCAAACCATCAGCGCAGAGCTCAAACCATAGTCCACTGCATGTCTAGTGTGCAAAAACATCCACAAAAAACTCCCAATTCGTGCTCAAGCCAACAAGAACTCTTTCATATGTGGATACGTTTTACCTAAATGCAAGGACTTGGTAACTTATCATAGCGGAACAGAATAGTAGACAGAAAAAGAAACACAAGCAAAAAAAATAAATAAAAGGATGGGTATCCACCCAGTACTCATGTGCATGCTCGTTTTTCAAGCACACTATACTTTCCCCATCACCAATTCCCAATATTCAGGCTTAACCCTCTTTGTCGTTATTTTCCTACGCTTAGGTAGGTGCCTCCACCTGCTGCTATATTTTTTTTTTTTAAATGCATTTTTGTATTTCTGTTCGTCTGTCTTCCAATTTGTTGTGATAGCCACGAATGCACTTAAATTCCACTATGGAAAGAAGATAGCCCAAACTGGGTAGTGACGGAACGAATACACAGGGTCGCATCTAAATAGATAAACGAAATATTAGCAGCTTCAAACTATTGTTTAAAATTTTACTGGCATACCAGTATGCCATTTTACCCGGACAATTTTGATCGTTGGAATTTGAAGAGTTTTTGAAAATTAAATCGGCTCTATTGAGGTAACCGTCGGAGCGGAACTTTCTCCGCAACGCATCCTTCGTCGGAGATTCAATTTCAGTTCGAAGTAGCTTTCATCGGAAGAAATTTTACAGAAATCCAGCGACGCATTGCGATGGATATAAATTTCAGACAGGGATGTGCTAATTAACCCATAAATCGAAAATGCGATATATTTTCGATAGTTTTTTATAAAATAAACACCATAAGCGTTTTAAACCATTAAAAACCGGTGAGAGAGTGTAGTTTATTGTTTATAAAAAGTATTTTTTTCAATTATAATGCGCTAGCGTTTTTAAGAAATGTAATTAGATGCACCGATTTTTAAATCAAAACTATCGAATAAAGTCCCCTCCCTATTTCCAAACGTATGTTTTTTGTTTCCATTTGAAGTGTCAAAAAAAGAATAAATTGAAAAAAAAACTTGAAAAACAATATTTTATATTTATTTGACTAATAGGTAGATACTTTAATCACAATGGAAATATATCTGTTATATTATGCTGGCAACGTCCAGCCAAAAGGCAGTATTTGTCAAAAATATAAATCAAATAGTCATTAAAATTACTTGTCCAATTATAAGTGTGTTTTATTTAATATACAACTTGTGTGACCTCACACTCGATATTTCATGGTCCTTCGAGCCTTTAAAGCATTAACAATTTTCGATCGTCTTTCGTGTTTTATGTCTGAATTTATGTTTAAATATTAATTTTTATTAAATGAAAATGCAGTCCACTGCCATTTTTGCGCCACAAAATACAATACATACACACTAAGCACAATCGCAACATCTACATCATTACACAAAAATCTACATCATTACACAGCAGACATTATTAATAAACACACAAACAATACATTTCAGCTCACATATACATTTCTCATGAATAATCGCACTCACACAACTCTTACAAAAATTCACACATACAACTCATTTCATTCATACATACAAACAACTTATATAATTCATTTAATCATAAACCAAAACATTACCACAACGATCAAGCACACACACACAATTTTGCACAAAAACTAACACCGCCAAAAAAACAACTGTCAACAAAAATTCTAAAAGTTCGAATAAATAGCAAAAATAGGTTAAGTTATTGATTTCGTATAATTATGGCGACCGATTTACCAACTCTGAAACAAAAACGGGGTAGAGCTAAAGGAACGATATCAAGATTGAAAAATTATATTTTAACACTTTCGGAAGGCACCGATGCAGTGGATGTTGAAAGCCGCTTTACTAACCTCAAAGACGCACTCCGTGATTTCTGTGAATATGATGATCAAATTGCAATGCAACCTAACGAAGAATCTCAAATAGAAGTTGTAGAAGAAATATTTTATACAGCTCAAGCTGCGTTCTTTCGTCACCTCAATCCAACAAGCAGGAATCACAATGAAAGTTTTCAACACCAGCAACAACACGCCCCGCTCGATGAAACCCTCAATTTATTAGCCTCACAACAGCAGAACAGAACCTTATTGAAGCTTTACATGACCGTGCTCCAGTAGCAAGTGAACTTCGAATGCCCTCACAATTCCACAATTCAATGGATCGTATGCGACTTGGCCGTCATTTCAAGATCTATACAAGTCCATAGTACACACGAATTCAAAACTCTCCAAAATACAAAAGTTCCAATATTTAAAGGGACTGCTCATTGGAGATGCAGCGGATCAAATTCGCCATATACTCGTCACGGAGCAAAACTATGATATTGCGTGGGAGAAGCTTGTTGACAGGTATGATAAGAAAAAACAAATTATTAATAATTACATCAAAACTTTTATCGAGCAACCGCAAATCAACTTCGCAAGCGCAATACAGCTTAGACGACTAGCTGACACATCTGATGAGGTCATAAGAGGTTTAGGCACAGTTGGACCTGATGCACAGAAGCGTGAGCCATGGTTGATATACATCTTGCTGCAAAAAACTGACGACTATACCAGACAGCTTTGGGCCGTCAAAGCATCAGAGAAAAAATTTCACTCGTTCGATGATTTCATCAAGTTTATCAACGAAAGGTGTGACGCATTAGAAGCCTACGCAGAACATAATCCATTCTCTGATTCCAATAATATTCAACAACAACAAAATACGATGCAGACACAATCAACAAACAGGTTTGGTTATGCAGCACGAAATCCATTCTCTGATCCAAATGGTACTAAACAACAACAAAATATAATGCATGCACAATCAACAAGTCGGTGCCCCAAGTGCAGCGGCATTCATCCGCTTTTTAAATGTCATTTATTTAAAACTTTGCCTGTTTCAGAGAGACGAAAATTAGTTCTTCGTGCGAAGCTTTGTTTCAACTGTCTACATGATGGTCATCAGACGTCATCATGCAACTCAACATTTAGATGCCATTATTGCAACGACAAACATCACTCCTCTCTCCACCAGCATGACCAAATCAGAAGCTACTACACCGACATTGCAGATGCAAGTGCAACATCAACTTCCAGCAGCAGTCTCACTCAAACACCATCTCAAGATGAGCACCAAGAACAATTCCCATCTCAATCATATTCGGCATCAAATATTACAAAATCAGCCTGGTCAACTCTCCTTCCAACTGCAATAGTAAACGTACAAGATGATCAAGGTAATTCCAGAGCATACAGAGCACTTTTGGATTCTGGTTCCATGGTGTCTTTTGTATCTGAATCATGTGTACAAGTGCTTGGTCTCAAACGTAAGCATGATCGTTCTTCTATTTGTGGTTTATCAGCCGTCGAAGTCGCAGTTACTAAAGGTGAGGTAACACTTGAGCTAAATACATCAAGTGGCATAGTTAACTTAAGAGCTTTGATATTACAAAAAGTCACATCGTCATTGCCGTTAGTTGACATATCACCAAAATCATGGACTTGGATTCACGAGCATAAACTAGCCGATCCATTATTTTACAAGAGCCAAAACATTGACATACTTATAGGAGCTGATCACTTTTTCGATGTACTTAAGAATGGACAGATTAAATATTCAGCTCACGAACCAATCCTCCAAAATACTATATTTGGTTGGGTTGTTGCTGGTCCACATTATCAATCTAACAATCACCTAAACCTAGAGAATCCAAAGTCTTATCAAGTAACTGTTGACTGTGACATCGACAAAGCATTAACAAAATTTTGGGAGATAGAAGAAATCTCAGCTACAAACAGTCAATATACCGATGAGGAGATGCATTGTGAGACTCACTTTAAAACTCACCTTCGCATCAACTCGGACGGTCGCTTTACTGTACGCTTGCTGTTTACAAAATCACCTCAGTATCTTGGCAATTCGAGACGAACAGCAATATCATGCCTTCTCTCTATGGAGCGTCGTCTAGTTAAGGATCCCGACCTGTATCAGCAATATCGCGACTTTATGAATGAATACATTGCCATGGGGCATATGCAAAAAATCCCTCAAAGTGAAGTCAACATTGCAGACAGCAAATGTTTTTATTTACCTCATCATTCAGTTCTAAAACCTTCAAGTACAACTACAAGGGTAAGAGTTGTTTTTAACGCATCGCGCAAAACTTCGTCTAATGTGTCTTTGAACGATATCCTGGGGGTTGGTCCTACCATTCAACGAGATCTCTTTTCAATTTTGATTAACTTTCGACAGTATAAGGTACCGGTTAGCGCAGATGTGTCCAAGATGTACAGACAGATTCAAATGGACTCTCAAGATTGGAACTTTCAAAGAATTGTATGGAGAGATGATTCATCAAATAAAATACAAGATTATTGGCTTACAACTGTGACATATGGCACGTCTTCAGCTCCATTCCTTGCTACTCGGGCATTATTTCAAATCGCGGATGATTGCATTTCAACCCATCCCACCATATCACATATAATCAAAAATCATTTTTATGTAGACGATTTGCTAACGGGGGCAGACAGTGCAGAAGAAGCAACAAATATTCGGGAGCTGCTGGAGAACGTTTTAGAAGAAAGGGGATTTGAACTTCGTAAATGGAAAAGCAGTTCTAAAGAATTCATAAAAAAGATTGATTCTGACAAAAGAGAAACGGAATGTATTGATTTTGATTCTGAGCCCACAAAGCTTTTAGGCTTATACTGGAACCCAGACGGTGATTATTTTAGTTTCCATACATCGTTGTCCAATAAACTTTCAATTACCAAGCGCACAATCTTGTCGGAGTCTGCAAAAATCTTCGACCCACTCGGTTTACTGTCACCTGCAACTGTTGCCTTAAAAATCCTCTTTCAACAACTCTGGGTAGTGCAACCAAATGGAAAAAAATTAGATTGGGATGACATCATTCCTGAAAGGTTGGCTGAAAAGTGGCGTGTCTTTACAGAAGAATTCAAATATTTTAAGAACATCAAGGTTGAACGATGGATTCATACAAGAAATCTAAGAAATTGCGAGCTTCACGGATTCTGTGATGCATCAGAGGCGGCATATTCAGCCGTTATTTACTGCAGAACAGAGCATCAAGGAAATATATACGTCAGAACTGTCGCAGCTAAAACTAGGGTAGCTCCACTGAAACAGCACTCACTTCCGCGTCTTGAGCTCTGCGGAGCTCTTTTGCTTGCAAAACTTTTCGAGTCTATACGAAAAGCTTTAAACGATGAAAAACAAAGCATGACAGCATGGACGGATTCTCAAATTGTATTGAGTTGGTTAAACTCCCAGCCTCGGCGGTGGACAACCTTTGTCGGAAATAGAACTGCGGCAATATTAAATATTTGTCAAGCTGATTGGTGGCGCTATGTTTCCTCACAGGACAATCCAGCTGACATAGCATCAAGGGGAGCATCTCCTAAAACTCTGAAAACTTCATCTATCTGGTGGCAGGGTCCAATGTGGTTAAATCAATCTAAATCGTATTGGCCCTTACAACAATCATCATCATTATACCAAACAAAAAAAGAAGAGAAAAGAATCAACATTCAAGCACTCCATACAACTGGGTCAGATTCCGTATTGGAAAAGATACTGACGTCATCATCTTCATATGAAAAAATCGTTCATATGATGGCGTATTGGTTGCGACTCAGACAAATTCTACAGTTTAAGGTAATACAAAAACAAACTGATAATATAAAACCTTTACCTACTTTCAGCTTACTTTCGACACACGAAATTAAAGCTGCTACAACCGGTTTCCTTCGCTGGGTACAACAAGTAGAATTCGCTGAAGAATTTAAAAGTCTTAAATCGAGAAAATCAGTTAACAGCAGTAGCAAACTATCATCGCTCTTTCCGTTCATCGATGGTGATGGCATCTTGCGAGTTGGTGGTAGACTTCACAATTCTTCATGCAATTACGACGCCCAGCATCCAGTCATACTCCCAAAGAAACACCTAATTACGTCTCTCTTGATAGACCAGTATCATGTACGTTATTTGCATCCAGGCCCAACCCTTCTTCTTTCAATCATGCGGCAACGATACTGGATTATTGGAGGACGAAGCACAATTCGTCATTATATACACAAATGTCTGAATTGCTTTCGACTTAAACGCATCAAACAACAACAACTTATGGGAAGCCTGCCCGATAAACGACTACATCCAAGCAGGCCCTTTTTGCATTGCGGCGTAGATTACGCTGGCCCCATCAAAATTCGTCTCAACAAAGGTCGAGGTGCAAAAACTAGTAAAGGATACATCGCACTGTACGTTTGTTTCAGTACAAAGGCAATACATGTGGAGATGGTATCCGATCTAACAACGGATGCGTTCATTGCATCATTAAAACGTTTCATTTCGCGACGGGGAATTCCAGCCGGAATTTACAGCGATAATGGGACCAATTTTATTGGTGCAAAAAGAAAGCTCTCAGAACTTCACAAGATGGTTTTATCAACAGACTTCAATAACATCATAGCCACATTTTTATCTAAAAACGAGTGCCAGTCGCACTTCATCCCTCCTGCCTCACCCCACTTTGGCGGATTGTGGGAATCGGGTGTCAAAGCAGTAAAAACACATCTAAAGCGTGTAATAGGTGATGCTGTGCTTACTTTTGAAGAGATGGCCACACTACTAACACAAATTGAGGGAATTCTTAATTCCCGCCCGATATCTCAAATCAGCGACTCCGATGTTAGCAGTTTGGACCCTTTAACCCCGGGTCACTTTTTGATAGGTACTACTATAACCGCACTTCCAGAAAAGATTCTTATAGACACAAACCCACAAAGACTTAACCGATGGCAACAAATTCAGCGGATGGTCCAGTCATATTGGAAACAATGGTCACGTGATTATCTACATGAACTAAACCAACGCCCTAAATGGAGAAAAGAACATAAGAATGTCGCAGTTGACGATTTAGTTCTGGTACATGAAGATAACCTACCTCCAACTTCTTGGCTTCTTGGGCGTATAACCGCAGTACATCCAGGAAAGGATGAAATGGTGCGAGCTGTTACCTTGCGTACAAAACTGGGAGAACTCAAACGTCCCATCGTAAAAATATCAAAACTACCTATTAATTAAAGGGAACTTTAATGGGGGCAGAATGTTATATTATGCTGGCAACGTCCAGCCAAAAGGCAGTATTTGTCAAAAATATAAATCAAATAGTCATTAAAATTACTTGTCCAATTATAAGTGTGTTTTATTTAATATACAACTTGTGTGACCTCACACTCGATATATCAATATCAATGCACAAAACAAAAGATCACGAAAGTTTTTTTCCATTCAAACATCCATTTGTCTTGGTCACAATTAATTTAACTGATTGGGCCAGATCTTCACAAACACAGCTATAATTTCTGGTGTCCTTTTGGTGTCATCCGCTCATATTGTTGTGAACTTGTTTTTTCGTTCTGCCTAAGAAAAAAAGTCTATTATAAATAGGTAACACAAGTTAACGCAAATAAAGTTAATTTCTTTATTACTTACATTTTAATTAACTATTTCTCTAAAAAGAAAACACTTTCCGCAACAAGAAGTTGTCGGACGATTTCGGAGAAAATTTTGTTTGTATGTGTCAGAAATAAGACCATTAGAAGTGCTTCATCGCACACAAATGGCATGCTATGAATTTCGTCGGACAGAATTTCTGATCAGCTGATCGGAGAAATACCATGAAGCAAAATGTTTCCGATTCGTAGGAAATCGGAGAGAATTCCGCTCCGACGGTTACCTCAATAGGGCCGAATATTTTAAATACTTTTTGAAACATTTTAAACTCGTAAAAACACGTAAGTTTTATTGATTTAGCTTTGAAAAGAATATAACATTTATGCAGTGGCGTAGCGTACCATCTCGGCGCCCGGGGCGGGAGACCCATTTTGCCGCCCCCATTTTTTGATAAAATTTTTTTTCTTTCAATTAATTTTTACGATCTTTAATTTAATAAAAAAAAATCTGAAATTAAGATATTACAGCTTGTACCTACCATAGAACCATTTTTTTCGAATTTTGAATTTCTCATTATCCACATAACGGATCTTAATGAAAATTTTTATAGAGAAGCTTCTAAAAAGTCTAAAACACATTGCATTTCAAAACTTTAGAATAAATATTTTTTGAATTTTTGAAAAAACAAAATCTATTTTTTTCTTTTTTTTGAAAATTCGATATCCGAAACGGGTCAATATTTCTTTTCGTAAATTTAATTTTTGTTCGAACAATAATAAAAACTTTAAATTGGCGTACCTAAATTTTTTCTTAAAAAGCTTTTAAAAAGTTTGTATATAAAAGTTTTTTTTTTAAGAAACCACTACAACGACTTATAATTTTTGTTCTTGCATAAATTCATAGTTGGATAGCATTCTGTTTTTTTCTCTTACTATGTACTAAAAGAATTTAAAAATTAATTTTATCCTTATGAACAGTTTTCTCTAATAACATTCGTTTTTAAAATTCCTAGTCGATTACATAGGAGCAAGTTCGTGCGACCCAGTCGTGCATTTTATTTCCTGCCAATTGTACTCGTTTTGAGATCGATTCCGAGTTTTTTCCAAAAAGTCTTAGAAAAGTCGATTGCGGCTTGGATGAAACGGTCTCTGCTCTCCACCAGGAGAGCTTTTAAAACGCAGAGTTTCTGAGCACACTTATCCACACTCAGTCCACATTGCTGCAGGTAAATCTGTGCGTCATCTTCTTCAGGTAGCTCTGCAGCTCAAAAGCTAAGAAAAGTGAGGAAGTTGAATGACTGCATGACTGTCAGAAGAAGACTGGCTACCGATCCGTCAATTCTTCCAGTACCTCAAGAACTTCCACAAACTTATTTTTAAGCGTCTTTACAGCTTCACGAGGTTCACTTTTTCTGCAGGCTTGTGACTAGATCCTTGAGATACTTCTGGTGAGTCGACTTCGTCTTGACTCTGCTCTGTGGTGGGACCAGAACGACTTCCAACTTCGACGGCAGGCACGTCTTCTTCTTCTGCCCGTAAAATAAGTTATGCATTCCCATGAATATTGGCCTGAGGACAATTCTAGGCCACTCACGATTGTAGATGGAGGAATCTTACTTACATTGGAATCACTTCCGCTGCTGCTGGATGCCGCCGAAGACGTTAACGTAGCTTTGGCAAGAGTACGATAACTTAGGCGCCAAGAAATTATAACGGTTTTTTGTAGAACAGTTCAATACAAGCATTTTTTACTACGGGAGGGGGGGGGGTCTATCTCCCCCCGTTTGGGCGGGAGGGGCAATTTTATAAAAAAGGTACTAAAATGGAAACAAAAATATTAAAAAATAACGGTAATACTTACAATTAAGTATTATACCTTTTTTTAAAGCCAATACTCTGATCTACTAGATAATTTTTAAATCAAGTAGAATCTATGCACAGTTTTTGAAAAAAACGAGTTTTAAACTCAAATTTTGATGAAAAAAAACATAAAAAAAAAAGTTTAAAGTTTAATTTTCCAAAACTGCAAAGTTATATATTATTATTATTTTCTTAAAATTCGTTGCTCTAATTTATTCTTATTCAAAAACTGAAAACTAGATGATTTTATGTCGTCTAGGTTTTGAGAAAATTGAAAATAACTAAAACTACTTTTTTATGGGATATTTGCTTTTTTTGCTTGCTTACGCATTACGGCGTATAAACAGTGAGATATGTATGGGGGGGCATGCTGCCCCCCTGCAACCCCCCTGCCAGGGCACACTATAGGATTTGGGGTAGGTGCGAGGTTGGGTGTATGCAAGGTTTCTTTTGCATTTACAGAATCTGGATTTAAAGAAACTTTGAATTTACCCTATGGCCTATATCCAATGTCTACTAAATATATGTATGTACGTAGCCCAAACTTGCACATTTAAAATGTTCAGACATGAAAATTTAATACATTATGAAAAATTCACATTACCTAGGTACTACTGTACGAATGCAGCAATTTTTTGATGCTAATGTGGCACAGGTTATTGCTTACCAAGGTCATTCGTTATTCAACCTTTGTAAGAGTGAAGTATTTTTTTCTTTGAATAAAGAATGGCGACTAAGCATCCACTACTTCATCCTAAATTAAATAACTTTTCAATATTTCAAAGGCATTCCAACTAAAGCGTCAACTCCCCTCAACTCCAACTCAAAAAGGTGACAAAAATTGTAAGAATACAATATTATTATTATTATTTATTCATCAACCAGAGCATATTATACTCTTACAGACTAAGATACTTAAGTAAATATATAGTTACAAATTTGTAGGTGCGTATATAAAATTCAAATTACATTTAAATGATTTACATAGTTAATCTTTTATTTTAATAAATAACGTTACTTAAATTTTGCTTAAAACTAATGATTTAAAAGTTTCTCTGGTGCAATCCATATAAAAGTTAATCTCAGAGCCTCAATATTGGCTAGAGATTCGGGAGGTGCTTGCTATAATTTTTATTTTGTGATCAAAATGCCTGTAAACACGGTTTTAATACATTGAACATTAAAAAATTGACTTGACTATTTTTAAGTAACACCTGACTTACTCACAAACTGACTGACTGAGACGCGAAATGCCACGCAATTCTACCTCCTCTGGTGCCTCCTCTGGTAACCCTAAATGATTTGCTGTACTTTACCTACAAATGAACCACATTAACATTAATCCTCAAAATGAAATCACCGTAGTTAAATACCAAAAATCAAAAATTTTATAAAAAGTAGTTTTAGTAATTTTCGATTTTCTCAAAAACTATAAGGGACAAAACCATTCGGTTTTTTGTGTTCGATTCAGAATTAATAGTAGCATTGACCACAAAAAGCCAATTGAGCACTTCATTTTACAATTTTGAAAAAAAATTGGTCTAAACTTTTTTTTTTCATGTTTTTTAACAAAATTTTGAGGTTGCATGCAAATTTTTCAAAAACTATTGACATAAATATTTTAATTTAAATTTACGATTATAGAACAGACTTCTGGCTTTCAAAACCGGTATAGTATTTTATTGTAAGTGTTGCCGTTGTTTTTTAATATTTTTTTTTTCAATTTAAGTCATTTTTTCTAAAATCGCCCCTACCTCCTAAACGGGGCGAGATAGACCCCCCCCTCCCATAGTAAAAAACGCTTGTATTTGACCCTTCTACAAAAATCCGTTATCAATTTTTGGCGCCTAAGTTATCGTACTCTCCCCGTAGCTTTTGAACCAGAACTAGAACTGAAATATTTCGCGTCTTCGCGTCTGCTTCTTTCTTAGCCTTTTTCTTGCGGTATTCCGCGCCGCTTCCTTTAACTCTTTTCATTTTCAAAAACTAGTTCAAAGGTTGAGCGAAGTACTAAGTGCTTAGTTTTAGAAGATTCAACAGTATTTAAACTATAAACAACACAATCGAAATAACTTTCTGTGATGCGGGAGGGAGCAAAAACATTGAGCTGGCTGAGACTAGAATAACGTTTCCGTCGAATCCTAGTTATCTTATCATATCTCGCATATGCATATCATATGTTTCGGAACACTCCCTTTCAGTTTCGCGAGAGTTTCGGAACGTTTTGTTTTAGTTTCGCGATCAGCGCGACAATACGGAATGCACTCTTACGGCCCTACTCACCGTCTACGAATTCACGAAAGCGGTCAACGACGAACCACAGATAGGGTGGCAAATTTCAAATTTACATCATTGTTGTTTGTTGACTTGTCAAACGATCTGTCATGAAACATATGATTTCTACTCTACCCGCATCACCGGCGACATTTTGCCGCCCCCCTAGGCCTGCCGCCCGGGGCGGACCGCCCCCCGCCCCCCCTACGCTACGCCACTGCATTTATGGTCACATTTTTGCGAGATATGACACATTTTCCTTAAGGGGTGCCATTTTAGGCCACCTTCCGCTTCCCCTATAGTAATAAAACTATGTTCAGAATTTAATGAAATTTTTTAAAATTTAAATTGAGTTCATAATAAGATGTTTATGTAAAAATCAATTGAATTATTATAAAAATTATAATTAATGCATGCTGCAGATATTGGATCATTTAGACCATAATTAGTACTGTGTCTAGGAACATTATCAAATAGAGGTCTTTAGGCACATTAAGGCGTATCTAGCTTCATAATTTGGTAAGTTGTCGTTTGAATCTATCTTAAGAGAAGCTAATTTTCCGCAAAGATCCTTATGACTTTCAACCCTTTTTAGAATAAAGCTACTTACATTATATTGAACTTAAATAGGTGATGCGATTGTAGTAATTGTTAATACTGAATACTTTTAAATATTATATCGCAATCCGTTCAGTAAACAGCAATACATAATATTATTAATATCTTCTTGAAGACCATGAGCATCAGATAACAAATGCATGAACATAAATAACTTTAAGCCATCAGCAAACAGAAGAGTGTTTAACAAAAAAACAAAAGTCATTTATAAAGACCAAAAAAGAAGCGGGCCAAAATGACTGTCCTGAGGAACTCTAGAAGGACCTTTAATTTGCAAAGCCGTGTTGATATATTCAGAGAAGTTATAACCAACAATTGCATACAGTTTATTTTTAACAATCGCTTCAAATATTTTAGGTATATGCTGAAGCATAGCAATAGGTCTTAGACTAAGAGCCCACAGCAATGTTTGGGTGTGATTGATAACAAAAAATAATTAGTATAATTAGATAGTTTTTAAGTAGTTATTTACAAATGTGAGCAACTTGCATGCTCTAGTGGGAGCAATTATAGTGCATAATAATGCATCAAGTATACAGTTCTTTCCCAAGTCTAAATTGTATAAATAAAATGTATAGATAAACAAGATTTTCTTGTGAAACACAATTTTTGAAATCATTTTTGGTTCCAATTAATCTTGGAATCACAAGTTTTGACATTCAGTCTATTCCTCAACTTAAAATCGGGTCGCACGAACTTGCTCTTATGTAAAAGACTAAGAACTTCAAAAATGAATGTTATTAGAGAAAAACTGTTCATAAGCATAAAATAAATTTTTTAATAGACTAAAACAACTCATACAGTAGTTGGAGCTAAAAAAAGGATGCCAAGTGATATAAACAAATATTAGCTTACGCAAGAATAAAAACTATAAATCTGTATTGGTTTCTTTAAAAAATAAGCTTTTATATACAAAACTTTTAGAACGTTTTTAAGAAAAAATGTTGGTATGCCCATTTAAAGTTTTTATTACTGTTCGAACAAAAATTAAATTTACAAAAAAAAAATATTGAGCCGTTTCTGAGATATCGAATTTTCCAAAAAAAAAAAAATAGATGTTTCTTTTTTTTTGGAAATTCAAAAAATATTTTTCTTTATAAGTTTTAAAATGCAATATTATTATTTAGACTTTTTAGAAGCTTCTCTATAAAAAATTTCATTAAAACCCATTTTGTCGATAATGAGAAATCATTAATTTGAAAAAAATGCTTCTATGGTAGATTTTTGAAATATTGAGTTTTGAAAAAAAAAATTGAAAGTTTTCTTAAAAATCCAAAAAAAAAAATTTGGGAAAATTTGAAAACACAATAATATTCAAAGGTTTGGGGAGCCTTATACGCTATTCACACCTAATCAAAATCTAGATTTCGAGCAAAATTCTCAAAATCTCATCCAAATCTACTAGATTTCCCATACATTTTCAGATTTCCAAATCTACTAGATTACGACAAAATCTCCTCAAAATCTACTTTAGAACACAAGATTGTCGAAACAAACAAACCTATCGAAATGTTCTGCCTTGTCAGCAAATTGTCAGCAAGCGAAAAGGCAGATAAAGGATTCTCTCTTTGAATTGTGGAGAGAGAAGGAGAGAAGATAAATTATATCCGTGGAAGCAGGAAAAATGGACAGATTTATAAAGAATAGAAATAGCTGCAGCTTTTGAAGGAATGTCCATTCCTGATGAAATTTAAATCATTGACGAGCGCTCTTAAGTAATAGTAGAAAAACTAAATGAAATGGATGCCGACAATAACAACATTTTAAAAGAATATATTGAATCAGCTAAGGAATTTTTAAGTATCAGGATTCATTTTTTGTTCACATTAACAAGAAATTAAAAATAATTGGCAAGATGAAAGAAACGTCAAACGAAATCCTGATTCTGTTCGGTGCGAACGCTTCAACGAGATTTCGTAATCTTGTTGCTGAAATCCGAGATTTTAATTCGGTGTGAAAAGCCTATTAGCATAAAAAAATGAATAAAATCGGTTGTACCGTTTTTGAGAAAATCAAAAACCAAAAAAATGGTTCCAAGGGGGGTACCAAAAATAACAATTTTTTGTAATTTTTTTAACCCTTTCCTAGCTTTAACTAAATGAAATTTTTTGATTTTTTTTTAATCTATGGCACAGTTTTTGAGAAAAAAAAAATATTTATAAAATTTCGAAAAAAATCGTGTGGCAGGTACCGTTATTTTCGGTCTTAAAAAAAAAGAAAAAAACGTGTGGGGGGGGAAAAATTAAAAGTACTATCTACTAGGTTTAAAAAAAATCGGCCGAGCCGTTTAGGCTGTAGTCGAAAAGACAGACGACAGACAGAAAGGCAGAATTGCGAGACCCACTTTTTTAGTCTTCGCTATCATCGTAATGTCAACTTTGATCAAAATCTCGAGTTCGATTTTTTTTCCGAATGCATAACTTGCCTTATAGTACCTATAAGTCGCAAGTAAAAAATTGTTCTACAGTCAGGATCTACATATCTCCAATTTTTATATCATATGTCGGGGATTTAAGAAAAGGCTTACTTTGTTGTACATTGATCAGCCTTTGTACTTTCGTTTAAACAAATTTGATTTCTTAACTCGGTCTTGAGATATCAAATTTCTAGCATGGTAATTTTTTTACTTTGGGCTAACTTTTCTCCAGAAAATCCGAAATGAACATAACGTTTCACTATTTTTCTTAATGAACGTAACAATAATTAAAATAAAACTCAGTGACAAGTTTGCCCAAAAACCCAAAGATTTTATGATACTTGGGAAAACATGAAACAGGTGAAATAAAAAATTATGGGTTTTTGCTTTAAGCTCGAAAGCCTATGAATAATGTGTGTTCCTTGGTTTTGTAAGCATGCTAAAGCCCGTTTTTGGATTTCACTGCGAATATTTATTGATGATAGCTGCTGCTTCACTTTTGATGGCACTTCGACAAAACGGTCTTCTAATTTTAAATAAAATTGTTAAGTTGTTTCATTCTTCGCCATACGAAGAAATCGCATACTGTAAGGTGAATTTCTTCATATCAAACTATTGCCGTACTCTTCACCTAAGCAATTCGTAACCAGCGTTACCACTTCCGGAAAAAAAAGTCGAAGTAGATTTGAAGAAAAAAGGGAAGTGAATTGAGAAAAATCGAAGTAGATTTCAAAATGACTTCTTACTTGCTTCTAGAAAAATTTTAACTCAAGATTTTCATCAGTTAACATTACAACACGAAAAAGTAGTCTGTCTGAAGGTCTGAACCTGAACCTGCAGCCTAGAGAAGAAATTCCATTGGTTTATTTTTTTTTTTAGCTCGGTTCCTTCCATAAAGCCATTTATGAAATATAATATTTATTTCAAAAACGACTCTAATAATTTTTATAAAAAAAAATATGTGCAGACCATACCAACAATGGGATCTATATTTTGGTCAAAAAAAAAGTTATTAACGGTACCTGTGACAGAACCTTTTTTGATTTTCTACTTTCTCATTTCCAACTCTACCGCTTCCGATCAAAATTTTTATATCGGAGCTTCTTTCATTTGGAAATAAAGCTGTATACAAACAATTTTTTCCTAAAATTTCAATTTTTAATTACTTAAAATTGTCTATACATTTCTTTTAATTTTAAAGAAATTTGTATTTGAAGAATGAATTTATTAATAAAACATTCTTTTACAAAGAATAACATTAAACAAAAACACACGCAAGCGAAGTTTTCATAAGATTCGTATAGTTCTATGCTTTTAAAATTACTAGCTAATTTGAATATTTATTATCTTGACATTAATTTTGTTTTGGTAATTCTGGTGCTATTTACAACCTAGAGTGAAATGGGGAAAAAGAAGTAGATTTGGGCTTTTTTTGGTAAAATAGAAGTAGTTTGAAACAGGGATTTTCAAAATGAAGTAGATTTCAATATTTTGCTGATGGTGCGAAGTTCTGTCTCCTTGTGTGTGGATTTTCCGCCACCCATGTGTGAAGATTCTGAACATTCGTGATCCCAGCTCTTGTAAATTGATATTCGTCCGTCCAAATAATTCAGCTAATAAACTCCTTTTCATCCAAGATCCGCTCCAACAAACATTTAAAGAACGCTAGTATCTTTTCCAAATCATAGAGGAAGCAGTTCTTGCACAGGTGTGTTGTGATATCTATACAAATTTACTCCATGCAGTACATCAGAAATTTTATGTCTGGAAACATTGAACGGCATAACTGAGCGTCTAATGCTGACTGATGGGTCATTTGTAAAAGTTTTCTTATTCTTTGATCAGTAGAAAAGGGAAGCCTGTATTTGAAACTGCTCCCGTTTCTCGAAGCCTTCGATATGTATTGAGATTGAGATATAATGTTGAGAGAGACTTAACATATAATACCACTTCTCTAAATTGTGTGCCTCATTTTTGTAAACATGCTAATTCAGCCCTGTGAAAATGCAAACTCCATTGTTGTTAGCTATACACACAGCAGGTGGCATTGCAATTCAGCAAAATCGGTCTTTGAAGGAACGAAGCAATAGCTTTTTGAAGTTTTTGAAGTGCGGATTTCATATTTTTGCAATTGGGCAATTTATCAATTCCCTATCATATAATAAAATTGATATCTTTTCATGTTGTGCTTTTGCTCCTTCTTGTTATCTCCTAAGCTCAGTTGTTTCTTTGTGATTTTTTATTCATTTAACAATAAATTTATGCACCATACATGTATGAAAATCGCACATTCTCTATATTGGGTAAAAAGAAGCTTTGCTGCAATCGATTTATTATAAAAAGACCATTCGCAACCTAACAGTTATGTATATGCACGGCGTTCTTTATAAGGATGAAGGAATGGACGGAAAATACAAAACATTATGAAAATATGAAATACAATTGATTTCCAACTGAGACTTTGAAGAATAAAAAGCTGTTGTCCAACGTTACTGTTTGAATACAATGGTGAAGCTGTAATTCGTAGCCCTGTCAAAGCTGAAAGTAGTAGCACATAGTATGCAGTGCTGATGCAATATTACTCTATAGCTGTAGCCAGAAAAAGTATCTGAAGTAGACGTTGAACTTACTAACCCATTTCTACTTCTAATACAAGCTACAGCTTTACTCCATTGTGCTTAGACTGCAAGGCTGCTGGGAGCATATTTTATTTTCTTGTAAAACTGCTACGATCATAGCACAATAGTTTTGTTTTGTGTTTTAAAGAAATACCTTCAAACGTTTCGTAAATAAGTTTTGGTCCTTTAGTTTAATTTCAAAGAAAGGTCTCAATTTAAAATTAATTGGTTACAAGCTTCCAGCCAGCTTGATTGCTAGGAAGCTGTTTCCAATTTCACTCGCTAAATTAAATCCGATTGGCAAGACTCGTTGTTCGTCTTTTGTCAGCGATGGATGACAGTAGTCTAAGTTTATAGCGGAGAAGGTAGTCTTCCTCACTGTCTATGGTAATAATTTGTCCAAGCCGTTGGTGTTGGGTATCTATCCCTCTTCTTCGTTTCAATCTGAATACTCACTAAAGCGCCGCTGACACCACGTTTCTGATAAGGTCAATGTTCTTGCACATTAGAGCCTTTAAGCCTAGTACGCAGATCGGGAAAAATTTTGTCTCCCATACATTTTTTTCCTGGGACAAATTTGATATTATTATAATTTTGATATTTTTCCGAGCAGTACGCAGTTCGCGCGCAAAATTCATACTTTTGTGCATTGCTGTACAAAATGTCTTCACTAAATTTTGCGAAGTAAAAGAATGATACAAGTATCATTATTTTGCGGGACAAATTTTGACAGCCACCGTATTTCCGAAAGTAATTTTTGTCAAAACTGGTTTTATGTAAAAGGTGCTGATGCTTCTCTTGAAAGCATCAAAAAGGTATGAACGCCTTTTCTAAGATAGCCAGTTCCAGAGATACACTACAAAACACATTAAATTAGATTTTATCTCTCCAAATTCGAACTTTTGCGAGAGATTTGGAAAAGTTCTGTAGAGATTAAATTTGTAGAGATAAAATTTGTCTTGTCTCGATCTGCGTACTAGGCTTTACACTCAAAGTCCGCAATTGGACGAAAAACGGAGTGGCAAAACTCAACGTATGCACGAACAGGCTTAAATCTTCCCCCATGGTTGTCTAGTCTACACCTGGACGCAACCCATTATCCCAGTATTTTTAAATACCGGTTATTTGGTTCCTTCGATGTAGAAAGTAAAAACCATTTTCCAGTTTTTACCGGAGATCACTCTCGATTCGGCAGTCAACCATTTGTAATTTCAATCCATTCAAAAAATAGAAGTAAATGATGAGTTAATTTCAAATCCACTTAGTATTGCTAGTATCTTCAATCAGGCCCGGATTAATAGGGGGCTAGGGGGCACTGAAGCCCCGGGCCCCGCGGACGCGAGTGCCCCATCCCATTAAGTAATTTAAACCTTAAAACCGCGATATTCAAACTGTACAGTCTAATAAACCCCAAAAATAAAAACCAATGCACGATTGATTGGATAAATTATGTATCTACAAAAAAATTCCCGTATAGATCAGGATCTTGCAAAACAGATGGAATCAGAAATTATGTACTGGACCGAAGTATTAAAAAGAATAATTGCTACCATTCGCTTTTTAGCTGAAAGAGGTCTATCATTTCGTGGTACCAATGAAGTTATTGAATCTCCAGATAGTGGAAATTATCTTGGAATATTACAATTATTGTTGTCTGAATTTGACCCATTTTTAAAGGAACATTTAATTAATCATGCGAATAAAGGTCGAGGAAATGTTTCTTAATTGTCTAAAACAATTTGCGAGGAGCTCATTGATTTGATGTCAAATAAAGTATTAAATCAGATTATTAATGAGATAAAATCAGCTAAATATTGGGGCCTCATTGTTGATTCTACGCCAGATTTATCGTATGTGGATCAATTATCTGTAATACAATTATTTAGGTATTATTTAAATGGGCATATCCACGAACGGTTTGTTTGGATTTTGCCAATAAAAAGCTATACAGGAGAGCAACAAAATATCGATATATTACACTTGCTGAAAGAAAACGATTTGAACATCAAAGACTGTCGAGCACAAACTTACGATAATGCCAGTAAGATGTCAGGAAAATACTCTGGATTGCAGGCTCGTTTAAAAAAATGAATTAGCTTTTTACGTTCCCTGCGTTGCACATTCAATGAATCTAGTTGGTGAATGTAGCGTGAATGATAATATTCATTCCGCGAATTTTTTAATCTTTTACGAACATTGTTCAACTTTTTTAGTTCATCTACACATATGTAGATGGAATGTATTGGAGAAAGAAAGTGGAAAAGAGTTTGTCCATAACTCGATGGTCGAAAAGAGCAGATGCCGTGAATGCTCTAGTGAATAATTTTGCTGGTATTTTTAATGCGTTAAGCTGCTTAACTGATGATCAAACTCAAAAATTAGATACTCGGCATGAAGCTTGCTCTTTAAAATCGAAAATTATTAAACTTGAAAATGCCTTTATGGCGGTATTCTGGAAAGAGATTTTAAATAGATTTGACGCCACCAATTCGTATTTGCAAAAAGTGGAACTAGATTTAGACGTAGCTAAAAACATGATGTTATCTTTGATTGAATATTTGAAAAATACACGAGATAATTTTTCACAAATTGAAATAGAATTGAAAGCCTTGAGCTAAGAAGTTAATCAGGAATATTCTGATTTCAATAAAAAAAATTACAAAAATATTGAACGACGGAGAAAAAGAAAAAGAAAAGAAAAGAAAAGAAAAGAAAAGAAAAGAAAAGAAAAGAAAAGAAAAGAAAAGAAAAGAAAAAGAAAAAGTTTAGAATTGGCACTTTTTATGTAATAATAGATAAATTGCTCACAGAAATGCGCAAGAGGATTGAAGCTTACGCTTACATCACAGAGATCTTCAGATTTTTTTGCAATATTTTATTTATGAGTGAAAATGAAGTAAAAATAAAAGCAAAACATTTTGTCGAAATTTATCATAAAGATTTAGAAATTGAATTAACTTACGAACTAGAGCAGCTTATTCAAGTGATGAAATTGCAGCCGCAAGTGTTTTCTTCTCAAGTTCAAAAAGAAAAAAGTAAACTTATTTCACCTTTTAAAATACTTAACTGGATCGTTGAAAAACAAATAATTGACGTTTTTCGAAATGTTCATATAGCCCTAAGAATATTTGTAACAATACCCATAGCTATTTGTGAAGCAGAAATATCTATCTCAGAATAAAAAATATGTACCGATCTTCGATGTTGGATAAAAGATTAACATCTTTAACTCGTTTTTAGCAATCGAATCCGAATTATTAAGATCGACTGAGTTTAATGATTTGATTCAAGATTTTGTAAAAATGAAATTGAGAAAAAAAATTTTGTTAAATAATTATTATTTATACATATAATGTATACTTACTCATTCAATCTAATAAATCCTAATTACTACATAATCACCCCTGTTCTGATTTTCGTTCCGCATTGAATTTGTTACCGAAATTGATTTTCGTACGGATTTGAAAACAACGTTCTTAATTTCGTACGAATTTGCCTTGCAGTGGTACATCTTACACATGTGTCTTCCCTTTCATAAAAGACAAAAAAATAGTTTTTAAAGATATACCTATTTTTAAAAATACTTACATACATTTTTAGATTTACGAACTAAAATTCTCCAGACAAAATCGAAACGAAATGAAAACGGAAGTATTACTTTCGTAAACGAAAATCAGAACAGGGGTGAATTTGTTACTTTTAGTTTTTACAGCCTTATTTACTAACTCGTTTTAGCGACGGAGTAAAGTTACTTCGACTTTACAACGGCTCTAATCCTGAAAACCTTATTTATAATGAAAATGCACGAGGAATAGCGGTGGAATAAGCTAAAACTGGTTTATAGGAGGTTTAAGGCCGTTTTAGTATCTAAGTGTCATTTTGAGATGACATCTTGTGAAGTTTATAAAAAGGAGTGTAAGCAATTTTTTTTTCGTTTCTTACTAAGACGAAAAGGATAGATATTTTGAATAAATAAATTACTTATATTTAGAGTTATATTAGAGTTTTGAATAATCAAAAAGAAAGGGTCTGACGGTTTTGAGTTCATGGTTTTTGGATTAATTACGAATTGGGTTATGTGGGCTTAAGGCCAGGCGCACACATTCAATTTTTAGTTTCGCAACTGTTTGGTTGCTAAAATGAAACATATGGGCTTATATGGGACACCGCGCACTTAGAGCAACTCGATTCGAGCAACTAAACAGTTTGTGTTTTGACACAAACTAAACGATTGCCTTCGCAACAGTTGAGCTGTTTTCTATAAGCGCAAGAGGGAAAGAGTGTGAGCGTGAGTAAAGAGTTGCCAGTGCGCGGTTCTCTTTCAACTGGTGATTAAACTATTTGATTTTGATCACAGTTGCCAGTGCGCGGCTAGCCTAACGCTTTTGGGTTTACGATTTTTTATTTGCGATTGCGAAATGAACACATTTAATTTTTCAAAAACGTTAAAAAGAGGAGCCCCTGATATATAATTAGCCCCAGGTATCAAAAATTCTTAATCTTATCGGGGGTTGGAGCACTTGGGGGATAGCTTCGTGTATTTTCGATGCGTCAACTCCTCCACGCATCGTATCTGAGAGCGTTAACTCCTAGCGCCCCGGGTTATTGGGGGTCGGCTCGCTTAAGGTTTAGGACGCTCTGCGTTATGAGGGGTTGGCTTGCTTGGGTTTTATATCTTTTTAGGGGGCCTCAAGTTTGAAATAGCCCCGGGCCTCCATTTTCTTTAAACCGGGCCTGTCTTCAATAATTACTTTATTTCAATTGCCTCAAATTTGAAACCGCGTCCCACACTAAATGATTGTGGTTGTGAATTGTATCCAGATTTGAAGGAAGATCAGTTTCAAAGCAGTAGTTTCCTCTTTGTTCCTTTCACATCTCTTGAAATTTACAAGAAAATAATGTCCCTTGACAACAAATCCTCAAGTACTTCTGATGGTATCACAAACTGTCTCCTCAAGCGCATCGCGTTTTATGTTAGCGATATACTTTGCTTCATATTCAATATGAGTCTGAGTTCTGGTATTTTTCCTTCATGCTTGAAAGATGCGGAAGTCATTCCTTTATTCAAAAAGGGAAATCGTTGTGAAATTAGTAATTACAGACCTATATCATTATTACCTACATTTGATAAACTTTTGGAAAAACTTGTGAAAGATCGTATGATTTTATTTCTAAACAAAAACGATTAGGTATTTTAGCAAAAATCAATTTGGTTTTCGTGAACGTAGATCCACTGAGGACGCTATATTGAAGGTTTGTGGCGAAGTTAGTGAAGGTTTCAATAACAACAATAGTGTTTTAGCTTTGTTTATTGACATGACTAAAGCTTTTGACATGGTAAACCATCAGATACTTTTAGAAAAACTTTATAAGGCTGGGTTTAGAGGTCAAGTTTTTGATTGGTTTGCTTCATACCTTTCTGGAAAACATCAAAGGGTTAAAATTGATGGAGTTTATAGCAATGCTTTGGAATTAGTAGCCGGTGTACCTCAAGGCTCTGTTTTGGGTCCGATTTTATTTTTAATATATACTAACTCTCTCTTCAATCAGCCACTGAAAAGTAGTATAACTGCGTTCGCTGATGACATGGCTTTGACATACACAAATAGTTCCGTATTTCAATCGGTCACAGATTTGCAACAGGATTTATTTGTTCTAAGACAATGGTTTGCCAGGCACGAACTTTTCGTTAGTGAAAAGACTAAGATTATGCTCTGCAATCTCAAAGATAATTTTCCATTTACTGATTGCAAAGTTATGTTTCATTCAGCAATATGTGAAAAACTTAGCTTAGGCACTCATTCTTGTGGTAAATGTAGTTTTCTGAAAGATAATGTATGTTCTAATGGTTGTTTTGAGATCGAGTTTGTTAAAACATTTAAATACCTAGGAGTATTTATAGATCAAAATTTAAACTGGAAATTTCATACTACTAATCTTAAGAATATGATAGCTTTGACTCGTAAACTATTTCTATTAAAACGAACCTGTTCAAAAAACCTACTTACTACCATTTACTTTGGTCTTATTCATTCAAAACTTCAGTACGGTATAGCTAGTTGGGGTGGTGCCTACAACAATAAGCTTAACCCGGTGATTTCAGCGCAGAAGCATATTGTCCGAATCGTATGTAAAAAATCAAGACTAACAAGTAGTTGGCCTTTATTTCAAGAATGCTCTATATTACCATTAAAACACTTGTATATATATAAAGTTCTCAAAGTTTTTTTCATGAGAAGCGGATACAGCACGACACTCAGAAGTTCAAATTTCTATAGCTTAAGGATTAATACTCAAGGTTTAGTGAAAATTCCACTATGTAATAAAACACAATTCTCAAATTTTTTTACTGCAACAGCACCTAAGCTTTTCAATCAATTACCGCTTAATGTAAGAAGGCATAACTCTCTTCATTCATTTTTAAAATCGGTTAAGCAATGGCTTTTTAGTATGGATAGTTCGATGGTCAAAAATCTCTTTTTAACATTAACTTAAATAATAATATTACTGTTTAATGTTTTCTATCTACATTGTTTCAGAATTTTTGGTTTTTTTTTCTTTTCTCTTTTTTGTTCTTTTAATTTCATGTTCTCATTTTTGAATTTTGTTATTAAAGTAACTTTTGTACCCCAAATACTTACTTATTATTGAATTAATATTTTGATTATGGTTCATTCACCTCTAGTTTTAAGCAAATTACAGAATGAACCTATTATTCTTTCCTTTTTTTTTTTTATAAAACTTATTAAAATTGTATTTAAAATAAAGATGAATAAATTGAATTAAAAAAAAAAAAAAAAAATCACTATTCATTTTTTTTTAATAAAGTTAATTTCTGTTAAATTTTTAATTTTGTATTTTTTTGGCCATAATTGTGCCAAAACAGTCCATATTGTCGTGTATAAAATTAAGTAACAGGACGGAATTTCGAAAGATTGAACTGTTTTGCGAGAGTCAAGAATGTAATCGCATGCTTAAATCCAGCGTCCACATAGTCGTAATACGATAGAAAAGATCCATGAAGCCTAATCCTTTTGTAGTTGGCGCAGTTCTGAGGGTCTTATTTCTTGATAATCAGTCAAATAATGCATACAATTTTAGCTCCAGCAACTTTATTGGAAATAGAACGAGTTCGGGTGGAGGAAATATTTAGCTTACAATGGCTAGGTTTGCAGATATGGTTTTTCTATTTTTAGAAAAGTTGAAATACAAGACTTTTTGCTGAGGTCAAGGCTGCTTTTTTTCTCGCCATAGTACAAATTGCACTTTAACTTCCCATCATATTTTTTTAAGGCAGTTGTATCTATGTATATACCATATAACCTATAGTATTATCTTTGTATAATATATAACCTATAGTATTATCATGGAGCGTGATTTTGTGTTGCGAACGCTAGCCTGGTGGTGGCGCAGAAATTAGCGCACGCTTTAACAGTGGAGAGTAGGATAACATACAAAACAAGTAGTAAAAAAGAGAATATTTTATTCTTAAATTTAGCAAAGACAAATCTAGCAATTGCAGTACCTAGCCTTAATCCTTTCACAATCTTTCGTTTTCTTGATAGTATTATAAGTTTTATATATAAAGTAGTCTAAGGTCTTTGCTAGTTGTTCGGCTGGATGTGACCTACGGGTTCGATTCTTTGGCGATGCAAAAAAAAGATTTTGTCTATTTCTCGCAAGAGGTTGTACCTACATCCCTGTTGCGAGGAATAGACAAATCTATTCAAGAGTATCTCTTGTCATAAAAAGTGCTGCTCATTAGCCGTTCGGAATCGACTGAAAATTGTGGGTCCCCTCCCCTTCATTTGTTCAAGCACGTACACAGAAATGGTTTAGAGTTGTAAGCCGCTAGGCTGAGGCTCTCTATGAGCCGTCATGCCTTTATTTTTTTTGTATGCTGTGTATTGAGGGACCTTATATTTCACGTACAAATTCGAAGTTTATTGTTCTTATTTGTTTTTGTTCGGTTGGATGGTCAAGAGTGAATCCGTTACTATCCGGATGCTTGTAGCCACTTTACAACATAAAAATTAACATGTTTGGCATGGAAGTTGACTATACAGCGAGGAATCTAAGCTGAAAGACCAGTACCTACAAGGGCTGGGAGTCTGATAAACTACTTCGTGAAGGTCTGTACTCCAAATATGTTTTGGTAGCCCATATAAGGCTTAGAAGAAACACCCCTCCCCATTCAATGTAAAAACGATGTGTTAAAGTTCCAAGGGTAACTTGCGACTATTTTCTTGTTTAATATGAACCCGTATTGATCTCAACCTTACCCTATCTGATTTTTCTCAATAATTTATTTTCACAAAAAAAAAATAACAAAATATTTAACTGCATTGCGAATAATCCATAAAAATAACTCCCGTATACCGTATTATGAGCTCCATTGTCAAACTTCTTGAAATCAAATGATTTTTATTTCAATTTCCCTTGGAATTCATCGTTTAAAACACAGCGCCAGCGGGGTATAATGCAATTTTTATCTAAAATTAAAATCTCCTTCCCAATACTCTCTAAGTTCTCATTTCCATTATCAATTTCGATTTGTATTAAAAATTCAATGGCAAAAGAATATCCGGGACCTCACAAAATATATCTGATTGGTAGGATTGATAGGTTAATCAAGAAACGTTCCTCCTTGACTCATGCAATAACAATTTCCAACTTTGTCTTCATGATGTTCATTAGGGATGCACGTTATTAAATCTTTCACCCTTTCTTTCTGTTCATTTCAGCGATTCAACATCTTCATGTCATCATAGCGCTGCTATATTTATGAAGGGAGTGGCATCTCCCTTGAAAAAAGGATACAACCGGAAAGTGTTTTCTTCTTCTAGTTTTCTAAGAAAGAAATTTTTTTTTAAACTTGAACCAAGAGTAAAACTGCTTCCCGTTTATTATTTATTTTTATTTTTGTTTAATATCAAGTATGTTATAACAAAAATTGTTCGTAGTGTATTAAATATTTTTGCATGCGATTAATATACTATGTTCTAATATATGTATATAAAACATGGATTTCATGAGATAAAAATTTTTAAATGCATAAAATTGTAAAATTGTCGTCTGATTTCTAGAAAATATGCAAAACAAAAGCTTAAAAATCGTTTCATTATTAAATTAATTTTTTATACAGAGTGTCCCTTAATTCGTGCATAATATTTTAGGGCATGCTTCTTGAGGTGTGTCCACACCAAAGAAACATTTCAGGAATTATTGTTTAAAAAACGTTTCTGAAATGTTTCCCATTTGTTTAAAAAACATTTCAGAAACATTGAAGAAACATTTGAGAAATGTTTCTGATTTGTTTCTTTGGTGTGGACGCTTTGAGAAACATTTATGAAATTATTCTTTGTTTCCCATTGTTTCCATATTGAGTTCTCTTTTTATTTTTATTTTCTCGCCTGTGTTGCGCTTTAAGCACATGAATTTTTTATATTTGTATTAATAATTACTCACGCACTTTCTACCTATGTAAATGCTTGGGAAACAAATAAAGTTTCCCATTCGGAATGGGAAACAGAAAAACATTTCATAAACATTTCAGAAATGTTTCGCGAGCGTCCAGACCAAAGAAACATTTTTGAAACATTTCAGAAACATTTAAGAAACATTTCAGAAATGTTTCTCTGTTTCTGAAATGTTTTTTAAATGTTTCTGAAATGTTTATGAAATGTTTCAAAAATGTTTCTTTGGTCTGGACACACCTTTGGGTATACTCTAAGAAAAAAATCGTTCTACAGTTCTTTTATATCAATTTTCTCTCCAATTTTTATATCATATATCAGAGATTTAAGAAAAGGCCTGCTTTGGTGTACCATTTTTGACTTTGGGCAAGTTTGCGGAAAAACCCAAAGATTTCATGAGACTTGGGACAACCTGGAAAATGTAAAATTAAAAAAAAGGCTTTTTTTTTGGAAAACCTACAGCAGGTAAAAAAGGATTTTCTGATTTTGGACACGTTTTCAAAACCAGTTGGCAAAAAGAGCGGTTTTCCAAAAATTTTGCAATGATTTTTAAGATAACTTAGCGGTTTTAAAACGTGCTCGTTTATTTAAGCACTCATTTCCTTTCGCGTTTCCTTAAAAAATTTCCCTAACAAAAATGGTATAAAACATTAGGAAACGAAATTAATTCATAAGTCAAATTTTTAACGCCAAAGCAACTGTTGATTTGTAACGCTGTTTGAAATGTCTACATTTACAAACCAATAATTCGCAGAATTTAATTTTTTTAATTTGTGGGCTATGCAATGGAACTTCAACTAGAGCGCGAAAAAGATACCAGAAACTTAATCCGAACCGAAGACTTCCTAATTTACGAGTATTTGGAAATACATGTTGAAGGCTTCGAGAAACGGGAGCAGTTTCAAATAAACTCAAATGTACTCAGGCAGGCGTATAATTCGAAACAAATTAATCGTCCCTTCAAAACTACCCCAGAGCTGAATTCTACAAACTATCTGAAGTTTTTGCGCAACGATTTATCAGAACTATTGGAGGCCAATCCACTCACTTATGCAACTAGCTACATCATATTTCCAATAGGATGGCGCTTCAGCCCTCTATGGTCCAGAGGTTAAGGATTGTTTAAATAAAGAGTATTGTAATCGTTGGATAGGAAGAAATGGACTGATTCACTGGCCTGCAAGATCTCGTGACCTTACAGTATTGGATTAATTGGTATGGGGAAGAATTTAAGAACTTGTTAATTCATCCGAAATTTAAGTGAATTAAAAGATTGTAATCTCGAAGCGTCATCAAAAGTGAAGCAGCAGCTATCATCAAAAAATATTCGCCATGAAATCCAGAAACGGTCTCTAACATGCATACAAAACCAAGGACGATACTTTGAACACATGTTATAACTGCTTTAGTACAAAACTATAATTAAAAAATATCTAAGCCCACAATGAATCATTTTTTATTCATAGAGCCTTTGGATTTAAGAAACTATTTTTTTTTTAATTTTACATGTCTCAAGTATAAAGTATCATAAAATCTATGGATTTTTCTGCAAACTTGTCATTGAGTTTTATTTTTAGTATTGTTATGTTCATTCAAAAAAACTAATAATAATACGCATTTTCTGGACAAAATTGAGCCCAAAAGAAAAACGGAACATGCTAGAAACTTGATATCGCAGCCCGAGATAATATATCAAATTTGTTTGAAAGCAATTAAAAAGGTTGATTTTTTATTTTATAAAAATGAAGACCTTAATGAATTTTCTATCTTAGTACTAACAGTGCAATTACCGTTAACATGGGTTAGTGTACACCGAAGTAAACCTTTTATCCCCGATATGTTATATACAAATTGGAGATAGGCCCTTACTTTCAAACGGAAATTGAATTATGATGTATTACAGTATCTATGAACTAATAGAACTGAAAGGAAATAACAAGAAACATTATGGTTTCTTTTAATTGTGATTCGTGGGTACAGCGCTATGTACTCAGTGTCTCGTTAGGTAACAAAACACCCCTTTTCTACCTTTATTAATGTACAGTGATCCACAAAAGTCTGCGTACAAAGTAGATATTTTTAAAAAAATTGCTGTTATTCACAAATGTAAAGTGAACTTTTTTCAAAAAAGGTATTTTTCACTAAAAGAAATTTACCACGTTTTTATTTTCAACAAAAAAAAAAAAAATATTCGTATCACAAAAAATTATTAAAAACAAAATAAACCTCTGAAATTCTTCCACAAAAGCTTGCGTACAGGTGAATATTTCTTGCATTACACACTGTTTAAGTATCGGTAAATTTGCGTATTGCAAATAATTGTCTTTTTTTTAAGCAAAAAATGGTAAATAAAGAGTTAAGTTTTAGTGAGCGGCAGTTGATTATTAATCTTTACGTTAAACAAAAAAAAGTCGTATGGTGAAATATCAAAAATAACCTCAAGAGCTCGGTCAACGATACAGAGAACGATAGATCACTTTAGAAACGCAGGACAGATTAAATCGAAGACAAGGCCGACCTTCGAAGTTTTCCGAAAGAGATAAGCGTGTGATCAAGCGAATGGTGGAGCAAGATCACTTTATAACGGCTAAGACGATAAGCACACGGCCCGAAATATATAACAACAATACAGTGCATCCAGAAACGGTAAGAAGAGCTATTTGTCAAGAGGGGCTTAAGTCACGCACACCCAGGAAAAAACCATTGGTCAGTAAAATAAACAGAAAGAAACGGCTGGCATTTGCAAGAGTATGTTAACAAGCCTCCAGACTTCTAGCGTAAGGTTTTATTCTCCAACGAATTAAAATACAACATTTTTGGTTCTGACGATCGTTTGAGGGTGTGAAGACGACCAAAGGATGCTCTTAATCCCAGATGCACAATTAAGACTGTCAAGCACGTTGGTGGAGGTGTTATGGTTTGGGGCTGTATGGCGTCTTCAGGAGTCGGTAATCTGCATAAGAAATAGTATTAGGAACAATGGATCAATATGTATACATCGATATCCTCAAAAGAAATTTAAAAACAAGTGCTGAAATTCTGGGTATATCCAATGACTATTACTTCCAGCAAGATAATGACCCCAAACATAAAGCCCATGTGGCTGGCATATAACACCCTTCACCTGCTACGAACCCCACCACAGAGTCCAGATATTAACCCTATCGAGCACTGCTGGGATGAATTGGAAAAAAAGGTTCGAACCCACGATATCCACAAAAAGGCCCAGTTAAAATAAGAAGAAGCCTTGTTGCTTGAATGGAGTAAGATCAATAGTTCTTATACAGAAAAACTGGAAGGGTCAATGCAAAACCGTTTGAAAGAAGTTATAAAGCTAAATGGGTATCCGACCAAATATTAACAGCGAAAGTATAATAAAAAAAAAATAATTGTTTGTCTATATTAATTAACTTTTTTCAATTTCTGTTACAGCTGTACGCAAACTTTTGTGTAGGAATTTCAGAGGTTTATTTTGTTGTTATTAATTTTTTCTTGTTATGAATAATTGTTTTATTTTTTTTTTTGTTGAAAATAAAAACCTTGTACATTTCTTCATTAAAAAATATTTTTTTTTGAAACAAATCTCTTTAAATTTGTGAATAACAGCAGTTTTTAAAAATATTTCTTCCTTGTACGCAGACTTTTGTGGATCACTACATTTTAAGGGCTTTGGCAAAACGAATAAAATATCAGAGCTGTTATATTTTTTGGATTGAATTACTCGTATAATACTAAAGTCTTTAAATCACAAAGTTTCGAGTGAGCCAATGAAGTAAAACTAATTGTTTTACCCAGGTCTTCTAAAATGCTTGTTCTGTAGACTCGTGGCTTACGTTGGAAGGAGACGAAAAAGTTATTATATTTCCTTGCATATTTACAGGAATTCATATCATAAATTTCTATGTTGCATATTTTCAGTGATACATTTTTAAATTTCGGTAGGTAAAGAGGCGCGAAAATGAAATCAATTTTGAAGATACTCGTATGTAGATAGTAGGTTGAATATGTTCGTTAATATATATTTTATATTATTAATTTTCATATGATAACTTTTATATAAGTTAACGACAACATAATTCATAATTAACAAACAAATTGCTTCACACGAAAAACTGCTGACATACGAGTAGTGTCTGGGCAATGACACCAAACAAAGCCAGCAGAAGCAACATCAAATTTCGTGGAAATCGGGAGCAGTAATGTGGGAATGGCTAAACTGCAATGTTACCAGTTAATTAGTATTTAAGGTGTAGATTTTAAGATTGAATTGTCATTAAGTTTTTCAGAGGCAGAATCGCTGCCAGTTTTGGTTTGAAAATAAAATAAATAAAAAGAAAAAAATATAAAGAAAAAATGTAAAAAATAATTTTTTTTAGAAAAATTTAAAGGAAAACAAATTAATTTATACAAAGATGATTCTAGATTTTTAAAATTCTCAAAAAACTACTTCGATATTACGGTACTTCGAATGTTGAAATTTATATTTTTTTGTTTTTGTATCTACTGCATGAAATTTAAATCTTGTTGTTAATTTAGAAAACCCATATGTGCAGACAATCAAGTTTATTACGACGAACACGTTGTAAGGATCCGTTCTCTTTAAAATTGATATTTTAAGAACCAAATTAAAATTAAACAAATTAAAACAAGAAATTTGAAAGAAGATTCAATATTTTTTTGAAAGAAAGATAACATTAATGAGACGAAATGTGAATCTTAAAATGCTTCTTAATACCTGAATTTCCTGTTTTTCTTACATTTGGATGTATACTGCATAAAACCGCGTATTAGTTGTTTTAAAGGGCTATTAATAAATACATAGGTATCTAAAAATAGATAATCGTCCTAATTAATAAAAAAAAAACGCCAGCCGATTCTTAATACATGAAAGAAAATTTGATACATACTATTTCTCTTTAACCTACTCGTATTTAAACTCAAACTCTGATTACGCCAAAATAATGTCAAGCTTATTTGCTCAATTCAAATTTCAAGGTTTCTCAGATAACAACTTACAAGCTAGCTTAGAATACTTCCCTTAATTAAGATCATGTACCCAAGCTCCATTCCCATATTCTCAGATGTTTTCTAAGAAAGATTTATAAATCTAAGACAAGGGTTTTCTTCAATTCCTGAAAGAATCACATTTGGTTCAACATTTAGCTTTGCTTCAACTTTTAATCGTTCTTCTCTGTATTTGGAAAAACTTTTTTATTAGTCGAATTAACAAAAAAGGCCCGAATTAAAAAATCTCCAAATACCGATACCAAACTATTGCCTAACTCACTTGGTTTCCTAAGTTTTGAACATATATTCTATGATACAATATTGTTCCACTGTAAACAAATTGCGTCCTCCAACAACCATTGATTTTTTAAGGGAAGATCTGTTACCACTAATTAATTAGAGTTTATCTCTTTTTGCGAGCAGGTTATGGAATGTATGTTATTTAAAAACCTTTGGAAAAATCTTCCTCATCAAATTTTTTTCAAGATCTGTGTCTAAAGTTTTTAATGCACATTCATTGAACGGATTCAATCCAACTTAAAAGATAGTAATCTTTAGGTCCTCTGATTTTGATCCCATCCTTGAAACTTATGGTGTTCCACAGGGAAGCCACCTTGGCCCATTGATTTTGTTTTTTGATAATAAAGCACGTCGTCCAAGTCATAAAAGACTCTTAAGCTAAGTGTACACGATTGGTAGATCTTACAATATTGTCAGATCTGTCAGAGAAAAACATGCTTACAATGTCTAACAACCGTGTAGTCTTACAATCAATTGTCAGAAAATTTGTCTGACAATTAATTGTTAGATCATTGTCTGACAATTAATTGTAAGAATTCTGACAATCATGTGTACGCTAGCTGACAATCGTGTAATCTTCCAATTAATTCAGAAAATGTATCTGATAAATAATTAATTGTAAGAAGGTAAATTGTAAGGTATTTGATAATTGTGTACACACACAATTTATTGTCAGGACTGCCAATTTTTATCGTTGTCTGACGTTTCTGACAATGAAGAAATTGTAAGATGTACGTTTTTTTAGCATCATACAATTTTTTCATTGTCAGACAATTTGCAGCCAAGGTTCAAATGAAGCAGATTCCATAACCAACAAAAACTGACAATTAGTGGTGTGTGTACACGATCTACCAAAAACGACTATAGCTTCTATTCGGGTAGCTAGCGAAGAAATAGTAACAGAGAAAGAAGTAAAATATCTAGGAATAGATAGTAAAATCCTCTGGAATACACGTGCAGAATATACCGTCGGAAAGGCCACAAAAGTCCTTATGCTACGGAAGAGACTTGCAGGTAAATGATGGAAGTGCAAACTTAAAATCCTTAGGTGGATATGTAGACCTTGGTGATAAGACCAATTATTACTAAGAAAGTCCAAAGGCTGATAACTTATCTTATAACAGCGATGTTATTTTTCATCTGTCCCTATTGCACGTAGTAGTTGGAAGTCTGGCTAAGGGAGCCATTATGAGATTTGGTAAGGTGGGGAATAGGTCCGGAAGTATAGGTCACAGGGAAAGGGACTGGCTTTTAAAGTCGGCAATAACTTTTCTTATTGACATTCCTAGGGATGGAATAATTACAAAATACAATTTTGTAAAAAATTAAAACACGAAGTTAAGCTGCACAAAAGATTGGATAGGCGAATCAGCAAAACTACACACTCGAAGCCAATGCAATTAAGTGGTACACGGATGGTTCGAGAACGGCAGAAGGGACTGGTGCTGGAATTTTCGGGCTTATAACCAAACTTTCCATATCAATGGGACAATACACTAGCATTTTCAGGTCGAAGTCAATGCCTTAGCGGAATGTGCTGGTCGAAATCTCGAAAGGAATTACCAAAACCAAAACATTACCATTATGTGAGATAGCCAAACCGCACTCAAAGCACTAAGATCATAATATGCCATCACGTCTAACATCAATAATGTCGCACTTCATTGGGTACCTGGGCATGCAGATGTCCAGGAAAATGAGGAGGTAGACTCTTTAGCAAAATAGAGGAGGAGGCCAGAAGATCCAAAATGTGGAAAGAACTCCCACAAGCGAGGCAGGCCAAACTTCTTCTTGTTAACTATAACCAAGATCGTTTTAAGAACGGGACTACTAACGGGACACTGTAAAATAAGAAGACACTTAATTAAAAAATTAAAAATAAATTTGGTGGTACAACAGCTCGAAGTGAACCAGGACCTAGTGACTTACAAATCTCAACCATTCCTATGTGCATGTTACTATAGGAACGGAGGGGACCTACAATTTTCTGTCGATTCCGAACGGCTAATGAGTAGCACTTTCCATGATAAGAGATATACTTTTAGAGGATTTGTCAATTCCTCGCAAGAGGCAGTACACCATTGAAAAACTTTTTTGCTGCGGCTGAGAATCGAACTCGAGACCTTCCGCATGACAGTCCAACGCACTAAAGAATTATTGGTACAATTAGGTCCACCCCCACAGCGGTCCTGGAAGCTATACGCAACTGGCAAGAATCGGAGAATGATCAATTCGCCTATACACCTGCGATTGCCACTCCTCCGGTGAATACTAGCGTCAATTAGTTGATTTTACCCTAAGATTGGTAAAATCCTCTTTAGGAAAGGAACAGCCACTTCGACTTAATCAGCAATACTGACTAAACAAACGAACATATACACCAAACATTGACCTATCAAACTCATCTACAAGACATGGCAAGGAGCCACATGCTATACGCGGCTGGAGGGATGATTTCTCAAGTGACGACAGACATTTCTTCTATGACTTAGAAGTACCCTCCGACATTTCAGGCTAGTTATTGCTGAAACTCATCAACACCATTAACTGTCTTGAATGACATAGTATTATCATAGGTTTCAAAACATGGCAGTCAAAATCTCTAGGGTATAACAACGGATCTACATTGATCTAATTGTGACGGTAACAAGATCAACTGTCAGCCCATTAACCCAATCTAACATGTATGACACATATGCACCGATTTATGAAATTGATGCTTGTAGTAGCAAACGATTCTGTGAAATGTATTCGTGTGTCTTAAAAAGTTATCACTTCCTTGAACATCAAATTTTGACAAGGTAAAATTTTCCCGTTTCTTCTCACATGTCAACTACTTTAACAAATTTATTAATAAGAATTTCAACTTAACAGATGTATAAGTGCTATCTTGCGGTTGTTCATAGTTTATTAATAGGGCAAATGCGTATGCCTGTTGATAAACAATTAAATACCAATACAAAACAATAAATTATATCCCTTGTAAAGCTAATTTTAATTTTTCCATTTTCGTCCTTTTCAAAATAAATACCTAATCGGTTTGTCAATTGATGGCGAACCAGTTACTACACGAAGGGTGGACGAGGAATAAATATTAAAATTAAAGACAAAATTTACGCTAGTTCCAAGCTCAAATGGAAATGTCCCACCATCATTTATGAAGTCAACTATAAAACTGCCATATACATATATGTATGTATGTGTACTACGTTCAGGACACTATCTGAAAATCATGACATACGATGCCATTCAGAAGGACATAATACAAACATTTCCCAAGGACACAGAATGAAATTCGTGCGGAAATAATTACCACAGTGTCAACAATGTGAACTGTTTTCAATTCTATTACAAAATTATTACAGTTTTGGTTCCATTGACGTTGGTTTGGCCCACTACTATATGAAAACTACTGCATTGTATGTACAATGGCAATATCCCACCCACCCAGTTCCAATGACTGCCTCTCGGAAAACATCATAAACGTTCCCGCAGGGTATGTTCAATGTTGTTCACTTCTAGTACTCGTCATCTACCCCCTTGGCCAACCGCCTATGTATATAGCCTAGAGATCGGGGGACCACCTATTTGAGGGCTGTTGATGTGTGTGCAGCTGGAACAATGAATTTATGGTCTTGAACAATGGTCCTGGACTCCTGGGATGATGTTTATCCGAGTCAGTGTGTATCTGACTGAGTGTTATAAACAAAATATTCTGCCGACGGGAAAATAATATAAATTCATGGTAATGCGTCGGGAGGCGATGGTGGCGGTGCGGAATAATATTGAATGCAAAGTGCTGCCTGTAGGCTGCATGAGGGCGGAAGCGAAGGTCCTTTGTTTGTCAGACAGCTAAAATCGGGCGCGTTTAGGCTCTCAACTACCACAACGCCGCGTGCCGATTAATTAATTTTGCCAATTTACCTACTTTGATCTAAATGCAAAGCTTTCAATTATTTTATGAATGGCTGAGATATGTGTTAGAAGGACCTAGAAACTAGGACCTAGACCGCCAATTTGGCTTCATGTTCTAACCGAAGACAGTACTTTGTGGTACTGCCAAAACATACCTACTTGGCAAAGAGATATTGATTTTTATGAATTACGTTGGGGTAGGGTTTTGTTGGGGTTTGGATCTATTTGCATAAGAATCAGAAGTAGTTTGCCAAAAATGTTTATACACTGACACCTTTGAAAACAATACATTTCTCATCGGAGCAGAGGTAGGTATGGAATAGGGAATGAACGTTAAACGAATGCAGAGTGTACAAACTGGAGCAGAAATGGGCGAGGTTTTTGTGTAGTCAATGTTCCAAGAGGCAAAATATTTTCCATCTTTCTTATAGTTTTGGCAGAAGTGGCCACATAAATGTGATTAAGGTTTAGTGCAGATGTGAGGAATAGATAAATGAGCTTGTGTGCAAGAGCATAAGTGAATGCGAGGACGGGTATTGCAAGAAGGATTAATATTTATTTATGTGAAGGATTGTGCTGACAGCTGTGTAATTAAACTAAAAGAATTGCAATAGAATGTGTTGACTTGCATTTCTAATGCGTTGTTGTTTGGAGTGTAAGGATACTGTTTTTTGAGAAGAATTTTACATACATTTTGAACATAATATGAAAATAAAATGAATTTTCTTGCAGAAATGCGCACAAGATTGATATTTTAACATAAATAGAAATTCGCAACTGAAATGCTTGGTCGTTTACTGAAAGTTTAAATCTAATTCTATGTGAGCACAAAGGTAAAATTACTTTTTGCGACCATGGACGAAAATGTAGACAAAATCTCATAAACCTTCTTTGAATACGTTCAAATCTATTTGAGTAATATGTTGCCAGACTTTACGATCGTATTCAAAAACTGATCTAACAAACGAAACATCAAGAGCCTTAATACGAGTATAATGTTTTTTTTTGCATTTTATTACAATATTAATACAATGATTAGCAAATAAATGTATTGAATACAAAATGGTTTCAAGGTTCGAAAAGTTGAACCGTCTGCGTCGGTCGAATTTTGTAAAATAAAAACAACGGCCTGATGTCACATACCTGAGGTGCATCATTAAATTGATTAGAATGGTAATTTTTGGACAGATTGTATTCATTTACTTGATAACCAACACAAGCAGAGAGAGAGAGCAGAAACCCCTTGGATTGTCGGCTCTATAACAGATGCGATGAGAGTTCATTTTGAAGAGTAGTATCGATCAAAAATTATTATGGCTAGCTTGGAGAGACATTTTTGGAAAACGTCACCATAATTTAATTTCAATGACTGCAACTACCAACATTTTGTCGCTATAATGATAATAAAGAGAAGTTAAAAAGTGTAAGTAGGCAACATTAGTAGCGGTATTTTTTAATAATATCAATCCGTATAGTGTAGCAGGTTTTTAAAAGCTTAAGTAGAATCCTAGTCCTACTGCGGATGGATGTTTGACTTTTATTCAAATAGTCGGCAAGTACCCAGTGTCACTTTCAGCCCGCAGATCGACCATAGTAGAATCTGCAACAAATTTCAAGTCGAGACCATCTATATGAGGAAATCCAGCGTGCTTTAGGATTTTATGTCACTAGCAGATATAAGAATATAGTTCATTAAAATAGTTGTTATTGGTATAATTTTTTAAATAGGACTTAAATAAAAAGATGATTTATGTATACATATGTATATTTCAACAGAAAATGTTTTAATTTTGAATATACAGCTATTTTTTGTCCCTTTCAATGTTTTTTTATTTTAAAACTTTGTAACTTTTTGATGCAATGTTTGATCCACCTGAAAATTGAAATAATTATTGTAGTTACTTCACTAAGTATAATCTATGTTGATATTTGGGTGTGCCACTAATAATATTGAAATGGTGAACTAAGAAAAACACGTCCCTCGCAAGCCATCTTGATTGCATCGCAAAAAGGGTAAAAAAATCATGTTAAAGTTATGGAGTGGTCAGTCATCCGTACAAGAGGTGTTGGCAGTGGCGTAGCGAGGCGGGGGCAAAGGTGGCACAGGCTCCGGGCGGCACTTTGCTTGGGGGCCGCAAATTTCAAAATATCCGGGCGGCATTTTGCTGCAATTTTTCTAAATTCGTTAATGTAAATGGTTTTTGTATGTTATGTTTTTATATTTTTTCTAAGCTAAGTGTAAGCTTACTTTTGTAACAAATTTTAATTATGAAAAAATATACTGTCCTTTTCGGAAATATATTTTTTCCTTTTGAGCTGAAAGTTCCGTGTGTGTGCTAGGACGTATATAGGTGCATAATATAAAATATTTTCGCGCCACGGTTTTGCTGTCGGCAATGATACACGTCTTTCTCTTGTTTTTTTTTTTTTGTTGTTATTGTGTCATCGTAATGTTGTGTCTGAGATGTGTATTACGCCATAAGGAATTGTGAAGTACAATGATCGACAACGACTCTGATTTGGAACAGTAAATGATTGTTTCGTTTTATGTGTGTCCTGGTGCAAAACTTTTTCGTTTGCCTTCTTTCGACTACCACTCATGAGCAGCGTTCGCATCTTACTCCAATCGGAGTAAATTTACTTCAATTTTACGAAATAAAATAGATCTACTTCGTTACTCTGTTTTTTAAGATTTAGGTAGGTACTAATTATTTTCCACACTGAAAAATTCAAATTTTTTTTAGCCAAACCACATGAAAGGGAATGACCACTGTGTTAATAAATTTTGCTACCAACTCTCACTCTGAATTACTAAATCTAAATCTACTCCAGAAATTTTCAATTCGTTTATTTTTTTATAAGTCTGCTTCAAAATTTTACTACTGCGGTTCGAACCCTGCTCGTAAGGCTAGATGTTGAGACAAAAACATTTCGTTTGTTTCGACTGATTCGATGTGAGTTGGCTCATAAGAGTCCATGTATTCGTATATTGTTGTATCTTTTATCTAAGGTGTGTTAGTCAGTTGTATTTTTTTCTGTTTTATTTTATCGTAAAATGCAGTAAAATTTGCAAATATCCTAGTTAAATACAAAATTAGTTGCAGTTTAACATTTAACTTGTCTGTGTTTCGTGTGTGTGAAATTTTTTTAAAATTGTGTGTACGGGTACAGTACCTACCTACATAAGCGCAAGAGATTTTCATTTTACCCCTTTGGATTGATTACATAAAGTAAGTTAATTGATGAAACGAAATACCTAGCTGATGGCTCGGAAATAATCCATTGATTTTTCTGAGTTGAAACCCCCATTTGGCTTTATTAAGAGTGTTTGCTCCATATCTCAAGAATCATAAGTTCCATAAAAAACATTTTCTCACATATTTGTAAAAAATTGAGTTCTCTATTTTTTACCGAGAAATCGAAAGTTAATAATTTATTATTAAAAATAGAGAAACGATTTCAAGACAATTTTTTTTAATAAATTAATCAATAAAAGTTAAATGATTTTAACTTGCGATATATACATAGGTAGGTACTATATTGCAAGTTATTGATTCGTAAAAAAATCAAACTCGACATTTTGATCAAAGTTGACATCGTAATCTCTATGATTACGATGATAGCGAAGTTGAAAAAAGTAGGTCTTGCAATTCTGTCTGTCTGTCCTTTCGGCTGTAGCCTAAACGACTCGGTCGATTTTCTTTAAACTTGGTACCTAGCGTTTTTTGGGCATTTTAATACCAAAAATAAGGATAGGTTCCTGTCGTACAATTTTTTTTAGCAAAAAATGAAAATCTTATTTTTCTCAAAAACGTTCCCACAACTTTAAAAAAATTCAGTAATTTTTATACAAAAAGGCTACCATTTTATAAAAAAATTCCCAAAATTGGTTATAAATGGTACCTCCCATAGAACAATTTCTTTGACTTTCGATTTTCTCAAAAACGATTCCACTGATTTTGATCATTTTTTTTACAGAGAATGTTTTCTAAAAGTTTAAAAGTATTGTATACCAAAATTTTCAAAAATCTCGAAAACAAGTTGGTCGATTTTTACTAAACTTGGTACGCAACAGTTTCTTGACATTATCTAGCAGATTATAAATAAAAATTTTTCGTAAAACCAAAAATAACAGTACCTCCCATACAAAAGTTTAAAAACCGGCATGGAAAATCTCATTTTTCTCAAAAACGACTCTTACGATTTTGATCAAAATTTTTGTGTGAGTTAACATACATACATAAATACGATCTACGATAATATTATTGTAAAAAAAATGTCTATCGTCTAATAAAAGTATCTCTCATGGAACCATTTTTTTTCGACTATCTCATTATCTGCTCAACCGATTTTAATGATTTTTTTAAAACAACAGCTTCTGTTTGAATAATATTGCATATCAAAATTTTCAAAAAATCAAATTTTGGATTAAAAAAAATCAAAATTATTTTTTGAAAATTCGATATTTCAAAAATGGGTGGATAGTTTTTTTCAAAATTAATCTTTAACTCCGCATTAATAAGTACTAAAAAATGGCGTACCAATTTTTTTTTTAATATTTTCAAAATTTTATATACATACATGTACAAACCTACATATACCTCATATAAAAAACGATTTTAAAATAATAAATCAGACGGTGTACATCGCGTTGGTGTCAAATCAATTTCAGATCTTAAAAGATAAAACCAGTTTTGAACACTTTAATTTTGATGGGCTGTTGTGAAATATGTTAAAGTTAAAAATAATCCTTGGCCAATATTTCTGTTTCTTCATTTCCTATATTTCCATAATTGAAATAAAAAAATATTATAGGTATAATAATTATTACTATAACTATAAGAATAATAATAATTAAAGGCAGTCCGGGTTGATTTTTTTCTTAAACCGGTTTTATTTTTCAGCAATCATCACCCGATTAGATACTTCTATCTACATACTATAATATAAATAAATATAATAAATCTGTGAATAAAAAAATAAATTATAACAAGGTAAGTTAAGTAGCTGTTTCACTTTGATGTTTTTTTTTAAACAGCAAACAAAATTAAAGGCCCAGAAAAAAATTGCTAGGGGTGGCAAAATTGGCTCTGCCCCAGGCGGCAAAAACCCACGCTACGCCACTGGGTGTTGGACGTCTCCAAATTGTCCAGGGTACCATAAGACAGGACCAATATAAGGAAATTCCGCGAACTTGTCTCATACCCCAATTAAGTAGTTAAGAGAATGGTTCTCTAACAACGAACCATATCTTTTCAGGCATGACTCCGCCCCGTGCCAATTAGCTAAGAGTGCAACGAAATATCTAAATGGCCAAAACATACCAATTTTATCCTGGCCAGGCAATTCCCCTGACATGAACCCCATAGAAAACCTGTGGGAGATCACTAAAATAGAAATTGCCAAAGAAAATATTTCAACGAAAATAACGCTTTAGAAAAACTAATAGAGCTTTTGTACCACTGCCCTGCAATTAAAGAATGTGCTAAAAAGTGCATTGATAGCATACCGAGACGTATGCAAGCAGTTATTGACGCAAAAGGCAATGTTAGAAAATATTGAGTTTTTTGTAATTTTCTTAGTTCCTTTTGATTTCGAACTATTTTTCAAGATTATTAACTAAAAAAATTATTTAACTACGTTTTTGTATGTAATAATAACTAATATTTATAATAAATATCTATTTGTCAAAATAAACATACGATTTTCAATAATTTGATACGGAAACATACAATTTTCTTAAAATTCATGACTGTCCCTATTAATTTGGCAAACCCACTGTACTTTTTATTTTTTTGTGCACCTGTGTAGAAACTCGACATATTTTTATCAATTAATTTTTGATGCATTGATGAATTTAAGTAACGCGACTTGATTTCCATTTCTGACGTTACTTTGATTATAAAAACATCAACTGTTTTGGTGTGCTAATGATTTGAATTTTTTTTTTAACGAAAATCTTAAGGTACGCTGGATTTCCTCATATATCGACTTCAAATACGAAACTCCATCATCTGTACCGAGATGTGTAGAAGTTTGTCAACTGTAAGAAAAAAACTTGTGGATACCCTAACTCTATGTCAAATTTAACATCATCTAGTCATGAACCAAAAGTTATTGCAAACATGTTTGCAAGCTATTTCAAAGAAGCGTTTCATGAATCAAACACAGTAAACTCTTCTTGTTCTTTTTCTTCAGTTTTAAACTTTCAACTTCTAAATAATATTAATTACGAAATAAGTGAACATACTGTTGAACAAAACATATATTGCATCTAGAAGAGTGTTTTAGTCCTGGTCCTGATGGTGTGCCATCCTCTATTTTAAAAAAATGTGTCTCTTATTTGTCGTACCCTTTATGCGTTCTGTTTAACACGTCCTTAGAAAGTTTACTTTTTCCAATTATTTGGAAAAGCTCATTTATCATTCCTATACACAAGAATGGTCCTAAAAATGAAATTTTGAACTACCGACCTATTGCTAAGCTATCTGTGATACCTAAACTGTTTGAGTCTATCGTATAAAGTGTCCTTACATTTCATTGTAGTTCAATTATTATTTGTGATAACCAGCATGGTTTTGTCAAAAAACGGTCTACTGTTACTAATTTGTTTAATTTTACGTCCTTTTGTTTAGATGTTTTTGAGAAACGTGAACAAGTAGATTGCGTATTTACTGATTTTAGTAAAGCGTTTGACAAGTTGTTACATAAAACACTTATTTTTAACCTGTCTCATCAAGGTTTTAATGATAATTTCTTAAATTGGATTTCGGACCAACACACCGTGTCGTTGCAACTAATTGATATACTCTATCAAAATGTAAGAGGCCTACGGACAAAGACTAATAAGGTCTACTACAGCTCTTAAGGTTTTTCTCACGATGTCATATCTTTGACTAAAACATGGCTGTTTGGCGAGATTAATGACTCGGAACTTTTTGATTCTTCGATTAATGTATATAGACGAGATGGACACTCCGATCCGAGTATCAATACTGTCGGCGGCGCGGCGGTGGGATCCTTATTGCTGTTAAATCTTGTTTTGTGACGTCACTAGTCAATGTTCCTGTTTGTTTGAACGAAGAGTTCCTATGTGTAAAGATGATTCTTTCACACAAAACTATCTATCTTGTAACTATGTGCATTGTTCCTGGGAGTCCAGTTAATACTTACAATGAAGCCTTCTCTTTTTTGAACTACATTTTTGAGATAATGAGTTATAATGATGAAGTTATCTACCTTGGCGATTTTAATCTAACCAATGTATCTTGGAAACGTTGTCCCGATACATACGCAATGGTTCCAACAGGAAATCTATCAATGGATGATTCTCAAACTCTTGACAGTCTAACGTCACTTGGTCTTCACCAAATAAACGACATCAAAAACTCTAACGCCAAGATCCTCGACTTAATTTACACAACAATTGATGCCGTTATTTCACTTGACAGATCAACTGATCCTCTAGTGAACGAAGACTCTCATCACCCAGCACTTACCATATCTATTCAAAACTTTGAAATGAATAATCAAGATCCTGACAATGTTTTTAAATTTAACTTTAAAAAAACTGATTATACTAAATTAAATAACTTGCTATCTTTAATTGACTGGTCATGCCTTTGCTCTTGTTCAGATATTAATTCAATAGTTTTGAAATTTTATGACAAAATATTTGATTGTTTTTTAGCATCTGTTCCTCTAATATCTATTAAATCAAAATCGCTTGCTCCTAGCTGGTAAAAAAAAAAAATAGCTAAACTGTCGGCTATTCCCAAACTTTTTGAAGCAATTGTTTGCAAAACATTAAGCTTTTACACAAAATCGTTTATTGTTCATAACCAACATTGTTTCTCAAAGGGCCGCTCGACTGTCACTCTACTCATGGAGTTAGCGGAGTTTTGTGTCGATTCCTTTAAAAACAAAAAACAGGCGGATTGTGTTCTTACAGATTTTAGTAAGGCATTTGACAAACTGTCGCATAGAGTTTTGCTTAATAAAATGAGTAGGCTGGGGTTCAGCGTAAAATTCATTGCTTGGCTAAAATCTTATTTACTTGAGAGATCCTATTCAGTGAATTTTAAGGGCTACCATTCAAATAGTTTTGTCGTAAATTCTGGTGTTCCCCAGGGTAGCCATTTGGGTCCAGTTCTTTTTATATTGTTTGTAAATGATCTTCCTTCAGTTTTAAAGTACTCTAATTGTCTTATGTATGCAGACGATGTTAACACATTTAAAACCATTTCTAGAAATCTTGACTGTGAAAAGCTTCAAATTGATCTAAATGCTTTCTATAATTGGTGTGCACGTAATTATTTGTTGTTAAATATCGATAAGTGTAAGATTATAAATTTTACAAGAAAATTGTCCGTTTTTTCTTTTGACTATAGTTTCAATGGCGTAAATCTATTAAATGTAAATGATGTATCTTACTTGGTGTATTGTTCGATAAGAAACTCGAATTCACACAGCATATCAATATGGCATGTAATAAAGCCAATTCAATATTAGGTTGGATTAAAAGGGAATCACGTCAGTTTTATGATCCTTATGTTACGAGTATCAAACAACTATTTACCACATTTGTCAGACCCACTATAGAGTATGCTTTCCAGATATGGACCCCCTACTACAGTTGTCACAAAATAAGAATTGAACAAATTCAAAAAAGATTCCTAAAATTTGCTCTTAGAGGCTTAGGCTGGCAGAATCCATTGAATCTTCCTTCATATAGCAGCCGTTTAAAACTCACCTTTTGTGTCGTGTTAATTTTAATGTTCCAAATCGAAATCTAATAGGTTTTCGTGACCCAATTTACATAAAACACTATCGTACCAACTATGAGCAGAATTCACCATTGAATAACATGTTTAATTCGTATAACGTCAACCATAATTTATTAATAAATTTTTGTGATGTATCAAATAGTGGTTTCAAAAAAAAAAATTCTATAATATTGTATAATTTATAAATTCTTAATTCTAAGTAATATTTTTGTACGCTAGATATTAATTAGCTTGATTCAAATAAATAAATAATACTTAAAAAATAGACAATATAGTGTAATATTTCGTAATGAATGTTCGAGTCCGTTTATTGTGAACTCTGGTGTACCCTAGGGCAGCCATCTAGGCCCAATTTTATTTATTTTATTTATAAATGACTTCATTTCGATTATAAAAAATTCGTCTGTCCTTACATATATATGCTGATGACATTAAACTTTTCAAAAGAATTAACTCTACATCTGACTGCCTACTTTTACAAGAAGACTTAATATTATTTAGGGAATGAGTTTTACACACAAGAAAGTTCCAATTGTTTTTGATTACATGTTCGATTCTTGTCCTTTAAGTAGGGTATCTGTTTTTGCTGACTTGGGAGTAGTTTTAGACTCGCAACTTACATTTTGACTCCGTTTTCTTCCCTGGTTTCCTGGAAACGTTCTGCCCCCTTATTCACAAAGGCTTAGTTTTATTAACCTTCCTTCATTGACAAACCATACAAAATATCTGCAATAAATGGAGCAATAACATCACCATCGGTTCTTGTTCGTTTAAACTTTAGTTTTAGTCGATCGAGTATACGTCCCAAAAACCACTAAATCAAATTTTTAGTAGATCGAACTATGGTGCTCATAGCCCTTTCAATCAATTAATTGAAATATTTAATAAATTTTATTTTCTAATAAGTTCACCATATTACAACTTTAAAAATCTCAAATTCAAAACATTGTTTTATAGTAGTTTGGATTAAAATTTAATGTTATGTAGTTTTTAAGCATTTATTTATAAGAACTGTTCACGTTAGCATTTAACGAATTGTAATAAATAATGTGGATGTATTCCAGAAAGCCAAAACACTTTAACTACAATGGCTCGGCACATTGAGTGAATTTTTTTTTTTTTATAATTAGCACACACTCAAAGGTTTTTTGTATACCCTTAATATGTCAGAGACACAGCGTGAGCATTAGGAAAAAAGGGAGGGGTTAGAAAGGAGGTGTCGGACAACAATGCTCCAGCTGAGAGAGTCTTTGAATCCAAGCTTCTAGTTTCATGGCGACAAGGAAGAACGAACCTCTGGTTTAAAGATCAATCCATAGGCTGCCAGTTAAGTAAGTAAAATAAGAATACGAGTATCGAAGATCAATATTTCGAAAACCCCAAGCTCGATTTTTTTTAAACTTAACAAATAAAGGTATCTTAGTAAAATCTACAAGATGTAAGGAAAAACACGTATCTTACCTACAAATAATAAATGTTAAAAAATGGTTTTCAAAAATCGTATTTTTATCGAAAACGGCACCTAGAATTTTCATAGAATTTTTTTCTTTCGACTAATTATTGGGATCTATAATTCAATAAAAAAAATTGATATTAATTAATTAATATTACTGAATTTACATACTTACCATAGAATATTTTTTGCAATTTTGAATTTCTCTTTATGAACGTAGCTTTCACTTATAACATTCATTTTTAAAATTACTTTATTACATTAGAGCAAGTTCGTGCGTCCCAGTCGTGCATTTTATTTGTTATATTTATTTTCTATTCGACAGAAAAAAACGTTCCTTCTTTGTGTATCTGTTTTAGCTAAAGCTGCCTTGTTTTTCATTTATTCAATATTTTATGTAAAGTGTTTTCCTTTGGAAAGAGACAAATAAATCTGTTTCTTTTTTTTCCCGAAAATGCAATTTCTGTTTTGGATTTAACCGTAAACGATTTTATAGGACAAATCTTCTTTCCTACTCGTACAGTTGTAAGAATACTCGCATCAAGCTTTCTTATTTAAAATGCGTGCATTTGGTATTGATTAATCTCTTCTTCGAACATTTCGAACAGCTTAATACAAGTTGTGTTGGACGGTCTTAAGTCTGATATTCATAAAAATAAGGCTGGTGTACCACAGGGCTCTGTTTTATCTCTACTCTATCTCTGACACCACCCTGATGAGTTTCATCTTGTCGTGGTGGGTTGGCTTACGTCTATTTCTCTGGCTTGCTGGCGATCTTATCCAATGAATTATTTTGCTGATGAAAGTACTCTCAGACAGTACCATAAACCGCATAGAATTCAATGCTTTAAAAACTCAATGCTGTCTTCTGTCGTTAAATCGAAAACCACCCCCACGCCGCTATTCATGAGCGGCACTTGCATTGAGGAAACTAAACAGCTCTCAGTTCTCGGAATGTGCATCACAGATTACCTAGTATGGAGTTTGTGTAAAGAGTTAGCTTTCTTAAATATCGTATCAATGTTCCAACAAAATCATTCAGCCAGTCAACCCTAGTGATATTTTTTATTAGTAATAGAATAAATTCTAGAAGAAAATGTGATGCGTTTACTTTCTGACATTTAACTCAAGGACTTTTGTTTGACACCAAGTGCAAAATGAATTTAGAAAATTTGAACTACTTCAGGGATATATGAAGAGTTAAATATTTGAATATCGTCTTCGTGATATAATGATATAACAATAACAAACTCGAAGTAATTTATTTTCAAAAAAAAAAAAAAAAAAAAAAAAATCTATGGACCGAGATGTCTACCTTGTAGGACACCAGAGGTTGCGTTCCACAACCCGGATTGATTTTCAACCTGGAATGTCTTTATTAATCTGACATCAAATAATATTGATTGTCAAATTGATCAAATGACTTGCTTAAAGTAGATTGTAGTGATGTGATTTTGTGTTAGTGACCTATTTTTTTCAGTAAGCCCTGTACGAACTATACGAACGTCACCATCTTTTCTTCATTTTACATGTCAGCCGATATCGTTACCCTTCCACTACTCTTACCAACCTTATGACCTAAGGTCACATTGCCAATCCGGGCAAACTGAAGAGAGGGTTGTCTTAGCACTTAAAACTCAGGCATCACCATTCCTCCCGCTACATCAACAGCTGTGTGTAATCCCCAGACGTGGGTTAGTTTTAATTCAAAACATGCCTGTATACTTTTATATGAGTGTATGTACATAAATATAATAATTCAATAACCGATTAGATTCCTTAAGGCTCCAATTTTGCTTCACTTTTGTCTTCTTATTTACAAAAGAAATAAAAACCCATTTCTTTTAACTTTTTCTTTACGCAAGAGATATAGTTTAGCAAGAAAATACGTGTGATGCTGTTGTGGGCACATGTATGCGGTAGAATTGTTGATGAGTTCTCACTGTCACTACGGGAGCTTCAGTTCGGCTCCTCACTGTCACTGAATTTCAAAACGGTGGACAATAGAATTGATGACTCGTTCGACTTTGTAAGGAAACTGACAGCTGCTTTCCGCTCGAAATCTTGTTTAAAAGTCAGTATCATGCCTCCGCACCCATCGCGCCTGCCGTATGTAAGTTTGTGCAAAAATTTTAAGAAAATGGTTAAGAATTGAGGATTTCACCCCAAAAGGGACTATAACCCTTGCAGTAACTAAAAAGTTCTAAAAATAGTATCGATGTAAATCCAAAAAAATCAGATAGACAGACCAATTTGGACTCGACCCCAATTTACAATGTCGAAACGTAAATAGAGTTTCAAAATTTAAGGACCTTTTTTTTCCATATACACAAATAAGTTGTCTTCAAACCAGACTCGACTGAAAATCTTGCTATAAGCCATAAGGTCATTCTGTAACTCGATTATCGTCAGACGATATCGTTTGAACGATGTTGTGGCTTTTTTTTGATTCACGTAAGCCGATAATCGTCAAAACGATAGCGTTTGGACGATAGCTAAATTGGTACCGTCCTGCATTAATTTTGAAGTTTGAATGTGACTGTAGTTGCATGATTGAGTTTCCACTGTAAATTGACATCATGTACATATTGTTATCTATTGAATTGACAAATTGGGTTTAAAATGTTCCATCTCATATGCATAGAGTATATAAATGTATAGTATATTTACTAGTATAAGTATGATTTTTACTTGTAATAATTTATCTATTCTAGATCTGTTCAACTCTGTCGACTATCAAAGGAAGTATTCGTGATGGTACTCGAAATTATTAATTAGTCAAACGAGTTTCGTTCAACTTATGTATATACCTCCAATATTTTTCTTTTAGTTCAAATCGGCACCAACCACAAAAAAAACACTTTAAAAATGCATTTTATTGACAATTATGACAGCCAATTTGACTTTTCAACTACAGTTTGAGAGTTTCTGAAATGCATAAAAATCGATTACGATTTACGTGAAGCAAATCATGGACGATCTCGTCGATGAATATCATTTTGACGATTATCATTTAGAAAATTACGGAATGAACCCCCAGGCGAATTTTTTATTCTTCAACCTGCTATTCAAATTTCAGACAATTTGAGTTAGGCAGGGAACACATTGCTACGGCAATCGGCAGTTGAGCAAAGGTGTTCAACAGCCCGTATTTCTTTTTTTTCGCCCAATCCTAAACGGGATTTCAAAAAATTACTACTAACATAAAACAATGCTCACACCTATTTTAAAAAACAAAGTTAGACAAGACAGGGTGCATTTTACCAGTTCTCTCCAAATAATCTCTTTTTTGCTTGGTTTGTTCTACCCTCCGTCTTTTCAAAGTGAGCAGTAAATTCATTAATTATTTACAAGATAAATGAACAATAAACATAACCAAAATGAAACTTCATCAAAAACAAACTTTGTTTTAACTAATTAAGGATAATCCACCTTAAGCTTCATTCATAATTTAAATAAAATTAACTAATATAAGTTTTGAACTACCTCCAAGGTATAGATATCACAATTTTAACCAAGATATGCACTGCACAACAAAAACAATAATCCTTTAATTAAAATCATTTCCCAACCAAAATTCAATTCGTTTTGTTTGGTATAAAACTTCATTCAAATGTGGGTAACCCGAATTGGCTCAGTCTTTTAAGTAATAAAAAATTTCACAGTTTGCTAATGCAGAAGCTCCATTCGCCACAACTAATACATAGTTCAACTGATCTGCGTACCACCAAATTTAATTTAGACTACTGGGTTTTGCGGTTTCTCATAAAAGAGTCCCCTCAAACTGATATACCAAAACCTTAAATCAATCAGATTATAAATACTATTGGGCTTAGGGCTTAATGCTTTGAATCGATTTTAATTAAAAAAAAACAACGCTCTATAATAAAATGGTATTTTTGTGTTGGTTATTGTTTCGGTATCGGAAAACAATATCATACAAAGTCTCGAAATTGTATCCGTGGAAGACAAAAATAAATTGTTAAAATGATAAGAATAGCTGCTGTATAGCGACAGAAGAATGAACGGGGAGACCGGGTCAAGTTGTACAAAATCAAGAAAAAATAGAAAAATGTTTGGAAACTTATTAAGACAATTTCAGATTTAGAAAATTACAAAATAAACTCTCTATATGAAGTAGTCCAGTGACCTATCGAAGTCTAATTAATATCAACGAGTTAGCGGGAAAAACTTCTGGATCTTGTCTAATGTCTATTAACTTAAGAACTAAAAGTTTTTAAAAATGTTTTCTTGTTTTTAAGAATTGTTTACAAAACTTATCGATATGCCTTTTCCAAAGTAGACAAGTTGAAGTCTGCGAAAGAAAGAGTTCTTGTGCACGGCGAGGAATCGACTGCTTCGGATTTTGCTGTGCAGTGCACTTTCACGGACAGCGGGGATGTTCTTCGCCGATCTTGCGTTTCTTCAACTAGTTGGCTTATTGATTACACAACCGGTAGTTTCAAATTTAATTGAAGTTGAAGAATCGATTGTAGAAATATACTCAAGATGGCGCTGCTGTCCTTAGTTGTCTCCAATTTCACTCACCCAGTTAGTTATTGTCCCTCTAGTTCGAAGTCGTGGCCGGCCGGCCACGCGCAGTGGGGCCAAGGCCGAAAAAACTCGATTTTCCAAAAGTGCTGATTTCGATTAGCCGATTCATGTTTCTCACAGTAAATTAGCCAGGGAATCTGGGTACACTAAGGATGTGGGCTAAAACTGAAGTCTTAAAACCTAAATAAACGCTCAAAGTCAAAATATTTGAAATAGTGTGGGAATTTGAAATAACTTTCATAGGGTGTTACGTCTATTTGGGATGAACTAAAAATGGGATTGTTTTTTGTCTGCTTATTTAGGATACCTAATAATACATACAATACAGCGGTCAAACTCAGCCGAAAAATTTTTATTGGTAGCACAATATAAGACGCAGTCCACATTAGTGGAAAGTTGTAGTCATTTAAAAAAAAGCTCCACTTTTCTCTGGTCTGAGATAGCTATTTTCTCGATGTAGACATTTCCAAGTTTACATTCAACCAAAATTTAGAAATCATTTTTTTTTTCACTTCTGTTTCCTAAAAGGGAATACGAGTATTTGCATCTATTGTATTTGTATAATCTTAATTCAATAAATTAGGAAAAATATACAATAATTACTTACAGCTAACAATATATGATAACAATATTGAATTAATTCGTGATTTTTTTTATGTAAAAAAAAACAGAGTTAAATGTTCTACATCAGTAAGAATTAGGTGTAAACTTATATACAGTTTTTAATGAATTAATATTAATATAAATTAAACTCTTTGTTTTCTTTTTTTTGTATACATGTGGTTCTATATTTCGTAACGTACTACTTCTTTCCAAAAACCTCTTGTTCAAAATTGAGAAAAATGTCTTAAGCATTTTGTGCTTAGTTTTTTGGTTCTACTTTTAAGTTTTCCCATTATTTGGTGCAAGTTTCAGTAGTAAACACTTAACATACAACGGGTTGCTGGTTTAATATAATAAACATGAAAACCTGAATTTTCATAATTTTTATCCGAAAATAAGAATAACATCGCTTCTTTCCATTATCTTTCTGAAAAAAAAATTTACGTCTAAGCCGACCCACACTTAATGATTCCATAAATCAAGCATTTTACTTGATTTTTTTTCGCGAAAATATATTTTTCTAATTACTCAAAATTTAACTTTCTAACTTTGGAATTTAGATAAAATTTTGTGTGGGCGTGTCATTGGGTGGAAACATTTTGTTTTATTTCTTAAACTAACCTTCAAAAAATTTGAAAACTTTATTTAAATCAGTTGGGTGGTTCCGATTTTATCGCACTAAAAAAGACCGCCTTCATACAAAACAAGTACCCACTACAAAAAAGTAAAAAAAAAGGACAGTAAAAAGGCCAAAAATAGGGTGTGGAAAATTTGAATGGCCAACTTACTTCCAAAAAAGCACCATCTTTAAAGCTTTACTTGGAACAAAACCTGGATTTTTATCGATTTTGAGTTTTTTTTTGTTAGTGGGCGTGGCAGTGGGTGGAAAGTTTTTGTGGAGCTTTCTTTTCAAAATTACTTTCATTTCTAAAAATTTCATCCAAATTGGTTAAGTGGTTCGGTTTTTATGGACTTTTTTCCGCTCTTCTATAGAAATGTCCCCACTGTGCGCCGGCCGCATAAATCGTGATTTAAGTGGTCAAAAATATTTTTTTTTTGTTTTCGAATCACATAAGTTTAATTTTAATTAATTAAAGACATATTTATACGTTAAATATATGACATTTTTTTTAAATAAATATGCTGAGGTTAAGAGAATAATAAATTCAAAGTGAGAAAAACTTGTAAATCGATTTATGAAGCATTTTTGGCACAATTTTTATTTCCCGATTTTCTTGAAAATCCTTTTGGAAAGTAATCGAATTCATTACAGCTAATTATTTTACATATTTATATGTTATAATACGCAAAAAAAAAATATAAAGAAACGTTAAGTAGTTAGTACCGTTTGATTTTGAAACACCCATCTTAATTTTACTCAATTTTCCAGTTTATAAAGGCGATACAAAAATTCACAACTTTTCACAACTTAAATTTGCTTACGAATTGAAAATTGAATATGTGCTCTATCGAAACTAGAAAGATTTATATCCGCTTGTATCCGCATTTACGAGTTAGAATGAAAAAACATTTTACATAGCGGCTCTTCTGTATGCAAAATCTTACATGTTGTACTGTAACCATGTACTAAGACTGTCGTTCGTCTCCAATGGAGATGGCCAAACAGTTTAATATTCACCTATTCTGGGTGCCGGGACACAGGGACATCCCGGGGAATTGTAAAGCCAACGAACTCGCCAGAATTGGAACGGAAATGCCCGTTAGGGTAAACATAGGTATGCCTGTAGCTACAAGTAAACTTATGCTAAAACGAATTGCTCTGGAACAATCAAACACAAGATGGCTAACACTTCCACATGTTTGGCGACCAAACAAATCTGGCCCAAACTGGATTTGAAGCGGTCAATGTATTTATTGTCCTCAGCAGGTCTCAGATCAGCTTCGTAATAGGTGTCATAACTTTACACTGTCTTATAGGTAGACACGACTCGGTGTACTATCAAACGATTTTTGCAGGAGTTGCTTGGACGAGGCATTGTATATATAAACTATAGTACTCTCATGGAACAGAAAAAAGTGTTATGGAATACACTCTACCGAGGGCGCTGTCATAGGAAAATATTGTCGTGGAGATTTTTGATTTAGGGTGGGGTAGTAATTGAGGAAGAGCGAGAAAATTTTATCAGCTCTGGCAATGAGAAAGACGAGAAAGAGAAAATAAAATTTGTTTTGTATCATTTTCCTTTTGAGGGATCTTCTGTGTGTTTTGTTGTTATATTTTTTTGTCAAGAATATTTTTTGTTTTGTTTTTGCTATTTCATACGCAACAAAGCAACGTTGTTCAATTTCGGCATATCTAACCAAAATACAACGTTGCTTTTTATTTGTATGGACACACATACCTATTTGAATAGATTTAAGTAGGAATAATTTTGAAAATTGATTCTTGATAGGATTAGGCTTTTTTGAATTTTATAATATCTACATAGGTACTTTATCTTAATATATTAGGTAACTTACCAATGTTTATTGCAATTATTATTATTTTTGTTATTCAAAAGTATAATAATTGGTGTAATTTTGAAGAACAAAAATAATAATTGCAATCAACTAGGTTAACTGCCTACATTAGATGCAGTGGGTGGTTAGGTAGTGGAAATTTTTTTTTTTGCAATTAATATAATTATGTACGTATGTATATACAAAGGTATAAAACTATTTCTTTAAGAAAATCTTATACATAGGTACGTATACCTACCTATATTTTTATTAAAGAAAATAGCTTTTTCGTATGTACATAGGTACCTATATAAAATATGGTATGGTAGAAAAAATTATTTGTATTCGTTGATAGGTATTTATATAATTAAAAATAAAAAAAAGAAATTTGATATAAGTATAGAACAGTTTTTAAAATTTATTCATATAAACTTTGTTTGCAAAAAATATAGAAAATTTTTAATACTTTTTATGTGTATATAAACAATTTCAGAAATTTATAATGTTTTAATGTTTGTCTACGAATTTTCATCAAATTTGGAAATTATTAATTCATTAAAATGTATTTTGTTAATATAAATATAAAAGGTACGAATTTATGCAAACAAAATTTAATAAACCTTTTATTATTAAACTAATTTTAAATATAAGAAATTTCTTTAAAATTGTTCTAGAAAAAAATTTGGGATATTAATTTGAAGTATTTAAAAATAAAGATTCTAAGAAATATTTTCAAAAATTAATCGCTCAAACTTTTTTAAGACATTGATTTTTCAAAAAAAAAATTTTTAGATAAAAAAATATTTTTCCGTTTTGTCTATCATCGTAAAGTCAACTTTGATCAAAATCTAGCGTTAAATTTTTTCCACATACAAAACTTGCAATTATGTAGGTACTTACATAATTTTGTAAGTGAAAATAAAATTAAAAAAAATTTGGTACACCAACCTTAAGTTTTTATTATTGTACGAATGGAAATTAGGTTTCGAAATAAAATATTCAGCCGTTTTTGAGATATCGAATTTTCCAAGAAAAAAAATTACTTCTTTCCAAAAATTAAAAAAAATATTTTTTTTTCAAAGCTTTGAGACTCAATATTTTTAAACTTTTTGGAAGCATCTATATAAAAAATTTCCATAATGAGAAAATTGTCAAATGTCAAAATTTGGAAAAATGGTTCTATGGTAGGTACAAGCTGTGGCACGAGTACGATAACTTGGCCGCCAAGATTTGATGACGGATTTTTTTAGAGGGGTCAAAAATAAGCAGTTTTGGTAATTTTCGATTTTCTCAAAAACTAGAAGACATAGAACCATGCGGTTTTTTGTGTTCGATTAAAAATTTTGATTTTTCATACATTGTTTACATTGGCGCCTGCCAGGTGACTTAACATACCCTAAGCGGAGCGATGGAGTCGCGTGAAAGGGTGTGTCCCCGAAAAAGGGACTTAAAATTCTTAAGTCCTGCAGAGCGGGCCACCCAATGTACTTTTAAATATGATTTCTGGCTAAACTAGGCATCTCAGCGAGTTAAAAATTGCATATTCAGGATCTAGGGAGTGCCACCTTTCAACCCACGTATTGCATGTAACGAAAAACAAATGTTTATCTTTAAATGCGATTTGCGACTAAACGGAGCTCCGTAGACCCCCCAAAGTTGACTTTTTCAAACGTGATTTCTGGCTAAACTAAGCATCTTAGCGAGTTAAAAATTGCATACTCGTGATGTAGGGAGTGATGTATCACATGATTTTTTTTTTTGTTATTTTACATTTCAAAATTCTACTTCTCAAAATTTTGAATTTCAAGATTCTAATTGATAAATTTTAGTTTTCAATATACTACTTGTCAAAATTAAAGTTTTCAAAATTCTGCATTTTGAAACTCTACTTCTCAAAATTGTGCATTTCAAAATTCTACTTCTCAAAATTCTGCATTTCCAAATTTTACTTACTAAGTTTTGTGCATATTAAAATTTCCCAAAATATGGTATTTCAAAATTTTACTTCTCAAAATTTCTTTTTCAAAATTCTGCTTTTCAAATTTTACTTATTAAGTTTTCTGTATTTCAGAATTCTACTGCTCAAAGTACATTTTTCAAAATTATATTTCCCAAAATTTTGCATTTCAAAATTTTAATTCCTAAAATTCTGCATTTCAAAATTTTATTTTCTAAATTTCTGAATTTCAAAGTTTTGCTTTTTAAAATTTTACTTAGGTGCTAAGCTTTCTGCATTTCAAAATTCCTTTTTCAAACTTCTGTTGTTCAAAATTTTACTTATTAAGTTTTATGCATTTCAAAATTTCATTTCCCAAAAATCTGCATTCCAAAATTCTACTCTTCAAAATTTTAGCTTTCATTATAATTTTTCTGTACCTATTTCAGAACTCTAATACTCTAATTCTCGAAATTCTGCATTTTAAAAATCTGCTTACAAAAATAATTATCTAACTACCTATACAAAAAAATTGTTCTGAGTGGTAATCGTGTATTTGAATTAAAATCCTATACTCGTACCAACATACATATATTTATATGCTCCAACATAGATACAACACAGCGAACGAAAAAAATAAAACCTTCATTCCAACAATATATCGTTTTTCTCTATGCGTGAAGCAAAAAATGCCACATCATACTTATTTGTATAGAAAATGAATAAAAACAAAACAAAAAATAGCTTTCTTGTTGTCGCTTTGTTCTGCACCTTCGGTTTGCTTTTACCGAAAATATTATCACCCCTTCCTGATTATCGTCTGTCCTTACTCTCCGCAACTCTACGTAAAAAGTTATGGAATACGCTCGTATGGCACCGCGTCGGTCGTTCCTCTTCATGAGAGTACTATAGTTTATATATACAATGGACGAGGTACATACCCAAACGCAAACTTCATCTAGGAGAATATTTCTACAACGAACCAAGCGATCTCATAAATACAGACATTAAAAGTCTCCTTCGCTTCATTAGAAGCTCCAAATGGTTTTAACTAGTAGGGAACCTTTTTTTTCCATATAAGATCGTGGTATCACTATGGACCTCTATTGGTCTAAGTGTGTCAGATGCTTTAATGACAGCCACTTTAACCTAACCTAACCTAACATACCATATTAGGCGTTTTTCTTTTTTAGTTCAGTATAGAGCTCTGAACAGAGTCCGAGCATGTCGAGCAAGTTCCGAACATTCTCTGAACCAAGCGTGCTCTGAGTATATTTTGAAACAGACCTGAACACTTATGTAGCTGTCGCCGTTTTTTTTTAATTTCCATCTGTCAAATGCTTGTGTCAAGCATTTTACTCTGTCTGCTCAGTTATTTTATTCTGAGCTCATAGAGCGCACTCTGAACACGCTCAGAACATGCTCAGAACGAAAAAAGAAACACATTTTCGAAACTCTGAACACTCTGAACTAAAAAAGAAACACAATTTATTTTTTGATAACTCAGGTTCTGTTCTGAACTAAAAAAGAAAAACGCCTATTGTTTTTATTTAGTGCGGTTAGTAAATTTACTTGCACTTATTTTCTGTGCCCAAAAAAATGGTATGCTCTATTTATGTGGTTCTCATTAATTGTTCCGTTACATTTAATAATTTGATGATACGAGTAGCAATGACAAAATTGATTTAAGGTTTTGGTAACTATTCTTAAACAAAGTGTTGGCTTGAAAAGGACAAAATGGGAACTACAAATTTCTTTTTGAGTGTTTTTGTGAAGACCCAAAGGGCAAACCTAAGAATTTCAAACAAATAGTTTACTGGTCAATATTTGTTGGATCTTCAAGAAAGTTCTTTTAAAATAAGTTTTGTATCCAATTTAAGTCAATATTGAAAAATTTGTCATCCCACATTAACAGGGAGAAAAACAACTTTTTTTTATTATTTATTTTAAAATCAAAATAACACATATTTGATAAATTAAACGCTATATATTGAAAGGTACTTAAATAAAGTTACAAATAAAAAAAATATATAAAAAAACTCAAATGGTTCAAAAGTTATGGATTTTTGACCACTTAAACCACGCTTTCTGCCCACTGTGCGGCGGCGCGCGTTCCTTTGAGTTCTGTTCAAATATTTTCGGGAGCAAGGTATTACTGTATATTCGCTTTAAATGACCCAGCCATCTTGTGGAGCCGATGGATTAAAACGATCCGAACTACCAGAAATATAATTCAACTATAAAACAAACGGATGTTTTTTTTATTAAAGATTTTATTACAAGTCAAGTAACACGATAACTCAGAAAGAAAGTAAAAGAATATAAAAAGAATGGTCAAGTCAGAATGACAAAATAAAATAAAATGCACGACTGGATCGCACGAACTTGCTCTTATGTAAAAGTACTTTGGAATTTAAAATACATTTTAAAAATATAAAACATGGATTTAATGAGATAAAAATATTCAAATGAATTGTATGAATTGAATGAATGTATGAACTTATGCAAGCAAAGTTTAAAAATCGTTTTATTATTAAAGTAAGTTTTTATATAACAAATTTCTTTAAAAATTTTTATGAACAAAATTTTGGATGTCAATTTTAAGTATTTAGTAGTATAGATCTTAGGAAATAATTTCAAAAAATAATCGTTCACACGTTTTGAAGATAATGATTCAAAAAAAAAGATTGGAAATTTTTTTCAAAAATCCAAAAAATATTTTTTTGATTTTTGTATATACAATATTATTTTAAACTTAAGGGGGCTCCTGGTGAAAATTTTTGGTTAAGATCGTTGAAGCCGTTAATGAGAAATTCGAAAATAAAAAAACGGTTCTACGACAGGTACCGTTAATAACATTTTACCCCAAATATTTTTTTTTTCCAAATGTAGTCAATGTCTATAATATCATATCTAATTTCTTGTATCAAAATCGTTAGAGCCGTTTTCGAGATAAATAAGATTTTGCATTACGGGTGTATTCGGGGTACCGTTAGTTTTGGAGCTAAAAAAAAATTTCAATTTCCCTTCTAAGGAATCGCCGAAGACCCTTAACTACCGACATTGAAGAAAATAGTTTCAGTGGATTAGACTGTAGATCGAGGTACAGACATACAGACAGACGGAACTGTCGGACCCACATTATTCGTCTCGCTATTATCGTAATGCCAACTTTGATCAAAATCTCGAGTTTGATTTTTTTTGCAAATACAGAACTTGCCCTATAATACCTATATCGCAAATGGTGGTATGCTCGGGCACGAATTGACGGGGATGTCCAACATAATCTCGATCGTTGATGGATTTTTTCTTTTTTGCTACATACATATGTATGTATGTCGGTATGGCTGAATAGCCCGTATAGTTGATTAATATATCTCCTTCTCCACTCTATCAACTCGTCTTCATCTATGAAGACGGCACACAAAATCACATGGACAAATTTCCTCTCTAAGGCGTTCTTATCCGCCTGTGACTCAGTCTGTGCCTCTGTAACATAAATCAGGAACATTGTGATTAGTACCTTGAAAAGCGACCATTTAGAAGACTTTGCTACTAAATTGTTTTTTTCAGTCCAAAAACGAGCGATATACAAGAGTTACTCTTCGTTTTAAATCATATCCTTGCTGGTATCGATGGCTGAGGTTATAGTGGAGCGTAGTTATATGTAGAAAGAGTCTTATTTATTCGAAGTTATAACCGTCTATGATAACGTTCTGTCTAAAATATCGATTTTGTTTGTTTTCCTTGATGACAGCATTAACTTGGTCTATCGACTTAAAAAAGCCGCAAGGATTTAACTAAAAATTCTACGAGTACCTCTTACGCCGCCGCTCGGCCTGAGTAGTAGTAGCGCTTTTCTTTCAAGAATGATGATAAAGAAGTCGCATCGCAGCGAATCGACTTGTGAAAAATCACCATTTGATATAATAGGTATTGTTGAGGTCTTTGATGACCTTGATAGATCAGCGTTTATTTTCCATCATCATATTGCTAAACTAAATATTACTATACAAAGCCTGTACACAGGCTTGAAATCATTAAAATGTTGGTGGGTTTTTAAAAAAACTTCTACAGCATCGAGTATATAATAGTCGATAGAGAACTTTTCTGTTTTAAATGGACACGGATATGAATATATCTGTATCGAACTGCATGAGTTTGGCAACTCCGCAGTCGATGTTTTAAAGAATATCAAGAGAATTGAGAGCCGAGAGATGTATACTGAAAGCTGAAAGAGAAGCGATATTATTTTAGAGATCAATTAGACCTCGAGCAAGACGGTCGTACCTGTGATAGAATAAATGTGATAGAATAAATGTGATAGAGTAAAAACGTGAAAGAATAAAGTGAAAGAATAGTGGTTTTTGTTTCAATTTTCCACTTTAAATTCTCTGTGTTTTATTTCCTATTAAGATTTAACTGAGCTATCGATACATTTGGTCAATCGAGCCAAATTTGAAAAGCGACCGGATAGATTAATAGAGAAAGTGCGGTTTTCTTAAATATTGCCCTTTTTGAGATAAATTCCGCGAAGTGAAAGAGTGAAAGACTGCATCATAATTTAATTATATGCAGAGCAAATAAAAAGTGAAGCATCGAGAAAGAAAAAAGTGAAGCGTTGATGTGCTACATATAAAATATGTGCACACAAAATTCTCAAGCACACTTAAAAAGTGCTGCGCAAAACGTGAAAGACGCCATGCAAAAATCACGTAGGCATGAGCAGAGCAGTGAGTATATAACGCCGTCTGGGTAAGTGATAGAAGCCGCCTGGAGAATCCACGCAGGCATAGATATGAGATAGAGTGAAAGAATTGGCAAGAATAAACTTGTCGCGACATGTTTTTACGAGAAGCGAAACAAAACAAATTTTCTCCTTCACGGAAAAATAAATACACAAAAACAACAAGATTATATATACAACATGCCCCTACACGGGATATAGGTATACAACCAAACAGCGATAGATAGAATTCTCGACTTACAACCGAGAAAGAACAAGTTTTCGATTTACAACCGAGAACAAACGAGAAAGATTCATACAAACAAACAATGAGAAAGAACATCTACAAGCAGCTGCGTATTTAGTAGGCACGACGAATACACATTTTCCTTTTATTATCAGCATACACGAGAGCTACAGCGAGACAGAGCAACCGACGCGACGCAAGCGTAGCCATGTACACACATTTCATAGTATGAGGACTTACACCCCTCCATACCAATACACGGACAGAGCACAAAACGAGATAGAGAACAAGGAGAAGCGGATACACAACGACTATGTACATAGCTGCTGTGGCGTTGTATTTTCTTCACTTTAAAGTGAACATTCCTAACAATCGGTTCTTCGGTGAAAATTCACATTTAAAAGTTTTAAAATTTACAATTTAGTTGGTCAAAAAAGAGTTTGCGAAAGATTTAAATAAATTGAGAAAGATTTTTAAAAAAAAAAGAGAGAGTTTGCGAAAGATCTAAATAAACTGAGAAAGATTGGAGCAGCGTAGAGAAAAACAAAGTTAAAGTTCGCTGGTAAGATTAAATACAGTCCACTGCGAGAAAGAAAAAAAAAATTATCAAAAAGTGAAGCGTTCTGTGAAGTGATTGTGTTGTTGTTGTTGTGCCGACGGAAAGAGGGTAGTTTTTTCTTTTGACCTAGTTGTGGCGCGTGCAACTAGTGTTCCCCTTTAAGTCTTTATTATATTTATTTATTTTATTTTATTTTCATCTGGTGTTGTGTCTGGTAATTTAGGGAAATAAAAATTGCGAATTTTTTTTTTTTTGTGAGCGGCGAAGAAACAAACAAATTTATCAACAGAGAAATTGTGAAGCGAAAGAAGCTTTCTTTGGAGATTGCATTGAGATAATTTATTGAAGAGATAGATAGAAATTTACCATAGTTTGTTTCAATTGTGAAAGAAGCATGAATATTATATGCATGCAAGTTTGTGACAGAATATAGAGATAGACTGTGAGACTTGATTATTTTATACAGATAGAGCTGTGATAGACCGAGAGAGAGATAGACTTGAGATTTTATTATCAAATTGAGATAGAGTTGTGATTAGATTGAGAGATTTGTTTATTATGGTTGCACTCTAAGCATAAAATGTACGAGTGGCAATTAGCGAAAGAGTGAAACATGCTTGCAAGCAGAGAAAGAGTTAACGAAAATAAACAATAACAAAGGTTTTGTTTATCTGCCCACAAGAGAAAGAGCTATGTATATTACATAGAAAACGAGAAAGATAATTACAATTTTGTGAAAGATTTAACTAAAACGAGAGAAAGAGATAGAGCGAAATTTTTCCATGACATGGAAGTTTCGATACGGCAATTAACAAACAACAACAAACAAATAAAAACAAACAAATAACAACAACGGCAATAACTACGCAATTTATTATTATAATTATTATTATTACCATTTTTTCTTTTTTTTTTCTCTAAACAACAATTATTCCTTTTTTTTTATTATTCTTCAATTAAATAACAGCCTTTTTCACATATTTTGAGATAGATACAGGCAGAACATGGCAACTAACACTTCATACTTATTTGAGGCTGCAATTCATGCCATCGAAAGGATGAAGTCGTTCACCATTTCGGAAGGATTTTCAGAGATAGATATTGATGAGATAGAGGTGCGATTGCAGGCACTAATGCAGGCCTGGGCACATGTGAAAGAGTACGAGGTCACACTGACAGCGTTGGGTGACGTCGATCATGATGAGATAGAGAGAAAGTTGGTGGCAGCGGAACAAAGTTATTTTTCGTCCTACGCCGCACTCAAAAAGCGAGAGAGAGAGCTGGCTCCAAAGTCAGTAGAGAAAGAGGCACCGGCCATTGCCGTGCAAGTGAACATGCCCTTCGCAGAGCACGATGTCAAGAACACCTGGGGGACCTTTGATGGTTCGTTCACCAAGTGGCAGGGATTCAGGGATAGATTCGTGGCTGCGGTTCATGAAAATGGAAAGATTGCGCCGGCGTACAAGTTTGCATATCTGAAAGCTTCATTAACAGGCAGAGCGGCTCGTACCCTCGGTGAATGGCAGCTAACTGGACAGAACTATTGCGAAGCGTGGGCACGTCTGGATCATGTTTTTAACAAGCAGTATGCGACATGCAGAGAGCTCCTTCGCACGTTTTTTAAACTCCCAATGCTAAGGGGAACGCCGAGAGCAAGTGACTTGCAGCGAATGTCCAACACGACACACGAGACGATGAGACAGCTGGCAGCCCAAGGCATACCCACAGACCAGTGGGATATGATAATTGTGCACACGCTGCACGAGAAGTTAGATGGAGAGACAGCTTGCAAGTGGGAGGAGGCAAGAACCTCCGAGCTACCCACAGCAAAAGAGATTTGTGATTTTCTGGAAAGACGCGCTACCGCACTTGAGAGTGCGCAAGACAATATAAAGAGAGAGAGTTCATCCACCTCACAGCAGGCTATACAGGCTACGGGTCGGAGTGATAGAGCTGTGTCTGCCGCAACAACGCGGACGCAGAATAGAGATAGAGCAGCGATTCAAGCGAGAGCATGCCAAGCATGCAGGTCCACAAACCATCCAATATGGGGATGTCCACAGTTCCAGACATTGACCCTGAGAGCGAGACAAGATTTAGTGAAAGAGAAAGGTCTTTGCGGCAATTGCCTCAAGGTAGGTCACCAACCAATGGATTGCTTCCAGGGTCCATGCATCAGGTGCCCGGGAAGGCAAATGCACAACAGTGTAATGTGCCCAATGCGAGAGTTAAGGAAAGCGGACGGTGCAATATTTCATGTACCTGAGAAAGAGATACGTAGACCAATGAAGCGCAGCGGAAAGAAAGAAGATTGACCAGACCAAAGGTTAGCGAAGCGCAGACGCCTACAACGTCGAGATAGAGAGAAAGAAAAAGAGATAGATGTGTTAGATGAGATAGATGATGAAGATCAGAAACTTTGGAAAGATTTTAAGCGAGATAATTTATCAAATAAAGAATATAGAGACAAGGGTCTCAAAAATTATTTAAACTGTTTTAATGTTATTAAAAGCGATAGATGGGAAAGTTGGACTTTGATGCCGACGGCACAAGTCAGAATAGAGATAGATGGGAAGCGATATGGGCCAGTTCGGGCTCAACCAAACTTGGTAAGCCACCAACTGCAGAAGCGTTTATGTTTGTCAAAACAGCCAATGGCATCGAGATTGATTGGGATAGAGGGACAACCGTTCCAAATAAAACATAAAACTACGTTGAGACTAAGTCCGTGGTTCGATTCCAATGACTCTGTTGAGCAAGAGTTCTGGATATTACCGAAAGAAGATCAATGGCAGCTATTAGTGCCTGAGAGAGACCTACAAGCAACAGAGAAAGATAATTTTCCAGGTGTTCCCTGGGCGGATCCTGACTGTGGTAGGACAGGTTCGGTAGATTTATTACTTGGATGCAGAGTTTTAGCAAAGGTGTTTCGTTCGGTATTAGGTCGACAACCACAAGGTACACTGTGTATGAACACTATATTTGGGAAAATAATCCTCGGAGAGCATCGAACAGAGAAAGAAGAGAGAAAGAGTGATAGAGAGCAAATAGCGTTTTGTGTGACTGTTGATAATGATCAGTTACATGATATGCTCAAGAGATTGTGGGAAGCGGATGAGATTAGATTGACTTCTTTCCGTTCCAAGGAAGAAGAGTTAGTAGAAGCGAATTTCATAAATACTTATTCACGTGATTCTTCAGGAAGGTTCGTTGTTACGATTCCCTTGAAGCAATTTGAGATAGATTCAGAGAAAGATTTTGGGAGTTCAGAGATAATAGCAAGGCGCAGATTCTTTGCTTTGGAAAGAAAATTAGGACAAGATCCTGAGGTGAGAGAGAAGTACATTAACTTCATGAGAGAATATGAGAGAGAAGGACACATGCGTCCAGTTACAGAAGAGACAGAAAGCAGTATGGTATACCATATACCCCATCACTGCGTGACTAAGAAATTCAGAGTTGTTTTTGATGCTAGCTGCAAAACGATCAAAGGTGTATCGCTAAATGAAATGCAGATGCTAGGAGAGAAGCTACAGAAGGATTTACATGAAATTCTGATGCGATTTCGCAGGCATCGAATTGCGATAAGTGCGGACATCAAGATGATGTTTCGAATGGTGAGAATTGCGAGAGAACAATGGGATCTCCAGCGCATATTTTGGAGAGAAAGCCCTAGAGAAAGATTGAGAGAGTATTGGTTGACTGTGGTCACATACGGTATGACTTCTTCGGCATTTAATGCGGTTAGAGCACTAATACAATGTGCAAGAGATGCGGAGAAAGAGTTTCCAAATGCTGCAAGAGCAATAATGGAAGATTTTTACATGGATGATTGCACGACTGGTGCAGACTCCGAACAAGAAGCGATAGAATTATCAAAAGAGATAGATTATGTATTGAAAGGTGCAGGTTTCGACTTGAGAAAATGGAAGTCAAACTCAAAACTTCTAGTGAAAGATATGAATTACGAAGAGAAAGTATCAGTCATATTTTCAGATGACGAAAAGGCATCAATCTTAGGATTGAAATGGCTATTAGAGAAAGATCAATTTACATTTATGGTGAAAACACCAGCGATAGATAAGATAATGACTAAGAGAAAGATTGTGAGCTGTGTTGCCCAACTATATGACCCGAACGGTTTCATATCACCGGTGACAATTTATGGAAAGATTCTCATTCAAGATATTTGGCGGTTAAACGTTGATTGGGATGAGAAGTTACCAAAAGAGATAGAGGAAAGATGGAGAAAGTTCTGGAGAGAGATAATGTTTCTTGAAAACATGAGAATAGATAGATGGATAGGTACATCTAAGGATGCAGAGATAGAGGTTCATGGTTTTTCTGACGCATCGGAGAGAGCATATGGTGCAGTTATATACGTCAGAACCATCAGCGCCAGTGGAGAGATTTGTAAAAGCATGCTCGCAGCAAAAACACGCGTTGCACCGCTTAAAACAATAACCATACCACGTCTAGAGCTTGCCGCGGCAGAGCTACTTGGACGACTGTTTATGAGTGTGAAAGAAACAATGAGTTGGGAGAGAATAGAATACAATATGTGGACAGATTCACTTGTTACATTGCACTGGATCAATAAGTTGCCGTGTAATCTAAAGACTTACGTAGCAAACCGGGTTTCGTCTGTTCAGACAAACACTGAGGTGAAAAGATGGAGACATGTGGGAACGAAAGACAACCCTGCAGACCTGCTGAGTAGAGGAGTCAAGCCATCACTACTGGTTGACAACAAGCTATGGTTGCACGGTCCGGAATGGCTTTCCAAACCCCGAACTACTTGGAAATCTGAAAATTATGTGCCAAATGTTTCAGATGGGGGGAGGGATGAGATAAGAGAAGAGAGAGTGCTAACGATTATGGAATTTACAAAACCATTATCTATATGTACGAAAGATTTGAGAGAGAGAGTTTCAGTAGTTGAATACGCATTTACACTAGAGAAAGCGATGAATATAGTCAGTTACATATTCAGATTCGTCAATACGATTAGAGAAAGAATAAAAATACGGAAAGATGAAGAGAGAAAGTACGGTAAGAGACAGAGACGTTCCAAGCGACAGATTATAAAAAGAGATAGAATGAGGATTGTTCAACCAACCTCATGCGAAAAGAAACAAGCGATAGATCATTTAATTATAAAAGAGCAAGAGAAGTACTTCAGTAAGGAAATTACCTACCTGAAGAGAGATAGATCTTTACCCGAGAAAAGTAAAATTGACTCCTTGAGACCAAGTCTAGATTGCAATGGCATTCTGAGAGTTGGGGGGAGATTGGAAAGAGCAGAGATAGAATTTGAGAGAAGACATCCAGCGATAGTGCCACGTTCCTCACGATTAGCATGGCGGATCAAAGACAGTGCGCATAGAGCAACTAAACATGGAGCAACACAAGTGATGATGCAACACATAAGAGAAAGATTTTGGATTCCGAGAATCCGAAGTGAGATAAGAAACTATCTTCATAAATGTTTGGTTTGTGTGAGATACAACCATCGTTTCGAGATGCAGATGATGTCTGATTTGCCAGCAGAAAGAGTGAATCCTGGAAAAGCGTTTCTACATACAGGCGTAGATTACGCAGGCCCATTTGAGATAAAGATGATTGACAAAGCTGGGGCGCAGATAGTAAAACAGAAATGTTGGGTTTCTATTTTTGTTTGCCTCAAAACCAGAGCAGTGCATATTGACATAGTGTCAAACCTTTCTTCAGCAGCGTTCATTTCCTGTTACGAGAGATTTATCGCCAGGAGAGGTAGATGTGAGAGATTATATAGCGACAATGGCACCGCCTTCGTTGGTGCAGAGAAAGAATTGAGAAAGGCAAAAGAGCTTTGGCTCAAGAGAGAGACCTTCGAACACCTAAGTAAGAAGGGGACAGAGTGGAAGTTCATGACTCCAGCGGCACCACATCAAGGTGGCATATACGAAGCTGCAGTCAAATCAATGAAGTACCATTTAACGAGAATTGTGGGAGATAGAGTGTTGGCATATGAGCAATTGTTGACTTTGCTTACTGGGATAGAGGCGATTCTGAATTCACGGCCGCTACAACCGTTGAATGATGATCCGAATGACTTACAAGCGTTAACGCCGGGACATTTTTTGATCGGTGAGTCATTGGTGTTACCACTTCCATTTGTGACCAATGAGATGCCGAATGTTCACGGAGTGAAATTATGGAGAGAGAGAGAGAGAATGTTGTCACATTTTTGGGCAAGATGGAAAGAAGAGTATTTATCTACTCTATTTGAGAGAAAGAAATGGCGAAAAGAGAAAGATTCAGTGAAAGAGGGACAGTTGTGTATAATCAAAAGCGAGAATTTTCCGCCTTCAGCCTGGGCTATGGGGCGTATTCTGAGAGTTATTCCGAGTAAAGATGGGTTGGTGCGCAGCGTAGTAATCCAAACAGCAACCAATCAACTAACGAGACCGGTGCAGAAGATATGCATCCTACCAATAGAAGGGTTGCATTAATATTTTATTATATTATTAGTTATATATTTTTTCCTTTATTATTATTTATTTATTTACCTTTTCTTTCAGCGAGAGATGAGATTGGTTAGATAAGAAGCGAAAGGATGGAAAACCGTAGGTTTTCGCCGGGACTGTATCGAACTGCATGAGTTTGGCAACTCCGCAGTCGATGTTTTATAGAATATCAAGAGAATTGAGAGCCGAGAGATGTATACTGAAAGCTGAAAGAGAAGCGATATTATTTTAGAGATCAATTAGACCTCGAGCAAGACGGTCGTACCTGTGATAGAATAAATGTGATAGAATAAATGTGATAGAGTAAAAACGTGAAAGAATAAAGTGAAAGAATAGTGGTTTTTGTTTCAATTTTCCACTTTAAATTCTCTGTGTTTTATTTCCTATTAAGATTTAACTGAGCTATCGATACAATATCTATCATTGACGAACAGCCCCAAGCATTCAAATAACGGCAGAAATATCTTAAGGAGACAGTAGTTTCTACAGTTTATGGACCAGATATATATTACTGAGGTTCATTTCATCGGGCATGCTATTCTAACCAAATAATAACCTTTTACTTTGAACAGAAATTCTCTTAATCTTTTCCTAAAACTTCAAAACTTCATTCCTGCTATGACTCCTGTTTCCTGGATCTTGCGCTTGTCATATTTTTGTGTTTACCTTCTGGGAGGTTGGTTTTGCTGTCTCCTCTTATGCTCTTAGAGCTCCCGAGTATCACTTGTCCTTCTACCGCGTTGTAGGTGCCTAATTAAGCTATGACTTCTATCGTTAAAACTGGTGTTTCGTTGTGGTGATCGCTGGAAGTCCACCATAGTGGCTTATTGACAATAATTTGACTGGTTCTCATTACTTGACGTCGAATTTCTTGCAAAGTGTTTGTTGTTTTGGCTATGACTGCCTTTCCTTAGGAATGTTCGGACATTATTGAGACTGGAGAAACACCTTCCCTCCATCTCAATGTGCTCAATCTGGTTGACGGTTGGTTGGTCAAGAGATCTCCATTGGGGTATGTGCGCATATTGGGCTTATGTTATGGAATTAAGTCAAGATGCGAATTGTCTTGAGCTTGTTTAGATCAAGAATTTATCTTTAAGTTTTCATCCAACGACAAATCAATTGCTTGTGCAGATCCGAAGTTCATTGTCCTTACTTTGTAAATATTTATTCCACCATCTAAGGCTTGTTGTTACTTGACAAATGTTTCGTGTCTGGTAGGTCAAAAGGTCGAGACAACTCTCAATTTAAAACCAGCCTTTTATTATTACTCCAAGGACGGGACACCGGATAGGCAGCTTTTCATAGGCCTAAGCTCCGATTAAGTCATACTTGTCCATATAAGAAATAGTTCACCCTGATTAGAAGTGAAGACGTCTCCGTGGATTCTAAGTGAGGAATTCTTCCATTGCCGCCCAAATCTTCTTTCTTATACCTACAAACTCTTTTTCCTATTTCCAACAGTTAATAGTAGGAAAACGTAACATTAAGCCTCTTTGAAATGGTGGTCAAACTTTTTTCCAATCTCGTAAATTCAGTTTTAAATTATTTGTGATATTTCCCACGTAAGTCTATATCACAATACTATGTTCATAATTTATGTTTTTTTCTACTATACTGCCACTTAATTCAACTTGTTTCAGTCTCCGATGCAATACTTTCTTAAGATGCTAGGAATATATCTCGACTGGCTGTAAAACAAGCCAAGTTGTTTTTTTTCTAGTTCTTTCTTCTCAATCAATTTCAATTGCAATCACTGTAAACTCAGATTTTGTATATAATTATTATTATCTCTGTCTTCATTTGCCTTTTATTCGATTAAATTCAATCCGGTATTTTAAATCAGAGTTTTGTTGCAGACAGACTTGTGTGTCGAATGAATCAATGAATACTATGGATATCTCGAGGTTCAATTGGGAAGTAGCACTCTCATTATAGTCATTGAAAATAAGTCTTTAAAAACGGTCAATTTTCTTAAAGATATAAAGGGACCGCTGCTTAACGCACTCAATTAAAGAGTGCGAAAGATCAATAAGAATTTTTCAAACTTTTCATTTTATCTTATTAAAAAATAAACAATGAATTGTTCTCGGAATAGTCAAGTGGCGTTTATCAAAAATCTACTACAATAACTAACAGTTCTCTTCTTTTTATCTTATGTCTTCCTAAGATAATTTTTCGCTTACAAAACTTCTCTTTAAAACAAATTTTAAGTTTTCAATACTTTATCTTTAATAACCTGATATTTGTACATATAAAAATCATTTAATCATTTCAAACTATTAGCAAATCAAATCAAATAGCTTTGGCTAGTTAATTTTCTGACTTGTTGGTAGATTTAGAATGGATAAGAGTAGGCTTCGAAACGATTCCCAACCTGGGTACGTTTATACTGTACAAGACCTGCCAGCTGTTTTGGTACATAGTGAAATCCAAATAGGTTTGTGGACAAGCTGACACGTTATATTGTGGGGAATGATCACATTATTTTCCATCACCAAAAACGTTACCAAATGCTAAGGTTTCTTTGGACACACAACACGATTGTACAGTATTTTTTCTGTTTTTGTCTGTTTTCCCTTCCATTGCAATATCCAGAACTTTAAGCCCAATGAGCATTGAGACCTACTTTTCTAAAGCTCATATTCTGTTTAACATTTTAATGGTAGTCAATGTAGCGAAAATTTTCTACTTCACTACTTCTTTTCATGTATATTTAAGCCGCTAGATTAGTGGCATGATTTCTTATGATTTTATATGTAAAATTATCTGTGTTTTGGTTAAATTTATTTGTGTTTAGGTTAATTTGATTCGCTTTTTTGTTTAGTAAATTTACGAATGGTATAGTTTATGGAATTTTCAAAAAGACAATTTAATTTAAGCCGTTATTTATTTTGTGTTGTTTTTTTTTTTCTAACAAAACGTAGACTTGCAATTATACAAAGAACATTCTTTACGAAACCAGTAATGCTCGAACATACTGTAATATTTTTCCTAGGTTCTTTAAATAAAACTTATTACTCCTTTTTGAATTTCTTCTTTATTTACATTTTTTAAATCAAAACAATAAATCTCAATTTATATTCAACTCAAATACTTTTATTCAAATTTAAATCACACTTGTTTACTAACGCTTTTCACAATCCAATAAGCAAACCTTTTGCACACTTTCATAGTCAAAAATCAACTGTCTTGTGCACCGCGAACACTCCCTTATATACTCAAGTTAGTTGTTCCCGAAGGTTCTTGTCTTGGAATGTTCTAGATGGTTGGGAATAAGGGGAAATACATTTGACATTGGAAAAGAGCTTTTTGTTTCTTCCAATTTTCCGACAGATGGCGCTGTAGGAGTATAAAGCTTTGTTCACAACAATACATTTTTAAAACTCAATTTTATTGGTTTCGTGGAAAACGAAAATTTGAGGTTTTAATCAAATATAACGCAACGAGGTTGGAAAAGTGATATGCACTACTTTCTTCACATGATATAATTGATATTATGATTTTAAATAGTTTTGAACGTGCTAAACGCCTTTTATAAAAATATATGTGCCGGGGCAGAAACCTCTTAACAAAGAAAAATTTTGAAAAATAAGATTTTAAGAGTGAAGGGAAAATTAAGTTGCAAATTAGAGGATTTTCAATCAAAAGATATTTCCTCTGCAAAAATCATTGATTACTTTTTACCGAAAGAAAAAAATTTAATTTATTTGTATATTAATTAATTTTGTTTTGAATCGTTTATTAAAAGGAAAAAAAAAAACATTTTTTAATCTTACCGCTTTTACTTCTCTTCTGTTTTGCAAATTCAAAAACTATTAAACTCTTGTGCGAGGGATTCTTACACTCCTGGATAGAAATAGAAATGAAAACGTTAAGTTTAGAAATATACAAATGCCCTGCTGAATGACGGTTATTAATTGAAGTCATAAGTAAGGTATATCGTAAGGAAACCATTACAAAATTTGCCATCAAAGAATTCAAGTTAAAATCAATCTTGTGCAAATAGCTATAGATTTTATGATTCTTGGAAAAACTTGCTGCAGGCAAAATTCGTTTGCTTAGAGCTCCAAAGCCTATAAATAATTTTAATTTTATGTAAGTACTAAAACAGTTATATCAGGTGCTTTATAAGCCCTGCTTGCTTTTGTTTGCATGCTGAAGCCAAATATTGGATTTCACATCAAATATTTATTGATCTAACTGCTAAATACATTACTTTTAATGACGGTTTGAGAAAATGCTCATATAAAGGGAGTATTTAGGTGGAATAAAGAAGTTCTTTCATTCTTACGCTTAAAATACTGTTATCCCAGACCTGGTAACTTATCCATTTCTTCCAAAATGATCACTGTATTCTTCGTATAGTCAGTTGTTAACTTCACCATCTGTTGGAAATATGATGAACCTTGTTGAGCTAGAGGAATGTGCTCCAATTTTTAGGGTAAAACATTTCGCAAAACTTTAAGATACATTGTTTGCTGAATGTTTTTTTCGTTTTAGATTTTCTATGGTATTGGTGAACAGTAGGGGCTAGTAATAGTGTATCATCCTTAATCTATGATTATTTCGACTCGTAATAATGGATTTAGCTAATCAGCCGATTTCGGTTGATTAACACCATTTAACCAGAACCAGTATCAAAGCAGCAGTATCAAAAACTTACCATACTGTGAAGAAACTGGCCGTTTAAGTATTCATGCAAAGGCGGTAAGTCACAGTAAGAGTCGTAAACTGCGTAAATCTGTCAAAACTTGTATGGAAGATTTGACAGAATTAGAAACTTACGACTGCTTACTATACGAATTTTATGCCTTTGTATTTTTTTCAATTTAGATTATTATCGAAAATCCGTTTACTATAAGTGCCATTCTATTTGCCAACAAAAATTATAATTTTGATCAAACCAGTATTGGAAATCTAAATATAAATACCAGTTAAACAAATGTTATTAATTTGGCTGTTTGTTTTTGGTTTTGAAAATTGTATTCGACGCCCATATATCTGTATTATTATAATGTGTTTTCTTTTTATAAATATGTAATAAAGAAAGATCATCCCCATATAAATTTGTGAGATAAGTTTTTTAAGCTCATCTAACTCTTCTGAAAGTGGTTCAAGTGATATTTTGTTTTGTTTTCAAAATAAAGACAGACTTGTATACACAGAACTTAACCAATACAATAACAAACAAAAAAAAACAATCTCAAATCGATTCTTGTTCAACACAAAAATTTCTTTTTAAATATACGCAATTATGTAAATATATAAAATGGAATCAACAAGTTAACCACGTAGTTAAAGTAAAATCCAGAAGTACTAAATATTTATGAAGATTTTCTTTTAACCTTAACACTAAATTGGCCCATTAATTTGACAGTTTAATTTTGTACGCCATTGAAAAAAACCTAGAAGTCGCAGACATTATTTACATTTACACTAGTGTGAGAACAATATACCATGAACTTTGTCCTAACCAACTACTTTCCTAACTATGGAGTATTTAGATATTCAAAGGCTTCGATAAATGGAACCAATTTCAATAATACTTTCTAAAAAGGAAGCTCCACAATTAAGAAGAATTTTGGTTGATTTAAGAATACTGGAAGTTATAACTGATCCGTCAATCAGCATCCAAAGCTTAACTTTGCAATTCAATGTGTCCAGATATAAAAAATCTACTGCAAGCTGAAAATACTAGCAGAATTCTTTAGACGGCCGAATTTAATTTACAAAAGATAAGATCACAAATTTTAAAAATCTTTATACATGAATTGAGAATCCACACAGAAGGAGGCAAATCAACGTCAATATGTGAGTAGGTGTGATTGGAAATATAAAATCTAAGTCAAACAAAAAAATATTAAATACACACACAAAATATGCCGTTCACTTATTTTTATTTTAAAAATATTGTAAGCTTAAGATTTACTTATACTTTGGAACCTAACCTGTATGTATATAGCAAATGAAAGATATTAAAATAATGTTACTAAATAAACAAAGAAATATATTTCCTTCTTAGAAAAATATGTTTTTATAAATTAAAAAGTCGCCCCGACATGACACTTCAAATCAATTGACGTTACTACTCGTATAATAGGTGCGTTTTATTATTCACAAATCTATCTGGATCCGGATCTGGATTAAGTTTTAACATGTATTACAAAAACAATTTGGGATCCTGTTTTCTATCGGGATCTATTTCAAAGATCCAAAAATTAGTTATTAAACTGGCGAGTAGATGGCTTTTATGATAAGGTAGTGTAAACTACAGTGTAAGGAAAAAAGACAAGAAATAATTTAAAATTTACAAACCTAAGGATAGAAAGAGACGGGCTTATAACACTGCTGTCAGTAAGATCCGTATCGTTTTATTATCAAGTGATGATCCCGATCCGGATCCAGATAGATTTGTGGATAATAAAACGCACCTAATACTTTCTGTTAAAAAGGAATACAGCAATACTTAACTTTGTAGGTATAGAGCAAATTATGACAGTTCCTGATTTTTGACAGACCTTGTTGAAAATTCTGACTGTTCAATATTTTTTTGTAAATTTTGTAATAGATTTTAAGGAAAGTCTGAAGACTAGTTAGTGAAAGGATTAAATTGTTTATTGGTTTAAGCTTAGCACTTATATTTAACTTTCCAGTCAACTAATAGTCGACATTAGCGTTTGATTATTAGTAAGGCCCAACATGTTTTTCTTATCTTTTATATCTACCAAGTTTTGCTTGTGTATTTTCCTAAAAGGCTTTCATATCCAAGACTTAAATCCTTTTAAGAACAGGGTAAGGAAAGGAGGGTTTTGGCATGTAGTAAAATAAACGAAAGAAATGAGATGGTCAAGTATGTACATAAATGAGCACGTTTTAAGACTTTGTAATAGCTACATACGCAGTACTAAAATATTGAACTTAGGTAATAATACTCTGAAGACTTAAGCAAAATGTGAGCTTTATTTAAACGCAGTTACGACTTTTTGATAGTATTTCAACTGAAATTTTATTTTCGAATCGTCAAGTATGTTTTGTCGAAATTCGAAAGAATAACGTATTGCTCTTGAGAAATTTTTATTCGTTTTTTCTACGACCTTAAGTTCATGCTTTCATGTTTGTTTTGCACTTTTTTGACATTTTAATGATGGTCAGTTCTTAAAGAAATATGAAACAAAATGAAACAAAAACTTACTCCTCAGATTCCCCCTCGACGGGTTTCACCTTGTCGTGGTGGGGGGGCTTACGTCTATTCTCTGGCTGCTCGATCAGCTAGAGATTTAGACAACTAAGAAAACCCAAGGTAGTGACAGGTTTGGAACGGGTGTGTTTCGGTGAATCTCCGGCTACTACGTGGCTGGAGATTTTAAGGGTACTCTCCAGGTTTTAAAGGATGTCGATGGTGTGAAGGGTGTAATCGGTAAGGTCTCCGGCTATTTGCGTGGCTGGAGATCTTTAAGGTTTTTGAAGGGTGAAATTGGTGAGGTCTCCGGCTACTTGCGTGGCTGGAGATTTCTAAGGTTTTATCGGACTGTGACCGGTTGAATTGGTAAGGTCTCCGGCTACTTGCGTGGTTGGAGACTTTTAAGGTTCTACTGGGTTATAACGAGGAGTTAACTGGTGAGGTCTACCGCTGCTTACGTGGCTGGAGACTTTTAAGGTTATTTAAGGTTTTTAAGGGTTTCTTATTTGCAGTAGCAAATAATAGGAGGATCCTCGTCCTCGTTCTCTAGAACAAAGACTAGGAGCGTCTTTCCTAATTTGCCGTAAGGTAAATAAAAGATGGGAGCATCTTTCCTTGTTTGCCGTAAGGTAAACTAAAGACTAGGAGCGTCTTTCCTAAGGTAAATAAAAGATAGGAGCGTCTTTCCTTGTTTGCCGTAAGGTAAGCTAAAGACTAGGAGCATCTTTCCTAGTTCGTCGCAAGGCGAATGAATATAGGAAGCACACTAAGTTGTTGATTACTACACTGGCCCGGCCTATTTTCTTGGTGTGTTTCCTAAGGGTTGACAGGCCCAGGGTTTTGCAGGAGCCCATCTGTAAATGACCTCGGTTGCGAAGCTTCATCGGAAGCTATATTCTGGTACCATGGGAGACAGTGCCCATTTGAGTCGGAGGTTGAGTTTTACCCTCGGCTCCAACCCTATCTTTGAGGTAGGCCCCCTAGTGGGAGCATCATGGTGGCTTGGTTTATTCCGAATGCGGAGACATATGGTTTTCAAGATTCTTTTCTTGAATTCAAGAGGTGTTAGATAGACCTCGCCTCCAATGCAAGAGGTGTGCATATGCTGCAACATATCACAACTTTGCGATCGAGATAGCTTACTATGTCGGGGTTAATGGTCAGGACCCAATCTGGCTCCAAATGGAGGTAGGCCTCCCGGGAGATTGAGCCATAATAGGCAGGTGCTCACGTTAAACTAAAGACGATCCTACTCCTCAGACCTATTTTGACGTGTCAGTAGTAGAGTTTCGAAGTACAAGTAGAAGGAATAAGCCTATCTATTTCATAACTTAAATATTGTAAGAAAAAGAACGCACCATTGGACTCCGCTACATAATGTAAAGTTTGTTTGACTTATGTTTGACAGTATTACATTTTTACAGTTATATTCAAACAGAGATGTTATCTGATAGAAAATAGACTGTTTTTACACGAAACCGATTTTTAATATCTGTTTCCTTTCGATTACATGGGTGCTTTTGCACAGCGATTTTTACTATAAGTTATTTTTGTTCAAGCGCAAAAGAGTTATCGCTCCGCACTCCTTACTCTACTCAGTTAAGCGAATTTCACTGAGTGAACGCCAAATATAAATAAAAGAAACCAGAAAGCAGAATGAACGATACCTCCGCATTTTTCTCAACAACAGAAATTGCGTTTAAAGCCAGATATACATTGTTCAAATGCATGAGAAGTACGTGTTAGTATATTAGTGAAAAAAGCAACTTATAGATTGGATGTAGACTTGAAGAAAAATCAAAATCTCTTGATTTTCCTTCAATCTAGCGTAATGCATTGATTGATGACTGATTATGCATTTATTTGTTTATTTGTGTATAGTATACGTTTAAAAGATGAGAACACAGCGCCGCTTAAGCACTGATTAAAATATTAAAACAGTACTTACAAATTGTATGATGAAATGGACAGACAAAATAAAACAAATTACTCGGATAAAATTACAAAAATCTCAAAAAAAATCGTAAGAACACGATTTTGCCGAAAAAAAACTCACAAAGGGCAACTTCGTTTCACCACTCCTCCGATGCTAAATTAAAAGACTAAAGACTCATGCTTGATGTTCGTATATGCAACTTCAACCAAAATTTACTAATAGACCTGCTTGTCATGCATTTGTACAATGTATATCTGGCTTAACCTCGCCACCGCATACGTCTTTCGCAAACATGCTTACAAATTGCAGAGTGATATCGCATCCCTTAAAAGTAGTCATACTATAATTATTTGCTCGGAGCATTAATAGGGGTGTTCACATTCTCAAATTTGGTTGTCAAGCATGGCATGATGAATAAAATGGAGCATTCACATTCGTCAAACATGCTGTTAAACATCACTTCTCATTAGAATTTTTACCATGGGGACCAACATGCTTGCAAGCATTCGTTCACAGTCTCAAATATGCTTGTCAAGCAGCGAAAATGTCAAAACATTTTTATACTTTGATAGTTAAAATAATTATATGGTATGACAGATAAGGGACAAATAAAATTTTGACGTATCGAGAATATTTCATTGCAGATGTCAACTGATTGTCCTGAACAAAATTTTTCGGATTTTTAAATGTCAACTCTGAGAATGCATTTTTTGGAGCATAAAATAAAATGTAATCGTCTATCACTAACGTGAAGTAATTTTTTTTAAGACATTAAATGAACCCACAATGAAATTTTACACCAGTTGTTTTGTCTTTTTGACATATTGGTCGAGAGGGGTGAAGAAATGTTGGGGGATTGAATTTAGTTCTAGTCAGCAATGGAAAGTAATAAAATCGAGCTTTCAGTACTCAAAAGGTGCGTTTTATTATCTATGGATTTATGTGGATCCGGATCTGGATTAATTTTTAACATGTATTACAAAAACAATTTGGGATCCTGTTTTCTATCGGGATCTATTTCAAAGATCCAAAAATTAGTTATTAAACTGGCGAGTAGATGGCTTTTATGATAAGGTAGTGTAAACTACAGTGTAAGGAAAAAAGACAAGAAATAATTTAAAATTTACAAACCTAAGGATAGAAAGAGACGGGCTTATAACACTGCTGTCAGTAAGATCCGTATCGTTTTATTATCAAGTGATGATCCCGATCCGGATCCAGATAGATTTGTGGATAATAAAACGCACCTAATACTTTCTGTTAAAAAGGAATACAGCAATACTTAACTTTGTAGGTATAGAGCAAATTATGACAGTTCCTGATTTTTGACAGACCTTGTTGAAAATTCTGACTGTTCAATATTTTTTTGTAAATTTTGTAATAGATTTTAAGGAAAGTCTGAAGACTAGTTAGTGAAAGGATTAAATTGTTTATTGGTTTAAGCTTAGCACTTATATTTAACTTTCCAGTCAACTAATAGTCGACATTAGCGTTTGATTATTAGTAAGGCCCAACATGTTTTTCTTATCTTTTATATCTACCAAGTTTTGCTTGTGTATTTTCCTAAAAGGCTTTCATATCCAAGACTTAAATCCTTTTAAGAACAGGGTAAGGAAAGGAGGGTTTTGGCATGTAGTAAAATAAACGAAAGAAATGAGATGGTCAAGTATGTACATAAATGAGCACGTTTTAAGACTTTGTAATAGCTACATACGCAGTACTAAAATATTGAACTTAGGTAATAATACTCTGAAGACTTAAGCAAAATGTGAGCTTTATTTAAACGCAGTTACGACTTTTTGATAGTATTTCAACTGAAATTTTATTTTCGAATCGTCAAGTATGTTTTGTCGAAATTCGAAAGAATAACGTATTGCTCTTGAGAAATTTTTATTCGTTTTTTCTACGACCTTAAGTTCATGCTTTCATGTTTGTTTTGCACTTTTTTGACATTTTAATGATGGTCAGTTCTTAAAGAAATATGAAACAAAATGAAACAAAAACTTACTCCTCAGATTCCCCCTCGACGGGTTTCACCTTGTCGTGGTGGGGGGGCTTACGTCTATTCTCTGGCTGCTCGATCAGCTAGAGATTTAGACAACTAAGAAAACCCAAGGTAGTGACAGGTTTGGAACGGGTGTGTTTCGGTGAATCTCCGGCTACTACGTGGCTGGAGATTTTAAGGGTACTCTCCAGGTTTTAAAGGATGTCGATGGTGTGAAGGGTGTAATCGGTAAGGTCTCCGGCTATTTGCGTGGCTGGAGATCTTTAAGGTTTTTGAAGGGTGAAATTGGTGAGGTCTCCGGCTACTTGCGTGGCTGGAGATTTCTAAGGTTTTATCGGACTGTGACCGGTTGAATTGGTAAGGTCTCCGGCTACTTGCGTGGTTGGAGACTTTTAAGGTTCTACTGGGTTATAACGAGGAGTTAACTGGTGAGGTCTACCGCTGCTTACGTGGCTGGAGACTTTTAAGGTTATTTAAGGTTTTTAAGGGTTTCTTATTTGCAGTAGCAAATAATAGGAGGATCCTCGTCCTCGTTCTCTAGAACAAAGACTAGGAGCGTCTTTCCTAATTTGCCGTAAGGTAAATAAAAGATGGGAGCATCTTTCCTTGTTTGCCGTAAGGTAAACTAAAGACTAGGAGCGTCTTTCCTAAGGTAAATAAAAGATAGGAGCGTCTTTCCTTGTTTGCCGTAAGGTAAGCTAAAGACTAGGAGCATCTTTCCTAGTTCGTCGCAAGGCGAATGAATATAGGAAGCACACTAAGTTGTTGATTACTACACTGGCCCGGCCTATTTTCTTGGTGTGTTTCCTAAGGGTTGACAGGCCCAGGGTTTTGCAGGAGCCCATCTGTAAATGACCTCGGTTGCGAAGCTTCATCGGAAGCTATATTCTGGTACCATGGGAGACAGTGCCCATTTGAGTCGGAGGTTGAGTTTTACCCTCGGCTCCAACCCTATCTTTGAGGTAGGCCCCCTAGTGGGAGCATCATGGTGGCTTGGTTTATTCCGAATGCGGAGACATATGGTTTTCAAGATTCTTTTCTTGAATTCAAGAGGTGTTAGATAGACCTCGCCTCCAATGCAAGAGGTGTGCATATGCTGCAACATATCACAACTTTGCGATCGAGATAGCTTACTATGTCGGGGTTAATGGTCAGGACCCAATCTGGCTCCAAATGGAGGTAGGCCTCCCGGGAGATTGAGCCATAATAGGCAGGTGCTCACGTTAAACTAAAGACGATCCTACTCCTCAGACCTATTTTGACGTGTCAGTAGTAGAGTTTCGAAGTACAAGTAGAAGGAATAAGCCTATCTATTTCATAACTTAAATATTGTAAGAAAAAGAACGCACCATTGGACTCCGCTACATAATGTAAAGTTTGTTTGACTTATGTTTGACAGTATTACATTTTTACAGTTATATTCAAACAGAGATGTTATCTGATAGAAAATAGACTGTTTTTACACGAAACCGATTTTTAATATCTGTTTCCTTTCGATTACATGGGTGCTTTTGCACAGCGATTTTTACTATAAGTTATTTTTGTTCAAGCGCAAAAGAGTTATCGCTCCGCACTCCTTACTCTACTCAGTTAAGCGAATTTCACTGAGTGAACGCCAAATATAAATAAAAGAAACCAGAAAGCAGAATGAACGATACCTCCGCATTTTTCTCAACAACAGAAATTGCGTTTAAAGCCAGATATACATTGTTCAAATGCATGAGAAGTACGTGTTAGTATATTAGTGAAAAAAGCAACTTATAGATTGGATGTAGACTTGAAGAAAAATCAAAATCTCTTGATTTTCCTTCAATCTAGCGTAATGCATTGATTGATGACTGATTATGCATTTATTTGTTTATTTGTGTATAGTATACGTTTAAAAGATGAGAACACAGCGCCGCTTAAGCACTGATTAAAATATTAAAACAGTACTTACAAATTGTATGATGAAATGGACAGACAAAATAAAACAAATTACTCGGATAAAATTACAAAAATCTCAAAAAAAATCGTAAGAACACGATTTTGCCGAAAAAAAACTCACAAAGGGCAACTTCGTTTCACCACTCCTCCGATGCTAAATTAAAAGACTAAAGACTCATGCTTGATGTTCGTATATGCAACAAAAGATGGGAGCATCTTTCCTTGTTTGCCGTAAGGTAAACTAAAGACTAGGAGCGTCTTTCCTAAGGTAAATAAAAGATAGGAGCGTCTTTCCTTGTTTGCCGTAAGGTAAGCTAAAGACTAGGAGCATCTTTCCTAGTTCGTCGCAAGGCGAATGAATATAGGAAGCACACTAAGTTGTTGATTACTACACTGGCCCGGCCTATTTTCTTGGTGTGTTTCCTAAGGGTTGACAGGCCCAGGGTTTTGCAGGAGCCCATCTGTAAATGACCTCGGTTGCGAAGCTTCATCGGAAGCTATATTCTGGTACCATGGGAGACAGTGCCCATTTGAGTCGGAGGTTGAGTTTTACCCTCGGCTCCAACCCTATCTTTGAGGTAGGCCCCCTAGTGGGAGCATCATGGTGGCTTGGTTTATTCCGAATGCGGAGACATATGGTTTTCAAGATTCTTTTCTTGAATTCAAGAGGTGTTAGATAGACCTCGCCTCCAATGCAAGAGGTGTGCATATGCTGCAACATATCACAACTTTGCGATCGAGATAGCTTACTATGTCGGGGTTAATGGTCAGGACCCAATCTGGCTCCAAATGGAGGTAGGCCTCCCGGGAGATTGAGCCATAATAGGCAGGTGCTCACGTTAAACTAAAGACGATCCTACTCCTCAGACCTATTTTGACGTGTCAGTAGTAGAGTTTCGAAGTACAAGTAGAAGGAATAAGCCTATCTATTTCATAACTTAAATATTGTAAGAAAAAGAACGCACCATTGGACTCCGCTACATAATGTAAAGTTTGTTTGACTTATGTTTGACAGTATTACATTTTTACAGTTATATTCAAACAGAGATGTTATCTGATAGAAAATAGACTGTTTTTACACGAAACCGATTTTTAATATCTGTTTCCTTTCGATTACATGGGTGCTTTTGCACAGCGATTTTTACTATAAGTTATTTTTGTTCAAGCGCAAAAGAGTTATCGCTCCGCACTCCTTACTCTACTCAGTTAAGCGAATTTCACTGAGTGAACGCCAAATATAAATAAAAGAAACCAGAAAGCAGAATGAACGATACCTCCGCATTTTTCTCAACAACAGAAATTGCGTTTAAAGCCAGATATACATTGTTCAAATGCATGAGAAGTACGTGTTAGTATATTAGTGAAAAAAGCAACTTATAGATTGGATGTAGACTTGAAGAAAAATCAAAATCTCTTGATTTTCCTTCAATCTAGCGTAATGCATTGATTGATGACTGATTATGCATTTATTTGTTTATTTGTGTATAGTATACGTTTAAAAGATGAGAACACAGCGCCGCTTAAGCACTGATTAAAATATTAAAACAGTACTTACAAATTGTATGATGAAATGGACAGACAAAATAAAACAAATTACTCGGATAAAATTACAAAAATCTCAAAAAAAATCGTAAGAACACGATTTTGCCGAAAAAAAACTCACAAAGGGCAACTTCGTTTCACCACTCCTCCGATGCTAAATTAAAAGACTAAAGACTCATGCTTGATGTTCGTATATGCAACTTCAACCAAAATTTACTAATAGACCTGCTTGTCATGCATTTGTACAATGTATATCTGGCTTAACCTCGCCACCGCATACGTCTTTCGCAAACATGCTTACAAATTGCAGAGTGATATCGCATCCCTTAAAAGTAGTCATACTATAATTATTTGCTCGGAGCATTAATAGGGGTGTTCACATTCTCAAATTTGGTTGTCAAGCATGGCATGATGAATAAAATGGAGCATTCACATTCGTCAAACATGCTGTTAAACATCACTTCTCATTAGAATTTTTACCATGGGGACCAACATGCTTGCAAGCATTCGTTCACAGTCTCAAATATGCTTGTCAAGCAGCGAAAATGTCAAAACATTTTTATACTTTGATAGTTAAAATAATTATATGGTATGACAGATAAGGGACAAATAAAATTTTGACGTATCGAGAATATTTCATTGCAGATGTCAACTGATTGTCCTGAACAAAATTTTTCGGATTTTTAAATGTCAACTCTGAGAATGCATTTTTTGGAGCATAAAATAAAATGTAATCGTCTATCACTAACGTGAAGTAATTTTTTTTAAGACATTAAATGAACCCACAATGAAATTTTACACCAGTTGTTTTGTCTTTTTGACATATTGGTCGAGAGGGGTGAAGAAATGTTGGGGGATTGAATTTAGTTCTAGTCAGCAATGGAAAGTAATAAAATCGAGCTTTCAGTACTCAAAAGGTGCGTTTTATTATCTATGGATTTATGTGGATCCGGATCTGGATTAATTTTTAACATGTATTACAAAAAAAAATTGGCATCCTGTTCTCTCTCTGGATCTATTTTAAAGATCCAGAAATTAGTTCTTTTTCTGGCGAGTAGATGGCTTTTTATGGTAAGGTAATGTAAACCAAAGTGTAAAGAAAAAAGACAAGACACATTTGAAAATCAAAAATCATAAGCAAGAGGGAGATGAGCATACAACACAACTGTCACTATGATCCGTATCGTTTTATTTTCGAGGGTTAATCTAAATGGATCATTGGCGATAATTAAAAGCGGCTAAAGTTTCCAATGCAAACACGATGTTGTAAGTAAGCAATATTTCCAATGTAAACATGGTGTTAAATGCAATCGTCGGTAAGGTAGGTTGCTACACGGAACTTGTAACCTTAACATGTTACCGTAGTGTGTAACCGTAATGGACTACACGGAACGTATACGTTTTACCCATGTTTTCGATTCACTCAACCGCCGGCAAAGGTGTTTACACATAAAAAAAAACACTGCGAAAGTCAGAAAAAATAGTCTTTATATTTTTTTGGGAATGATAAATAGGAATGGGACTTATGTCACCCAAATTTCTTATTGTAGCATTGAAGAATCTCTATGTATAACATTTCTTTGGTTAAGCAATTTATGTCATTAAACGTCATATGGTAAAAGGTTCTTAAAGCAAATAGCTTGCGTTTCATTTGTAGTTTTGCCAACCCTATTAGGAAGTATTATACTATTACATTTGCTTTTCCATAAAAAGGCTACCAACGCAATTTACGATTTTAATGAACTACTAACAAACTGCTCATTAAGTGGGCTGTTTTGATGATCGAGATGAGCCAGTGCAGCTTCTCTGGCTGTTGCATGTTTCCTCAATAAATTCATTATGATGTGTGTCAAATTAGTTGCTGCACTTGGCAGCCGGCTCACATCAATCGGCAGGCAGAAGTTTTGTACGTCGAGCCCCGACCACGTACTCGTACATAACACACATTTATTAACGAACCTCATCGTGCTTGTCATCTCGCCATTCATTAGAACTTCAACGACCTTCCCCAATTTGTCCAATATCACCATCAACAATAATACCACTATTATCATCATTTTGAAAATAAACGTAACGTATTGTGCTGGAAAATAACGCGCGGTTTGTAAAACAATCAGCAATTCCATATGGAAATCAAATTCTATAACGCAATTGCCAAAATGAAACATTCCTTCCTCCAGCTCCCAGATAGAATATGCAATGTCAATGGCGTTTCATTCCAGAGAAATAGATACTCCGGTGGATGAACCCATGGAAAATACTGAAGGAAGTTCTCTTCGTCAATTGCATTTAGCAATCAACCCTGGGACACCAACGGCAAAAACGGTAATTGCCATATGGTGTAGTCAGTTGCAAGTCCGGGTTGTTTATTGTTTCGTATTCATGCCGTTTAATAAACGTCGATTACCTAATCTATATGCTTTAAATAGCGGCCTGGCTGCCATTGGCTTACCATTGCGATTATGTTGATGATGGTATTCATATTCATGATGGCCTTAGCGGTCCTACGTAACTGGGCTAGTGGGTTTTCGGAATTGGGCTCGTAAGTGGCTGCCACAATCACACAATGGTTGTGTATCTCTTGATAGTAGCTAGAACCTGACACTGAATGCCTTCCTTAAGTGAATTAATTAAGGTGGTCGAAATTATTTGATTTGTCTGCGCGCCAAAGGCAATGAACAGGCAGACAGAAAATTAAATATCTTCGCTCGTCATTTGTGTTCATCTGATTATTGAATAATGCAATGAAGTGATATTGAAAGTGATACTATGATGCGGTGGTTGTATTTGGGAGAGCTGATTTGCAACATCATTTGAGTCATATACATGTGTAAGTATAGGTACGAGGGTATAGACATCATGTAGGCTTACAAGTATAAACACAGTTCCCTTGGAGATTAGGCTGAAGAGCTGTTTGTTCGGGATTGCTTGGAATAATTTGGAAGATTGGTGAAGTGATACATACAGGGACATGGTGGCAAATTTTAAGTAATGACTTTTTTAAAATACAGAAAATTGATAGTTTTTTCATATATTTTTATGAAATTAAGAACTATGCAGACGATTTATCGGTAGGTGTAAAATAGGATAGATATTACTGATAACTAAAATAAAGCAGGCCAGGAACAAACTCAAATATTATATATTTATTCTATTTTCTATTCCATTTTCTTTTTTTTGTTTACTCTTATTGACATTATTGGCTAAATTAGTGCGGATAAAGTTTTGGAACTTAACACACCAATTGTTATGAGAGAGACGCGAGAAGCCTCGGATAACGACCCCCTCAAATGGCAACCAGACCCGGAACGAAAATGGACTACTATTAACGAGTATGCACCTGGAATGTAAGGACACTCTACACACCAGGTGCTACTCAAAAACTTGAATCTGTCCTCTCGCGGTACAAGGCAGACATTACCGCGATCCAGGAAATACGATGGATAGGATCAGGAATAGCGAAAAGAAAATATTGCGACATTTATTAGAGCTGTCATCAAAGAATGTTAGGATGGGAAATCGACTCAGATCAAAAGTTATCGATTTTAAGCCGATTAGTGATCGCCTGGCTGTGATCCGCATCAAAGCTACTTTTCAAAACATCAGCCTAATATGTGCGCACGCCCTACTGATGAAGCTGAGGAATCTAACAAAGAGGAGTTTTACGACCCCCTGGACGGAGCCTACGGAGCCTGTCCGGAGTACGATATCAAAGTCATGCTCGGAGATTTCAATGCTAAAGTCGAGAAGGAAAATATCTTTGGCGGATTAGTTGGAAAGCACAGCCGCCACGAAATGACAACAGATAACGGCTTCCGAATAATCGACTTTGCTGCAGCTCGGAATACGGTGATAAGTAGCACTAGGTTCCCCAGGCGAAGGATACACACAGCAACCTGGCGATCTCCAGATGGTCGAACCGCCAACCAAATCGACCACGTGCTAATTGGCGCAAGGCACGCGTTGAACATCTTGGACGTGCGAACTTTCCGAAGTGCAAACGTGGACTCTGACCACTTTCTTGTTGTGACAAAGTTCAGAGCCCGACTGTCTAACGAAAAGAAAATGAGGACCACCCAAAGGAGGAAATTCAATATTGCATGTCTTAGCACACCTGAGAAAGCCAGAGACTACAGTGAGCAATTGACCGGGAAACTCTCTGCCGTACCCCCTGCCACAAGCGTCAACAAGCAGTGGAGCCAGTACCGCGACATCATTAAGGAGGTAGCCGAGTCCACCATAGGCTATCAACCACCTAGGAAAAAGAACCCGTGGTATGATAATGAATGCGCGGTATTGAAGCAGGAGACGGAAAATGCACGAATGCAAATGCTGCAACGGAAAACAAGAGCAGCAAAAGAGGAGTACCGTGAAAAGAGAAGAAAAGAGAAAAAACCCTGCGCAGAAAGAAAAGAGCAGCCGCAGCTTCTCAGCTCAGGTATCTCGAGGAGTCTAGCACCGCCACAAACACCCGCCGGTTCTATAAAACAGCCAAACAACTGGCATCAGGTTATAGGACCGGCACGCAAGCTCTTCGAAACAGCGAAGGGAACCTAGTCACCGAAGCACAGGGAATTGTAGACGTGTTTAAACAGCATTTCCAACAGCTGCTTAATGGGCATTATTTAGACGAAAACACAGGGGAGCAAAGAAGCATAAGACCAGTCAATGAAGATCCAGTCCCACTACCTAGTACTGAAGAGGTTAAGAAAGCCATACGCAAGCTTAAGAATAACAAATCCGCAGGCTCGGATGGCCTACCTGCGGAACTCTTTAAGTATGGAGGAGATGTCCTGATAGGGTGCATGCATCAGCTCATCAACCAAGCGTGGGAGGAGGAAAGCATGCCCGACGACTGGTCAAATAGCTCCATATGCCCAATCTACAAAAAAGGCGATCCTATGTCCTGCAAAAACTATAGGGGTATATCCCTGCTTAATGTTGCCTACAAGATCCTATCCACCGTACTATGTGAGCGTCTAAAACCTTTCTGCAACACTATAATCGGCACGTACCAGTGTGGCTTCAGGCCAGGCAGATCAGCGATAGACCAAATCTTCACATTGAGGCAAATCCTGGAAAAGACCAAGGAATTTCAAGTCGAGACCCACCATCTTTTCATCGACTTTAAAGCCGCATATGATAGCATAATTCGCCAAGAGCTGCTATTGACAATGTCGGAACTCGGGATCCCGAAAAAACTGATCCAGCTATGCCGCATGACGTTACAAAATACGCGGTGCAACGTACAAATGGGTAACAGCTCATCCGAGCTATTCCAGACGTGCACAGGGTTGAGACAAGGAGATTCGCTATCATGTGATTTCTTCAACCTAGTCCTGGAGCAGATAGTTCGCAAGAGTGGTGTTAACTTGGAAGGCACTATTTTCAACAGGTCTTCCCAACTGCTTGGATATGCGGACGACATCGATATCATCGGCCGCTCCAAGCGAGCTGTGCTAGAAGCGTTCACAGCTATTGATGAATAGGCGAAACGCGTTGGTCTTGAAGTTAATGAGGACAAAACAAAGTATATGCTATCAACAAACAAAGCCGCATCTGTCCATCGCCTAGGACAAAACGTCACTGTTGGTAGCAGTAATTTTCAGGTAGTCAAGGAGTTCACCTACCTCGGAACGAACATCAATCCCACGAATGACACCTTAGTGGAGAGTCAACGAATAATTACCCTAGCAAACCGCTGCTACTTCGGTTTGGCCAAACAAATGGGTTCAAAACACCTTTCTCGAAAGACAAAGTGCACGCTATACAAAACGCTAATTTTACCAGTTCTACTCTACGGCGCCGAGTGCTGGATGATAAGTAAAAAAGGGAAATTGATACTGGGCACTTTCGAGAGAAAAATTCTTCGGCGGATATTTGGTCCTATATGCGAAGAGGGCGAATGGAGGAGAAGATTCAATCGTGAATTATACGAGCTGTACCAAGATGTGGATGTAGTCCAAAAAGCCAAAACACGTCGACTACACTGGCTCGGTCACATCGAGCGAGAAGACCGAACCTCCGCTACAGGGACCAGGCGGTTATAGACGCAGGAGCACTTGGTCCCGACGACTGGAGGGAGCTCGCGAGGGATCGCAACCGATGAAAGACCACAATAACTCAGGCAGAGACCCTCCATGGATCGGGAGCCGGTTAAGTAAGTAAGTAAGTAAAGTTTTGGAATATTTGGAATAGAATGTCGCTTAAATTGTTTGTTTTTGTTTTTTTTTTATACACCCACTCAAGGGGTTATGAATACCCTTATGATGTTAAACACAGTGCGAGCAATTAGAAAAGTAGGATAGGATTTGAGAGGAGATACCGTAGCACTTTGGTTTTGAATGTGCACATTGCAATAAGTTGGAAATATTGAGCCGGGTAAATCATTTCACATTCGTGTAGTGCGGCCAAAAAAAGAATCTCTGTACTTGAACTTGAGTCCTTCAGCATTCCTAGAAGTATGGGTATTACGGTTGAATTGTTTGAGGGGAGGAATGCAACTGGCTATTTCACTAGAGCACTGTTTATGAAAATAACGGTAAACTAATGTTAGACATGAAACATTGCGGCGGTGGTGCCCGAGAGATTCAAACGTTTCTTTTGAAATGTGAAGTGAAATAATCTTACTGTCTCCAAAACGATGTAAAGGTGTCACCAGTGTACCTATTGCTACGAAAGCTATACTGTCGGTCATTAAGAAGATTTCGTTCCTCAAGATATTTGTTGAATATTGATCAGCGTTTCCATAACATTAGAAAGAAGAGACCTAAGTGCAATTGGACGATAGTTTTTAAGGGATAGGCTGGACAAATGCTATTTTCCATTCACTCGGACCTGTAGAGTAGGACCGATTGAAAAGCTTACGCAGTGGCTTTGCCAGCCATGACCAAACATTTTTATTACCTTTGCAAAAATATCATTTGTGTGGCCGTAACACAGATATATTTTTGAAGGACTTAGAATAGTGGCTTAATGCTGATGATTTCTTATTATTAGAAGGGGAACAGGATGAGTACTTCAATGAACAAATTCCTACTTCAAGCAATTATGTCGGTTTACCTTAAACAACCTTTGAGGAAGATTCGATAAAAACTATTCCACTGCTTGAACGGCGATGCACGTGTTCGCAAGAGGTTCTTCATATTGAATTTGTGAGAATTAAATTCTGGTTTTCTCATAACTCTTGTAAGAAAATCCGACTTAGATTTTTGGTTTTTTATATAAATAGGTGTAATTCCTGATTCGATGTGAATTGCATAGGTTGGGCAGCCGAAATAAGCGTTTGTAAAAAAAAAACGTTGAATGAAATCAAATTCTGCGAATTAGGTTTGGTCAAAAGGTGAAACACCATAAAAACCCTTTGTAAGTCAATATTTTGGTTTGAGAAGAATGTTGGCCACATTTACGTTCGCAGATATCAACACTTCTAGATATTTAAATTCCTGTACTATCTGAATTGGCTCACTACCCAGAAACAAACTTTCCCCTTTTAAATCTTTTATACTTGAGAGCTTCGAACACCATAATTTTTGTTTTTTCCAGAGTTTATTTTCAGATCCCAAGTTTTGCAGTACATTTGGAGCCTGTTTATTTGAAATTGGAGAGAAAAGGGTTATCCGCTAACATGACTAAAGATTTCCGAAAAAGTGATTATTTCACTCGGTATATTTTCACAAACATCAACAATGCAAAGCGCAAACAGGGTTGGGCTTAAAATACATTTTTGAGAGACACGCGAAATCGTTTTAAACTGTCGCATAGGTTCGGTACAAAAAGTTTTTGTATAAAGACAGAAAAGTTATTTCAAGAGAAGGCTTTTATAAATGAAAAATTTTAGGAAAAAATTGTACTAACGTTTACAGGAAGTCATGGAACCTTTTTTTTTTTTTTTTCTTGGCTTTTCGACTTTCTAACTAACGGCTCTAACGATTTTTACCAAAATGTTTGTACGTACATAAATAAAAATAATTTTTGGGTTTTTGAAAAACAAAAGTCAATTTTTTTTGAAGAATCAATATCTTGAAAACGTGGCGAAAATATGGTTCATTAGTTGAAAATCTTTCATGTAATCCATTTTGAAATATGCTTAACTGATTTTTAGCCTCTACCCATCGAGTAAGACTGTTGTACAGGATTCTTGCAAGTACTTTTGTAAAGGATTTCAGAATTGAAATTTTCGGTAATTTAGCGTCATCTTAATATAACAGCTTTATTTAAACTTGCGGGAACACAACAACTATCATACAAAGTGTTATAAGGGTCTTGTGTATATCATTTGCATTCTAAAGAAGAAGGTCCTAAAAACTCAATTGAAACTAAACGACTGCGTTAAGTAGAACTGGTTTTATTGCTTAAACTAGAACTCTTTAAAATTTTGCCCCAATATATGCGAAAGATTTTTTACAGAGTCTAATGCATTCGGAATCAAACCTTTTGCATAAATTAGGCTCACTTTTTCTAAAAGTACACTTATGATGACATCTTACATTGTTACAAGTGTACTAATTAATGACATTTTTACATTTCAGAAACAAACATCTAAAAAGCATTTATTTTCCCTTATCCATTTTAGGTTTATTAGTAATTCTTATATATGTATAAGTAAGCTATCTTATCTTTGCGTTTTTCTCTGAGTCAGTTTAAGTGGACCCGTGGACCTTCTAAATGTTTACGACCACTTTTTTGGGACCTTAAAATTACTTTTACCTTTTACTCAATCTAGTCAATTACAAAAGAATTTGAAGCTGACAGAAAGCCAACACAATGATCGCTGTATCTATCTCCATCTTGAACCATCCACTTGAGCTTAGATGGGTTTTTTGAGTTAGGGCGAGGCATTTTTTGGTTAAAGTTTCCAGAAACAAGGTGGTGGTAAATGGGAGGCAAAGGTGGCCAAAATAGCCTTTCAATCAATTTTCTAGTGATTTTACTGATTTTTTGAGAATATTGAAAAAACTAACCTTGTGTACAAAAATCACCAAATTTTCAAAGTTGCCCAAGCGCATCTAGTCATACATCGAATGAAAGGCCTATTCAATTCATATATATACATCCAAACGAAAAGCTTCTGAGTGGTCTGGTTATCGAAATATGCCCGTCCAAGGCGATTTTATGGATTTTCGAGCCCAGACTACCTAATAATGTCTTTGGTTGGCGCTATTTCCGAAACCAAGCCTTGCAAGAAGCTCCGGTTTTAAAATACCCGGATAAGTTTTCCACAGCTATCTGCAGGTGGAAACCAAAAGCTTCTGCGAAGTCTGGTTCTCGAAATATTTCGAACCAAAGTGATTCTACTGAATTTTTGAGAATTTTAAAAAAATCATGGACAAACTACTTTTTTAAAACACTCACCAAATTTTCAAAGTTTTCCAAACGCATCTGTTCAATTCCTAGGCCATGCTTATTTATAATTTGTTGCAGCATAGCATTAAGAAATTATGTAAAATAAAGTCATTATTAATATAAAATACAGCCGAAATATAATAATAAATAAATTTGGTGGTGCAACAGCTCGAAAAGAACCAACCAAGACCTAGTGACGTACAGCGTACAACTCTAAGCCATTCCCTGTGGGCGTGTTACCAGGAATGGAAGGGATCTACAATTTTCTGCCGATTCCAATGGCTATTAAGCAGCACTTTTCATGACAAGATATACTCTTGGAGGATTTGTCAATTCCTCGCAAAAGGGCAGTACACCCCTGAAAACACTTTTTTGCAGCAGCTGAGAATCGAACCCAAGACCTTGACCTTGACAGTCCAACGCACTTACTATTATACCAAGGGATACTATATTAATATAATTATATCCAATTTTTTTTAATTAAATAAAAAAAGTCAGCTAACATTAATTTGTTTTCAATAACCGCTTTATTATAGCTGAAAACACTAAATTAATAAATTCAATGCTTTTACTTGTAGGGCAGACGGCACCGTACTGCTACTGCTGGTTAACATTCACAGGTAGCTTTATTCAAAGAGTATGGGCGGGTTACGCCCATAAGGTATGTACCTACTACAGAATTATTTAATGATCCATATTGTAAAATGGAAAAGCCAATCCATACATATCATATTAATACAATACAATACATTTGACGATTGCAGAGAGGTTCCATCGTATATCGCCCCAGCTTCATCGTCTCTTAGGCATTGTCTACAAACATTTATTTGCTAGGCGCCTGACTTTTCTTAAAGCTTTAAACTGTTTTGATTGAATTAAAAATTAATAAATTCAAGATTAAAGTAGTTTTCTCTTTAAAGTACTTTCTTCTTGAAAACCAAAATCTATCAAAGAAAGCAAGCTCGAACAAAAGAACACCTCAGGTCTGTGGAGATATCTAAAACTGAAAAAAAAAACAACCTTATATTGTAAACGTGCGTCTAATTTAAAAAAAAAAGCAAAGAACGGAACTTTCTGTTGTAACATGAGAATACAAAATTTGTATACAAAAGTGCGAATTCATATACATTAAGAATACCGAGGACAAGCCATAGGCACGTCATATCTCATTCATGCATAAAGTGAATTCTCTCCAAATGAAAAAAAAAAAAAATGAAAACAGCCCTCAAAGGCAAAAACCACTATATAACACCTGAAAACACAAAGGCCATATCTGAGGTCTATCCCACAGGCATACCTTCGAGTACCTACCTATATTTGAAGCTCTACAAAACACATTCAAAAGCAATAGATAGGTAACAAAAAAAAAAATTGAAAGTATATTCAGCGATAGTAAGCCGCTTCTACGATATGGTTTTTCCGCTTTGGGTTGTGGTCCTGCCACCCATCACCATACTGCCAGATGAACAAATGATTTAGGAGGACTCTGATATCACAATTCTCTTCTTACCTACCTCCCCGCACCACCATACTTCACTTTCTGGTGCAAAAAAGGTAACATCCCTTGCAAGGTAATAAAATGGACTTCTTTTGTGGCACGAAGAAAAAAGGTAGAATAAACAACTCAAACAAAAAGCTTAAAACGGAAGAATAAACTCTGACTGCTTGTCCAAAGCGATGATGCTTTTTGTATAAGAAAGTATTCTTTCAATTGCTATCATTAGTACAGTCAGTCTGACGTTTGACAAAACTGGAATATTATATGATTTGTTAAATTCGAAATATGCCGAATCATCTTGAGTATAAATTTCCAAAAGAAAAATCAGTTTCAAAAATATGTTCTTGCTGACTTTTGGAAACTTTGGTGCTTTCTATATCTTTGCGAATACTAATGAGTTTTATTGAAAAGTTTTATAGCTAGCACAGTAAAATTTAGCTCCGTACACAACACCAGTGTTAACGCTTCCAGCACCTAGGAATTCACGCTTATTCCTTACCTTATCGATAGTCTCCTTGGTGTTGATTCCCTGAAAGTTCGTCTTATTGAAATGCAAACACGACCGTTTGTTGCAAAGGTTGGATTTATTCTGATTCTAGTTACTGAGAATACAGTACAGACCACATTTTAAATTGGTATAAAAACTGAATTTGTTAGCACATTTCAATTACTTAACATGTCGCCCGCCTTGAAATATTAATTTCAAAATTTAAGAAAAAAGGCAAACATCCATTAAATTGACTGGGTCGAACATTTTACAATTTATACATTCAGCAAGTTTTAAAGATTAAAATTTCATTTTTATATATTTAAAGTAAATGTATAAAATAGTATTAATTTAATTTATTTAAGCAAAGTAAATTGAAGTTCTTGATCAACAATGACTTTTACGTTACTGAAGCAAATACTAAATTTAATTTACTAACTTATTAATTCAAATTTAATTCAAAGTTAATTCAAGGTTAATTTTAAATTGAATTCAGCTATAGAATTATAGGGTTTACAATGAACGGTATTCAGTCCGTGATGAGCTGCACAAATTTGGCTATAGACCGCTTAATGATGCCATTCTTGGTTAAAATAGTAGCAACCCGAACTAGGCCGTCGCTCCCGCAATGAATTTCGCGAACCCTACCCATCAGCCATTTGCCAGGTGGTTGATTATCATCTCGAATAAGAACCAAGTCGTTTTCCTTCAAGTTCTCCTTTCGTTTGTTCCATTTGAGCCTTTGTTGTAGTGATGTAACATATTCGTCTTGCCAACGCTTCCAGAAAACTTGTTGTAGTTTCGATATAAGCTGGAATCTTGACAGCAGGGTTGGTTTTACATGCTCGTAGTCAGGTTCTGGAATCAAATAAAACGAGGTTCCCACCAAAAAATGAGCTGGCGTAAGTGGTTCAAAATCCTCTGGTTCACAGGTCATTGGGACTAATGGTCTTGAGTTTAAGCAGGCTTCAATTTTGCATAACAGTGTTTGAAACTCCTCAAAGCTTAGAATGACACCTCCGGTAACTCGTCTCAGATGGAATTTAACGGACTTAACTGCAGCTTCCCAAAGCCCTCCAAAATTAGGAGCTGCCGGTGGTATAAAATGCCAATTGATGCCGTCGTTCACTGCTGCTCTGTTTAACTTCTCTTGGACATTTCTTTTGCTCAAAAACTCCTTTAGCTCTCCCAACAAGTTCCTTGCTCCTACGAAATTAGTCCCGTTATCACTGTATAAGTTTCTACATTCTCCTCTCCTCGCAATAAAACGATCAAGGGCCGATAAGAACGCTTCAGTCGATAGATCTGACACCATTTCCAAATGAGCAGCCTTTGTGGCAAAACAAATAAAGACTGCGATATACACCTTTTGGCTTCTACACCCCCTTGAACGACGTGGTGTTGCCGCAAATGGCCCGGCATAGTCAACTCCCGCATTTAAGAAGGCCTTTTCCTTCTGAAATCTTCCAGCCGGCAAATTTCCCATTAGCTGATGCATTGGTTTTGCTCTGAAACGTTGACAGTCAATGCAACGATGAACGAACTTCCGAATAGCATTTCTTGCTCCCAGAATCCAAAATTGCCTTCTTATGACGGCCCCTACCAATTGTGGACCAGCATGAAGATATTTTAAATGAGTATCTTTTATGACTAGTCTCACAAAGTTCCCCTTGCTAGGAATTATAGCTGGATGACGTTTTTCATATCCGAATGATGCGTTGTGAAGCCGCCCGCCAACACGAAGTATGCCATCCTTATCCAACATTGGATTGAGCTTAAGAAGTTCCTTTCCAGAAGCTTGTTTTCCTTCCTGCAAGTCGGTAATCTGCTCACCGAAGTATTGCCTTTGGGTTGCCTTTATCAGGGAAGTTAGTGCGATTTTCAATTCGCAGGATGTTAGCCAACCTACTGAAGAATCTTCTCTTTTGATGTTGCCATATTTGTCGAAAAGCTTGTTCGCACTTTTAACCTTGCAGTTGTGAACGAAACGAAGAAGATAAGCAGTTATCCTTAGCAAGCGATTTAGATGGGAATATCTCTCCAAGTAGTCCCAAGTTTGATCAGAACACAGGGTGCCCATAACTACCTTCCTTTCCTCCAGTGTACCCTTATCAACCTGACAATATGGAATCGATTCAAAGACAACTGGGTTTTCATGTAAAAATGTTGGACCTCTCCACCAGAGTTCATGATTCAGCAACAGGCTTCCAGATATTCCTCTTGAGGCGCAATCCGCGGGATTTATATCTCCTCTAACGTGGAACCAATTATCCTTTGGAACAACGAAGTTGATTGCAGAAACGCGATTTGCGATGAAACTTGCGAATCTTCGAGGATTCCCATGTATCCAGTGCAGAGTTACCATTGAGTCAGTCCAACAATATACTGGTACATCCTTGTATTCCGGTATCTCGCGTATTTTATTGACCAACTTAGCCAACAGATGAGCAGCGCACAATTCTAATCTTGCTGTGACCAAAATCGGCTTTAGAGGTGCCACCTTCGATTTAGCCGTAACAAAACTAGTCATGACCTGTCCCTTTCTGTTGACACTCCGCAAGTACAAAACAGCACCGTAGGCATCCTCCGAAGCATCAGCAAATCCATGCATCTCCCATGACTTCTGGTCGTGAGGTTCATATCTTTTTATCTCGATCTGCTCAACGTCATTTAAACCTTTGATCAACTCTTCCCATTTTTGTATGACACTAATTGGTACCTGGTCATCCCAATCTATTCCCTTTTCCCATACGCGCTGAAGAAGGATCCTGTAATTTATAATATAAGGTGCCAAATACCCCAAAGGATCAAAAATCCTCGCCATTTCCGATAGAAGATTCCTCTTCGTAAAGCAGGAGATTTCTCGCCTTTGCACCTTGAAGCTAAATGAGTCCGTAATAGGATGCCATCTAAGTCCTAATGTTTTAATGGATTGATTTGAATCTACAGACCAGCTCCAATTCGGTTCCTTCCTTTCAACCGGGATTCCATCCAAAAGACTGCGAGAATTGGAAGACCATTTTCGAAGAATCAATCCTCCGCTTTGTAGCAACTGACAGAGCTGATCAACAATTCTCCTGGCTTCTTCTTCACTGCTGCAGCTGAATATAAAATCATCCATGTAAAAGTTATTGCCCATTAAGCTTGATGCTTCTGGAAACTTCTCCGCTTCATCTTCAGCCAGCTGTAAAAGAACCCGAGTAGCCAAGAATGATGCCGGAGTCATACCATACGTTATAGTATTTAACTCGTACTCCTTTATATCGTCCGCAGTTGAATTCCTCCAAAGAATGCGTTGAAAGCACCTATCTCGCTCATCCACCATCACCTGACGATACATTTGCGCAATATCAGCGCTTAGCGCTATAGGATTTATCATGAATCGCAAGAGAATATGAGTTAAATCATTTTGTAGAACGGGACCATTTAAAAGTTGAGAATTTAAGGACTTGCCACCAAACGGCTTACAGGAGGCATCAAAAACCACCCTTAATTTGGTTGTGCTGCTTTCGGGTTTGATAACCGCATGGTGGGGTAAATAATATCCTTGATTTAAATGGTCCTTACTAAGGTTGAGTTCCGTCATGTGACCTAGGCTTTGATACTCCTCCATAAAATTAACATACATTTTTTCTAGCTCCTTGTCTCTTAAGAATCGTCGCTCCATCGCCTTAAGCCGTTGTTCCGCCATTAAACGAGAATCTCCCTCCATAACCGAGCCTTCCTTAAAAGGAAGCCTTACAATAAACCTGCCGTCCTCCATCCTCCTATAGTTTTCCTTGAAATGTTTTTCACAAGGATGAAAATCATATGATCGCGTAATAGCAGGCTTTGGATCTTCTATTTCCCAAAAACGTTCAACGGATGAATTGAGATCCTTTAAGGTGTGATAGACGACTCTCTTCTGCCCTTGATCATCATCATCCTCGCTCGCTAAGACCCATCCGAATTCCGTACCTATTGCTATGACCTTGTGCCTTTCATCGAATATTTTGTTGCCATTGATAGATTGAAGAACGATACTCGCCTTTAACAAAATGTCAATTGAACGTGGTGTAGAGAAGTGAGGATCTGCCAACTGTATGTCACCAAGCTGTGTTTTCACATCGTAAAATACCCTATGTTGTGGCAACTGCTTTGTAATTGTACCCAAAATCGCCGCCTGAGTTGATACCTTGAAGTCGCTAAACCTAGACTTCAGTTCCAAATTCAATGAACCTCTTACTTTGGCCTCTCCCTCTCCCACAGCATCTATGGTTATATTGGAATGACTTCTTTTTAGGCCCAAGTACTGCACACATGCCTCCGTTATAATCGATGCCTGTGACCCGGAATCTAAAAGTGCTCGACATGGCTTGTAAACACCCCATTTGTCCTTTACTAAGATGATTGCGGTTGGCAGTAAGTTGTATTTTTTAGTGGTTCTCAAAGACTGTTTGACGTTAACGACGTTTGTTAACACTCTGGCTGAATTTTGTGAAAGCCCTACTGCTCTATCATTGGTTTTACCACCTTCCTCTTCAGCTGTTGATCTACCCAAAACTACTAACGTTGATGCGCTGCTACCTGATGGCTCTGTATGAATCAGCGTATGATGTTTCCCTTTACACTTCCTACAGGTAGATGACTTGCAGTCCTTGACTGAATGACCCGAATTTAAACAATTATAACAAAGACGGTTTTGAGATATTACAGTACGCCTTCCATTTAAATCTAATTTGGTGAACTGAGGACACACGCTCACAAAATGTTTTTCATTGCATACCGTGCATAACAAGCTGATGACAGAATTAACGGCAAGACGCTTGGCCCTGTTTGTTAAACTCGAAGTTCTTTTTTTATCTTGGCATGAATCTAGTTCAAATACTCTAGCTGATAGAAACTGCATCATCTCGTCAAATGTCGGAGACTTCACGTTAGCTGTTTGTCTTGCCCAGAGTTGTTTAGATTCGGAGTCCAGTTTTGACGTAATAACATAAATAAGCCAACAATCCCAATGTTCTGTTGGTACCTTCAACGACTTAAGTCCAGATATAGATTCCTTAGTTGTACTAAAAAGGCTCCTGATGCAACTTGCACTTGGAAAGGGACCTACCACTGGCTGCTCCATTAGAGTTCTAATATAAGATTCTATAATTATTTTTTCCTTATCATACATGCTGTTCAAATCCTGCCATGCCTGTTCATAATTCGCGTCACATACATTTATATGTCTCAATAGAGAAGCTGCTTCCCCCTTCAGAGATAATTTTAAGTACTGCAACTTCTGTGCACCTGACAAGTGTCTGGACTGGTGAATAATTGAAGTAAAAAGATCTTTAAAGGTGGGCCATTCCTTGTATTCGCCTGCGAATGTCGGGATCGAACATGTGGGCAGCTTAGTACCACTATGCGATTGGGGTAAACCGCCTATATTAGCCTCTGAAAGTCGTGTTAATGCGGATGCGATTGAAGCTTGATTATTCGAAATAAGTCGTATAGATTCCTCAAATTCTGGTGATATGTGTTGAGTGTGATGAACATTTGTAGATTCTGCCGAGACAGAAATGCGGCCAGGGTTTATTTTGTTTGAACACCATGTTTTTATTGCATAATACTTATTTTCAAACTCTTCCCTCACACCTTCCTCCTCAGCTAATTCTGCATCTGGCAACAACGCCTCAATTTCTAATTGTACCTGTTCAAATGCCTGCATATTCTCTTCTAATTTAATAAGCCGAGTGTTTGCATCGGCTGCAGAAATAGCATCGTCGGCGGTTTCCTTAAAATATTTTTCTAAGCGACTGAGGATTCCCTTATAAGTACCTCTTCTCTTTCTTAATCCTTCCATTTTGATTGATTTATAAATAGAAATAAAAATACGTACTCACCCCTATACGATTTATTAACGTGTATTGTAAAATAAGTGTTGAACTTTTACCAATCCAATTGTATATGTCTCACTTGTATAGCCACTACTGTGTTCAAGTAGAATACCCCAATTATATTCCGTTTATTATATTTTTTTTTTAGACTTCGCATAAACACTCAGAGACTCACACATACACAGATTTCTCGTTCCTTTCGCACCAACAACATTCGCACAGCTTTATCGTTTCGTTTATTTGCCTTTTAACCGTTGGCTTTTTTTTTACTCTTATGTTAATAAATCCCGTTGTAGCTAATTTTACTTTTTTCCTTTTAAATAAGAATTACCGAAATGCAACTTTTGTATATATGCCACTTTTCAGAATATATATATCATATAGATTTAGATTAATCAACACTTTTATCGTTATTATTTAGTTTCTTAGGTTCATTTCACAACATAAACCTACCGCACGCCGCGTCGCCGCACCACGCACTGACCGAAGGGAATCAAACACCTTTTTTTTTATAAAAACTTTACCGTATCCGGCTCGAAGGACCAATGTTAACGCTTCCAGCACCTAGGAATTCACGCTTATTCCTTACCTTATCGATAGTCTCCTTGGTGTTGATTCCCTGAAAGTTCGTCTTATTGAAATGCAAACACGACCGTTTGTTGCAAAGGTTGGATTTATTCTGATTCTAGTTACTGAGAATACAGTACAGACCACATTTTAAATTGGTATAAAAACTGAATTTGTTAGCACATTTCAATTACTTAACAACCAGTAAGTACTTGTCCAGCAGGTTTATTTTTGTTTTTGAATAAATAATAGAGTTTCGAAGTTCGAAAACTATCTTGGCGATATAGTTTGAAAACTGTAGCTGATCAAGTTATCTGAGAAGTTGCTTGTAGATTAAGATTAATTCTTTTGGTTTAGTCGGGTTGTTTTTCTCATCAGTCAGTGCAGACCATATAATGGAGCTATCGTGAACAAAATTTCCCTCGAAAATTTTCCCATCTTCGAAAATTAGAAAGGACAATACATCTGCATTGTTCATTTTAAACTGGCGCATTTTCAAGTGAGAGTAAATGGGCCTATGAAACTTAATTCCCGACAATTGGGAAAAATTCCGAGGGAAAGTTTATTTGACCACATTTCGTGAGATTGAATAGTTGAAGAGGATTCTCAGGTATTTCACGTTGCGTTTGGCTGCCATTGTAGATCCGTGTAAGAGATTTCCGCAATTTGCTACTACGAGGACGGGTCAATAAGTCCGTGACTTTTTGAATTTCTGAGCTCTTTACTGAAACAGCAACACTGCTCCAGTCAACAGGCATCTGTCAGTTGACTCCTGTCAAAATTTAAACTTGCTGCGTCAGTTAGTTTGTGTTTGACAGCTATTTTTATCAGACTACTCACTAATTTGAGGAGAAAATGGAAAAAAGTGAATTTCGTGTGCTTATTAAGCATTATTTCTTGCGAAAAAAAACCATTACCGAGACCAAGGCTAAGCTTGATAAATACTATGGGGACTCTGCACCATCGATTTCAATGGTAAAAATGTGGTTTACTGAATTTCGTTGTGGCCGTACAAGCACTGGAGATGCCGAATGTCCTGGACGCCCAGTTGAGGTCTCTACACCCGAAAGAATCGAAAAAATTCACGATATGGTGTTGGCCGACCGAAGATTGAAAGTGCGAGAGATTGTGGAAGCCGTAGGGATCTCGCATGGCTCAGTGGTTTCAATTTTGAATGATCACTTGGGCATGAGAAAGCTTTCCGCAAGATGGGTGCCGTGTTTGCTCACAGTCGACCACAAACGCAATCGTGTAACAACTTCACAGGAAGGTTTGGCGTTGTTTAATCGCAATATGGAGGAGTTTTTGTGCCGTTTTGTAACCGTGGACGAAACATGGATCTCAAGGAAGACTACGTTGAAAAATAAAATTATTTTTTTATCAAAAAATCTGTGTTTTATTCCAAAAGTCACGGACTTATTGACCCGCCCTCGTATATGATCGTTTCTGCACGTTAATGTTCTTCTAAAGCAGAAAAATTCGGTTTTGAAGGTATTGGTTCAGGCTCTCCATTCTTTGTTGAATTCTAAGTGTATGCGGGTGTGAGTCTTTACTTGCCGAATGATTAAAAATTGTAACGCCGACGTGATGTAAGTTAGCGAGTCGCACACATAGATTCAGATTCTGCATAAAGTAAGATGACCTTTTTAGATTGGAATTTTTAGTTGTGATCTCTGTTATCTCCTGCATTGGGGGTTATCGATTGAGTAACTTGATAAATTTCTTAAGTCGAATATTACTTCTTTCATGTTCAGCTTTAGATTCCTCGCAATTTCTTATTTTCAAATTAGGAGTCGAACGCTTATACTTTTGTCTTCATTGATGTTGCTCATTAGGTGAAAAATATTTTCCGGACTAGTTGAAATGTCTTCATTCAGTCGCTGTTTACCTATTTATGTTATTCATTTAGCAAGACAAATTTTCTCAACCATACAAAATATGGTAGATAGTTCCTTTACATAAAAAAGTATTTTTTCACCTGGAAATTAATTTTGACTACCGTTCGGTGGCACGATGGTTGTGTGCTCGCCTGTCAACCTCATAATCACAGGTTCGATCCCTGCCGTCGTCTATGTCGTTTTAATTTCATTAAAACCTACTAAAAATTGTCATCAATGGGTTTCTGGTTTACTCATTACATGTTGTTCAGGCATAACACTAACAACATGTAATTGAGTTAAACTAGTACGCCCAACAAGGATGAACACGAATAAAATAATGTGAATTTTAAGCGACATAGAAAAAAGACACGGCATTTCTCCGCTTTAGCTCAGCCGCCATCCCTGGAGATAAAAATATCTGAGACAACCACCAACAGTCTCAGAACATCGTGCCACACATCTTTCCTATCCTTCTTTATCTTCATTAACATCACGCCCACGCTGTGTTGAAACATTTAAAGGGTAATCATAATCCCTTGAGCGCGGGTGGATTATAAAAAAAAAAAAAGTGGTTTCGTAGCACATTTTACACTTTACATGCATTAGCAGAGCTTAGTAAAAACCATGGGTTTATTTAAACTCTCCACGGTATGCTTGCAATTCTACTTATACAATATAATAAGATCACGTTTTTGCTTTCCAATTAACCTATTTTCCGGGGTACCGCAAGGTAGCCATATGGGTCCAAGGTTGTTCATTTTTGCAAACAACGATGTTGCATAGGTTCTAGATTCTGATTTATCTATTTATGCGGATGATTTGAAAGAACATTTTTAAACGCATCTCATTAGCTGGTGATAGTTGTACTGTACTTAGGAACATAATCTTTTTTCATTTGGTGCAAAAAAAAACCTAATTGAGCTCACTCTCAGTAAACTACTACTATTTTACCACTATTTTTCCCACAATTTGTCCCTTTAACTTTTATTTAAATCTAAAAAAGTCTTAAAATATCTCTATATAGCTGTACATTACGCTTTCCCCCAAAACACATATATATTTTTACCATGTTCTGTAACTATCGCATCGATAGAAATATGGGCGACTAAGGGGCCAGTTACACACATGCATACGTAGCCATCATTTAAACTTATCATTGACTTTTTAATATTTAATTTCAAGACATTCTTCACATTAGAATTGGACTTACTCCTCAGACTTATTTTTAAGTCTCTGAAGTAGAGTTTCAAAGTAAGCGAACAAACATTATATATTTCATAATTTAAATATTGTAAGAAAAAGAACGAACCATTGGACTGCACTACGTAACGTAAAGTTTGTTAGACTTCTGTTTAAACAGGGATGTTGTTTGGGACAACATTACATTATTTGTACACTTCTATATTTTTAAAAAGAAATGTTATCTGATACGAAATATAGGTACTGTTTTTGCACGAAACCGATTTTTAATCTCTGTTTCTCTTTTGGCTTCCTTTCGATTGCATGGGTGCTTTTAAACACATCGGCGCAAAATTTTAAACAGCCTATCATTAAGGTAGTATTATGATACTACTTAACAATTTGCTTTTTTTAAAGTAGTTTACTAACTCATTCTTAATTTTAAACATTTTCTAACTAGTATCGTACTAAAGCCATTTTCTTAATAAACTGCTTCTGAACACACCTAAAAACAATGACAGTTCGTGCAAAAAACTAAGCAAACAGACCTTTTGTGGCGTTTTAAATAGCACGATACTAAAAAAATAAAATAGGTGTTTAATTCAACTAAAATTTTCCGACAACGATTTTAACTATAAATTAGCTTTGTTCAAGCGAAACGGAGTTATCTCTTTGCACTCCATACTCTACTGAGTTAAACGAATTTCACTGAGCGAACGCCAAATACAAAATGAAACATACTTGAGAAATAAACGAAACTAGAAAGAAGGATAACTCCGAATTTTTCCTAACCTCAGCAATTGCGTTTAACCCCGCCTCTCGTTTAAAAGCAGTCATACATAATACAACTACATATGTATTTGCTATTCTCAAATTTGTTTGACAAGCACGGCATGATTTTTTTTTGGAAACTCAATATTTCGAAAACTCCAAGATCGATTTTTTTCAAACTTGACAAATAAAAGTTTCTCAACATAATCTACACGATTTGAGAAAAAAAAAACTTGTTTTATCTATTTTATTTTTATTTTACTCGAAAACGGTTCAGAGAATTTTGCTAAAATTTTTTCCTTTTGATTAATTTTTACGATCTTTAATTTATTATTTAAAAAAAATTCAAATCTAGATATAACTGACTGTACCTACCATAGAACGATTTTTTTCGAATTTTGAATTTCTCACTATCGGCATAACGGATTTTGCAAAGTTTAAAAAACATTGCATTTCAAAACTAAAAAAAAATGTTTTTTCAATTTTTGGAAAAAAGTCTTTTTTTTTTTTTGTTTTGGAAAATTCGATATCTCAAGAACGGATCAATATTTTTCTTAGAAATTTTACTCTCAATAGTACAATAATAAAATCTTTAAGTTGGCGTAACAAAATTTTGTCTTAAAAATGTTTTAAGAATTTTGTACATAAAAGCTTATTTTTTAAGGAACCACTACAACGACTTATAATTTTTGTTCCTGCATAAATTCATATTTGCATAGCATTCTGTTTTTGTCTCTTACTACTAAAAGAATTTAAAAAATTCATATCCTTATGAACAGTTTTCTTTAAAAACATTTGTTTTTTAAAATTCCTAGTCTATTACATAGGAGCAAGTTCGTGCGACCCAGTCGTGCATTTTATTTTCGTTTGTTTCGTCTTTCGTATTTTTGACAGTTTATCGAAGCGTAACTTCATTCGCAACATTTCTTCACTTCACATAATAAATAATGCTTGTATCATTCTTTTTGCTGGCAAAACTTAGTGGAGAGATTTTGTACAGCAATGTACAATAGTATGAATTTTGCGCGCGAACTGCGTACTGCTCGGAAAAATATCCAAGACAAAATTTGTCCCAGGAAAAAAATGTATGGGAGACAAATCTTTTACCGATCTGCGTACTAGCCTTTAATGTCAACTCTGAAAATGCATTTTTTAGGAGCATACTCGTAAAATAATATGTAATTGTTCATCACTAAGTCACTGACATGAAGTGGATTTGTTTAAAACATGAAGATATGAAATTTTACACCAATGGTTTTGACTTTCGTCTTTTTTACATATTGGAGGAGATTTCAGTGTTCAAATTTTCCAATGTAAACGCGATGTAGTAAGTACGAAATATTCCCAATGTAAACAGGGTCTTAAATGCAATTTTCTGTAAGGTAAGTTGCTACACGGAACGTGTAACAGTAACATGTAACCGTAACGGGCTACACGGAACGTATAAGTTTTACCCACGCTTTGGAGTTACCCTACCGCCAGCAAAGATGTTTACACATCAAAAAGAAGAACGATAATCTGAAGAAACTTGTAACTGCGAAGATCTAAAAACAGTGGCGCAAAATTTTAAAGAGTTCTCGTTTAAGCAATAAAACCGGCTCTACTTAACGCAATCGTTTAGCTTAGAGACTTTGTCTAACTTTTTCATAATTTTAATCACGTTAGACAACTCTTCTAACTAATGTGGGTTTTACAACAGAACCTAAGCGAATTTGCGTTGAACAACCCTTAATTTGACAGAAGCATAACTCACACAACTACAAAAACACAAAACAAAAAAAATAAAAAGAACAGACAACTTCAAACCAAATAATTTTTCGCCGAAAAAATTGCATTTAATATACTACCTCGGTACAGATTTTGATTGTTTATAAGTTATTTACATTATTTTAGATGGAAATAAAGTATAAATCGCAAATTCTCCTCATAAAAACTCAATTTGTTGTTGCAAGGTGTAGATTCATTTAGTTATACTCGTCTCGGCCGGCGGCGGCGAGATTTGTTAATCGTAGAGATTTCGTACGATTGTTTCGAATTTATAATATTCAGTGCCCGGGTAGAAAATTATCTAGGAAACACTATCGAATGGCGTGGCCCTAGCTAGATTGGCCATTATATAGTAAATCCTATGCTGGGCCTAGACAGATGCAAGCCTGGCGGATCTTGACTAATTTATGCTTATCCTGGCTTTATATTGAACCTGGCTAGAACTGCCTATTTATTGGCTTTTCCAGGAATATCTTAGACTGGGCCTAGATATTTTTAACTTGATGTAGCCTAGATATGAAACTTTTTCTTGGCGATATCTTGGCTATAGATAGTATCGCCTCTTTATTGGCATTGTAACAAATAGACTACAAGGGACCTGGATAGTTTTTACTTGGTGTAGCCTGGATAAGGAATTGTATCTGGGCGTTATATTGGCCTTAGCTAGTGTCGCCTCTTTATAGGCGTTCTCAGATGTTACTTATACTGGGGCTATATAGTTTTTACTTGATGTATCCTAGATGTGCCTATACATATGTCTCTATAAAAGGCTATCCATTATTCTTCTAAAAACATAACTTTTTTGTTTTGGTCCTAAATCGGTATTTTTTCAGATTCTTTAATACGTATTTAAGTCTTCTTAAACAGTATAATTAAAAGAGAGTTATTTGAGTAGCACTTTGAGACACCATATTTTATATATCACAGTGGCGCAATAGGTAGCGCACAAGCACGGCAAGCGAGAGGACTCGGGTTCGAATCTCAGTGGAGGTAAATTAAAAAAAAAAAAAAAATTATTTCATTCCAGCAAAAAATCACTTAAAGAGTCGAATATAGGGAGGCAAAGAAAAAATGAAAATAAACAACAATAACAAAAAAAAAAAAAAATTTTTTTTTTCTAATAATTTTTTTAAGAATTGCCGTAGCTCTTGTGCTACTTGTGAAGACAAATCTAGGGCCCATATATAGGAAAATCTAGCAAGGCCCATTATATACAGAGCATTAACAAATTAGCGAGGGACTAGCTAGATACTGCTCGGTAGGGCCATGATTGAAACTAAGAAAAACTAGCTGGGGCCTTGGCATTATCGAGTCGAAAATTCTACCCGGGTGATTCAGTCTATTTACAAAAAACATCTTTAAAAAATCGAATAAAACATCAGTAAACATTTTTTCTTCGATTTGCTTTGGTATGAAATGACCATTGTCAATATGGATAAAGTATACTTTTAAGAGATAAACTAGCTATTTACTGCTGTTAAAGTAAGACGAGCTCTTTAACGTTAAAGTATAGTTTATGCCCTTTAAAATTAACAAAAAGTCGGTTCTCGTTTTATACTCAATATTTAGAGTCGACTCCCATTCTAAAATTGATTTAGAGTAGGTTTTAAATGTTTAAAATTTTGCGCCAGTGTCTTTGAAGTTTGAAGACTCAGTTAGACTAGCACAATACCACAATCATTAAATTATCAAATAACTTCGCAGAAAGGAAAGGAATCTTCTATGACTTGATTGCAGTTATTGATGAAGAGACCTATCTCAGCAATATCAACTGTAACCGAACTTCTACTTCTGTGTCCCATTCAAATTAAAAGAGCCTAATTAAAGACTAAGGCCGGTATTCACCGAGCGCTCATAAATTAAGAAGTTCATAAACCTATTCACCAAGCAATATTAATGAAGATCTACGAGCACTCTTAAAAGTTAGGAGTGGTCCCGACCACTCCTAACTTACGAGCGCTCTCTTCGAAAGTTTGTTCGCTTGTGCGTGTGCCACGCACGCATTTGACTCGAATCCATGTGAGCAATGCCAAGTAGAAGAGTATCCATTTGCTGTCAAGAGCAACATTCCACAACATTTCACAGTTTGGCTTTGGGTATGTCTGAACAAGAGAGAGTGGCTCTCATTTTCGAACTTCGAAAAACACTTGCGAGTGGTTGGTGAATACCCCATAGAAATTTCAAGTTAAGAGCCTCGTAAAGTTAAGAGCCGTTTAGGAGCGCTCGGTGAATACGAGCCTAAGTTGTGGTAATTTGTACACTGAGAAAACTGTACTATGAGTTATTTAAATAGAAACATGTTTAACTGCATGTTTAAATAAGGACAAATATAATTCGTTTATAACTAAACTCGAATCTGTTTAGATTCGAAAATACTATTATTTTACAGTAAAATATGTCGACGGTTAACTATGAATATCTCCTAACATACATTTTTTGTGAAACTCACTTTGTGATGCATTTTCGTTAATAATTTTCATCTGCTTCGCTGAATTTTTAAAATTTAAACTATTTCACATCATAGATATTCAAAACTGATAATTATGTATAAAATTTTATTATTATGCGTTTTAATTTTGAGACTATAATCAGTTTTTTTGTGTCCCCTTTGAAGTTTTCTAAATGCGACATAGGAGGTATTCATAGTTAAGCGTCGATGTTTAAATCAAACTCATTCATGTTTAAGAATTTCATTAAGATCTGCACTTAATTTTTTATATGTATTCAAATTAGTTTTAGTTTGAATTTTAAAATGCAGGTTTAATTGTTTTACTAACTTAAAAATTGTAACATACAATGAACATGAACGAGTTTGTTTGAAATATAAACGAAGTTAAAATATTTACATGAGTAAGAGATTAAACATAAATGTTAAAATTAATCACGAACGAGTTTGAATTGAATAAAAATGAAGTAGCTACTCGTAAATACAACTTTTCTTCTTTTTGGCATCGAAAGTCATGGAGTGTGTTTATGTTCCGCGTGTGTTTGTGATCTTACTAAAGTGAGTAATTTATAAAATAATAAAGAAATATTTGATTACCATTATAATGTTACATAACTGAAGTTCTGTTTCAAGCAAACCATAAGATTATTCGAGGAGTGGAAGTTAATACCATTGTTCCCTGCTCTCTATTGTAAGTATAAAAAAAATATTTGTTTCAAAAACTGTTTATTTATATAGTTTTATTTAAAAAAATACTGATTAATAAGTATGTTTTATAATTAACTATCATTTGACTTGTATATTCTTGCCACAGGACGACTAGAGCACGACGAAAGACGTAAAAAAAAGAAGCAAATTCCAGAAGACGAATTATATGAACCAGAATTTGAAGATGTTCTCAAGATGTGACAAAGATGAGATATTAAAGCGCTCCACAACAATTTAATGACTTTTTGGAAAAATGTAAATAGATAAAATAAAAATATAAATACATACATAATGTAGGTACTTATTAATTTGTATTTGTGTTGAGTTTTTTTTTTTATTTCTGAATTTCTGAAAAATCTGAAGTAACAAAAAATTAAAATGATTCTATTTGAAACAACATCAAATAAAGTTAATAAAAACAAAGATAAGCATGTTTAAATCAAATAGAAAACGTGGTAAATTTAAACCAAATCATGTTCAAATCGGGTTAAACATGGGTAAATACGTTTCTATTCAAATTAAATAGATATCGATTCCATGCCAAATCGTATGTGTTTGAGTTTGATTTAAATATGAATATGTTTGATATTTTTCTCAGTGTATACGTATGATTTAAGTATCTATAGTATAAGTATTTGCGCTAGTACAGTAATCCAAAAGGAAGCCGCTTCTATCTCTACGAAGTAGATGCTTTACAAAACCTATTACTGCAGGTACTACCTTACGGAATCGTGTGTGTGAGAGATAAGTACAAAGTGAAAGATGATACTAGACTCTTGTAAAAGAACAATTCTTCGACCGATATTTGTTTTGTGTTAACCTTATGACTTGTAGTCCAGAAAGTTAAGACACGTCGACAACATTGGCTCGTCACATCGAGCAAATGGAGAACGAGTTTTCGAACTGCAGCCCACAGGTTCAAGGCGAGAAGAAAGACTAAACCTCTGGTTTAAAGATCAATGTATCCCAGATACCAGAGCACTTTGCCAAGATAACTGCTCGGGATTGCAGCGTATATTTTTTAATTCAATTTTAACTACCAGTAAATATTATATTATAGTTTCAAGTTTCTATAAAGCTAAGATAAATTCACTGTACAAGTAGACTACTAGGATGTAGCGATCCACTCGGGTGCTATTTTAGTTGAGCGATTTTTATTCCTTTTATTACATTTCTCGAATAAAAAAAAGAATGCCAATGCCGATTAAGTCGAAGTAAAAAGGAATTATGAGGGATTTGTAATAAAATGGGTAACTATCAAATAAAACATTTCCAACAGCTTTGGGATTTCGCTATAATAAAAGTGGCTATCCTGCCAAAAAAGAAGCAAATTATCGAGAGATTTTTATATTCACAATTATTGAAGAAGTTCATGATTAACAGATGTTCCTAAGGCGTACCTAATATTTTAACATGAAAACGTGAGATTAGAGTTTAAATAACTTTGTGTTAAATTTTTATATAGCCAAGGAAGCTAAATTGAGTTTGGAAAACATAAAATTTCTGGAAAATTGTTTTCAAGTTCTAAGAAAAAAAATGTTATTCATAAAGTCCAAAATACATTAATGTCAAAAACATCACTTAAACAAAGCATTTGCCTTGAACTTGCTTTAATTTTTTTTTTTTGGGTAATTGTATTTTTTCAAATTACTGATATATTAAGATTCATTTCGTGTATGTTTCAAAATTCATACGAAATAGAAAACAACCTTTTTGATTGTTCATTCCAAATTAACTAACCGACGCGACGACAAAACCTTATTGGGTTCCACTTAAAATGTGTTCTCATTTAATTGGTTAGTTTTGTTGACCTTCCTCGAAAGGCCCCAATTTTTTCAGAAGAATCAAAACCATAGCTTTATATAAACTGTTTTTACAAACTGACGAAGCCATGATCTTCGATCGCCGCCGGCCAAAAAATTCGGTTATTATTCGACCATATCGCTCCGAATTAACTTCAAGCGTCTGCCCATTGGCATCTTCGAACAAATACGCACTATAGAGCACACCAAACAGTCACTTTTTCTCGATGCAGTGGCACTTCCTCGTATGGGTATTTTTCCATACCCACTGAGTGAGAAATGTGCCGTATCCCTGAAGAAAATGTTATTCCAAAAACGGTGTTTATTGTCTGTTGTCCCAACAACTAAGAAGCGTATCTTCTGCATTGTGAATGGTCAGCAGGCTTCCATTTTTGCGTAATATGAACTTTATAAAGATGGAGATGCAAATCCAAATACAAAATACGCCATAGTGAGGTGTACGGCACAATTGCTGCGAACGCTTGGAAATCGATAAATTCGGATCGTTGCACTTGCAGCAGAAATATTTTTGACTCAGCGTCCATTACGATGATGCACATGACATCAGTAACGCTTCCCCTCTCTTCAAATTTCTTCAAATTTTATCGATTGCTTGCGTAGTCGGTCGATTATAAAAACCATAATCATCGTCAAATGCGCGTAAAGTGTCTACGTTTGAATCACCACTTTTGTAGTAAGTTTTAATAATTTTAACGCGTCGTTTCGATTGCTAAGCGACCCATTATCGTATATGGTATGTAAGTATTCAACTAATATTATGACACTTCAAATGACATCTGAGTTTGACAGGTGTCAAATGCCAGCGCTACCAACTTGAAACCACGAAATTAATGACCCTTCATTATTGTATCCCAAACTTTCTTTACATTCTTCGGTTCAATGTCGTTTAAGTAAAACGAAAACCCTAATATTTCGAATATTTTCAACATTCACCGAAGTTTTATTTAGCTTCGAACTAAAAGTTTGCATGATCAAGTCGTTAATGATATTTTAATTTTTTTCTGGACATATACTTTTTTTAAGTTTTACTCAAGATTCTAGTACTGAATCTAAAAAATACTAGCCGCTGATAATTTCAGAAGTAACACACTATGAGTATTTGAAGGAAAAAGCAGGGTCACTTCAATTCATTCGGCACCAATTTCTTCAACCGGTGATCTGGTAACAAAAGTAAGAAGCAAGAAACACTTAATTAAGGAAGTTCTTACTAACAACCCTTTCAATTTATTTCAATTAATAGCGTTCAGGTAAGTAAACATCGTTTGCAATAAAAGGAAATAAAATGAGACATAATAATAAAAAAGAAAAAAAACGAACGCCAAATGTAAGGTTTAAAATAAGGCTATAATTAAAATTTAAACTAAAAAAAAGAAGAATTAACTTTGAACATCCGTTTAGTTAAAAAGAATACAAGATAAAGTTACAAAAATCAAGTAGAAAGTTTTTTATTTGATCCCAAAGCAACAGAAAAGAAAAGTTCTTGGATCATCATCATGCAACCTTCCTCGCGACTCTTTGTCAGATTGAATTCTAATTAAATTCAAATTAAAGACTTGCCAACAAAAAAAAAGGACCTCCGCCAGTTTGAAAGATAATTGTGTTTGTGTCAGTTTAAATTGAAATTTTCTCTAAAGAACTCAAAGGATAACAACTCTCAATAAATCTAGACATTTTCATTAATTTCCCCGAGCGTAATTAGCACAAAGGTTATTATTATCAAGCTCGATTTGTGTCCTATATTTCGCGTTTACATGTCCTGTGAAGAACTCATTAAATTATCTCCAAATTCTCCTTTAATCGTACCAGTAAAATGGGTACCTACTATTAATAAATTTGTGCTATCGTGTTGGTTTTTAGAGAACGAGATTGTGCATACAAAACAAAAATCTGTAGATACGAGTAAAACGCGTCGCCATTGATTTTATTGGTGATATGCGATTAGGTAAGGTTAATGGGAGTATATAGGGGCAAAGTCCGGCCATTGTTATCGAATAAGTCATTTCCCGTTCAATGGAGGTTCAAATGCATCGTTTTTGCCATGGAACGAATGAATATCCGGTTTAATTTAACGGGACTTTCTAAATTTCTCCATCATTGAAATCGAGTCCGAACTAAGTAGCTATATTGCTCGAAGCGAGAGCGGAAGTATACTAATTACCTATACCTTCCATTAGTTATCTGAATCAATAATAGTCAAAATGTATTTCCTGTGCAATATTCGAGATAAAAAACAACTGTAAACTCTTTGATGTACACGAATTTAATCATAGTGTATAACAGTGTTGTCGGAGATAAATGTTCAAAAGGAGTACGTACAGAAGCCAAGGCAGAGTAGTATTTGTAACAAAATAGTAGTACCTTTCTAGAAGTTTATAATTTTTTTCAAATGAGTATGTGTAAGAAAATGTTTTTTAAAACTTTATTTTTGAGTAAAAACATCATTTTTATTTTCATTAGGCAAAATAACATAAAAGTATCTAGTAATTATATAAAACAAAAGCAACTGTTCTATTATGACTTAAAATATATTTTTGTATAGTATTAATAAATAATGTAAAAAAAGGAACATATTTATATACATATCAATATTTAATAAATAAAAAAGAGTATTTTTGTGTTGAGGGATTTTGATTTATCATAATATTAAAAAAAAAAATGTATGAAAAGTATAAATCTATTTTGAATCAATACCTTAACAAGTCCAATAAATAGTGCTAAGTCTTCTACTAGGCTGATTTATTTCAGTTGTATATAGAGTTTGTATTATAAAAACCTTCATATAGAAATAAATTATGTCGAGCATTTTGTATCTTTTACCAAGATTATTAAATCGAACTTTTAAATTTGTGATAGATAGATAGATAAAACTCTTTATTTTTTCGATTCTATATTGATACAGTTTTAAACTTAAGAATACGGACATGGCAATCTGTCGTCTGCCGGATATGACATTTCATGAGTAAGTAAATATAAAAATTAAAAAAAGAATTATAAAAAAAGAATTAAAAATAAAAACGAAAAGTGATACAATGAATACTTATAGTTTAAGCTAAGATTTATGACCAATTCTTCTTTGGAAAATACCCTAATTATTGGCGATCTCAATGCTCGTATTGGTGACTATCAGAATCATACTGCTTATGTATGTCACAAACTCTGCTGAATTTCGGTGCCAACAGGAATTCTAAATATACAACTCTAAACAGAAATGGTAAACTACTGGCAGAATTTTTTGAAGATTTTGGATTTTTTGTACTGAATGGAGTGGCGAATGGCGACGTAGATGGTAACTTTTTTTAACGAAGAAATCCAACCGAGGCACTTGGATACTCTACGAAAACTGAAATGGATTCAAAGTAAAGCCTCCCGTTACAAAGCAAATCTAGATTACCAATGTAACTTCCTTCCGCTCCAGTCAACAAGCTCGGTAGAGCAAATTGAAGAAAATATTGTGAGAATAATGTATGCCTCGGCACCAGATGCTAACAATAATTACATAACTTTCGCACCTAAATGTAAATGGTTCGACAAGGAGTGTGTAAAGCTTCGAAAACAATCGTTTAAATACATACTTAAAGCTATTCAGATTGACAAACATCATCTCCTTCAAAATTTTTTTTCTTGGTGCCAATAAGGAATTTAAACAATTATGCTTTACTAAAAAAGTAAATTACCTTAAAAATCAGGCCGTACAGGTTCAACATAGTAAAAATTCCAAGGAATTTTGGTCCAGCGTTCGTGAACTGAGTGAATTTTACCGAGGTATGAAGATTGCTATTGAAGCTCAGACTCTAGCAGGACTTTTTAAAAATCTTTTGTCGGCTGACGAGCATCTTCATACCTTCAGCTACGCAATGTAAGACTTTAATGTGTCTTAATTGGACGCCCCGATATCTTTAGGAGAACTGGAGGCAACTCTTTTGGGAATGAAAGACAACAAAGCCGCAGGTAGTGATGGTATCCCAGTTGAATTTTTCAACTCAAAAACTCAAAACGTATATCGTAAATTTCTTAAACATTCTTTATAACAATGCTTATGTGCCTACGACTTTTTCAAAAGCCCTCATATTCTCGATATTTAAAAAAGGTGATGCGATGCAACCGGAAAACTATAGAGGAATCTCAATACTCCATTCTCTGAGAAAGATATTTGCGGGAATTCTTTACGGAAGACTTTCGAACTGGATAGAAAGAACCAACAGTTTGAGTATATTTCGTTCTGGATTTTCCACAATGGATCACATTTTTGCCTTAACTTGTATTGCTAAGAAGTATACTGAAAAAAATAAGAGACTATATGTATGTTTTGTTGATTTTAAAGCTGCTTTTGATACCGTCAACAGACAGGCTCTGATATATAAGCTGGTTAGGTTTGGAGTGTCTCCGAAGTTTCTGATGCTTTATAAAAATTTCTTGTCGTCATCTAGTGCAGCAGTTTGGGATGGTTCGAAGTTGTCAGAGTGGTTTGAGACGTCAGCTGGCGCTAAATATTATGTGGAAAAGGTTCTTTGCTAACCAAAACATTGACCATTCGACAAAATATCAAGTGTTTAGGGCGACAGTTAACACTTGCATGTGCTATGGAGTGCAAGCCTTTGGTGTTACACCCTTCGAAGAATTTGAAGCTGTTCAAAGATTTTTCTTAAAACGATTATATCGATTGCCGAATTCAGCACCAACCTATGCTATACACGTGGAATCTGGCTTACCACCCATCTACATTAATAATCTAAAAGCTCATGCAGACTATTTAACAAAAGTGATGAGGAGAAGTAATACCAGTCTTCTTAAAAAAATTTTTAATGAGACAACTACAATTGATTCAGTATCCTTTTAGAGAGTGGAATCAGTTGGACTTATCCAATGACCTTTCTCTGCCCTTAACAGAGGCAAACGTTTTCGAATGGCACAATATATTCGCATCAATTATTGCTAAGACCGATGAAAGGATTTTTGACCAGCACCTAACCAGAGCTTCATCGTCGACCTCAAGGTTATTCTACAGGAACCTTAACCATCAAATTCTAACTGATTAGATTTAGATTAGATTAGATTAGAATTGATTTATTATGTTTCCAATTGTACAATTTACAAAGATTTATATATACAAAAATCGTTAAAGCATGGCTTTGCCGTCTGCCCAATTCTAACTGAGGATAGCTATTTCAACGTTAAGTACTCGTCTGAGGCTATAAGTACTATTTTCAGAGGAAGAGTAGAATTCCTTAATCTGAATTACATCCCTCATAGAATTGATCCTCGGCAGAATTGTGACTTGTGCAACAGAAGAGAATGTGAAGATGTTTACCACTTCATTGCTGTTTGCCCTTTATTGCAAGAAATACGGCGCTTGTATTTCCAAGAAAGTTCTTTTTCACGAAATAGACCTTGGAACAATATGGTTCTAAGTGACATTTTTTTCAAAAATGAGTTATACATGTGGCCGTAGAAAATCGAGTATGCTTTTGCGATTCGTTTTATCCATTTTTTTCTATCTCTTCCAGTTTCCTAGTTAGTCAATAAAAATGCATGAAACAAAGTTCTATGTACATCAATTTATTAAAAAACTAAGTTCACAAATAGAACCTAGTGTACTTAGAAAAATTAAAAATAATGCACATAGAACTTTGTTACACAACAGGATGTAGATTGAAATTTGTTGCTTCAAAATATTCAAACGATGCTCGAAGTTAAAATATTGGGGGAAAGTGGCCTAAGATGGCATAGAGCCTAAGATGGCACACTGCACTTTTCTCCGGTTCAAGTTTATGGATCGCAAAACTCTGAACACTCCTTTGCTTGTTTAGTTTGTGCAAAAAACTTGACAAGGACGGTCTGCTGTTGAAGTGCCGCAAATTAATTAAAAAAAATCATAGAAAAAAAAAGTAAGTAAACAAAAAAATATTCCACATATTTTGCATGTTCCAACAGAATATTCAAAAGTGAATATTTAAACAGTGTCTGGTTAAAAAAAATATTAGTTTTTCTATAAAAGTGCTACCTAGTATGTGTGTAAAACTATATTGGAAAATTAAATATTTTTTATAACAAGTCAAAAACGGCAAGATGGCATACCATGGCGATGGGCAAAATGGCACCCCATGCCATCTTGACCCCCCCCCCTTAATAATTGTATTTCTTATTTTGCCACATATATGTTTTATTTATTACACTCTCGCTGTTAAGGAAATAGACGCACAAGGTGCCAAAAAAGGTATTGGCAGGTTTAAGCCCATTTTTTCATCTGTTATTGAGGAGGAGCTGATAGCTCACATGCTTGAATCACGACTATTTGGACTGACATGCTTGGAAGTACGGCAGTTCGCTTATCAAATTGCAGTTAAAAAATAATATCGTGCATCGATTCGATGAAACAAACAAGTGTGGTGGAAGAGAATTAAACCCTGGTCAAACCTCACGTAAGTTTTGGAGTAGCCTGCGTTTATTTGGTATTGGTAATGGTATTGATTGGTATTGATCTTAATAAAGGCTTTGTGGATAAAAACTTACAGTCATCTAGCTTTACAATAAGAAACTCAGCCATTTATGAACCTCCTTCTGAATTTTAATTTGAAGTCGTTTCTGAAAATAAATTGGTCATGTATACCACAAATTATACCCACCTTTACTCATATAGTAAATTTTTGTATCACGACCTCTTCTTTTCCAAAATGTTGGAAGCCTGCAAAGGTAATTCCTGTCGCTAAGAAAAACAATCCTTCAATTGCATCAGATTTTCGGCCTATAAGTATACTGCCTTGCCTGTCTAACACGAGTATCTTAGAAAAAGTTTTGTCAAACCAGATTTCAAACAGTCAGCAGTCAGGATTTTGAGCAGTTCACAACTCCTCTACGGCTATGGTGAAGGTTCTTGAAGATATTCGAATTCAGTATGACTAAGGCATGTTAACGCTTCTCTGTTTGCTGGATTTTACAAAAGCATTTGACCGAGTTAATCACAGTATTTTATGCAAGAAACTAAAACTTTACTTTGGCTTCAGTCACAGGTCGGTTCGTCTTATACAAGACTATTAAAGTCATCGAACTCAAAAGGTTAAAATTGGCAATAATTCTTCTGATTCAATCAGCTTGCTTGCTGGCATCCCACAGTGTGCCATCTTAGGTCATATTTTGTTCTGCATGTTCATAAATGACTTACAACATGTTTGCAAAAATGTCATGTTACATCTCTATGCAGATGATGCTCAAATTTATCTTGCAGAACCTTTTAACTTATTGGAAGATTTAACATGCACAATAAATGAAGATCTGGATGAGATTCACAATTGGTCGAAATCCCAAATTATTGCTATTTCTAGACGGAAATCTGATGCCTTCAATCTACCACCAGTTGAACCGTTTTTGAGCAAATCAAAAACAAAAAAAATTATTACATGAAGGGTACCATTAATAAGCATTTTTCGGAAAAATTACCTACCAGATTTAAATAAACGAAATTTTAAAAATTTTTCTTAAAAAAATCTACCGAACAGTTTTTGAGAAAAAAAAAATATATTAATAAAATTTTGAAAAAAAAATTCGTATGGCATTTATCGTTATTTTGGGTCTAAAAAAAAGAAAAAAACATGTTGTTACAATTTTAATTCGCGAAATTAAACTTTGATTATTGAAAAAAAATAATCAACCAAAAACACGAGCAGCAACGCGACGACGCGAACGAACAACTATGTAATTAAAGGAAACTAAAGATAAGAGACCGATGACGAACTGTCAAACTGCAAGTAGACGAGTTCAGCAAAAAAAAAATTGTAACTGATAGCAACAATGTATGCTACCACCACGACTAGGCTCAGCAAGGGGGTGGGTTCGCGAATTATTTTTATGACGATGATTTATTAATGCAATACAAAAATGAAATGATTTATTTTCAATCAACGCAGAGGCGTAGCGGAAAAATTGAAAAGGGCGCCAATAATTTTTTTTTTTTTGAAGATAAGGAAATCACAAACCTTTGGAGCGAAACCGACGGTGAAAGATATTTTAAATAAAAGATTTAAATTTATAATTCCGGATGGGAATTTGAAAATTTTATTGTATTGCTTGGGAAACCTTGCAATTAAGTAGGGCTAAAACCCAAGATCTTTTGAACAGTAAGAATACAAAAAAAATGAAATTATTAAGATGGACCGTTAACACTCGGTCCCGAAAGCACAAACGGTGTTAAGAAAAACGGGTCGCGCGTTTCGTAATATCGGAATTTTTCGATTACAAAAACCAAACGAATATGAAGAACGAATTTTTAAACGAAATTATCGACCAAACAATGAAAATTTAAAATTACAATTTTGATTTTAAAAACACTATACTTAGCTTTAATTTCCTGTTGTACCACCAAATTCCTCGTAAGTCCTAGAGTTAACTTTCCCGCAAAAATCCTCCATAGAAGTCTTCCTGTGTTTCTTCAACTTAATCCTTCTTCAATTTTCCTTTCTTCTTATTTTAAAATAAAACCACGTTTTTTTTTCTTTTATTTAAAAATAAAATTCCTTTTCTTTTTCGTTTTCAAAAAACTTTGTCGCTTATCACAAATCGCACCTCTAGCTTGTTTAAATCTCCGTAAAGAAGTGTCCTTCCAGGCTTTCACCTTGCCTGGAAGACCTCTTCTCTTTTTAAAACCCAGTGCTTTCCGCCAATCAGTGACGTGGGCTTCGATCGCGTCATTTATCAGCAACACTCAGCACATTGGCGAGAGTGCGCCAACGCAGTTGGAACCCATCAGCCTTCTCGTACTCGCACTTTACACCCAGCTTTATGCACAGTTCCAGCCACCTAACATCCCCATACAAGTTTTTAAACAAAATTTTCTGAAAACCAAAAAAAGGAACTTAATTTTTCTAACATAAAACCCGGTAAGAAACACTGGAAAACCTGTGCAAAGAAAGTTGCTATAATTTATAAACTACATTTAGAGGAAGTTGGTGGTAATTTTCTACATCGCGAATTTACTTGATTCATTGGGTTTTTGTTGTTTTTTATGTTTTAGGTTGGGCACGCAGCCATTCTCACCAGGAGTAACTTCAGCAATTGGGAACAAAACTTCGCCAATGTTACTTTTGTCCATATTTAACAGAGACCGCCCGTCTGTTTCTGTGATCAGCTGTCACTAGCAATAGCGATTTGAACAGACCACCCGTCTGTCGTCCATTAAGTTTCAAAATTGAACACGCTGGTATTTTGTCTCTTCAAGTTACTGAGCTAATGAACCGATGGCTGATGGACCATGGCTGCCCTTTTCTCTCTCAGTAAGTTGAAAGAAACACCTGCTTGAAGAAAGTTATTAAAAGAAAGGAATAAGGATAGGGGACCGAAAGAATGATTCTTGTTACGGAAAATTTTACCGTTACAATGTGGGGGGAACGATTAAAAATAATATCCATGTGAGATCGCTGGACGAAACGCCAATTTTATGGACTTCAAGGCAAAAAAAAAAGTTATTTTGAATCAATAATTCAACAAATCCAATAATAGTGCTAATACTGCGTCTCCACTGAACGATAATCTGAGATTTACTCAAATCTACTTGAAATCTTCCTGAAATCACTAGATTTACCATACAAAAATTAATCATCTCGATTCGAGATTTCAAATAAATCTACTTGAAATCTACTGTACTGAACGGATTCACTTTTCCATTTCCAATGAATCTGACAGTTTTAGGGAAGAAAAAAGAAAAAAAACAGTCTGTTGACAAACTGAACAAAAAAAAACAATTTAATAACTGACACTGCTTGTAATTAAGATTTTAGATGCCAAAATAAATCTAACAAGTCCAGTGGAAACACTACTAGATCATTTTAAATCAAACTGGAAAATAATCTAGATTATCGTTCAGTGGAAACGGAGTATAAGTCTTCTACTTGGCTGATTTATTTCAGTAGTATATAGAGTTTGTATTTGTATTGTAATATTTTACTAAGGTTCGTTAAATAAAACTTATAACTCTTTTTAGTATTTCTTCTTTATTCACACTTTCCAATTCAAAACAGTAAATCTCAATTTATAAACAACTCAATTACTTTTATTCAAATTTAAATCACACTTGTTTAATAACACAATCCAATAAGCAATACTTTTGCACACTTTCATAATCCAAAATCAACTGAGTCTCGCTCACCGTGAACACTCCCTTATATACTCAAATTAGTTGTTCTCGAAAGTTCTTGTCTTGGAATGTTCTAGATGTTTGGAATAAGGGGAAATACATTTGACATTGGAAAAGAGCTTTTCGTTTCTTCCATAAATTAGATATGCCTTTCAGGCCGCTCAATACAAGTCGTATTGGATGGCCTCAACTCTGAAACTCATAAAATAAATGCTGGTGTACCCCAGGGCTCCGTTTTGTCTCCGACTCTCTTCCTCATGTTTATTAACGATCTCTTATCTGAAACTTCTAATCCATTAAATTGTTTTGCTGATGATAGTACTCTCAGCTTTTCATATTCGTTTAAAGATTCACTTCCTTGTTCTTCGGAAGTGGAACTTGAACGGCAGCGTATGATAAGCTCATTAAATTCTGATCTTAACAGCATTGTCCATTGGGGAATAAAAAACCGTGTAGAATTTAATGCTTCAAAAACCCAATGCTGTTTTCTATCGTTAAAGCGAAACCCTCCCCTTTTGCCGCTATCCATGGGCGGTACTTGCATTGAGGAAACTGAACAACTTTCTGTGCTAGGTATGTGCATTACAGACCACCTTGTATGGAATGATCACATATTCGACGTGGCCAAAAACGCTGCCAAGTGTTTAGGTTTCCTTCGACGTTGCAAGAAAGTTTTTACCCCTTCTGATCTGGCTGTAATTTATAAGGCTTATATTCGCCCAAAGCTCGAGTACAATTCCCATATTTGGGCAGGTGCTCCAATAACACACTTGAGTCTCTTGGATAGAATCCAAAAAAGAGCTTTAAAAATGGTAGGTGATAGAAGTATAACAGAAACATTTGAATCTCTCGAGCACCGTCGCAATGTTTCTTGTCCTTCATTATTTTATCGTTACTTCTATAAGCAGTGTTCCAGCGAAATAGCCAGTTGCATTCCTCCCCTTAAACAATTTAACCGTAATACTCGCGCTTTTAGGAATGCTCATCAGTTTACCCTTGAGCCCAATTTCGGACGTACTGTGAAATACAGAGATTCTTTCTTTAGCCGGACTACACGCATGTGGAATGCTCTACCCAGCTCTATTTTTCCTTCCCATTGTAATCTTCAAAAATTTAAAACTAATGTGCATCGGTATCTCCTTTTAAACCCTTCCTTATTTTCCTAACGCTCGTACTGTGTTAATCATTTTAAGGGTAGTAATAACCCCTTGAGTGCGCGCTAATTATAAAAAAAAAAAAATGCAGTTTTACAACAGATGGCGCTGTAGTAGTATAAAGCTCTGTTCACAACAGTATTATAAAAACCTTCATATTATTATTTTTAGTTCAGATGTTTTTTGTTTTTCTGTTTTCCTAGTTGCAGCAGTTGCTTCATTTATTTTGGGTTGTAGTTTTAGCGAAAGGAGTATTTCTTGATGACGTTTTGTACTTTCGTTTCTATTGAGGAACTGTTTGTTTTTTGTAAGTTTGATTTTACAGTATGTTGCGGATCCCTGGCAAGGACGTCTTAAATCAATCCGTCTAAAAGAAAAATTCAAATTAAATTGAAGTTGAAAATCCATAATGTGATCACTTAGCCTCCTGTTCATCCCTGCACAGTTTGCTATTCCAAAGGGGGAACAGAAAAAAAAAAATGGAAAGAAAAAAAACATTAAAATAACTATAAGAATATTAGAGAAAAAAACCTATAATAAAGAAGAAAAGGAAAAGTAGGTAATTAGCTAAGTTAAACTGAAAAAAAAAAGAAACAAAGGCTACTTATACTTACCTTAGTTTAGTCTGTCGTAATAATTTTCGGGTTATATTTTTTTTGTTTCTCTTTGACAGCTGGTCATAGATACCTCAATTTGTAGGTAAGATTGCCCTTCGGCAATCGGGAAGGGATATTTTAGTTAAGAGGGAAGTTTCCAGGGTCGGTAAGGTTGAAGATGTAACTCACCGGTGGTGAATATACATAGGTGAGGTAAGCTAATAAGGTAAAAGAAAAATGAATGAAATTTAAACACAATCTGAAAACATAACTCGGAGACTGGCTACCAGATTATTGCCTTAGTATTGAATTAGATAAAGGGGTAGATGATAGCAATAATAACAAAAAACAAAGAAAGAAAAAAAAAAAAAAAAGACGAGATTATACTGCTTTTAAACGAAGCAATATTACCTTGCGATTTTTAAGCCCATGGGAGAGAGACGTGTGTGGTGGCGGGGTTACACAAGGCGGAAGATGACTCCAAAAGAGAAACTAAGATTAAAAATCGCTTTCGTGTAAAAGCAGTATTAGTAGTGGCGTGGTAGCTTAAGTTGGAGACTCTGGAAGATAAGGGAATTGGTTTGGAGACTTCGTAATTGGAAGTGAGTTTCAAATTATGAATTTGATCGAACGCGCCCTTGTCATCTTTACATGGGTTGTGTGGTTTGAGATGAGGTGAGAGGTGGTGTGATCCTTATATACTGGATCGAAAGCTAGGTTTATCGAATCAGAAACGGGTTAGTCAGTTCTACGCTCATTCTATCCGTCAACCTTGTTTCGTGCAGACCTGCTCCCTAAACAAAACTAAATATTTAAAGAAAAAAAAAATAAAAAGTTCAGCAAGTCGGTAGGTGTTATTAGGTGTTTTTCTTTTTTAGTTCAGTATAGAGCTCTGAACAGAGTCCGAGCATGTCGAGCATGTTCCGAACATTATCTGAACCAAGCGTGCTCTGAGCGCTCTGAGTATATGTTGAAACAGACCTGAACACTTTTTTTTTTTTAAATTTCCATCTGTCAAATGCTTGTGTTAAGCATTTTACTCTGTCTGCTCAGTTATATTATTCTGAGCTCATAGAGCGCACTCTGAACACGCTCAGAACATGCTCAGAACGAAAAAAGAAACACATTTTCGAAATTCTGAACACTCTGAACTAAAAAAGAAACACAATTAATTTTTTGACAACTCAGGTTCTGTTCTGAACTAAAAAAGAAAAACGCCTATTGAGGATAGAGGGAACCATATTGACATCCATACGCATTTTACCTGGTTAGAAGGGTGAGTAAAAATAGAAAAGAAAGTATATTGAAAGTGTTTTTTTTAATCGCGTCGAACTTTTATTAGGTGTTTTTGGTGGTCCTAGTCGCCCAACCTAGACTGGGCCGCCACATCGTTTTCTTGTTGTCGGAAAAACGTTGGGGTAGTGGAGAGGTATCACCGCCCCCCCATTAGAGACCGGTCGACTCGGATCTTAGGGAATATTGGTCAAGTACGCACGGAGCCACTTGCCGGCCATCGGGTGGGCGAGAACCGCCTCAGAGTCAGTACTTCACTAGAGCCTCCGAAACTACAAATACCCAGTACCTGGCGGACACAAGAAACGACGGAAAAGAAAAAAAACCAAAAATTCGAAAACGCTCAACTCAGGTAGATATATGTATGTCCTGTCGTAACGTACCTGGGAAAAGAAAAAAAAAGAAGAAGAAGAACCTAAGAAGAAACTGAAGATTAAAGTTGTACGTGTAAAAATAAAAGGAATTCTTAATATTGTAACAGTGAATACTTTTCAATCTCAATTTTGTTATTGGTTAAGTGGCATTGAAGTATTAGTTGAAAAACCATACGATTCTTTTTCTAATATATAAGGGTTTTTTTTTTGCATTCATTTGAGTTTGTGTAAATGAAAGTGTTTCCCTAGGAACTTGTGCCGCGTACTGTAGATCATTAAAGTTTGTGATGAAAAATAGTACTCCTCCATAGAGCTCTGTAGACAGGGAATTTAGAAAATAGGAACCGAGTGACCATAGATTAGGTGCCAAAAGAGTACCTACCTTTTTTTTTTATATACTTGGGAGACACCTCATATTCGATTTTCGCTTTTAATTGTTCTTTTTTTTTGCAATGTAACTTAAAGATCTACTGTTTTTTTGTGCCTAGAGAATGAAAAAACGAAGATATTGTGGCATTTTGTTGTTTCGAATAGATCGAAGCATGAACTATTGAAGACCGATTATTTTCAGGGGTGTGGAAGTGAAGCCGGAGGTGATGAAGGACTGAGGAACTAAAAGTGACGATTTTGTGTAAGTGTTTTTGGGAAAGTTCAAACTGGGCCACCGAATTTCCAGATAGGGTGGGTATAGGCCAAGCTGCAGCAACATCAGCAGCACCCAAGGTGGGGTGAAGTCGGTCCGCGGTCTTTTTTTTTGTTTTTATAGGCCTGATATGTGTATTGTCGAGGGGTGATGCTTAGTTCGGGGGACAAGATCTCCCCCATTCCGGCGAGTTCAAGCCGAGCCACGCCAACAGGCCGCGTTCCCCTGGCTAAGCACTATTTCGATTCGTACCTGTTCCTCTTCCTTACGTTATCCTCGATCCTGCTTCCCTCTACCCATCCTCCTTGATCATCCTATTGCCCCGCAACAATTGGCGCCCAACGTCTAAGGCATCCGTCTTAGATATCGATAGTCCTCGTTTATGTTTTTTATGTTGTTATAGTTCGCAACCAAACTTACTGGGGACTTTTAACAGCTTGTAAGTCTTCATCTAGAAGATCATTGATGAACTATAATGAATTGCGACGAGCTTCTGGAAGTCTTCAGTGACTACGGTTCATGAGTTAGTAAGTCTTCACCTAAAAAGACTTTGCCATATTAGGATGAATTGCGACTGACTTTGAGGATTTGAGGTTGGTTCCGGTTATCACCAGTGTATGTAAGTTAAATAGTTTTCCTTTTCCCACTTCCTACTTTTTTTTACTTTACTATCAAATTTTGATTTCAAATCCTTTAGTATACTTCTTTAATGCATATTTTTTATTGGTGATCGTGACCGTGTCTGGCAGAGTCGAACACCGCTGCACGATCTTTCAAATCATTCTAGAGTTATTTCGTATAACTTAAATTTCTTTTTTTGTGTTGTTATATCTTTCAATGCCATGTCTTCATCGAAAGTCTAAACGACAGCCTTGAATAGCGGGCTTGGAAGAGTAACTTTGTAACGTAACTTAGTCGAAATGTTTAATTCCTTTTAATTTCACCACACCGAGGGAAGTATTAAATAGTCCGTCTGCAGTCATTAAATGTCAAGTTTAGGTATCAGTAGTCACTCCAAATCGACGTCAACAAAATATCATCACCGAAAAGCTCACCGAAGCACCCCGGAAACCTATGTAAATTACAACCGAACAATAAATAAAAATTCCTTTCTCACAAAGAAAGTAACAAGTACGAATAGAATGATTTACTGTCAACTTCTTGGACGGAATCAAAATCAGTCAGCCAGACTTGACGAAACATTTGGTCACAATCTAAAGGTGTGTCCACACCAAAGAAACATTTCAGGAAACATTGTTTAAAAAACGTTTCTGAAATGTTTCCCATTTGTTTAAAAAACATTTCAGAAACATTGCAGAAACATTTCAGAAATGTTTCTGATTTGTTTCTTTGGTGTGGACGCTTTGAGAAACATTTATGAAATGTTTCTTTGTTTCCATATTGAGTTCTCTGTAATTTTTTTTCCCGCCTGTGTTGCACTTTAAGCGCATAATTTTTTTTTTCTACTACTTTATCTTTATCACAATTGATATTTTCGCAAATTTCATATATTTCATCGGCTTTTTTTGATTTTATTTTTAAAATTTTCGACAAGTTAATCCCACAAAACTTTTTTTATTTTATAAATTTTTATGAATTGGATAACATTCTCGTTTCTCCACACTTTTCGCGACATTTTATATTTGTATTAATAATTACTCACGCACTTTCTACCTATGTAAATGCTTGGGAAACAAATAAAGTTTCCCATTCGGAATGGGAAACAGAAAAACATTTTATAAACATTTCAGAAATGTTTCGCGAGCGTCCAGACCAAAGAAACATTTTTGAAACATTTCAGAAACATTTAAAAAACATTTCAGAAATGTTTCTCTGTTTCTGAAATGTTTTTTTAAATGTTTCTGAAATGTTTCTTAAATGTTTCTGAAATGTTTCAAAAATGTTTCTTTGGTCTGGACACACCTTAAGACAATCATGAGCAAAATAAATATTACATATGGAAATCATGAAGCCAATGACAAACAAAAAAAAAAAGAGGCTGGGTGCGACCCACACTGATAACTTCCCATTTGTGGTCTTGAAAACTTGTAATAATTACGAAGGTTGGTAGGTACATATTATATACTGAATTATAGATTTCCGTATTTTTTTAATATTATATTATAGAAATTACTTTATTATTTCGGTTCCAAACATTTTAATTGAAAAAAATTTAAAAACGAAATATTCGAATATAAAAGATATGGTTTGGTTATTGATGGAAGGGTACTTACAAAATATATCCGCTCTAAAACTAGATATGTCAAATATAAACCATTTGTTAGAAATTGTATTATGTATAAAATTAAATAATGGCAAAGTCAATATCATTGCTCGTTCTCAAGATATTCTAGTCGAAAAACAAATATTACCACTTTTTAGTAGATTTTTTTTATATTTTTGTTAAAACTGTCAATTCGATACTTATCAAAATTTAACCATATGTTAATAATTGTATTATGTCGATACCTTCCCGTAAGAATGTTTAAGCGGCACTTTTTTCGAAAATGACTTTTTGATGAGGAAATATAATATATGTTTATGTTAAGGGCCACCTTTTGGCCTGGGTTTCGCCAACGAACTTTCTTCGTTTTTTTCGTTTCCTGAACAATTTTAGAAATGTCGCTTAGTATACATTCTTACGGGAAGGTATCGATGTATAAAACAACATACTTTAGAAGGCACTATCGGTGTTCATTCCCAAGAAATTCGACTTGAAATACAGTTTTAACTAGTTTTCACTAGAATTTTTAATAGTTTTTTTATTTAAAAAAAAAACTATTAATTCAATATTTGTCAACATTTTACCAATTGTACAAAATTATACTATGTATAAAATAAACTAAATTAGAAGTCAATATCACTACTAGTTCTCGAGAAATTTGAGTCGAAAAACAATTTTTACCAATTTTCAATAGAATTTTATATAGTTTTTTATTTTTTGTAAAAAAAGTGTAAACTGATTTTTTTTGAAATTGTCACCAGTTGTCAAACACATTATTTTTCGTAAAATAAAATTATTTTGAGTTTCAAATTGTTTTCCGTTCTTAGAATAGCTGGGTTATGAAAATTTTTTTTTCAGTTTTTTTTAAAAAAATAACGGTATGTTCATTTTTTTCCAAATTCATACCAAATCTGTATGACCTTATAATGAGTACACTAAATTTTATTTGAAATCAATAGCATTATTTTTTCGTGAGATATTTGAAACTAACCAAAATTTTTACTTTTTTTATAAACCGTTATAGTGAAAAAACTACTCACTGAATTTAAATAAACGCCCTTTCAGCCTCTTTCGAAGTTATTATCTATTAAACAAAACTTGTTTGAAGTCGATATCTTTACTGGTTCTTGAGATATCGACGACGAAAAATGGTAGAGAACGTACGGACGTACGAACGTACGAACGTACGAACGTACGAACGTACGAATGTACGTACACACACACACACAGACATCTCTCTAAAAATGATTGATATATCCTCTAGGGACCTTGAAACGTCGAGAAATGTCAAAAATTCCAATTTGACAAATCGAACCGATTACAATAACTCCCTATGGGAAGTTAAAAATCAGTAAAAAATGGGGAATTCCCTTTTCAACGATAGGTTAGAAATTAAAATGCTGCCAAATTTGGAATACATTTCAAAACGAAAAATATTTTTAAAGGGTGAGGGTTCAATTTGCTGCATGTGTAAGATTTGTCTGGCCCTTTGAAAAAAAGAAATATTAGTACGGGTGTGAAAGGAGGAGTACTATAGTAGTATACTTTCAGTAACACTGGTGTATGATAAGTTGAACGTTTATTCACCATAAAGTAATTTATATTTATGCTTTTGTGCATTATACAATAAATGCGGTGTATTTGATTTGACCGCCATGCCAGTCAATATATAGATAAAACGTTGTCCTTTTCTTCAATAATGCTATCCATTTCAGAAGAATGTTTTTAGACTTATCTCCTCTATTTCGTATTTTAGGACAATCCAACACGAGCAGTGCACCATTTCCATGTCTACGGGTGGTGAATATGGGGTAATATTTTGCTCCACCACTAATACCGCATTAGCGCATCATTCATGTATGTTTTATTGATCGCAGTACAAGTTTGGATTGTAACTCGAGAATTCTAACGAACTCGATGCGCAGTCTGACTCTATCTAGAGAATTGTTTTCCATTTTCCGCACTGTAAAATCGTTGTTACGAGGGATTGCAATGTACACAATTCTTCGTGGCTGCGCTATTCTAGTCATGCATTTGATGTCAAAAAAGGTTTTATGCAAGACGGAAGTCCGTCGTGTGACTTCTTGAACATCGTTCTTAAAAGAATAGTGCAAAACTCAAGCATCAACAAAAGACGCACAATCTTTCAAAAGTCCGTCCAATAACTCGAATACGCCGACGACATTGGCATAATTGGAAGAACAAAGCGTGATGTCGATGGCGCATTTATGAGCATTGATACGGGAGCGAAGAAGATGGGCTTAGCGGTCAATGAGAGTATAAGACGACTGAAATGGCCGGGTCACGTAGAGCGAAAGGACCCACATGCTCCGGCCCGGAAAGTCTTCGAATACAACCCGAGGGACGACTGGTACAGTAGAGAAAGACCGTGACTCAGGTGGCATACACAAGTGGGAGAGGACCTCAATCAACTTGACGTGTGAAACTGAAGACAGCCAGCTAGGAACCGAGCTAACTGGAGAAGCTTCATGGTTGATGTCCTGGTCCACCTCGGACGTTAGCGCCACCTTAAGTTAGTAATGGGTTACCTCTAGAGATAACAGTGCAGATCCATTGTCGGGTGTGTCGAAATGTGTATGTTAAACCTGTGTCCACTGATTTCCCTATGCAATACGCATTTGAGTAGAAGACAAAACTCTCGTATCAGTGAGGTTGGCCCTAAGCCATGGATGACGCATGGTACAAAAGCCCTCCACTACTAAATGGTATTTCTAATTCTATAACTGCAATATATGCCGCAACTTCCTCGTTGTAACAGATCCCAGGTATCAAGAATTGTATTGACGCGCCGCCATGAAACATTCCGGTTTCAACAAAACAATATATTATACTCGTAGCAAGCATCTTATATTAAATGTGTTAATATTTTGTAATTTCCACGAAAGTTCTTATCAAATCTTAACTTTGTTCAAACAAATAGTTCGGGGTATTATTTTACATCGAGGAACTCAGCCCAAAACGAATGTTTGATAAGGGTTAGGAAAGATGCAATGAAATTAATTCAAGCCTGGGAATATATTTTGCCCCAGAAATGTTTACATACATATCTCACCTTCTGTTTTTCAAACAGTGAATCGTAATACTTAACTCGAGTTAGCTACTCACAGTTTGCATAAAAGACTACATCATACCCACCACCACTATTAATGTATTTACCTGTGAAGGGGATTGCAAGGTTTTGGGATAGCTATTTTGGGTACCTTACTACATATTTTAGTAGAAATCCAATAAATTACCTTACATGTATCGTATGGTATTATTCCAAGGCCACCATTAATACAGCAAGCGTGACCAAAATGAAGAAGTTTATCGCCTTTGGCTTCCGACGCCGACGGAAGCGTCTGTGTTAAAAACGAAACATTAATAAAACAAAGCATGTGTAATGAATTTCCATTCATCAAATTTGCGTTGGAAATTAATTTTCATACACTGTTACCACATGAGACAAATCAATTTCAACACAACCTCAAACCCACCAACGAGAAAGGATGTGTGATGGCTTCCAAACAAACGTTAAGATGATCATCTATACGGAAACGGATATTAACACTTGTCAAATTAAGTAAGATGAATTTATGAGTTTTGTTGTACATTTTTTTCTTCACACAATTTGACACATATTTATAGTGTTTGAAATAGTGATATGTATGTTTTCAAGCGAGTTTTTCAGAAAAAGGAAATATGCGGGCTGAACCCTATTTATAATCTAAATTTTATAACAGCTTTTATAGTTCAATATGCGTTTTGTCCTTCAGGCACCACAGTTGGGCTCATCAGTTAGTAAGTTGGGGACGAAATGTCGAATGCTTAAACAACAAAATCTCGGAATACTAAGATCCTGAATGGGTTAGGAGTTTTTTTAGTATTAAAAAATGCGTGCGCATAAAAATTGCATGCCATTCAAAGAAGGTATGGTTTCGGTAAAAAAAAAAAAAGAAGTCTTAACCAAATTTTACGCTGCGGTGATCGAGAAGTCCAACAAAGTGGTTTTCGTCATGTCGTAAGTCTATGCATGCGTCTAAACGTCCATTAAGCTAACCGCAAACGGGTTGGAATGTTTTCAAATTTTTGTTTAAGCAGGTATTCAACAGATCTAGAAGCGATCCGGATGCCGTTTATTAGAGGAACCTTTTCTTCCTGGAAGATGACTAGAGTACGTGCATTTAAGAGATAAAGAGTTGGTCTATTCAGATAACCTGACACTTTTTGTTGACTGCATGTGTAAGGAAGAATTTATTAAAAACTGCTTCTCAAACTTATGGGGAAAAACTCTAATCTGGAAGGATATAAAAACAATCTAGGTTGTATATTGGATTCCGTTTCGTGCATCTCACATGTAGCATAGCCGCACAGGTTTTTTAATCTGTGCACAACCAGATATGGAATCAACAATGGTTTGAATTTGACATACATTGGGAAGCAACAACAAATAAATCTTTGGGTTTTCTGAAAACCCTAAGGGCTACAAATCAAACCTATCTATTTGGCGAACACGGATTTCAGAAGGATTTGTAAGGAAAAACAGAATGCATATTTAATTGTTAAATGAACCTGGTAAAATGAACCGGTTGAAATCATAAACGAATGTAAGTATCTCGGGGTACTCATAACGTCACAACTTTTTTTTGAAAAAAGTCTCGAGTTCGATTCTCAACCGCTGCAAGAAAGTTTTTTTCCGGGATGTACTGCCTCTTGCGAGGAATTGACAAATTCTCCAAGAGCATATCTTGTCATAGGTTAGGTTAGGTTGCGGGGCTGACAATTGATGTCGTTATCGTCACACTTAGATCAATGTAGATCCATTGTGCTACCCATGAGTCTAATCACTCTTTTCTGACGAAGTTCAATATGTGGATTCCTGAAATATTGGAAGGATCTTCTAGATTATCAAAGAAGTAACTACCAAGCCATTTCCTTGTCTGGTAGCAAAGTGAAGGGCAATGATAGAGAAAGTGTGATGTGTCTGCATGCACCTCTTTGTCACCACATTCCCTGCATAGGTTATCTGTACTGAGTTTAATTTTAAATTTATGGTATTTCAATGAATTATGTCCGGTGATTATGCTCGTAAGAGAGCGAAGGGACTTCTTACTAAGTTGCATAATTTTGTCCATCCTCTGCTTGTTAAAGCAAGGCCATATTTTCCTAGCAGTACCACAGGTGTCAAGTAGACTCCACCTTTCAATGGATTTCTTTAGGATCCCTGTCATCGGCATTATCGTTACCCGATATGCCGCTGTATCCCGGGACTAGCAGAGTCTAATATTGTGCGGCGTACCAAGAACCTTAAGCTCTTCGCGGCAGCAAGAAACAGGATTCGATTTTATCACAGTGGCAGAAATCGCTTTTATTGCCGCTTGGCTATCAATGTAAAAGGTGATATCAGCCCGTGGTATGGCCATCATTGATACATGTTTAGCAGCTGTTGTCACTGCCAGGTCCTCCGCTTGGAAGACACTACTATAATCTGGGCGCCTAAGTGAGTTGTTTAGCTCAAGAGGTTCTGATAAAAAGCCTGCACCAACACCCGTGTCTTAGCCAGACTAATACCTGGATGCGGATTCTTGTACGAAAAGATCTAGGGGTTTTAGGTTGAGTAGTGCCTCTCTAACTCTGCAGTTGGAGTGGACATCATGGTCCCCGTAATTCCAATGCACGCAAGTTTCTTTACTTTTGTCAGAGTTTTGCGGTTCGTGCTTTTTGTAATTGCGTTCCACCAGACCAAATTATCATAAGTTAGTATTGGTCTGATTATCGCCAAATACAACCACCTGATAATTTTTGGGCTCGGTCCCCAGGATTTCCCAAAAATTATGTTACAGGAGTAGAATGCAATTATTCCCTTTTTAGCTCTTTCCTTAGTGTTAAAACCCCAGTTTAATTTCCTATCTAGAATCACACCAAGATACTTTGCATGATCTGAAATCTTCAGCGGGGTCCCTTCAATTGAAGGTATTCTGAAGTTTGGTATTTTCCTTTTGTTTGTGAAAAGGACTAATTTTGTTTTTGATGGGTTAACCATCAGGCCAAACTTTCTAGTCTATCTACTAACTTTAGAAAGTGCATATTCGATCTGTTCGTTGATAGTGGATAAGAATTTACCTATCGCTAATAACGCAAGATCGTCAGCATAGGCTACTACCTTTACTCCACAATGTTTCAGATTAAGGAGGATTGTGTTCATAACCAGCACCCAAAGGAGTGGTGATAGAGCTCCCACCTGTGGGGTGCCTTTGGATGTGGATGAAAGTATCATCTGTATCCCTGCCAGTTCCGAGTTAATTTGCCTGTTCTTTAACATGCACATAACCCAACCTATTATCGAATTATCGATTTTATTGTCTACTAGAGCTGCCTTCACTGCTTTATTGTTCACGTTATTGAAAGCTCCTTCAGTATTAAGAAACGCTGTGAAGTGCCGTTTCTATACTCTTCCCCATTATATAGGCGTGCTAAGCTGGGGATAAATCAACCAAATTCAGAGTGCCACGAATATGTAGGTTTATCAGGCTTTCAAACGTTTTAAAAATAAACGACGTCAGACTGATTGGCCTTAAATCTTTTGCTTCTGTATGACTGGTCTTGCCAGCTTTTGGAATGAAAACCACCTTGACTTTGCGCCATGATAAAGGAACATATCCCCATTTTAAACTATTAAGGAGTATATTTTTCAGGAGCGGTATTATTTGGATTTCGCTTTTCTGTAGCATTATTGGGAAGATGCCATCAAGGTCAGGGGATTTATACAGAGAAAAGGAATGGATTGCCCATCTGAACTTTTCAACCGTTATAATATCCGATGGTACAATGTTTTCCATGTACTCCTCTATTTCCGGGTTGCTGTCATTTGACCCGCAACCCAGGAAGTGAGTATTTATCAAGTGCTCAAGAGTCTCACTGCAGGATTCGGTCCAGCACCCAGTGGGCGTTTTAAGAGACTGTAGAGGGATTGAATCCTTAGAAAGAATTTTTTCTTAGCCTAGCCGATTCGTTTGTACCTTCGATTTCACTGCAAAAAGTTCTCCATGAGCTTCGTTTTGCTCTTTGCGTTTCTGCTTTAAATTTTCGCTGACTGGGTTTATATACTTCCCAGTCATTGCGATTCTAGTTTTTTTGGCAGCATTGTCTTCTAGTTTCTTTTCTCAAGTTACCGACTTCTACAGTCCACCAGGGTGGTTTCTTTCTTCCCTAAATTGTTTAGTGGACAACCTTTCTCAAAGGCGTTACTTAGAATCACCCTGAGTTCTTCAGATGCTTGATCAATATTTTTGGGTTCTTAAATCACCGTGTTATTGAGATTTTTGATTCTCTTCTGTAATTCCCTATTAAAGAGATCTTAGTTAGTAGATATTCCCGAGAATGGCCTGAGAATGATTCTTCTTTGTGAACATTACATTGGTCGATTGAAACTATATCTGAGTTATTAGTAACAGTTATATCGATCACTTCTTCCCTATTTTTAGTAACAAAAGTGGGCTCATTTTCACTATTTGCTACTAGTAAATTAGGTTCTATGATAAATTCAAAAAGAGACTCACCTCTACTGTTAGTATCGGTACTTTCCCATTGAGCATGATGTGAGTTAGCATTACATCCTGCTGCTCGCTCTATAAGCTGGCCTTTATGATCTGCTAGTGGTCATTCCGTCCCGTCATATGGCATATAGAAAGATGCCAGGATGAGTGGTGGGAGCCCGATCCGCTCTAGCTTCACGGCAGTCTCTTGTCATGAAAAGTGCTGCTCATTAGCCGATCGGAATTGACAGAAAATTGCAGGTCCCATCCGTTCCTGGTAATACGCACACAGGAATGGTTGAGAGTTGTGAGTCACTAGGTTCTGGTTCATTCCGAGCTGTCGCACCACCAAATTAATTTATTTATAATATCTTTTCTAATAATGGTATTGCGTTACAATAGTCAATCCGGAATACCCCAAGCTAACTAGCTATTAACACCACCGATGACAATCATAAGGACAACAAACCATGGGGGGTTTTGATAAGAAAATTAGTTGTTCATATCTCACATCCCGTCAGTGGCTGCTCTCAATTATCGCAATGGAAATTAATGTTGACAGGGAAAAGTTTCATTGTGGCGACAAATGTTTCGTGTGAATAAAGCCTCTCTCAAGCCGCCGCGAAACATTCACTCTGCGGAGCATTCACAATGATATAAAAAATGGCAGACACAAAGTGCTACATAACAACAAAAACTGTATTTTTGCGTTGGTTTGCGAAAGAAGAGGGAATCATTCACAATGAATACGAAAATGAGAAATGACAAATAAACAATGCTTAACATCAAAAAAATACTGCTTTCGGCGAATATTTCACGCCGAATTTGGAAGACCCTTTAGTTATTCTTTTTATTAAGCATTGTTAAGATTTTTATCTTTTTTATCGTTGTGAATATTTCACTCCGATTTCACAATGGTTTGGGATAGCCTTAAGGTTTTATCAGCTTTAAACTACGCTATAAATTTGATTCAAAAATGTTCGCTTATTATTCTAACCACTTTGACTACCTGCCTCAGTTTCGGCGATTGATGCAACTTCTGTTATATCGTCCTCGTCCTTGATGCTATTAAATACTTTCGAAATTTTAGTTAACTCTTGAAATTAGTTCAACTGCAACTAAATAAGAATAAGCTCCAACCCAACAGAAGATGGCGGTTGTTACCTACATATCCTTCGAATTGAATTTGGTGCGTTTTTGTATTGTTTTTCTTTCTCAACAAGATTTACATTTAAATTTTAAACACACTATTAACTCAACATGTGAATATCGGTGCTCATGGGTCCCTCTCTGGACTATTATAATTCCGCTAGTGCGGTGTTTGCTCGGATGTTCAGAGGAAATCCTTTTTTGTGAATTTTTCAGGAAGGATTAATAAATATTTCAAACAAGCTGAGCTGCAGAGATGAACAGAGTTATAATCGGATTTTCGCAATGTAGCTATATGGCATGGTAGTTGAAGAGCTCATATTCTGTTGTTAACCACCAACACACCCACATCACCCACTCGGGGAACAGCTTCAGATGGATACGAGAGCAGCAGTAGCAGGACCGAGCTTTCGAAATCTATTGTACATAATTAATAACACTGCCTTTGATATTGGATTTACATAAATTGGTCGCGCGGCCATTAATATGAGAGAGAAAATATTATATTTTTTGCTTGTGTACATAATATTATTATTTTTTTTTAAGTTTCTGGTTATTGTGATGATAATGGAACAACGTACCCAAATAACGGGGCTGCAGTGGTGGCGGGTCCAATTTGTAAAATTATCCTTCCTTTGACGAACGAATGTGAGGGAATCATTTTGATTAATTATGAGCCCGAGGGTAAATCAAATTTATTTGCGGATTAGGAAGCTTTTCGAAAGGATGTAGGTTCTCGAATGTGTGTTGTGTTATAATTTTGTTTTGGGAAATTGTTGGTGGTTTGATGTGGTATTTAATTCCAGTCGATGATTCTAGGATTGCAATTAATCACTGTCCGTCAAGCAGGCGATCAGTTTATACTTAAAATTGATAAAAAGAGTTTTTTTTTCAAGGATATGTATATGACTTGTGAGATTGGATGAAATGCTTAAATATTTTTATATAAAGGTTTTATTATGGGAGTTCTTACCCTTTATCACTTTTGAAATAACAATCATCAGATCCTACATTGAAATAGAGAAATCAGTCCCAGCACTTTAAAAAATTCTATGATTACCTACCTCTTGCAAAATACAAAACCGAATCATAACAGTAATTTCAACTTTGTAAACCAGTGGGTCACGAAAATTCGTATAAAGGCTATAATCTCCAACTATTCTACACCAAAGGCATGATTTCCATGCTACATGATAATACATATAACATAAAAATTGTCTTAAAACCAAGGTAGGAAAAGAGTCCATATTTTTAGAGGCACAGTCAGACACCCTGTACGATACTACCAGAAAAGGCGAAACGCTCATCTCAACATTAACAAGGGGACATCAAAATCTTCATATCAATCAACTGTCAACCAGATTGATCTCTTTGCGATCGGCCCAAGGCATTCTTGCAGTATCAGAGATGTGCGAATGTTTAAAGAGGCCAACACAAAATATTGCTACGAGCATTGCCATTAAAGTCAACACAACGAAATATTGTAAGGAAATGTAACGTCCTAAAATCACAAGAGAACTGATCATTTTCAGATCGAGTCTTTAAAAATTATTAAGAAGTTCACAACCATAAAGTATTGAGAACCAGTGGAGATAGTGCCAAGAAGTCATCAGAGATTGGACCTCTGAGATCTTGAGCTTTGCACGACCACCACAACAAAACCCCTAGTTTAATGATGAATGCTGAGACGTATATGCAGCAAAACAGGAAGCACTCAAATAGAATGACCAGAGCTACTCGGGATTTCTACAAGCATAAGAAGAACACTGGCTTCTCTTCTAAAAAAAATGGAACATGAGAAGGGCACGATCGGTAAAATAGAGAGATGTCGTAATAGGAATAAAATTTGAAAGTTTTGCGAAAAGATTAAAAGAGTCAATCAAATCCGTAATGGCTAAAACAACAACAAAATCTTAGTTACATGGGATGATTATTCTTGTTCAAATCTTTTCTGCAATACAATGCGAACACTTGAAACTGTTCATCAATTCGAATCAAACCACCACCCACAACCTGGTTAGAATTTGTAGAGACCAGCCTAATAGAGCAATTTCAAAGTAGTCCGTTTAATCAGGACGATGATGAAGAATGCAAACTGCTCCATTAAGGTTGGCAAATAACTCCCAGATTCATTTGATGTCAAAACGGTTTAGTCTTAGAATTGTGCCAAACTTTAGCAAAAACGCTAGAGGTATGATCCTTCAATAACCGAAATTATCCGAAGAACAAACAGGGAGTGGAGAAAGGTAACCCCAATAATGTCACCTTGGATAGAACGCTACTTTAGACAACTATAACTTAAACTCTTTCTAATCACTGATTTATTGGGCTAAGAAGGCATATGAGAAGTAAGTTTGTCTGTGTCACTCAACTAAAGTGCCCCTTATAAGCCAGCAATAATCTCGGTTCTGACATAGATATGGTGCAGAGGAATGTTTGCATATAAGAATACATTATGTACATTTAGGAAGAAAACTCCTCGGTTAATATTTGGTCGTCTCTGATTAGACGGGTAGTGAAAGTGAAGATATAATAACAAACTCTACCTTTGGGTACTTCGCGACCAACCTAGCTAAAAAAAACTAAAAAGAAAAAAGACGAATGAACACCAATATTTCAGCCTGTGAAAATAATTTAATATAAAATATAACTACTCGTATCGTTTCTTATATTTTCTTTTCCGTAAAAAAATCGAACTCAAGATTTTGATCAAAGTTGACTTTACGATAATAGTGAAAAAGAAAAATGTGGGTCTCGCAATTCCGGCCGACTGTCAGTCTGTCTGCTCGACTACAGCCTAACGACTCGTCCGATTTTCTTTGAACTTGGTAGATATCATTTTTAATTTTTTCCCCTCAGGTTTTTTTTAAATCTTTTTCCTAAAAATAAATTTCATTTAGTTGGAAAAAAAATCCGAAAAATGGTTATTAATGGTAGTCTCCATGGAACCATTTTTTTTGTTTTTGATTTTATTAAAACTCATTCAGTCGATTTTGATCAGTTTTTTTTGTGTTAAGGCTCTCCAAAAGTTTGAATAGTATTTTGTATTCAAATTTTCGACAATTTTTTATGGGATTTTTCAATTTTTTTTTAAGCTCAATAATTCGAAAACCTCATGCTTGATTTTTTTTTTAAACTTGACAATTAAAAGTTTTTTATTACAATCTTAAAGATTTGAAAACAAATACAAATGTTAAAAAATGGCTTTCGAAAATCGTATTTTTCTCGAAAATGGCGCCTAGAATTTCGATACAAATTTTGTTTCCTTACATAAATTTTTAGGATCTATAATTTAATAAAAAAAATTGAAATTAAGATATTACTGACTGTACCTACCATAGAACCGTTTTTTTAACTTTGAATTTCTCATTATCAGCATAACGGATTTTAATAAAATTTTATACAGAGAAGCTTGCAAGAAAATTGCATTTCAAAACTTAAAAAAAAATATTTTTCGGATTTTTGAAAAAAAAAAGAAATCAATTTTTTTTTGAAAATTCGATATCTCAAAAACGGGTCAATATTTTATTTTGAACATTTAATTTGTATTCGTACGATAGTAAAAATCGAAAGAAAAATATGTATAAAAATGGATCGCACGAACCTGGTCTTATATTATATAGAACATGGAATTTATGAGATAAAAATGTTCAAATGTCTGACATTGCCGTCTGATTTCTATAAAAGTATGAAATTATGCCAACAAAGTTTTAAAATCGTTTTATTATTAAATTAATTTTTTATATAAGAAATTTCTTTAAAATGTTTTAGGAACTAAATTTGGGATGCCAATTTAAAGTTTTTAGTATTGTAGATTTTAGGAAATAATTTTAAAAAAAGTATCGTTCACACGTTTTGAAGAAATAGATTTAATTTTTTTTTTTTTTTTCAAAAAATCCAGAAAATATTTTTTTCCAATATTTTTATATACAATATTATTTTAAACTTAAGGGAGCTCCTGCTTAAAAAATTGGTTAAGATCGTTAGATTCGTTAATGAGAAACACAGGTTCCGTTAATAACATTTTTCTAGGGAATCACCGAAGACTCTTAAGTACCGAGTTTGAAGAAAATACATCCAGTTCCAGCAGTTTAGGCTGTAGATCGAGGTACAGATATACAGACAGACAGACGGAATTGCCGCACCCACTTTTTTGGTCTTCGCTATCATCGTAATGTCAACTTTGATCAAAATCTCATATTTCATTTGGGTTGTGAGCAGTGGCGATTCCTCTCAGTTAGCAGGTTTATCGGAGCTAAACCAAGAATTTAAATAAATAAATACTACTATGATGTACATTTTATATTGAAAACGTAACTTTCAAATCATACTTTCCTAAACACAACACAAAACTACCATACTAAAAGTATACCTACAATATATCACCATTGACATACTCGTAAATACACAAAACTACTTAACCTACCCTCATTCCTATTCTAAAGTCATATTTACTAACACAAACGCAACACAAAACTCTCATGCAAAAATATATTCCTTGAAGCATATAGCGTGAAAATTTGCGCTAACAAATTCAATACAATTTATACAATACAACATCGTTTGGCTACAACATGTCCTAAGCAAAGCCCAGCTAAATAATATGAAAGCATTAGCGCAAAAAAGTGCGATCAAACAAGAGAGACATCAGGTTGAATGATAGAAGTAGAAAAAACAAGGAAGGAAAGGGTCTGATTATTTGTGTTGTTATTTGATTGGCCTCTAATATCTAGCGATATTAAGTTAGATACTAAATCTCAAAAGTTTAGTAATAAATAAACATAAATCCTAAGATCTAAGATCAGTGTGAAATTAATTAAGTATATATATTTTGTATTTGACTGGATTTTTAATATGAATAAATATAGATATTTTTGATACTCTGAAGGACGATGGTGTGATCTTGTTTTTTTTTTTTAATTTTTTTTGTATCAAGATATCTAAGGGTGGTCCTTATATTGATTTTTTAAAATTTTAATTTTTTAATTTTTAGAGGCCAAAATTAATCGGTTTCGTTTTAAAACCTAGAAAACTATTAAGTTTTTAAATGTATTTAAACAATACAAAACGGCAAGAGGTTTTAAAGGTACCTCAATGGCAAAATGATTTGATAAAAGCAGTTTCTGTGCTTTTAAACATGTCATACCTCTGCAAAAATTAAATAGCTTTATTTTGTTGCTATTATTCTTGATGAGTCTTCTGACATTCAAATGAAATCCCAATTGTTCGTTGTTTTTCGGTATTACTTTAATTAGAAAATCCATGATGTAAGTTTTGGGCAAACAGCAGTAGATTCGCTTCAATAAGTTACAGGTCAATTGGAAAAATATAACATAAAATATAAAGTTATGGCCCAGGACAACGATGAGGCTTCCTATATGAGTGGTCATTTGAATGGAATTCAGATAAAAGTTGAATGTCCGTCAAGTTAGCACTACCACTTCAAAACTTTCAAAATGTAATAATTGGATTAATTGTCGTGAATTTGTCGTAAATTTGTCGTGAAACGAAAAAATTTGTCGCGCTTGTATTTTAAAAAATAACACCTGGTAATGCTAACTTGACAGTGAAGTTAGCACTACCACCCCCCAAAATGGGGTAAAATGAACTCGCAAAATAAAAAGGACAGCGTAAATAATTGTCGTAAATTTGTCGTAAATATATCGTAAAATAAAAAAAATAATCGCATCATTTTTTCTCAAAAAAATGTCATGAAAATGTAAAAGTCCATAAAAAAGCATTTTTTCATTAAACCTAGCACTACCATACCAAAACTATCTATTAAAACTACTTTTTTACTCTGCAATTTGTTTAAACAATTGTCGTAAGACGTCTTTGAATAAGTTCCGTCATAAAATAATTTGGACAAGAAGGGCGCGACAAATTATTTTATGACGGAACTTATTCAAAGACGTCTTACGACAATTGTTTAAACAAATTGCAGAGTAAACAAATAGTTTTAACAGATAGTTTTGGTATGGTAGTGCTAGGTTTAATGAAAAAATGCTTTTTTATGGACTTTTTCATTTTCGTGGCATTTTTTTGAGAAAAAATGATGCGAACATTTTTTTTATTTTACGATATATTTACGACAAATTTACGACAATTATTTACGCTGTCCTTTTTATTTTGCGAGTTCATTTTACCCCATTTTGGGGGGTGGTAGTGCTAACTTCACTGTCAAGTTAGCATTACCAGGTGTTATTTTTTAAAATACAAGCGCGACAAATTTTTTCGTTTCACGACAAATTTACGACAAATTCACGACAATTAATCCAATTATTACATTTTGAAAATTTTGTAGTGGTAGTGCTAACTTGACGGACATAAAAGTTGAGAATGTATAAGTCAAAACAAAGCGTCATGAAAAAGGGTCTGACCTTGGGCGCAGATGCATGGTCTATTTTTTTTGAATGGATCGATAGGGACATTATGAGAAAGGCTTGAAACCAAATTTGCACCACCTGACAACTTTTTTTTACAAAAGTAATTGGTAAAATGTGTTTTGTGTCATTTTTTTTATCTTTCGCGAATATCTCGGCACCCAGTATCTCGTACCTACAGCAAAAAAATAAAACATAGATATATTTATTCATAATAACATTTACTATTATGTTATATAGAACACAAAAATTGTTTGAACAAATAAAAAAGAAGTTATAATAAGTTAAAATAATTTGTTGTTGTTTGAAAATAATTTTTTCATGATTATTAAGAAAAAAGCTCATTTACCGATGCACTTTTTATTTTTTATTTTTTAAGTCTTCGTGATTTCCTACAATTTAAACAAATTGAATTTTACGCAAGTTGATAGAAAATATTGTTATAAAAGCAATAAATTGTATTATCTCGGGCTGAGATATTAATTAAAACGTGATTTTGTGATGCTTTAACAAATTTTGAAAAACGAAAACTTCTAAATAATCAATTTGATATAAATAAAACAAATTAAGCATGAAGATATTAAAAAGGTTGGCATCAATCGAATAACTGAAATATTTCGATTAACTGAACGGGAACAAATTTATTTAATAACGCCACAAAACAAATTTTCCTGAAGAAGTAAATAAAAATCTAATTACAAGCTGACTAAATATATTTGAATTTACTCAATTAAAGAATGAATTGAGTGTTTTTTCATGAAAACGCAGATGCTATATAGCCAAAAGGTACAACATCAGCTGAGACTTTAAAAGCGATAACTCCATTTAATATCTTACTCTGGATGGAGGCAAACGTCGCCGACAGTTTTAAGCAGGTGTACAAGCTTATAAAACTCCAGCTTGAACGGCGTGCAACGAATGCTTCTTTTATGCATTGAAGAGCATAAAAACGTACTTTAGAAGTACTCATGGTCACAAGAAATTGAGCTATTCGGCTCTTATGTCTATCGAAAAGGTTATTTTAAAAGAATTAAAAGCAAGTGACGAAATTTATAATACCTACCGTTGAACGACGAACCGAATTAATGCATCGATACATTTTTAAACATTTTATCTTATGTTATTAATTTATAAAGTATTGCTTGTGTTTTGTTTTCCTTATTAATAAAATTAAAAAAAAAACTAAAATTTTTTCCACACACCATGGCACTAACCCAATACTAAAGATCAGGAATCGCCACTGGTTGTGAGGTCCGTTAATATAAAAATAATGTGCTGATAGGCAATGGCAGTGTGGGAGCTTTTCGGGGTAACGGTTTTGGAGACGTCTCAGACATAATTGGTTTAAGGCTGTTATAGATGATCTGTTGGTATCCGACCTTTTTCAGCTCGATTGTGATGTTGTAAGGTTGTTGTTATTGACATGGAAATAGGGATTGAGTTGTGACAGTATTTGTGATCTGAGATTTCTGCAGTAGAGGCGTTGAGCTGGAGTACTAAGTTTTCTTCTAAGTGTGTTTTTGAAGCTTAGAATGGTGAGATGATAGTCTGAACTGTCTCATTGGCACTTCTTCAATAATTGCTTTGCCGTCTGCACTGCTCTTTCTGCTAAGCCATTTTCTCTTGGTTAATGTGGTGAACTGCTGTGTTTTTGAAGCCACCTGATGAAAATTGGGGTTCGTTTTGTGACTCTATTACTTTTGGATCTCCATGGTAAGCAAATATATTTTTTTTTAATTTACACCTAATGTCTTATTCAGTTTATCAAATCTATCTTGAATAACTGTCTGAACGATCAATTCTTCTTTTTTAAAGTGGAAAACAGCGATGGCGACAATTTCAAATAGATATTCAGAAATAAATTTACACGAGTATGCCATAGGATGCTTTCTATTGCTACGCTGATGGTCTTGACACGCAGCAAACTTTTGGATAAAATCGTTTAGCTCCTTGTTTAAAACAGAAAACATATTCCCTTGCTTGCTGATGCATAGCTTCTGGTATAAGTATGTTTTATGCGACTTGTGAAAGATACCATCATCATCACAAACGATAAGTTCATCGTAGAAATACCAATAGGTATTGCTGCACGCACTCAGCTAAGTCTTGTATATTATCTGGCTAACCGAACCCTTCAAAATGAACCTGATTAGATGCTGACATGTATCATCGGCTGCTGTTGAACTATGTAGTCAATTTGGCTAATTCTGCATCTGAGATGTCTTAGATTGTTGTGGACTTGCAATTTGATGTCTTCTGTGTTATCAGTTGGTGGTGGACTGTCAACTTCGCAACTTAGTGGGCTTGCGAGGAACATTTAGAAACTTTGGGTTGTACGTTTGTAAGCTCAAGCAAATTCCTTGTAGATTTGATTCCAACGGCGAAATATCGTAACGAAACCTGACAACACCTTCATTCGAGTTCCATACAATTTCGTCTTTTAACTTCTCAATTCACACTGTGTTATAGCCTTATATTTGGTAAGAGAAAGCTAAAAAATGACTAAATGTCTTTTATTTTCGTCCAAGTGTGGATACCCATCTGGTGTATAGAGAATTTAAGGTCGGGCCGTATACAAAAATCTTTTATAAGGCGTTTCGGTGACAGAGAAGCAATAATCTGCTTGTGAAGCAGATCTTAATTTTGGGCAAACCTTATTATTTTGATTATTATTTATTAGTTGCTTATTTACTAATCCAATAGTTTCGTTCCATTGAGCTTCTTTTCAAGTAGCTAACTGAACAGGTTCTCCTCCAAGAGTTCCAACTGTTTTGTTCCGTAGGTTGCGTGCTAGGGACTAGGGTTTCCCTTTCCTGTAAGGATTTCCGACCATTTCGTTCAATAAGCTCCTTTACAAGTGGTTCGTTGAACAAGGTTCATCTTCTGTGGGTTTTCTAGGTTACGTGCTAGGGACATAGGGTTTCCGATAAGGACCCCAACCGTTTGGTTCCTTTGTTTTCGTCTTCAAGGAAAGCGCTGGACAAAGTTAATTTGATATAAATTTACTTAAGTAAATAAACTTATCGAGAAATGGTTGAAGCTCTTTTCGGTTGGTAAATGGCTTCAGTCAGCAAATCCCTTCTGTTTTTTCGGATCCGCAGCCATGCCTTTACGATTGATAATCCAAAGAATTTTTATTTGAGACTGCTCGAACTGACGTTTCTTCCTGTTGAGTCTATTTTCTTGGACTCAGGACTTTCTCGGTTGTTCGACTGAGTTCTTCTGTAGTTTTTGCATAGAGGAGTATGTCGTTGATTGCAGTCCATAGGAAAGAATTTTGATCCGTGAATTTTTGCTGAGATGTATTCGATTGTTGTCATGGGATCGATGCAGATTCTAATTTTTTTTTCTTGACCACTACCATGGCTGAAACAGCTAGTGTATATAGTCGATGAAGTCCATGCTAGCCATTTCGTCTAGAGCATTTTTGGATTTTGCAGTTTTTTTTTCAGAATTTAAAGAGGATTTCTTCTGTCCATAGTTGGCAACAAGATTCAAAATGTTCTTTATTCTTGCAAGTTTTGCATATGTGTCAGAATGCAGGACATTTGCGGAGTTTATGCTTTTTTCCGCAGTTTCGTCAGTCGCTTACATTGGACTTGGATGGTTTGATTAAGAACGACACTCCTTTCTCATTTGTCTTAGTGATTTGAGACATTTTTTTGTTGTGAAATTTCTGAAGCTTTGCATTCTATAATTTCTTGGTCCTGGCTCATGTCATGTGAAAGAAGGCGCGGTTCGTTCTTGATTCCTAAAATCACGTGGTCACGCAACATAAATAAAATTTTCGAATGCACAATATTGTGCTCGTCGGTGCTTTCGTTGTCATTGTCCTAGACTCTGTGCTATTTGTAGGGTTCGTATGTAATATTAACCTTTGGGATAAAATAATTTTCAATGACCTTTCTTACCTGTGAGCTTTCCGCCGACCGACTGGAACTTCGGGTTGTGACAGAGAATTCCAAATTGAATCGATATTGCGCTAATAATGGATATGAATGTCGCAATCTGTATATTTTGTAGCTTAGTTTTCATCTGTACAGCCGTCTCAAAATATGTGTACTGTTAATTGCACATTTTCCACGTTCTTGCCATTTCTCTATCCTGTTCTATTATGAGCCTTTGTTGGACGAATAAACTGGTTTATATTCAGCCGCTGCACTGCCGATGCCGCCGCATCTAACACCATTTTGTTTTTCTTTTTTGAATTTTAATTGCAAATTTTTCAAATTCGTATAATTGGTCTACAAGTAGTGTTCAATTACTCAATAAAGATTGTACGAATGGGTGTTTGCCACCATGCAATTTTATGATTGTATAAAATTACAGCATTTAAGTTAAGTGTTAAAAAAACTGCTGAAGGTATCCTCTGACAAGTTTCATTGACACAGCTAAAAAAAACTGAAATAAATCGACCAAGTAAAAGACCTAGTGCTATTTAATTGTACATAGTGAATTATTGACTCAATTAAAAACAAAATTTGTATATACATATATAATTTCACTGGAAATCATTTCATCAGTAAGCTAGAATAACGAAAAAATAAACATTTTGAAATTCTACGGTATTTCAATGTTAAGGCCATTTGCCTTCCATTGAAAATGATGCTCTCGAAAATATAATTAATTCGACCTTTTAAATGCTTAAAATTGAATTTTCCCATTCAATGACCATACATCCTCGTAAAACAAATTTCACAGCAGCAATATCCAATATTCCAATCGCTGGCCCATACAACTATTTTTGATTGAATTTTATCATAATCCTCTATAAGTATTTAAATATTCAACCACTAAACCTAATTAAGCTATTTATTGGCCAAAAGGTGCTACTCAGCGTTTTCCAGAAATTCAGAAATTGCAATAACCATACACCTTTTCCATGAATGACATTCGTTGGCGTGGTCGTGTGTTTATCCACCATGGTGGAAATTAATTTATTTTTCACATACATATGCATTTGTTGTACAAACAAGTACTTTATTTGAGGACACCACGTTGTCAGTAGGGACACATTAGAGATACCCCAAACTTACAAAGTGATTACCAATATTTTTGCGGTACCCAAGCTGTAAATTTTCCTAACCAGTCATTTGACAGATACAACAAAATCCTAATTGATATTTTGGATGATGGTTATACGTTAGACATAGGGTGCTTTCATAAATGCATGGTTGCGAAAGTCTGACGAATGCATAACTTTCATAAATGAAAATGATAGATGTCAGATTTTCATAAAAGCAAAACGCAAATATTTGCAGCGCAAATGTGCAACTATAAAAACTCACATGCAATCTGAATTTCTTTCTTAATGAAAGAGACAAGTATATAATATAAATGATTTCCTTTCCTTTATTGTTCCATCTGTCTAATTCTTTCCCTTGAAAATTCAAAGTTGAATTGAAAACAGTAACAAACGGCACCACAACATTGTTCTGGCTCAAAATAAAGGTAAATGTTTGCAAAAAACTAAAATATTGTTCTAAAAAATTGACATATGACGAAAATCAAGAAAAAGTGTTCATAAATGCAGCGTAAAACACATGCGCAAATATTTTGTATGACTTTAATATGATTGCAATTGATCGCATGTAAACAAAGCAACCATGCATTTATGAAAACACCCATAATGTCCGTGAGGCAAAACAGGTCCGTACTAAGGAGCCGGTTATAGCTATCAGGAAACTGCACCAGGAAATACAATGTACAATGTACAATGTTATGTTATGTACAATTTTATGTTAAATTTAAAAAAACATATTTAGAAAGAGAAAAATTAAATATTAAATATTAAAAGAAGAGCATTAAGTAACACACTTTACTTACTTAAGATCGCACTTACAGTACAGGATGAACTACGGCCTCAACCAACAAGCGCCTACAGCCAGCTCAGTCTCCAGCTAGCTGCCTTCAGTTACGCAATCGAAGTTGAGGTCATTCTCTACTTATGTGCGCAAACTAAGGTAGGGTTTTCCTCGGCCTGTGTATCGGTGTCCACATGCTCCACATGACATAGCCATTTGAACCGCTGAATTTTTAGCTTTTTGACCAGGTCGACGTCATTGAGTCTTCTCCTCCATACTCCATCGATACATACTGGGCAGAAAATCAGCCGAAGAATCTTCCCTTCAAAGCACCCAAGCAGATTCTCATTCCCTTTTGATAGGATCCATGATTCTGCCCCATACAGCAGGACCAGGGTAAATAGGATCTTATATAGTTTCTCATTCGATACTTGAAAGAGGGCTTTACTACACAAGTGTTTTCTTAGCCCGGGGAAACAGTGATTGGCGAGAGTGATTCTTCGCGTGAGTAACAATATCGTGGATTCCGAAATAAAAAAACGACCGTCTGTTTCTGCGTTCCAAATTATTTAATAAGAAAATTAATTAATAAGCACTATTCGCCATAACATCGAGAAATCGGAGGCCCAATATTCACTATTTGATGACACTCGACCGAATGGACCTCGTCCAGCTGATACAAGAATTGAAGCAGGCTGACCTTCCGTTGCGTCATCGTTTCAGTGGACTTGCCGAAAATACACTACACAACATTTTATTTTATTTTATTTTAGGTAATTTATTTTATTTTAATAACAAGCTTACAATTAATAACAAAAACTTCATTATTAACCTTTTACAAGCTGTTTGATTGGTAAAATTCAAGAAGATGTTCAAGAGCTGCAGTTACAAAACAACCGTGCAGTGTGGTTTATGCGCTGACGCCAACGTTATTGAAATCTGGGTTCGCCATGATAACGGACTACTTTTTGCCTGAAATTAGAGTTCTTGACAATATTTGGTTGAAACGGCGCTACTTGCCACACAGCCTGTTTTACGGGACATGGACAGATTGAGAGACCGCGCAAGATCATGCGATACTACAAAGAATGTCTTTTCTTAGATAGCCTCGCTGATTCAAGCCTCTGCGAAATTAGTAGCATCTCAAATTTCATGGGTAGGCAACTAGACCTTATTTTCACAACAGACCCCATTAACTCATCTGTCTCACCTAATCCCCTTTTTCTATCAACCATCGACAACTTCCACCCTCCCCTTCTTGTCTCATTTTTTCACGATTCTCCACTACAGTCCACCCCTCCTACGGATCTGTCTTCTTACGACTTCCATAAAGCAAACTATCGTCTAATAAATGAATACCTCAACAAAGTCTCCTTCAATTTTGACAACTTAACCGTAAATGATGCCGTAACCTTATTCTACAGAGAAATATTTAACTCTATTTCTCTTTATGTTCCTTTTTCCCGCCACAAAACCTCGTCTACTTCTCCACCCTGGTATAATCGCAAACTTCGTTCTCTGCGAAATAAAAGAAATAAGTTGTGGGAAACTTACCTCCGTTCTCGTTCTCCTACTGACTACTCTAACTATCTGGGTTCTTATCTCCATTTCACCGAGCTATACAATTCCCTTTACCAGCGTTATCTAATGGAAACGCAATCCAACCTTATCAAAGACCCTAAGTCATTTTTTCAGTTTGTTAACTATAAAAGAAAATCCGATGGCTACCCAACCACTCTCTCTTTCAATAACGAAACATCAAACGATCCTAACACTATCGCCAACCTTTTTGCTACATTCTTCAAACAATCTTTTGCTGATGACTGCTTTGTTCCTGATTCAGCCTATTTCAATTATCTACAAAGTTTTTCTGTTGGACCGCTTCTCCCTCGTTCCGTCGATCCCCATATCATCGAATATAAATTGAATCAACTTAACGATGAATTCAATCCTGGTCCTGATGGTCTCCCTGCCATACTTCTAAAAAAATGCTCTTCCATCCTTTCTCTCCACCTCTCAAAAATTTTCAGCCTTTCCCTAAATAAAGGAGAGTTTCCTGAGATATGGAAATTATCTTTCATAACCCCTATTCACAAAAAGGGTCCGAAGAGCGATGTTAATAATTATCGTCCCATTGCCAAACTTTCACACATACCCAAACTCTTTGAAAGTATTTTGTATGAAACCTTAAGTTTCCACTGCAAATCTCTCATCTCCCCCTCACAACATGGCTTTCTCAAATGCCGGTCTACAACCACTAACCTTGTTGAATTTGTATCCGTCACCCTTTCAGCCTTAGAAAAAGACTACGAAGTCGATGTAATCTCAACCGATTTCAGCAAGGCCTTCGACAAAATTTCCCATAAACTTATTCTTTTCAAATTGTCCACTCTCGGCTTTGAACCCTCTTTGTTACAGTGGATCTCTTCTTACCTTGAAAACCGTTATTACAGCGTTCGATTTAGATCTGCCACCTCATGCCCTTTCTTAGCTACCTCCGGTATCCCCCAAGGCAGCCACCTCGGCCCACTTTTGTTTATTCTTGCTATTAATGATATTGATAGGGTCATCAAACATTCTTCTGTCTCTCTGTACGCTGATGATACCAAGTTTTTCAAGACCATTTCCTCAACATATGACTCTTCGCTTATTCAAAAGGATTTATACAGTTTTTCAGTTTGGTGTCTAAAAAATTGCATGGAGCTTAATGTCGTCAAATGCCAATCAATTACTTTTTCACGCAAACGTAACAAATCTCCTCCCCGTCTCTACCTGTTCCATAATCAACCCATACCCACAGTTGATAATATTCGTGACCTTGGCATTATATGTGACCCAGAGCTTAATTTTCTCACTCACATAGACGATATCATTCTCAAAGCAAACTCAGTGCTCGGTTTCGTCAAAAGATGGTCCAAAGAATTCTCCAACCCCTATGTAACCCGGTCCTTATACATATCGTTTGTTCGTCCACTGCTAGAATACGCCTCTCAAGTTTGGAGCCCTTACCAAATTACTCATATTTCCAGAATCGAAAGCATCCAACGTCGATTCCTACGCTTTGCTCTTCGAGGTCTATTATGGAACAATCCTCTGATTCTGCCTCCCTATCTAGATCGACTTAAACTAATCAATCTGAATTCGTTGGAAGAACGAAGAGAGATATCAGACATTCTCTTCATTCATCGACTACTCTCCGGTTCCGTTGACTGCATGTCGCTCTACAACTCCATCTCTCTCAATACTAATCCCCGTAATACACGAAACTCTCGTCTCTTTTATATACCCACCCACCGAACCTCTTACGGCTCCAACGAACCTGTCTCTCGCATGCTACGGGCTGTTAATTTAAACATATGCTTCTTCCTGCTTCTGAACCGTCCTCCCCCTCACTAACCTTAGCTTAAGTTCTTAGTTTTTAAGTTAGATTAAGAATTAGATTGCATTAAGCCGAATAAATGGGGGTTTTGCCCCCACCAAAATTAAAAATTAAAATACACCGTTATCCGTTAGATTTTTTCCTTTGGGGCTAAGTAAATTGTTAGGTGTTTGTGGATAAGCCAACTACGATTGAAGCATTGGAAGCCAACATTACCCATGTTATCCGCGAGATACCGATGAATATGCTCGAACGCGTCATCGAAATTTGGAACGTCCACATGGACGAGCTACGGCAGCGCGGCGGCGGTGAGGTTGCAGCCAACATTTGAAAGGGATTATCTTTAAGAAGTGATTGTCAAGAATAGTTCTTTACTTACTTACTTACTTAGGTCCTCGGACCTATTACGTCCGTGTGTTTCCCCTTGCGGGGCATAAGGCCTCCACTACTAATACGCGCCATCGTGTACGGTTTCTGGAGATGTACCTCAGCTCTCTCCAACTCTTCCCCAGTTGTGCTGATTCCTCTTCGACTGTTCTTCGCCAAGTACTTCTGGGTCGGCCTATTCCATTGCATCGCTTGCAACGCAATGCACTCGTGGCCTTTTCGTATGTCCAATCCACTGCCACTTACGTTTTCGTATAATAAAGAAGCATGGATTCTACATTGGAGCGGAACAGTCGTAGCTTGGTCTTTAGGCTTATAGAGTTGTTTCTCCATATTTTGGACAGCATTCCGAACGCAGCCTTTGCTTTCCCGATTCGGCTGGTTATGTCTAGTTCGGTCCCGCTATCAGTAGAGAAAATACTCCCAAGGTATTGAAAACTCTCCACCGTCTCTACTGGTTGTCCAGAAATATCTATTTGAGTAGATGAGGAAGTTCCAGGGCTGATCCTTTTAGTTTTTGCCGTATTGATCTTAAGCCCGACGGTTTCGGCTTCTCTCTCCACCCTTGTTGTCATTTGATGGAGATGCATGATCCTATGAGAGAGTAAGCACACATCATCCGCGTAGTCTAGATGTTTCAGGTGTAATAGCAGATTCCACTAAATCCCTCCATTTAAAGTCGACAAGGCTGCCTGCAGCACATCACTTATTACCAACAGGAACAGTATTGGTGACAGTATACAACCTTGTCTAACGCCACTTTGGATTTCAAACTCCTCTGACAACCTTCTTTTATGCAGAAAGTGACATTTGGATCCTTCATATGTAGCCTTGATTATAGCGATCAATTTATCTGGAATGCCCCTCCTGCGCAAGGCAAGCCAAATATTGACACTGTCAAAGGCCTTTTCGAAATCGATGAACAGCAGGTAAAGTGGTGATCGATATTCAACGCACTGTTCGATGATGATCCGCAAGATATTGATGTGATCCACGCAGGAAGATCCAGTACGGAAATCTGCTTTTTCAGCGTCAAGCGTGTCTTTTAGGTGGTCTTTTATTCAACCTAGGACGAGTTTTGCTATAACCTTCGCTACAGGAGGCAGCACGCAGATTCCCTTCCAGTTTTCGCACTGCGTGAGGTCTCCTTTCTTTGGAAGCTTGACAATCATCCCCTTTTTCCACTCCTCATGAAAACTTTCTGTTTCCCAAGCTCTTTCTATGAGTGTTTTTGGCGCTGCTCGTAAGAGCTCTGCGGGAATACCGTCAAGTCCAACCGCTTTGTTGTTCTTCAGTGCTCCGATTGCGGTTTAGATTTCTTCTCTACTGGAGGGTACAGTGCGTATTCGGCAATTTGTTACTACAGACGGATCATTGGGTGTTAGGTTGACTTCGCTGGTGAAAACGCAATTTAAAACCGCAGAAAAGTGTTCCTTTCACCTTTTGATCTGGTTCTCATCCAAAACTAGCAGTGATCCGTCTATGTCCTTTACCAGGTGTTGTTTAGAGCTTTGGACACCAGTTAGCTCTTTGGTAATTCTGTAGACGGTCCTACTGTCGCACCTACTAGCGGCCTCTTCTGCTTCTGTTGCCAATGCGTTGATGTAGTTACGCTTGTCACGTCGCACGCTACGGTGAACTTCTCTTATCTTCATGTGGTACGCAGACTCTAGCTCGATTCTGCCTGCTGCTGTCGTTGCTGCAATGCGAGCTTTGTGCTGTTGTCTTTCTTCGATACTGGCCCAAGTTTCTTCGGAAAGCCAGGCACTATTTCTTCCTTGCGACCGACCGACTATATTTTCAGCACCTGATATGAAAACATTTTTCACAGCACACCAATGGTTTTCGATGGAGGTGGGTTCCGTGCTACTGATTGTTCTCAATCTTTGTGAAAGATGGTCCCTTGTTGTTGGCGGACTGCGGGATACTTGAGTCTATCGGTGTTGAACTTGGGCATTCGGGTGTTTCCTTGGGATCTCCGAACTGCAGCTGTTCGTAATCTTACGGTAGCAACCATCAGATGGTGGTCCCGGGCAATTCCCATGTCTGCACCTCTTCTGTTTCGGACGTCCTGGAGACTTCTTCTAAATCGCCGACTGGTCGCGAAATGATCAATTTGGTTGGAAGTTGCTTATGTGTCCGTCGACACCCAACTGATTTTGTGGCACGTCTTGTGTTCAAACATGGTTCCTCCTATATCAAGGCGGTTGGTGTTAAAAAAATCGACAAAACGTTCATCATTGTCATTGCCAACCTTGGCATTCAAGTCTCCCATTACCATTATGATGTCTCCACGTGGTGTACTATCATAGGCAGCACTCAGTCGGTTTTAAAAGGCCTCCTTCTTCTCGACAGAGGAGAGCTCCGTGGGAGCGTAACACTGTACTGTATGATGGTGACGCGGCGTACTCTAGTCCGGCATCTAGCTTTCATGATCCTGTCATCTGACGGCTCCCAGGAGGAAATTAGGCTCTTGAGAGCTGTTTTAGAAAGCAGCAATCCAATGCCAGATTCACGGTTACTTCCAGGTGCCTTTCCAAAGTAGAGTAGTACAGTGTTACGGGTTGGAGACTTATTTTTCCCCGAGCCCAACCATCTCACTTCACTGATCCCTAAGATGTCCATCTTATACCGCATGAACTCACTCTCTAATTGGAGGAATCTGGCATTTTGAGGACCTTCACTTCCGTTATCAAGAAACGTCTTCACATTCCAGAAACCAATCTTTGTCCGGGTACAATAGCCAAAAATCGTCAACGTGTTATCGTTCCTTATCCGAGGCGTAGTGTCGGTTTTGTTAGCGTGTAATTGTTTCAGTTACGAAGAATGCTAACCTCCGTAACCTATCCTAGATAGCTAGGTCTTTCGTACTTGTAATTTTTGCCTATTTACGTATATAGAGATACGCAAATAGTTGCCCGGGGACCACCACGAGGAGGTAAAACAAGCACTTCACCGTGACTGATTGTTGCGCTACTGGCTCAGACCAAGTTCTGAGCAGTCAATAGTTTCCCGATCAGGCACGATGCAGGTCTCCATAGATTTCACGGTATATTAATTTTTTGTGTGTGTTATTTTGCATTTAATCAAAAAATGTGTCTTCATTAATCACCCTAAGAAACTTGACTTGCTTCTCAATCATTTGCTCTTAATATTATCGAAAATAAAAGTCAAGTTGATGCTATATATGTATACTGATTTCAGCAATGGATTTCTTCATTTTTAACTGGGTGGGTTCAAAAAGTAAGAATTCAAGATTATACTTCAATGTCAATGAAATGTACGTCTGGTGGTCCTCAGGGTAGTCACCTTGGACCGTTACTATTTATTATATTCATTGATGACATTGTGAATTATATTAACTTAAGCAAATGCATAATTTATGCTGATGATCTTAATCCAAGCTTCTTCACAGATTCCTTCGTTTTGAGTTAAGGCATAGAACGAACTGCGGAAGTAACGAATCAATTTCAATTTTCAATTTTTCAATTTTCAAGGTTAATCATAATAATAAAAATTTAATAATTTCATATAATATTCATTCTTAATTTATTAAATATTTGTTTTTTTTAATTTTAAGTCATTTTATACTATATTTATTTAAGCGCTATAAAATTTGTTAAGCACTAGGTAGATTTTTGTAATTCCCCTTTAAAAATCCTTTAAAGATAAAATAGACTTTAACTCTCACTTTATAATTTTTACTTGCGACTTATAGGTACTATAAGGCAAGTTATGCATTCGTAAAAAAAATCGAACTCGAGATTTTGATCAAAGTTGACATTACGATGATAGCGAAGACCAAAAAAGTGGGTATGACAATTCTGTCTGTCTGTCTGTCTGTCTATCTGTCCGTTCGATTGCAGCTAAACGGCTTGGCCGATTTTCATCAAACTTGGTAGATATGGGTTTTAATTTTTTCCCCCCGGATGTTTTTTGATTTGATTTTTTAAGACCAAAAATAACGGTACCTGCCATACGATTTTTTTCAAAATTTTATAAATATTTTTTTTCTCAAAAACTGTTCGACAAATTTTAAAAATAAAACACAAAAAATTTCATTTAATCAAAGCTAGGTATTGGATGAAAAAATTTTTCCGAAAAATGATTATTGAGGTTACCCCCCAAGGAACTCTTTTTTTTGTTTTTGATTTTCTCAAAAACGGTACAACCGATTTTGATAGTTTTTTTTTGCTAAAGCTCCCTAAAAACATAAATAGAATTGTGTACTCAAATTTTCAAAAAAAAAATTTTGGATTTAAAAAAAAAACTTCAAAATTTTTTTTTCAAAACTCAATATTTCGAAAACCCCCTGCTAGATTTTTTTTAAACTCGATAAATAAAAGTTTCTCAATAATATCTACAAGATGTGATAAAAAAAAATTTATTTTACCTAAAAATTAAGGTACTTACCATACAAATGCTAAGAATTTAAAAAAAAATGGTTTTCAAAAATCGTATTTCTCTCGAAAACGGTTCCGAGAATTTTGCTAAAATTTTTTTTCTTTCAATTAATTTTTACGATCTTTAATTTAATAAAAAAAAATTTGAAATTAAGATATTACAGCTTGTACCTACCATAGAACCATTTTTTCGAATTTTGAATTTCTCACTATCCATATAACGGATCTTAATAAAAAATTTTATAGAGAATCTTCTAAAAAGTCTAGAACACATTGCATTTCAGAACCTTGAATTAAATATTTTTTGAATTTTTGAAAAAAAATCTATTTTTTATTTTTTTGAAAATTCAATATCTCAGAAATGGCTCAATATTTTTTTTGCAAATTTAATTTTTATTCGAACAATAATAAAAACTTTAAATTGGCGTACCAAAATTTTTTCTTAAGTTTGTATATAAAAGCTTCTTTTTTTTTAAGAAACCACTACAACGACTTATAATTTTTGTTCCTGCATAAATTCATATTTGGATAGCATTCTGTTTTTATCTCTTACTACTAAAAGAATTTAAAAAATTAATTTTATGCTTATGAACAGTTTTTCTCCAATAACATTCGTATTTAAAATTCCTAGTCTATTACATAGGAGCAAGTTTGTGCGATCCAGTTGTGCATTTTATTTCTTCTGTCAGTCTATCATTTACATTTTTCGTTGACATATTTGTAGAGCTCCATTTTCAGTAATAGTAAGTTTTTCACATCGACAGAAAAAATGTAATGAATACAGATTTGGCAAAATAATAGATTTCCATACGAAATAATGAACTTTTTGTTCCCAGCTTTAGAATTGGATGAATAATAAAACTCCATTATGGTCATTAGCGATCCATTCAGTGTTTTTTTTTAGATGGGTATAACTACATACCTATACCTACAAAGCTTTTCTAAAAATAAAAATAAAAAAGTGCACTTCCCTAAAAACAAAAACCGTATGAAACCATATGAAATTTAGAATCGATGGAAGCCTTAAAAAAACGGGCCCTAATTTATCATCTTTGCTTATGGAAAATGGGGCATTGCCTAACACATTCATCTCCCATAGAATACCAGAAATTCAATTCTATGTGAAATTGTAGCGGAAGAGATGGAAGTTGTACTGCTGGTACAACAACGAAGGATAGCCAAATAGGTATAGACTACAACTAACGTCCCAATCAGCATGCATGTGGTTTGTTTTAGCACTGCACGTCATTGATATTTAATTAAATATCTCTGTTAGGAGTCTGTGCTGTATTCGCGTAGTATCCAGACAAGCAACTATGAACATACATACATAAATGAAAAATAAAACAAAAATCCCAAATAAAAAAGTAATGGCATTGCTCTGATCCTGGTCCTAAAATGACAATTAAGCTATGCCAACGTTAAGGTGGCCTTGAATGATATTATCTCATTTTGAGGTTTTGTCTATAAAATATATTATAAGCAACCTGTATGTTATGTTGCTATATTTATGGTGTGTACGAGAATTTTTAAGGCATTACGCACGGGGATGTGAAACAAAATATTGTATATTTTTTTTATTTGCAAATAATTTTGTGTGCACAATAGAATGCACGACTGGGTGATGCAAATTTGCTTTTATATTAAAAAATGAATGTTATAAGAGAAAAATGTTCACCAGCATAAAATTCAATTTTTAAATAAAAACAACTTCCTTAGAAGCTGGAGCTTATGTATTACAGAATACCAAGTGATTTCTTTTGCAAAAAGTGTTTTTTTAAAGTTTTTATATTTATACAATTTTTAAACATTTTTAGTAAAAAGTTTGAACTTAAAAAAATTTCATTAAGATCCGTTGTGCCGATGATGAAAAAGGCAAATTCCGAAAAAATGTACTGTCAATAATTTTCTACTTTGATTTTATTTTTATTGTAAAAACTAAGCTATGCAGCCTTCGCGTGGTAGTCACCTTGCCGCGGTGCGGAGGCTTAAGTTTCAAAGATTCATCTGACCTACAGGTTTGGGAAGCCCCAATCCGGTAGTGATTTTGAGGAGTTACGAACTAAGAACTGCCCCCCCTAATCCAGGGTGTTACGTGAACCGTGCCTATTGGATGGTTTGCAGCCAGGGGGTATACCGGCTGTATTCTAACGGTACCTCTTCGACACCAGGTCGAATCGAAGAGTAACCATGACCTTACCATATCATGCGGAGCTCTGATATGGCGGACCTACCCTTCTCTAGCTACTCGTGGGAACAATATGCCAAAAAACAAAAAACAAAAAAACAACTCAAACCACATTAAATTTAACATTCCGCGGGATGTCACCGCGAATGAGTATGCGGATCGTATGGAGTCTAACCTCCGTGGAGACGATTCGAGACCGAACATCAGTCACTTCTTCAAGAGAAAGCCTCATGGGCAAGTGCAAAATCGGGCAGCTCAAGGAGAATCGTCTACAACGAGTCAGGGGAAAATGCCACCCAGGCGAGTTACAGATGATACTCCTGGCACATCTGAAGCTAGCATGAGGAGAATACCTCCCAAGCCGGCGAAGGATGCTGTCAAAGCAATCAGTGATGGGAAAATGACACCATCAAAAGCTGTCTCTGAGTCTACGAGAATGATGCACCGAGAAAAAGACAGAGGCCAAATCAGAAAAAAGAACGGCCCACTTCCGAAAATGGGCGAGCCAGGTGGCCGGGATGACCCAAATAGGAAAGGACTCAGCGGTGCAGGTGCAAGATGGTACCTCCGGTTCCTCGCCGAGGGCATGTCCCCGCAGGATGCCCGGAAGAAAGTAGACGAGAGAAAGGTGGATGCAAATAAGAAACCTGCACAACGCCAAGAACAGGGTAAGAGGAAGAGCCACCTTATAACTCCTCCCCTAAGGCAAGACGTCAAAAAAGCCAGAACGTCGCCAGCAACCACAGCGGGAACAAGCACCGCTAAAATCGGAGCCGACGTACAACAGCTCTCGTACGCGAGCGCGGCCAGTACATTGAGGATTGCGGTTCTGCCAAAGGAGTACCCTCAGGTCTCCCTCAGTGCTGACGAGTTGTCAGTATTGGAGGATGCCATTATTGAGGAAGTCTCCCTTGGTTGGACGCATAAACTGAAATTTAATGGCGTGCACTTCAGGGCGGGACTGTTGTTAGTCGACTGCGCTGGGAAGGAGACGGCAGATTGGCTCAAAGAAAAAGCCTCCAAGCTGAGTACTTGGAAGGGCAGCGAATTGATGGCATGTATGGGCGATGACATCCCCAAAATGCACAACATCACGCTGTTTCTGCCAAGAAGCACCGGGCAAGACGACAAAAAATCGCTCGCGCTCATCCAGGCCCAGAATGAGGGAATGATTGTCAATGCATGGAAAATCCTGTCGAGCAAGGTCGAAGGCAAAGGACAGCTCCTGGTAATAAGCATTGACGGTCAGTCAGCGGAGGCCATAAGTAAGGCAGGACATCAACTGCATTACAAATTCGGGAAGATCCCCGTTACTGGCCTACGTAAAAACAGTAAGACGAGCTGTATGGAATTAGCAGGTAGAGGAGTCAACACCATCCCTACCACGGCCGTATCCAGTTTGCCTGCCAACACTCCCCTCCCTCCCTCAATAGCTCCCACCACATCAACAACCACAACCCAACCCAAATCCAGTTTGCCTACCAACACCCCCCTCCCCCCATCATTAGCTCCCACCACACCCACAACTCAACCCCAATCCAGCTTGCCTACCAACACCCCCCTTCCCTCCTTATTAACTTCCACCACAACCACAACCCTACCCTCCCAAACCTCCCAATCCATCCAAACTTCCCAACCCGTCCAATCCTCCCAACCTTCACAAATCCACTCAACTTCGTATACTCCAAAGCCCTCCCAGACCCCTGAACCAACCCACAACCACACCCACACCATAGCAGTCATCCAAAGCCAGGTAGAAACACTGGCAACTAACGAAGCAAGTCGGATGAGCGAAGAGATGGAGGGCATTGACCTCTCTCCTAGCCCATTCGATTTGAACGAGTCGCTTCCCATGGACGAGGAGGATGATCTGCTTGCAGATGAAGGGGCATTCGCCCCTACCCAATAAAACAAATGTCTGGACGCGGGATCAGATTAGCTAGCTCAGGTGAATGTCCACCACGCTAAGGCAGCATCAGCTGTCATAGCAAGAAAATTCACAGCGGACAACCTAGGGCTAGTTCTGATCCAAGAACCCTGGATTTACGGGGGCCAAGTTAGGGGCCTAACATGTAAGGACTCTAAGTTAATATGGGATACGAGGATTGACTCGCCCAGAGCATGCATAAAGATAAGAAATAACATAAATTTTATATGTCTTTCAGAATTTATGACGCGGGACTTGGTACCAATACAAGCCCAAATCGACAACGAGGGCAACCTCTGCACGATGGTTGTAGCATCAGCCTACTTCGCCGGTGACGACGCCAACATACCACCAGTCGAAGTCAAGAAGCTAGTGGACTACTGCATCAGCAAAGGACTACCACTGATGGTTGGATGTGACGCAAACGCCCACCATACAACGTGGGGTAGTACCGATACTAATCAAAGGGGTGAGTACCTTTTAGACTTTATTATCGAGAAAAATCTAGATATATTTAACGTAGGGAACACACCTACATTTGTAACTAGAGTAAGGAAGGAAGTTCTGGACTTAACGTTTGGAACCCCGAACTTAAGTCGATTAGTTAGAGACTGGAGAGTCTCCAACGAACCTTCTATGTCTGATCATAGAATTATAGTGTTTACTTTAGAAAACCTGTTGACAGAGAACACCTCTGGCAGGAATCCTAAGAAAACAAACTGGAACCTGTACAAAAGCGTCCTAAAGACTAGTCTTGAACGAATAGGTCCACAAGAAACGACAAATAGTAACCTTGAGTTAGAACACTTAGTTAATGAATTTAGCGGGGCCATAAATGAGGCTTATGAACTCAGTTGTCCCCTTAAACCCATTAAAAGGCAGAAGGATGCTCCTTGGTGGAACAATAATCTGTCGAAACTAAGATCCAAGGTAAGAAAGCTCTTCAATAAAGCAAAGAGTACTGGAGAGTGGCATAACTACTCTGCAGAGTTGACCAAATATAATGGGGAAATAAGGAGAGCTAAGAGAAATAGTTTTGCGAATTTCTGTGAGGGCATTTCGTCGACACCTGCAGCAGCAAGATTACACAAGGCTCTAGCCAAAGATAACACATTAACCTCTTTGGCACTTCGTTACGCCGATGGTAGCTTCACTGAAAACGAGGAGCAAAGGTCAACCCTACTGCTAAATACTCATTTTCCAGGCAGCTCACCAATGGTAGGAAATATGATAGAGAGAATACCTCTAAGGCCTAACCGGGAAGACTGGAAGATAGCTTCGACTATCTGTTCAGGCAATAGGATTGAATGGGCGTTAAGTACCTTTCAACCTTTCAAATCACCGGGCGTAGATGGCATCTTTCCTGCGCTCTTGCAGAAAGGTAAAGAGGAACTGATGCCCTATCTTATTAGACTGCTTCGAAGTAGTATTGCACTTGGGTACATACCGAGTCTATGGAGAAGAGCAAAGGTAATTTTCATCCCCAAAGTGGGGAAAAAAGATACCACACATCCAAAGTCATTCAGGCCAATAAGCCTAACATCCTTCTTACTGAAAACTTTGGAAAAGGTAATTGATAACTTCATTAGATCGGAAGTATTAGTAAACATGCCCCTAAATCACCGTCAGCATGCTTACAGAGCGGGTAGATCCACAGAAACCGCTCTGTATGAACTAACTAATATAATACAGAGAGCTTTAGATATTAAAGAAACGGCATTATGCGCCTTCCTTGATATTGAGGGGGCCTTCGACAACACCTCTCACGAAGCAGTTCATTCGGCTCTAGAAAGGAAGAGAGTTCCTAGTACTATAGTCAGATGGATAAGTAATATGCTTAGTACAAGAACGGCGGAAGCATACGCAGGACTAAACGTCCAGAAAGTCATCACAACAAGAGGCTGTCCGCAGGGAGGGGTATTATCACCCTTGCTGTGGAGTCTTGTAGTTGACGAATTACTAGAAAGTCTAACCTCCCAAGGGATTCGATGTATTGGCTTTGCTGATGACATCGTTATAACGGCACTGGGGTAGTACGAAGAAACTCTCTGTGATATAGTCCAGAGAGGGCTGTCTATAACCAAGAAATGGTGTATATCTGTGGGACTTAACATCAACCCTACTAAAACAACGATAGTACCATTTACCAGGAAAAGACTTTTACCTCGCATGAAACCCATTCGGTTGGCGGGAGATGTAATCGACACCCAGAGGGAGGTCAAATATTTAGGAGTTACACTAGATAGCAAACTCCTCTGGAACAAGCATGTCGAAATAACTGTCGGGAAAGCCACAAAGTCCCTTATGATATGCAAGAGACTTGCAGGTAAATCATGGGGCTGCAAACCAAACATCTTAAGATGGATGTACACCATGATGGTAAGACCCATCATTACCTATGGGGCAATTGCATGGCATAAAAGAACCGAACTAAACACAACTAGGAAATCACTAGACAAATTGCAAAGGCTGGCATGTATATGCATAACAGGAGCAATGAGAACATGCCCTACAGCAGCGATGGAAACCATCCTTCATCTGACGCCACTACACGTGGCGTGGTCATTGAAAATGCTGCTAAGGGAGCCATAATGAGATTTGCCAAGGAGGGTACTGGGACGGGTAAAATTATTGGAAACAGGGAAAAAGATTCGATAATCCGGTCCTCAGTAACAAACCTCATTGACATCCCAAGAGATGGTATGATCAAAAGATATAACTTCGAAAAACATTTCAAAACGGAGTTAAGTTGCAAAAAAGACTGGCTAGGCGAAACAATAAACTATAGTCTTAAAGAAAATACCATCAAATGGTACACAGATGGATCGAGGACAGCTGAAGGGACTGGTGCTGGAGTTTTTGGGCCTAGAACTAAACTCTCCTTACCGATGGGACAGTCCACTAGCATATTCCAGGCAGAAGTAAATGCCATAGGCATATGTGCTGGAAGAAACCTCGATAGAAAATATAAAAACCAAAACATTGCCATCATGTCAGACAGTCAGGCTGCACTAAAAGCACTAAGCTCCTACACCATCAGCTCCAAACTTGTTTGGGAAAGCGTGATTAAGCTTAATAAACTGGGCAAGAACAACACTGTCACGCTTCATTGGGTACCAGGCCACGTTGGTGTCCAGGGCAACGAAGTGGCAGACTCCTTAGCAAAAATAGGTGCATCGACACCCCTTACAGGGCCAGAGCCCTACTGCGGAATAGGAGAAAACGTGATTAAAAACAAAATCAAAACAGAAGAGGAGACAAAAAGATCAAAGATCTGGAAGGAACTCCCTAAGCTAAGACAGGCAAAACTCCTACTCGGGGACTACAACCGAGAGCGTTTTCTAACCTGCATTAGCTTAAGTAGGAACAACCTCAGGAAAATCACGGGGCTTCTCACTGGCCACTGTAGGTTGAGAAGACACCTCAACATCCTTGGCTTGGTGAGCAACGCGACTTGCAGATTCTGCAACACTCACGAAGAGACACCTGACCACATACTGGGGAAATGTGATGCACTCGTGCATCAAAGGCACAGGTATCTGGGCAAGCACCACATAAAGGAGAGCGAATTATCATCCCTTAAAATACTCCAAATACTTCGATTCCTCAGAGGAGCAGATTTGGAGGAAGAACTGTAATAATGAGCCAACCTCATCCAGTTCTAGATGGGGGACACAATAGATCTTTAGGTCGCAGTGTTTTTATACCCCAATTTATTCATTCATTCAAGCTATGCAGACTAGAACTTTTTTATAACAAAATTGATCAGTTGCACTTACTTTTTATAAAATCGAGAAAAAAAAATAAATTCCCCAACTGGCACGAACTTGCTCTTAAGCAAATATGAATTTATGCAAGAACAAAAATTACAAGTCGTTAAAGCGTGTTCTTTAAAAGATAAGTTTTATATACAAAATATTCAAAATAGTTTTAAGAAAAAAAAAATGATTTTTTTTATAAAAATCCAAAAAAAAATTTTGGAAAATTTGAATACACAATAATAGATACTCAAACTTTTTGGGAGCCTTAGTATTTTGATAAAATCAAGAATAAATAAAATGCACGACTGGGTCGCACGAACTTACTCCTATGTAATAGACTAGTAATTTTAAAAACGAAAGTTATTAAAGAAAACTGTTCATAAGGATAAAATGAATTTTTTAAATTCTTTTAGTAGAAAAAGATGAAAGCAGAATGCTACGCAAATATGAATTTATGCAAGAACAAAAATTATAGGTCGTTGTAGTGGTTCCTTAAATAAATAAGCTTTTATGTACAAAATCTTTAAAACATTTTTAAGAAAAAATTTAGGTACGCCAACCTTAAGTTTTTATTATTGTACGAATAAGAGTTAAATTTCCAAAAAAAATACTAAGCCGTTCTTGAGATATCGAATTTTCAAAAAAAAAAAACGATTTTTTTTCTAAAAATTGAAAAAATATTTTTTTTTTTAAGTTTTGAAATGCAATGCAATGGCGGTCAGCCATCAGACGAATAGGGGGAATAACATGTAGCATACGAAAACATGCACGTGCCGTAACTATTCGGGACTGGTGGAAGTCTGATCATAGCCTCTCCGTGGCGGCCGCTAGAAACAAGCCTTTAAAAAGGTTTGGCTAATATGATCAGGCTGGTTCCTCAGGTTGGCGACAGGTTAATTCCCTGTCCCGTAAAACTTTTGAATTACGAGACCGACAACAAGCCTCGGAAACGGACTGATCACACGACGACAACCAACGCAACGAAAACTGAAAAACGATTTACGAATTTTCTTATGGAACGTACGATCGCTCTATAGAGCTCGAGCTGCTCAGCAGCTAGCCGATGCCCTGTCAAAATATAAAGCTGACATAACAGCTCTTCAAGAAATCAGATGGACAGGGAATGGTGTTCTACAGAAGAAAGAATATGACATATACTATAGCTGTCATACAAAACACCATGTGCTCGGGGTAGGCTTCCTAGTCAGCGAAAAAATGAAGTCTACCATCATCGGCTTTAACGCTATAAGCGAAAGGCTATGCACCCTTCGCGTGCGAGGCAAATTTACGAACATCAGCCTCATTAACGTTCACGGACCTACGGAGGAGTCCTCAGACGAAGAAATAGAGACTTACTACGAACAAGTCGAGAGGGCCCTCAATGCCTGTCCAAGGTATGATGTTAAAATCATCCTTGGGGATTTGAACGCAAAAATAGGTCGGGAGCCGGTATTCAGGCATTACGCAGGCACCCATAGTTTGCATGAGAACACTAATGACAATGGACTTCGAGTCTTAGAATTGGCAGCATCGAAAAACATGGTCGTTGCGAGTACCAGGTTCCCGCGTAAAGATATCTACAAAGCCACCTGGGTATCACCTGATGGAGTCACTCGTAACCAAATAGACCACGTGTTGATAGACCGTCGCCACTACTCGAACTTGATGACGGTACGAACGTACCGAGGTGCCAATATCGACTCGGATCACTATCTTGTTGGTATGGTTTTCCGAGGGTGGATTGCCTTGCGAAGACGCATTGCATCCGCCGATCAGGTTCGAATCAACACGGCTGCCCTGCGCAATGAAAACACCAGTAACACCTTTGGTAATGCGTTAGGACTCGCCCTAGAATCACTTGATTTAGGGAGAGTAAGTCCTGGAGCCAGTATGCTGGGCGTAAATGAGAAGTGGATACGCCTTAAGAATATTGTCATTAGTACTGCCAACTCCATCTTAGGCAGCAGTCGTAAAAATCGGAACGACTGGTTTGATGATGAATGCAAGCTAGCGACTGAACGTAAGAATGTTGCGTACCGAGCAATGCAACAATCTCATAGAACGCGGGCACGCGAAGAGGAATATAAAGAGCTCAGAAGAATAGAAAAACGGCTACACAGACAAAAAAAATCAGCCTGGGAGAAGAACCTAATCTGTGAAATAGAAAACAGCCGAGAGCGAGGTCCGCACCAGGCGCGGAAGTTCTACCAATCCGTCCGAAACATGACGCAGTACACACCACGCTGCACATACTGCAAGGACGGAGAGGGAAATCTGATCACCGATCCTGAAAGCATACTGGGGCGATGGGAAGTGTACTTCAATGAATTGCTAAATGGTCAGCTCACTGCAGAAGTGGAGGCTCCACTACTTCAAGAAGAATACTCTATGTTGCCGCCACCAAGCATAGAAGAGGTTGAGAAGGCTATAGGCCGGCTTAAACAGAACAAAGCCCCGGGACCCGATGGCATACCAGCCGAATTATTCCATCACGGCGGGCCAGCCTTACGTCAAGCAATTCATGATATTATAGTGCACGTATGGGAGCAGGAAGAAATGCCAGAAGACTGGCGAAAAGGCATAATATGCCCCATACATAAGAAGGGAGATGTCACAACGTGCAGCAATTATAGAGGTATCACGTTGTTGAGTAACGCCTATAAGATACTCTCCTCTATCCTACAAGACCGGATAACCCCATACGCTAAAACCGTTATCGGACAATATCAGTGTGGTTTCATTCCAGGCAAATCAACAACTGATCAGATATTTACCCTTAGGCAGGCGATGGAAAAATGTCTAGAATTTAACATCCCAACATACCATCTGTTTATAGACTTTAAGGCCGCCTATGATAGCATAGCCAGGGTAGAACTTTACAAAGCCATGAGAGAATTCGGCATCCCAAATAAATTGACACGACTATGTAGGTTGACCATGACCAACGTAACAAGCCAAGTAAAAATAGCCGGATTGCTATCCAGACCAATCAACATCTTTAATGGACTCCGACAAGGGGACGGTTTGGCCTGCCTCCTCTTCAACCTGGCGTTGGAGAAAGCAATCCGTGACTCTGGCACGGCAACAAGAGGGACCATCGTCAACAGGTCCAGCCAGTTACTGGCTTACGCAGACGACATCGACATCATCGGAAGAACCGAACAAGCTGTACACGATTCCTTCATCCAGATCGAGCAGGCGGCACAAAATCTGGGGCTGCACATTAGTGAAGGTAAAACAAAGTACATGGTGGCGTCGAATGCGAGAGGAACAGTTGGTCAAACAATCAAGGTTGCGGAGCACGAATTTGAAGTGGTGCAATCCTTTAAATACCTTGGGTCAATAGTAGCAGCCGATAACAATATAGAAGAAGAAATACGCGGGCGGCTTCTCAAATCCAACAGAGCCTACTATAGTCTGTCAAAGCTCTTCAAATCCAGAAATCTCACCATAACTTCAAAACTGCTGCTGTACGGTAGACGACAGCGTGGTAGACCATGCTTGCGCTGGAGAGATGGCGTAGACCAGGACGCCCGAAGCCTTGGGGTGCGCAACTGGATGGCGTCGGCTAGAGACCGGGATAGGTGGAGAGACTTGTTGAAAGAGGCCAGGACCGGAACCCGTTTGTCGAGCCGATGATGATGATGATGATATCTACCAAGTTTGAAGAAAATCGGCCGAGCCGTTTAGGCTGAAGTCGAACCGACAGACAGACAGAAAGACAGACAGAATTGCGAGACCCACTTTTTTTTATCTTCGCTATCATCGTAATGCATAAGTTGCCTTATAGCCTTATAATACCTATGAGTCGCAAGTAAAAATTTGAATATTTTTAGCAAAAATGAACGGTTTCATCAGCTTTGCGGTGACGATTGTTTTTGGGTTTGATATTTTGGCGAGGGATTGTGTGATCCTTCGAATACGGGGAGTAAGAACTCGGCTCTTTGAAAAAGTTTTTTGACGACTACCTACTTCGAGAGCGTTTTCATGACTGTGAAGTGTCTATTGTCTAATTTTCTTTGACTTCTCATACATACGCTTTGTCGCCTATGCTGATATAAATCACAAACTCAATCTTGGTTCCTATATTTACTTCAATCGTGCCTCACGTGTAGAGATGCCGCGAATATTCGGCCACTATTCGGTATTCGGCCTATTCGGCCTATTTTTTTGATATTCGGTATTCGGCCGAATAGTTCACAACGTTCGGCCGAATACCGAATATTAAATGGAGAGTAAAAAAAGATTTGTTATTTTACAAAAAATGTTGTATTTTTATTAAAAAATTTTATTTTAGTAGATATTTAAAATCTACTAATGGTAAGTTGTGGTGAATAAAAACAACTTTTTCAGCATTCGTTGGTAGCATACGTTTTATATAACGTCTATATTCCAAATCAATTACAGCTTCTGCAAATAACCTCTCACTAATACACTAGTACCAGGAGACGAGAGGTAGATTTCAGCAAATGTTGTCAAATTGGGAAACAGTTTTGTATTTGCTGACCACCACTCGTAAGGGTCTGCCATCCGATCTTGGCGAAAAGTTCTTTAAAAAAGTTCCTCAAAACATTTCCAGAAACTGTTGTGCCTCGTCAAAAGTCACGTAGGAGATAGATATAGATACATAACACATCGTTTCGTTGGCCGAATGTTCGGCTGCCGAATATTCGGTATTCGGCCGAGTCACTATTCGCGGCATCTCTACTCACGTGACAATTGATTGGACTTACGTGAATGTGAATATATGTAAAGCGTTGACCTCTCCCGTCGCTGCTATACTCTTAAAGCTGTCTTTTAAAATTGATGAAGCAAGGTGAAAGGTTTCAAATCCGGCGATGATCTCTTACATTTTGTCCAACGACGGATCATTGTTTTGTGTCGCTACCAGTCGGACCTTCTCGTGCGGGATATAGAACGCAATCATATCCCGAATCATATAGTCATATAGACATTCATCTTTTTTTACAGACAAATGCGCAGTCTTTTACAATTCTTCTTAGGTTAAAGTCTGTTCCAGTCGAGTAGCTAAGTGCCTGAATGTAAGTATGTATGCATATTTCTGTGGTTTTTGGTAGAAAAATGATATCGTCATAAAATAATTAGCATCCTTACTTTCACTTTACATCTTGCTTGAATCTAAACCGATTTTCTTAAAATTTGTATCATAATTTTTCGAAGAATATTTTCATAGATATTCCAAATTTAAAAAAAAATCTGTCGACCCGTTTAAGCCATGGCTTTATGTAAATTGGACGTAAAAACACAATCATTTTTTGGACTTATCATGCTTGTACCAAACGCCACAGATTTTTTCGGCGTAAGCAATTTTGTTGTAAATTTTATATACAATAATATTAATTAAATTCAAACAAATTTTAAAAGAAAAATGTACATATAAACAATAAAAAATCCCTATTAAGACTATCGACTAGTGAAAAATTTGACTATTTTTATAATTTTCTCCCTGACTTCATTTACCATTACATTATTGAACCATTTAACATTAATTCAATGCCCTGCTAGTCAAATTATATAGATGAATCATGACTTGAAATTCAAGACAAAGTTTCTGTTTTAAACAAACATACTGAAAAATAAAAAAAAAACACCGGCTTAACTTACACAAGAATAATTGTTCAAATAAAACCGATTAATTCGTTTGTCACAAACTCAAAACAGAATAAAAAATTTATGAGCTTAGCCTGCTGGCTAAAAGACTAACTAAAAGCAAAAAGGGTTTGCCACAGAACTAATAAATTAATCATAAATGCCAAACAAATCAAATAGCGTCAATTTCTTCTTTCCTTTTTCCTGTCCTGCTGTCAATACCTGACAGATCGCCACAATGAAGCCATGAGGTTTACATGTCTCCACATGAACGAACTTTCTGCTGCCTTTTCTTATAAAACTTTCCTTTTTCTCAATCGAACAAAGTTTTGACACGCAAAAAAAAATATAAAATCGACCAACATGAAGTTATTGCTCACGTCTTAGTGGCAATAATTCACTTCTTTGGGATCCGGTGTGTAATACGAGATGGAGATATAAACGTGAGTTCTTTGCCAAACTAACTTGTAATAAAATCTACTTCAGACAGGGCAAGCATACCAAGCTCCTTCTTCAGCCAAATCCATAGGTCTTTGAGAAAAATAAATTTCTCCTCTTTCATTATGAAATATGTACCTCCTTATATTGTGGGAGGAAATTTAAAACTTTATTTGACATCACCTAGCAAAGGTCCTTTGCTCTTTTTCATTGTTATTCCTGTTTTTTAGCTTGGATAGTCTTTTGATTGATATTTGTTCTTAAATTTTTGGAATTAAGGATACTTTACTCAACTAATCCACGATGAAAGACGAAATTGAAAAAAAAAAAAAAAAACAAACAGTCCGAAAGAGGAACGTTTTATAACACAAACTCTGTAAAATTGTAAAAATCAACTAAACTAAAGGTTTTCATTGGAATTTGTTCAAAATACGTATCTTTAAAGCTGAACTAACTTGGAGTACTCTTCACTGCTAATAATATTCGAGATAGATCAGGAGAAGTACAGAAGTCGAGGAATAGATTCTTCCTCTTCCTTGTGATGTCTTCACGGCCGAAGGCGGTTGCCTTCTTCATCGACTTGCTTAGATTTGTCCAATTTAGTCAGCAGTACGTTTAGTATAGGTACATATAAATATTGAAAGCCGCGACCGCATCTGGCATCTGATGCAAGGAGGAACGGTTGGTCAAACAATCAAGGTAGCGGAGCACGAATTTGAAGTGGTGCAATCCTTTAAATACCTTGGGTCAATAGTAACAGCCGATAACAATATAGAAGAAGAAATACGCGGGCGGCTTTTCAAATCCAACAGAGCCTACTATAGTCTGTCAAAGCTCTTCAAATCCAGAAATCTCACCATAACTTCAAAACTGCTGCTGTACAGGACCATGGTCCTGCCAGTACTCACATATGGATCCGAGACTTGGATGCTTAGCAAAAGGCACTCCGACCTCTTAGCTGCGTTCGAGAGAAAAGTCTTAAGGAGAATTGTTGGCCCCATATGTGAGGAAGGACGATTCCGGAGACGGTACAATCATGAACTGTACGCAATCTACCTTAAAGCAGATATCGTGACAAAAAATAAGCTCGGTAGACTCCGGTGGGCAGGGCACCTAGCTCGCATGAGGGAAGAGGAACCTGCTCGGAAAGTTCTTTGTGGTACATTCTATGGTAGACGACAGCGTGGTAGACCATGCTTGCGCTGGAGAGATGGCGTAGACCAGGGGCCTGTTTCTCAGATCATACACATCATACATTTTATACAACATACAACATTTTTATACATCATACACATCATACAATTTTCTGTTTCTCAGATTTCACTGGAAGTGTTGTATGACATTTGTATTGTTGTATGATGTGTATGATTCTGACATTTCATTATTATTTGAGTGTTATACTACGTTTCCACTGAACGATAATCGGGATTGTTAGATTTACATATTTTGACATCCAAAATCTTAATTACAAGCAGTGCCTATCACAATTAGAAGTTTTGTTGGCTATTAAAAATAGAATAAGAATTTTCTCAACTGAAATCAAAATTTTAGTTTTAAATTATTTAAATGAAGAAAAAAAAAATCAAGTTTTTGATGGCGGCCTTAAACAGACAATCTGAACGTCAGAGGAAAAAACGTCAAATGTATGTATATTTTAAAAATAATTGCTCTGAGGAAAACAAAAATGTTACTGCATAAAAGATTGAAAACGAGAAACATGTCAAAGTAAGTTATCAGTAATTGTATTTTTTTTTATTAACATATGTACATAAATAAATTGTATATTTGTTAAATCCATTCTTTTATCTTTCAAAGCCTCGAAGAACTACTTTTTGGGAAGAAGACATCTGCCCAAGCCTCCACCAACAGTGCTTCCTCTTTCTTCGACCACAACGTCCTTCTTTTTGATTTGGTTTTCTTTTTATTGGAAATACAAATATTTAAAATCTTTTTTCCAACTAAAATACAATCGTATTTACCATTACGCTCCAGCCAAAAGTTTTTGCGGCATCAAGTAGTTTGAAGCTGTTTACAGTTACTAAAATATTTTATTTTTGTTCAGTTTGTCAACAGACTGTTTTTTTTTTTTTGTTCTTCCATCAAACTGTCAGATTCATTGGAAATTGAAAAGTGAATCCGTTCAGTACAGTAGATTTCAAGTAGATTTATTTGAAATCTCGAATCGAGATGATTAATTTTTTTATGGGAAATCTAGTGATTTCATGAGGATTTCAAGTAGACTTGAGTAAATCTCAGATTTATCGTTCAGTGGAGACGCAGTATTAGGTTAATATAAATCTCAACTTTGTTTTCTTGCGAAATAAAAAAGTTAATTGTTAGATAAAAAAAAACTAAAGTTTTACTAATTTAAAAGTAATATGGGAGATAATTTATATTTAAAACTATGGAATAACTGTAGAATAATGTAAACCATATTCTTTGATTTATAATTGTAATTGATTGTAATAGTTGATTACAAAAATAAAATTCTTGGAAGAATCAGAAAAAATGCTTCTATGGTTCTATTTATTATTAGGTATTATTGTTTAATAATCAGAGCATAAATGAACAAATTAATTTTAAAAACTAAAACTAATAGCACTAGCTTCATGGCTCAAGACTTGGGGGTTCTATTTATTTTGAGTCTTCTAGGTGGATTTCACTTCAAACATAAAATTTTCTTGTAAAACTACGAGATAATTTGGATTTGTGAGTGTCAAGCAAGTGAACTTTCCACAAAAAAAAATCTTGTTTTCAAAGAAATGACTGCAGCACTAGAATTTTTTGTTCTTTGGACGACTGTAGAAAAGGAAACAATGCAAATTAATTCAAAATTGTTATAATTTTATTAGTTCAAAAAATACTAATATTTCCTTTTCATGTTGTACATGCAGTTTACAACAGAATTTTGTGTTGTATTAAATGTAAGAACATTTGTAGGTTAATTTGCTGTATGATGTGTATGATAAATTTCTGAGAAACAGAATCATACAACATTCCAATATTTCCAGTGTAATCTTCGGTCATACATTGTTGTATGACAGCGGATCATACAACAAAACTGAGAAACAGAAATCATACAGCAGAACTGTCAATATCATACAATGTATGATGTGTATGATTTGAGAAACAGGCCCCAGGACGGCCGAAGCCTTGGGGTGCGCAACTGGATGGCGTCGCCTAGAGACCGGGATAGGCGAGACTTGTTGAAAGAGGCCAGGACCGGAACCCGGTTGTCGAGCCGATGATGATGATGATGGCATCTGATGCGGTGATCGAAAACTTTAAACAATATACCCCAAGGCATATTGTATTCAACGAGAGCAACAAGAGGCGTTCATAGTTCACCGCCTTACATTGCCAGGAATCAGATATATTCAAGCGGATACACTGATTCTCTCAACAGCAACTCAAACTTCCAAGCTGAATGCATTCAGTTCTGTGATTGTGGGTGAAGACACTGATTTCCTCGTTTATACCAATTCCGTTTCTGATAGAAGAAATAATGCAAGTAGTAACTGGCCTTGGATAGCTCTTACCAACCATACTTTTCTTTCACTCTGTCACTCGATTAGACTCCATATGTGCCCCCTATTGGGTGGCAAAATCAGATTATTGAAGAAACTTCAAGAGAACGTAGAGTTGCTGTTAAAACCAAAGGTTTATTTAACAAGTCTTCCACCAACATCCTGCGTAGAAGGGCAGACTCGTTCAGAGTCTATCAACATTCGAAGTCCCTGATTTTTAGTGACTCTTTTAATCAAACACTAGTTCTTTGTCTTCCCGTATAAGGTATGGCAAATATTACAGGAGTCCAGGAGATACAAGAATGTGATCAGAATCAAAGCGACCTTGCGAAACATAAGCCTCATAGGCCCAGACGCCCTTACTGATGAAGGTGAAGAGCATTTCAAAGAAGAGTCTTATGATCTCTTGAACGGCCGACTCTGAGAATTTCCTAGTTGACGAAAAATTCAGAATTTGACTGCCGAACGAAAAGATATCATACAAGCCGTCCAGAAGAAGCATAGCCTTTCAAAAAACCCTGAAAACCCGGCGGCGGCGTACTATAATGAATGCGTTCAACTTAAATAAGTAACAGTTAATGCACATGGGAATATGCTGAAATACAAAACAAGAGCTGTTAGAGAAGAGTATCTGACAAAGAAAAAAAAAATACTGCACAGAAATAATATCAATATAATAAAAGCCAATCAACTGATCTATGAAATAGCCAAGGTCAACAAATCACTGAACTACAGGGAAGACAAGAGGTTCTTAAGGTATCATTTCATGTAAATCGATTAATAGGGCCATATGTAAACCCACTTGCAGTCACTGAAGGACTTGTGCCACCACCGGGCCGCTTAGCTGAAAAGGCTAAGAACAAACAGACCATACCATCTCTTGTTTACAGGCAGAGGTCTTTTTTTCTATGAATCACAAATTCGACTTCAGAATTTCTTCGTAAATGTTTATTAAAATTCTACAACACTACATTTTCTAACTACTTTGAAATTTTCCTTGATTTCTCAAAAACAACTTATCGTTTTAAGTGTTCTCCAAATAGTGATTTTTCTCAACTGAAGCCCATATCTAGCTCAGGCACTCCATTCACTTACATATTCATTCAACCAGCCAATCGTTTCCGAGAACATCCAAAATGGAGAAAAAGTTTCTTATACGCATAAAATTGGTTACTAAATATCATTCGTGGTTGATTCGAAGCGTAAACTACCCATTTTTTAAGTAATGCTACTAGTTAAGATGTTTAGGTTCACCTAAGAGTCTGCCTGACTCGATTTTGAAACCATGTGTTCCAACCATTTCTAACATCACTAAAATAACCTGAAATAATGAAAATAATTTTAGAGCAGGTTCTGCTTGATGGATGAACTGAACTCTAGAAGCATTTTAGAGCTGCAAAGGAAAAGGAAAGTTGAAAATTGAAATGTCAGATAAATGTCCAAGATGATACAAAGCGAACCGACAACCTTCGACAAACAAAGATTCAGGCAAAATTACCGGGATTATATTCAACGTCACGCCGCCGTCGAAATTTGTAATTGTGACATGCACGCCTGGTGAAGTTTTTGTTAATTTTTTTGTTAGAAACTTGAGACCATTGTCACATTCGATCACTTTTTGGATGTCAAATAAAAGGAAAACATTGTGCTCTAACTCCCTTAGAATTGCTTTAGCAGTGGCTGATTTCAACGCAAACTGTAGTGAAAATATCGGACAGTAATTCACTACAGTTAAAATTTAAATTAAACCACTTATCGACTAAATAAGCGTATCTGCTAAATTAACAAAAATCATTTCCCTTTGTTCTTGAATCCAATCCTTCCAGGAATTAACCCAGCTGGCCATTCACTCACGGGCAAGAGAGCCGACATACTTAGACCATGGGTTGGTCCATTGTGACACTATATTGAATCTTGGAGACTTTCTTCCTAATCCTTAAACTAATTGAAACTCCTGATTAAGTGAGCCAGATTGTCTACAAGTACATATATTTGCCAAATCACCAAGATCATTGCAGTAGAAATCTTTGAAATGGAGTCTATTTAAGCTTTGGGATGAAGCAGAAAATCTACAGAGAAGGTGAGGGATTGATTCCTCTTTTCTTTGTCCATGTAATTTCTGTAGAAATCGTTAGAATAAATTCCAAGTCGCGTTGCGTGCTTACCTATCTAACACTGTCCCGTTATAACACCTATAACGGAGCCTATGTGCAATCTGCTTAAATACTTTAAACCTCTGGAGCACTTTACATCTAGAATTAGCTAAATTTGTTCTGTCGCCAAACAGGTGGTGTTATTGTTCCACCTAAGGTTTGTTCTCCCTATAGCATCTTGCTTTGCACGTAGCAATAAAGGTATCATTGTTTCACTTTTGGCGAGTTCGTCAGCTTTACAATTTCTTGAAATGTCCCTGTGGCCCGGCATCCAGCAGAGGCGAATGTTAAATTGCGCCATCTCCAAAAGAGACGGTCGGCAAGACAGAATCAAGAGATTTAATGGCTGCCTTTCTATCCGTAAAAATACGGTTATCTTTGATTAATATCAGGTCTTTTTTAACCCAAGACAGGACGTCTTTGATTGCCAAATGTGCCGCCTTAAACACGCTACAGTGATTGAGAAAACGAAAAGATACACAGACTTAAATTCAATTTATCTCAGTCACTAGTTTTTGATCCATCGGTGTGAAAATGGTTTGCTTCATTTTCCAGAATTGACGCCTGAAAGATTTTTTTATCAAATTGAATCTTAGTGATGGTGTGATCGATGGTCCTTGGAAGTGAATCAAATGAGTTTAGAATAATGGAGTGACCAATTTCGAATAGCTGTGTTTGGTGCCGTTTGTTTTCCGAATATATCGAGGGGTGTTAGCAATATTGATGCTCTCCTGATACGACAATAGCAATGTCATCCACATAGGCAATCACTCCACATCTGGCGTAGCGTAGTGATCGATCTTAGGACCAGACCTCTGGAACATCTCCTACGACGATATCCTTCGCATGGAGATGCCTGACGATGTACGCTGACGACATCGCTACGGTGATTACGGCATGAGACATCGATAACGCGACGAACAAACTCGTAGATGGAAGAGCATGGACTCAGCCTAGCCAAGGAGAAGAATGAGATAGTCCTTCTGACAAAGCAGAGGATTCCCACATAAATCGACTTCCAAATTGGGGCCGAAGTGATAAGAAGCAGGGATTGAGACTCGATACGAAGCTTACCTACTGCCAACAAATAAAGGCAGCAACGAAAAGAGCCTCAAAAACAACCACATCACTGAGCAGACTGATGGCAAACGTGGGGGCACCAACGGCCAGTAAGCGAACAGCGAAGGTTATTAATGAGGACAACACATTCCATCCTACTCTACGGTAGCAAAATCTGGGCGGACGCACTTAACCAGGTGAAGTACCGGAAACAGATGGCGGGCGGTGCAAAGATGCGGAGCTCTACGTGTGGCCAGCTCTTGCAGAACGGTGTCGGAACTAGCCGTCCTTGTAGTCGCTGGAGTGACCCCTATCGATCACAGTTACTCACCGGATATGGATACTTCAACACCTTTCTCCATAAGATCGGCAAATGAACAGCTCAGCTTGCCAGTACGGGGACTTTCAACAAAATGACGCGCAACATACTTTCCTCGTCTGCAGCAGATGGGAACCCGAAAGAGAAGAACTGGAGAGAAACATCGGCATCATCACTCCAGAGAACATTGTCGAAAAGATGCTGGCCAGCGAACAGAACTGGTACAAGGTCTGTACATACGCCAGCCACCTTCTCGAGACACTTTTGGAGGCTCAGCCGGTATGCCGTTATAAGATTGAAATCCCTTGAAGAGTCCTGCACACGGGGAGGCATAAATACCTCCTTATGGTGTGTCCAGAATTCCTCCAAAATAAAAAAAAAAACATAGTTAATCACTCTGTAACTCTCCACTACCAGATATCTCGACAGTACATTAGCTACCACGTTTCAAAGAAGGCGAGAAAGGACACCGCCATTCGGCATCTTTCTATTGACACATCTGCTTGCAGAAAAAACCCGTCTCTCTTTGAATTAATAATCCTGCTAGATAGCATTTGATTGACCAATTCTCGAAGCAAACCTTCTACAGTCAAAGATGACAGTGCAGACACGATTACAGATGTATCACGGTCTTATTTGTTGGTAAATTTTACTACTCCAAACATATTATATCATATTAGCCAACTTTTTTGGCCCATAAGACTTTTTTCTAACTCCCATGTATCCTAATAAATTACCATCAGGGTATTCCTGTAAAATCATAAATCTTTCGTTTGAACGAACACTAATTGCTCGCTGCCGACAACCTTAACTGTGCCGCATCAATCTGGCTGAATTTGACCAATAGCATTGATTATGTTGGCTTTCAGGGCAGTTGTGGTTTGTTATTTGTTGATATCGGTGGCCAATTCAAATAGCCTGTGTATCAGGTAACCGTGTTTGGAACTCACAAGTACAAAATGTCCACTGTGGCATGAGCTGTGTGGCACGTAGCACCCGTCCTATACTGAAACCAAAATTCGTCGGTGTCCATATCATCCAATTCAGGCCAAAAGAAATTGGTTATCATTTACCGATAGCGTTCCCCGTTGACGGTGATGGCCTGGCCAAAGTCATTCAAAGAATTATGGGCCGATGATGCCATACCCCCTACACAAAATCCACACCAAACAGTGACTTTCTCTCGTGTAGATTGTGATCGTTTCACATTCGACAATTTTGCATGGTGTCGAACCCATTCATCCAGAAATTGGCTCCGTCGCTGAATATGATATTTCGTCCTAAATTTGGGTCAATTTCGAACTGCTTCAGAATCCATATAGCAAACTCGGACTCTCCTGGACACTGTTACGAACAGCGGCGATATTTTTTCGGCAGATCTTACCTTTCATTACTGTACGGAAATCGGCGGATGGTTCACTGAACCAGACGACTCGAATTAATCCACTACGTTGCAAATATTCCTCTCGATCATCATCATCATTATCGGCTCGACAACCGGGTTCCGGTCCTGGCCTCTTTCAACAAGTCTCTCCACCTATCCCGGTCTCTAGCCGACGCCATCCAGTTGCGCACCCCAAGGCTTCGGGCGTTCTGGTCTACGCCATCTCTCCAGCGCAAGCATGGTCTACCACGCTGTCGTCTACCGTACAGCAGCAGTTTTGAAGTTATGGTGAGATTTCTGGATTTGAAGAGCTTTGACAGACTATAGTAGGCTCTGTTGGATTTGAGAAGCCGCCCGCGTATTTCTTCTTCTATATTGTTATCGGCTGCTACTATTGACCCAAGGTATTTAAAGGATTGCACCACTTCAAATTCGTGCTCCGCAACCTTGATTGTTTGACCAACTGTTCCTCTCGCATTCGACGCCACCATGTACTTTGTTTTACCTTCACTAATGTGCAGCCCCAGATTTTGTGCCGCCTGCTCGATCTGGATGAAGGAATCGTGTACAGCTTGTTCGGTTCTTCCGATGATGTCGATGTCGTCTGCGTAAGCCAGTAACTGGCTGGACCTGTTGACGATGGTCCCTCTTGTTGCCGTGCCAGAGTCACGGATTGCTTTCTCCAACGCCAGGTTGAAGAGGAGGCAGGCCAAACCGTCCCCTTGTCGGAGTCCATTAAAGATGTTGATTGGTCTGGATAGCAATCCGGCTATTTTTACTTGGCTTGTTACGTTGGTCATGGTCAACCTTCATAGTCGTGTCAATTTATTTGGGATGCCGAATTCTCTCATGGCTTTGTAAAGTTCTACCCTGGCTATGCTATCATAGGCGGCCTTAAAGTCTAAAAACAGATGGTATGTTGGGATGTTAAATTCTAGACATTTTTCCATCGCCTGCCTAAGGGTAAAGATCTGATCAGTTGTTGATTTGCCTGGAATGAAACCACACTGATATTGTCCGATGACGGTTTTAGCGTATGGGGTTATCCGGTCTTGTAGGATAGAGGAGAGTATCTTATAGGCGGTACTCAACAACGTGATACCTCTATAATTGCTGCACGTTGTGACATCTCCCTTCTTATGTATGGGGCATATTAAACCTTTTCGCCAGTCTTCTGGCATTTCTTTCTGCTTCCATACGTGTACTATAATATCATGAATTGCTTGACGTAAGGCTGGCCCGCCGTGATGGAATAATTCGGCTGGTATGCCATCGGCTCCCGGGGCTTTGATCTGTTTAAGCCGGCCTATAGCCTTCTCAACCTCTTCTATGCTTGGTGGCGGCAACATAGAGTATTCTTCTTGAAGTAGTGGAGCCTCCACTTCTGCAGTGAGCTGACCATTTAGCAATTCATTAAAGTACACTTCCCATCGCTCCAGTATGCTTTCAGGATCGGTGATCAGATTTCCCTCTCCGTCCTTGCAGTATGTGCAGCGTGGTGTGTACTGCGTCATGTTTCGGACGGATTGGTAGAACTTCCGCGCCTGGTGCGGACCTCGCTCTGGGCTATTTTCTATTTCACAGATTAGGTTCTTCTCCCAGGCTGATTTTTTTTGTCTGTGTAGCCGTTTTTCTATTCTTCTGAGCTCTTTATATTCCTCTTCGCGTGCCTGCGTTCTATGAGATTGTTGCATTGCTCGGTACGCAACATTCTTACGTTCAGTCGCTAGCTTGTATTCATCATCAAACCAGTCGTTCCGATTTTTACGACTGCTGCCTAAGATGGAGTTGGCAGTACTAATGACTCTCGATAGTCCTGTGAATATCCTTTAAAATTGACGAAGCATGCTAAATGTTGCTCGAACAGAAGATCTACTTTCATAACACAATTGAATCATTTCCGTATGATAGCAACCAGTTTGACAGATTCAGCTTCAACAATGTGGCCGCAATGACCTGTTTAAGTTCGGAAATCCCTATTGGAAAACTTTAATGTATGCACATTGTACATACCTATTATGCACACATAAATGATACAAAATCTGCATCCATTGCATTGCTGCATCGACCGAACTTGCTAGAAAAGTAATTTGAATCCTCTACTGGTATCTATTGTTCAATTTTGCAATTTAAGAATTCAAATCCATATTAATATGCCTATAATTGAAGTAAAAATTAAACAAACAAAAAAATTGTATCAATTTCCTAATAACACAAGACAGCAACGTTAATTCCCAGGCCTTTTCTGTGTCTGTGCGGGCTCTCTCTTTTTTTTTTTTTGAAATTCTACTTCTTACCCACAAGGCAGTGAAATGTGAAATCCTGTTAAACCACCAATTGACTACTATGACAAGAGCCGGACATAACCTGCAGGATATCGGTTTTTGTGAGACACAGAAGGGACAAAAAGGAGGTATAAGCTGGAAGCCCAAATTGTGGTCAGATTCGGTTGGAAATTCTTGTGGTATGCCAGTGGAGGGCATAAGTTGCAGACAAAGTCAGAGGCAGCCAAAAACTAGCATTGACGGTAGTACATAAGAGTCTTGCTCCCAGCGTCTCTCGAGCAGTGTTTGGGGTTTATGGTTAAAGTGCTCGTAAAGTTTACCAGTAGCACCCAATAGGACAAACTGAACTTGGCATTGGATGGCTATTTCTGTGGGTTTGATAATGGTAGGAGTGAGGAAGGACTGGTGATGAGGATGTCGTTGTGAACGACATGCTGAATGTAATAATTTTTACTCCTTTGCTGGTTGATGCCTGGATGCAGAAATTTACTTTGCAGCATATACAACATTTACAAAAGGAAGTTACTTAATTTCTTAATGGATGTAATTGTTAAGTTGCGACAAACTCTTTCATGTTTTCTCCGAAATCGCATTGGATCAATCTTGACTTTGAGTGTATTGTTTTAGATTGCGGTGACCACTGATGTTGAAGCTATTGTGGTCGAAATTTTTCAGCCAACCACAATTTGATTATAACAGAGAACAACAGATTCTCTCACTTTTGATTGAACTGAATACGAGTATCTTGGAAGCTTTTAAATTTTATATTGAATGATTTGGTTTGTTATATGGATGAAGAAAACTTTTTTCATTTTTATATCCTACTAATATATACTTAATAATAACAAATCCGCAGGCTCGGATGGCCTACCTGCGGAACTCTTTAAGTATGGAGGAGATGTCCTGATAGGGTGCATGCATCAGCTCATCAACCAAGTGTGGGAGGAGGAAAGCATGCCCGACGACTGGTCAAATAGCTCCATATGCCCAATCTACAAAAAAGGCGATCGTATGTCCTGCAAAAACTACAGGGGCATATCCCTGCTTAATGTTGCCTACAAGATCCTATCCACCGTACTATGTGAGCGTCTAAAACCTTTCTGCAATACTATAATCGGCACGTACCAGTGTGGCTTCAGGCCAGGCAGATCAACGATAGACCAAATCTTCACATTGAGGCAAATCCTGGAAAAGACCAACGAATTTCAAGTCGAGACCCACCATCTTTTCATCGACTTTAAAGCCGCATATGATAGCATAAGTCGTCAAGAGCTTCTATTGGCAATGTCGGAACTCGGGATCCCGAAAAAACTGATCCAGCTATGCCGCATGACATTACAAAATACGCGGTGCAACGTGCAAATGGGTAACAGCTCATCCGAGCTATTCCAAACGGGCACAGGGTTCAGACAAGGAGATGCGCTATCATGTGATTTCTTCAACCTAGTCCTGGAGCAGATAGTGCGCCAGAGTGCTGTTAACCTGGAAGGCACTATTTTCAACAGGTCTTCCCAACTGCTTGGATATGCGGACGACATCGATATCATCGGCCGCTCCAAGCGTGCTGTGATAGAAGCGTTCACAGCTATTGATGAACAGGCGAAACGCGTTGGTCTTGAAGTTAATGAGGACAAAACAAAGTATATGCTATCAACAAACAAAGCCGCATCTGTCCATCGCCTAGGACAAAACGTCACGGTTGGTAGCAGTAATTTCGAGGTAGTCAAGGAGTTCACCTACCTCGGAACGAACATCAATCCCACGAATGACACCTTAGTGGAAATTCGACGAAGAATTACCCTAGCAAACCGCTGCTACTTCGGTTTGGCCAAACAAATGGGTTCAAAACTCCTTTCTCGAAAGACAAAGTGCACGCTTTACAAAACGCTAATTTTACCAGTTCTACTTTACGGCGCGGCGGCGGCGGCGCCGAGTGCTGGACGATAAGTAAAAAAGGGGAATTGATACTGGGCACTTTCGAGAGAAAAATTCTTCGGCGGATATTTTTTTTTTTTTTTTTATAATCTACCCGCGCTCAAGGGATTATGATTACCCTTTAAATGTTTGAACACAGTGCGGGAGTAAAGTTACGGAAGAGAAAGAAGGATAGGAAAGATGTTTGGCACGATGTTCTGAGACTGAAGGTTGTTGTCTCAGATATTTTATCTCCAGGGATGGCGGCTGAACTAAAGCGGAGAATGCCGTGTCTTATTTCTATGTCGCTTATAATTCACATTATTTTATTCGTGTTCATCCTTGTTGGGCATACTAGTTTAACTCAATTACATGTTGTTAGTGTTATGCTTGAACAACATGTAATGAGTAAACCAGCAACCCATTGATGACAATTTTAGAAGGTTTTTAATGGAATTAAAACAATATAGATGACGGCAGGGATCGAACCTGTGATCATGAGGTTTACAGGCGAGCACACATCCATCGCGCCACGGCCACCCCCATGCATCCTATATGCGAAAAGGGCGAATGGAGGAGAAGATTCAATCGTGAATTATACGAGCTGTACCAAGATGTGGATGTAGTCCAAAAAGCCAAAACACGTCGACTACACTGGCTCGGTCACATCGAGCGAATGGACAACAACGCTCCAGCCAAGAAAATCTTCGAATCCCAGCCCCCAGGTTCGAGACGACGAGGAAGACCGAACCTCCGCTACAGGGACCAGGCGGTTATAGACGCAAGAGCGTCTTTAATTGATGATATGAAATGAAAGTAACGCACAGTAAAAAATTTTCTTCATCGTTAAAAAAATTCAGTGCATGAAGAAAATAAAAAATTGATTTCAAAATTAATACAAATACCAGTTCAGCATTGTTTTCGATTCTTAAAATTTAACATTAAATCAACCAGATTGCAAATATTGACTCATTATGATTCAATCATAAAATTTCCATTTCCTAAATGTGCAAAAGAATTTTCGCCGTTGAGTATAAGCGGTCGAAATCCAGTTCTAGCGCACTTACCATTATGCCAAGGAGTCGAATATATATACGTGGATAGAAGACTCACAGGGCGCTAAAAGTAACGAAACATCTCACTTTCTCAATCGCGAATTGGCTCCACGATTGATTCACTGTGAAAAATCTGGAACTCACCTGTGCCAATAGATAAAGCTCTCAACTATCAGTTCACGAGCAATCACAACTTAAGATCACAACTAAAGATTATTACTCGTACAATAAATATTATATGAGCGTTTAAAAAAATTTGGAGTTCGATTTTTTTTACAATTGCATAACTTGCCTTATAACGAGTGATTTTTTAAGAGCATATCAAATAAAAAAAATTAAGTTCAGAAAAATGTATGACATCTTATTTGAATCGATAGTACGGTCGATATAATTTAAAGTTTGAAGATTATTCCATGCAAATGTTGGACGGTGCTGCGCCTCAAATGGTCCATCCGCTTAGTTCAATTTTGGCATAGTCTTTCTAACATTTCGGCCGGTATCTCACGAATAAATGCTTCAATGTTGGCTTCTAGTGCGTCAATCGAAGCGGACTTGTCGCTATAGACACGAGCCTTAACATAGCCACACAAAAAATAGTCTAGAGGCATTAAATCGCTGGCGGCCAATTGACAGGCCCTTAGCCTGAAATAAACTGTTCACCGAACTCGCCTCTCAATTGGTCCATTGTTACGCGTGCTGAGTGGCATGTGGCACCGTCTTGTTGAAACCACATGTCATGCAAGTCAAGGTCTTCCATTTTGCGCAAAAAAAAGTTTGTTATCATCGCACGGTAGCGCTCACAATTCACAGTAACGTTGCGATTCGCATCATCTTTGAAGAAATAAGGACCAATGATTCCGCCAGCCCATAATCCGCACCAAACAGTGACTTTTCCTGGATGCATTGTTAGCTCTTGCAATGCTTCTGGCTGCTATTTACTCCAAATAGGGCAGTTTTGCTTGTTCACGTATCCATTGAACCAGAAATGAGCTTCGTCATGGAACATAATTTTTCGATAAACAAGGTGGATCTTCGGCCAACTTTTCAAGAGCCCATTCACCAACAATTCGGCGTTGTGGTAGGTCGTTCGGCTTCAATTCTTGTACCAGCTGTATTTTGAAAGGCTTCACACCTTAATCCTTCCGCAAAATTTTCCATGAATTCCAATTGCTGCGAACTCACGAACACTAGCCGATACAGCTGCGATATTTTCCTCATTTCGCACTCTACGTAAGCATGTTGGTGGTTTAATGTCCAACAATGTAAATTTGGTGCGAAATTTAGTCACAATAGCCCGAATAGCCACCTCATTAGGTCGATTAACTGACCGTAAAATGGAAGAAGCCATGACGGACGGGAAATTGTAGACGCTTAAAATCGAATGGAAAATCCGTTTGAATAAATCGGTATACGCGAGATCAAGACATCCTCTCCTTTTGATTTTTCCTTGATGATCTAGGCCTCGTTGACGTTATTCATTAGCTTTTTTACAGCCAGTCTCGTTCCATTGCACAGTCGAGGTTGATTAATGTTACGCAGCATATTCACAACTTATCCTTTAAATTGTTAATTGTGAGGTGATATACCAGGCAAATCCAGGGAATTTAAGAACTCTGTGGGATAGTTGAGAGTTTTCAGGAGAACGCCTCTAATTGGTCGCCTAAAATGCGATTTGTAGTTTAAAGCACGCAAGATATGTTAAGCTAATTGGTCGAAAATCCTTCGCCGATTCATAACCTCGCCTACCGACTTTCGGGACGAAAACTACTTTTTTCTATCTCCATACTCGGATACATGATTCAGGTAGACGAGACGCGCCATTTAAAGATCATCTCCAGCTAAGGAAGTGCTACATCTTGCAGTTTCTGCAGCATGATTGGTATTATACTGTCCGGACTTGGAAATTTATATTAATTTTCCAACCAATTTTTTCTTTTGTAATAATAGTATTGCTATGCTCTAAGGGAGCTACCGACATGTCACGAAATAGCTTTAAGTGGTTCATGTTTGCTAGTTGTAATGGATTGTAATTTAAGGGACTTAGTTGGAGAAAGGATCTTTCCGAGGAGTTTTCCAAGGTTGGACAGGTCTATTTATTCAATATGATATATTTAACTGAACAGGAAACCTTTAAAGCAGTGTTAATAGATGCTTCAAAGGTTTTCACATTATAATGCTGTTGAATCATAACTTACTCTGGACTCATATTCGGTTTCTTGCTGAATGTATTATTAACAATTTTAATGAAATTTGTCCAGTAATTTTGTTTTAAATTTATTTAAAGAACAGAGGTTTCGCGCTCGAAGTTTATATTGAAGAGAATTCACAAGTGAAATTCTCCAATTCACCATCATTGAATTAAAATAGTTGTATATCTTACCTCCTTCATAATATTCCGAGCTCAGAAAAACGAAAGTGGAAGTATTAGCTTCCATTGTGTCTTTGCTGCGGTTGTAAGGGCTCACACTTCTTCTGACTACTGGTTATGTGCCGAGTACGCAGACGCCAACAACAAGCCATCTGGATCTTTCCATCGAACTTCTCAGATCGGGAGTGCTAAATTTTAGCCAAAAAAAAAGGTTTAAAGTGTTTTTAAGCTAAAATTCAAATTCTTGGCTTACTTTGGTCTGTGCTTGATGTTTTGTATGCCCAAAAGGTCGCATTGGCTGGAGGCCTCTAACTTTAAGGGAGTCTACCCAAGGTTCTTGTATGACGCCGATGTTTATACGAGAGCGGTCCGATAAGTACATAATCTCACTGCTCGATAGCGCCAGTGTCGCAAGAGAGATCTACTACATTCTTTTAGACAGCTAATGTCAAAATTTCAGCCGAATCGGACTCGTAGTTTTGTTTTGACTGAGTGTGGAAGCCGCGAATTTTAGAAAAATGGAAAAAGAGCAATGTCTCAGAAATTGCAGCGAAATCAAAGAGCACTTGGATTCTGTGTACGGTGGCTCTTCTCCTTCGATGGCAACCGTCAAAAATTGGTATAACGAGTTTCAACCCCGCCCAGGTGCCCCGAAAATGGCTACCACGGGGGATAACGTGTCAAAAATGCACGATCTTTTATTGGCCGACCGCCTGCGCCGATAATACACCGAAGTGCGCGAGATAGCTGAAACAGTAGACATCTCAAAAGATCGCGTGGGTCATATCCTCTATGAAATTTTTGACATGAGAAAGCTGTCAGCGCGATGGGTGCCGCGTATGTTCACTCCGGACAACAAGTGCAATCGTGAGACCACTACGAACTGCTGCCTTATTCTCCGTATTCTCCAGATTTGGCGCCGTGCGACTTTTTTTTTCTTCGTTTTTCTTTTGTAGGTTAAGTACTTATCGGACCGCGGCCGTCGTATTTTCCTAACACAGGAAAACCCTCGATTATCTGAACCAAATTTTGGGTGCTTCAGATTAATCTAATTTTAATTGCCAAAAGAAGACGGCGTAGAGGGAGGCTCGGCAGCTTGCTAAAGATATCTCAGGTTCACCGATGACGTTTTGACATCAGCTCGGTTGAAGTCTGCTCCCTGACTAAGCAGAATCTTAATTTTGACATTCTTGATGTCAAAATGGATATTTTATTCGCACGTTTCGAGAATCCCCAAGCTCTGCGAGCTAATCTTCAGAATTAATGAGTTGCTGTTCTTCTGCGGCTATTCCGTTTTAATGACTGCCTAGTCATGCATTGGCACCAGCAGATTTAGACTCTGAAGAACGCAGATCAGCTCCTGCCTGCATAAGTTGATGCTCATGAGTGCGAGACCTTGGTTGTCTGGGAATTTCCTAAGCTGGCATAAGCTTGAGTCTGAAGCTTTCCCAATCATTGCTAATCTTAGCTATATCATCTTGTGTTCCATGAGCGCCTCGCTAGATTCATAAATAGGGTAGGAACCCTCGCTTGCCAAAATTCTATGTGAAAATAACATCTGCGGGAGCAGAAAACAGCTCCCTTTTTCTAAAGTGGAAAATAGTCTTACTTAAACTCATTGTCATATTGATGTTTATTATGACTTTTTAATATTTTTAAATTTGTTATTTCAAAATAGCAACGAATTTAAAAAACGAAAGTTCTTGGCAACCACCAAATAGCCAAGATTTTGAATATTTGGAGGGAAATTATCGACGGTTTAAGTGGGAATATATTATTAATTGATGTGAGTAAGTTGAAAAGATCCATCACAAATCTTAAATATTTTCGTTTGAAATATTGAAAATTTTTTATTGCTAGATGCAAGGGATGCCAGGGTACTAGTACCCCTTGGCATAATGGTTATTGCGTTGGACTGTCATGCGGAAGGTCTCGAGTTCGATTCTCAGCCGCTGCTAGAAAGTTTTTTTCAGGGGTATACTGCCTCTTGTGAGGAATTGACAAATTCTCCAAGAGTATCTCTTGTCACTGAAAGTGCTGCTCATTAGCCGTTCGGAATCGGCAGAAAATTGTAGGTCCCCTCCGTTCCTGGTAACTCGCACACAGGAATGCTTAAGAGCTGTAAGTCACTAGGTCCTGGTTCACTCCGAGCTGTTGCACCACCAAATTTAATTTTAAGATGCCAGGGATGATCTTTTCATATTTACTCTCGCAGAGTTGTTATGACTGACATTGACTGTCGAGGGCTTGGAGTTAGTATTTTTCGGTCGGAATGTATGTATGTTAAATTAAATCATGTTGTATCAAAAATAGGGGCCCAACGTTCTTCTTTTAGCTTTACATATATAATTCTGTTTTGCTTACAATATCTCAATAATATTTTCTTAATCCAATTCATGACATTAGTAGTGTAATAATTTTGGATGAATGTGCTTTTTATCCCCCGTAGTATTGTTGTTCTCCTCGTAAAAAGGTGCGTAATCGTTGTGGACGATTTCTTCAAATTGATCGTCAGTGATGGCTCGGGCGTGTACATATGTGTCACCAGGCTCTAGTTCATGCTGAAAGTGTTGTTGCACTTCTGAGTTGGGATGAACTTCCAGGTTTCTCAAGATTTTCCGGGAAAATGCAGCAAATACTTGTCCAGTGGTATGTAACGTTTTATATTTGGGGGGTTCTTAACATAATCATTTTTCTTCCCTTATTCACCTCCTTGAGGACAGAGCGAATCTCGTAAACTATATCCACGCACCAAATGAACCGAGTTCACTTTCAGTTAAGATCAGAAAAGATCCCCTAAAATACTGACTTGATTTTCCGACACCCTGCTCTTGTCCCCAAGTTCTCCCCTGACGACATCCTCTACCTTTAGGACCGATGCCTACAGACTCATCGGCCCGTCCAGGCAGAAGTCGAAAGGTCTGTCCTTTTGCGTCAATAACCGAAGGCCTGATAATCACCATGCAAAGCTCGTCGATGGGGGGGGTTCTTGTTATTCGCGAAGGACGGTGTTACTTTTTTTTTTTTACAGGCCTAAGTCTTAGATGATGTTCGACCAATATTTACTTCCATCTCCTTAAGTGGCAGGACCCGAAATTCCGTTACCGATGTATATCTCATTTTCACTGTACTTGTACTGAACTGAGGACATAGATGGTCGTGCCTCTGAGCAGTCTTTACCCTCCCTTTCAGTATTCTCAAAAACATTTGGGAACACTCCAATGCTGTTGTTCTGGTGCTCAAATAAACTACTACAACAGCCCTCATCTGAAAAGGGGAAAGTCGTTGACCTCCCCTATGGACTTATTTAAACGCCCGCCTCATCTCTCCTTCTTTTCTTCCACTTCCCCAAAACTAAAACTTTTAGAACATCATAATAATTTAGTATGTTCCGAAACCAAACTTTAAAAAGTTGCTATCCCTCGTCTAAAAAAAAAAACGAGAAACAAAAAAAATAGACTCCTTTATATAGAAGACTGAAACTTATTTAACCCAACGACGAACAATATTCTCAACTGGAAACGGAATAATGAAAATACCACGGAAAACAAATTCTTATTTCTCTTTTTATAATTCATATTATTTTTATTGAATATTCCTTACTTAAAATTATTTTACACTAAACCTTTTTGCTCCCGCATCACCATTCATCGGATATATTTAAAATTATATTACGAAAAGTATTTATCATTGAAATAATTAAAGATTCTTTAAATTTCGTTATAGCCTGATAAGTTCTGTTTTCATAAACATCATCCTTTTCCTTTTCATATTAACACAAAATCCGAATTTAGAAATCGAACCCTTTTTTTGTATTAAAGCTATGTACGTAATAATTTACTTTAATAATCTTCCCTTTTAGTTATTTCGGCTTCTAATGTTTTTTTCTTTTTTTTATTTACTCATTTAAAGATATAGTTCAAAACGTATATATTATATGATATATAATATATAATATAGTATATAATATAGAAAAAAAATTTATTCAACATGTAAAGAAAAATAATCACTTACCAGGGATCCTCCATGTTGTGCACAGCATGATGTGACCTGGTGAATGGGAATGTTGAATGTTGATAAAGATAATATAATTTTAGACCTGTTGCCACGATCAGTTTGATATGAATGGAAAACGTTGATATCTTTTTAACACTTTGATTCCAACACCAATAGAAATATCAATTTTAGAAAGCACTCGCGATGGATGGGATGTTACAATATCTTTTCCTTATAATATATATGTATATATCCTACTATAATCAAATCCTAATCTATTATTCTTAAAATAAGCTTATGTATATGTGCCTATTCTTACTTCAAAATCCTACTCAATACCTCAAATAGATATTGATAGCTTCACTTCTGTTTCTACACAGCACTCAGTCCTTTTTTCTATTATATCTCTTTTTTTTTTTTTTTTTGTATCAAGTATGCCTGGTTTAAATAAAACGTCAACTTCAATTATTTGTTTCACTTCTTTCCAAATTTAGTTTGATTCTCAACTAACTATCATCAGATATCAAATTAGATCGCTGTCAGTATAAATTTGTTTATAATTTTTACATCATATATATTTTGTTTTCTAGCTTTAATTTTACCTCTTTGTTTTCTCTCAATCTCACTTACTTTACAGCTTCTTTATCCTATTTTACTTTTCTTTTATTCTCATTTACAGCTTTGAATTTTCTTTCAATTGATAATTTTCCTTCAATTCTAACTTTCCTTGCTTACTCTAAATTCCTTATTTTTTTTTTTCTAGGTAAATGGACACACTAATGGACTTCACTTTTTTTGTTTTTTTAACGCGAAATTTTCCTCTTATCACTTTGCTTTTACATTTCTAAAACTATATTTCAGTTCTTGTTTAATTTTTGTTTGGGCTTGACTTTCTTTTCTTTAAACTTTCTTTTTCTTTACACTTCTAGGAATCAATTGATGACTGAACAGAACATCCTTATGTTGAATTCTTATGAGGAATTGCTTTCCCTGCGCCACGCACTGGTGCCAATTGATGGCCCGAAGAATTGGTTTAGGTGCTTGTACCCACTCCAGTTGTATCAGATCGGTTATCACTTTTTTTATCAGGATCTTCAAGAATGCCTCGGATTTACCTCGTCTTAGGCGAGTCCTGGTCGAGCATTTGCCCACGTGTGACACTTTTTCCTGGATCCACGAATCCGCCACTTTTATTTTTGATTGTGAATTCCAGGACAGAAAGGTTGCGAATCCAATACTCTCGTATCGGTTTCTGAATGCTAGACCCTTGAACTCTATGCCGGTTCGTCGGACTAGGATCTTCTTTATGGGCGGAGTGTCGTCGGACCAAATGCTACGCACCATGGATTATTTTAACACGAAATGCTATGTGGGCAAACGAATAATTTTGTTTATAACAATCTTTTCTTACTGGAATTTGCAATCTTACTTACATATATGCAATTATCGTGTTCAGAACTCCTAAATTCTTGCAGATTCTTCGTCAAAACTGGCTGAACTTATTTTTATGTCTTCGCCATGCCGGGTCGAAGAAATATTGGTTGAAACCGAACTTTTATGCAAAATTTTTATATTCGCGTATTCGTTTTTCGTTTTTCACTTTTAGTTTTTTGTGATTACTCTTGATTTCTTTTAAGATTAACTACCTTTTGGTACAATTATTAAAAAGAACCCTGGGAGTAGAGAAACGTGACTTTATGGACCGACGACTAAAATGTAAAAGGCCGAAACCATGAGGACTTTTTCACAGATCGCGTTTTTCGATGGAATTCCGTGGAATGGAGAAAAAACGGAAATGCGCACTTAACTTGTATGGGACAGCTCAGAAAACGAAGGTGGTCAATGCTAATTGCATTACTTGCTGAAACTTAATTCTTTAAGCACAAGTTCCCAGATCTTAACGCGTCGTAATTTACCACTGTTGATGTTGTATTTTTATGTTTTGCAATATGGCTTACGACATTGTCCAGTTTGGTTTGAAGCATTAGAACTTCTTTTTTTTTGTTTCAACTTTAAAATTGATTTGTACTTATTTTATTTCATTCGGAGATATAAAAAAAATAAATTGCTGCTAAAATCCGACATAGGGTTCGTAGGATATTTTTCTTTTCTTTTGAACCATAGACTTTTCTTGCTGGTAAAATTACTTTTAGGACTGTCTCCTACACAGCATATTCTTTTTGTTGCAGATTTTCTGTACAAAAAGGATATGAAAGAGACATATTTCTTTTTTTTTCAATGTATAAGGAAGAGTCTCATGTACAGCTGAATAAGCCGGGCTAATTCTTTAATGTTTCAAATTTTGCTTTATTACTACACCTTTTATGTTTTTAAATCCTTTGAATGTGCGATAGTTTTGTGACCTTTCCTATCTCTTACCTCATATAAATTGTTGCCAACTATTTTGGAAACAGTAACCTGAACAAATTTTGGGCAGAGCTTTGCGTTCAGATGCTTGGACGCGTTGCTCAAAACAAAGTTACGCTTGTACAAGGTATCTCCTACGTTAAACGATACTATCCGGCTTCTCAAATTGTATGTTTTTTCATATGCTTCGTGGGTACGTTCTAACGCAGACTTTAAGTAAGTATGTAAAACATTCATTTTTGCTGTTTTGGGCAGCCAGTCTATTTCAGAATGATTCAGTCCTCCTAGTTCTCGAAGTAACTTGTAATCCGCCCCGTGCTCGATAATACGTTGCCCAAAAAGGGCTTCATAAGGAGACATACCTATTGCGGAATGGACCGTTGAACGTAACGCACTACCTATTGAAGCTAAGTGAAGGTCCCAAGATGTTTGTTTAGGGTCTATATACGCTCGAATAGCAGCGAGAATAGAACGATTGACTCGCTCGCTGGCATTCGCCTGAGGAGAATATACAGCCGTTCTGTAGTGCTTGATTCCGAAGGTTTGTATCATTTTATTAAATTCTTGACCGGTGAATTGAGTTCCATTATCTGAGAGGATGCTCTCGGGGACTCCGAAAATAAAGAATACATCTTCCTGTAAAAACTTTATGACTGATAGGGCGTTCGCTTTTCTAAGTGGTTTTATGAGGACAAACTTTGTCAATTGATCCAAAACGATTACTATTTGGGTGTTTCCGTTTTTCGATCGGGGATAAGGCCCCAAAAAATCAACGTATAGGTGTTGGAAAGGTCTGTCAACAGCGAAAGCATTTCCCATTTCCGCTCTCAAAATAGTGTTGGAGGCTTTAGTAGTTTTGCATACTTCGCAGTTTTCAAGGAAAAGCTTAACGTGCGTAGCCATATTAGGCCAGAAGAATTGTTGTCGTAGTTTGTACAAAGTTTTGACAATACCGCCGTGGGAAGCTCTGGGTGGACAATGAGCCAGCGAGACCAAACGGTTTGTCAGCGCCGCTGGAACCCACAATTTCCATGCCAAGTCATCTTGGAGTGGATTTCCTGTGCAATGCCTGACCTTCTTGTAAACGAAACCGTCCGAGGCTTGAAGGTCAGGAAGCTGGTCTTTATTTTGTCCGATATGCTGAATGATTTGGAGATATTCTCCGGACTTGAAACTCGGATCCTCCAAATCAATATAAAGAACATCGGTGGGATTCATTGACATCGATTCCGGTGGACATACCATTGAATGCAGAGCATCTACCTCATAAACACGCGATAAGGCATCAGGCACTACATTCAAGGTACCCTTCCGGTGCTCGATCCCAAAATCGAATCCTTGCAGTTTGAGACTCCAGCGCGCTAATCTCCCCGTTGGATCTCGCAAGCTCATCAGCCACTTTAAACTTGAATGGTCTGTCACTACGGTAAATCGATAGCCTTCTACATAAGGTCTGAATTTCTGAATTCCCCTCACAGCTGCTAAGCATTCTCGCTCGGTAACCGAATAATTACGTTGAGCTGAATTTAATTTCTGTGAGAAATAGTAAATCGGTCTTTCGTTTCCGCTTTCGTCTTTTTGGCACAAGACACACCCTATGCCTGTCGCTGACGCATCACACAAAATTATAAATTCTTTTGAGAAATCAGGGTTTGTTAGAACGGGATCCGAAGTAAGAGCAGTTTTGATAGCTTCAAAAGCTTTCTCAGCTTCTTTACCGAAATCAAACTTTTTTCCTTTTTTTAAAGAGTCGGTTATAGGAGCAGCAAGGGTTGAAAAATTGTTCACAAATCTGCGGTACCACCCCGCCATTCCGAGAAATCTTCTGACTTGTCTGATAGTTTTTGGCATTGGAAATTCGAGAATTGCGGCAACTTTTGCAGGATCAGGTTTTAAGCAACCCTGACCTACCACGTAGCCGAGGTACTGGAGTTCCTTGAAGCAGAACTTTGACTTTTCGACGTTTATCGTCAAGCCCGCTTCAAGCAACTTTTTCCCTATTATCTGCAGAATTCGGATATGTTCCTCGAAGTTTCTCGATATTACGAGTAAATCGTCTAAATAAACAAAAACTTGATCTCGCAACTCAGAAGGAACCACTTTATTCATCAGGTACGTCAGAGTCTGTGCAGCGTTAGAAAGGCCGAATGGCATCACCTTAAACTGGTAAAGCGGTCTACCAGGGACAGTGAAAGCCGTCTTCTCCCGTGAACTTTGCTCCAGCGGTATCTGCCAGTACGCATCTTTCAGATCCACACTTGAAATGAAGTGTGTCTCTGAAAGGCGTGCTAACAATCCCTCTATATGAGCAATTGGGCTCGCATTCTTCTTTGTAACTTGGTTCACCTTACGAAAGTCCAAGCACAGGCGGTTCTTTCCCGGTTTACGTACTAACACGACCGGAGAACTCCACGCGCTTGAACTTTCTTCGATGACCCCCAAAGCAAGCATGCGGTCCAATTCCTCATACACTAGGGCTTGTATCGCTGGAGATATGGGATAATGACGTTGCTTTACTGGCTGCGCCTCTCCCGTATCAATAAAGTGTTCTAGAAGATGGGTTTTTCCCAGGCCTTTCGTTGTAAAAGAGGGAAATTTTGAGATGGTCTCTCGAAGTTTTTCACGCTCTTGACCGTTAAGGTCGCACTCGATAGCACTCTCAGATTTTTTGACTATTTGAGTGTTCAATGAAATCTCAGATATGATGTGGGGAGCTAGCTGAAAAATCCTCCAGAAGTCCACACCGAGATATAATTGTTGGGACAGAGATGGTACAATGAACAAATCCATAACTTTGACTTTATCTCTGTACCGGATTTGCGTTGTAACCATTCCTACTATTGTCTGTTTTTGACCGTCTGCAGTAGCGATAAAAGAAGAGAATTTTGTATACTGAATATGATTTTCTTTCAGAAAATCCAGGGAACCAACTCCCAGGCAGCTTACGCTCGCACCAGAGTCGAGTAGTCCGAGTAGTTTTTTTCCTAAGATCTCTACCGTGACATAAGGGCGAGGATCCTCTCCTGAACAATGAAGGATGGTAGCAGCCACCGACCTGTGTAATTCTTTCTTTCTTTTCATTTTATTTCTTAATTTTTTTACTTTTTCGGATGTCGTGGCGAAAGTCACTATCCTTTTTCTAGCATCATAATACTCTTTAATACGTTCATGAATGGATTTTATAGGGTAAGTGAGCTTACCGTCTCTGGACTTCTCAGGATTATTACGAAGTTCTTCTCTCTTGATTATCTCTTCTGGTGAATGTCGTAGCAAGGTGATTTTAGATGAATCAGGTTCGGGTTCTAATAATTTTCCGGGTTCTCTGACCTCGAGCACTTCCCCCCGGTCACAGGATTGCTCGATGTTCGGTTTCCCGCACATTTGTCACAGTTAGGAGAAATCTCATTCTGACGACCACATTTGTAACAAAACAAATTCCGTTTAGGATTGTCGCATTCTCGAAAAGAGTGTCCTTCTACGTTGCAATTCCAGCATTTGAGAGTATTGGCTTCCCTATGGTAGGCCTCTATTAACGCTGATGTTGCATAGCTGTTAGTATAACTGTTTACATCCGTTGAAGGTTCTAATTCGTTAACAAATCGTCGCGGCTGTTGGATTGGGATAGTGGATTGATACTTTGCTTTGGCGGGTTCGCTACCTGTCAAGAACTTCTCGATCGTTCTACACACATAGACCATTTCGGATAGGCTATGTGTACTAAACGTCACTAATAGTTCTCCCATTCTGCGCCGTACGTTCTGTTTAATGAGTTCAATTATTTCTTTAACAGGTTTTGGTATTCGAAGTCTGGAATTGAACTTTATCAAGTCGTCGTAAAAGTCGTCGAAAGTTTCATTTGGTAACTGTTTGCGGTCAGACATTTTACGTGACAGTTCCGAGTCTGTCTCCAAAGAACGGTATTGTTCGATAAGGGCTAACCTTAAAGTAAGCCACGAAGCTCTCGGATTATTCTTTAGGAACATCCAGTACCACGTTTCCACGCGACCGCTAACGAAGTGGTGAAAATTTAAAACAACTTCCTCCCAAGTTACATGGTAACTGTCTTTCACTCTCTCAAGGCGGAAGAGAAAGTCATCTATAGACATATTACTATTGTCAAATCTGATGCCCCACTTGTGATAGTGGGGGAAACGTGATACCGAAGACGAATGTGATGGACCTGAATTGGTTTGATTGGCAGATGGTGGAGAGCCATTCAGGTTTAAGTTGCTCAACTGAGCCAAAAAATTATCAACGTTCGACCCACGAGCCATATCTATCGGATGAATGCAGGGTTCATTAGTTGGACGAGCATTTGAAATGGGATCAGCTAGGTTATGTCTCTGTGAGAGATAATCAGGCGGTCGCTCTACTGGGGTAGTCGCATTCAGGGTTGCCATGTCTTCAGCTACTTTGATAGCCCAATTTAGAAATTCTTGTAGCCCAAAATCGGAGCCGATAAAGTAGCCCAAACAGTAGCCCAATACCAATAAAAAAAAATTTCTCATAACTTCAATTACAATTTATTTTTATCTGAATAAACAACGAAAAATAAAAAAAAAATTTTTGTTCATAAAAAAAAGAAGAGTTAACAATATTATCACATATTTAACTGCTGAAAATAATTCATAAATATCCTCATCAGAGCTATCGTCATTGTCATCACATTTGTACATTGTTTGGTTAAATTTACTTATCATTTCAATTGAGGGTGAAAAGTTTTTACAGCAAATTTTTTTAACCGTAGCATCGCAAACGCATAATTGCATCGAGCGATGCTGTAGTTAATTGATTTCTTGGTTTTGTTTTAACACAATTCATGAAAGAAAATGTTCTTTCTACTACAGCGTTGGTGACAGGCAAGTTTAATAATTGTATAACAAAATAGGCCAAATCCACGAAAACTAATTCAAAGAGTGATGCCAGCTTGTGCAATGAGTTAAGGTTATGTTTAGAGGTCGAAAAGTGTTTTATTTATATGATTTATTTGCACGAAAAAATATATCTCCCAAGATTAAATTTGGGCTATTTATAGCCCAATTATAATTGGGCTGTCATAGTAAAATTGTTGTCGGCAATTTTGGAAAAAGATAGCCCAATTTCCGATAAATAGCCCAATCTGGCAAGCCTGGTCGCATTATATAAACTCCGAGCTGCCTGAGTATTCGGTGGAGGGGCCGGTGTGATATTTGAAAGGGTTTCCCTAACTATGACTCTCACGTGTTCTAATAACTGTGCTTGTGTTCTTTCCAGTTCTTCACGTATAAAACGTCGATCCTCAGTCCGTTTAAGACCAACTGTTGCAGTTACTACCTCCTGCACATATGTTTCAAAATGTTCGGCGTCCTTGGATGTATTGCCATCCCTAGGACTTGAAGATCTTAAATGACTACTATTATTAGCCTCGTTCGTCCCGTTTTTACTACATGCGGCGGCACTAGTACTTGCTCCAGCAGCCAAAGTTTCTGTATTTACTTGATCTGTCATATTATCGTTCGGCGGAGGTGTTAGTTGCCTACTGTTACGTCGACTATGCGATTTATGGGCATTCCTAAGAGTCTCGGACCGACTTCGACCTCTTCCAGCCATTGAGGCAGATTATTTCATTAACTTTATAGATTATTTTATTAATTCAAAAATAATTAGGTAATTATTTATATACTTTCGTCTATATATGTCTTTATATGTGAAGCTATGCCTTAACTATTCTTTATAAAAGTTCTTCTATGATATTACTTAAATTTTTCCTCTATACAAGATATTTCAAAAAAAAAATCTATGCTCCTACAAGCAATCAAAAATTATTATTTACTTTTCTAAATTCTCAAAAAAAATGTTACTCCAAAAAAAATTGAAAGATCAACTAACTAACTTATACCAAATTATCAATAAAAACTATTTTTACTTTTCATATGCGGTTTTAGGAAGTGGAATCAAAGTAGGAAGGGGGCGTGCTTCAAAAAAAATATAATTAAAATTGACTGTCAATTCCTTTCTTTCACAAAAGAAATTGAGCAAGAAAAATATTAAGTATGTGTACATGTGTATGTATAGCTCCAACTCTGAATTGTTGTCTAATGACGATGAATGCTGTCAACAGGAAAATTTTCAATCTCCATAGGATACAGCTGTCCTAAGCCAGATACCAAGTCTTAGCTTATCGGATATCGTCTGGAGTTTACTGTGTGAAAAAGTTTCCTTTAACAAGACTCTTTCATCAAGATGTTCAAGAAGTATGGTTGAAGTAATATTTTCGTTCATTTATTTGGTTAAATACTCCAGCAACAGACGTAGATCAGGAATTCGATTCACTAATATACCGGACAGAAGTCTAATCCAAAAAAAAAATACAAGAAAATCTTTCCTCAAAACTTAGTGCTCAGCGCGATCAGCAACTCGAAATAAGTTCGTTCAGGTGCGGACACTGACTAACACTAACCAGTTCAGTGCTGGACGTGCCAATTTACCACATTGCAACAAGAAATTCGGTAAAAATAACTGATTCCTTGGACAATCCAGGCTACTCGACAGGTCGCTAGTAATCTTCACTAGGAAGCGAAACTTCTAACCATACAAAACAAAATCTCACCAAAAAAAAAATTTAAAAAAAAAATTTTTATATTTTTTTCTTCGGAGCAAAAAAAATGGATCGGTAACAAAATTTCGGGCCCCACGTTGGGCGCCATCTGTAACGTTTTATATTTGGGGGGTTCTTAACATAATCATTTTTCTTCCCTTATTCACCTCCTTGAGGACAGAGCGAATCTCGTAAACTATATCCACGCACCAAACGAACCGAGTTCACTTTCAGTTAAGATCAGAAAAGATCCCCTAAAGTACTGACTTGATTTTCCGACACCCTGCTCTTGTCCCCAAGTTCTCCCCTGACGACATCCTCTACCTTTAGGACCGATGCCTACAGACTCATCGGCCCGTCCAGGCAGAAGTCGAAAGGTCTGTCCTTTTGCGTCAATAACCGAAGGCCTGATAATCACCATGCAAAGCTCGTCGATGGGGGGGGTTCTTGTTATTCGCGAAGGACGGTGTTACTTTTTTTTTTTTACAGGCCTAAGTCTTAGATGATGTTCGACCAATATTTACTTCCATCTCCTTAAGTGGCAGGACCCGAAATTCCGTTACCGATGTATATCTCATTTTCACTGTACTTGTACTGAACTGAGGACATAGATGGTCGTGCCTCTGAGCAGTCTTTACCCTCCCTTTCAGTATTCTCAAAAACATTTGGGAACACTCCAATGCTGTTGTTCTGGTGCTCAAATAAACTACTACAACAGCCCTCATCTGAAAAGGGGAAAGTCGTTGACCTCCCCTATGGACTTATTTAAACGCCCGCCTCATCTCTCCTTCTTTTCTTCCACTTCCCCAAAACTAAAACTTTTAGAACATCATAATAATTTAGTATGTTCCGAAACCAAACTTTAAAAAGTTGCTATCCCTCGTCTAAAAAAAAAAAACGAGAAACAAAAAAAATAGACTCCTTTATATAGAAGACTGAAACTTATTTAACCCAACGACGAACAATATTCTCAACTGGAAACGGAATAATGAAAATACCACGGAAAACAAATTCTTATTTCTCTTTTTATAATTCATATTATTTTTATTGAATATTCCTTACTTAAAATTATTTTACACTAAACCTTTTTGCTCCCGCATCACCATTCATCGGATATATTTAAAATTATATTACGAAAAGTATTTATCATTAAAATAATTAAAGATTCTTTAAATTTCGTTATAGCCTGATAAGTTCTGTTTTCATAAACATCATCCTTTTCCTTTTCATATTAACACAAAATCCGAATTTAGAAATCGAACCCTTTTTTTGTATTAAAGCTATGTACGTAATAATTTACTTTAATAATCTTCCCTTTTAGTTATTTCGGCTTCTAATGTTTTTTTCTTTTTTTTATTTACTCATTTAAAGATATAGTTCAAAACGTATATATTATATGATATATAATATATAATATAGTATATAATATAGAAAAAAAATTTATTCAACATGTAAAGAAAAATAATCACTTACCAGGGATCCTCCATGTTGTGCACAGCATGATGTGACCTGGTGAATGGGAATGTTGAATGTTGATAAAGATAATATAATTTTAGACCTGTTGCCACGATCAGTTTGATATGAATGGAAAACGTTGATATCTTTTTAACACTTTGATTCCAACACCAATAGAAATATCAATTTTAGAAAGCACTCGCGATGGATGGGATGTTACAATATCTTTTCCTTATAATATATATGTATATATCCTACTATAATCAAATCCTAATCTATTATTCTTAAAATAAGCTTATGTATATGTGCCTATTCTTACTTCAAAATCCTACTCAATACCTCAAATAGATATTGATAGCTTCACTTCTGTTTCTACACAGCACTCAGTCCTTTTTTCTATTATATCTCTTTTTTTTTTTTTTTTTGTATCAAGTATGCCTGGTTTAAATAAAACGTCAACTTCAATTATTTGTTTCACTTCTTTCCAAATTTAGTTTGATTCTCAACTAACTATCATCAGATATCAAATTAGATCGCTGTCAGTATAAATTTGTTTATAATTTTTACATCATATATATTTTGTTTTCTAGCTTTAATTTTACCTCTTTGTTTTCTCTCAATCTCACTTACTTTACAGCTTCTTTATCCTATTTTACTTTTCTTTTATTCTCATTTACAGCTTTGAATTTTCTTTCAATTGATAATTTTCCTTCAATTCTAACTTTCCTTGCTTACTCTAAATTCCTTATTTTTTTTTTTCTAGGTAAATGGACACACTAATGGACTTCACTTTTTTTGTTTTTTTAACGCGAAATTTTCCTCTTATCACTTTGCTTTTACATTTCTAAAACTATATTTCAGTTCTTGTTTAATTTTTGTTTGGGCTTGACTTTCTTTTCTTTAAACTTTCTTTTTCTTTACACTTCTAGGAATCAATTGATGACTGAACAGAACATCCTTATGTTGAATTCTTATGAGGAATTGCTTTCCCTGCGCCACGCACTGGTGCCAATTGATGGCCCGAAGAATTGGTTTAGGTGCTTGTACCCACTCCAGTTGTATCAGATCGGTTATCACTTTTTTTATCAGGATCTTCAAGAATGCCTCGGATTTACCTCGTCTTAGGCGAGTCCTGGTCGAGCATTTGCCCACGTGTGACACTTTTTCCTGGATCCACGAATCCGCCACTTTTATTTTTGATTGTGAATTCCAGGACAGAAAGGTTGCGAATCCAATACTCTCGTATCGGTTTCTGAATGCTAGACCCTTGAACTCTATGCCGGTTCGTCGGACTAGGATCTTCTTTATGGGCGGAGTGTCGTCGGACCAAATGCTACGCACCATGGATTATTTTAACACGAAATGCTATGTGGGCAAACGAATAATTTTGTTTATAACAATCTTTTCTTACTGGAATTTGCAATCTTACTTACATATATGCAATTATCGTGTTCAGAACTCCTAAATTCTTGCAGATTCTTCGTCAAAACTGGCTGAACTTATTTTTATGTCTTCGCCATGCCGGGTCGAAGAAATATTGGTTGAAACCGAACTTTTATGCAAAATTTTTATATTCGCGTATTCGTTTTTCGTTTTTCACTTTTAGTTTTTTGTGATTACTCTTGATTTCTTTTAAGATTAACTACCTTTTGGTACAATTATTAAAAAGAACCCTGGGAGTAGAGAAACGTGACTTTATGGACCGACGACTAAAATGTAAAAGGCCGAAACCATGAGGACTTTTTCACAGATCGCGTTTTTCGATGGAATTCCGTGGAATGGAGAAAAAACGGAAATGCGCACTTAACTTGTATGGGACAGCTCAGAAAACGAAGGTGGTCAATGCTAATTGCATTACTTGCTGAAACTTAATTCTTTAAGCACAAGTTCCCAGATCTTAACGCGTCGTAATTTACCACTGTTGATGTTGTATTTTTATGTTTTGCAATATGGCTTACGACATTGTCCAGTTTGGTTTGAAGCATTAGAACTTCTTTTTTTTTGTTTCAACTTTAAAATTGATTTGTACTTATTTTATTTCATTCGGAGATATAAAAAAAATAAATTGCTGCTAAAATCCGACATAGGGTTCGTAGGATATTTTTCTTTTCTTTTGAACCATAGACTTTTCTTGCTGGTAAAATTACTTTTAGGACTGTCTCCTACACAGCATATTCTTTTTGTTGCAGATTTTCTGTACAAAAAGGATATGAAAGAGACATATTTCTTTTTTTTTCAATGTATAAGGAAGAGTCTCATGTACAGCTGAATAAGCCGGGCTAATTCTTTAATGTTTCAAATTTTGCTTTATTACTACACCTTTTATGTTTTTAAATCCTTTGAATGTGCGATAGTTTTGTGACCTTTCCTATCTCTTACCTCATATAAATTGTTGCCAACTATTTTGGAAACAGTAACCTGAACAAATTTTGGGCAGAGCTTTGCGTTCAGATGCTTGGACGCGTTGCTCAAAACAAAGTTACGCTTGTACAAGGTATCTCCTACGTTAAACGATACTATCCGGCTTCTCAAATTGTATGTTTTTTCATATGCTTCGTGGGTACGTTCTAACGCAGACTTTAAGTAAGTATGTAAAACATTCATTTTTGCTGTTTTGGGCAGCCAGTCTATTTCAGAATGATTCAGTCCTCCTAGTTCTCGAAGTAACTTGTAATCCGCCCCGTGCTCGATAATACGTTGCCCAAAAAGGGCTTCATAAGGAGACATACCTATTGCGGAATGGACCGTTGAACGTAACGCACTACCTATTGAAGCTAAGTGAAGGTCCCAAGATGTTTGTTTAGGGTCTATATACGCTCGAATAGCAGCGAGAATAGAACGATTGACTCGCTCGCTGGCATTCGCCTGAGGAGAATATACAGCCGTTCTGTAGTGCTTGATTCCGAAGGTTTGTATCATTTTATTAAATTCTTGACCGGTGAATTGAGTTCCATTATCTGAGAGGATGCTCTCGGGGACTCCGAAAATAAAGAATACATCTTCCTGTAAAAACTTTATGACTGATAGGGCGTTCGCTTTTCTAAGTGGTTTTATGAGGACAAACTTTGTCAATTGATCCAAAACGATTACTATTTGGGTGTTTCCGTTTTTCGATCGGGGATAAGGCCCCAAAAAATCAACGTATAGGTGTTGGAAAGGTCTGTCAACAGCGAAAGCATTTCCCATTTCCGCTCTCAAAATAGTGTTGGAGGCTTTAGTAGTTTTGCATACTTCGCAGTTTTCAAGGAAAAGCTTAACGTGCGTAGCCATATTAGGCCAGAAGAATTGTTGTCGTAGTTTGTACAAAGTTTTGACAATACCGCCGTGGGAAGCTCTGGGTGGACAATGAGCCAGCGAGACCAAACGGTTTGTCAGCGCCGCTGGAACCCACAATTTCCATGCCAAGTCATCTTGGAGTGGATTTCCTGTGCAATGCCTGACCTTCTTGTAAACGAAACCGTCCGAGGCTTGAAGGTCAGGAAGCTGGTCTTTATTTTGTCCGATATGCTGAATGATTTGGAGATATTCTCCGGACTTGAAACTCGGATCCTCCAAATCAATATAAAGAACATCGGTGGGATTCATTGACATCGATTCCGGTGGACATACCATTGAATGCAGAGCATCTACCTCATAAACACGCGATAAGGCATCAGGCACTACATTCAAGGTACCCTTCCGGTGCTCGATCCCAAAATCGAATCCTTGCAGTTTGAGACTCCAGCGCGCTAATCTCCCCGTTGGATCTCGCAAGCTCATCAGCCACTTTAAACTTGAATGGTCTGTCACTACGGTAAATCGATAGCCTTCTACATAAGGTCTGAATTTCTGAATTCCCCTCACAGCTGCTAAGCATTCTCGCTCGGTAACCGAATAATTACGTTGAGCTGAATTTAATTTCTGTGAGAAATAGTAAATCGGTCTTTCGTTTCCGCTTTCGTCTTTTTGGCACAAGACACACCCTATGCCTGTCGCTGACGCATCACACAAAATTATAAATTCTTTTGAGAAATCAGGGTTTGTTAGAACGGGATCCGAAGTAAGAGCAGTTTTGATAGCTTCAAAAGCTTTCTCAGCTTCTTTACCGAAATCAAACTTTTTTCCTTTTTTTAAAGAGTCGGTTATAGGAGCAGCAAGGGTTGAAAAATTGTTCACAAATCTGCGGTACCACCCCGCCATTCCGAGAAATCTTCTGACTTGTCTGATAGTTTTTGGCATTGGAAATTCGAGAATTGCGGCAACTTTTGCAGGATCAGGTTTTAAGCAACCCTGACCTACCACGTAGCCGAGGTACTGGAGTTCCTTGAAGCAGAACTTTGACTTTTCGACGTTTATCGTCAAGCCCGCTTCAAGCAACTTTTTCCCTATTATCTGCAGAATTCGGATATGTTCCTCGAAGTTTCTCGATATTACGAGTAAATCGTCTAAATAAACAAAAACTTGATCTCGCAACTCAGAAGGAACCACTTTATTCATCAGGTACGTCAGAGTCTGTGCAGCGTTAGAAAGGCCGAATGGCATCACCTTAAACTGGTAAAGCGGTCTACCAGGGACAGTGAAAGCCGTCTTCTCCCGTGAACTTTGCTCCAGCGGTATCTGCCAGTACGCATCTTTCAGATCCACACTTGAAATGAAGTGTGTCTCTGAAAGGCGTGCTAACAATCCCTCTATATGAGCAATTGGGCTCGCATTCTTCTTTGTAACTTGGTTCACCTTACGAAAGTCCAAGCACAGGCGGTTCTTTCCCGGTTTACGTACTAACACGACCGGAGAACTCCACGCGCTTGAACTTTCTTCGATGACCCCCAAAGCAAGCATGCGGTCCAATTCCTCATACACTAGGGCTTGTATCGCTGGAGATATGGGATAATGACGTTGCTTTACTGGCTGCGCCTCTCCCGTATCAATAAAGTGTTCTAGAAGATGGGTTTTTCCCAGGCCTTTCGTTGTAAAAGAGGGAAATTTTGAGATGGTCTCTCGAAGTTTTTCACGCTCTTGACCGTTAAGGTCGCACTCGATAGCACTCTCAGATTTTTTGACTATTTGAGTGTTCAATGAAATCTCAGATATGATGTGGGGAGCTAGCTGAAAAATCCTCCAGAAGTCCACACCGAGATATAATTGTTGGGACAGAGATGGTACAATGAACAAATCCATAACTTTGACTTTATCTCTGTACCGGATTTGCGTTGTAACCATTCCTACTATTGTCTGTTTTTGACCGTCTGCAGTAGCGATAAAAGAAGAGAATTTTGTATACTGAATATGATTTTCTTTCAGAAAATCCAGGGAACCAACTCCCAGGCAGCTTACGCTCGCACCAGAGTCGAGTAGTCCGAGTAGTTTTTTTCCTAAGATCTCTACCGTGACATAAGGGCGAGGATCCTCTCCTGAACAATGAAGGATGGTAGCAGCCACCGACCTGTGTAATTCTTTCTTTCTTTTCATTTTATTTCTTAATTTTTTTACTTTTTCGGATGTCGTGGCGAAAGTCACTATCCTTTTTCTAGCATCATAATACTCTTTAATACGTTCATGAATGGATTTTATAGGGTAAGTGAGCTTACCGTCTCTGGACTTCTCAGGATTATTACGAAGTTCTTCTCTCTTGATTATCTCTTCTGGTGAATGTCGTAGCAAGGTGATTTTAGATGAATCAGGTTCGGGTTCTAATAATTTTCCGGGTTCTCTGACCTCGAGCACTTCCCCCCGGTCACAGGATTGCTCGATGTTCGGTTTCCCGCACATTTGTCACAGTTAGGAGAAATCTCATTCTGACGACCACATTTGTAACAAAACAAATTCCGTTTAGGATTGTCGCATTCTCGAAAAGAGTGTCCTTCTACGTTGCAATTCCAGCATTTGAGAGTATTGGCTTCCCTATGGTAGGCCTCTATTAACGCTGATGTTGCATAGCTGTTAGTATAACTGTTTACATCCGTTGAAGGTTCTAATTCGTTAACAAATCGTCGCGGCTGTTGGATTGGGATAGTGGATTGATACTTTGCTTTGGCGGGTTCGCTACCTGTCAAGAACTTCTCGATCGTTCTACACACATAGACCATTTCGGATAGGCTATGTGTACTAAACGTCACTAATAGTTCTCCCATTCTGCGCCGTACGTTCTGTTTAATGAGTTCAATTATTTCTTTAACAGGTTTTGGTATTCGAAGTCTGGAATTGAACTTTATCAAGTCGTCGTAAAAGTCGTCGAAAGTTTCATTTGGTAACTGTTTGCGGTCAGACATTTTACGTGACAGTTCCGAGTCTGTCTCCAAAGAACGGTATTGTTCGATAAGGGCTAACCTTAAAGTAAGCCACGAAGCTCTCGGATTATTCTTTAGGAACATCCAGTACCACGTTTCCACGCGACCGCTAACGAAGTGGTGAAAATTTAAAACAACTTCCTCCCAAGTTACATGGTAACTGTCTTTCACTCTCTCAAGGCGGAAGAGAAAGTCATCTATAGACATATTACTATTGTCAAATCTGATGCCCCACTTGTGATAGTGGGGGAAACGTGATACCGAAGACGAATGTGATGGACCTGAATTGGTTTGATTGGCAGATGGTGGAGAGCCATTCAGGTTTAAGTTGCTCAACTGAGCCAAAAAATTATCAACGTTCGACCCACGAGCCATATCTATCGGATGAATGCAGGGTTCATTAGTTGGACGAGCATTTGAAATGGGATCAGCTAGGTTATGTCTCTGTGAGAGATAATCAGGCGGTCGCTCTACTGGGGTAGTCGCATTCAGGGTTGCCATGTCTTCAGCTACTTTGATAGCCCAATTTAGAAATTCTTGTAGCCCAAAATCGGAGCCGATAAAGTAGCCCAAACAGTAGCCCAATACCAATAAAAAAAAATTTCTCATAACTTCAATTACAATTTATTTTTATCTGAATAAACAACGAAAAATAAAAAAAAAATTTTTGTTCATAAAAAAAAGAAGAGTTAACAATATTATCACATATTTAACTGCTGAAAATAATTCATAAATATCCTCATCAGAGCTATCGTCATTGTCATCACATTTGTACATTGTTTGGTTAAATTTACTTATCATTTCAATTGAGGGTGAAAAGTTTTTACAGCAAATTTTTTTAACCGTAGCATCGCAAACGCATAATTGCATCGAGCGATGCTGTAGTTAATTGATTTCTTGGTTTTGTTTTAACACAATTCATGAAAGAAAATGTCTTTCTACTACAGCGTTGGTGACAGGCAAGTTTAATAATTGTATAACAAAATAGGCCAAATCCACGAAAACTAATTCAAAGAGTGATGCCAGCTTGTGCAATGAGTTAAGGTTATGTTTAGAGGTCGAAAAGTGTTTTATTTATATGATTTATTTGCACGAAAAAATATATCTCCCAAGATTAAATTTGGGCTATTTATAGCCCAATTATAATTGGGCTGTCATAGTAAAATTGTTGTCGGCAATTTTGGAAAAAGATAGCCCAATTTCCGATAAATAGCCCAATCTGGCAAGCCTGGTCGCATTATATAAACTCCGAGCTGCCTGAGTATTCGGTGGAGGGGCCGGTGTGATATTTGAAAGGGTTTCCCTAACTATGACTCTCACGTGTTCTAATAACTGTGCTTGTGTTCTTTCCAGTTCTTCACGTATAAAACGTCGATCCTCAGTCCGTTTAAGACCAACTGTTGCAGTTACTACCTCCTGCACATATGTTTCAAAATGTTCGGCGTCCTTGGATGTATTGCCATCCCTAGGACTTGAAGATCTTAAATGACTACTATTATTAGCCTCGTTCGTCCCGTTTTTACTACATGCGGCGGCACTAGTACTTGCTCCAGCAGCCAAAGTTTCTGTATTTACTTGATCTGTCATATTATCGTTCGGCGGAGGTGTTAGTTGCCTACTGTTACGTCGACTATGCGATTTATGGGCATTCCTAAGAGTCTCGGACCGACTTCGACCTCTTCCAGCCATTGAGGCAGATTATTTCATTAACTTTATAGATTATTTTATTAATTCAAAAATAATTAGGTAATTATTTATATACTTTCGTCTATATATGTCTTTATATGTGAAGCTATGCCTTAACTATTCTTTATAAAAGTTCTTCTATGATATTACTTAAATTTTTCCTCTATACAAGATATTTCAAAAAAAAAATCTATGCTCCTACAAGCAATCAAAAATTATTATTTACTTTTCTAAATTCTCAAAAAAAATGTTACTCCAAAAAAAATTGAAAGATCAACTAACTAACTTATACCAAATTATCAATAAAAACTATTTTTACTTTTCATATGCGGTTTTAGGAAGTGGAATCAAAGTAGGAAGGGGGCGTGCTTCAAAAAAAATATAATTAAAATTGACTGTCAATTCCTTTCTTTCACAAAAGAAATTGAGCAAGAAAAATATTAAGTATGTGTACATGTGTATGTATAGCTCCAACTCTGAATTGTTGTCTAATGACGATGAATGCTGTCAACAGGAAAATTTTCAATCTCCATAGGATACAGCTGTCCTAAGCCAGATACCAAGTCTTAGCTTATCGGATATCGTCTGGAGTTTACTGTGTGAAAAAGTTTCCTTTAACAAGACTCTTTCATCAAGATGTTCAAGAAGTATGGTTGAAGTAATATTTTCGTTCATTTATTTGGTTAAATACTCCAGCAACAGACGTAGATCAGGAATTCGATTCACTAATATACCGGACAGAAGTCTAATCCAAAAAAAAAATACAAGAAAATCTTTCCTCAAAACTTAGTGCTCAGCGCGATCAGCAACTCGAAATAAGTTCGTTCAGGTGCGGACACTGACTAACACTAACCAGTTCAGTGCTGGACGTGCCAATTTACCACATTGCAACAAGAAATTCGGTAAAAATAACTGATTCCTTGGACAATCCAGGCTACTCGACAGGTCGCTAGTAATCTTCACTAGGAAGCGAAACTTCTAACCATACAAAACAAAATCTCACCAAAAAAAAAATTTAAAAAAAAAATTTTTATATTTTTTTCTTCGGAGCAAAAAAAATGGATCGGTAACAAAATTTCGGGCCCCACGTTGGGCGCCATCTGTAACGTTTTATATTTGGGGGGTTCTTAACATAATCATTTTTCTTCCCTTATTCACCTCCTTGAGGACAGAGCGAATCTCGTAAACTATATCCACGCACCAAACGAACCGAGTTCACTTTCAGTTAAGATCAGAAAAGATCCCCTAAAGTACTGACTTGATTTTCCGACACCCTGCTCTTGTCCCCAAGTTCTCCCCTGACGACATCCTCTACCTTTAGGACCGATGCCTACAGACTCATCGGCCCGTCCAGGCAGAAGTCGAAAGGTCTGTCCTTTTGCGTCAATAACCGAAGGCCTGATAATCACCATGCAAAGCTCGTCGATGGGGGGGGTTCTTGTTATTCGCGAAGGACGGTGTTACTTTTTTTTTTTTACAGGCCTAAGTCTTAGATGATGTTCGACCAATATTTACTTCCATCTCCTTAAGTGGCAGGACCCGAAATTCCGTTACCGATGTATATCTCATTTTCACTGTACTTGTACTGAACTGAGGACATAGATGGTCGTGCCTCTGAGCAGTCTTTACCCTCCCTTTCAGTATTCTCAAAAACATTTGGGAACACTCCAATGCTGTTGTTCTGGTGCTCAAATAAACTACTACAACAGCCCTCATCTGAAAAGGGGAAAGTCGTTGACCTCCCCTATGGACTTATTTAAACGCCCGCCTCATCTCTCCTTCTTTTCTTCCACTTCCCCAAAACTAAAACTTTTAGAACATCATAATAATTTAGTATGTTCCGAAACCAAACTTTAAAAAGTTGCTATCCCTCGTCTAAAAAAAAAAAACGAGAAACAAAAAAAATAGACTCCTTTATATAGAAGACTGAAACTTATTTAACCCAACGACGAACAATATTCTCAACTGGAAACGGAATAATGAAAATACCACGGAAAACAAATTCTTATTTCTCTTTTTATAATTCATATTATTTTTATTGAATATTCCTTACTTAAAATTATTTTACACTAAACCTTTTTGCTCCCGCATCACCATTCATCGGATATATTTAAAATTATATTACGAAAAGTATTTATCATTAAAATAATTAAAGATTCTTTAAATTTCGTTATAGCCTGATAAGTTCTGTTTTCATAAACATCATCCTTTTCCTTTTCATATTAACACAAAATCCGAATTTAGAAATCGAACCCTTTTTTTGTATTAAAGCTATGTACGTAATAATTTACTTTAATAATCTTCCCTTTTAGTTATTTCGGCTTCTAATGTTTTTTTCTTTTTTTTATTTACTCATTTAAAGATATAGTTCAAAACGTATATATTATATGATATATAATATATAATATAGTATATAATATAGAAAAAAAATTTATTCAACATGTAAAGAAAAATAATCACTTACCAGGGATCCTCCATGTTGTGCACAGCATGATGTGACCTGGTGAATGGGAATGTTGAATGTTGATAAAGATAATATAATTTTAGACCTGTTGCCACGATCAGTTTGATATGAATGGAAAACGTTGATATCTTTTTAACACTTTGATTCCAACACCAATAGAAATATCAATTTTAGAAAGCACTCGCGATGGATGGGATGTTACAATATCTTTTCCTTATAATATATATGTATATATCCTACTATAATCAAATCCTAATCTATTATTCTTAAAATAAGCTTATGTATATGTGCCTATTCTTACTTCAAAATCCTACTCAATACCTCAAATAGATATTGATAGCTTCACTTCTGTTTCTACACAGCACTCAGTCCTTTTTACTTGCGATATAGGTACTATAGGGCAAGTTCTGCATTTGGAAAAAAAATCGAACTCGAGATTTTGATCAAAGTTGACATTACGATGATAGCGAAGACGAAAAAAGTGGGTCCGACAATTCCGTCTGTCTGTCTGTATGTCTGTATGTCTGTATGTCTGTATGTCTGTACCTCGAACTACAGCCTAAACTACCAGAGGTATTTTCTTCAAACTTGGTAGTTAAGGGTCTTCGGTGATTCCCTAGAGGAAAAATTGAAATTTTTTTTTTAGCTCCAAAACTAAGGGTACCCCCCATACACCCGTAATGCAAAATCTTATTTATCTCGAAAGCGGCTCTAACGATTTCGATAAAAAAAATTAGGCGTGATACTATGGACATGGAATACATTTTGGTCAAAAAAAAATTTGGGGGGAAATGTTATTAGGGGTACCTGTCATAGAACGGTTTTTTTGATTTTCGAATTTCTCACCAACGGCTCTAACGATTTTAACCAAAATTTTTATGCAGGAGCTGCTTTGCATTTGAAAAAATATAAACTAAAAATTTTTTCGAAAAAATAGTTTTTGGATTTTTAAAAAAATAATACAATTTTTTTTTTGAAAATTCAATATCTTGAAAACCGATACACGAATAAATTTTTAAATTACGTTTTAAAATGTATTTTATTAAATACTAATAATTTGCGTATCAATTTTTTTTATAAAAATTTTAAGTAAAATTTAGTACACAAAAAACATGTTTCGGTGTGTCTGTATGTCTGTACCTCTCACTACAGCCTAAACCACTGGACCTATTTCTTTCAATCTCAGTAGTTAAGAGTCTTCGGTGATTCCCTAGAGGAGAAATTGAAATTTTTTTTTTAGCTCCAAAACTAAGGGTACCCCCCATACACCCGTAATGCAAAATTTTATTTATCTCGAAAACGGCTCTAACGATTTTGATAAAAAAAATTAGGTGTGATATTGTGGACATGGACTATATTTTGGTGAAAAAAAAATTTGGGGGGAAATATTATTAGGGGTACCTGTCATAGAACGGTTTTTTTGATTTTCGAATTTCTCACCAACGGCTCTAACGATTTTAACCAAAATTTTTATGCAGGAGCTATTTTTCATTTGAAAAATTACAAACTAAATTTTTTTTCGAAAAAATAGTTTTTGGATTTTTAAAAAAATAATACAATTTTTTTTTTGAAAATTCAATATCTTGAAAACCGATACACGATTAAATTTTTAAATTACGTTTTAAAATGTATTTTATTAAATACTAATAATTTGCGTACAAATTTTTTTTATAAAAATTTTAAGGAAAATTTAGTACACAAAAAACATGTTTCAGTGTGTCTGTATGTCTGTACCTCGAACTACAGCCTAAACTACCGGAGGTATTTTCTTGAAACTCGGTAGTTAAGGGTTTTCGGTGATTCCCTAGAGGAGAAATTGAAATTTTTTTTTAGCTCCAAAACTAACGGTACCCCCCATACACCCGTAATGCAAAATCTTATTTATCTCGAAAACGGCTCTAACGATTTTGATAAAAAAAATTAAGTGTGATTTTATGGATATGGACTACATTTTGGTCAAACAAAATTTTGGGGCAAAATGTTATTAGGGGTACCTGCCATAGACCCGTTTTTTTTAATTTTCGACTTTCTCATTAATGGCTCTAAGGATTTTATCCCAAAATTTTTAGCAGGAGTCCCCTTAAGTTTAAAATAATATTGTATATAAAAATATTCGAAAAAATATTTATTGGGTTTAAAAAAAAAAAAAAAAAAAAAATTTTAAATCAATATCTTAAAAACCTATGAACGATTATTTTTTGAAATTATTTCCTAAAACCAATATTATTAAATACTTAAAATTCGCATCCCACATTTTTTTCTTGAAAAATTTTAGGGACATTTCTTATATAAAAAATTTATTTAATAATAAAACGATTTTTTAAGGTTTATTAGCATAAATTCATACTTTTCCGGAAACCAGACGGCAATTTTATGCAGTTGAACATTATTATCTCATTAAATCCATGTTTTATATTTTTAAAATGTATCTTAAATTCCAAAGTACTTTTACATAAGAGCAAGTTCGTGCGATCCAGTCGTGCATTTTATTTCTATTATATCTCTTTTTTTTTTTTTTTTTGTATCAAGTATGCCTGGTTTAAATAAAACGTCAACTTCAATTATTTGTTTCACTTCTTTCCAAATTTAGTTTGATTCTCAACTAACTATCATCAGATATCAAATTAGATCGCTGTCAGTATAAATTTGTTTATAATTTTTACATCATATATATTTTGTTTTCTAGCTTTAATTTTACCTCTTTGTTTTCTCTCAATCTCACTTACTTTACAGCTTCTTTATCCTATTTTACTTTTCTTTTATTCTCATTTACAGCTTTGAATTTTCTTTCAATTGATAATTTTCCTTCAATTCTAACTTTCCTTGCTTACTCTAAATTCCTTATTTTTTTTTTTCTAGGTAAATGGACACACTAATGGACTTCACTTTTTTTGTTTTTTTAACGCGAAATTTTCCTCTTATCACTTTGCTTTTACATTTCTAAAACTATATTTCAGTTCTTGTTTAATTTTTGTTTGGGCTTGACTTTCTTTTCTTTAAACTTTCTTTTTCTTTACACTTCTAGGAATCAATTGATGACTGAACAGAACATCCTTATGTTGAATTCTTATGAGGAATTGCTTTCCCTGTGCCACGCACTGGTGCCAATTGATGGCCCGAAGAATTGGTTTAGGTGCTTGTACCCACTCCAGTTGTATCAGATCGGTTATCACTTTTTTTATCAGGATCTTCAAGAATGCCTCGGATTTACCTCGTCTTAGGCGAGTCCTGGTCGAGCATTTGCCCACGTGTGACACTTTTTCCTGGATCCACGAATCCGCCACTTTTATTTTTGATTGTGAATTCCAGGACAGAAAGGTTGCGAATCCAATACTCTCGTATCGGTTTCTGAATGCTAGACCCTTGAACTCTATGCCGGTTCGTCGGACTAGGATCTTCTTTATGGGCGGAGTGTCGTCGGACCAAATGCTACGCACCATGGATTATTTTAACACGAATAGCTATGTGGGCAAACGAATAATTTTGTTTATAACAATCTTTTCTTACTGGAATTTGCAATCTTACTTACATATATGCAATTATCGTGTTCAGAACTCCTAAATTCTTGCAGATTCTTCGTCAAAACTGGCTGAACTTATTTTTATGTCTTCGCCATGCCGGGTCGAAGAAATATTGGTTGAAACCGAACTTTTATGCAAAATTTTTATATTCGCGTATTCGTTTTTCGTTTTTCACTTTTAGTTTTTTGTGATTACTCTTGATTTCTTTTAAGATTAACTACCTTTTGGTACAATTATTAAAAAGAACCCTGGGAGTAGAGAAACGTGACTTTATGGACCGACGACTAAAATGTAAAAGGCCGAAACCATGAGGACTTTTTCACAGATCGCGTTTTTCGATGGAATTCCGTGGAATGGAGAAAAAACGGAAATGCGCACTTAACTTGTATGGGACAGCTCAGAAAACGAAGGTGGTCAATGCTAATTGCATTACTTGCTGAAACTTAATTCTTTAAGCACAAGTTCCCAGATCTTAACGCGTCGTAATTTACCACTGTTGATGTTGTATTTTTATGTTTTGCAATATGGCTTACGACATTGTCCAGTTTGGTTTGAAGCATTAGAACTTCTTTTTTTTTGTTTCAACTTTAAAATTGATTTGTACTTATTTTATTTCATTCGGAGATATAAAAAAAATAAATTGCTGCTAAAATCCGACATAGGGTTCGTAGGATATTTTTCTTTTCTTTTGAACCATAGACTTTTCTTGCTGGTAAAATTACTTTTAGGACTGTCTCCTACAGGTATTAGTGGTAGTCCAGTGCAAATGCGGAGCATTTTTCCTTCAAAATGCTTCATCTTCTTCATTGCTGTAGGTGATAAAGTAAACCAGATAGAAAAGGCGTAGGTCAGAACGGGTTGGATAAGTTCTATGTACATAAGCAGATCGGTCGTCCTACTTAGCCCATTTCGCCTCCTGAATAGCGGATAGACCAAGTGCAGAGAACAGTTGGCCCTCTTCAACATGAAGTTTTCATGCTTCTTGAAATTCAGTTGGTTGGAAAAGTTGATTCCCAAGTACTTCGTTGGTGGTTTGACTGTTACTCCAGTGTGCAGGTGGGGGTGGTAGCGTGCTTCGTAGTTTAAGGCATGTCCGGGGCTCTGTGAACTCTACTGGTATTGCTACGGATGCACAAACTATGCACTAACGTGTATGGGTACTGAAGTGGTAATACTGGTTTGTGGTTCTAATGGTCTCGTCCACTGATTTATCGGTGGACCGGTATTGCTACCTATGCACAACTCTATCACTTCCGGTTCCTATCGACCTACTCGCGGTGCCTGTGGATAGGTTACATAAGCAACTGAACTAACTAGATAGGTACAGTCAGTACGGTGTCTTTAAAGTAGGAATACGCTAAGGAGTGTGTAACAACTCACCAGAGTGGTGCACATTCTTTGTTGATAGTTTCTACCTCGACTAATAGCTGGGTGTGTGAGCCTGGGGTTGACAGGCCCTGAGTTTTGCAGGAACTCATCTGTAAGTGACCTTCACGGTTGCGAAGCTCGACGGGAAGCTATATTCTGGTACCATGGGGGATAGTACCCAAAGGTTTGAGAACTGTCACGTCTTTCTTCGGATAGTGAGGTGCAGCTGTCCTGTGCGTGCAATCATTCTTCATACTATCTATGAGGTAGGCCCCTTGTGGGAGTATAGTGGTGGCGTGGTTTATTCCGAATGCGGAGACACATGGTTTCCAGGCGTGCCTTGATTTAAGAGGTGTTAGATAGACCTCGCCTCCAAGCAAGAGGTGTGCACATGCCTGCAATATGTCACAGCTTTGCGACTGAGATGGCTTCGGCTATGTCAGGGTTAATGATCAGGTCCCATTCTGACTCCGATGGAGGTAGGCCTTCCGTAGGGTTAAGCCATAATCGGCAGGTATTCACGTAAAACCAAACATATGTTTTGTTACTCCAGTGTGGTCTGGACACTTTACTTTGATCGCATAACAACGTGTTGTAAACGTTCGTCTTCAAATGGCAGTCACTGGTATTCGGAAGCAGATGAGTTTGGTATTTTTCGCTGTTTATCTTCAGTTCCTGACATAGTATTGCCATAGGTTCTTAATGTGCTCTTGCTCTGTCCTGGCAGCAATTTCTGTTGAAAAAACGGTGGCGTACATTATGTGAGGCTCAAAGTTGGATCGCTGATCGCTGATCAGCATAAATGTTGAACAGCTGCGGTTTAAATTTTGATCCCTGAGGGACTGATGATGGTTGATGATACGTAAAGTTAATCTTCTGAGTTGGCGGACGGTTCAAAGTCTGTTTTATTTAAAACGTTCATAGCAGTTTAAAAAAAATTAAGTCCCAACAGTAGGTCGAAAAGGAAATATCAGCCCCGGTCAGAGCCGTTATACGGGGATAAGGCATAAAATAAGACGGACCCTGCCAAGGAACGAAAGAGTCTTTGAGTACTATAAGTCACGAGTCTTGGGCTTTGTGTACTAACATTTGTCCTGTAATTTATTTTCTTTGGGTCTTAAAGTCAAATTTTTTGACCGCTTTTTCTTTTGTTATGTACTGTTGTCATGAAAACATGTATACGTATACCTACCTACTTAGAGTTTCTGTAAAAATCAAAAGCATTACCTTCCCGTAACTCATAGACAAAACAACAGATTTTGCGGCGGGTACCACCAGCGAGCTTATACACTTTAGGTAAGACTATTTTAATATCAACACCAACTGAATCATGCTCATCTTGATGTCTGTGCGCCTTTTTATCTATCATCTTCCAAAGAAAGAAGTAGCGTACACATTTCAGTCTTTTTCTTATAGCTCTTGGTCCCATTAAACAATCAGCTCCAATTAAATTCAATTAAGGAAAATATGTGGACATGACGCTGGTTTTCTATGGGTATAATAGGAGTGAAAGAAAGACAGTGATGTACGACATCCAGATCTAAAGTACCGTGTGGTAATGACTGGAATATGAGGACGCCGCGCGCGCCGTGATGTCGACAACGACGATGGATGGTGCTTTTGTTTTTCTGTGAATGTGGATGGGCAATGACAGCTGTTCCAACACCCCCGTACCATTTTTCAGCCCCTAAAGCATTACAAATATGATTCCTTTCTGACTCCTAAGCTAAAAAAAAAAGAAAAAAAAGACGGTTGTTGTCATAATGCGAGTAACTTGTGTGAATACACAATCATGATTGTTGGCTGACTCGAGATCTGGCCTCAAGCAAAATATGAGATAGTTCTTGCCATTCATTACATCTGAGAACATCATGGAACATCGAGGAAGCGTCCGACTGGCCGGGCTTCGGGTGAGAATAAAAAGAAAATAAAGCAGGGAAAATGTTTACAATGGTTATCCAGAGAATTTTGTCCCAACATATAAAAAAAAAATACATTTTGGTTGCTTGATAATTTGCTTTCAGAGAACGGACCGGTACCCTGTACCCTGGACCTTCATATTAACATATTTCTTGGAAATAAGCTCAGTTGAAAAGCCAGGGATGGAATGAATGGACGGATATGAGTATGCTACATTTCTGGTGGCATACTCATGAGTCATGACATGAGTGATAATATCAGAGCCATCATACCCATGAGCATCCAAGGGAATTTAAATTGTGATAAACATTGTGAATATGAATATTGTGTTTGCAGTTTAAAAACGTAAAATTTAGGGAAATAATTGTGATGAAGTTATACTTGGATTTTGCAACTCATGACGAATTGTGATTGTGTTTGGAGCTTAATTTGCAAGCCTTGAGCTGAGGGTTGACTATTACGATGAGTGAACAAATAGTACATACATATATGTATGTATAGGTAGATATTTTGTTATGAGCTTTTACATAATCCTTGTTTTTAGTTTTCGTCTCTTTGAAGGTTTTGGTCTTTGGAAATGTGCTACAGGTCTAAAGGACTGACGACAAACTACACTAAGTATGTCAATATTTATTGAAGACTTTCTGATAGCAGCTGCAACTGCTGATTGGATAGCTTTTCCACCAAAATTTAACTAAATTTAATATACAAATTAAATGCACGTTCTAAGCTTAACCGAGGCAAAGACATTGCAGATGTATGGTATTGGATCAATAAAGAAATAATAGGCGTGTTTTGTTGAGATTCTTAATGTACACATTAAGAAATGTTACATTAAAATTACTGAAGAGTAAATGTGCTGTTACCTTTTTTGTTGTATTTACATGTGCAAAATAAGCTTAATGTGTAACATTTCTTAATGTGTACATTAAGAAGCTCAACTAAACACGCCTAATATTGTTAATGCGAAGGTGTGAAAAAAGTCAGAAGTACGAGTAGGTACTACAAAAAATGATTTGTTTTTATTAAAAGAGAATTATGTGAAATGATTTTTTTTTTAAAGAAAAACTGCATTCATCCATTTAGGATCTTTTATGATGTACACCTAGTGGAAGAGGCAGTCAAGCCTGATTATAAAAAGAATAAGCTTGTCTCTTGTTCCGTGTAGGGTTGTTGCTTGGGAAAAAATGACTACATCTTCTATAATGCAGTCATCCCGAAAGAACGCGTGTTCGAGATAGTTTGATCTTTTAACCGGAGCTTTGGTCTTCCTTGTCATCTCGCACCTATTGGCAGGTGTTCAAACACTTTCATCGCTAAATCATTATTGTTCACTCCCTCGAAGTTGCCGAGAAAATGAAGTCAACGTGTTTTACTTTCTGGAATACATCAATCCATCTTGGTTCAGCTCATGAAGTTCACGGTTGCATCTTCTAACCTCTATTCGCTCTTCTCGGTCACGGAACGGAACACCCATAAAATAATTTTCTTTTCAAAAGAGACTGTTTCAGCTCTAAGTTTCGTTTTATCAGGGAAAGACATGAGACGTTAGGATGATGGTGATCAATATAAACAAAAGTTTTCGTAACAGATGTATCTCCTTTAAGTGTAAGGGCCCTATTCTGAATTCAATCCAACAGGTTAAAATGCGCAATGGGGCTACTAGCCCAGATATGAGAATTATATTTAAGTGGACGAATGTATGTTTTATACCTAGATCATAGACAAATAAGAAGCATGTTTGGTAAGGAGTTAAGCATTGGTAGAGTGTAAAAAACAACCAGCGTCTTGTATTCAAGTAAGTCAACTTTGAAGAATTGACGGATCTCAGAACTTTATAAAGGTACATAGAGCACCACTTTTTTCTTGCGACTTATATCTAGGTACTATAAGGCGAGTTATGCATTCGTAAAAAAAATCTAACTCGAGATTTTGATCAAAGTAGGCATAACAATGATAGCGAAGACGAAAAAAGTGGGTCTCGAAATTCTGTCTCTGTGTATGTCTGTCTGTTCGACTGCAGCCTAGGGGCTCGGCAGATTTTTGTGAAACTTGGTAAATATAGTTTATAAATTTTTCTCACCACACGTTTTTTTCTTTTCTGTTAAGACCAAAAATAACGGTACTTGCCATACGAATTTTTTTTCGAAATCTTATAAATATTTTTTTTCTCAAAACCTTGCCATACAGACTAAAAAGAAATTTTTTAAAACTTTCATCTAGTTAAAATTTTCCAAAAAAATGGTTATTTTTGGTACCAGTTTTTTTGTTTTTGATTTTGTCAAAAACGGTACAACTGATTTTGATAAAAATTTTATTACAAAAGCTCCTTAAAAGTTTGACTATTCTTGTGTATTCAAATTTTAGAAACAATAATTTTTGGATTTAAAAAAAAATCAAATTTTTTTTCCGCAAGGGAGGCTTACGCGCTGGGCAGTTAGGCTCCGGCAATTTGACTTCAAGATAGTACACCGGAAGGGAAAAGAACATGTCGTTCCGGACATGTTATCTCGGGGAGTTCCAGTAGTGGCTGGAATTTCGGGAGAGGATATGGACCCTTGGGTGGGGAAAATGATATCGGCAGTTCAGTCAAAACCTTTAGATTATCCAGCATGGAGGGTAGAAAATGGAAATTTTTTTAAATTTGTGATTTCGACGCATGTAATAGGTTATGAAGGAAATGAAAAGTGGAAACTAGTAGTAGGGAAAAAGGATAGGTTAAATATTCTAAAAGAGTGTCATGATAGTCCATTATCAGGACACATGGGTGTTAGGAAACGTTCGCGAGAGTGGTGGCTAAATATTATTGGTCGAAAATGAGGTTAGATGTAGCAAATTATGTTTGGAAATGTACAATTTGTCAGCAAGTAAAACCAGTTCATGATAAACCAGCAGTACTTCTGACAGAAAGGATAGGAGTTTCTTCAACATGGGAAATGATTAGTGTGGATCTAGTAGGGCCACTACCAAAGTCAAATAGGGGTTTTATGTATATTTTAACGGTAGTTGACTATCTTACCAAATTTCCAGTATTATTTGCGTTGAGGTCGGCAACTGCAAAGGCAGTTTGCAAGGAATTGGAGGATAATGTTTTTCTTTTGTTTGGTGTTCCTAAGTTCGTCATTTGTGACAACGGACCACAGTTTATGAGTAGGGAATTAAAATCTCTTTGTGACGATTATTCGTCTAAAATTAGGTACACTCCACACTATCATCCGCAGGCTAATCCGGCTGAGAGAATAAATCAGGTCATTAAAACAACTTTGATGGCTTATGTTTCGGAGAACCACCGTATCTGGGATTCTCAACTAGCGAAAGTTGCGTGTGCAATCCGCACTTCGCAACACGAAGTGTTAGGAGTTTCGCCATATGCTAATTTTGGCAAGAATATGAGCACTAGCGGAAGAGAAGAAGCATCACTTAGGGACACAGATAGGGAACATTTTAATTCAGGAGAAGATGTAGGAGAACGGTTTAAGAAGTTAAGGACCGACATAGTTGTCAAACTTCAGACAGCGGCCAAGAAAACAGCCCAAGCTTACAAACTCAGAAGGAGAGATATCCAATATTATCCGAATGACGTTGTATGGCGGAATTTTGATCTTTCAAATGCTGCCAATTATTATGCAGCTAAGTTGGCACCAAAGTATGTTGGGCCATTTAAAATAAGAAAGCGGTTGTCTGCTTGGACATATATACTTGAAGATGAAACTGGTAAAGATCGTGGCACTCGGCACACCAAGGATCTTAAACCTTTTAACTCTTTTTCTGAAAATGTTTAAACCTCGAAAGTCCCCGTAGAGTAAAGTATTGTTTTGATTGTTTTGAGGATTGCCAAATTGGGCCTGATGGATTCCAGTATTGTATTGTTTAACTGATGCTCACTGGAAATGTGTTGTTTTCTTCGAAATCAAGCACATTTCCAGGGAGGAAAGGGTGGGGTTTGTTACGGTAAAAATTAACCGCAACAATCTTTATTTTTTCTATTCCCTTTTCCTTACGTCCTTCCAATTTTCATTTTTAATTACACAGGTGTTCGTTTTGCGATAGTGCGAGAGAGCAGGGCGACCATGGTCCATCAGCCAGTGGTTCTCTCTCTCAGTATCGTAAAACGAACAAATCGTCGACGAGTACTGACAAACGGGCGGTCTGTTTCATGGGTTTCAATTCGAAAACATTGAAGACACTTGGTCTTTAAACGTAGATGTTGCTCTGAAAGGAGTACGGCCGAGTGCCCACCCTAAAACTAAAAACTACAAATTAATTAATTTGTAAAAGATGGAACGTTAAGTGTGAGTTCCCACCCAACTTGTCTGAGTTGGAAACCAATCACGACCTATACAACGTAAATGTATTCAACTTGATCGATTCCTCTTTCTTTTGCTTTCCTCTCTAATTATTATTATTGTTAAAAGTCCGGTTTTTTTTTTTTTTTTTTTACACTATCAGAATTGGTCGAAGAAAGCTTATAGCAAGCTCCGTCTTTCGACCAATGGTTTGCCAACACAGAGAACTGTGTTATACCACCGGCTCATCATTTAGTGCAGTGTTAGTTGTTAGTTGGCAAACTCTATTACAATTAACACTGACACAAGAAAACATGAAAAATAAACAAATAATATTACGTAAGAACAAAACAATAACATAACATGAAACAAAGAACATTTAGGAGCGTGGACCACTGGTTTTGAGAAGGTTTTTTAATTTACATTTATTTATATTAAAATCAAAAATATTTGAATTCCAATTTACAAGTCTACCCATACGTGTAAAGGGCTCATGCATGCCATAGTTGGTCCGATGTGTTGGGACCTTAATCATATCGAGGCCTCGAAGATTATAACCTCCTCCCCGATAATTAAAATAAACCGAACATAAAAGATCTGGTGCATCTGTGACACCTGTTATTAATTGGTGGAAAAATACCAAATCATTGTTTGTTCTTCTTTGTTCCAAAGTTTGCATCTGAAGAATAGATAATCGTTGGTCATAAGAGATGACATACGAAGGATCACTCCATTGAAGTCCTTTCAAGGCAAAACGAGTAAAGTTTCTTTGCACAGATTCTAATCTCTCAATAAGAATATCATAAAGAGGAGTCCAAACCTGTGATGCATACTCAAGATGGGGACGCACCAAGGAGTTGTATAAAGCCCGGGTGACATTGGGATCAACAAATTCTTTAGACCAGCGCTTAATAAACCCTAACATTGAATTGGCCTTATTCACGATTTTATTAATATGAGCAGAAAAATCTAAATTGGGTGTAAAAAGAACTCCAAGGTCCCTTACAGTCATAACACGAGTTAAAATGTGCCGTGATATAACATATTCATGAGAGTAAGGAGAACGTTTTTTAGAAAAAGTCATAGTTTGACATTTTGTCGGGTTGAGGTTCAGACTGTTCTTTTCAGACCACAAGGCAAAATGGTTAATATCATCTTAGTAGTAGGTTTTGGCCGGTTCTGGATCAATGAAGTGGAGTAATTTAAGTGGAGCAAAGTGGATTTTTAAGAGAGAATTTAATGGGATTTTTAAGTTGGATTTTTTTAAGTTGGATTTTTTAGTTGGAATTTAGAGAGTAGTAGGTTTTGGCCGGTTCTGGATCAATGAAGTGGAGTAATTTAAGTGGAGCAAAGTGGATTTTTAAGAGAGAATTTAATGGGATTTTTAAGTTGGATTTTTTTAAGTTGGATTTTTTAGTTGGAATTTAGAGAGTAGTAGGTTTTGGCCGGTTCTGGATCAATGAAGTGGAGTAATTTAAGTGGAGCAAAGTGGATTTTTAAGAGAGAATTTAATGGGATTTTTAAGTTGGATTTTTTTAAGTTGGATTTTTTAGTTGGAATTTAGAGAGTAGTAGGTTTTGGCCGGTTCTGGATCAATGAAGTGGAGTAATTTAAGTGGAGCAAAGTGGATTTTTAAGAGAGAATTTAATGGGATTTTTAAGTTGGATTTTTTTAAGTTGGATTTTTTAGTTGGAATTTAGAGAGTAGTAGGTTTTGGCCGGTTCTGGATCAATGAAGTGGAGTAATTTAAGTGGAGCAAAGTGGATTTTTAAGAGAGAATTTAATGGGATTTTTAAGTTGGATTTTTTTAAGTTGGATTTTTTAGTTGGAATTTAGAGAGTAGTAGGTTTTGGCCGGTTCTGGATCAATGAAGTGGAGTAATTTAAGTGGAGCAAAGTGGATTTTTAAGAGAGAATTTAATGGGATTTTTAAGTTGGATTTTTTTAAGTTGGATTTTTTAGTTGGAATTTAGAGAGTAGTAGGTTTTGGCCGGTTCTGGATCAATGAAGTGGAGTAATTTAAGTGGAGCAAAGTGGATTTTTAAGAGAGAATTTAATGGGATTTTTAAGTTGGATTTTTTTAAGTTGGATTTTTTAGTTGGAATTTAGAGAGTAGTAGGTTTTGGCCGGTTCTGGATCAATGAAGTGGAGTAATTTAAGTGGAGCAAAGTGGATTTTTAAGAGAGAATTTAATGGGATTTTTAAGTTGGATTTTTTTAAGTTGGATTTTTTAGTTGGAATTTAGAGAGTAGTAGGTTTTGGCCGGTTCTGGATCAATGAAGTGGAGTAATTTAAGTGGAGCAAAGTGGATTTTTAAGAGAGAATTTAATGGGATTTTTAAGTTGGATTTTTTTAAGTTGGATTTTTTAGTTGGAATTTAGAGAGTAGTAGGTTTTGGCCGGTTCTGGATCAATGAAGTGGAGTAATTTAAGTGGAGCAAAGTGGATTTTTAAGAGAGAATTTAATGGGATTTTTAAGTTGGATTTTTTTAAGTTGGATTTTTTAGTTGGAATTTAGAGAGTAGTAGGTTTTGGCCGGTTCTGGATCAATGAAGTGGAGTAATTTAAGTGGAGCAATTTAAGTGGAGCAATTTAAGTGGAGCAATTTAAGTGGAGCAATTTAAGTGGAGCAATTTAAGTGGAGCAATTTAAGTGGAGCAATTTAAGTGGAGCAATTTAAGTGGAGCAATTTAAGTGGAGCAATTTAAGTGGAGCAATTTAAGTGGAGCAATTTAAGTGGAGCAATTTAAGTGGAGCAATTTAAGTGGAGCAATTTAAGCATAGAGTAGTATGTTTTGGACGGTTCGGGGAAATCAAATTATGTCCTTTTTGGTGCTATGGATGCTTAACAAAAGAGAGGAAAGAAATATGCCCTAGTAAAAAATAAAAATACAAAGTTTTTAATATGATTCAAATTTTTATTTATTTTATTTTATTTAAACATTTTTCGTTTTAAAACTACTGAAATATAATTCTCAAACAAGCCTGGTGACTATTTGGTCAAGTGGATTATACTCGATAATTCGATCATGAAGCATAAGGCAGTAAGCTGAAGTGTTTGGAGGAATATTTTTTGATGTTCTCATCTCCAAACGTATATCGATGGGGCCTGTTTTCAATGTTTCATTTTGATGTCTGCAGTCTATAACAAAAATAGGAGCACGTGATTTAAATAGATCCCAGGAAAGTAGAGGCTCGGCAGTAGTTTTATTATAGTAAGATTTTTGGAAATCGGCGTACATCCTGTAAAACAAGCTATATCTGTTTCTTTCAAAAGAAATATTGAGGTCTTCATGAGGATATACGTCAGAGTTTAGATAAACTTTTAAATCAGTAAGGTCACAATGATCAAACATCGTAGGATCTGCAGAAAGTTTTTTATTTTTTTCAGTTTGTAGAGCAAAGACAATGTAGCGTGGTTTCTCTATCTGTGTTGTTGTCTTTACGTTCCAAATGTGATGTGTAGAGCTCAAAAGCGTGGGGTATTCATAAAGATCCCAGTTTCGGAAAGCAATTTTCATAAAACTATTTTTATTTATCGATTTATATAGATTTAATTTCATAGAATCTGATAATGTCACGTGTGGTACTTTCCACTGCACCTTATGAAGTTTTACTTGAACATTTTCTTCAGTTGAGGAGATAAGAGCGTTTTCATCCATTCTAGCACGTGTGATAATTAGATCATGTCGAGCATTTGGGATAATTTTCTTATAATCTTCGGCGAATCCCAATAGTTTATTCAATGGAATACAGTAATTAAAATGAAATGGTTTCAAATTAATAGCAGATTCAGGAGACCATGATGCATTTAAAAGCATATTACTCTCATTTTTAGTCAAAGATAAATAATTTTTGATCGTTGATGTAATTCCCACATTTCTATTGCAGTCAATTTCCTTTCCATTTAGTTCATAGCGTATTTCATCAAATAGAAAAGCCATTGCGTTGTTTACAAGTTTTGTATTAACAATCTCTTTTGCATCTGTTTTCGAAAGTGTTCCTTCAACATATAAAAAACTTTCCGAAGGAAGAACGTTAAGATTTTGATGTTGTATAGAAATCTGAATGATATCATTTCGTTCAAAATTGTTTTGATATGGTGAATAAGTATGATATTCATATTTAGAAATACTTTCACTGATCTCAGGGTCTTGGAAAATGTTCAACATATTTTTTGCTTATATTTGTTTTAATTATTAGTTTATTGTTTTCAATGTCTTAAGATGTATCCCAATGATATCAAAAAGTCCTGATTACTCTTCGTAAGTCGATGTGTTACCGCATCTGAGTTAGAAGTTTGATTAAGGCGCTTATTATATTCTACAGTGTATTTATAGGGAATTGAGGATATTATATTTTCATATACAATCATGATTCTGGTTGTAAATGTAGTCGCACCGTTATTTTTTCTCCTCTAAAATTAATATCTTTTCCGTCTTGGTCAACGAACTTTAAACACAACGATGTTATTCGTTTGACGTTCACAGGTAAATAAATAACATTTCTTGGAACTTCTATGATTTTATAGCCAGGGCTTACTTTAACAGCAAATTCATGCAAAATATGCGCTGATTGGTTATTAATATATGTTCCATCTATTATATTACATTCAATTCGGATAGCATTAACTCTATTTATATCAACGTAAAGATCAGATTCATGTATTGAATTGGACTTTAATAGTTTTTTACTAAACCCTAAAAGGGATCCGATAGTATTAGGCTTTGAAAAGTCAATATCATCAGTGCTATATATTTCACATTTCAGAGTGTTATTATTTGCCTTGATTTTTATTTCACTTTTTCGTATTACACTTTTCTTTTTTTTGTTTATGTCATTAAGCTGTTTTTGTACTAAATTATTTATATCTTCTATCTCATATGAACCGATAGGGAAAGAAATTACATCATTACCTACATGCAATAAGTTATTAAACTCATCCACGTTTGGTATAGAGTTATAAGTTTGAAAATCTATAAGTCCACAAACATAACTAGATTTCAATATGATTGGTGGAAAATACTCAGCAATCAGACTTGATTCATTGCCACTTAAAGTAAGTGTTAACGACATGATGATGGAAAGACAAATGACTCGTTTTAAATTTTTTCATATCATTTTATTCGTTTTTATGTTATTTTTTAAAATAATTATTATTACATTGTTCTAATAAAAATCTTAAGCATAAATGGCCGCATATAAAAGTATCAAAATCTTGTTCTTGAATATAATTATAATTAATTTTATTACCAAGATAGCGTATAACTTCAGTTGGTGGTCTTAAATTTCCAAAACTATCAAAATACTTTAAAATATTCTTGTTTTTATTTTTAATATATGCTACCCAATGAGTACCCATTCCAACTTCATCATCCAAATTTATAACGCCACACTCTTTATCTATAGATGTTTTCGGTAAAGAGTCCCGCATAAAAACTCCTCTAAAATGCTCCAGATGTTTCTTCCCGAACCGTAGAATATCATGATTGTTTAAGGGTCGGTTGGGTAGCAATTCAATCAGTTTTTTGTATTAGGTGTGTTTAGAAATAAACCAAGTCCACTTTTATATGGTTTTAAATATAAACCTTTTCCTTGAATAGCAACTGCTTCCATTGCCTTATTATGTCTTTTGTTTTCTTCCAATGATCTTTTAGCATTACGTGCATCATTGAGTGCTTTTGCAACACCAACTGCTCCCCCTGATAAAGATCCAATAGCTGATAAACCAGCTAGAATAGGAGCTAGAAATGGAAGAAAACCACCACTTTTTGGAAGTGGGATTATTCTCGGTGTTTGTATGTGTTCTTTTTTATTATTCTTAATAGCATTTTTTGCGGCCTTCACAGCAATGTTAGCCATAGATGTTGTACCACAACAATTGATATTGTTTTTAATAGCATTTCTTGCTTCAGTTATTGCCTTTTTAAAAATATTTCTTTTGCAAGACTTTTTTTTCTGTTTATTTCTTTTAGTTTTGTTTTTAGTTTCTTTATTACCCATACCAAATTTCGTCTTTGCCTTCATCATGTTGGTGACTAAAAGTCCGCTTAACTTTTCGGAGGTTGAAGAATCGCTTGCTTTGAATCTTTTCCAAGCTTGCTCGGTTAAAATTTTGTCAGCAACGTGTCGATCTGAGACAGAACTACTCTTAGAATACGCAATATCATGTAAGCGACAAGCCTCATCTAGTTGATTAATCCCTTTATCTCCTCTACGTAATCGTTCTTCCAATTTAGTTCCAGGACCACAGTAATTATACGAAGGAAGATGTAGCTCAAATGGTAAATTGTCTATAACTGTATTCAAAAGTCCTTTCCCTTTGATTGATTTTGTTTTATTATGATACTGAGTTTGATTGTGCTCAATCATATTATAATTAACACTCCTCCCTACTTGAAGGTTGAAACGTTTATGAATATAGTCATATAAAAATCATATGTTTTATTGTGAAAGCTATCAGTTGGCATTATGCGCTTCGTAAAGCAGTCAGAAGTTATTAAAATAAAAAATTTTGATTCTAAAGTCAAAATAAAAAAAAAACATGGATCATTATTTCCAAACAGTATTCGAGGAATTATAGTTGGCCCATCAAATTGTGGGAAAACAAATGTAATGCTAAGCATTCTTCTTGACCCTAATGGATTAAAGTTTGAAAATATTTATATTTACTCCAAATCCTTACATCAACCAAAATATCTATATCTTAAAAAGTTGATTACATCCGTGAAAGGAATGGGATACAATGAATTCTCAAATAATTCCGATATAATGCCTCCATCAGACGCGAAAAATAATTCAATATTTATATTCGATGATGTTGCATGTCAGAAACAAAATAATATTAGAGACTATTTTTGTATGGGTCGTCATAATGGAGTCGATAGTTTTTACTTATGTCAGTCCTATACTCATATACCAAAACATTTGATTAGAGACAATGCTAATTTTATTATTCTTTTCAAACAAGATGAATTGAATTTGAAGCATGTTTACAAAGATCATATAAACTCTGACATGACATTCAATCAATTTAAGGACTTGTGTTCACATTGTTGGGTTGATAATTTCGGATTTCTGGTTATAGACAAGGAAAGCTGTATTGAAAAGGGTCGCTACAAAAACAGTTTTCACAAAATTGCAATACTATAAATATGCATTTATCATACAAAAGCAACACATTCCGCCAACAACACTGTCTGGGAAAACTAGTCCCCCATCTAAATATATAACAAAAATACAAAATATTCAATCATACAAATGGATGAGAGTGTGTTGAATGATTTAATAAAAACAAAAAATATTCTAAAAAATAAATATATTCAACTAAAAACTGGAAAAATGATGAGAGAAAATGATTTGGAAAACACCTTCAAGCCAATTGTTGAACCTTTGGAAAAATTGCTTGAAAATGTAAAAAAAGAAAAGCCGCAGCAAGATAATGACGTTAAAACAGTCCAACGTAAGAAGCTTCAATTTAAATCTTTTGATGAAAATGATGATGAGGAAATTCATGAAAGAACAGGATCACCAACGCTAGAAATGGATAGTGCAGATAATGCTTTTTTATTCAGTACACCTAAAAATTTTGCTAGCCCTAATAAAACATATTCTTTCAACCGAAAAATGTTGTCTGAATCAAATAGTGATACAACCTACGGCCCATATTTTGATGAAAATACACAATCTATAAAAATTGGAAAATGTAGCTTTGCGATGAATGATCATGAGATTATTATCGATAATGATACTTTTAATCGAACTCCTGGTCTTATTGAATTGATTGTAAAGAAAAATCCTCGCAAACAGAAATATACTAATGATGACTTAGAACAATATGGGAAAATCTTACAAAAAAGTAATGCGCATATGTGTAATCATGATAGTTCTTCTCGAATTAAGAGTAATAGAGGTATAAAATACACCCATATAATTAAGGAACTTGTTGCTGGACTTAAAACTGATAATAAAAAAATAGGAAAATCGTATTCTAACATTACTGAAATGAAATATACAAATAAAAATATTGAATATGTATACTGGAATGATCCTAATGAACTTGTTAATAGACTAAGACTTTTAACAGCATCTAAAAATGCTGGTAATGATAATCATCAGAATGAAATCAGCTCTATACTTGAAGAACTAAACGAATCAAATATTATATATTAACATTATTCCGAACCAAAGTCTTAACATATAAACCATGAACGTTGACAAGTTCGGTAGGAACTCCAAACCTATTCCAAAAATCAAAGGTCTTGTAGGTCCTCCAGGAATAGGATTTAAACTCCTACCAACTGGTGATTTTGATATAGATAATAAATATTTAAACAACATTGGAATTAAACCTCAGCAGCCACACCAAGCCGTCTCCAAAGCATATGTTGATGAGCAGATAAACCTTAAGGAAAATAGTATGAAAGACCATATAAACTCTTCTTTAAAGGAGATAATGACAACTATGAACAGGGAAACAAACATATTAAGAAACAATATGACCTCTTCTTTAGAGGAAACAATAGCATTTATAAAGCGAGAAAATATGAAGCTATTATCACTTTCAAAGAAATCTGAAGATATCATGAATATTGATGAAAAACAAATTGACGAAAAAATACAAAAAAAAGTTGATATGATCATGAAGGCATTTTTTCCAGAACGCATCGCAGAATAAAAATTTGTTAGTAGACATTCAACACTAAAACGAACAACATCTTTAAAAATGGACTCTGAAAAAATATTAAAAGAGATTTGTGATTTTTTAAAAACATATCGCAATGAATTGTTAGATGAGCATTACGAAGAGTTTTTAAATTGTATATCTTTAATAAAAAGATTTGAAAACGCATTCTACATTCAATCAATTCACGGATGTCATTACTCAAATTGTTGCTGGGCATCCAATCAATGTACACTAGGACCGGATACTTGTGCTTGTTATATTATAGAAAGTCGTTTAGTTAGAATTAAGAAACTTATGTTATTATATAAAAGATTGAAATAAAAGAATTTTAAATATATAAATAAGTCTACTTTTTATTTGGTTGAATTCACTCTTTGTAAATATGAGTAAGCGAAAGGTTGTTGAAGAGTTACATAAAGCTGCACGTCGAAATTTCAAACGTCGTAATGTTATCATTAAAGGTTATGATGATTTGTGGCAAGCCGATCTAGTTGAAATGATACCTTACAGCGATCAAAATAACGGGTTTAATTATTTGATGACAGTTATCGATACTTTTTCGAAATTCGCTTGGGTCATCCCGATGAAAAATAAAAAAGCGATTACTATTTCAAAAGGAATTGAAAAAATATTTATAGATTCTTCTAGAATTCCAAAAAATTTACAAACGGACGATGGAAAAGAATTCTTCAATACAAAATTCAAAAGTTTGATGGGAAAATATAAAGTAAATCATTACTCTACATTCAGTTCGTTAAAGGCTTCAATTGTTGAAAGATTTAATAGAACTTTCAAAGAAAAAATGTGGAAAGAGTTTAGTTTCAATGGTAGCTATAAGTGGATGAATATTTACAAAAAAATACTTTATGACTACAATCACTCCTTCCACCGAACCATTCGTTGCAAACCTTCAGATGTCAACAAGAAAAATTCAAAATCATTATTACCACGTTTCAAAAATAATACAAAAGAAGCAAGTAAACAAAAATTTAAAGTTGACGATAAAGTAAGAATCAGTAAATACAAACATTTATTTGAAAAGGGGTACACACCGAACTGGACTACTGAGGTTTTTAAAATAAGAAAAGTTCAAACTACCAGACCTATTACATATCTCCTTGAGGACTATCAAGGGAAACCTGTACAAGGTGGTTTTTATGAAGCAGAACTGTTAAAAACTAACTGCGCAGATATATTTCTAGTAGAAAAAGTTCTACAAAGAAGAGGGAATAATGTTTTTGTTAAGTGGTTGGGATTTCCAACAGAACATAACTCCTGGATCAATAAAAATGAGATTCTATAAGACTATTCTATAAAAAGTAATGTAATAATAATAATAATAATAATAATAAACATGTTTATGTACAATCTGTTTAAATGATTTTTATTTATTTATATATAAAACTAAAATATGAACAACAAATTATTTAATTTTTACAAATTTTAGCTCGAAGGTTGTTCCAAGTGTTCTCACTATCTCAAATACATAACCTCCTCCACCAATTGCTGCCATACTGTTCGATGTTAGATCTGAATATCTACCAGGTAAAAAGACCTACAAAAGTAATCAAAAAATTAATTTGATAAAAAAGAAAGAAAATGTTTGACTTACCTTATATTCCCCGAGATCTGCTACGATTCGATCACCCCATCTGGTTTTAACCTTTTGTAGGGAGAAAATATTATATTTGAATCCTATGTCCAACTCGGCCAACTTCCTCGTTGGCTTAAAACCACTGTTTTGGTTTAGCGAATTTGCCTCCCTCACAGCAAAATCATCTAAGGTAAAAATTGAATACTCTTCCTCGAAATGCATTTTAGTGTTGTCTTCTTACAATCTTGAGAATAACTGTGATGTTCTCAAACAAATATTTGTCTTTTTATAAGAAAATCTTCTCAGATAAGTATGTAGTATATGTCTTTCAATACATATTAAATTTAGATTTTCATTCAACCGATCATGTCCATTCATGTTCATGATAGGGGGGAAGATAGACTTACTCCAAAACCAAAACCCCAAACCCAGAACCCAAAATAACCAGGTTTAGAACGTAAAACGAGGTTCAAAACGTACAACGACGTTTTATTATCCCATTATTTTGAATGATATATGGGAGAGGTATTTTTCTAAGAAGTGATAGTGGATTCAGAATACATTAAAAATTTTTATATTTTTTCCTAATTTTGTAATTTCTTTTAATAGCATTAGAAAACCCTATAGTATACATTATTCCCGATAATCGAGAATGTTTAAGGATGACCGTAATCTTTTATTACCCCATTAGTTTCAATGATATATAGGAACCATGTTGTGATAGTGGTTTCAAAATGCATTAGCTGTTTCTATGAAAAGATAAAAAATTAAAATAAAATAAAAAAATTCTTTGTTTTGGATGAGAAAGATGTGTAATTCAGATTGGGAAAATGAGAATAAAAGAAAAAAAAAATACAAGCAAAACCCAATAAACAACCCGATCATGTCCATTCATGTTCATGATAGGGGGAGATAGGCTTAACCCAAAACCCAAAACCCAAACCGACTTTGACAAGAAGGTTTAGAACGTAAAGAAACGTACAACGACGTTTTATTATCCCATTAGTTTGAATGATATATGTATGTGAGAGGTATTTTTCTAACAAGTGATAGTGGATTCAGGATACATTAAATTTTTTTTGATAGCGTCCTGATACGTATATAAAAGGGAATTCAGATTTTTAAAGTTTCCATTCAGTTTTAACTATAGATAGAAAAACGTTGTTTAATTAAAAAAAAAAAAAGTTATATTTGTTCCAAAATGTATAAGTGTCAAGTTTGCTTAAAATATTTTACAAATAAACGGAATTTGGTGAGACATAATTCTCTCCATAGTGAGAGTAAATTTGAATTAAAGTGTAATATCTGTCAAAAAAACTTTTCGCGCAAAGATGCTTTGCTTCGTCATAAAGAAATTGCACATTCCATAACTGAGATTGCTGATACTCGTATATCAGAAATGATAATTTCCAAAGGAAGGCAGAGTTTTCCATCTTCAACATCACATGGTGCTGAATGTTCATCGGCGAGGAGTGGAGAAGGTATGTTGGTGAGTAGTACAAGAAAGAGGGATATTTCTCCAAAACCAACTACATCATCTGATACTACAACAAAAAAGCTGAAACTTAACTTTAAGAGATGTGACGTTTGTGAGGAAGACGTTGATGTTATGAAATGGTCTCATCATCAACGTACAAATAAACACAAGAATAAGGCTAAAGTTCTCATCACACATAATGTTAGCTTGATTGAATCCGCTTTCAATAACAGAATTAAGACTTTCTCCATTAAAAATATGGATGAAAGCATTCTTGACATAAAGATGCTTGTTGATAACAAGCACCCCATAATTATGGGGCTTCTACAAGAGGAAATTCAAGCGATGAATTCCTTTAAATTCAATCTCGAAGTGTTTGGCGAATTTATAAAACATTCGGATGATCCTGATAGTGCAATTATTGCCACTAAAAGCATGCAAACCAAAATGCTAAGTGTAGTTTCAGAAGATGAATTGGATGATCATCTCGAAAAAATGTATACCGAAATAAAAAATAAATTGGAGGAATTCCAATGTAAAGACAGTGGATGGGCTTTATTGTCATTTTTAAGGATAGAGGTAAACATTAACAAATATAGACCTATTAGTGGATCTTCATATTTCAAGCTACCACTTCAATTAATAAAAAAGAAAGCCTGCATCAATGTTCAAAATAATGATGAATATTGTTTTAAATGGAGCATCATAGCTGCTCTAAGCACAGAAGTTACGAATAATCGCTCGAGAACTAGTTCGTATAATATCACAAACATAACAGATGAGTTGATTGATGTATGTGGTAAACTAATCAGCTTTAAAAATTTGCAGTTCCCTCTGGTATTAAAAGATGTAAAAAAATTTGAAGAGAACAACCCAGAGATAAGTGTGAATGTGTTTGGATATGAATCTGATGATAAAAAGAAAAGTGTTAAAATCATTGGTCCATTATATCATACACAAAAGGAGCAGAATATACACATTAATTTGATGTATTGTATAAACACTGATCGTAGAACTCACTACGTTTATATCAACAATATATCTCGCTTAATATGTAGTCAAATTTCGGGTAAAGAACATCAAATGCATCTCTGTAACGGATGTCTACAACATTTTGCTAGTAAGACTAAACTTGAAAACCACAAAAGCGAATGTTGTAGACTTATAACAAAAATGCCAGAGGGAGATAACACAAATATTTATTTCAAAAATTATGGAAGACAACTTCAAGTTCCACTAGTAGTGTACGCTGACTTTGAATCCATCCTAGCTCCGATAAGCCACCAAACACCCGATCCTAAATTTTCATCAACAACAGCTGTCCAGCAACATATACCTTGTGCCTTCTCCTACTTCATCAAGTGCAGTTTCAATGAAAAACTTGATAAGCAAGTGACATTTGTTGGTGAGTACTAACATTTAACTTGTTATAAACCATTTATTTTACCCACATTTCATTATTTTAAAAGATATGAATAATAATTTTTTTTCTTCCTTTCTTTAGGCAAAAACTCTCCAGATAAATTTATCGAAATGCTGACATCGGATTTAACTGCCTTATATCAGGATGTGTTGGAGAAACCGAAGCCAATGAATCCACTGACGTATGCAGAAAACAACTATCAAGTAAATAATCCATCTTGTACAATTTGCAAATTAAATTTTAAGGAAAGCGAGCTTAGAGTAAGGAACCATTGCCATCTCACTGGTATATTTATAGGACCTGCACATGTAAAGTGTAATTTAGATTTTCGTGTCCCAAAATTTTTTCCAGTTCTCTTTCATAATTTCTCGGGCTATGATTGTCATATGTTTATTAAAAGTCTCGCAAAAATTCAAGGAGACATTAACATCATTCCAATGAACAAGGAAAATTATATATCCCTATCTAAAAGAATTTATTTGGGTGAAAAAAGATTTTTTGAAATAAGATTTTTAGATTCAAATAGATTTCTTCAATCAAGCCTTGCTTCTTTAGCAAATAATTTATCTCTTGATGACTTGAAAAATACAAAGAGTGTTATAATTACCTCGGGATGTAATATTGCTCATCTCAATTCAAGAAAAAAATTCACAATCCATTTAAGAAACTTACAGCAGTGTATCTCTAACGGATTAATAGTGACTAAAGTGCACAGAGTCATGACGTTTAATCAATCAAACTGGCTTCAGAAATATATTTTGCTTAACACTGAATACAGAAAAGTAGCCAAAAATAAGTTTGAAAAAGATTTTTTTAAATTGATGAACAATAGCGTTTATGGTAAGACCATGGAAAATGTTGAAAAACGTAGAGATGTAAAAATTGTTTCTGAGTGGCATGCAATAAGAAACCAATTTTCAGCAAGAAAGCTAATTGCTCATCCGAATTTTCATAGTAGTAACATAATTTTCACCGAATATGTGTGCTATTGAAATGAAGAAAGGGAGTATCAAACTCGATAAACCAATTTACTTGGGTTTTGTTGTTCTTGACCTATCAAAGTGGTTAATGTACGACTTTCACTACGACTACATGAAACCAAAATTTAACAACAAAATTCGTTTGAACTATATGGATACAGATTCTTTCATCTATTCCATATTTACAGATGATTTTTATGCTGATATCTATGATGATGTAATAAATCCTGATAGATCAAGATTTGATACTTCTGAGTATCCTCCCAACAATATACATAACTTTCCCTTAAATAATGGCAAGGAAATAGGTCTATTTAAAGATGAAAATAACTCGAGAATAATGTTAGATTTCGTTGGATTACGTGCAAAACTATATTGCTATAGAGTAGATACCGGTGAGGTTACAAAAAAGGCGAAAGGTATTAAAAAATATGTAACAAATAATTTAGAATTAAGAGATTATAGAAATTGTTTAATTAAGAAACAAGATCAATATAGGTCAATGTATACCTTTAGAAGTAGAAATCATAAAATATATACTGAAAATATTAATAAGTTAGCATTAAGTTGTGGTGATACAAAAAGATTTATTTGTGCGGATTCAAAGACCACATATGCATGGGGGCATAAGAATATTCCAATATGATTGTCTATTGTATATATGTATCTATAAATAAAATATTATATTTTAGTAGTTTTAAAACGAAAAATGTTTAAATAAAATAAAGATAATTTTTCACATTAACACTGTAAAATCTATCAAGTTTAAATAAAATAAATAAAAATTTGAATCATATTAAAAACTTTGTATTTTTATTTTTTACTAGGGCATATTTCTTTCCTCTCTTTTGTTAAGCATCCATAGCACCAAAAAGGACATAATTTGATTTCCCCGAACCGTCCAAAACATACTACTCTATGCTTAAATTGCTCCACTTAAATTGCTCCACTTAAATTGCTCCACTTAAATTGCTCCACTTAAATTGCTCCACTTAAATTGCTCCACTTAAATTGCTCCACTTAAATTGCTCCACTTAAATTGCTCCACTTAAATTGCTCCACTTAAATTGCTCCACTTAAATTGCTCCACTTAAATTGCTCCACTTAAATTACTCCACTTCATTGATCCAGAACCGGCCAAAACCTACTACTCTCTAAATTCCAACTAAAAAATCCAACTTAAAAAAATCCAACTTAAAAATCCCATTAAATTCTCTCTTAAAAATCCACTTTGCTCCACTTAAATTACTCCACTTCATTGATCCAGAACCGGCCAAAACCTACTACTCTCTAAATTCCAACTAAAAAATCCAACTTAAAAAAATCCAACTTAAAAATCCCATTAAATTCTCTCTTAAAAATCCACTTTGCTCCACTTAAATTACTCCACTTCATTGATCCAGAACCGGCCAAAACCTACTACTCTCTAAATTCCAACTAAAAAATCCAACTTAAAAAAATCCAACTTAAAAATCCCATTAAATTCTCTCTTAAAAATCCACTTTGCTCCACTTAAATTACTCCACTTCATTGATCCAGAACCGGCCAAAACCTACTACTCTCTAAATTCCAACTAAAAAATCCAACTTAAAAAAATCCAACTTAAAAATCCCATTAAATTCTCTCTTAAAAATCCACTTTGCTCCACTTAAATTACTCCACTTCATTGATCCAGAACCGGCCAAAACCTACTACTCTCTAAATTCCAACTAAAAAATCCAACTTAAAAAAATCCAACTTAAAAATCCCATTAAATTCTCTCTTAAAAATCCACTTTGCTCCACTTAAATTACTCCACTTCATTGATCCAGAACCGGCCAAAACCTACTACTCTCTAAATTCCAACTAAAAAATCCAACTTAAAAAAATCCAACTTAAAAATCCCATTAAATTCTCTCTTAAAAATCCACTTTGCTCCACTTAAATTACTCCACTTCATTGATCCAGAACCGGCCAAAACCTACTACTCTCTAAATTCCAACTAAAAAATCCAACTTAAAAAAATCCAACTTAAAAATCCCATTAAATTCTCTCTTAAAAATCCACTTTGCTCCACTTAAATTACTCCACTTCATTGATCCAGAACCGGCCAAAACCTACTACTCTCTAAATTCCAACTAAAAAATCCAACTTAAAAAAATCCAACTTAAAAATCCCATTAAATTCTCTCTTAAAAATCCACTTTGCTCCACTTAAATTACTCCACTTCATTGATCCAGAACCGGCCAAAACCTACTACTCTCTAAATTCCAACTAAAAAATCCAACTTAAAAAAATCCAACTTAAAAATCCCATTAAATTCTCTCTTAAAAATCCACTTTGCTCCACTTAAATTACTCCACTTCATTGATCCAGAACCGGCCAAAACCTACTACTCATCTTGCAGTAAAGCCCCATCATTTGAAGATACTATATTTTTATAAATCTTCATATCATCTGCAAAGATTAGAATTTCGCTATTGCGAACACACAGAGGAGCATCATTAATAGCCAATATAAAGAGTAGTGGTCCCAAATGGCTTCCCTGCGGAACACCTGATTTGGCAATAAACTCTCTTGAGTATGAATTTCTGAATTTGACTTGATATAACCTATCTTCAAGATATGACGATATCCACTTGATGAAAGGTGGTGGAAATCCGTATGAGTGAAGTTTAAACTTGATAATCTCATGAGACAGTTGATCAAAAGCTTTCGAGAAGTCAGTGTATACACAATCAACTTCTTGACAACTTTCTAGAGAGTTTAAACATTTATTCAAAAAGACAATAAGATTAGTAACAGTAGAACGTTTTTGCATAAAACCATGTTGTTGGTTGCAGATAATAGTTTTACATATAAATGTCAAACTGTCACATACAACTTGTTCGAACAACTTCGGAATGCAAGAAAGTTTGGAAATTGGTCTATAGTTGGTATTATTGGCTTTATCTCCCTTTTTAAATACTGGCGTTAAAAATGCTTTCTTCCAAACTGCAGGGAATTTACCTAATTTCAGGGATAGAACAAAAATATTACGCAGAGGAAGAGCTAAAACAGACTTACATTTCTTCAATAAAGCGGGTGGTATTCCATCGGGTCCAATAGAATAGTCGTCTTTTAAATGTGACAGAAAGTCCAAAATTTTGTCATGATCTATTGTAATATTATTGAATGATACCTGAGGACAATTTCGTAAGAATTGAAAATAGTTATCGTCAACAACAACAGGGGAATCAATGAAGGATTGGCTAAAATTATTTGCAAATCCCTCACAAATTTCTGTAGTAGTACTCAAGATTACGTCATTATAAACGAGATTAACAGGATAACCGTCGCTTTTCTTTTTGGAATTTATAAATTTCCAGAAGTTTTTCGGGTCTAATTTCAGGGAAAGCCCCATGGTTTGAAGATAATCATTATAACATTCATAAGAGAGTTTTTTGAATTCTTCTAAAAGGGAAATGTAAACTACTTGATTCTCTACTGTCATGAACCTTATATATTTTTTCCAAGCCTTATTTCTTTTATTTCGAAGGCATTTGAGTTCTTTTGTGAACCAAGGATGACAAGAAGAATTAGAGGGAATAGATCTTTTTTTAGGGACAGTTTCACTTATGCATCTCATCAAAATAGAATAGAAGCTTGAGACAGTTTTGTCAAGATCATTAGAAATCGGTAAACGTTCTATACCGGAAATAATTAAACTATCTAAAAGCTGTTGAAAATCACCTCTCCGAAAGTCAAAAGTATAAGAACAGTCGTGGGGATTACTATTTTCTAGTAAATGACCACTCAAGTCTAGAAAAATGTCAAGAGGCGGGTGATATTGATCTATGTTAGATAAAGCAGAGATAGATTCTACCACTACTGTACTAACGGCGTCAGATGATAATACAAGGTCAAGTTGTCTATTCATATTATTTCGTATACAGCTTATTTGCTGTAAATCTGTAGAGATAATATTATCCAACATTTGGAGCTCTTGTTGGGGTGAACTTGTGGAAGCTTCAAAATAGGATTCGTCATCAGAGGGAACCCATTCGATATGGGGAAGATTACAATCCCCTAATAAAAGAATTTTACTGTCAAGGCTAGCTAAACTGAAAATAAAATCGAGTGCTAAAGAAAGTTCAGTGTATACGGAACCAGGACTTTTAGGTGGAATGTAAACATTTAAAACAAATAAGACTAAAGATTCCTTAGTTATTTTGACGCATAACAGGTCAATTGTCAGACTGAATGGGAAGACTATTTGTGTTGAGCAGAAATTACTTCTAACAGCAATAAGTACTCCCCCGCCAACTGAATTTGTAACGTCAACGTGACGGTCCTTTCGGAAAACTAAGAACTCATTATCAAAAAGTTCAGTGTCTAATATTGTTGCGTTAAGCCAAGTTTCTGTAAGGGCAAAAAGATCGTATGGCAAAACTAGGGAATTTTTGAAAGTCTTAGAAGTTTTACTTCGAAGACCTCTCACATTTTGGTAGTAGATGCAGAACCTGGGCAGTTTTTTGAATTTATACTAGAAGACGAATTTAAATTTGATTTCCTTCTCAAGGGCGCTGTAAATTCTTTTACCAATGTGTTAGGAGGCCAAGAAGTACTACATATGGGTTCGAAGAGAGAATTGGGAGCTATTATTTTGAAGAAGGCTACAAAGCTGTTTGGTTTGCTTATTTTGGAGCATTTGACGCATGATGAATTGATAATAGCCTTAGTAGCAATCAAATGATCCACAACATCTTCAGGCATCGTTTCGGGTTGGAGACGAGATATAAATATGGCCCTGGGCTTCGGAACTGAAATTAAAGTTTTTGGACCAGTAACGACGGATTTCTGTGTTGGAGTCAAGTCAAGATTTTCGGTGACAGGTTGAGGTGGAATGGGTTCAGTGGGTTCAGAGGAGGTTTCGGTATCATTAGTATTCGATTCATTAATATGGAGTGATTCGATAACCGGGTCGGATAAAGTTATTGAATTTTCAACGACTTCACTACCAATAAGGGACGTTTTTTTAGGTGCCGGGCCTACGTTGGCTGACAAGGTGGTCATGTCCCTTCTTGTCTTTTTACTTTTCTTAGAAGTAGAAGGATTTGATGAGAGAATATCATCCGTTGAAGAGGAATTGTCCGCTACTAGCACCGGAGAAGGGATACTATCAACCGTTGTCACAATACTAGCAAAGTTCAAACTTAACTCTTCAAATCCCTTGGAGATTTTCGTTAGCTCATCTTTTAAGGAGGAAAGCTTAAAACAGAAATGAGCTAGCGGACTAATGTGCGCGAATCCTTATTAATTCTTCTTGAGGTTTTAAAGATTTTTTTTCTATCAGCGCAAAACTGTGGGGATAGTTGTGAACTAACCAAAGGAAACGTCGTGACCTGGAAAGAAATTCCAGCGGGCGGCGAATTCCATGGAAAGTTCGAGAGAAACTGACGAAAAGAGAATTTGCGAGTAAGCAGGATCGCCATATTTCGACACCAAAGGCTCTTCACGAACTTGCGGAGATTGGCTGCCGATGACGTGATCGAAATCCGCGATACCGAATTGGCTGAAAACCGAAATTTTGAGAAATTTTTAAAACAGAAGTGGAATCAGAAGGAAGAAAGTTTTTTTTTAAAGAAAAAAAGTAGAAATTAAAAGATAGAATAAAATAATAGTGGAAGTGAAAAAAATACAAAGGTCGAAAAGTGGATGAAAGGTGAAAAGTTATTGGAGACTAAATAAATGAAGAGGAAAGGAAGAAAAAGGAAAACGAGGAAAACTTATCAGAAGGGATATTGTCAAGAAAAAAAAAAGCTAAGTATCTACCTTCTTAATACTTGTCTTTAGAGTAAAATTGTCTTTTTTTATTATTTGGTCGTAACTGGTTTTAACTGCGTTACGATCTTTTCCGAAAATTGCGGAAATCGCGACCCGTTAATCTCCGTTGTGTTTCTGAGAACCAGATCTTAACAGTCCATCTTATTGTTTAAATTTCTTTGTTTCTGTCTGAAAAGATCCTGGGTTTTAATCCTACAAGTAAGGTTTCCCAGGCAAATAAAACTTTAAATAAAAAAAAAAAATCTTTCATTTCATTTCAACTCATCATCGTTGTTTATTTTCGACCCAAAGGTTTGCAATTTCCTTTTTCTTATTTCAGGAAAAAATTGCTGGCACCCTTTATTACGCAGTAAGTACGCCACTGTGGCGATTAAACGTAATAAATCATCTTTTTATATCAATTTGATATCAACCCTATCACCCTTAAAACTCTCTATTAAATTTTCCAACCACCCCATTGTGCAGCAAAAAAAAATTCAATTTTCTTTTTCAAAACTAAATGTTTCAAAAACCCCATGCTCGATTTTTTTTCAATTTGAAAAAAAAGTAAGTTTCTTAATATAATCTACAAGATGGGAAAAAAAAGAATTATTTTACCTAAAATAAGGGTACCCACCGTACAAATTTTTGGAAAATTTAATATCTCAAAAACGACTCAATATTTTTTGTGGAAATTTAATTTTTATTCTTCTAGTAATAAATACTTTATGTTGTCGTGCCAGAATTTTGTCTTTAAAATTTTTTGAAAATTTTGTATACAAAAGCTTATTTTTAGGAAACCACTACAACGACTTATAATTTTTCTTCTTTCATAAATTCGTATTAGCTTGAATCACATGACATCCTGTTTTTAGCTCTACTTCTACTAAAGGAGTTGTTTAAGTCATTTAAAAAAATTATTTAATTCTTCTGAGCAGCTTTTCTCTAATAACATTCATTTTTAAAATTCTTAGCCTTTTAAATAAGAGCGTGCGACCCAGTCGTGCATTTTATTTTTAAATCAAAATCAAAAACATTGCATTGTTTCTCATTGTCTGTATAGAAATTTTTATTCACCTTTTATGAAGTGCAGTACATTGGTTTTAGCTCTATATAAAAACATTTCATCTGCGTTCACCAAGGAGTACTTTTCCATACGTGAAGATTGTCCCCCATCCTTTAGCTTATTGTCTTCTCTAAAACTAAGCCATTCAAAAACTTGACACACATTGCAGGAGCTGGCCTCTCCTTTTCAATCGATATAATCCACATCTGATAAAGCAGTTCATGATCTCGCATCTTCTCCATTGCCAATGGCACAAGGACATATTGGCCATCAATGCTATTGCCACCATCACTCTAGCCGTCAATCGTCTGCTTCGAGTGCTTCCTATATATTAAACAGAGGGACTTCCTTATTAATTGCACTATCTGGATCCGCTCTCCTCCAGCTCCAGCTCTGAATAGCTTCCAGTCAATAGATCACCAATATGTCGACCAATTAAGTGTACCACTTTTCCATCCACTCATCCATCATGAGTGTTTTTTGATGATGCCACACTATGACGGTGCCATTGAACAACTACTTATGGTTGCTGTTTTCTTCACCAAGAAGCTTCAAGTGAATTGTGTAGCTAAAGGATGTCGTTGTCGTTGTTTCATACCATATATGTATACATAGAGGTCCTTGATCTCAATGATGGAAAACAAAGCTAAGTAATCAATATAATGACCCTTCCTCGTTTCATGATGGCATCGACATTGCATCCAAGGCATCCATTTCAAGTGGGTTATTATCCATTTTGAAGTATTACCCGTGTTCTGCTTGGATAATTGCTCGTCTGACATAAAGCAACTATATCATAATCCTCTCCCTCTGCTGATATCGTTAATATTGCATGTGCACAAATATTTCTCTTATTTAAATAATTATAAGAATGTCTATTGGGATGAGGATGATGTGATAAATGTCTAACATATTTAACCCAAAAGTCTGTTTTGAGGCTTATGGGTATACATTTTTAAGGGACCTTAAGCGAGTTATTAAAAGTTTCACACTTGAGGGATTCAACACTTCGCACATTTACATAACGTACCCTAGCAAGGTGTCGTCCTTGGCGTGATATCCTTTTCGTTGTCGTATGTGTGTCGAACCAAAGCCGTTCTAGTCCTTCTCGTCGACAACGACGACGTCGGAGTCGGTGACAGATCCTGTAAACAGAGAACCAAAACACTTCTCGCTTATGATGGAAAAGCAGGCCGACTTACAGAGGAGTAAACGTAAAGGTATGGTGAATGGAATGTAAATCAAAATCCTTGATAAAAGTTTTCAAAATAATTAATACTGTTGAAGGGCTCTCGAGCATTTAAGTGGAAAGTTTACGATAAACACATAATTGTGTTCGGCAGAATAATCGGAGGTGTTGGCTTATGTCGTTCTGGATATAAAATTAAGTTAATTTTGCCCTCCATGACAAGCATAGGATCGTGTTCCAATACATTTTGCCTTAGAAAACATTTAAAATTATTTTAGCATATATACATATTTCCCTTATCGTAAATATAAAAAATAAAGAAAATTTTTATAAAAACTATCAAGAAAAAAAAAAAGAAACCAAAGAAAGAGCGAAATTCGGAGTGTCGTCAAGAGATTCTAATGCCCGGCTCAACCAATACCTTAAAGAAAAATAAGGAACATAGCTTTCAAGTGTATGCAAAAATCCTGGTAGAATAGCTTCTCAAACGGTCTTTTATGACAGGAGACAGCATTTTTACTAGCGACATAGGTACTATAGGGCAAGTTCTGCATTTGGAAAAAAAATTGAACTCGAGATTTTGATCAAAGTTAACATTACTATATTATGATAGCGAAGACGAATAAAGTGGGTACGACAATTCCGTCTGTCTGTATGTCTGTATGTCTGTACCTCGATCTAGAGCCTAAGCCACTGGACCTATTTTCTTCAAACTCGGTACTTAAGGGTCTTCGGTGATTCCCTAGGGCAGAAATCGAATTTTTTTTTTAGTTCTAAATCTAAGAGTACCCCCCATACACCCGTAATGTATAACCTTATTTATCTCGTAAACGGCTCTAACGATTTTGATAAAAAAAATTAGGTGTAACGTTACGGACATGGACTACATTTCGGTCAAACAAAATTTTGCGGCAAAATGTTATTAACGGTACCTGTCATCGAACTGTTTTTTTGATTTTCTTAGTTCTCATCAACGACTCTAACAATTTTAACTCAAATTTGTATGCAGGAGCTCCTTTGCATTTGAAAATATAGTATCTAAAATTTTTTTCGAAAAAAATAGTTTTTGGATTTTTAAAAAAATAATACAAATTTTTTTTGAAAATTCGGTATCTTGAAAATGGACACACGATTAAATTTTTAAATTACGTTTTAAAATGTATTTTTTTAAATACTAACAATTTGCATATCAATTTTTTTTATAAAAATTTTAAGGAAAATTTAATACACAAAAAGCATTTTTCAGTGTGTCTGTACCTCTCCCTACAGCCTAAACCACTATGTTCTTCAATCTGGATAGTTAAGGGTCTTCGGTGATTCCCTAGAGGGGAAATTGATTTTTTTTAGCTCTTTAACTAACGGTATAATGCATAATCTTGTTTATCTCAAAAACGGCTTTAACGATTTTGATAAAAAATTAAATGCACGACTGGGTCGCACGAACTTGCTCTTATGAAATAGATAGGAATTTTAAAAAAGAAAGTTAAGGATTAAATGAATTTTTTAAATTATTTTAGTAGTAAGAGATAAAAACAAAATGCTATGCAAATATGAATTTATGCAAGAACAAAACTTATAAGTCGTTGTAGTGGTTCCTTAAAAAAATAAGCTTTTATGTAAAAAATTTTTAAAACATTTTTAAGAAAAAATTTTGGTACGCTAACTTTAAGTTTTTATTATTGTACGAATGAGAGTTTAATTTCCAAGAAAAATATTAAGTCGTTCTTGAGATATCGAATTTTCCAAAAAAAAAACGACTTTTTTTTCTAAAAATTGGAAAAATATTTTTTTTTTAAGTTTTGAAATACAATGTTCTTAAAACTTTTTAGGAGCTTCTTTATAAAAAATTCCATTAAAATCTGTTATGCCTATAATGAGAAATTCAAAATTCGAAAAAATCGTTCTATGGTAGGTAGAGTCAGTAATATATTGTTTTCCAAATTATTCTTATTAAATTAAAGATTTTAAAAATTAATTGAAAGAAAAATAAATTTAGCAAAATTCTCGGAACCGTTTTTGAGCAAAATACGATTTTCGAAAACCATTTTTTAACATTTGTATGGAGGGTACCTGTTCGCGAACATTTTGAGTTTTAGTTAGTTTTAGGTAAAACACATTTTTTTTTCTCAAATCTTGTAGATTAGGTTAAAAAACTTTTATTTGTCAAGTTTGAAAAAAAATCGATCTTATGGTTTTGGAAATATTGAGTTTCCAAAAGAAAATGCCCACAAAATAAATAAATTGCACGACTGGATCGCACGAACTTGCTCTTATGTAAAAGTACTTTGGAATTTAAGATACATTTTATAAATATAAAACATGGATTTAATGAGATAATAATGTTCAAATGCATAAAATTGCCGTCTGGTTTCCGGAAAAGTATGAATTTATGCAAATAAACTTTAAAAAATCGTTTTATTATTAAATAAATTTTTATATAAGAAATTTCTCTAAAATTTTTCAAGAAAAAAATGTGGGATGCGAATTTTAAGTATTAAATAATATTGATTGTAGGAAATAATTTCAAAAAATAATCGTTCATAGGTTTTGAAGATATTGATTAAAAAAAAAAAAATTTCAAAAAAACCCAACAAATATTTTTTCGAATATTTTTATATACAATATTATTTTAAACTTAAGGAGACTCCTGCTGAAAATTTTTTGTTAAAATCCTTAGAGCCGTTAATGAGAAAGTCGAAAATAAAAAAACGGGTCTATGGAAGGTACCCCTAATAACATTTTCCCCCAAAATTTTGTTTGACCAAAATGTAGCTTATGTTCATAATATAACACCTAATTTTTTTTTATCAAAATCGTAAGAGCCGTTTTCGAGATAAATAAGATTTTGCATTACGGGTGTATGGGGGGTACCGTTAGTTTTGGAGCTAAAAAAAAATTTCAATTTCTCCTCTAGGGAATCACCGAAGACCCTTAAGTACCGAGTTTGAAGAAAATACCTCCGAGGTTCAGACATACAGACATACAGACAGACAGACGGAATTGTCGGACCCACTTTTTTAGTCTTCGCTATCATCTTAATGTCAACTTTGATCAAAATCTCGAGTTCGATTTTTTTTCCAAATGCAGAACTTGCCCTATAGTACCTACATACCAGGCACGAGGCGTGACTTTTTCGGTAGCGGAAGCACTCAACATAAAACCAAAAATGAAAGACCTTTTGAGATCACACATTTTCCACCTTATGATAATACACATAAAATAATATATACATACATATGTATATTTCAGTAAAATCTAAATAAAAAAAGCGCTTTGAGCATTGCACAAAGATTTATCCTTTTTCATTTAAGGCAAAATTATCCATGAATTGATGAGTGCTAAACTAGATAACCTTTCTTGTCCGCATATATTTCAAAAAAGTTTCAATTCTCTTTAAACATGAAAATGATCTCTCTACAGATGCGATTATTACGGGGAGGTTAACAACGGTAATTAATAATCTTAAGATTCCTTAAAATTCTCAGATTTGAAAATAACCTTTAAGCTGGAATGTCAAGAAACTCCCCATGTGAATATTGGAATTACTATTTTTGACCACTTTTTTATAATCACATAAAATAAACAGAAAACAGATGGATTGTATTTATCTCCCACGGGCACGAAAATAATCTAAAAACTACCACCTACTAAATTAATATTTGTTTGTTTCTGATAATGAATAATTGCACCTAAATTTGCACACACATATTAAAATAAAACTTTTCTACCCCTTATTTCCATGAAATTAAACTCATTATCAGTTTGAAATAAGCAACTCAATAGATACATCTTTGTTTTTCTCACTATCTCTTGTAGGGAATTCTCGTAATGCATTCACTCAACTCATTCTTCACACATTGGTCAAAAGGCAAGAAACTAACAAAAATTTGTTTGATTTTGGGTTGGGATCAGCGTTGCCGATGTGGCACGATCGTGGCATTTTGACACGGAAATTTTCTCGTGGCACGGTGGCACGAAAAGTTTCAATATGGCACGTTTTTTTTTTATTATTTTACCTAAATGCGCTTAAGATAATTGACCCAACCTTTTTAAAAAAATAATCCAAACATACAAAGTATTTTGCCACACTTCAATATTTTGGTATCAGAATTTTCTCATCTATTAGAGTGCGAGAAAGATGTTCTTTTTGGCGAAATAAGAAAAAAATTTCAGATTGGACTAGCCGAAAGTATTTTTCTTGAAGATTCCAAAACGTTCTAGGTTAAGTTGTACAAATTAAAAAACAATATTGACGAAGGAATGTTCATTAATATTTCAAAATTTATGTTGATTCTTCTTAGTTTGCCTCACGGAAGTGCATCAGCAGAGCGAGTGTTTTCAAGGCTAAATAATATTAAAACAAACAACAAAAACAGACTGTCATATACAAAACAATTAATGCTATAATGTCATATAATGAAATTATTAAGCCTAATAATTGCCAAAATTTCAAACCTCAAGCTAATTTATTTGTTTAACTTATTATAACAAAGCTTTATTACGTCTTTATATTTTTTAATAATAAAAATAGGTACTCATCATGTGATGTGAAATAGGTAGTTAAATAATACAAACTTATTATCTACTTATTATGAACATGTCAAAAACTCCTGTTTCTGGAAAATACCTATACACGAATAGAGGAACTGATTTTTTGTTTGTTATTTGTTTGTAATAGTATTTAATTAAAATTTATTTTTAAAGAATAACTTGAGGTTTTTCATATGGCACGAAAATGTCACAAATGGCACGTTTTTTTCAAAGAGTGTGGCACGAAAATTTTTTTTTGGCGGCAACGCTGGTTGGGATCTATGTAAGTTAAGTATGCGAAATAATGGAATGCCCAGCTGTTGTGCATTCTAGATATTTTTTGAGAATCATTTTTGTTTGAGCATTTTGTGAATCTTGGTGAGTGATGTTGTGCATTTTCAGTTGACTTGGAGTGGAAGGGTATTTTGAAATTGAGTTAAGAAGGCGATAATAAGGAATGCATAGCTGTTAAGCATTTAAGCAAGAACTTTCCTGAGATTGAGATTGAGCATTATAAATAATGGAGTGATGTTGAGCATTCTCACTTTCTCAGTTGGTTTTAATGTGGCATTTGAAGTTTTGTAATACGCAGAGAGATCTCCATTTCCTTTAGAAACTTTAGTAAAAGATGTTGTCATAATGATGTTAGAATGTAATTTACAGAAAAGAGTAAATGAAGATTCATTAATAGATACAAATACATAATATACATAGTAAGAAAATGAATACAATTTTGAATTTTGAATTTAATTCCTTGCTAGGCACGATTTTTTGAAATGGTTCAACGGAAGCACTCATTCCACTCAATATATGTACGCTTCGTCGCTGCTACATACATATATCGCAAGTAAAAATTGAAAATTTGAATATGTAATAATATTTAAACTTTGGAGGAGCCTTAGCATAAAAAAAAATTATTTAAATCGGCTGTACCGAGAGAAAATCAGAAACAAAAGAAATGGACCCAGGGGGGCTACCAAAAATAAAAATGTTTTGGAAAATTTTTTTCAACCATTATCTAGTTTTAACTTAATGAAATTTTTCAATTTTTTTTTTTAAATTCTGTGGGACAGTCAGGCAGACAGAATTGCCGGACCCACTTGTTTGGTCTTCGTTATCATCGTAATGTCAACTTTGATCAAAATCTCGAGTTCGATTTTTTTTACGAATGCATAACTTTCCTTATAGTACCTATAAGTCGCAAGTAAAAATAGGTGTGATATTACGGATATGGACTACATTTTGGTGAAAAAAAATTTGTGGCAAAACGTTAATAACGGTACCTGTCATAGAACCGTTTTTTTATTTATGAGTTTCTCATTAACGGCTCTAACGAGTTTTACCAAAAATATTCAGCATTAGTGCCTTCAAGTTTAAAATACTATTGTATATAAAAATATTTGTTGGGTTTTTTTCTGAAAAAAAAATTCAAAAATTTTTGAAATTAATGCCTAAAATTTATACTACTAAATACTTAAGAGTGGCATCCCAAATTTTGTTCTAAAAAAATTTTAAAGAAATTTGTTATATAAAAAATTTACTTTAATATTAAAACAATTTTTGAGCTTTGTTTCATGCTTTTCCGGAAATCGGACGGCCGGCGATTCATTAAATTCATATTTTATATATATAAAATGTATTTTAAATTCCGAAGTACTTTTACATAGGAGCAAGTTCGTGCGATCCAATAGCAAGGATACAATCACGTCGATTTTACCACTTATAAAACTTGATATACTCTAGGTAATTAAGGCGTTCTTGACTCAATTTCAGAAAAAAAAAATGCACTTACGTCGATATTGCACTGGAGGAGGTGCGATATGGTAAAATAAAACATATAGGCCCATATGTTCCATTTTAGCAACCAAACAGATGTGAAAATAAAAATTGAATGTGCGCGACTGTCCTTACTTTATTTATTAATTTCACTTAACATGACGACGAGAAATGCTTTATTGTGACAAGGTTTCATCACGCTCAGAACTCTTTTTTCCTATCGCATTCATTATGTCGGAGCCAAAGGATTTTTCTAATGGTATGGCAATGCCTATTTAAGTTTGACACTGAACTTAAAATTCTTCCAATATGACAATGCTGGTTTATATTTGACAACAGAAAGCAGAAGGTTTATTTACAAGTGTGTTTATATTTTTTTTATATTATACTCGCACACGCACTCAAGGGGTTATAATGTTAAACACAGTGCGAGCAATTAGTAAAGTAGGATAGGATGAGAAATAGTCCGGGAGCTGGCGACACTTTTCAATGTCGTACTCATGAAATATTTTTTTTCTTGTAGTTCTGAGGTAGATGACGACGAAAATCGACTGCTGCCACCTGGGTAGTGGTGGGTTGATTTACTGTGAATTTTTGAAGTTGCAAAAAAAACCGAAAATTTGTCTAAAATGCGTACTCATGAAACCAGTGACATATGTTAGTTTAACATTTAAAACGATGAAAAAACTTGTGCTTACGCCTGGGGGGTGGTGGAAAGTACCGCTGCCAGTTAAGGGAAGTTGGGCCCCCTCGTAGTGCTCTGTAACCTAGTTATTTTCCTGGCCTTAAAATCTTGTAGAAACAAATTTTTTTTAATTGAATTTCATAGATAATTAGACAAAGATTACGGGAAAAATAGCACGTGCTTTAAAAGGTCATCTTTTACCCTAAAAAAGGGGCAAAAGGGGGGAAAAACACTCTTTTGAAATTTTTTTTTTTTAAATCTCAAAAACTACATGCATTTTGATGAATCTGATAAAGAAATTTTAGATTTCATACAAACATAGACCAAATGATAAAATTATAGAAAAAACTGGGGGGTAACGGGGTTAAATGTTCCCTTTTTACGCATCTCAAAAACAAAATGTATTTTGAAGACTTTTTTCTTCTGAAGTTTTTTTATTCACAAATTCATACATATTTTATTATACATATATAAAATAAGGGAGGGGGTTGGGGAGGGGAATACATTTTTCGAGTTTTTTGTCATATATCATAACGAAATTCATTTTTAGTAATCCGCTAATGAGGTTTATTCTGTACACATTCAAAATCAAACAAATTCAAAACAAATCGAAAACAGAATTAAAAAGATGGATAAGAATATTCACAAACCAATATATCTACCTACTACCTAGCTAACATTTTTTCCTAGTATAAGTTCCTATCCGTTTTAATCCTGTTTCTAATTAGGTACTAATTACCTAAAATTTCCCCGTGCGTCGTGACTTGCAGGTCACCTTAATCCCTCAAAGAACAACATACCGTTTTTGAAGTATAAGTTACTACCTGTGCCATATTCTGTTTCTAATTATGCATAGAAGAAGTTAACGAAGTACCACGAAATATTTAACTTTTCAGTACAATTCTTTTTCTCTTAGATAAAGACAGTAAACAGTAATCAGTTTGTGCGATGGCTAATTCTCGACCAGTTTGTGTTTTTTGTGGAAATAAAAAAGATAAAATTATTTTATTCACTCAAAAAGGTTTAGATAAATGTCTTGTTAGTTTGAAAATTCGTCAAGAAAATAACTTGACCGGGCGCGACATTAAATTGCAACCAATTTTAAGAAAAAGTGAGGTTACCATTCAAAGTGTTTGAGCAAGTTTAATGCAGTGATCACAAAGTAAGTGTACCTAAATAATTTCTAAATTATAATTTATCTATTTTCACAATCTCGTGCAATAACAATAGTTTCGAATCTAAATGAAAAGTGTTTATACTAAAATTCTATTAACGTACAAATTTCCATATTTTAAAGTGAAAACATTGAAGTAACTGAATTATCCGAGCATTCACAATTTTGCAAAACTCTCCTCAATTCATCGAAGCCTTCTCAAGACTACAAAATTATCCAGATGTTGAAGCAGATGTATTCCAAACGTTGGAGAAATTTGTTTGCTGTATGTACGGCTACAAACAGCTTAGCGACGTGAATGAAGCCCGAATGTCAATTTTTACAATATCCTTCAAATGCAATGATATTGAGGAGCAATTTAAAATCAAAACAAAGAACTTCGACGACTCAATATTACCACCCAGCAAGTCGTAGCTTCGGCAGCAAATTTTGAGATGTGGTTACATATCAAGGATATGGTGCAACGCATATGTTCAAATCCACACCTTTCTGTCTTCTTCGGAATGCGGATGGCAAGAAATCGACAACAAACTGGACGGTTTGAAGGTGATCAATTACCAACTTCAGTCAGAGAAGTTGTATTCGAAGGTCTTTCGAAAATCAGTTATGCAGGTAATTACAAAAATGACTCCTTCTTCATTTTATACTTTTTTTGAAATTATTTCTCAATTTTATAGACTCTAGTATCCAAAATGATAGTGAGGAAACTGATGTTGAAGAAGAATCAAGAAACACCCAAGTCAGCACAAGTGAGGATTTTGATGAAGAAGATTTATCCTGTTTAATGGAAATTTTTGGATATTCAGACGAGAGTATAATGTTATAATTTTTAAAGAACACGAAATTAAAAAAGAAGAAACACATATAAAAAATTGGGTTTTGTATTATTTTTCTTCTGAATAAGAAGGGTATGTTATTCTTTGAGGGATTAAGGTGACCTGCAAGTCGCGACGAGGAAATTGTAGGTGATTAGTACCTAATTAGAAACAGGATTAAAACGGATAGGAACTTATACTAGGAAAAATGTTATTGGTTTGTGAAATTCTTATCCATCCTTTTAATTCTGTTTTCGATTTGTTTTGAATTTGTTTGATTTTGAATGTGTACAGAATAAACCTCATTAGCGGATTACTAAAAATGAATTTCGTTATGATATATGACAAAAAACTCGAAAAATGTATTCCCCTCCCCAAGCCCCCTCCCTTATTTTATATATGTATAATAAAATATGTATGAATTTGTGAATAAAAAAACCTCAGAAGAAAAAAGTCTTCAAAATACATTTTGTTTTTGAGATGCGTAAAAAGGGAACATTTAACACCGGCACCCCTCAGTTTTTTCTATAATTTTATCATTTGGTCTATGTTTGTATGAAATCTAAAATTTCTTTATCAGATTCATCAAAATGCATGTAGTTTTTGAGATTTAAAAAAAAATTTTTCAAAAGAGTGTTTTTCCACCCTTTTGCCCCTTTTTTAGGGTAAAAGATGACCTTTTAAAGCACGTGCTATTTTTCCCGTAATCTTTGTCTAATTATCTATGAAATTCAATTAAAAAAAATTTGTTTCTACAAGATTTTAAGGCCAGGAAAATAACTAGGTTACAGAGCACTACGAGGGGGCCCAACTTCCCTTAACTGGCAGCGGTACTTTCCACCACCCCCCAGGCGTAAGCACAAGTTTTTTCATCGTTTTAAATGTTAAACTAACATATGTCACTGGTTTCATGAGTACGCATTTTAGACAAATTTTCGTTTTTTTTGCAACTTCAAAAATTCACAGTAAATCAACCCACCACGGGTGAGCCTGCAGCAGTCGGTTTTCTGTTTGTCGGGCACCTAAATTACACAAAAAAACATAAAATCATGAGTACGCAAATCTTACAATTTTTTGTGTCGCCAGCTTCCGGACTAAAAGGATACACCGATGAACATTGGTTTTGCAATGAGTGGGGAATTGAGCCGGGTAAAGCATTCCTATCATTTTTAAAGCTCTCTCTTGAATTCTGTCCAAGAGACTCAAATGGGTTTTTTGAGAACTTGCCCAGATATGGGAATTGTACTAGCGTTTATTTTGTGGATATCAGATTTGAAACCGTCCAAAAATACTTGTAGTGAACGGACCGAAATGTAATTTCTGATACAACGAAGAAACATAAATTAATTTATTAATTTTAGTGTTAAGTGCTTAAGATAAATAGTATTTATGTAAGTATTCAGTGTTGTGAAGTATTAAGTGCTTAATGTTTTTAATAAATAAAATCAAAAAAAGTTGCTTGTATTTTTTTTACAAAGAGAAGTGCTTTTTGATTGTGAAATTGTTTGACCACATATTTTTTAGGGTGTGTTTTTAATTGTTTTGGTGCTTACTTGTTGTGGTTTTTTTTTAAATTAAAAGAACATTGTTCGTTTTTGCCCAAAAAAGATGTTTTTAAAGTGTTTTAAATAACCTCAAATACGATTCTAACAATAATTCGGAAGACATGTCGCTGTCTTTGACTGATAACTTGTCATTTTGACATGTCACCCCCAACGCCGTAAAAGAAATTTCACTTCCAAAATCCATTGCGTCCTCTTGAAAATTTTCGAGAAGTACATAACAAGCTTTTCTTCGAGAATCGAAGTCTTATTCGAAAAGTTTCTGCACTATCGCCTACACTGTAATGAAGGCCATCGTCTAGAATTTGTCTAATTGCAAGACCGGAACGCATGCCAACTGTGGGGATTTGTAAGACTGAAGCTCTCACTTCCTTAATAAGCTTGGGTTATATAATAAGACAAGGGAGGACTCCAGCTCTTTGTCTTGTGATACTTGCGATTTGACTGAACGCAATGACTCGTCCAACTGATTAATTGATTCAGAGCCCAACGGAGGTATATTGAATACAGGGTTGCAAAAGCTTAAGTCACTTGTTAGCTTAAGTTTGGCTTTAATTCACAAGCTAGTGAGTGACTTATGAATTAAAAAAAAAATGTAATTCATAAGCTAGGTACTGAGTTATGAATGAAAAAAATTTAAATCATGAGCTTCTTAGTGACTTATGAATTAAAAAAAAAATAATTCAGAACCTACTAAGTGACTTATGAATTAAAAAAAATTTAAGTCATCGGCAAGTAAGTGACTTATGAATTAAAAAATTTTAATTCCCAACCTACTAAGTGACTTAGGAATTAAAAAAATTCAAGTCATAAGCAAGTTAGTGACTTATGAATTGAAAAATTCAAATCATCAGCAAGTAAGTGACTTATGAATTAAAAAAAATTAATTCAAAACCAACTTAGTGACTTATGAATTAAAAAAAATTTAATTCATAAGTTAATGGATAAATACTGATTAGAAAAATTATGAAATGGATAATTTATAAGCTAGCGTGATAATCTTATGATTTAAAAACAAGTTTTGGAAGCTAAAAAGATATTCAAAATTAAAAATTTATTAAAAAAAAAAATAAAATTAAAATTAAATGTTATACTTACTGAGTAGGTACTAAAAGTTTCGAAGTGCTTATAATTAAGAAAACGGAATGTTTTTTTTTTTTTTCAATTTTATATGAATTAGTTTCAGGTAGGTACTTGAAACAATTTTACAAAAAAATATCAAATAATCAACTCATGTAAAATATGAAAACCAAAAAATTTAAAGGCATATGCATAAAAATATGCACTCACTAAATTTATATAATGATAACCCATCATTTGCTCAACACAAAGATTTTATCAATATTGCTTTTTATTTAATTGGATTATAGGGACTGCATAAACGGCAACTCCCAAAAAATTCTCCAAAAGCTTTCTTGAATAATTAAATAATTATGTAGTCAAAACAAGCTTAAAAATTTCCAATCTACCAACTAACTTATGAATAAAATTTTTTTAATTCTAAAGTCACCAACTGACTTGTGAATTAAATTTCTTTTAATTAATAAGTCACTCACTGATGACTTGATTTTTTTTAATTCATAAGTCATTTACTAGGTGGTGAATTAATTTTTTTTTAATTCATAAGTCACTTACTCCCTGATGACTTAATTTTTTTTAATTCATTAGTCACTTGGTAGGTAGTGAATTAAATTTTTTTTAATTCATAAGTCACTTAGTAGCTTGGGATTTACATTTTTTTTAATTCATAAGTCACTTTGAGGGTTGTGAATTAAATTTTTTTTAATTTATAAGTCACCAAATATCTTATGAATTAATTTTTTTTAACTCACAAGTCATTTATAGACTTATGACTTAAGGATTTTTTAATTCAAAAATTCGCAACCCTGATTGAATAAGTGATTTTGGAAGGTGCGTTCGGTTGTGATTACAAAACATCCGTTCGAAAATTTGTTCTCAACGTCTGTGAGACCAATTTTGTCAAGCAATTAATCCCTTAATTTATATTTCCGAACCCAGGACTTATATAAATACCTAGTATGTTTTCCTCTTAAACCTAAGTTCACACATAAGGACATGCATTTTTCAATCTTAACGATTAGATGGAAACATGATGGATGATTTTAGTTTCAAAAAAGCTTTTATACTTAAGATTGATTAAGAAACTAATTTACTGCATATAATGAGGGACTTTCATTCCATTCTTGCTACCCAAGAACCTATCATCCACATTGAATTAAATATAAACATTACCTCGCTCAAAATGTGACAATACGAATTTTGCTCCTGAACCAATTTAGAATGACTCTTCCACACGAAAAATTTCGACACTTCGAATTGAAGTGAGTTTTCAATTTAAATATTATGTCTTGGGAGCCCCTTGACAACTACACGTAATTCCTACATTTTTAAATTCTTGAAAACAAACCAACAAACAAACCAAGAAGGGTGACATGCCTGTAAATTACCAACTTGGTCTACCATGAAAAAAATAATGTCTCTATTCGGAATAAAATCTAACGACAAGAGACTTGAACAGACATGGACGAGATGGCGCTGTTATGCGTGCAGACTCTTTCCCAGTACATATTATACAATCTCATTGAATTTTTCATTCGAAACGTCTTACCATATAATCTCGAAGTTAACCGACTCTTGCTCCACACGTACGAAACTCTTGCACTATTTAGAATTCCATTTGCATTTTAGTAGCCCAGGGCTTCCATAAATGGTGTCGAGAATCTCATTCTAATACGCTCACAGACGCAGGCACCGAAGCATACACACGCATACTGTCATGCTATAAAAACACACGTTTGTGGAAAGATTGACAATGAATTCTAGATGACCCCCAAATTGAGCCTTGAAACCAATGCCTGACCACTCTCAGTAGCCGGATTTATGACAAACCATTATAAACGGCCAAAGGTAAGACAGAATAAGAAAACAACCCCGATAGAAGGGAAGATGTCGTAGTCTTCCGAAATTAGATTGACGAGAATTGATCTTTGATTGCGACAGGGAGTCCCTTGATGCTGAGACTTGATGAAAAATTCATAGAAATGTGTGTTTTCCAAGTATTTTTTTGGTTAAGAAAATTGACTCGGAATTTGATTGAATTTTGGCTAAACTTTTTCCACGATAAGGTGGTTTATTTTTTTTGTTGATTCTCTCTTCTTTTTGCTTTTCAAGCTACTTTTATACAACTGAATTTTGATTTAGAAAATTGCCTGCAGCGCAATATAATTAAGTAAATCCACACAATTTTCTTTTTCTGACACGTGTTTTGGGTAGCGAAACTGTCCGAGAAAAATGTGTCATGCTCAGGGGCTCTTTTGCAGAATAAAACCAATTTTGAATAAAGGTATTTTTGTATTGGAATATGAGGTGAAAAAAATCTTAGTCGTGAAGGTAAAACAAAATTTGAGTTTCTTCTCTACGAAGTTCCCGAAGACCAAGTTTAAAGAAATACGTTTCAGGTTTTTTTACTACCTTTTAAATTTTTCGGCAAAGTGTGAGCTTTAGAGACGATTTAATAGGATATACTGATGCAAATTGGTTTTGAAAGTCTTAATATCGTAATGGGAGGGACATTTTAAGCCGGATAAGGCAAACCCTTTCCCCATTCTTGTAGAGCAGCTAAAGAAAGAATCTCTAAATTTAACGGTACTTTCGGAGTTGGGCTCAAAGTTTAACTGATGGACATTCTCTGAAGCGCGAGTATTAAGCCTTTAGGTTGAGGTAAATTCATATCATACAGACAGGAGGCATTGCTGGGCCCACTTTTTAGTGTTCTTTAGCAGCGTAATGTCAAGTTTGATCACAATCAGGAGTTAGAGTTTTTTTTTTTCCAAATGCAAAAATTGCCCTTTATATGTAGCAAGTAACAACGAGGCAGATATACATATATGATAGAAATAGAATAGAAGAAGAAATTCTCCAAAACCTATACAAAAGTCTACCGAATGGTAAATTATTTAATGAGCGGTTTAGTTTCAGTGTTTGCCTTCTTTCTTCACCTTGGGTTCTTTAACAATTTTAGAACAATAATAGCTAGTAAGGTTTGCTTCTTCTTCTTTGATAAAACTCCAGAATATAATTTTATGTAGGATAACTGAGATAATGCTCAGGATGATGTCTTCAACTGTCAAATTTTTGTTTAGGTCTAGATCGGCCTTTGATTTGTCAAGTTTTGTATAGCTTCATAAACATGAGGAATTATTGATTGCGATAGATAGAGAGTGATAGAGAGTTACTGTTGAACTTAACCGGTAGTGGTACCGCCATCGAGTTCCACTAAAACTAATATGTATGAGGGTGTAAATGATGTGATTGAAAGTGGGAAATGAGGCTAAATGAGAACAATCACTTGGATAACCGCAAGGGTTTTTTTTTTGAAATAGGGAAGAAAGCTTAGAATTAATAGAAATTTTAATTTGAAAATTTGAGAAAATCGAAATAGGAGATAATGAAAGTGAAAGTTGTGAACATTTTTGGAAGAAGGAGTTGAAAAAAAAAGAGCTTGCTTTAAAGAAAGGAGTTGTTTTTGAATCAGTGGTTGTTCATATCCATGTCTTCAATTTCAGTAAAATAACTTATTTTACTTATTTTACTTATTTTAAATACGTTATGCATTCGTAAAAAAAACCAAACTCGAGGTTTTGATCAAAGTTGATATTACAATGATAGCAAGGGCAAACAAAGTGGGTTTCGCAATTCCGTCTGTCTGTCTGTTCGACTACAGCCTAAACTTGGTAGATATCATTTTTAATTTTTTTTAATATTAATTCTTATAAATATTTTTTTTTTAAACTGTTCCACCAATTTTGTTTAAACAAAATTAAAAAAGTTTTATTTAGTTAACGATAGATTAAAGAAATTCGGTGTTGCAAGAACTCGAAGAGAACCAGGACCTAGTGACTTACAAACTCTCAACCATTCCTGTGTGCGTGGTATCAGGAATGGAGGGAACCTACAATTTTCTGCCGATCTCGAACGGCTAAGAGGTCTTGTCAATTTCTCGCAAGAGGCAGTACACCCCTGAAAAACACTTTTTTTTTTGCAGCGGCTGAGAATCGAACGCAAGACTTATCGCATGACAGTCCAACGCACTAACCATTCTGCCAAGGGATACTACAGTTAAAGCTAGATATATAAGGGTTCAAAAAAAAAAAAAAGTTAATGCTAGATCATGGTTCAAAAAAAATTTCTGAAAAATGGTTATTAATAGTATTCTAATAGTTTGTATTTAAAACAAAAAATTCACACATATTTTTTGAAATTCAACATTTCGAAAACTCCGCATGCTCGATTTTTTTTCAACTTGACAAATAAAACTTTCTTAATATAATCTACAAGATTTGAAAAAAAAAATGTATTTAACCTGAAAATAACGGTATACCCATCAATCAAAGAAATCAAGATATTACTGGACCATAGAACCATTTTTTCAAATTTTGAATTTCTCATTTTTACTTGCTACTTATAGGTACCACAAGGCACGTTATGCATTCGAAAAAAAAAATGGAACTCGAGATTTTGATCAAAGTTGACATTACGATGATAGCGAAGACTAAAAAAGTGGGTCTCGAAATTCTGTCTGTCTGTCTGTCGGGCTGTCTGTCGGTTCGACTACAGCCTAAACGACTCGGCCGATTTTCTTTAAACTTGGTAGATATCACTTTTAATTTTTTCCCCCCACACGTTTTTTTCTTCTTTTTTTTTAAGACCAAAAATAACGGTACCTGCCATACGATTTTTTTTCGAAATTTTGTAAATATTTTTTTTTTCTCAAAAACTATTCGATAGATTAAAAAAACAAAGATACAAAAAAATTTCGTTTATTTAAAGGTAGGTACTGGTTAAAAAAAAATTCCCGAAAAATGGTTATTGAGGATACCCCCCAAGGAACCATTTTTTTTTTATTTTGATTTCCTCGAAAACGGTATGACCGATTTTGATCATTTTTTTTTGTGCTAAAGCTCCTCAAAAACTTAAATAAAATTGGGTATTCGAATTTAATCAAAAAAAATTTTTGGATTTTTAATAAAAATTTCAAATTTTTTTTTTCAAAACTCTATATTTCAAAAACGTTATGCTATATTTTTTTTAAACTTGATAGATAAAAGTTTTTCAATATAATCTACAAGATGTAGGAAAAAAAAAGTTTTATTTTACCTAAAAATAAAGGTACCCACCATACAAATGTTAAAAAATGGTTTTCAAAAATCGTATTTTTCTCGAAAACGAGGCCTAGAATTTTGATAAAAATTTTTTTCTTTCAAATAATTTTAACGATCTTTAATTTAATAAAAAAAAATTTGAAATTAAGATATTACAGCTTGTACCTACCATAGAACCATTTTTTTAAATTTTGAATTACTCATTACCGACATAACGGATTTAAATGAAATTTTTTGCAGAGATGCTTCTAAAAAGTCTTAAAACTATTGCATTTTAAAACTAAAAAAAAAAATATTTTTTGAATTTTTGACAAAAAAAAAATCATTTTTTTTTTTGTGAAAATTCGATATCTCAAAAACGACTCAATATTTTTTTTTGGAAATTTAATTTTCATTCGTACAGTAATCAAAACTTAAAGTTGGCACACCAAATTTTTTTCTTAAAAATCTTTTAAAAATTTTGTATATAAAAGCTTTTCTTTTAAGAAACCACTACAGCGACTTATAATTTTTGTTCTTGCATACATTCATATTTGCATAGCATTCTGTTTTTGTGTCTTACTACTAAAAGAATTTAAAAAAATTAATTTTATCCTTATGAACAGTTTTCTCTAATATTATTCGTATTTAAATTCCTGGTCTATTACATAGGAGCAAGTTCGTGTGACCCAGTGGTGCATTTTATTTTTATAAAGAATTTTCTTAAAAGTTTGACAAACTTATTTCAAAACTTAAAAAAAAATATTTTTTGAATTAAAAAATAGATCTATTTTGTTTTGGAAAATTCGATATCTCAAAAACGGGTCAGTATTTCTTTTTGAAATTCAATTTTTAATTGTGAAATAATAAAGACTTAAGGTTTGCTTGACAAAATATTTTCCCAAAAATGTTTTAAACAATTTATATAGGTACACTCATATGCACATTTAACCGACCACTTCGTATTTCTTTAAATTTATATTATATTGGGTGTTAGTCATGTTGAAAGCAAACTTTGAGAACAAAAAAAAAATCTGAAAAATCTGATGGTGCGTTAACCCACACAAACATTCTTGACATCAAAAAGACGTGTACGAGCTTCATTCTCGGTGCAAAACCGTTTTCTCAATATGTTGCTGACGACAAACCGAACATCCCAAGTTGAAGTGCATCGATGACGACCTTGAACTGCCTCCTCGTGTATGAGATAGTATCCCCAATCGTAGTTTTAGGTACACCAAGCGTACGAACAATTCCACGTAGGCTATACCCGGCATCTGTTAAAGCCACTGCTCTAGCTGCACCAGGTACATACATCGAGTGGCATTTTGCTAGAGCTTTTTTTGTATAAGAAATTAATTTCATAATAAAACTATTCTTGAACTTTGTTTCCATAAATTTATACTTTGCTATTAGACCAAGAGCCGGTAACAAATTTTGGGAGAGCGTCTGTCAGGTTTTTTTTTCAGCCGGGGGTGGGGCTGGGGGTTCGAAAATGGTATTTTTTCCAATTTTTGTGTAGAGGGTATAACCACTTTAATTAATATAGAAACATACGATTCAGTTTCAGCCTTCGCCCTGACAGACGACTGTTAAGTTTGCAAGAAAATCAACTTTTTAAGTTCAAGGTACTCGTATAACCAAATAATTGATACACCAACAAATCAGAAAAATTCTCCTGATTATCAAAATTTCGGCCTCAGACGTTTTGTTTTTAGCCTTGGGCTTCTCAGACGCCATTTAAGAATTTTCAAATGCGTTTTTCAACTAAAAACCTCAAAAACTTTTTTCTTGATTTATAATTGAATTAAAAAAAATAATTCCCCAGAAGTGGAAAACAGCGAAAATTGTGCCAATTCCGAAGAAAGGTGCTTCCAACCTAGTTTCCAATCACAGGCCAATATCACTTCTCAACAACATCAGAAAATTACTGGAAGAAGTAATCCTCCGAAGACTGAAGAAATTCTGCTGTGAAAATTCCATCATCCCTGACATGCAATTCGGCTTTCGAGAAAAACACTCAACCTTGCATCCACTGGTAAAATTCCAACACGATATCACCACAGCCCTCAACAGTAATCGTGTCACCGTCGGATGCTTTCTGGATGTCGAAAAAGCATTCGATAGCATGTGAATAGACGGTCTAATCCACAAACTTCATCTTATGCAAGTACCTCCGCCATTAATAAAAATTCTCTTTTCTTTCCTATCTTTCAGGAAATTTTTCGTTCAAGTGGATAACTGCAAGTCAAACATGAAGACCATCAGAGCTGGAGTCGCCCAAGGCTCAAAAGTAGGCCCCTTCCTCTACAACTTGATGACTTCAGACCAACCTTCACCAGTTGGATACGAGAACCTTCTGTATGCTGATGACTCGCTCACCTACGCCACATCAATGTCACCTCTAATCGCTGTCCAAAAAGTAGAAACCCACATTAACAGACTCTTCCAATTCTACCAGAAATGGGGCATCCGAATCAATACTTCCAAATCGTAACTTGTCTGCTTTACGAGACCTTCAACTGGTAGAGGCCTTCGCACCGCAACAATTTGCAGAAATCTGGTCCTAAAACTCCCTGACGGATCCTCCTTAGTGGCAAAGCCAAATTTCAAGTACCTGGGAGTACACTTCAACGAGTTGCTAAGGTTTAACCTGCACTCAAGAAACGTTCTGAAAAAGGCCAACTGGGCCTTCAGCCGTTTGCACCCATTGCTGAAAAGAAGATCAGGTCTTAGCCAACCGACAAATATATTTTTTCTGCAAGCAGCTCCTGCGATCAGTGATCAGCTATTCCTTCCCAGTCTGGTTTTCCATCTCGAAGACAGCTATGAAGGAACTTCAACTATATTCGAAAGGAAGATACTGAGGATCTGCACTGGACTCTACTTCGACCGTCAACGACAGAAACACTACAGGAACGAGCATCTCTACACAGAAGCCAATTTAATCCCACTGGACAAATATCTAGTTCATTCGACGAAGAAACTAATGGGGAACATCAACGACCACCCGAATCAGATTATGAGAAGGATGACCACAGAACAACGACATCCCGAGCCGAGGTACCTCAGTGTGATGGAAACTCTGGATGACAACGTAATCATGGACAACGAGGGAGTAGTCTCGTTCTACGCTGACATTGGGTCAGCCTACCACCGCGGCTAAGACGCCATCCCTGCCCACAACCCACAAAAATTACCACTGACAACCAGGAATGAACAGCCTGAGGACAATACAACCGACATTTTAAATTTAATTTTTTTTTCGTCCTGTAAATTTTATATAAAAATAATTAAACTTAAGTCACTGTATATAGTTAGGCCCCCTATGAGCCAACAAATGTAAATTTTCATACATAAATGTATGTAGTATCTTATTAGTTGTAAGCCAAATTGTAAATAGTATGTTCAATAAAACAAAATTGAATTGAATTGAATAAAAAAATAATTTGAGAACTTACTCACGCAGTGGCGTAGCGAGGGGGGGCAAAGGGGGCACAGTCCCGGGCGGCACTTTGCTTGGGGCGGCAATTTTTCAAAATATCCGGGCGGCACTTTGTCTCAATTTTTCTAAATACCCCATGTAGAAAATTATCTAGGAAACACTATCGAATAGCGTGGCCCTAGCTAGATTGGCCATTATATAGTAAATCCTATGCTGGGCCTAGACAGATGCAAGCCTGGCGGATCTTGACTAATTTATGCCTACCCTGGCTTTATATTGAACCTGGCTAGAACTGCTTTTCCAGGAGTATCTTAGACTGGGCCTAGATATTTTTAAATTGATTTAGCCTAAATATGAAATTTTTTCTTGGCGATATCTTGGCTGTAGAAAGTATCGCCTCTTTATTGGCATTGTAACAAATAAACTACAAGGGACCTGGATAGTTTTTACTTGGTGTAGCCTGGATTAGGAATTGTATCTGGGCGTTATATTGGCTTTAGCTAGTGTCGCCTCTTTATAGGCGTTCTCAGATTTTACTTATACTGGGGTTATATAGTTTTTACTTGATGTATCCTAGATGTGCCTATACATATGTCTCTATAAAAGGCTATCCATTATCTTTCTAAAAACATAACTTTTTTGTTATGGTCCTAAATCGGTATTTTTCAGATTCTTTAATACGTATTTAAGTCTTTTAAACAGTATAATTAAAAGAGAGTTATTTGAGTAGCACTTTGAGACACGATATTTTATATATCACAGTGGCGCAATAGGTAGCGCACAAGCACGGCAAGCGAGAGGACTCGGGTTCGAATCTCAGTGGAGGTAAATTAAAAAAAAAAAAAAAAATTCTTTCATTCCAGCAAAAAATCACATAAAGAGTCAAATATAGGGAGGCAAAGAAAAAATGAAAATAACAATCAATAATAAAAAACTTTATTTTTATTGTTTCTAATAATTTTTTTAAGAATTGCCATAGCTCTTGTGCTACTTGTGAAGACCCAACTAGGGCCCATATATATAGGAACATCTAGCAAGGCCCATTATATACAGAGCATTAACAAATTAGCGAGGGACAAGCTAGATACTGCTCGGTAGGGCCATGACTGAAACTAAGAAATAGCTGGGGCCTTGGCATTATCGAGTCGAAAATTCTACCCGGTACGTTAATGTAAATGGTTTTTGTATGTTATGTTTTTATAATTTTTCTAAGCTATGTGTAAGCTTATTTTTGTAACAAATTTTAATTGTGAAAAAATATACTGTCCTTTTCGGAAATATATTTTTTCCTTTTGAGCTGAAAGTTCCGTGTGTGTGCGTAGGACGTAGGTACATAATATAAAAGATTTTCGCGCCACGGTTTTGCTGTCGGCAATGATACACGTCTTTCTCTTGTTTTTTTTTTTTGTTGTTATTGTGTCATCGTAATGTTGTGTCTGAGATGTGTATTACGCCATAAGGAATTGTGAAGTACAATGATCGACAACGACTCTGATTTGGAACAGTAAATAATTGTTTCATTCTATGTGTGTCCTGGTGCAAAGCTTTTTCGTTTGCCTTCTTTCGACTACCACTCATGAGCAGCGTTCGAATCTTACTCCAATCTAAGTAAATTTACTTCAATTTTACGAAAGAAAATAGATCTACTTCGTTACTGCATTTTTTTAAGATTTAGGTAGGTACTAATTTTTTTCCACACTGAAAAATTCGAAATTTCTTTAGCCAAACCACATAAAAAGGAATGACCACTGTGTTAACAAATTTCAATTCGTGTATTTTTTTTATAAGTCTGCTCCAAAATTTTACTACTGCGGTTCGAACCCTGCTCGTAAGGCGAGAAGTTGAGACAAAAACATTTCGTTTGTTTCGACTGATTCGATGTGAGTTGGCTCATATCTTTTGTTGTATCTTTTATCTAAGGTTTGTTAATCAGTTGTATTTTTTTCTGTTTTATTTTATCGTAAAATGCAGTAAAGTTTGCAAACATCCTAGTTTAATACAAAATTAGCTGCAGTTTAACATTTAACTTGTCTTTGTTTCGTGTGTTGTGAAATTTTTTTAAAATTGTGTGTACGGGTACAGTGCCTACCCACATAAGCACAAGAGATTTTCATTTTACCCCTTTGGATTGATTACATAAAGTAAGTAAATTGATGACACGAAATACCCAGCTGATGGCTCAGAAATAATCCATTGATTTTTCGGAGTTGAAACCCCCATTTGCCTTTATTAAGAGTGTTTTCTCCATATCTCAAGAACCATAAGTTCCATATAACACATTTTCTCACATTTTTGTAAAAAATTGAGTTTTCTTTTTTTTACCGAGAAATCGAAAGTTAATAAGTTATTACTAAAAATAGAGAAACGATTTCAAGAAAAATTTTGTTAATAAATTAATCAATAAAAGTTAAGTTATATATATTGGTAGGTACTATATTGCATTATATTACATTTTGATCAAAGTTGACATCTCTATGATTACGATGATAGCGAAGTTGAAAAAAGTGAGCCTTGCAATTCTAAACGACTCCGTCGATTTTCTTTAAACTTGGTACCTAGCGTTTTTTGAGCATTTTAATACCAAAAATAACGGAGGTACCTGTGTTACAATTTTTTTTAGCAAAAAATGAAAATCTTATTGTTCTCAAAAACGTGCCCACAACTTTACAAAAAAAATTCAGTAATTTTTTTACAAAAAGGCTACCATTTTATAAAAAAATTCCCAAAAATGGTTATAAATGGTGCGTCCCATAGAACCATTTCTTTGACTTTTGATTTTCTCAAAAACGATTCCACTGATTTTGAATAATTTTTTTTACAGAGAATATTTTCTAAAAGTTTAAAAGTATTGTATACCAAAATTTTCAAAAATCTCGAAAACAAGTTGGTCGATTTTTACTAAACTTGGTACGGAACAGCTTCTTGACATTATCTAGCAGATTTTGAATACAAATTTTTGATATAACCAAAAATAACGGTACCTCCCATACAAAAGTTTAAAAACCGGCATGGAAAATCTCATTTTTCTCAAAAACGACTCCTACGATTTTGATCAAAATTTTTGGGTGAGTTAACATACATAAATACGATCTACGATAATATTATTGTAAAAAAAAATTCTATCGTCTAATAAAAGTATCTCTCATGGAAATTTATTTTTTGAAAATTCGATATCTCAAAATGGGTGGATAGTTTTTTTCAAAATTAATTTTTAACTCCCCATTAATCAGCACTAAAAAATGGCGTATCAATTTTTTTTTTTAATATTTTCAAAATTTTATATACATAAATGTACATACCTAATATAAAAAACGATAATAAATCAGACAGTGTACATCGCGTTGGTGTCAAATCAATTTCAGATTTTAAAAAATAAAACCAGTTTTGAACACTTTAATTTTGATGGGCTGTTGTGAAATATGTTTAAGTTAAAAATAATCCTTGGCCAATATTTCTGTTTCTTCATTTCCTTATGTATAACAATAATTGAAATAAAAAATATTATAGGTATAATAATTATTACTATAACTATAAGAATAATAATAATTAAAGGCAGTGCGGGTTGATTTTTTTTAAAACCGGTTTTATTTTTCAGCAATCATCACCCGATCAGACACATCTATCTACATAATATAATATAAATACATATAATAAATCAGTGAATAAAAAATTAAATTATAACAAGGTTAGTTAAGTAGCTGTTTCACTTTGATGTTTTTTAAAACAGCAAACAGAATTAAAGGCCCAGAAAATAATGTATAGGGGCGGCAAAATTGGCTCTGTCCCAGGCGGCAAAAACCCACGCTACGCCACTGTACTCACGATAACTACTATTGAACCATTTTTTTCAAATTTTAACTTTATCATTAAGGGCATAACTGAATTTAATAAAATCTTTTATACAGAAGCGCTTAAGCATTTTAACAGTCATTGCATATCAAAAACTTGAAAACAAATAACCTTTTTTTGCAAATAAAACAAATTAACTTTTTTTTGAAAAATGAATAACTCGATTTTTTAAACTAATTTCTATTTGCATAATAATAAAGACTTAACATGAGCGTTTCAATTTTGTTCTTAAAAATGTCTTAAGGACTCATAGTTTATTCTTAAAACGGCTATAGCTTGAAACTTTTTCCAACTACTAAAGAGCAACTACTAAAGATGAGTTATTTAAGCATCTTCTTTGCTTGCTTCTTTAATGCTTCTGAAAACTTTTCTGTAATATCACAATTTTCAAAACTTTAAGTCATTGTAACATAAGAGTACTTTATTTTATCGTGTATTTTATTTCGAAATGCTTTTAGTTTCTTTTAAATTTCTTGAAAATGTTTATAATTTTGTTCCCATAACAAACAATCAACAGGTAGACAACGGATAAACCTTCATATTCCCAAATTATTTAAACCATAATCAAGCAAAGTTATTGCACTTTAAAACTTTACAAATAAGCCACTTTATTTGGTTAATTTTTTGTTCATAATTTATTTTCACCTTTAATTCCACAGCTGCAGAAGAACCTAAGCCTAAAATAATTTCCTTAAACAAAATTTCAGTATGTTGTTTATCTCCAACCATTATTTTATGAAAAGAGAAAAATAATGAAACCCTTATCATTCATCCGTTAGAAGAGCTTCTTACACACGCAAGAAAAAAAAAAATAACAAATTATGTCAAAATGCCTCTTGCCTTTTTCTTTTGTGAAAAGCAAATTTTCTTCTTAAGAAAGAAAAGCGAAATACAAAGGAAAGCTAAAAACATAATAACCGCCACCTTTTTGCAGCAACAAGAGTCCTAGACTTTATCCAAACCTATAGCACCATATCATTATCATCATCACCATCACTACCAAACAAAGCCCTTGTCAAAGGATTCTAACCGAAAAACTTTCGGGAATAAAGCAAAAAAAAAAAACATGGTTAAAAAAATGTAATGGAGATTAGCCAGGTCCGTAACGTTGGATAACTTATTTCTATCGAAAGAACGCTGAAATTAATAAAGTTGGAAATAAAAATTGAGTATGAAGTCCGACAGTATATTTTGGGAAATAAACAAAACTTAAAGTTGTACATTTATCGATGTTGAAAATACAAACATTTATGAACACACCCAGTAAACAAAAACAATTAAGATTACACAGCTCCTGACGAAGAATAATATCATATTCGTGTTTGAAGTTGACGAAAAGGTGGTGAGTATCAAATTGAATTTCGTTGGCTTCTTGCTGGATTTGGTCTAGTTAAAATAAATTTGGTGGTGCAACAGCTCGAAGTGAACCAGGACCTAGTGACTTACAACTCTCAACCATTCCTGTGTGCGTGTTACCAGGAACAGAGGGGACCTAAAATTTTCTGCCGATTCCGAACGGCTAATGAGCAGCACTTTCCATGACAAGAGTTATACTCTTAGAGAATTTGTCAATTCCTCGCAAGAGGCCGTACACCCCTGAAAAAAGCTTTCTTGCAGCGGCTGAGAATCGAACTCGAGACCTTCCGCATGACAGTCCAAAGCACAAACCATTATGCCAAGGGGTACTGGATTTGGTCTAGTGCCAAGATAAATTTCTATGGTCGATCTACCTGATGAGCATGCAATGATGCATGCGAGTTGTACCTTTGGAAAATAGCTTAATAAGCTTACACATTATGTCAATATGATCTCATAAGCAACGTTCTTTATATACTCCTCGATAATTCTTCCAAGACACAAGATCGGCTATTTTGTAGATGGAGCATAAGGAGCTGATAGTCCAGTTATAGGGTATGCTTCCTTTCATCCATACATTGAGATGATTTGACTTTTCAAATTATCATCTCCGTATTTGAAAAGGTAAATCTTCAGATTCTGCAGTATTGTTGTTTCTAAGAATGTTTTTGAAACTAATCATCTTCTCTTCTTCTGCCAGTTTTTCACTGTCTACAAGAGTTTTATATTCCTGGACTATAACTTGCTCTATGTGATGAAATTTCAGCTTAGACTTCCATTTCAAAGGTAAAAAAATGTAGTGTAAGTTTGTACATGCACTTCGGTACTTTTGCAATACGGTCGAGTTTTCTGATGACGAAGCTTGTAAAACAAATAAGGACACCGAATTTCGGATCTGTAAGTGAAATGCTAGGTCCCTTATCAGACCTCGTGCAGCCGAAAAATTAGAGAAAGCCCTAAACTGCTACACAGCAGGTATTACCGCCATCCAAGAAATGCGATGGGACTGACCGGGGAGACAAAAATTAAAGGACTGTGATATCTATTACGGCAACTGCTATCAGGAATAAAAGCAGCGTTTATTCAAATGCCGATTTGTTTTTAAAACTAGACTGAGGCAAAAAGTCTTGAGTTTCAATTGTGTAACAAGCGGCAGCCGACAATCCACATCAAGGATAAATTCACCAACATAAACCTCATTTGGGGCAGGCCCCAAAAACTGAGGCGAAAGTTGAACACACCAATGACATCTTGTTCGAGCTTCGAACAAACCATACGAGGAGTGTCCCAGTTATGACATTATAATTGTTCTAGGAGACTTTAACATCAAGCTAGGAAGAAATGACATCTACGGTGACACGGTTGGAAGAAACAGCCTGACGATACCACATCCGATAACGAATTCAGGCTGATCGACTTCACTGTCGGGTGGGATGGTCTGGTAGCTAGTTCAAACACCTCAAAATTCTCAAAGAATGAAGATCTCCTAACCAAACAAACGTGCAATAGATTGATCACATTGCGATCTCAATTAAAGAGGATGTCCGCACGTCCCAATGGATTAACATCCACTCGAACCACAAATTTCCAACCCAAGCCAAAACAAGGAGGTACTACGAGGAGGTTCGACGTTGGACCGCTACAATGGTAAGAGATCGCCAGGTCCTTTTCCGATCAAGTCTCTAACAAGATTTTAAGAAGTCCTATACCATCACATCAAGTTTTGAGAACCAGTGGAAACATTGCCAAGAAACCATTAGAGATGCCAATTCTTACGTGCTGGGTTTTACACCACAACGAATCACCTGGTTCGACGATGAGTGCCGACAAGCAGATGCAGCTTAACAAGATGCCAATAAAGCGGCCCTGCACAGAAGAACCAATACTGCCAGCTTCTCAGAAAGAAAAAGAAAAACTGGGAGCATAAGAATCGCTCGAGCAAATAGAAGGTTGCCATAGCAGGGATAAGGTTCGGAAGTTCGGAACGGCAGTATATGCTGAGAATATGGAAAGACCATTATTTATCCTAACTTCATACCGACGATGAAGAAGGGAATTTCGCTGCTATAGAGATAAAACCATTCGACTAAGGCGACACGCAGATCAAGAATTACCGACCACCCGACCTGGTAGAAGTGGAGATAGCTATATCGAATCTTAATTTTAAAAAAGCTACAGGAGTTGAACTGTTCAGTTTCATCTAGCTATCGCCGGATGAAAGAATGCCCTATGAATGGAACCTGAGTATTGCCTGCTCGATTTTTGCGCAGGATGACGATTGAGAACGCACGCTTCTCAATAAAGTTTGGAAAAGCTCTCTGATGAATTTGATGTCAGACAAAGTTTAAGACAAGGCATTGCTCTGTCGCGCGACTTCTTCAACTTCGTTCTTGAAATATTAGTGCGAAACTCACTCGTCAAACTAGAGACACGACAGTCCGTCCAATTACTCGGATACCCAACCGACGATATTGACATAATTGGAAGAACAAATTCAGTGGCGTGTTTGTCAGCATTGAAACGGAAGCGAAAAAGGTAGGTTTATCGGGCAATGCGGGCAAGATCAAGCATATGCTGTCATCAAAAATTTATAGACAACACTAACGTCACCAATAGACAGTTTTACATTTTAGGTACTTAAGGACTGTCTACCTAGTTGCCGTTATAAATTCAAACAATAACACAAGCGCTAAAATAAAACGGAAAATATCTCCTACCAATCGTTGGACTAAGAAGGCAATAGAATATCAAAGTCCTCTCTTGAGCAACTTAAGTGTACCTTTATAAAACTCTTATCATCCCGGTCTTTGTATTTCAGTTCAGAGACAGGGAACTTTGTCAAAAGTGGATGAGAATGTTTGAGGATAATTCGAGAGGAAAGTTCTCCGTGTGATATTTGATTCCGTCTGACGAGGAGTGGAGGAGAAGATATAATCATGAACAGTAAGGGCTGTACAGCGAAATCGACCTAGTCAAACGAGTTAAAGTTCAACAACTGTGATGGCTGGGTCATGTAGAACGATTAAATTCAACCAAATGATCTGAAATGACTACGAGGGAGGGCACAGTAGAGGGAGACCGCAACTCAGGTGGCGCAAACAAGTGGGAAAAGACCTCAACCAACTTGACGTGTGAAACTGGATACTAACTAGGGGCCGAGCTTGCTGGAGAAGGTTGTTGGTTGAGGCCCTGGTCCACCGCGGATGGTAGCGCCACCTTAAGTAAGTAAAAATAATATTTAACATATGTATTGAAAAAAAAAAAACAATAAAAACTTGTAATCAAAAATCAGTCAATAGAAACAATCCGAACAGTGAAAGTTTTTGTGAAACGGTACAAAATACAAATTAATAACAAAATGGCTTACAAAATTTTCTGAGGCCTGGTTGTCAAAAATGCTGAACTGATATTTGTATTGCAAGTGTTTTGTGACAGATGCCACGAATTCTTCGACGGCAGTGAGAAAGAGAGGTTAGTGACGATCTCAAACTGTCCTTCACCTTATTCGTCTACCCATCAATCGCACCGAATGCCATCTTGAAATCAAATTTTGCAACGCCCTAAACGATACAAGACAACAGAGTAAATCAATCTGCCATAAAATATGTATGTACATCCATAAATATATGTACGTAATTTTCAGTATTTTTAAGTTTAAGTCTCATCTTATAATATAACTGACCTTTAAAGTAAAGTAAAGTATTTGAAGTACGTATGTACATATGTATGTATATTAAACAGTTCGATATTATAATTCTTTTAAAAACTTTCTTAGAAAAAAAACGAAAATAAAACAAATATTTCAAAGAATTTAAAATTATGTTCACTCCAGCAAGTAGAACTAGTTTGCATATTATGTGGGATTAAAAACAGTTTATTCGGAGATTTAATTAGGGTAAAAGTTATTGAAAACAAGATCAAGTTTTCAGTAAATTAAATTATTTCATTGTTCGCTTTTTCTAAAATTGCAATAACTGGCAACTTGGAATTGATAAACTTAAAGATTTCACCAACAACTCCACATTAATTGATTTAATGATTTTGAGAGTTTGAAATGCCAGAATCGGTAAATTTTAACTATCGACATTTAAAAAAAAAAGCTTAACAGGTCATTCAAGCCTTTAATCATAGGATTATCAAAGCTTTCGATACATGGGAGTCACAATCTCTACGGTATCATTACGGGTCTACATTGTGACGGTAACAACCTAAAATAACCTATTATCCAATGTTAACATTCACAGAGGGTCATTTATGTTTTAAATGACAACAAATTTTTTTTTATAATTCAGTCGCGCTCAAGGGTATGCTACGAGACCCTTATAATGTTTTAAACACAGCACGGGCGAGGGGGAAATTAGGAGGGGAGAGAAAGGAGGTGTCGATGAACATTGGTTTTGAATGTTTGCAAATTGAAATGGCAAGGGAAAACTGTGCCGGGTAAGTTATTCCATAATCGTGTTGTGCGCCTAAAAACGAATCTCTATATTTGACGGTACGACCAAAGTTAGGCTCAAGGGTGAACTGATGACCATTCCTAGCGAAGCGGGTATCACGGGTGAATTGATAAAGGTGAGAAATGCTACTTTGAGTGAGCATTGCTTGCGAAAGAAGCGATAAAACAGGGAAATACATGAAACATTCCGACGGTGTTCAAGAGATGGGAATGAATCCATGATAGCTCTGTTTCCAATCAGTTTTAACGCTCTGTTCTGAATTCTATTCAATAAATGGAGAAAAGATTGCGCAGCGCCTGCCCAAAGGTGTTAGTTATACTCGAGTTTTGGACGTATAAACGCCTTATAAATATTAGCCAGATCAGAAGGGGTGACAAATTTCTTACATCGGTATAGAAATCGTAAGCATTTAGCAACTTTCTTGGCGGTCACGAGTATGTGATCATTCCAACGATGATCGTCGTTAACACACATACCGAGTACTGAGAGCTTTTCGGTTTCTTCGATGCAAGTGCCATTCAGCGATAATGGCATAAGGGGAACATTTTGCTTCAACGACAATAGACAGCATTGAGTTTTCGAAGCATAAAACTCCACACGGTTTTTTTACCCCATTTAACAATGCTGTAAAGATCGGAGTTTAATGAGCTTATCATACGATACCGTTGAAAATTCTCTTCCGAAGGAGATGGACGTTAATTTGGGAACGAGTATGAAAAGCTGAGAGTAGAGTCATCGGCAAAACAATGAAGTGGATTAGAAGTTTCAGACAAGAGATCATTTATAAAAATGAGGAAGATTGTCGGAGACAAAACGGGGCCCTGGGGAACACCAGCATTTATTTTGTGAAGATAAAACTTAAAACTATCCAATACGACATGTATTGAACGATCTAGAAGGTAATTTCTAATCCAAAGAATAAGGGTTTTGTTGATGCCAAACGCACACATTTTCGATAAGAGAGCCTGGTGCCAAACTTAGAAATATTAAGCGCAATAATCTTACTTTCTCCAGAACAATGTAAAGATCTGTTCCACTCTTCGGTGAGATATGCCATCAGATCACCTTAATCAGATTGCTGCGAAAGGCGTATTGCCGGTCATTAAGAAGCTTTCGTTCTTCGAGATATTTCTTGAGCTGATGATTTATCAGCGATTCCATGACCTTGGAAAGAAGGGACGTAAGTGCGTTTGGTCGATAGGACGAGGAAGAGGAAAGGTCACCTTTTTAAGGAACAGGCTGGACAAATGCTGTTTTTCATCTTCTAGGGAAGATTCCAGAACAGATAGAGCCATGGAAAAGCTTACGCAATGGTTTTGTCAGCGATGAAGAACACCTCTTCAGAACAATAGGGGGTATACCATCAGGACCAGCGGATTTGTTTATATCAAGATCTCGAAGGGCTCTTGCAACTGTACGAGTGCGGAAATATACCTGTCCCATTGAATGATTTACGTTCTCAAGTACTGGAGGGGCAATGTTGCTAACAGACAACGTGGAGCTAGCAGCAAAATGAGCTGCAAGTACATTTGCCTTCTCTAAAGAGCTAGTTATCGGTTTGCCATTGTAGATGAGCTTTGGAACCGAAGATGAAGTCGAATTTTTTACGTTCTTGACAAATGACCAGAAATTTCTACTGCCTTTGGGACATTGCAGGATTTTTTGCCTTAATTTCTGTTCATGTAAGAGTTTGGTTCTCTTTATAACAGCGTTGCATTGGTTTCTGACTTGTTTAAACTTTTTCCGATTTTCTTCGGTTAGGTTGGCTTTGTAAGGGCGGAAACTTACTTCTCTCTACCTGATAGCTTCTTTACAGCTTATATCGAACCAAGACTTTTCTTTAGACTTTATACACTTAATTTTGTAAGGAATAAACGTACGCATTCCAAGAAAAATCACTTCTGTGATCATATCAGCACTGGCATCAACGTCACTATCGAGGAAACATAGTGACCAGTTAAAAATTCTAATAAAGTTATTTAGACCGTCCCAGTTGGCGTTCTCGTATTGCCAAACGGTCCTAGTGGGATGTTTTTCTTTAACTGGATGTATGGGACACGAGAAATTGGCTGATATTACATAATAGTCCGAAGTGCCGAACGGAGATTTTACCGTTATGGTATACTTATCAGGGTTAGAAGTAAGAAACAAATCAAGAGTGTGAGCGTTTTGCCCAGCAACATCTGGTATACGCGTGGGCTCTTCTACCACCTGAGTAAGGTGGTGCATCTCAGCAAAGATCTCAACATATCTTCCTTCGGATGTTGTCTGTCCTGATTATCGGAGCCAATTTGAAATGTGTACATTGAAGTCGCCCGCAATAACGACTTCATTGTGAGGGTATAGGGAATCAATTCATGAAATGGAATCAGACAGCGCATCAAACTCATTAAGAGTTGAATTACTGTCCATATTCAGACTCCTATAAATAAAACAATAATGGATGATGTGTTTGCGGACAGTAAATTTGAGCCACATAAAATTAAAGTTCGTATTAGAACAATGCCCGTATTGAGGAAGACTGATGGCAAAAGAGTAAAGGCATTAGGTTATAGCCAGGGAGGCGAAATTCTGAAAGATCAGTATTTGCACCAACCTGTGTTTCACCTAGTGCCAAAACAGCTAGTCTGTACTTAACAGAATGGGCGTACAAGTCAAAGAAATTCCTTCAAAGCCCACGAATATTAGTAAACACAACACAAAAATCACTTACCATGTTGAAAATCACGAACACCCAAAACACAACTCTGATGATCTAAATGGAACCATGAAGTGTAGGTCCAATGGATTAAAATCAAAATACAAACCGTTCTAGGTGTTATGCCCATCATAGAACGCCTTGTACTTGAATTCAATCAAGACATACAAACACAATCGAACTATACATCAGATGTCACTTAACTATTCATTACAAAAATCATGTTAAAAGCATCAGAAGAGACACGCAATGGGTAGCAAGCGACAGTTACTTCAAGGCAAGTGGATAAGTGGGAGATGGAGATGGAGAGAATGCGCCGTTAACGGTGTTACTTAGCCAATAGGTGTGTTTTTTTGGGAAAATTATCCGTAGTGAAGTAGGATTTTATACTTATTACAAATACAAAGTTTTCACTGCCGATAAAAGTAGAAGTAGAATCCAACTGCGGATAGAATGTTGATGTTTGCTCGAGTCTCGAATACAAATGTTGGTACAATTGAAAACTCTTTTGTATCTCGAAGGCATGTTCGTAGAGTACGAAAAGTAGTTTGTTGTTTAGCATTTTCCATTGGGAGTTTACGTCTTTTTTTAGAAAACCATTTTTATAAGAAAAAGCATTTTGTATCGTGTTGGTGTCGAACTCTTATAGAAAGCTGTTTAATAACTAACGCGTTTTTTTAGGAGCGAAATGTCGTGGTCAGCTGTTATACTTTAGTTAAACAGCGACATTTAAGAGTTACTAGCGCGACAAAGCCTTCTTATGAAAAAAGCTGTTGAGAAATCCAAAACTAACTAAAGTCTGCGAACAGATCTCTTGACTTTTGTGGTGATAATTGTCAACAAAAAAAAAATTCACAAACAAAACTTCTGCTTTATGAAGAATGGCTGGTGAACAGAAAAAGTAAATACAAAATGATTTAAATTAAAATTCATAAATAAAAACCTCCATATATATTTTTAGAAACAAGAAAATTACTTGGCAAAAAGTTATTGGTTGTTTTTTTTCTCAGTGGTACCAACTTTAAAGTAGAAAAATCGCACAACTGCGGATACGTTTTTTTTTGGGAAATCCTACTTCACTACGTATAATTTTCCCAAAAAAATAATAATAATATTTGGCTTTGATGGGGTGCACTACAAAACTTATTGCACTTTCGATAAAATTGTATGATTTTAAATTTCATTTACGAAATTTTGAAATGAATAAATTTTTGAATTTTTTAGTACACAAAATCGCAAACACCCTTCTTTGTAGATACGGGGCTGTGTTGCGGATGTATAAGCACCCAATGAGTTATTAAAACACCCCGTTGCGCTCGTTATCATACTTTTAATTTATAGTCCTTATCACCGCATCCAACAACGCCACCCACAGACTTTTTTTGTTTTACATACATACATATTCATTTTTTTAATGACTCCCTCTTACATATAAACACAGACAAACTCAGTGTGCACCTAAAGACCTGTTCATTCTTTAACGACACTAAAACAATTTCACGCCTTCTTACTTTTCAAGCTCGGAATGGGTAGAAGGAGAGAAAGTCCTTTGGAAGCTGGCTGCGCTTTTGGAATGGTACTCTTATTTTCCATCTTTATACCTCTCGCTAACTGAAATAAACGGAATGATCCTTTCTTCAAATTAAATAAAAAAAGACTCTCATCATCACCGACAGCTCTAGCCGCAGTTGGAGTAGTGTTGGTGTCTTCTATTTTTTCGTCCTTAATGTTGGTCAATGGTCATTCATCGCCATTTACTCAATGCAGAGCCTTTTATCCAAGCTGTTCAAAAAAAATAAAAAAGAAAAGAAAACCGTAGTTGAAGGTAGTATAGTAATACCTATACCTATGTAAGCAAAATTCTCTGCATACATAAAGTCTATAATTTATGAGAAGGATTGAAGCGAGGAGCTGATGACTTGACTCTAGGGATTGTATATATGGGTGATGGCTGATGGGTGAGAAATATTATGGAAGTGGGCGCTTTAAGACTGTTTTAACGCTCTGAACATTGTAGTGGTCCATAAATATGCTTTTGTAGCCAGGACATCAATAACAGTTTCTCTTCGCTTTCAAGTTCGTTTTTGTAGCTCTTTAGTTCTGCCATTTTATATTGGCGCTGTTATCGTTTCCAGGTGTACTGACACTGAGGGCATATTGGGTGATTTTGTTTTATATGAGTATTTTTGGGGGTGTTATTTATATGTATGTGTATGTATGAGAAAAACCAGACCAAGTGTTGAATTTACAACGTCACCAGAAAATATTGTTCGAAAATTTGTCAGAAGGTGCATATTTTAATGAAAGCTAACAAAGTAATGGTAAATTTATTATGTTGACATAACGTATGCACTTAGATTGTAGAATTCGCTTAGCCGGAATTAAAATCCATCATGATGATGCATTAGCAAAGTACCTCCTGATTTAACATTGCGCTGGTTTGTTGCCAATAAAAATAATTGGTTTCTGAATCGTACCTAAGTACCCACATTTTATGGTATTATTCACATGAGTTTTCCAATTTTATAAAAGGTCTTCGTGGATTTAATGTAGATTTTTCAAACGATTACTTTAAAGTAATGGTGAGTTGGATTAGAGCGGTTAACGACTTACTCTTGAAAAAACAACCCATGTCGGATCTGAAGCACTTAGTTTGGGCGGTGGCGGTGGCCATAAAGAACACCAAGTTTATTTTTCATCGATCGGGGGACTTAAATTCTCTTTTTTATATTTATACAAGAAGCATACATAATGTGAAAAGAATAAAGCTGTATTTTATAAATGAACGGGTTTGAAAACAGTCTTAAAAAAAAAGAGGCTGGGTGCGACCCACACTGATAACTTCCCATTTGTAGTCTTGAAAACTTTATATTTAGTTTTTTTTCAAATAACCAAATTTTCAGCGAAACAAACTTTAGCTGTAAAATTCAAACAAACATTATTTTAAGATTGAAAAGTATTTTAATTATTTAAAGAGATTTGAAATTGAGATTGTTGATGTTGATCGTGAGCAACAAAACATTTTGTTAGATGTCACTTGTTTAACCAAAATTGTCTCTTAGCACACTATGATTCAACTAGAACTTTCTTCGTTTTTTTCGTTTCCTGAACAATTTTAGAAATGTCGCTTAGTATACATTCTTACGGGAAGGTATCGATGTATAAAACAATATACTTTAGAAGGCACTATCGGTGTTAATTCCCATGAAATTCGACTTGAAATACAATTTTAACTAGTTTTCACTAGAATTTTTAATAGTTTTTTTATTTAAAAAAAAACTATTAGTTCGATATTTGTCAACATTTTACCAATTGTACAAAATTATACTATGTATAAAATAAACTAAATTAGAAGTCCATATCACTACTAGTTCTCGAGAAATTTGAGTCGAAAAACAATTTTTACCAATTTTCAATTGAATTTTATATAGTCTTTTATTTTTTGTAAAAAAAACTGTAAACTGATTTTTTTGAAATTTTCACCAGTTGTCAAACACATTATTTTTCGTAAAATAAAATTATTTTGAGTTTCAAATTGTTTTCCGTTCTTAGAATATCTGGGTTATGAAATTTTTTCAGTTTTTTTTATTTAAAAAAATAACGGTATGTTCATTTTTTTCCAAATTCATACCAAATCTGTATGACCTTATAATGAGTACATTAAATTTTATTTGAAGTCAATAGCATTATTTTTTCGTGAGATATTTTAAACTAAGCAAAATTTTTACTTTTTTTTTAAACCGTTATAGTGAAAAAACTACTCACTGAATTTTAATAAACGCCCTTTCAGCCTCTTTCGAAGTTATTATCTATTAAATAAAATTTATTTGAAGTCGATATCTTTACTCGTTCTTGAGATATCGACGACGAAAAATGGTACAAGAACGTACGGACGTAACGTACGAACGTACGAACGTACGAACGTACGTACACACACACACACAGACATCTCTCTAAAAATGATTGATATAGCCTCTAGGGACCTTGAAACGTCGAGAAATGTCAAAAATTCCAATTTGACAAATCGGACCGATTACAATAACTCCCTATGGGAAGTTAAAAATTCAAAAATTGGTGTGTTCTGCTTCTTTTGTTGGTCAGAACCGTTTTTGCAAGGAGAATAAATAAAACACTTATTTTTTTTTTATAATTTGCGCGCACTCAAAGGGTTATTAATACTCTTAGCATTTAATATCACAGTACGAGCGTTAAGAAAAGAAGGTAGGGTTTCAAAGGAGATACCGATGCATATTAGTTTTAAATTTCTAAATACCACAAATGAAAGGAAAAATAGAGCTAGGTAGAGCATCCCATATTCGTGCAGTCTGGCTGAAAAAAGAATCTCTGTATTTCACAATACTTCCGAAGTTAGACTCAAGGGTAAGCTGATGAGCATTCCTAAGACAGCGAGTGTTGAAGTTAAATTGTTTAAGGGATGCTTTAAGTGGATGCTTTATTTCAGCCAAAAATTTATTTTTTTAAGAAAAAACCACTGTTCGGGCTTCATCCACCTCGATGAGTTTTACCTTGTCGCGGTGGGGTGGCTTACGTCTTTCTCCGGCTTGCTGGAGTTAGACAACCAAGAAAACTGAAAATAAGGGTACTTAGTTAAGCCCGAACTAGTATTCAAAAAATCTAGTACCAAGTCTTATCTTAGGACATACGGTGAGCAACGGATACTTGGTGCTAGATAAGTTAAAAGATTCTAAAAGTAACATGCAGTTCTATTAAGTTTCCATTTACTTAAATAATTACAGTTGCAGTAAATTTCTTTAAGTACTAAGCAAGGAGTAAAATACCAATTACCCATAATGTACATAGTGCGCTATATACAACTTGTCCATTTATATGGTTGTCCCAAGTCAAGAAGCGATTAAAACTCAATTCGAGATTCTTAGCAGATTGGCATTACCCAAAAAACTTAAATGATCTGAATGATCGGTAAGCGATCCCGAGCCCAAGCTCAACTTAATAGATCACGGTATCAGTCTAAGATTTAGTAACGTCTCAAAACTATATTAACACACCTCATTAGGGTTGAATAATGAATGAATAATTTGGGGCTCAGGTGCACTTCAATCTTAAGATCTGTTGTGACTCCGAGTAGAGATGTGTACGATCGCACATACCACAGCTGTTCCTCCAGAATTGCTTCCTTGAGAAACTTAGGTATTGTAGTTTACTCCCTTCTATCTGGTAACGTCCCAGAAAACTGTGTCTCTAATTCATCACATCTGTGTATTTTCGTGGGCATTACAGAAGCTGCGTGAGTTTTTGTAAAGTAGATTTTGTTTCAAGTTCAATTCGTTTTTCGAATTTGTAAATGAATGGTGTACTCAGGCGTATACGTGCTTTTATTGTGTACCTTTTCTTTATTTTGTACGTCTTTTCTTACTCTTTATATACAGAGTGGCTGATAAAATTTGGTACATTATAAAAATGAAAAAGCTATTGTTTTATTATATTTCATAGCGGGAACACCGTGCCAGATATTGTCCGTATAAAAAACGAATTCCCGTATATGACAGTATGTCCGAAATTAGGCTCGAGCCTGAACTGATGTGCATTCATAGTGAAACGGGTATTATTTCAAGTTAGCATTGCATTGGGAGTGCATAAGCAGGCTTAATGAACTTGGCAAACAGAACAGGGTCACACTTCACTGGGTAACTGGTTACGCCGTGGGTGTTCATGGAAACGAAAAGGCAGACTCCTTAGCAAAAAAAATGTGCATCAACCAATTGAACAGGGCCTGAGCTCTATTGCGGAGTGGCAGAAAATGCTAAAGCTGAGGCAGCGAAACAACTACTGGGGCAATTACAACCAGCGAGACGTTTCGAAAACTGCATTAACTTAAGTAGAAATAACCGAAAAATAATAGAAGGTATCCTAACTGAATACTGGAAACTTAAAAGATACCTTAGTTTACTTGGTATGGTAAGCAGTACCAGATGTAGATTCTGCAACATGTATGAGGAAACTCTGAGCCACATACTAGGAAGATGTTTTCTACTCAGCCGCCAAATAAAAAATCATCTGAGATAATACCAGGTGAAAGTGAATGACCGATCCTCTTTGAAGATGCCCCAAATATTAAGATTCCCAAGAGCAATAGATATGAAAGACGAACTGTAGGATGCGAAAGCTTGCTAATTTTTAAGGGGACACACTAGGTCTCCAGGTTGCAGTGCAATACCCCCAATGCATAATTCATTCATTCATTTAAAGTATTGCTTGTTGAGGAAACGATAAAACAAGGAAAGACGGTGTTCAAGAGACGGGAATGACTCCATTATAGTTCTGTTTCCTATGAGTTTTGATGCTCTGCTCTGGATTCCATCCAATATATGAGGAGAAGTTTGGCCTGCATTTTTTTTAATAAATTAGAATAATGCTAAGAATTTTCGGCAGATAAATGCCGAATACTGAGCGTTTGGCTTTTTCGATGCAGGTTCTATTCATGGACAATGGCATAACAGGATACATTTAGTTTGAACGACAATAGACAACATTGAGCTTTGGAAGCATTTAACTCCACATTTTTATAACTCATTTGACAATGCCGTGAAAATCGAAATTTTAATGAATTTATTATACGGTACCGTTGAAATTCCACTCCGAAGAAAATGTACGTCAATTTGATAATCAATATGACCAGCTGAGGGTTGAGTCTTTAGTGAAAAAATTAAGTGGAGTAGAAGTTTTAGGCAAGACATCATTTATAAAAATGAGGTTAAAAGTCCGGGACACCAAGATGTGAAGATCACACTTGAAGCCATCTAATACAACATGTATTTAAATATCCAGAAGGTATTTTTTTATACCAGGAACAAGAGTTTTATTGATTTCTAACGCACGCATTTTCTAAAAGAATGCTTGATGCCAAACTCTGTCAAGTCCAATAATTTTACTTTTTCTAAAATAATGTAAAGATCAGTTTCACTTTTGGCTGAGATATGCCATCAAATTACCAGTAGAACGATTGCTGTGAACGTGAACGCAGTATTGCCATCCAAATAAAAGCTTTGGGCCTGAAGATTTGAAAAAAAGTAATTAAGACCATTCCAGTTAGCGTTCTCGTATTGCCAAGCGGTCCTAGTGTGTATATCTAACTCGATGGGTTTGGCACAAAGTATTGGCGGATATTACACAATGGTCAAAATTGCCAAATGGAGAGGTATGGAATACTTTTCAGGATGAGCGGTTAGAAACAAGTCGATAAATAAGTATTGGTGTGGGCTCATTATATACATTAGTGGGCTATTAGTGTACTAGCACATCTAGGCAATTCGGACCACTGTGTTACGAGTATATCAGCTAATTTCTCATGTTACACTAATATATTTAAAGGAAAAATACCAATAATTTCTTTCGCCACCAATAATTTCTTTAGCAACTTTAACTGGCAATTATGCTTCCTCGACAGTGACGTAGATTCCAACGCAGATATGTTAACAGGTATTATACTCGACGGAATAAAAACTTTTATCGCTTACAGGACTAAAAGCATAAAACGAAAAGATAATTCTAGGTACGATAATAGCTGTAAAGAGGATATTAGGTGCAGAGAGTTTATAGCTTCCGTTGTTACAATGCCAACCCAACTGAGGAAAACCGCAAAAATACAAGTTCTTACATGATCAAAATAGACGGCAGAAATACTTTAATTTTCCAAAGGTAGTAAAAATGTTTGGTCATTTGTAGAAAATATTAGAAATTCCAGCTCTTCGTCGCGTCGGTTCTAACTCTCGTTTGCAATAACACTCCAGTGACTAGCTAACAAAAAATGCAAATTTGCTTGCAACTTGTTTTCTGCAAACTCGACGCTGCCGCATATAGTATTATGACTCCTCTTGCCCTTGAGAGCATTAATGGTCTTATGGGACGAATCTTCTTTCGCACTCGTGTAGATGCAAATGTCTTAAAAGATCTTGAAATACACAAATCCTCTGCTTCAGATGGTATACTCCCTATTGTTCCCAAAAGGTGTTCTCTTACGCTAGCAAAACCTCTGCGTTAGCTTTTTAATTTATACTTTTCTTCTGGACTCTTAACGAGTGGTTGGAAAACAGTATTTGTCCAGTCAGTCCCTAAAAAAAGGCGAATCCTCCTTGCCCTGCAGTTTCCGACCAATTGCACTTAAGTCCCCTCATTCCAAGGCCATAGAAACGCTGATTAATGAACAGTTTAAGAAATATCTTGAAGAACGGAAGCTTCTTAATGACCGGCAGTACGACAATAGGTCCACTGGTGATCTAGTAGCATATCTCACCTAAAAGCAGAACAAATATTTGCACCATTTTGGTGAAACCAAGTTTATCGCACTTGATATTTCTAAAGCATTTTACAGAGTTTGGCATGAAGCTCTCTTATCGAAAATGCGTGCATTTGACATCAATGAATATATTTTTCGTTGGATTACCTTCCAGGCCGATTAATTCATGTTGTTTTGGACAGTTTTAAGTCTGATATTCACAAAATAAATGCTGATGTGCCACAAGTCTCTGTTTTGTCTCCAACTCTCTTCCTCATCGCCAACAATGATCTGTATTTTCTAACGCCCTACATTATTTTGCTGATGACAGTACCCACAGCTTTTCATAATGGTTTCCATATCCAAAACCTTCTTTCTGCGGAAGTGTCTCTACAACTGCAACGTACCTATGATAAGTTTATTAAATTACCATCTTAACAGCATTTTAGAATGGGGTGTTAGAAACTGCGTGGAATTTAATGCTTCGAAAACCCAAAGCTGTATTATGTGTCCGTCAAGTTTTTTCCCCTTCTGATCTGGCTACAATTTATAAGGCATACATTTGGCCCAAGCTTTAGTATAACTGTAGCAGGAGGTGCTCCTAAGACTCACCTGTAGCTCTTAGATAGAATCAAAAACAAAGCCCTTAGACTAACTTAGACTAATTGGAGACAGTCCTATTACGGAAACTTTTGTTTTTCTCCAACACCGTCGTAATATCTCTTGCTTTGTGTTATCGCTTCTTCTATAAATAGTGCTGTAATGATATAGCCAGCTGCATTCATTCCTTGGAACCCATATAAACACCTTGCATCCTAAATCAATCAAGGAATGCACACATAATTCAAATAGGTGTATATCAGATGTCACTTAACTATTCCATGAGCATCGTCAAGCTGGTAAAGCAAGTGGATGAATGGAAGATGAAAAGAGCATGCCGTTATCGGCCTTAACTTATGGCATGTATTTATTTTATTTTTGTTTGTTTGTTGGGGTAGGACCAAGCTTGATAAAACACCCGTGAATTTTTCTTGAAGGAAAATATAGAAAAACTCTCTTCAGATTAATTTAATTAATTTAGAATGAAAGAAAACGAGTCCCTTAAGTCAATTCTCTAGATAATATATTCCACCCATGTGTAAAGGAATTATAATTTGTCTAACTTGCTGGGACATGTTTTTTTATCTGGTAATAAATACCACAGTAATTCTCCAGGTATAATAAAATACACCATCGTCAAAGTTTTAGCGAAAAACAATTACATATTCCATAATAGCATCTGAACAGGTAGGTATCTTAAATCTGGTGTCCATGGTCTTTGGGAAACTTTGGAACGGTACCATTGGTTCATAATAAATTAAAACAAACCAAGATTCCATTTCAAGTATTCCCATTTTTTAAATGCCCACACAATTTTTCAAAGGCAGAGATAAAAAGCTTTTATAGGTTTCACAATATTTCAAGCCAGCCATAACTATTGCACTAATCTTTAGAACAAACAATCAGAATTAAGTCCTTGATTTTATACACATCTACATTAATTCACACATGTTCTTCAGCAGTCTCCATAAAGTTAACACATAATTTCTAGTCACCTGGAGAAAAGAAAAACATGAACGAACTACATATTCCATTTCATCGCTTGATGCTGCTTCCTTTGTGTTTCCGCATCCTTTCCTAGTATGGCCTTCTTTCTGCATGACCCTGCTTTACCTCTCAACTGCACGGACTTACGAAAACAATAGCTGAGTTGGGAAAAGAATTTTATAAAAATACAGAAAAAAATCGCATTGAGCTGCAAAGTTGTACGTACATAGTTTAACTTCAAAACAAACTCCACCAAGGATGCTACTGCAACGCTGCAAGTCAAGTGTGGATAGTGATTTCAAAAACACCTTTGCCACAACTGTACGAAGGAAAAGGTACACGGACACACAATATTCGCATTACCCACCATATGGCAAGACCTAAAGTCTTCCAATTAACGAAATGTTTTCCCTTGGCATACATAGTCATAATCATACAGCCAGAACCACCCACTTTTGCTTGATCCAGGCTCCTTAACCTAACTCAACTCCTAATAGTATTTATAACCTCGAGACTGGTCGATAAAATGAATTCCCAAGGTATGTAATTGTTCTAGCCACCTGCCACAAAGAGCATAGAGAGACTTGTACAACCACACAAATATGCATTTATATACGGTTACCATATCCTTCAAAGTTAATATCTTGGGTTGCCTTCAGTTGGTTTTGGTTTCCTTTGCTCACTTTAAAAAGAAAAGTTTTATATTTATAAACATTTAGTGAGTAAATCCAAAGATTGAAGATGAAATGTCTTATTTGGGAGCTGCAATTGAAAATCAATGTTCTAGTACAGGTGGCGCTTCCAAGCTGAGGGTTGCTCTTTTGTACTTAATTGGAAAATCTATTCGGAGTCGGAAAGAGAGTCTTCTTTGGCTATAAGTTGGCAAGCACAGCTTCGGCGAAAAAACAATGGATAGCAGAGCCGGTTCGCAATCAATAAAGTTATTAATTTTTCGTCAAAAATCGAGATATTGACATTGAGAACTGTAAGCAAGTTGGCACAGTTTTAAGCGAAAATGTTCTTGTTTGAAAGCTGGGAAAACATCCTTAGAAAAACTTATTTATGCTGGTGGTAGATGGTGTGGCAAATAGTATAATGATATCTGGACTATAATTCTGGATGCAGATATGTGCCGAGCAAGAGCCGAACTTATAATGCTAAACGGTTGAAACAGATGAAAATTTTAACTGTTCTCATGTAGGCAACATAAGAGGAGCAGAGCCTGTTTTCTACTTTCGGGGCGTGTCTCCGATTCTTAGGAGCACGCGACTGTTTATATTAGAAAATAATATACGATTAACGCATATACTGCCATCGAATTTTTGTTAAGTAAAACTGATTGGAATTCTTTATTATAAAATATTTAAAAATTGTACTAAACTACAGAAAACTTATAAGTTGTCACCCTATCGGAGGAAGCAAGAATTATTGCAAATGTCGGCAAATGTCAAATCAACTATGATATTTGTGAAGTTAGCAGAAACAAAATACACGCCACTAAGACATGAATCCTTTAATTATTTTGCAAAATAATTCTTCGGTGGTGTTTGAGTTGCCAATGATTGGACACAAGCTGTTGAATAACAGCGCCTGAAGCTGTATCGGATTCGGATGCATCTGTCATTATTGACAATGGAGCGTTTACATCTGGATGCGCATGCGCCAGTAGGGTTGAGCTTTTTTACAAGATTCTTGGCTCTGAGCAGCTTTGGGAACAAAACATCAGTAGAAATTTAGCATTCCCAAAAATTTTCGCAGTTCTTGGACTGTTGAGGCCTTCTTATAGGAGATGATGGTGTCAACTTTAATGGCAATGGTTTGATTCCTTCTTCAGTGACATGATAACCCAAGAAACTTATAGATGATAATTCGAAAGTGCATTTGGAAGGATTTATGGTAAGTCCATACTTTCAAAATCGCTGAAAAAGCTGTTTGAGATGCTCTCGATGATCTTCAACGAATTTATGGAAAACAGAAATCCAGGCCTCAAGTTACTTCGTGGACAAATCGTTGGAAGGTTTGCGCAGCATTACACAGACCAAAAGTCATCACCATGAACTCGAACAGCCCAAAAGGAGTGATGATAGCTGTTTTTGGGATGTCTTCTGGTTCAACAGGGATTTGATGGTATGCTCGTGTCAGATCTATAACGCTGAATACTTTCTTGCCCTTCAGATGATGAGCGAAATATCCAATAGGAGGCATGGGATATCGATCTAAGATGGTGATAGCATTGAGTCGTCTCTAGTCGCTACAAGGTCGCCAGTCACCATTTTTCTTCTTAACCATATGAAGAGGACTCGCCCAACTGCTCCTTGAAGTCGATAAATGCCTTGATTAATCATGTACTCGAACTCTTGCTTTGTGGTTGTGAATTGTTCAGAAGACAGACGTCTGGCTTTGGAGTACACAGGAGGTCCTTTCGTTTAAATGTGCTTGGTTTTAGACAGTAGGTTCGTCTTTGTGATGTCTTCAAATTCTTTCAATAAATCGTAAATGAAGGATGACGGATTTATTGTTTGAATATTTGTTGTAGGTACTTGTTGAAGTTGTTACACCCAAGCAATGTGTTTGAAGACTTGTTTTTCGATTAGTTCCTTGTTTTTAACGTAAACTTAAAAATCGAAAAATGATAAAAAATCGGATCCAATGATCGGCTCGGTGCCTCGGGCAATGACAAAAGGCCAGTTAAAGTTTCTGCGAAGACCAAGGTTGAATGACATCAGTCGTTCCACATAAGTTGGAATTTCAGATCTTTTCGCTGCGTAGAGAACTCGGTTCGATCGGCTGTTCCGTTTGTCCATACTTGTAGGTGGAATGACTGAAATTGTAGCTCCAGTGTCTATGAGAAAACATTTTTGGGAAGATTCCTCATTGACTTATGGTGTTTGCGGACTGACTAGTCGCTGATTGCTGTCCGCAAATTAGTTTCCCGTCTGAAACTGACAAGGTTCTTGGCACTTCCTCGCTTTTTTGCCATATTTTAGGTGGTAGTAGTAGATGCTAGATTTTTGGGACTTCGGTCCCTTCTTTGAACGTGAAGAACTTCGGCCTCTAGGTACTTGAAGTTGCTTAATTTGTTCTTGTAGAGCAGCAATCTGATTTTGCAATTCAGAAAAAACAGCAACACTGGACAGTGGCGTTGAAACAGCTGCAACAACATCTGAATTGGTGTAGACATCAGAGATTTTATTTGCCAAAGTTTTGAGATCTTGATTTTCACTACACGATAGGATGGACTGGGTCGTGTTAGGTAGTTGCTTCATCCATAAGGTTCTGAGAATGCCTTTGATATAGTGGGTGATGCAAGCTCTCTCATCTTTGTAAGCAGTTGAGTTGGTCGTCTTCCATCAAGAGTAATGCGGCTGAGAAGTGTCTGGAGTCTCTTTTGTTCCGATTCTTGGAATGCTGATAGAAGTCAAGTCTTAATTAGAACTGATTTATATTTATTTACAAAGCACTATTTATACTAAAAGTTTGTTTACATTCGATAAACAAACTTAATAAATTATTACAATGAATGATTGATGAATTATTCTTAAAAAAAAATGTTATTATTTTTAAAACTAAGTGGAAATACTTAAAGTAAGTTAATGGACTAATGGATCGTCACAACTACAAGCCATGATCGATGACTTTCTTACTGCATGCAGAACATTTGATTAAAACCAGGTGGAAACACAGGTTATAATGCACAATCCAAAACCAAAATTCTGAGGGCTGCTTTTCCGAGCCTATTAATTGGCACTGGCCAGCGAGATTACTCGATTTATCCGTTCCATGAGTCACAAGGCTATGTCAACAAGCCTCAGACTCTTGAAGCTCTCAAAAAGAAGAGTTGGGCCCGAGTAGTCATCAATTCTCGTCATGACATCAAATAAACAAAATCCAAAAGCAGAACCAAAGATTTTTATTCATTCGAAAGAATACAGCCAAAGAAAATCAAGTGTCAACTTTTGCGCCGATCTCCTCAAATATGGTGGTGCAATTTTGCTAGGGTGCAAGCATCAAATCATAAGCCAAATTTGTAATAAATCATCAAGAAATCCTGCTTGATTTAGGTTTATCTGCTCAATCTACATAAAAGATGAACTTATATTCTCGATGAACTTTCCCTATTAAATAGGTATACGTTATCTTATAAAGAGTACATAGTTCTGAGTGAGAATCTCAAGTAATTCTGTAAAATTATTATCTACAAGTACCAGTACCGAATTAGCCACGAAGCAAGAGTAGCAAATGCTACGGGCCCCGCGCATTTGGGGGCCCCACGCACCAACCTTTTCTGACCATAAAAAAGTATTATTTACATATTAGATTTGGTCACAATCACTAAGAAGAAAAAATTTGCTTAGAAATGATCAACTAAAATTTTATTTTTCTATCTGCTGGTCTTACCAAAAATCATGTTTCGCACCGCACCAAACGTAAATTGGACAAGGGTATGAAATTCAGGTACTTATTGTCACCATTGATAACGTACTCACTGCTTTAGGTAAACGTATATGAACAGTTATCATAAAATTGCTGGCATTTTCGGAATATTCCGAGAGCTAAGATCTCTTCCTGATTCAAAATAGCTTTTTTGGCCTTTAGTCCACAAAAACTGGCGTTTCGTCCGGGTGATCCCACATGGACTCATCAGTTGCCTGAGAGGACCTAGTCAATACGCAATTTTTATTGAATTCAGTTCATCTTACATCGATTTTTTGACAAAAATCCAATGTGAACTATATCCAACCAAGATTAAAATTATAATCATTAACGTTGGAATATTTTGACCGTGACCGAGCATTTATTCTATATGAAGGTTTTTATAATACAAATTCTATATACTACTGAAATAAATCAGCCTAGTAGAAGACTTAGCACTATTAATGGATTTGTTGAATTTGTTGAAAATAGCAAAATATTTCAACGTTAATGATTACAATTTTAATCTTGGTTGGATATAGTTCACATTGGATTTTTATCAAAAAATCAATGTAAGATGAACTGAATTCAATAAAAATTGCGTATTGACAAGGTCCTCATAGCCAACTGATGAGTCCATGTGCGATCACCCCGACGAAACGCCAATTTTTGTGGACTAAAAGCCATAAAAGCTATTTTGAATCAATAATTAAACAATTCCATTAATAGTGCTAAGTCTTCTACTTGGCTGATTTATTTCAGTAGTATATAGAATTTGTATTATAAAAACCTTCATATAAAATCTCTTCCACCAGAAGAAATTAAAAATCTGCAACCATAGTAAGTGCTTACGCAGATGATTTAAAGGACAGTCTGGGCAACGAATTAGTGCAATTCGCTTCAATGCTCAATTTTGATGTGGCTGGTATTATTGACAGCAGGAATCACGAGGCTCTGGAAATGCAGGTCTACAAGCTGTTGATAAATAATTCTTTACAATCTTGTTTCCCGAACGTTGAAATTGCTTTGCGCATTTATTTGTCTCTCATGATCACAAACTGCAGTGGTGAACGATCTTTCTCAACATTAAAACGTGTTAAAAATGAATTGAGGAACACGATGAGCCAACAACGTCTTAATCTCCTCACTTTAATGAATATTGAACATGATTTACTCCGAGAAGTCGATATCAACAGCATTATTTATAAATTTTCCCAAATTAAATCAAGAAAAGTTTGTTTGTAACAGTTTTGTTTTATTTAATACCATAAACTTGATAAGTGCCTAACCTTAAACAGTCTAAGGGCCCCTTGATAGAATTTGCTACAGGCCCCGCGCTGGCTTAATCCGGTACTGACAAGTACTAGTGTGGTTTCCGGCCCTTCAGATAAACCAAATGTTAAAACTGAGGAAAATCCTTGAAGGACCAACGAATTTCAAGTTCAGACTTACCACAGAAGATGATAACATTTTCATCATCAAAAATTCTGTATGAAGATGGTGTAACTTAGGATCCTAAGGAAACTTATCAACTTACAACTGAGTCATGTGACATTTGAAGATCCCCATTCTCGAGTAGGTATTGAATATAAGAGACATTAAAAACCAAGGCACTATCATCAAGAAATATATCCAACTATTGGGGAGTGCAGACGATATCAGCATCATAGGTCATTCTCATTATTCTTTATGACGGTGTTTCACGAACTGCATAAGATTAAGAGTAGGAACAACCTAAGAATCATATCAGGTATCCTCACTGACACTGTAAACTTAGAAGACACCTATGTTAACTTGGTGAATTAATCAGTGCCACATGTAGATTCTGCATCATCCATGAGGAAACACCAGACGCATACTAGAAAAATGTTATCCACTCATTTTCCAAACGAACGATTCCAGTTAGAATTCCTATCCTTTCTGAAGGTAGCTTAAATACTTAAGTTTCTAAGATCTTTGGGGGGAAGAATTATAACATGAGCAAGCTCATAGAGATTTAGGTAGGGACACAAAAGATTTCTAGGTCGCAGTGCAGTGCACTTTTGATAACAGCGGTTTAGCAGAAGCTATGGAGGTCATCTATGTACTTCCAAGTAAATATTAACACCACCTAAGTGGATATCTTAAAATTTAATTTTCCATCAGGTCCATTTGAGGTTCCTTGATTTTAAGGCAGATGCCTTGAATGACATCCCTTGCCAACATGACAAGATATTGTGTACGTCTTGATTCAAGAGTTTGCATTTCTAACAGAAGTCATCTTTGCTCATAATGGTGGCATAACATTATCGATCCAATTCAGCTAACTTAAGACATACCACTTAAACTTGCGTTGGACTGCTTCAATTGCGTTTATGTAGATTTCATATGTTGGATTCCAATAAATTTAAAAGCCGTCTGCAAAGAGTAAACTTTCAGAGTGGTTAACCCAAGAAGGAAAGCCGTTCATAAAAAAAAAAACAGGGAACCAACGTGACTTCCTTGAGGAACTCCAAAACATTTTTTGACCAATCTACACAAACTGTGTTCAATTAGTGAGATACTGTTAAAACCACTTTAAGTTATTTGAATTAAATCCCAAGGCTCTCAATTTTTTTTAATAGAATAACACGCTGCACACGATCAAAAACCTTCGAAAAATTCATGTAGATTACATCTAGCTGACCAGCAGTTCCATTCTTTTTGTGCAAGACTGAGTGAAAAGAGAAAAGTTTGTGGTAGTAAATTTACCGGTAACAAACCCATATTGGTTAACGGACATACCATGTTTAATATTTTCATATATACATTCGTTTCTTGATTACCGATTAAAAAAATTGAAAAATGTATTTGGAAACGTCTTGTTTCGAGCGTGTTTTAAGTATTGACGTTATACCTGAGGTTTTCCACACCCTGTGCTAAAGATATATTAAATATCTTTCTTAAAGGCATAGTTAAACTTTCCTTGAACATTTTCAAAAACCAAGGTGACATTTTATCCAAGTCTTCATATTTATTGCTATCTAGAGATCTCTATCAAAGGCTGTAATTGGCTGAAAATTGGGTAAATTTTTTAGTTTCGGGCTTTCAAGAATAAAATTGGACTGAAAAAATCAGCAAACAAAATTACAGTTTTTAAGTTCATCGCATGTTACCCTATCTTTAAATGTCATATTAATTGGATGCCCAAATGACTGTCCTTTTCCATTTAAAAACAACCAAAAAGCTTTTTAATTTTGGAATCAAAACTCTACAAGTATTGCCTATACATTTTTTTTTTAAGTTTCAAATTCCAATCAAACCGATTGCTCTTGTCAACTTTCAAAAAATCAAACATGTGTTTCAAAATATTGATTTAAAAAAAAAATTGATTTTAAATCCAAAAATTAAAATTGATTACGCAACTATTAAAACTTTTAAGGAATTTTTGCAGAAAAATTGATCAAAATCAGTTATATGGTGTTTGAGAAAATCGCAAGCAATTAAAAAAGCAATAAACCAAGTTTTACGTAGATCATTTCGCGTTTGATATTTTGGATATGATTCTTGTGAAAATTCTAAGAACATAATGGGTATATGTATCTCCAATTTTGACATTTTTTTCGGAGATTTAAGAAAAGACCTATTTTGGTCTTCCCTGACCAATGTTAACGAAAATTTCTTAATAAATATCATTGTAAGCAACTTCGTTTAGATCTTTTTTTTCAGAAGATAAACAAGCCTTTATAACTGGGTTAAAATAGACAAGCATTTCGGTGCTTTCTCCTTTTTCAAACTACCGCGAATAGATACATATATAATGATGTTACGTTCTGTCTTTCCCCTTATAACGCTTTTTAATCCAAACGCAAATGAAGCTTATTTAGCACTTTAAATCCTTTTTCCAATCTATCAACTTTAAACCAAAATCCGATGGTTACTCTCCCTCTCTCTCTTTGAATAACAAAATTCAAACGAACCACAAACAATCGCCAACTTTCTTGCTAGTTTTTTTTTAAACAATCTTTTACTAACGACTTCTCTATACCTGATTCTAATTATATCAATTATTTACCGAATTTCTACCTCGGTCTCTTTCTACCTCATACCATTGACACATTTCTCAAAGAAAATAAGCTGAATCAACTCAATGATGAGTTCACTCCCAACCCAGATTGTATCTTCGCCATTATTCTCAAAAAATGCTCTTCAACACGCTCTCTTTCAGTCTCAAAAATTTTAGGTTTGTCCCTATTTCAAGGAGAATTCCCTCAGTTATGGAAGACCTTCTTCCGTCTCTCATTTGTTCCTTGTTTCATTTAGCCTCTCAGCCTTAGAGAAGGAAAAGCAAGTCAACGTTGCGTTGCCTCAACCGATTTCAGTAAGGCCTTTGAAAAAATCTCACATAAGCTTATTCTATTCAAACTGCCCATCATTGGGCTTGAACCTATCTCCTTAAGATGGATTTCGTCTTACCTGAAAAATTGTTACTACAAATATCGATTCAGATCTACCTTCTTTGATAATTTCTTAGCTACCTGCGAAGTCCCACAATGCAGCCACTTAGGACCTCTCCTTTATAATCTTACTATTAGCAATATTGAAATGGTAATCAAATATTCCTATATTCAACTCTACGCCGATGATAGAAAGTTTTTCAAGATCATTTCTTCCGCACGTGATACCACTCTTCTCTTCTATCTGCCAACCAACCGTACCTCTTATGGCTCCAATTAACCTATTGCTCGCATGCTCCGGAGGATTAATTGTAACATTAACAACTGTTTCGACTTCAACCTCAATCCATCCTGCCTGAAACTCCTTCTTAATCATGCTTCCAATTCACTCCAATCCTAGACTTAAGAGCTATATTTAACTTAGATAAAGAATTTGCTTGTAACGGGTGATTTTTTAAGAGCTTGAGAACTTTTTTAAAAAAAAAACGCATAAAATTTGCAAAATCTCATCGATTCTTTATTTGAAACGTTAGATTGGTCCATGACATTTACTTTTTAAAGATAATTTCATTTAAATGTTGACCGCGGCTGCGTCTTAGGTGGTCCATTCGGAAAGTCCAATTTTGGGTAACTTTTTCGAGCATTTCGGCCGGAATAGCCCGAATTTCTTCGGAAATGTTGTCTTCCAAAGCTGGAATAGTTGCTGGCTTATTTGTGTAGACTTTAGACTTGACGTAGCCCCACAAAAAATAGTCTAAAGGCGTCAAATCGCATGATCTTGGTGGCCAACTTACCGGTCCATTCCTTGAGATGAATTGTTCTCCGAAGTTTTCCCTCAAAATGGCCATAGAATCGCGAGCTTTGTGGCATGTAGCGCCATCTTGTTGAAACCACATGTCAACCAAGTTCAGTTCTTTCATTTTTGGCAACAAAAAGTTTGTTAGCATTGAACGATAGCGATCGCCATTCACCGTAACGTTGCGTCCAACAGCATCTTTGAAAAAATACACCAAGATCTTTGCGTAAAATCTTCCATGTGGTCGAATAACACAAACCCAATTGCTGCGAACGGCGACGAATCGACATTTCACGGTCTTCAGCAACACTCTCAGAAACAGACGCAATATTCTCTTCTGTACGCACTGTACGCATTCGTGTGGTTGGTTTAATGTCCAATAAAGTAAACTGAGTGCGAAACTTGGTCACAATCGCATTAATTGTTTGCTCACTTGGTCGATTATGTAGACCATAAATCGGACGTAAAGCGCGAAACACATTTCGAACCGAACACTGATTTTGGTAATAAAATTCAATGATTTGCAAGCGTTGCTCGTTAGTAAGTCTATTCATGATGAAATGTCAAAGCATACTGAGCATCTTTCTCTTTGACACCATGTCTGAAATCCCGCGTGATCTGTCAAATACTAATGCATGAAAATCCTAACCTCAAAAAAATCACCCGTTATTAAGCATAATAAATGGGGGTATTGCCCCCACTAAAATTCAAGAACTATATCTTCCCATATTCATTTTAAATTAATTTCAACTATCGAAAAACCTGAAAAATAAGTACAACAACAGTGTAAATTGAATTTATTAAATGTTAAAAAAATATCACGTGAAAACGATGGTCCTCTAAAATAAAGAAGAATTGGTCACCTCAAAAAGTAAAAGCAAATTAGCAAAAAAAAAACACATTAAAAAAAAATATTATATAGACGAGAACGAGATGCCATATTTGTCTAAGGTAGAATGTGTGTTGTTTGCAATTATCACGTCAAAGGATCATCATTAATGTGATGATGATTCCTTTATTTCTGCAGACATTTTATATCCTTTTGTAGGTGATGCACTCACTTCACGTCAAACGAATGCAAATTTATGAATACCAACTGTAATATTATTTGCGTGGGGATTTTGTGAAATTTTTCATAAATTGCCGAGGTCATCATGTACTTGGATGGTTAGCCGACCATGACTTATATGACCCGGCCAAGTACGAGTATCCGGAGTGTGGTCATGGAGGTAGTAGATATGGTTTTTATTTTTGTGTAGTGTTATTTTGGTTTGGAGAAAGTCGTTAGTGTAGTTGTTATAATAACGCTTCCGGGGGTAGCCTTATAGAAAATTACATTTTCGCATTACGTCGAAATACGTTGTGCCTATATGCATCAACTTTGCAGAAGGGTTTTAATTTGCATCTCTGTGTGCTTGCAGGCTTATGCCGCATCGTAATTGCATTGCAACTAAATGATGGAATAAGCTTGAAAATTTAACTGGAAATCTAAATATTGAAATGAGATTAAATTTGATTTCGAAAGAGATTATTTTAATCATTTCTGAAAGGGGTTTTAACTCAAAAGAACTATTAGCTTATAAATATTAAAAAAAAATAAATCATTAATTTTTCTATAATACTTTCTGGAAAATGTGTGCTGTTTGAGCTCTTTTTATAGTGTTAAAACTTTTGTTTGTCGCAATTAACACTTCTAAAAATAATATCTATTAGGTGCCTTTTTTGGTGAGTGACTACGTAGCGGAGCTAAATTTTCCAATAAATAGCTATTTTCATCACACATTAATAAAATGTTAAAAACATGGATATTCGAAGAAAATGGGAAAAATAAAAAAAAAATTATTAAATTAACAAAAACGGATAACGATACATAACTCTTATGAGCCTGTAGATGGAATTGAAACGGACATTCTTAGGGAGTCAATCCGCTTAGATTAAGTTAAAAAATGTAGGTTTTGATGTCTCTTATTGTGTGTTTGCTTTTGCACAATCATCCGGAAATTGGATCACTCACTCAACCGAACCATTGCACTCATCCGACACCTTCTACACTACGCCCAGTTAAGCAGCTTGTTGAATGGTGCTAAAACCGTAGCCAATCCGGTTGAGTGATCATCATCCCCCTGTCAAAGCCCTCAGTCCGCTAGCTCGAGATCTAAGGAGTCAAAAAGAGGTCAGGGCGCAGAAGTAACCGGAGTTCATCCTAGAGCAATTTCATTATGTTAAAAAAGAGAGCAAGTCTTTGATCTTCATTTCCGAAAGTTCGTCAATGCCAATATCAATGTTTATGAGCGCATTCTTGACTCTTTCCTCAAGTGAGTTATTAAGAGCTCATACTTGCCTGGCCAGCTCATCGAACCGATCATTCCCATCCATGCCACAATGATCCGGAACACAGATGGGTCATTTTTTAAAAATTGACATATTTTATTGATCGTGTCAAAAAATTTTTTTTTCAGTTTTTCTTGGGTTTTAGTTTCTAAATCTATAGTAAACAAGTAGAAAAGGAGTTCTTCGAGTTGCGCAAAAATAATTTCAAATATTTTTTATTTTACGAGTATTTTTCGATAAAAATTAAAATTGAAAATTTCGAATGTATTAAAAATGTTCTTTTCTTGCATAAAATAACAATAATCCACAAAATAAATAGTAACAATAAATAGTTGAAATTTTGTGGAAAGCAAATAAATTTAATAGGATAATTAATAAAAAAGTTGTTTGTTTACGAAATGATTTTGTTTAAAAGCATGAAAGAGTCAAAAAAATATTTTTAAATATCGACACATAACGTTCTTGGAACTTTTACGGTACCAATACTGTAAGGAATGATAAAATTCAGTATATTTATCTAGAATATATATGTAAACAAATTAATAATAATATGAGCCATTATAAACTAAAAGAACCTATTAAAAAACAAATACGAAAATGGCCACGGAGATTACAAAATCGACTATTTCTTAATTTTAATATAGTCAATGTAATTTAATGTCATCCAAATTATATTAGGTTCAAGTATGATTAAATACCTTTCTTCTGGCGGTGGTTAGACTAAAAAATATTAATATGGTACAAAGATAACAAGGCCACGGAGAAAGATGCTCAGTATGCTTTGACATTTCATCATGAATAGACTTACTAACGAGCAACGCTTGCAAATCATTGAATTTTATTACCAAAATCAGTGTTCGGTTCGAAATGTGTTTCGCGCTTTACGTCCGATTTATGGTCTACATAATCGACCAAGTGAGCAAACAATTAATGCGATTGTGACCAAGTTTCGCACTCAGTTTACTTTATTGGACATTAAACCAACCACACGAATGCGTACAGTGCGTACAGAAGAGAATATTGCGTCTGTTTCTGAGAGTGTTGCTGAAGACCGTGAAATGTCGATTCGTCGCCGTTCGCAGCAATTGGGTTTGTGTTATTCGACGACATGGAAGATTTTACGCAAAGATCTTGGTGTAAAACCATATAAAATACAGCTCGTGCAAGAACTGAAGCCGAACGATCTGCCACAACGTCGAATTTTCAGTGAATGGGCCCTAGAAAAGTTGGCAGAAAATCCGCTTTTTTATCGACAAATTTTGTTCAGCGATGAGGCTCATTTCTGGTTGAATGGCTACGTAAATAAGCAAAATTGCCGCATTTGGAGTGAAGAGCAACCAGAAGCCGTTCAAGAACTGCCCATGCATCCTGAAAAATGCACTGTTTGGTGTGGTTTGTACGCTGGTGGTATCATTGGACCGTATTTTTTCAAAGATGCTGTTGGACGCAACGTTACGGTGAATGGCGATCGCTATCGTTCAATGCTAACAAACTTTTTGTTGCCAAAAATGGAAGAACTGAACTTGGTTGACATGTGGTTTCAACAAGATGGCGCTACATGCCACACAGCTCGCGATTCTATGGCCATTTTGAGGGAAAACTTCGGAGAACAATTCATCTCAAGGAATGGACCGGTAAGTTGGCCACCAAGATCATGCGATTTGACGCCTTTAGACTATTTTTTGTGGGGCTACGTCAAGTCTAAAGTCTACACAAATAAGCCAGCAACTATTCCAGCTTTGGAAGACAACATTTCCGAAGAAATTCGGGCTATTCCGGCTGAAATGCTCGAAAAAGTTACCCAAAATTGGACTTTCCGAATGGACCACCTAAGACGCAGCCGCGGTCAACATTTAAATGAAATTATCTTCAAAAAGTAAATGTCATGGACCAATCTAACGTTTCAAATAAAGAATCGATGAGATTTTGCAAATTTTATGCGTTTTTTTTTTAAAAAAAGTTCTCAAGCTCTTAAAAAATCACCCGTTATAAGATGATGCATCGTAAAAAATTATTAAAAATTGTTTAGTTGTGTGAAAAAGCGAAAATGTTTAATTATGTTTTTTTTTTCATAATCTTGTCACACTCATTCAACTAAGTATTGGGACAACAAAAAAAAAATTGAAGTTTAAGAGAAAGCCTTTCAAACGACAAGGCCCAAAATTAAAAAAAAAACATTTTCATCATTAAAAATATTAATAAAACTGATTAAGCATCAAAATCACATCCCAAAAAGGCCACGGAGATTACACATTATTAATTACGATGGATTTTCGTTACCATCAATCGATCTGCAAATTTGTTGTTATAATGCTGACATATAAACACAGTTCCATGATAAATTTCAAGTCTTTAAATTGAAATGCAAAAAAAATAGAAGCTATAACGCTAAAAATGTAATTTTTATAAAACGACCCAGATAAGAATGATATTGTGGTAAATATTGAGGCTAGCAAGTTCATCCCGGAATTGCTGGACCAATTTGGAGGATGATGTACTAGAATTAATAGGTTTAACAGCCACCTGACTGTCTGTGATTATAGCGATGTTTCGGTTTTGGTTCGGATCTTGTTTGAGTAGGTTAGGTTAGGTTGGAGTGGCTGTCTAGTTGTTGTTGTCTCACTTAGACCTCAAGGATCCGTTGTGATACCACTAAAGAAGTTACTCATGGGAGAGTAATGAATTTAAACAAACCATTTCGTGCTTTTAATAAAGTTAGAGAGACATTTTGTGTCGATCGTTGCCAGTTCACTGGTATTATCGAAGAAGGGGTTACCGAGATAATTATTCCTTCTATTGGAGAGTGCTGGACATGTACATAGAAGGTGTTGGACTGTTTCCTCTTCCTCCTCGTCCATGCAGCTTCTACAGAAGTCATTTGTGTAGACTCCTAGCCTCAAAGCATGTCTACCTATGAGGCAGTGTCCTGTTATAACTCCTATTGTAGAGCTTATATTTTGTCTGCTCAGGGAGATCAAGCCTTTTGACCGTTTTAGGTCTATGCTTGGCCATATTTGTTTAGTTGCTATGCAGGTGGTACCCTGTGACCATCTAGCATTTGTTGATTCTAGAGCATATTGTTTGAGAAGATATTTGCATGTAGCAAGTGGTGTTCCTATGTTATGTTTTTGTCTAACAGTAGGCAGAAGTGTTCCGTTTTTGGCGAGCTCATCGGCTTTGCAATTTCCCGGAATGTCTCTGTGGCCCGGCACCCAAATAAGGCGAATATTAAACTGTTCTGTCATCTCATTCAGAGATGATCGACAATCGTGGACTAATTGAGAGTTTGTGGAGACAGACGCGAGAGATTTGAGGGCGGCTTGGCTGTCCGAGAAGATTCGTATATCTTTGCAAGATATAACGTTTTCTTTGAGCCAGGATAGTGCCTCTTTAATCGCCATTACTTCTGCCTTGAATACACTACATTGATTGGGAAGTCTATATGAAAGACTGAGATTCAGTTGTTTCGAAAAGATGCCACTTCCAACGCCGTAATCGGTCTTTGAACCGTCTGTATAGAAGTGTATCGCATTGTCTTCCAGGGGTCTCTCTTCTTCCCAAGACGATCTTGATGGGATGGAAACAAGGAAGCTGTTATCGAATACCATTTTTGGGGTGGTATAGTCTAAGCGATCTGGGATAGATCTGAAGTTGTCTAAGATAGTTGTATGACCAGTATTGTTACTGATCCATTGAGAGGTGGCTCTAAGTCTCACGCATGAGTTGGCTCCCACCATTTTGGAGAAAATGTCAAGAGGTGTTAGGTTTAAAAGCACTTCCAGGGCTGCGGTTGGTGTTGAGCGAAGTGCTCCTGTGATGCACATACCTGCTGACCGCTGGACTTTGATGAGTTTATTTAGATTTACCATCTTGTCCAGTGCGGTCCACCATATACGACAACTCCATAAATGAGTATCGGTCTGATTACCGAGGTGTATAGCCAGTGGGTTATTTTTGGGGAGAAGCCCCATTTCGATCCTATTGCCTTTTTACAAGTGAAAAGCGCTACGGTAGCCTTTTATACTCTTTCATCAATATTTGCCTTCCAATTTAGTTTTTTGTCTAAAATGAGGCCTAAATATTTGGCTTGGTCGGAAAAGCTTAATGGTATTCCTTTAATCTTGGGTGGGTTAATCGGAGGAATTTTGTACCTTCTCGTAAATAGTACTAATTCTGTTTTATGTGGATTGCTTAGCCCACTTTGTTAGCCTATTTAAGGCATTTTGTAGGAGTTCTGAGAGAACTTGGGGATGTTTCCCAGTTACAGATATTGCAACATCGTCAGCATAGGCAATCACCTTGAAACCCTCTGCTTCCATTGTTGTTAGCAGTTCGTTTACTGCCATGTTCCATAAGAGAGGCGAAAGGACCCCACCTTGGGGGGTACCTCGATTCACCGATCTGGTGGTAGTAAAACTTCTCATGCTGGAAGTTATTGTCCTGCTTTTGAGCATGAGACTTATAAGGTCTTGTTTGAGTATCTTGCATGCTTCTCTGATAGTCAGTAATTCAGTTTGAAAAACGCTAGAAAAGTTGGGTATAAAATACGAGTATTAGTTTTTCCATTGAAGTTCCTATCAGAGTACTTTGACTCATCGTCAAGAAGCGACGAAAGCTCTTCTGGTTCAGAAATTGAAACTGAATTCGAAATTGAAATTGAATTTTGGTAGACCAAGTAAAACCTTCCGTCGAGCAAAGTTTGAATAACTTTACACCATAAGGATGTGCTTTGTTTGGTATAAGAGTATACTGTCGGAAAACTAGCCTTACTCCAAGTATATAGCCTCCAGGAGATGTCTTCAAACAAACCTGTGCAAAATTTGAATCCAAAAAGAAAATTGGTACTATAGATTGCACACATAGATATTACAGTAGTTGCTCCCAAGACCAAAAAAGACTGCTTCAACGATCGGAAACAGAATTTGTCAATAGTCTTATAGGGAGTATTTGATGCAGACAAGAAATTTATTGACGTTTTCTGCGTCGAAGCTGATGGGACCTTACATGATAGTCGAGTGCTCAGGAGACTTGCATTATACCAAAAAGAGCAAATTATTCAAAATATCATATTTCCATCAAATACTTTTCTTATGGCTTATGGCGCCTCGAATTGAATCGTACTATACCTTTTAAGGACCACTGTCAATTGAACGATCAACAAAGAAACTTAGTGGTTGAGTATACATTGGGGTTGCTCAAAGGAAGATTCAGAATCTCAGAAGAATCAACAAGAATCATTGAACAAAGAAACACGCGTTCTGTGAAATAAATTGATGTTACTGCAGTGTAATACACAATGTGTGCATTCTGAATGTAAATATATTTGCTATCGAGGAAGAATCGATTCCAGTTGAAAACATCGTAGAGCCCAACATTAACCTTCATGAAGACTTACCTCCAAATCGTCGCGAAATTACGTATGTATGTCAACTGTCAACAAAATAAACTTTAATAAAAAAAAACAAACAATCTTTTTTTTCTTATGTAACTACTCGTACATATGTATGTATGTATGTATTATTTTATTTCCTTAAAAACTCTTCGAACACTTTTGTTTTTATTTTTTCGAAGTGCTCCTGTGTCTCCATCAGCGCTTTTTCCCTTAGCTCTTGGTGGTTTAACCAGCGCTTTTCGTTTGCATTAAGCTCCTTTTTGTAAAAGGTCCGACTTTGTCATCGATCTTCTTTTTTGCTTTCGATGATGGAGCTGCTTTTGGAGCGATGAGGGGAGATGTTGCTGCCTTATATTTGGTGTCGCAGCTGCCACAGGTGGTGCTGCAAATACAAAATGTATGGGCTGCTGAGGGTGTATCAGTATTCAGGATACTTTGATTGCGAAGATGACCTGAATCCTATAAAAAAAAAAAAACAATTTAAAACCTTTCGAAGTAAAAACAAAGTAATTTTCCTAAATTCTATGCTTTTAGTGGTAGCGATTCTTATTCGCACGAGTAAGCCTTATGTTTATCTTTGATTTTCAAAAAAAACTCTTTAAAAACTAGAACTGCTTTGGACAGCATGTATCCAAGCAACTACATCGTTATTTCTATTGCTTCAAAGCTGCGCAATGAAACCACCATATTAACCCAAATTCTCTTGAGCTATTAATCTCTACAGCTACCTTGCTTATTCATTCGAGTAAAAATGGCTGCCACCGGAACCGCAGTCTAAGTTTCCAAACAAATATTTAAAAATAATACATTACGCAGTTTTCAGTTGTATGTCATCGGCTTATATGCCGATAGATACATAAAAAATGATTGAAGCTATTTAATTATATGTAACGGGTGATTTTTTTGAGGTTAGGATTTTCATGCATTAGTATTTGACAGATCACGCGGGATTTCAGACATGGTGTCAAAGAGAAAGATGCTCAGTATGCTTTGACATTTCATCATGAATAGACTTACTAACGAGCAACGCTTGCAAATCATTGAATTTATGCCCTAGAAAAGTTGGCAGAAAATCCGCTTTTTTATCGACAAATTTTGTTCAGCGATGAGGCTCATTTCTGGTTGAATGGCTACGTAAATAAGCAAAATTGCCGCATTTGGAATGAAGAGCAACCAGAAGCCGTTCAAGAACTGCCCATGCATCCCGAAAAATGCACTGTTTGGTGTGGTTTGTACGCTGGTGGAATCATTGGACCGTATTTTTTCAAAGATGCTGTTGGACGCAACGTTACGGTGAATGGCGATCGCTATCGTTCAATGCTAACAAACTTTTTGTTGCCAAAAATGGAAGAACTGAACTTGGTTGACATGTGGTTTCAACAAGATGGCGCTACATGCCACACAGCTCGCGATTCTATGGCCATTTTGAGGGAAAACTTTGGAGAACAATTCATCTCAAGGAATGGACCGGTAAGTTGGCCACCAAGATCATGCGATTTGACGCCTTTAGACCATTTTTTGTGGGGCTACGTCAAGTCTAAAGTCTACACAAATAAGCCAGCAACTATTCCAGCTTTGGAAGACAATATTTCCGAAGAAATTCGGGCTATTCCGGCCGAAATACTCGAAAAAGTTACCCAAAATTGGACTTTCCGAATGGACCACCTAAGACGCAGCCGCGGTCAACATTTAAATGAAATTATCTTCAAAAAGTAAATGTCATGGACCAATCTAACGTTTCAAATAAAGAATCGATGAGATTTTGCAAATTTTATGCGTTTTTTTTTTTTAAAAAAGTTCTCAAGCTCTTAAAAAATCACCGTTTATCTATGTGTACAACGAGAATAAAAGGAGAGCTTAAATCAATTCCTGAAAAACACATCGTTCGGTAGGAGCTCGGAAAACTGATTTTCAATACAAATGGCTTGATATGGCTTGAAAACAAGGATGGAACCTTGCGGCACCACTGCAGGGACTTCAAAATATGAAGACAACTGACTTCCCACTGCAACGCATTGCTAACGATTACTAATGTATGAGTGCAAAAGTCTTACTGCGTAAGAAATAATCATCCTTAAGTTTTGTTTACAAAGTATGAGGTGGTCACCCGTATCAAAATCTTTCAAGAAATCTAGCACCGTTAAAAATATAGCACAATGTAGTGTCATCTACAACAAGTAAAACAACTGTTTTGCAACTTCTGCCTGTACGATATCCTGAATGGTTTGAGCTTAAAAGGTTGTGTGTCTTAAGGAGTATCTTAGCCCTCTTCCATAATCTCGTAAAAAAAATTGAAATGAATAAATGTGTTATAAATTTTAGAATAAATGTGTTATAAATTTTAAAACATCGTTCGGAGTTTTGATATGTTCTATGGAATTGATATGCTCTGAAACATGAGATCTAAATGAATTAAGTGTTGAATGAACGAATGCAGTCACAAACTAAGCATTGGGAAAGTGCAATCTATGTTATTCGGAGCCTCTAACCATTTCCAAATTTTCGTTAGTGTTGCCAAAAACATTTTCCGGATTGGTTATTGGGATTCAACAAATTTTCGTAGCAACAACAGCCGGAGAATTGCTTATAATTCTTGTATACTTCAGTGAAATATGACCCTAATAGAGTTCAAACGAACTACCCTGCTGAAACTCTTTCTATTAGTTCACAGATTGCATTTGATCAATTTGTTCCCACTGTATATTTAAATCATCATCAGCCTTATAGTGAGTTTCGCCTGGAAAACAATTTTAAAAGCTATTATGAGTTTCGCCCGAATAAAAATTTCACTACAAATCAGGAGTGATAGTTCGAAAAATAGGTACGTTCAGAAAAATGAGGCCCGTAATAAATTCTCCCTTCACTGAGATGGAAACGGAGAATGAAATGCAACCTCAAAATTCTCTGTTAACTAAAATAATGCTATAATTGAATTTGGTGCATCAGTTATTTGTCGAAATTACTTGCAATAGAGCTAAAATTGTGAATTTGCTAGTAGTGACTCTCATTGTGACTCCCAATTATTAATTGTATTATCTGAAAAGAATAAATTTGCACACCTATTTTTAGACAGCTGATTTATCGTGTTCAGAAAATGAACAGACCTTGTTGTGAGTTGGAACAAACATATTTTTGTTTTGACAACTAAGAAATAAGAATTTCAGGATATAAAATTAAATTGTTAAATTGTTGTTGTAAATTGTTGTTAAGAAAGTATAATTGTCATAAATATTTGGTAAGTATGTATGGCATAGCGCTGCGTATCTTGTCTGAGGAAGAATAAATGATTGAGGAGCGAGCACTTCGAAGGAATTTGACGGATCACTCTAATACTTTAGAGATGCGTGAGTCCTTGAATGAATGAAAATCCCTTTAATGTGTGTAGATTAATGCTTATTTTGTTCAGAGTTCATCAGTACTACAGGCTTAACAAACCAGTATTTGAGTATTTGTTGGATGTGCTTACCCGCTGCTTGCCCTCGTAGAAACAAAAATTTGATATACCACAAATTGTAAAATTAACTGCATGTTAACGTTTCTGTGCAGAGGGTGGGTACCAAAAAGGAGCTGGCAATCCTCTTTTAGCCTGGTACCCACTGAAGTCCTGGAGTTTTTTGAACAGGTACTTGCGTGCAGTGGATAAAATGGCCAACGCAGGAGGAATAATGAAAAATCGCTCAAGATTTGTATACTAAGTACAGGCTACCCGGCGTTACAGGCAGCATTATTTACAAACCCGGAGTAATGTTTGGCTGTTGGGCAACTTTCGAAAAAAATTCTTTTAATTTGTATTTAATATAATTACATTCTAGGAGATGCTGATGGTTATCCCTGGGAACCGTGGCTTCTAACTCCTTATAGAACGCCGAATTGTGGTTCAAATGAAGAAAAATATAATGAAGTTCACTCACGGTGTCAAAATATAATTGAGAGAACCAATGGTATTCTTAAAAACAGGTGGATGGAGATGTTTACTGAGTGCAAGAGAACTGTACTACGCTCCTATAAAGGCTGTCAAAATTAGTAATGTTTCTGCAGCACTGCACAACATATGCATATACTATAAAAGTGACATTGCCTGTTTAAACTCTATGTCTGATGTATGTACAAAGCTTTTTGATGGACTCATTTGAAAACGTGCAAATCATGCTATCTGACAATAAGCCAACCCATTCGCACAAACATCGCAAATTCTCTTTAATTTTTTAAATATTTATATTCAATTTTGTTTTATTGAACATACTGTTGCGAACAGAGCTTTATACTCCTACAGCGCCATCTGTTGGAAAATTGCATATCTACTTTATGGAAGAAACAAAAAGCTCTTTTCCAATGTCAAATGTATTTCCCCTTATTCCAAACATCTAGAACATTCCAAGACGAGAACCTTCGCGAATTGGTTTCGAGAACAACTAACTTGAGTATATAAGGGAGTGCTTGCGGTGAGCACAGACAGTTGATTTTTGACTATGAAAGTGTGCAAAAGGTTTGCTTATTGGATTGTGGAAAGACTGTTATTAAACAAGTGTGATTTAAATTTGAATGAAAGTATTTGAGTTAATTATAAATTGAGATTTATTGTTTTGATTTGGAAAGTGTAAATAAAGAAGAAATACTAAAAAGAGTATTAAGTTTTATTTAACTAACCTAGTAAAAATATTACAATACTATTAACAATTTGGCTTACAACTAATAAGATACTACATATGTGTGAAAATTTACATTCGTTGGCTCATAGGGGGCCTAAGTAAATACAGTGACTTAAGTTTAATTATTTTTATATAAAATTTACATGACGAAAAAATAAAATTTAAAAGGTCGGTTGACTATATTGTCATCAGGGTGTTCATTCCCGGTTGTCAGTGGTGATTGTTGTGGGTTGTGGTCAGAGATCGCGTTTTAGCCGCGGTGGTAGGCTGACATAATGTCAGCGTAGAACGAGACTACGTCCTCGTTGTCCATGATTACGTTGCCATCCAGAGTTTCCATTACACTGAGGTACCTCGGTTCGGGATGTCGTTGTTCTGTGGTCGATGATGTTTCCCATTAGTTTATTCGTTGAATGAACTAGATATTTGTCCAGTGGGATTAAATTCACTTCTGTGTGAAGTAGAGTCCAATGCAGATCCTCAGTATCTTCCTTTTGTATAGTTGAAGTTCCTTCATAGCTGTCTTCGGGATGGAAAACCAAACTGGGAAGGAAAAAGCTGATCACTGGTCGCAGGAGCTGTTTGTAGATCAATATTTTTGTCTGTTGGCTAAGACCTGAACATTTCTTGAGTGCAGATTAAACCTTAGCAACTCGTTGAAGTGCACTCCCAGGTACTTGATATTTGACTTTGCCGCTATGGTGGATCCGTCAGGAAGTCTTAGGAACACATTGCTGCAAATCGTTGCGGTGCGAATGCCTCTAATAGTTGAAAGTCTCCTGAACTAGACAAGTTCCAATTTGGAAGTGTTGATTCGGATGCCCCATTTCTGGTAGAATTGCAAGAGTCTGTTGATGTGGGTTTCTACTTCTTGGACAGCGATTAGTGGTGACATTGATGTTGCGTTGGTGAGTGAGTCATCAGCATATAGAAGGTTCTCGCATCCAATTGGAGAAGGTTGGTCTGAAGTCATCAAGTTGTAGAGAAAGGGGCCTAGGTTTGAGCCTTGGGCGACTCCAGCTCTGATGGTCTTCATGTTTGACTTGAAGTTATCTACTTGAACGCAACACTTCGTGAAAGATAGGAAAGAAAAAAGAATTTTTATTAATGGCCGATGAACTTGCATAAGATGAAGTTTGTGGATTAGGCCGTCTATCCACACGCTATCGAATGCTTTCTCGACATCCAGAAAGCATCCGACGGTGACACGATTACTGTTGAGGGCTGTGGTGATATCGTGTTGGAATTTTACGAGTGGATGCAAGGTTGAGTGTTTTTCTCGAAAGCCGAATTGCATGTCAGAGATGATGGAATTTTCAAAGCAGAATTTCTTCAGTCTTCGGAGGATTACTTCTTCCAGTAATTTGCTGATTTTGTTCAGAAGTGATATTGGCCTGTAATTGGAAACTAGGTTGAAAGCACCTATCTTCGGAACTGGCACAATCTTTGCTGTTTTCCACTTCTGAGGGAAGTAACAGTTGTTGATGTCGATGATTTCTAAAACCTCCTCTAGATTGCATAAATGTGGACTGTCGGTGGGATCATTTGCTGGATTGATGATATTAAAATTTATTTTACCCAGATTTGGTTGCAGTGTTTGTCGAACTGTTGCCTCAACTTCTTGTAAGAAAGTTAGGTCAGTAGGTGGGTTAGGTGTGAAGTTTCCTCGAAGTAGTCGGCGAACGCTTCCACCTTGTCTTGGGCCGAAGTAGCTTCAGTATCATTGCTGATAATGGTTTCCGGTATTTTTGGCTGTTTTACAATGATCCCATTGATGTTTTTGAAAGCATCTGGTCCTGGCTTGATTGCTTGGAATCTTTTCTGGTATTGGATCTTATTGTGGTATTGAATGGAGTTCCGGAACATGATGTTGACTTGCTGTAGCTCATTCCAAACTATCGGTAGTTTCTGTTGGTTGTATTCAGTTCACTTTGATGGATCCGCTGGAGACGTCTTCTAAGACGTTTTCTGTGAGCATACAGACTCTGAACGTACTCGGGAAGGTGCTGGTACCTATCCTTTTACCTTTTAGACTGGTTTGTAGGAAACCTTTTAATCTTAAATTAATTGTCGGTAGGCTCTCATCTCTATTCAGCTATTAGAAGAATTGATTCTGTCTCTAAAGGTTCCGATTGCATTCAAAGATACCATGACGGAAAATTTTATATCATAATATTCGGAATCGTCGTATTATTTTAGTCTTTAAATTTTAAACTAAAATATTTTAAAAATGATGACATAATTTCCTCAAAATTTCATGATTTTATTAGTTGAAACTTGAAAGTATATTTAAGGGCTATCGAAACTTAACGCACGCCGAATTGAAAATCAGTGTATGTACACCTTAAAGAATGAAGTCTGAACGAAAAACGAATTCAGCTCTAATATTTCTTCAGCCCGTGTGTTTAAATTTCGAAATTTGTTTCGTCACCCAACTTCGAAAATTTCTGGTTGGCCTCGTGGTTCGTCAGCTAAGATCAAACTTCCTTTTCTGGGTTTAATCGTCGTGTTGTGCAGTCGTCCTAATATATTTTTCCTTGTTACCACTTTTGTACATAAGCACAAAACACTATATTTTCTGACGATTTCAAGCGATTTACGGACTTTCGCCTATACAAGGAAAACATTTTTTTTCTACGAACTTATCGTTCTCAATATGAAAATAATATATCCAAACCTTTTTTTGGCTGTTTTAATTGGTCAAGTAGTGTCGAAGTGTCCAACTTAAAGGAGATTCCGCGGTTCAGTTCCGATAACTTTACTTAACTATCAGCCACAGAAAAAGAAAAGGATTTTAAGACTGAACCAATAATACACCATGTACAAATCCTATGAGCAATCAAGGACTCTCCTCACGGAAAACAAAAGAGCTGAACAGCGAGACTCCTAAAACGATCCAGAAAAGGGGATGATCTGAAAGTTTTATCCCGTTGTTTATGCGTGGATTTGAGGTTGGATTTGATTGGTAAGTCAAAATTTTTTTTTGGTCTAGAACAAGATACTGATCATGCAATCCATAGAAAGAGACCCGAAATAAATAGAAATAAATAGAAAGACGAAGAAGAAAAGTGGGCAAGAGGAAGATTCAAGGGGATAATCCATTAAGAATTCAACGTGCTCAAAGAGCGCCAGAAAAGGGGAACTTCTAGAGAAAAAGAAAACTCTAAAGAACAGTTAATTTGTAAAAATAACGGCGCTCGTCAAAATCGCAGATTCCGCTAATCTCTTTCCATTTTAAGTCGGTGAACGGTCTTTGGAAGAAAAAGAGAGAAATTAATCAGTTAGCTTTTAGTCCAACTACTTACTCTTCTTATCTTTTTCGATCAGTCCGCACACGGGTCTCACCGGTATAAGCAAAAATAAGAAAAAATATTTATACTCGTATTAAGCTAAACAAAAAAAAAAATTTTCTAATCTTTTAAAAGCATTAAAAAGTTAAAGTGGTAAAGATAAAAATAAGTTAAAAAAAAGAGAGACATATTGAACTAAAAGTGAAAATCAAAATATATTAAAAAAAAGAAATAATTTAAAAAGAAGATTTAAGTAAACGTCGGGATATACCTTAGTAGTGGTGAATTGTCTAAGAATAAAAAAAAAGGAAAATATGATATAAGAAAAGGACAAAAAGAAATTAGAGCAAAGAAAGAGAAAATAGCAAGTGCGGTAAGACTGAGAGCCTTATGCCCTCTTTCTTAAATAATCCTATTTTTCCAATTTAATTTTGTTAAATAAATATTTTTTGTTAAATCGCGAAATATTTATCCTTCATTACTCATTAAAAGAAAATTATAATCGTATGTCATAAAAAAAAAAAAATTCAGTGCATAGTGTTCAATACATGTTTGCTTTTATATATCTAGCTTCAAGAAGACGTCACCGAACCGAGTAGCTGTGCACACTTCATCGGAGAGGCGGTAAGTCCTTACTATTCTGTATCATTACATCAAAACTTGAATTGAACATTTGATGCACTTACATATGCGTATTGCGAAATATATTTTTTTTTATCGAATCTCTGGATCTTTAGTGCCAAAAAGAGACAGAGTTACAAACATCCATTGAAAGTTTATTTTTATAAATTATTTATTTAAATTATTATTTTTTTTATGACCAATTTTGGGATTTATCTGTTCATATTATTTCTTTTTTTTTACAATTATATGTAAATAAACGTGGTTTTTACTAATGACCAAAAGGGTTTTCGATAACTTAGGGGTAGACTATAAAAAGGGAGAAAAGAAGTTTTGTTATAGGTTACCTACTGTTGTATTTAGTTTAGAATAAGAAGTATTGGATATTGTGAAATCTTTTTAGTATGAATAAAGGAAACCGTAAGATATCCATACAAAAAAATGAAAATAAGTCATTATTATTTTTATATTATTTTGTTTTGTAGAGTGAAGTTTGGGTACAGACGATTGTATCCTTGTTAATTTTATACGGGAAGAAGGATGTGTCGATTCTAAAGAAAGTAAATTGGGATGTGAACTTAGGATGATGGAAGGATACTAGTAAGGAACAGCAAAGGGGAAGTTAATTTTTTTTATTCCTCTTTTTCAATTAGGGATCTCGACAGGAATAGAGTAAGCGTTGAGGTCATGGAGCGTTTTCAGGAGAGGTTTTCTCTCATGAAACTCTTAGGGGCGGGTTAATTACTCAGGGAACTCGAACACCTAAGCTTCCCAACAAAAAGAAACAGAAACCTAAAAGCCAACCAAAAGTTCGGGTCCTACTATCTAAGAAAAAAAAAATATGTATTTAAATCAATTAACATCTCCGACTGTAATCGGCCTGAAGATAAGATGTAACGAAGTCCATTTTCAGTGGTATCCAAGAACTCACCCCCACCGACGAGCTTATAGTGCGGAGATCAACAGGCCTAGGGATACAAAGAAACTGGACAACCTTTTTGCCTTCTGCTTGGAGGAGTGAATGGGTCTGTAACCATTTGTTCTGAGGGTAGACTGGAGCAATAAGGGGCAATGCGGGTAGAATGAGAGAGTTGTTAGGGAATTTATAAAAGAACTAAGATCAGATAGTTCTTTCTTTTTAGTTTTAATCCATGGTTGGTTTATTAAGTCGGGTTTAGATGAACCAATCTTCCTTCCCAGCCTCTCTTATTTCTCTTGTATAAGAAGATATTTCACGTGGAGAAAGATAAAAAGATTTCAAGATTAGCTGAATGATTTTAAGCCAATTTTTTTGAGATTAACTAGAGGCAATCAGGGCTACACGAATTTTTAGAGTTCTCACTAGAATATCTCTTAAGGTTACATATGCTGTGTGATATACTACCTTCACATACACGCACCAAAAATATTAAAAATATTAACGTTACAGCTTTTGCTTGTCCAGGGCATCAGATACGGCATGTTCAAAGTTGACAATTGCTGCATCGATTTCGATATCCAGAAGACTCCTGTCTGAAGGTGGAAGAGTTAAGCTGCCTTCGATGTCTCTGTGAAGTCTATCAATATCCAGCCGTCTGAAATGAATGAAATTCTCAGAAGTTTCTATTGTAAGGAGTATGGGTTGATTAAGGTTGATCGATAGTTTCATGGTCCGTGTCACTATGCAATAATGTACAGATATAATTCCGGATTTCCGGAAGAGTGTTCACTAGGTTCGAGGAAGCCAGGGAGAAATCCAGCGTTGATGGTGTTCTGGGAAAGTTGGGTTTGTGTTGTGAAACAACCACTAAGGAGTGCTGGTCGTTGTTGGCATCCAGCCAGTCAACAATCGCCTTGCCTTCAAGTGAAATCGTAGTATCCAGCCACTTGAAATAGACACTGATGATGATAAGGGTTTCATCTCTTCCAAGTTTAATGGTGACGGCAGTGGCTTCGCTGGTTCTGAGACCTGTGATAATGGTTTCGTCGGTTTTGGGCAAATCTTCTTTTTTACGTAGATTGCTGTCCCTCTACGGCCCTCATCTTTATCCTTTCGAGAGGTTTTTAAGCCGGCCATGTCCAAGTTGTTGCGTCTGGTGACGTTGGTCTCACTGATGGGAACGATCTCCGGGTTGTTGTTTTTCTTCCATATATTAAACGTCGTTATCTTCTCAGAGCTGTACAATAAACTGACATTGTACATCAGTATATAATATTATAATTCACAGCTTTTGTCATTTATAAACATTTTTAAGACTTTTTTTTGTACAAATATGGTTTTTTCTTTTTAATGCGGGGTCATAATATTCTCTTCTTCGCATGGTTTCAATCTTCTGCCCTTCCAACTTCAAAATTTTTTGGTCTTTCTCAATATTATTTTACAGCTCAGACGTACGAAGTTTTTGCATTTCTTTATTATGCATCTGTTGTTCTTTCAACAATTCTTTGTTTATATCACCTAGGCGGTCCAATGATCTATACATCTTTTTAATGCCATTCTGGACTTCTGTGTTGTGATCTATCATTACAGAAGCCCCCTCGGTCACTTTGTTACAAAGTATTTTTGTGTCTTTCATTTCTTTGAAGCTTGAGATGTCGTAGGAGTTGGCTGCACAGAACTGTATACGTAATTTGGGTTCAATGTAACATTCATATTCATTTTGATCGGTGGCAAGCACAACAAACTTAATTCTTACTTTTTTCCACTCAAACTCACTCTTCACCGGCGGCCCTGCTTTACTTAACTCCAATGTAAGCTTCTTCCGAAATTCGACCACTTTCTCAGCACTTTGCCATTAGTGAAGCCCTTGGAAATTTCAGGATTCGCCTGCATTTTACTAAGCATCATATGGCCTTGATCTTTTCGTATTGTTTTTCTTCTGCATTATAACAAAACACATGAATTTTTACTTTTCTTATCTTAAAAAAATAAACAAAAAACTTACATTTTCCGCCTTATTGTGCTCCCGTTCGCTTACTAAAAATAAGGCTGTCAATGTCATATCATTCCACCAGAAATGACTGTTTACAATAAAAGGAATTTTTCGAAGATGAATAACTTTTCGGGTGAAACTCACAATAGGCGAAAAGTGAAATGTCAAATTTTCCTGGTGGAATGTTGTTTGGATGAAACCTGAGAAACCTGACGCAGTAAGTTGGTTGTAAAATACGAACAAGTCGAGAAGAGTCTAAGGCATCATAATGCATTGTTAGCAAGAGAAATCCTTGTAGAATCATTCCACCACTTGTCTATAAAAATTAAAAAAAATAAAACCCATTCGTATCAAATTTAAAATACATTTTTCATAAACTCTTTACTAGTTACCCATCGGTTAAAGCTATAAATGTAAAATGTCCATCAATTGAAAACTCATTTGCACTTTAATTGCTGGCATTTTTCCATTCATTTTTTTTTGTTACTGAATAATGGTTATGTTGATTGTTATACCCACAGGACCTCGGTTTCTTGTTGATAGCACAATCGATTGTTTCCATTTGATGGTTGAAAAACTTGTTTGCAAAATTTTGACCGTTACGGAACAAATACGAAAAATAGGTACATAATGTATCTCCATCCGCCATTTGAAGTTTGACCATACAATATGCGTTTTTCAGCTATCATAATGTATTGTGTGTGATGCAGGTTTGTCGTATCATTTTGTTTTTTTTTTTCAATGACTATTGCACTGGATGGATATTCGTATTCATTGTCCATTCACATTCATACACTCACGTATACGCAATTGTTTCCTTTTTAGTGTTGCCACATTGTGATTAATGACACTCAGGAACCGTATGAAGATTCTCGCGTTTCAAACACCACTTGAACATTTTATAAAAGATAAAATGGATCACTGCCCGCTGGCTCTTCGATACAGGAGTCACTGAACCACCGAGAATTAAGAGAGATTTAAGAGTTTATGCATCATCATCAACCGAGTATAGCCCCATGACTGCTCTAATAGATATTTATACGGCCTTTCTTCACAAGAGGCAACTCTGCGAAAACAGTCGAGGCTTATCCGTTCTAATCTAAGCGTTGCATATAAGATCATATCCAAATGCTCTGTGACGGTTTTAACCTGTTTTGCAACATTTAATGTGGCATGTACCACTGTGCCTTCCATGCGAGCAAATAGATTATAGACCAAATCTTCACCCTGAGGAAAATCTTGGAAAGAGCAATGAATTTCAAGTAGTGACTAACCCTCTTTTCAGCGACTTCAAAGTCGCCTGCCTTATTTTAAAACATTCATCGCCAGGAGCTCAATATGGATATGGCCGAACGATTACTCCGGGAGAACTGATTCATCTCTGTTGCGTACAATTTAAAATCAAGCTGTGAAATGTGCAACTATAGAGAATCACTCCTCGCTACTATTTCAAACATACACTCGATCTCAGGAAGCACCTGAGTAAACTTGTGATGTGTTCAATATCATTCTGCAGCAGATGGTGCGCGGAACACCCTTTAATTCCAAGGCACTTTATTTAACTAATGTGCCCAACTATTGGGCTTTGCGGACTTTATCGACATCATCGGCCATTCCTACTTCGGTTCTGTCAAACCAAAGCGTTCAAAACTCCTCATGGGTAAGACGATGTTCATGCTTTACAAAACTCTTATTCTATGTACATTTGACTATAAGCAAAAAGGGATAACTAACATTTTGATATATACCAAGATGTAGATGTAGGCTAGGAAGTCAAAACACTTCGATGACACTGGCTCGGTAACATTGATCGAATAGACAACAATGCTCAAAAATGACTCTTCGCATTCTAGTTTGCAGCCCTAGATGATAGAGCAGACCAAATCATAGAGGATTCTTGGGTGCTTGGTCTATATTCTTGAGATCGTTGATGAAAGAAAGCCGTAGTGTCTCAGGCATATAACATTTTAATATTTTTTTTAGTTTAAAAATACTTTATCCGAACGATACGAAGTAGAATGAGGTTTGAGACAAGCCTGCAATTAAGCACTCTGATTTTCGCTCACTTCATAGACGATTACGAGAATATTTTTCATAAACGTCTTAAAATTGCTTATCGACGTGTCGTTGTGTTTACCGAAAGGTCTTAAAGTCTTCTACTGCTGATCAATAAAATAGTTGAGTACTACTACAGGCACAAATGGAGGCTTCAGATAAACCTGAGCAAATAGAAAAACATGATGTTTCGCAAAGGTGGTGATTTGTCTCAACATTAAAAATGCCTGATAAATATATAATACAAGGTGCCGCAAAATTGATCATTCAATTTTATTTTTAAATCGCTTTTTTAACTAAATAATAAAAAAAAATGTTTTTTAGTGATGGAAATTTTTATTTGGACCTTTACAATTTTGTCTGTTAAGTGGAACAGATGATATCCGTCAAGTGCCTGCCACCAGTATTGTACACATTTGTACACGTTTTATCGCATTTTCCATGAGTTTCCACAATATTTCCGGTAATAACTGTTCGCATTCCTGTTCAATATTCTCCTTAAAGGCTGCGATTGTCTGAGGCATATTGGCATAAGCCCGTGACTTCAAGTAGCCCTAAAGAAAGAAGTCTGGGATGGTTAAATCGGGCGATCTTGCCTGACATGCCAAATCGGCAAAACAGGTGATTACGCGACCAGGAAACGCTTCCTTCACAATATCCATGTTCATCAAACCCCGTTTATCCGATTTTGGTAGGAAGAAGTCATTTATTGTGGCCCTGTAGCATTTGTAATTAGGTTATGTACGTGTAATGTATTGCCGGACCATATTGAGGACGTCATCCTCAAAAAAATACGGCCCAAATACTTCTCCCGTATGAATGCTGCACCACACAGTGGCCTTAGTGGATGTGCCCATAAGAAATGGAAATTTTTCTTATTGACGTAACCGCTTAAGTCGAAATTCACCTCATCGCTCATGATGATTTTCGACACAAAATCGTCCTATTCATTGTTAAGATTGAGAATGGCTTGACATTAATTCTCACGCGACAGATGGTCAGCAGCCATTAACTGATGCACTGCTTGTACTTTGTACGGGAACATGGTGTAAGTCTTTCACTAAAATTCGCTGTAGGGTCCGTCTAATTGTATGGTCCGTCGTTGGTGATATATATGTAGTATTACTTTGTACCCCTTCTTGGAAGGACATGGCTTGATAAGTTGCTACCTACCTGGAGAAATACGTTCCTTAGTGAAATTAGGTGTGACAGTTTAAAGGGGTCAGGTTATGTTTCTGAATTAGTGGAAAGTTATAAAAACGTGTTTCATGGTAATAAAAAAGATTGCGTTCGTCATTTTAAAGCTAAAATTTTTAAAAATTTTTTAAAGCAAGATAGTGTTCCAGTGTTTTTCAAACCGTACACGGTTCCTTTTGGTGTAAGAGACAAGGTGGAAAAAGAGGTTAAGAAAATGGTTTCCGAGGGAATTATTTATCCTGTGCGTTATAGTGATTGGGCATCTCCAGTAGTGGTTGTAGTGAAACCAAATGGCGATATTCGACTGTGTGTCGATTGTAAGATGACTATTAATCCTTGGGTTCGCACAGATCATTCTCCTATTCCACTATCTGAAGACATTTTCGCGAGTTTGCATGGTTCGTCGTGTTTTTGCGTTTTAGATTTAGAAGGAGCCTACCAACAGGTCGAAGTAGATGAAAATTGTCAGGAGTTTCTCACAATTAATACCCACCTTGGTCTTTTCCGTTTTCGACGTTTAATTATAGGTTTAAAGTCAGCTCCTGCCACGTTCCAATCGATTATGGATGGTATCTTGCAAGATATTCCCAAGGTTAAGTGTTACATTGACGATATTATAATCGGAGGGTCGGATGAAAACGAATGCAAAAAGAATTTAATAGAGGTTTTAGAAAGGCTTAATAAGTATAATGTTAGGGTCAAATATGAAAAATGTCAGTTTTTTTAAAAAGAATTTTTTTATTTAGGCCATGTGGTGAATGGCGAGGGTATTAAACCTAATCCGAAAAAGCTGGAAGCTATTCGAGATGCACCAAGACCAGAAAATGTTACTCCAGCTCAAGTCGTATTTGGGAATATTAAATTATTATGCACGCTTTATACCAAATTTGTCATCAGAGTTAAAGGACCTGTATTGTTTGACTAAGAAAAATATTAGTTTTGTGTGGTCGAAGGATTGTGAAATCGCATTTCAGAAAAGCAAAGATTTAATTTTAAATGATAAATAATCTTCTTTATCATTACGATCCAAACAAAGAAATTATTTTGCATTGTGACGCCAGCCCATACGGTGTGGGTGGAATTTTGTCACATATTATTAATGGAATTGAAAGGCCGGTATTGTTTGCGTCAGCACTTTAAGCTCTTCAGAACAAAAGAAGTCTTCAACTGATCGTCGTGGTATGATTTATCTCCACTCCCAATAAAATCGCATATAATAAATTCTCAACGGCATGCATAGGGAGGCATTGGCCATTATTTTTACAGTGAAAAAGTTCCATAAGTATATTTACGGAAAAACTTTTACGATATACTCAGATCACCAGCCATTAAGAGAAATTTTTAACCCAAATAGGTCAACACCAGCGGTTGCTGCGGCAAGGCTTAATCGTTGGGCCGTGATTTTGAGTATATATGATTATAAAATTGTTTATAAAAAAGGTTCTCATATGTCAAATCCTGATGCCCTCTCGCGGCTTCCCTTAACTTATCCAACTGATATAGAAGAAGATAGTATAAGGTCGGTTGAATGTAATAGCTACCTCAATGTAAAATTTTCAGATATAGCCGTGGAGTCAGAGAAGGATTGGAAAATCAGAAGCGTTTTAAACATGATTCAGTCAGGTTGGCCGAGCAGTGTGCCTGACAACTTAAAGAAGTATTTTTATAAGCGGTTGTTGTTGTCTGAAGATGAGGGCTGTTTGTTTTATGCTGAGCGTTTAGTTATTCCTGATTCGGTTCAGAAATCCATCTTAGAAATTCTTCATGAGTCTCATGTAAAATATTTTTGGTGGCCAGCGATTGATGCTGACATCGAAGTATTTGTTTTAGAATGTAGGTCGTGTAATCTGTGTAATAACAAACCTGTTTCTAATCAACATGTATCCTGGCGAATCGAAAGTATTTTTTGAGCGTATCCATTTAGATTTTTTTTTATTTAAAAGGGTGCACTTATTTAATTGTTGTTGATAGCTATACCAAATGGATAGATGTTAAATTAATGAAAAATACGAACGTAGAAAGTTTAATTGCGATTTTAAGACCTATTTTTACATATTTTGGTTTACCTTCTATTTTGGTATCAGACAACGGCCCATCATTTAATTCAGTATCGTTTGAAGATTTTTGGAAGAATAATAATATAAAGTGTTTAAAAAGTCCGCCATACTATCCACAGTCAAATGGAGTGGCAGAAAGGGGTGTACAAACAGTCAAAAATTCCCTTAAGAAATTAGTTTCGGATCAACACTATCAAAATGTCCCGACGGAACGACTTATTTTAAATTTTCTTTTAAAGTATCGTTCGACTCCATCGACTACAACCTTATTTTGTCCGAATGAAATGATATTTAAAATAAAACCGAAGACTCTTCTTGATGATGTTAATCCAAAAGTTCGTCAGGTTTGCGATTCAAATACAAAAACAAATGTAAATAACGAGACGGTTAACGTTGAAAGTTCCAAAGGTCCACCATTATACACAAATCAAAACCCTATAAAATCACTAAGTGTTGGTGAAAAAGTATTGTATAACATGAAACACAATAACTTGTATACTTGGATTCCTGGAATCATAGTTAAGAAAATAAGAAGAGTTGTATATTCAGTTAGCATTGATGGAAATAATAAAATGGCTCATATATCTCAATTAAAAAAATGTAAATTTAAAGAATTGGCGTATGCGCCGTCAAATATAAGAGGTAAAAGACGAGTAAGATTTAATGTTCCATGTAGAAAAAGAAATCGACTTCTCTATCTGAAGTACCGAGAAGATCGGCAAGATTAAAACATATTATAAATGAATTATAAATCGATAGATAAAATGAATGAAATATAATACATATTTGTTAACATTGGAAATAAAATATTTTATGTTTATTTGGGTTTTATACTACAAATTAATTTTGAACTATTATAAACATTTTTAAATTTCTTAACTTAAAATTGTTAATTATTTTTGAATCATAATAATATAATTATAAAATATAAAATGAATTACAATTATAAATTAAAACAAAACGAAAATTAAAAAATGTTATGTATTGACGTTATTGATTTGTTTAATTATGAAAAAGCTAAACATTACTAAATATTAAATGAATAAAATAATTATTTAAAGTTTTAATTAAGTTTGGGGAGTGATATATATGTAGTATTACTTTGTAACACCACTGTATTTTAGTACATTTCAATATGTAAAGTAATACTCATATCGTCATCTCTCAGCATCAACTATTATGCTTCTCTTTATATTATCTCTTATCGTAACACTAGTAAGTAAGCATGTACCTTATTAGTATAAGTTGTGTAACAATAAAGTTGGTCTTCAACTGATCGTCGTGGTATCATTTAATTCCACTCCGAATATAATCGCATATACTAAAGTTGGGTTGATGTTTTTTTCGTTCTTTCTCCTGCGGTTTCAATCTATTCTAGTTGAGCCATAAAGCGTCGGAATGTTTGGCCAGTTGGCATGACATGGTTAGGAAACCGCCATCGAAATTAACTCTGCGCTTATATTACCGACCAATTTCATTAAAATCCGTTGATAATGAGGAATTCAAAATTTAAAAAAAATCGTTCTATAGTAGGTACAGTCAGTAATATCTTGTTTTCAACATTTTTTTATTAAATTATAGATATTAAAAAATAATAGAAAGAAGAAAGAACAAAAATTTAAGCAAAATTCTCGGAACCGTTTTCGAGAAAAATACGATTTTCGAAAACCATTTTTTAAAATTTGTATGGAGGGTACCGTTAGTTTTAGGTAAAATGAATTTATTTTTCTCATATCTTGCAGACTGTTTTTCCAAACTTTTATTTATCAAGTTTTGAAAAAATCGAGCATGAGGTTTTCGAAATATTGTGTTTTCAAAAAAAAAATTTTGAAAGTTTTTTTTAAAAATCCAAAAAATTTTTTTTGGAAAATTTGAATACACAATAATATTCAAACTTCTGGGAAGCTTTAACATAAGAAAACTGATAAAAATCGGTGGTACCGTTTTCGAGCAAATCAAAAACAAAAAAAATGGTCCCAAGGTGGTCACCAAAACTACTCATTTTTTGGAAATTTTTTTTCAACAATTACTTTGGTTTAACTAAATTAAATTTTAAGATTTTTTTTTTAAATCGTTTTGACAGTTTTTGAGAAAAAAAAATAATTATTAAATTTCGAAAAAAATCGTATGGCAGGAACCGTTATTTTTGGTCTTAAAAAATCAAATCAAAAAACATACGGGGGTAAAAAATTAAAACTCATATCTACTAAGTTTGAAGAAAATCGGCCGATCCGTTTAGCTGTAATCGAACAGACAGACAGACAGACAGAATTGCCAGACCCACTTTTTTCGTCTTCGCTATCATCGTAATGTCAACTTTGATCAAAATCTCGATTTCGATTTTTTTTACGAATGCATAACTTACCTTGTGGTACCTATAAGTCGCAAGTAAAAACTAAAAACCATGGGCCATGTCAGATGGAAGGTGAAATGTATGTTGAATGGTTGCGTCGCATCTACACGATGGTAACTTTCCGAATTTGCTGTAGAAGAGATGAAGAAAATCTCGCTTCTATTGCCATGTATTAAACCAAACAAAAAGAAGTGGATGCGCACCGCCATCACTTGTGCGGTGCGGGCAAAAACTCAATATCAACTCATCACACCATGCCATAAGCCTTCCGAAGCTATTAAACTATATATACGGTTGCCATGGTATTGGACCAGCATGATATTCTGTCGTATATAGGGACCATAAGATCAGAAGTATTTCTCATGACAAGAGATGCTCTTGGAAAATGTGTCCTTCCTCGGTTAGAATGGTTTTTGGTTTTAAAGTGGCTGGCAATCAAACCTCCGGCGTAAAGCCTAGTACGCAGATCGTGCTTAATTTTATCTCCCATACAAAATTTAGCGCGATCTGTGTACTAGCCTAAGCAATTAAACGCTCTTTTTTTTTATAATCTACCCGCGCTCAAGGGATTAGATTACCCTTTTAATGTTTCAACACAGCGCAGGCGTGAAGTTAAGAAGAGAAAGAAGGATACCTAGGAAAGATGTGTGGCACGATGTTCTGAGACTGAAGGTTGTTGTCTCAGATATTTTATCTCCAGGGATGGCGGCTGAACTGAAGCGGAGAATGCCGTGTCTTATTTCTATGTCGCTTATAATTCACATTATTTTATTCATCCTTGTTGGGCATACTAGTTTAACTCAATTACATGTTGTCAGTGTTATGTCTGAACAACATGTAATGAGTAAACCAGCAACCCATTGATGACAATTTTAGAAGGATTTTAATGGAATTAAAACGACATAGACGACGGCAGGGATCGAACCTGTGATCATGAGGTTGATAGGCGAGCACACATCCATCGCGCCACGGCCACCCCCATTACCATTACACAGTACTACAGACAGGGACGATTGCCCGTTAGAAATCTGCAAATTATGCAACCAAATAATTAGGCCTATTTGGCGAGATCTTTTATTCTTCTATTCTGTTATTCTGCTATGAATTTCCATACAAATGTTTGAGCTGTCAACAAATCTTTTATGAATTTTAATTTTGGTATTCAGCACGCTAAAATCTGTTATAAAATCTGCTAAGAAAACTTTTATGAACTGTCAAACGTTCGAACATAGAAAAAATCTTTTGCGAATAGCATTTTTGGTATTCAGCATGCCAAAATCTGTTATGAAATCTGTTAAAAATCATAAAAAAATAAAAGACAAACTTCTGTGACTGTTACCATAAAAGATTACAATAAGTACACAGGTGCATCATGTAAAAATGAATATTTATCTTTTATTTCGTCAACGAAATGTTCTTTAAAGGAGACAAATGAAAGAAAATATATTAAAACACATATCATATAAACATATAAGTAGAATATGACCATGGTATTCCCAGAAACATATAAGGTAAAATCGTGTTCCGTTGTATGGATACCAATGGTGTGTAAGGCTATACGCGCACATTCAATTTTTAGTTGCACAACTGTTTGGTTGCTTATAGAAAACAGATAAACTATTTGGTATATTATATGTTACACAAAATAGCCTTAGGCTAGGCGCGCACATTCAATTTTTCGTTTCGCAACTGCTTGGTTCGAGCAACTAAAAGTTTGTGTTTTGATACAAACTAAGCGATTGCCTAAAATGAGTTTACTATTTTATGTAACAATTATATGCACCTGCGCGGACATTCAACTCAATAGTTCATCTGTTTTCTATAAGCAACCAAACAGCCTAAGCCTAAGAGTTTACTTTTTTGTTTGTCATCCATTTTAAGTATGTCAAATGAAATATTTTACATAATCACAGCTGATTATGATAACAGATTTAGTTCAGTTTTATAACAGATCTCGTTTTCGAAGTAGCATAAGGCCAGGCGCGCACATTCAAGTTTTAGTTTCGCAACTGTTTAGTTGCTAAAATGAAACATATGGCCTTATATGGGACACAGCGCACTTAAAGCAATTCGATTCGAGCAACTAAAAAGTTTGTATTTTGACACCAACTAAACGATTGTTTAAAATTAATTCCCTACAGTTGAGCTGTTTTCTATAAGCACAAGAGAGAAAAGAGTGTGAGCTTGAGTAAAGAGTTGCCAGTGCGCGGTTCTCTCTTTCAACTGGTGATTAAACTATTTAATTTCGATCACAGTTGCCAGTGCGCGACTAGACTAACAGACTTTTATAAAAGTTCGAACCTCTGAATACCAATCATAAAAGATCTTTTAAGGTGGAAATCTTTTATGATTCATAACAGAAAATCTATAGCAGAATAACAGATGTGGCAGAATAGGCCTAAATAAGAGAGAACTTTTTACACTTGTTTGGTTAGTGCTTGATCTCAAGTAATTTCCGTTCGGAGATTCAATTTTTATGATATTTTCTGGAAACCTTATGTTTCAAATTCGAAATTGAATTTTTTAAATAACGATCAGTGGCAGCACTGTTTTCAATAAATTATTTTGTGAAATTGCACTAAAATTTTGCGATTAAAACATTTTCACCGGCTCCGCAAGAACTCAGGTAAAGACACACAGAGTGGATAAGGGTGCTGGATTGATGTGTGTTAAATAACAACAGAATCACAAAACAAAATTTACCACAATTGTACTTCACTCCACATTCAAAAACGTATATGTGGGTCCCAGGACTACCAGTCAGCAGCGCGAATCTAGGATCATCATTCGGAATAAACCACCAAAACTCGATACGAATCAATAGCCTGACAAAAAAAAATACTAACAGTCAGAATATAGACAGACGCATTTACATTTATTTCGTTATTCTCTTCGTGTTTTTCAAAAGAATGAGAACCCATTGGATTCGAAGGACTTTGGACGCTCTCATGCTAATAGTCAATTCTATATACATATAAATTTATATCATGAGATACATTCCCACACGGATCAAGGACGACGGGTTAAATAAGCCAAGCTCATAAACATTATATAAATATATTATAAATGAGATGAAATAAAATTGAATTACATAAAATAAGAATTGAATACAAAACGGCTTGCAATTAAAATAAAAATATTCGTAGTCATACGATGTTCGTAGAAGGAAATTATTGTATATGTTATGTATGTAGGTCGTTTAGACGAGAAACAAACTCTTTTTGTGATGGTCCATACTTCTTCCGACTTCTGTTTGTATATTAAAATAAAATGCACGACTGGATCGCACGAACTAACTCCTATGTTATAGACTAAGAATTTTAAAAATAATTGTTATTAGAGAAAACTATTCATAAGGATAAAATTATTTTTTTAAATTCTTTTAGTAGTAAGAGATAAAAACAGAATGCTATGCTAGAACAAAAATTATAAGTCCTTGTAGTCGTTTCTTAAAAAAATAAGCTTTTATATAAAAAATTTTTAAAACACTTTTAACACGTTGACTGCCACCGTACAGAAAAAAAAACATTACCAGAGTGCCAATAGTTTTTTTTTTGTTTTAAACGTTTCTCTGTGTGTTTTGTTTTAATATTGTGTCTTTAGTTTCAAGTTGTAAGTTTTTTTTATGTGTTTTAAAAGTGTGACCACCGGTGGGTCACATGGCCCCCTGTGTTAAGTGTTTGTGTCTAGTGCCACGTGACCCACCGGTGGGTCACATCTTTTTTTCGTTTGTTTTTCTTTCATCTAATTTTCTTTATCACTTTTTTTAGATTTTGATCGTTAGCCATGGATAGAGCTATCACCATAACACCTAATGTATTTTACGAAAACCCAGGTCGAAACCATTCTGACGACGAAGATGAAGATTTCGAGGCCTCTGACTCAGAAGAATATATACCATCCGATGCTGATTCTAGCGATTCTGATGAAAATATTCTGATGGAGGACGTAGAATAAGAAAGTGAAGATGAGGAAGTTCTTCCCTCTACCTCTGGATCAGTATCCTCAAACGAATGGACACCTGTTACAAAAGTATCTTTGAAAGAATTTATTTTTGAGCCAACTGAAATCGAACTTATGCAAAACATAAATGTATCCCAAATGAAGACTATTGATTTTTTCAGTCTTATGGTAACAGATGATGTATATCAGTTGATTGTAACCGAGACTAACTTGAACGCCAAAAAGTATATGGAAAATAATACTATTACTCGGAATTCTAGGGCTAAGGATTGGAAGGACACTGAAGTTTCGGAAATAAAAAAGTTTCATGGCATGGTTATGTTCATGGGTATTGTGAAATATCCGTGTATACTGTATATCATTATATTGGAGTAAAGACAACTTTTATAAAAATACATTTATCCCGGGAATAATGTCGCGAAACAGATTCCAATTGCTTCTAAAATTTATTCATTTTGCAAACAATTCAGAAAGCGAAAGCAACCGTTTGGGAAAAATAAGTGGCTTACTGGAAATGTTGGAGTAAAATTTTGTAAGGGCTAAGGCCCCAGGAGAAGTACTGGCTGTACACGAGTCAATGATTCCTTGTCGTGGGAGACTAAATTTTCGCCAATACAATCCGGGAAAAGCACACAAATACGGAGTCAAAGTGTATAAACTCTGTGACCCGAGTGGTTACACATACACTAGCTGTATTTACGCCGGGAAAAATTATTCTTACAGTCATGAGAGAGGAAAACCAACACCTTCAACTTCCCACAGCACACAAATCGTCGTAGATCTGGCAGAAAACTATTTGGACAAGGGTAGAACAATTGCTACGGACAATTCTTATACCTCGGTATCACTTGCAAAATCGTTGCTTAACAGTAAAACGCATCTTATTGGAACTCTTCGAAAAAATAGAGCTGGGAATCCAATATGTTGTTGTAGCTAAACTTCGCAAACACGAAACAATTGGCCGAGAGTGTGCTTCTGTGATTGTGTCCAAATGGAGAGATAAACGCGATGTTTTGATGTTGAGAACAAAACACGGCCTGGAAGAACGTTTAACCGGAAAAAGAACTCGAGATGGCCATGACATAAAAAAGCCTGAAGTAATTCTTGAGTACAACCAAGCTAAACAAGGAATCGATGTGTCTGATCAAATGGCTAGTTACTACACACCATTGCGAAAAACAATTTGCTGGTACCACAAGATTGCGTTCGAGTTTTTACTTTCGACAGCTGTTGTAAATGCTTTGGTTATTTACAAAAAGTACAAAAACATACAAATTGGCCCTTTTAGACAAGCAATTTGTGAAAGTCTTTGTGGCGTAGGGGTTCAAGAAGCTCAACATGTAAGTACAACTAAACACCATCTGAAGGAATTCGAAACGGTTGACAGAACCAACCGAAAAACCAGGAAACGATGCTCGATCTGTTAAAACGAGCTCAGTAAAACAGAAGGAAGGGCTGTCGCATTAAAAAAAGCTAAAAAAGTCTCCACATATTGCAGTTCGTGTGAGGCAAACCCAACTTTCTGCATCGAATGTCTCAATAAAAAACATAAGTTTTCTCTTATTATTATTTTTTTTTAAGTTAATTTATTATTTTAATTTTATTTTGTATAAAAAATTAAGCTTAAAGCTAAGAAAAAACTTCGCTGGAAATAGCCCAATAAAATCCTGAATTTTGAAAAAAACTAAAATTTCTCTTTTGTACTATCAAGAACGCACTTTTTTCCAGGTGCCAAAGAAGATTAAAATTAATCTTACTCGCAAGCCACATAAAAAACATTCATGAAAAAATGTACTAACTGTCACTCTCCGGTGGTTCACTTGGCCTCCTGAGAAACTTTTGCGTGACCCACATGGCAGTGGCAGTGGGTCACATGGCAGTCAACGTGTTAAGAAGAAAATTGGCATGCCAACTTTCAGTTTTTACTATTGTACGAATGAAAATTAAATTTCCAAAAACAATATCGAGCCGTTTTTGAGATATCAAATTTTGCAAAAAAAAATTACTTTTTCCAAAAATTCAAAAAAAAAATTTTTTTAAGTTTTGAAATGCAATGTTTTTTATTAACTTTTTGGAAGAATCTCTATAAGAAATTTTATTAAGATCCGTTATGTCGCTAATGGAGATTCAAAGTGAGAAAAAATGGTTCTATGGTAGGTACAAGCTGTAATATCTTAATTTATTTTTTTTAATAAATAAAAGAACATACAAATTAAATAAAAGAAAAAAAAATTTATCAAAATTCTACGCACCGTTTTCGAGAAAAATACGATTTTTGAAAACCATTTCTTAACATTTGTATGGTGGGTAGGTACCTTTATTTTTGGTAAAATAAAAAAAAATTATTTTTTTTTTAAATCCAAAAAAATTTGTTTTTGAAAATTTGATTTCACAATACTAGCCGTGTTTAATGGAAAATTTATAGCCACTCAGTAAAGAAAATTGAAAAAAAATCGAATATAATCACTTTTATATTCACTCTCTTTTAATCTCAAAGTTTGACACGAATTTTAGAACAATTTCAAATTTATTTTGACGTATATTGAGAATATTTCCTTCCATATTCTTGCCAGCCTCTAAATTACAATTTTAATGAGCAAGAAAATCGATTTTTCGTTAAAAAAAAATTCAAATTTTGTAGATGTTTTTTAATCCATCGAGATTTCAGCCATCTTCCAATGGAATTTGACAGTTTATGGCTTGGGAGATGGGTAGTATACTATATTTTGACCTACTTAGAGTATTTCTTTCTAGAAGCTTTTCAAAAGCCTTAACATCGCAATATTCCTGAACAAAAAAAAAATCCAAAAACTTTGTATTTTTCGGTGCAAAAATAAAGATCTTTCAGAAGTCTTTTAATCAATTGACATTTGAGATTTTTTGTACGTCTTTTACAAAATTGACATGAAGCTTTATTTCCAAATGTCTTGACATAGTAAATATCTGTGAGAAAAAGCACTCGATTTAAGCGCCATTTACATCTCAATATATCAACAATTTTTATTCATTCTATATTCACTCTGATTGCTGACCAAATTATATTCACTCTTGGTGTTTTTATTGTTTTGCATGTAAAATTTTGCTAACTTTCACAAAAAAAAACACGGCTACTATTTAAATTCTTGGGGGGCTTCAGCAAAACAAATGATCAAAATCGGTGGTACTGTTTTTGAAAAAATCAAAAATAAGAAAAATGGAGGATACCCTCAATAACATTTTTTGGAAATTTTTTGTTTACCATAACCTATCTTTAACTAAATGAAGAGTTTTCGAGAAGAAAAAATATTTCAAAAATTTTGAAAAAAATTCGAATAGCAGGTACCGTTATTTTTTGTCGTAAAAGAAATAGAAAAACATTTGTGGGGGAAAAATTAAAAATGATATCTAACAAACTTTAACGAAAATCGGCCGAACCGTTTAGGCTGTAGTGGTGTAGTCGAAAAGACAGGTAGACAGAATTGCGAGACCCACTTTTTTAGTCTTCGCTATCATCGTAATATCAACTTTGATCAAAATCTCGAGTTCTATTTTTTTTTCCGAATGCATAACTTTCCTCATAGTACCTATAAGTCGCAAGTAAAAATAGAAGCGCACCTTAGAAAATCCAATGCGTACGCTTATGGCGCGTACTTCTAAAAAAACGCCATGGTGCCTTCTTTTTCTTATAAAACATTACGCCAGTTGATGAGTCAATTTATGTGTTTATATTTCTAATCTGCATGGGGTTAGCTTTGATGTAGCGAACGGGCTTACGGTGACTACTACTATGAAACATAAAGCTATATTTATGCGATCGCCTAATTCGTTTCCCATGGTCGACAGGTCAAAGTGGAGTAGTGGAGAGCGTATTCACCAAGGCGCTCTTGAAAAGACGGTAGGAAAGGTTTTCTTTTGATAGAATCAACGTTGGTGTCCAGTTCAAGTTATAGTTAGGAAGAATTACTTGGTGTCTTCCTTACGTGAGCTACACTGAAAAAGTCAGTAATGATTTTCGGTACAAGGCAGGCGTCTGAAAAAAAGGTGGTGGCTTTCTGGTTTACTGGCATTGGGATATCCGGCTGGCTATCCTAAGGCAAACCAAGAGCCTTGTTCCCCAGGAATGGGCGTTGTGTCATCGGGTTAACTTCCCTACCACATAAAAATAAACTGTTATGAGAGAGAAATGAGGAGCCTTGAGTAATGATTACCCTCAAATGGCAACAAGACCCAGAACGTCAAAAGATAATGATCTGATGAGAGAATGTACCTGGAATGTGAGAACACATTTAACCCCAGGTTTCACTCAGAAACTTGAATCTGTCCTCACGAGGTAAAAGGCAGATATTAAGGCAATCTAGAAGATGCAATGGATAGGATCAGGTATTTTGGAAAGAAAAAATTACAAAATTTGTTAGGGCCGCGATAAAAGATTGCACATATTAGAATGCGGATTCTTTTTGTTAAATCGGCAAAGAGGTAAAGATATTAAAGATATTGGCGCAAAATTTTAAACAGCCTTTTATTAAGGTATTAGTATGATACTACTTAACAATTTGCTTACTTTAAGGAAGCTTACTAACTCATTCTTAATTTTAAACATTTTCTATTAGTATCGTACTAAAGCAATTTTCTTAATAAATGCTTCTGAACACACCTAAAATAATGACAGTTACTAAGTAAACACACCTTTTGTGGCGTTTGTAAATAGCACGTTACTAAAATAATAATATAGGTATTCCACGTTTTTTACTTTAATAAACGTGTAGAGAAAGTATTATTCTATATTCAATTAAAATTTGCAAAATCGATATTTTAACATAGTTTCATACTAAAACAGATTTAACATCGTACTAATTCAACTATAATTTGGCGCCATTGACCTTAAGCCGATAGCTGATCGTATGGTTGTGATGTGCATCAAGACCATTGTGCTGGGGACTTTAATACTAAAATCGGAAAGAAAGACATCTTCGGCCGATTTGTTGGTAAACACAGCCTCCCCGAGACAAAAAATTTAATACGGTGATAAGAAGTATTATGGGTTTTGACATATAAGACATGCGTTCATTGTGAGGGACAAACTTGGACTCTGACAATTTCTTAGTTGCGGCTAAATTCAGAGCTCGAATGTCAAACCAAAAGAAACTGCGAACCGCCCAGAAAAAAAATGTATGTTGGGCCTCTCAGCATATCCCAGCGAGAAGCCTCTCTGTTGTAGATTCACCTACCACAGATGCCAACAATCAGTGCGATATCATCAAAGAGGTAGTAGAAAATCATGGGCTACCCACCACCACAGAGTAAGAATCCGTGGTATGAAGATGAATGCGTTCAACTGAAACGAGTGACAGAAAATGCACATTAGCAAAGATGAGAGGGAAAAAAAAGATTTTGCGTAAAAAGAAGGAAGTTTATACAGGCACGCAGCTCAAAGAGATCGAATAATCTCACGATAGAAACACCGCCAGTAAGTTTTATAAAAAAGTCAAGCAACTGGCTGCTGGTCTTAAGATAGGAATCCAGGCTATTCGAAACAATGAAGGTAGCCTTTTTAACGAACCACAAGAAATTGTGGATGCTTTCAAACAGCATTTCCTTCCAGCAACTGCTTTGTAGTCATCATGTGCAGCATTTAATAGGGCAAGAAGACAACCCGCTTCCAATCAATGAAGAATAAAGTGGGTCCGGCAATTCAGCCTGTCTGTCTGTATGTCTGTATGTCTGTAAGTATGTATGCCTGTGTGTCTGTATCTACCTATATCTACAGCCTAATCTACTAATTGAATTTTTTTTACCTGCAAAACTACCAGTACCAGTACTCCCCATACACCCGTAATGCATAATCTTATTTATCTCGAAAACGGTTTTTGTTGCCGTGGCGCGATGGTTGTGTGCTCGCCTGTTAACCTCATGATCACAGGTTCGATCCCTGCCGTCGTCTATGTCGTCTTAATTCCATTAAAACCTTCTAAAATTGTAATTAATGGGTTGCTGGCTTACTCATTACATATTGTTCAGGCATAACACTAACAACATATGTGATTTAGTTAAACTATTATGCCCAACAAGTATAAATACGAATAAAATAATGCGAATTATAAGCGACATAGAAATAAGACACGGCATTTCTACGCATTAGTTCAGCCGCTAGCCCCTGGAGATACAAATCTGAGACAACCACCTTCAGTCTCAGAACATCGTGACACACATATTTTCTATCCTTCTTTCTCTTCCTTAAGTTCACGCCGCCGGCGGTACTGTGTTGAAATATTTTACAGGGTAATCATAATTCCTTGAGCTCGTTTAGATTATAGAAAAAAAAAAAAAAAAATGTACCAATGGAATGGAAAATTTCGGAAAAAATGTTATTAACGGTACCGGTGATAGAACGTTTTTTTTTTTTTTTAATTTCGAATTCCTCATCAACGGCTCTCACGATTTTAACCAAAAGGATTATGCAGGAGCTCCTTTGCACTTGCAAAAATAAAATCTAAAAAAAAAAAAATCGAAAAAATTGTGTTTTTGGATTTTTAATAAATTAATACACATTTTTTTTTGAAGATTCAATATCTTGAAAACGAATACACGGTTAAATTTTTACATTAAGTTTTAAAATGTATATTATTTAATACTAAAAATTTGTATATCAAATTTTTTTATGCAAACTTTAAGGAAAATTTACCTCTCCCTACAGCCTAAACCACTGGATTTTCTTCAGTCGTGGTACTTAAGGGTCTTCGGTGATTCCCTAGATGGAAATTGAACGGTATCCCCCATACACCCGTAATGAAAAAACTCTAACGATTTTGTTAGACTATACATTTTGACTATACTTGTCAGATAATTCTATGACACAAGGCATACTATGACTTGTAATTGAATCAAAATTCCACCGATAATAAAGAGTGGCCATGTTGTTTTGGTGACATACATATTTCAAATCTATTGTTTATTATTCAATTACTGATTCATACTTCTGGTGAATTTTGCGCGTCAAGACTTGGGCCCCCGACCATACAAGATCCGACTGACCCAGCACCTTAAAGTTCATGACCATAGACAACACCGTTTATTCGCTGACTGTGCTTCGGACCGTTTGGAAGAGGACCCCAATTTTGGTCGAAAAAACATCTTTAGCGATGAGGAGCATTTTTTAATGATGAAAGGCCGTGCTAACAAACAAAATTGCCAATTGGCGTACAAGGAATAAAACCAATGCACGAAAAGTTACCATTTGGTGTGAATTTTAAGCCAGCAGCGTCATATTGGTCCATTTTTTTTTCGAAAATGACGTTAATGAGGCGGTCACCGTTAATGGCGAGCACTACTAACCAATTTCTTATTGTTCCAACTGAACCATATGGACCAAGGCGAGATATTGTTCCAGTAGAACGGCTCTTGGGGCCACGATTGACATTCTGTATGAACGATTTGAGGGCAAGTTTTTCTCTTGCATAGGTGACGAGAATCGACCACAAAGATCTTGCAATTTGAACCTTCGAGAGTTTTTCTTGTGGGGTTTGCTGTAGTCGAAGGTACATGCGAATAAAACACAATCGCCCGATGCCCTGAGGCTGAACATAATGCAGGCCATCCCCTAAATTCAACCTGATCTAAGAGGAAGAGTCATTGAAAATTGGAAGAAAAATTGGAAGTCGGATCCGTGCCACAGTAAGAAGCTCCATATCCATACCCAACTTATTTTATTCCATTTCAACATCTACGACAAGCAATACTCATACTTTAAACAAAATATACAGCCAGTCAAAAATTCTGGAACACAAAGTCTGAAATTCACGATCTGCATGACGAGTAACGGTTATTAAAAGTTGTAAATCTTTTAACTCATAGGTTATTTTGACACTGAAAGCTGTTTCCTATCCGAAATCTTGACAGAAAGTCAGTATCATACCTCCGCGGAACGAAATAAGTCGCTTTGCGCTTAAGCAATCTTGGGAAATATTGAAAACTTATTTCCAAAGTTAGTGCTTTGTAGCCTAAACGTTCCTTTTTTTGAAGAGAAGTTTTGGCCGAAATGAAGAACCTACCGCGCCTGCTGTACGCAAGTTTGTGCAAAAGTTCGTGAAATTGGTATGCTAGTAGACAATAGTCATGGTCACCGTCATCGTACTTTGCACTCAGATGGGAATGTGGATGTTGTAGCCGAGAGTTTGAGACTCAATTCACGAACATCAAGTCGCCATCGATCTTAACAGTGAACGACTTTGGCGTTACAGAGCCATGTTAACCGCCTTTTTTTAATTAACTGAAATTGAAGACATGGATTTGGACGACCTCTGGTTCATGCAGGATGGCGCGCCATGCCGCAATCGATCGTTTTATAATCCGTCTTGGCGATATCAATTGGCCGCCTCGGAGTTGCGAACATTTGAGGGGATGGGGACCATTGAAGGACCGATATTATACCAACACTCCGGAAACGATTCAAGCACTTAAGTCCAATATCATTCAAGCAATCCGTAAGCTACAGTCCGAAGCCATCAAAAAGGTCTTGAAAAATTGGAGTGACAGAATGCACTACTGCGAAGCCAGCTGAGGCAGCCACTTGAACGACGCACGCGACGTTGTTCCATAATTAATGGGAATGTTTGTTCTCACTCCTCACTTCTCCTTAGTTGATATCAATGAAGTTGCATTAATACTAAAGTCAATGTCATATAAAATACTTATCAATATGCGAATCTGTCTCCTTTTTTTTAAAAAAAAAAGTAATGTTTTTTATATAAATCAATCTGCACTTAATACAATATACCAACATATGACTTGGGAGTATAATTCTGACAAAACCTTTTACGTTTAAGTCCTTATTCATACATACATATGTTCGCAAGGCCGTTGCGATTTTTATTTGTATTAAGGTTACAGTCGAAAAGATACCGATGTTATGTTCTTACCCCAACTCCCGGTTTGTTGGCCCAATTGAGCTTTTTTAAACGAAATAAATTTAATTATTAGACGCCACGATTTTCGGAATTCCGGCATTTTCAGTTCTTAAACGAGTATATCCTCCCCTGAATTGGAATTCAACAGAACTTCGAAACGACAACAGGTCCTCTTAGCTAAAAAGATCACGTAAAATATCTAACTTTTTTTTCAATTAATCTATGTATATACATACACGAGTACATTTATATCTACGGTTTGTATTTCATAGGATTACAATTTGTTTCATTCGATTTATCATTCAAGTCCCGTTAACTTTCATATAATTACACAAAATATTTATTCTGTTATAGTATTATTTGTTAATTCGGACCATGTTGCTCGCACCCTAATTACCTTTCAAATTAGCCCACGTTTGGGCATAATCTCCTTAAATAAATTAAAACCATCCGGCGAAACCACCTGGTGTCGACTTTGGTGTGCCATTGCCATATAACAAAATCATTATTTCAATTTCAATCCTAAATAGCTAAATGGCAGTGACGATTTCTCATTTTTTATTCATGAACTTTATTATATTCTGTCTATTCCCAACTTGATTTATGTACATACGTGTCAGGATGAGTAACACACATACATACGAGCTTAAATATAAACTTAATTGAAGACAATGTTTAATGAACCTGTGGAATGATATAAGCAAGATTTTATTTTTATCTGGTGTGGCGGGCGTTTGGCTGCCCTGCGGCCTTATTTATTGACACAAAAGCTTTGTCGTAGAAATAAAAATATTCACTTCTTTGTGCAAGTAAATCCTCACACGGTAAATTAAAAAAAATGGTTCCTTAGTATTCTTTTACCACATAAAGTTATAAGCCTACCAGCCCCCGTAGAACAGTCTAAGTAATCTCTTTATGGAAGCATTAATAATGAAGAATGTTGTCAGTATCTTTCAAATTATGAGACGATTATGTTTTTTTTTGTTCAGGTATAAGTAAGTAACACCTGAATAACTTAACCAGTTTTTTAGGTTGTTACTCATTTTGTTGTGAGTTCTTGATTAGAGATTTATTTATATTATAGCTTCTCTAGGTAAGATTTAGTTTAATCTGAGGAGCTTTAAGAAAGTATTGATTTTATGAATTTTATGAAATGAAGCTTTGGAATGAGATACAGGAGGTAAGGCCATCCCAAGATATCTTCCCTTACAACACCTTTGGAATGTAGTTATTGTCATTCGATTAAGGTACAAGGTGGCGAGTTTTTTTTTTGAATTATTTTATTAATATTAATACAAAAACAAATTATTTTGAGTGATGGACATCTTTATTTGGACCTTAAAAATTGTCTCTGTTAAGTGGAAAAGATGATATCCGTCAAGTGCCTGCCACCAGTGTGGGTGGATAAACATTTCTGCCCATTTTATCGCATTTTTCATGACTTTCCACAAGTTTTCCGGTAATAACTGTTCGCATTCCTGTCGAATATTTTCCTTAAAGACTGCGATTGCCTGAGACATGTTGGCATAAGCCTGTGACTTCAAGTAGCTTTAAAGAAAGAAGTCTGGGATTGTTAAATCGGGCGGTCTTCCTGGACATGCCAAATCGCCAAAACGGAAGACTACGAGACCAGGAAATGCTCCCTTCACAATATCCATTGTAGCTCGTGCTGTGTGTGCGGTTGCAACGTCTTGTTAAAACCACATGTTCATCAAACCCCTTTTATCAAATTCCGGCAGAAAGAAGTCGTTTATCATGGACCTGTAGCATTCGTAATAGTGACCATATTATCGATCATCATCATCATCGGCTCGACAACCGGGTTCCGGTCCTGGCCTCTTTCAACAAGTCTCTCCACCTACACCGGTCTCTAGCCGACGCCATCCAGTTGCGCACCCCAAGGCTTCGGGCGTCCTGGTCTACGCCATCTCTCCAGCGCAAGCATGGTCTACCACGCTGTCGTCTACCATAGAATGTACAAAGATCTTTCCGAGCAGGTTCCTCTTCGCTCATGCGAGCTAGGTGCCCTGCCCACCGGAGTCTACCGAGCTTAATTTTTGTCACGATATCTGCTTCAAGGTAGATTGCGTACAGTTCATGATTGTACCGTCTCCGGAATCGTCCTTCCTCACATACGGGGCCAACAATTCTCCTTAAGACTTTTCTCTCGAACGCAGCTAAGAGGTCGGAGTGCCTTTTGCTAAGCACCCAAGTCTCGGATCCATATGTGAGTACTGGCAGGACCATAGTCCTGTACAGCAGCAGTTTTGAAGTTATGGTGAGATTTCTGGATTTAAAGAGCTTTGACAGACTATAGTAGGCTCTGTTGGATTTGAGAAGCCGCCCGCGTATTTCTTCTTCTATATTGTTATCGGCTGCTACTATTGACCCAAGGTATTTAAAGGATTGCACCACTTCAAGTTCGTGCTCCGCTACCTTGATTATTTGACCAACTGTTCCTCTCGCATTCGACGCCACCATGTACTTTGTTTTACCTTCACTAATGTGCAGCCCCAGATTTTGTGCCGCCTGCTCGATCTGGATGAAGGAATCATGTACAGCTTGTTCGGTTCTTCCGATGATGTCGATGTCGTCTGCGTAAGCCAGTAACTGGCTGGACCTGTTGACGATGGTCCCTCTTGTTGCCGCGCCAGAGTCACGGATTGCTTTCTCCAACGCCAGGTTGAGGAGGAGGCAGGCCAGACCGTCCCCTTGTCGGAGTCCATTAAAAATGTTGATTGGTCTGGATAACAATCCGTCTATTTTTACTTGGCTTGTTACGTTGATCATGGTCAACCTACATAGACGTGTCAATTTATTTGGGATGCCGAATTCTCTCATGGCCTTGCAAAGTTCTACCCTGGCTATGCTATCATAGTCTATAAGCAGATGGTATGTTGGGATGTTAAATTCTAGACATTTTTCCATCGCCTGCCTAAGGGTAAATATCTGATCAGTTGTTGATTTGCCTGGAATGAAACCACACTGATATTGTCCGATAACGGTTTTAGCGTATGGGGTTACCCGGTCTTGTAGGATAGAGGAGAGTATCTTATAGGCGGTACTCAACAACGTAATACCTCTGTAATTGCTGCACGTTGTGACATCTCCCTTCTTATGTATGGGGCATATTAAACCTGGCATTTCTTCCTGCTCCCATACCTGTACTATAATATCATGAATTGCTTGACGTAAGGCTGGCCCGCCGTGATGGAATAATTCAGCTGGTATGCCATCGGCTCCCGGGGCTTTGTTCTGTTTAAGCTGGCCTATAGCCTTCTCAACCTCTTCTATGCTTGGTGGCGGCAACATAGAGTATTCTTCTTGAAGTACTGGAGCCTCCACTTCTGCAGTGAGCTGACCATTTAGCAATTCATTAAAGTACACTTCCCATCGCTCCAGTATGCTTTCAGGATCGGTGATCAGATTTCCCTCTCTGTTCTAGCAGTATGTGTAGCGTGGTGTGTACTGCGTCATGTTTCAGACGGATTGGTAGAACTTCCGCGCCTGGTGCGGACCTCGCTCTCGGCTGTTTTCTATTTCACAGATTAGGTTCTTCTCCCAGGCTGATTTCTTTTGTCTGTGAAGCCGTTTTTCTGTTCTTCTGAGCTCTTTATATTCCTCTTCGCGTGCCCGCGTTCTATGAGATTGTTGCATTGCTCGGTACGCAACATTCTTACGTTCAGTCGCTAGCTTGCATTCATCTTCAAACCAGTCGTTCCGATTTTTACGACTGCTGCCTAAGATGGAGTTGGCAGTACTAATGACAGTATTTTTAAGACGTGTCCACTTTTCATTTACGTCCAGCATACTGGCTCCAGGACTTACTCTCCCTAAGTCAGGTATTTCTAGGGCGAGTCCTAACGCATTACCAAAGATGTTACTGGTGTTTTCATTGCGCAGGGCAGCCGTGTTGATTCGAACCTGATCGGCGGATGCAATGCGTCTTCGCAAGGCAATCCGCCCTCGGAAAACCATACCAACAAGATAGTGATCCGAGTCGATATTGGCACCTCGGTACGTTCGTACCGTCATCAAGTTCGAGTAGTGGTGACGGTCTATCAACGCGTGGTCTATTTGGTTACGAGTGACTCCATCAGGTGATACCTAGGTGGCTTTGTAGATATCTTTACGCGGGAACCTGGTACTCGTAACGACCATGTTTTTCAATGCTGCCAATTCTAAGACTCGAAGTCCATTGTCATTAGTGTTCTCATGCAAACTATGGGTGCCTGCGTAATGCTTGAATACCGGCTCCCGACCAGTTCCAATAACGCTCGTCTTCCACGGGTGGCCTACCACCATCGGGGTCAGATTTAGTCCTGACCATTAATCCCGACATAGCAAGCTTTCTCGGTCGCAAAGTTGTGATATGTTGCAGCATATGCACACCTCTTACTTTGGAGGCGAGGTCTATCTAACACCTCTTGAATTCAAGAAAAGAATCTTGAAAACCATGTGTCTCCGCATTCGGAATAAACCAAGCCACCATGATACTTCCACTAGGGGGCCTACCTCATAGATAGGGTTTGAGCAGAGGATAAAACTCAATCCTCAAACTCAAATGGGCACTATCTTCCATGGTACCAGAATATAGCTTCCAGTGGAGCTTCGCAACTCCGTCATTTCATGGAGCTTCCTGGGCGATCCGAACCCGGACTTAGTCCAAATTCTTGTCTCAAGCTTCGGAATTTCCAGATCTGAACCCATCACTTCTAGATGGGCTCCTGCAAAACTAGGAAAGACGCTCCTATCTTTTGCTCACCTTACGGCAAGCTAGGAAAGGCGCTCGTAGTCTGTTCTAAAGAACGAGGACGACGATCCCCCTATTATTTGCTACTACAAATAACGCTAAAAAACCCTTAAATAGCCACTCAAGTAGCCGGGACCTTACCAATTTAACCCGTTACAACGCGATAAAACCTTAGAAATTTCCAGTCACGCAAGTAGCCGAAGACTTCACCAATTTCACCCTTTACCAACCAAGATCCATCAAAAAGTCTCCAGCCGCAAGTAGATGAGCCCCAAAAGTCAAGACCATCATCCATGCATTAACCACTTGCACCACCATCCAACAACCATGGCCTTATGCTCCCCACCACCCATTATGATTGTGGGAATTACGCAAGATGCACTCGGACAGGTATGTCACCACAACCATAATCTTGGACTTACGTTTGCTGCCATGGTCTGACGTGTGGTTCAGTAGCAATACACTTCCAACAGTCAATACTTCCAGAGCCCGAACACGAGCAACCAAAGACCTTACAATTTTACCCTAGACCTCCTTAGTAGACCTTTCAAAACCTGGAGAATACCTTAAAAATCTCCAGCCACGTAAGTAGCCGGAGATTTTACCAACACACACCCGTCTTGACCCTACTACTCCCTTGGGTTTTCTTAGTTGTCTAAATCTCTTAGCTGAACGAGCAGCGAGAGAATAGACGTAAGCCCCCCAGCACGACAAGGTGAAACCCGTCGGGGGGGGGGGGGAGTTCGATAGATAAAGCCAATTTGCTTGCAGCACAGTTTGCTGTTAATTCGACGCTACCCAGGGAGTGATATGACTCCTCCTGTACTTGAGAGCGTAAGCGATTATATGGGACGAATCTTCTTTGGCGCTCGTGCAGTAAGCTTTTCCATCTGTCCTGCTCTTCAGGTCTCTTTCCTAGTAGATGGAAAACTGCATTTGTCCAGCCTGTCCCTAAAAAAGCGAATCTTCTTCCCCCTCTAATTATCCATCAATTGCACTTACGTCCCTTCTTTCCAAGGTCATGGAAACCCTGATTAATTATCAGCTCAAGAAATATCTAGAAGAACGAAAGCTTCTAAATGACCGGCAGTATGGCTTTCGTAGCAATAGGTCCACTGGTGATCTGAATGTTTCATGTCTATCATTATTTAACCGCTATTTTCATAAACAGTGCTATAGTGAAATAGCCAGTTGCATTCCTCCCCTTAAACAATTCAACCGTAATACCCGTACTCCTAGGAATGCCCATCAGTTTACGCTTGAGCCCAACTTTGGACGTACTGTCAAATACAGAGATTCTTTTTTTTAGTCGCACTACACGAATGTGGAATGCTTTACCTGGCTCAGTATTTCCCACACATTTCAATGTGCAGACATTCAAAACCAATGTGCATCGGTATCTCCTTTCTAATCCTATCCTAATTTCCTAATTGCTCGCACTGTGTATTTAACATTATAAGGGTATTCATAACCCCTTAAATAAAACTATTATTTAGTTTCATTTTTACTTGCGGTATAGGTAATATAGGGCAAGTTCTGCATTTGAAAAAAAAAAACGAACTCGAGATTTTGATCAAAGTTGACATTACGATGATAGCGAAGACAAAAAAAGTGGGTCCGGATATTCCGTCTGTCTGTCTGTATGTCTGTATGTCTGTATGTCTGTATGTCTGTACCTCGAACTTCAGCCTAAACTACTGGAGGTATTTTCTTCAAACTCAGTACTTAAGGGTCTTCGGTGATTCCCTAGAGGAGAAATTGAAATTTTTTTCTTAGCTCCAAAACTAAGGGTAACCCCCATACACCCGTAATGCAAAATCTTATTTATCTCGAAAACGGCTCTAACGATTTTGATTAACAAAATTGAGTGTGATATTATGGACATGGACTATATTTTAATCAAAAAAAAATTTTGGGGGGAAATGTTATTAGGGGTACCTGTCATAGAACCGTTTTTTTGATTATCGAATTTCTCACCAACGGATCTAACGATTTTAACCAAAATTTTTATGCAGGAGCTCCTTTGCATTCTAAAAAATATAAACTAAACATTTTTTCGAAAAAATAGTCTTTGGATTTTTAAAAAAATAATACAATTTTTTTTTTTAAATTCGATATCTTGAAAACCAATACACGATTAAATTTTTAAATTACGTTTGAAAATGTATTTTATTAAATACTAACAATTTGCATATCAATTTTTTTTATAAATATTTTAAGGAAAATTTAGTACACAAAAAACATGTTTCAGTGTGTTTGTATGTCTGTACCTCTCACTACATCCTAAGCCACTGGACCTATTTCTTTCAGTCTCAGTAGTTAAGGGTCTTCGGTGATTCCCTAGAGGAGAAATTGAATTTTTTTTTTTAGCTCCAAAACTAAGGCTACCCCCCATACACCCGTAATGCAAAATCTTATTTATCTCGAAAACGGCTCTAACGATTTTGATAAAAAAAATTAAGTGTGATATTAGGTGTGTTTTTTTTGCAAGTCCATATAGAATTGTAAAAAAAAACGACATCGGGATTTAGGAGCTTTTTTTCCACATAGCTGGAAGCACTGTGTACGCTATGACATTTGTCAGCTTATTGACGACTAGCATCAACCAATCCAAAAACTTCACTTTTGACGTCTCTGAGCAAATTATCGATAACATATAGATAATACTATTTTGGCATCACCATTTTTATCGGGTCTTAGATTAACTCTCGATAATTATCTGGTCTTAGCTAACTCTGTATAGATTTAAGTAGTTGTTGCATTTGCATGTAAAGCGCTTAGTCCCGATGTCGTTTTTTTTTACAAATCTATATGGACTTGCAAAAAAAACACACCTATTATGGACATGGACTATATTTCGGGCAAAATGTTATTAACGCTAGATACCTGTCATAGAACCGTTTTTTTGATTTTTGACTTTCTTATTAACGGCTCTAAGGATTTTAACCAAAAATTTTCAGCGGGATTCTCCTTAAGTTTAAAATAATATTGTTTATAAAAATATTCGAAAAAATATTTGTTGGGTTTTTTGAAAAAAAAAATAAATAATTTTTTTGAAAAATCAATGTCTTCGAAACGTGTGAAATTTTGAAATTATTTCCTAAAATCAATATTATTTAATACTTAAAATTCGCATCCCACATTTTTTTCTTAAAAAGTTTTAAAGAAATTTCTTATATAAAAAATTTATTTAATAATAAAACGATATTTCGAAGTTTGTTTGCATAAATTCATACTTTTCTAGAAATCAGACGGCAATTTTATGCATTTGAACATTATTATCTTTTTTTTTTTTTTTTTTCGTGGGTAGGTGAAGAATCTTCATAGACACTATGAGCCCGGTACTCATAGTAGTGTGAGATTTTTACTCACTAAAAAACACCTCCCTTTTGTTCTTCCGACTACAACTAAGTTACCTTATCAAGTAGTTTTAATTTCATTATATTATGATCACGTTTGGCAGGAAGCTCCCCACTGAGAGGACCTGCGGATACCACATTTGAAAGCGGATAATCCTTATGGCGCTAGGTCGTTCTTTGAAGTCGGCGCACAAGGTTTGTCTCATCAATTGTTTGTCGAATAATTCTATTGCTATGATTATTTAAGTGAGTTCGTAGCTTTCCAGCGAAAACTGCTATTTCATCTTCAACAGTTGGCAATCGTAAGTCTCTGTGTAAATCACTGTTTCTAATGTACCACGGAGCATTAACGATTTCTCTGAGAACTTTGCTCTGAAAAGATTGTAGTATTTGTCTATTGCTTGGTTTAGTACAACCCCAAAGTTGTATACCGTACGTCCATACTGGTTTTATCACTTGCTTATAGATAAGCAATTTATTGTAGATGCTGAGTTTGGAATATCTTCCAATAAGCCAATTCATTTCACGTAATTTATTTTCAAGTTGATCTCGTTTCTTTTTAACGTGAGTTTTCCATTTAAGCTTAGCGTCTAGTGTCATTCCTAGGTACTTTGCTTCATTAGCATATGGTATTTGCACCGAATTAATGTAGGTGGGCAGATTGGTAATTTTTTTGTAAGTAAAATTAACATGTGTTGATTTGGACTCATTAAGAACAATTCGCCATTTCTTAGTCCATACCGAAATTTTATCTAGAGCTCGTTGGAGCTTCTCGGTTGCAGATTCAACTGAATTGGATATTGCAAGTATAGCCGTATCGTCTGCAAAAGTACCTATTATGGTATCTTCTTCTTGAGGAATATCGCTAGTGTATAGTACGAACAGAATCGGACCGAGAACACTTCCCTTGGGAACACCAGCATTGATTTCCTTAAAATCCGAATATTCCCTCCCTTGCTTAACTCGAAATAGCCTATCTTCGAGGTACGACTCAAGAATGTAATATATTTGATCCGGAAAGACCTGTCTTAGTTTAAACTTTAGGCCATCCTGCCAGACCTTGTCGAAGGCTTGAGAGACGTCTAGAAATGCGCTTGAACATACATTTTTTTCCTCTAATGATTTCTCAATTTCATTGGTTATCCTGTACACCTGATCAATTGTTGAGTGGCTTTTCCGGAAACCAAATTGATGGTCAGGAATAAGCCGCTTTTCTTCGATAATAGGAAGCAGTCGCTTTAATAAGATTTTCTCAAATACCTTCGAGATCAGTTGCAAGAGGGAAATTGGTCTATAAGATTTCTTTTCATTCGGAGACTTTCCCGGTTTTGGAACCATTAAAACTTCTGCGACTTTCCATTGGCGTGGAACGTATGAAAGCCTTAATGCCGCATTCATAAGGTGCTGAAGTTTAATTGCTGCTTTTCTGGGTAGCTCTTTAAGCACGCGAGCATTTATTAGGTCGTACCCAGGAGCTTTATTATTTTTAAGATTTTTAATAGCTTGATAAAGTTCTGATAACGTGATATTCCGAATAAGAAAGTTTTCAGATGGCCATTGGATATCACCATGTTCATTTATCAACGCCTGACCATCAAAAGGTTTAAAGGTTTCCTCAAGATGTTCAGCAAATAAATCGGCTTTTTCTCTATCGGACTTAGCCCATTCACCATTATTTTGTCTGATTGGTGCTGAATGTATTTGCGGCTTTTTAACATCTTTAATAGCTTTCCACAATGAATAATTCGTATTTTTATCTGCAGTCAGACCTTCAAGATAGGTAGAAATCTTCCGATTTTTTGATTCGCGGATAGCATACTTGAGCTCATTCGAGAGGCGGTTTAAAATCGTTTTGTCCTGAGGTGCTCGTGATTGATGCCATCTTTTCCGAACAGTTCTTTTTTCGCGAAGCAGATCTTTTATTTCCGGTGGAATTGTATCTGGGCTTCTAATTGGATCTCTTAAGTTGTGTGGAGTGTTTTTCCATGCAGCGTCTTGTATGACTTTAATAAATATATTTAGTAAACAACTCACTTAGGCTCCCAGATCATAGCAGTGTCTTCCAAGCGGAGGTCCTGGCAGTGACAACAGCTGCTAGACAGGTATCAATGATGGCGATACCACGGGCTGATATCACCTTTTACATTGACAGCCAAGCGGCAATAAAAGCGATTTCTGCCACTGTGATAAAATCGAAGCTTGTCTCCTGCTGCCGCGAAGAGCTTAAGGTTCTTGGCACGCAGCACAATATTAGACTCTGCTGGGTACCGGGACACAGCGGCATACAAGGTAATGAAAATGCCGATGAGTTGGCAAGACAGGGATCAGCGCTCGACGCTAGTCAAGCAGAGATGGTAAGCATCCCACTCTGTAACATTAAACAGAAAATTTCAGACATAATCCTAAGGAAATCCAATGAAAGGTGGAATCTACTTGACACCTGTGATACTACTAGGAAAATATGGCCCTGCTTTAACAAGCAGAGAACTGACAAAATTATACAACTTAGTAAGAAGTCCCTTCGCTCTCTTACGAGCATAATCACCGGACATAATTTATTGAAATACCATAAATTTAAAATGAAACTAAGTACAGATGACCTATGCAGAGGATGTGGTGATGAAGAGGTACATGAAGACACGTCACACTTTCTCTGTCATTGCCCGTCACTATGCCACCAGAGAAAGAAATGGCTCGGTAGCTACTTCTTTGATAATCTAGAAGATATTTCTAATATTTCAGGAATACACATATTGAACTTCGTCAACGCCTCAAAATGGCTTGACTGATTAATAGAATACATAGGTTTTATCAGGAAAGAGTGATAACACTCACGGGTAACACAATGGATCTACATTGATCTAAGTGTGACAATAGCAACATCAATTGTCAGCCCAACAACCTAACCTAACTACATAAGAGCAAGTTCGTGCGATCCAATCGTGCATTTTATTTGAATTAATTCCGACTCTGCCATATAAGCCGCCCCACTGTGCGTCGTAATCATTATTCCAGATTTCAGCACTTGAATTGTCATCACTCAACCAGGTTTCTGTTAGAATATTATAAAAAGTTAGTAATACCATTGTATATGTATATATCTTATATATATATACAATGGTAATACTAGAGACCTCTTGGGTTTTGGTGGTATACTAGACTCGGCCGTAGAAATTGGATCCTCAGTGGTGTTTTGATAAGGATTATAGATGGTGCTGGGCAAAGAAAGTGTTATTATTGTATTTCCAATCTCGACCTACCTTAATACAAATAAGAGGTTATCACGGCGTATACATAGCTGAACTAAGTTACTTAGAAATCTCAAAAATTGCTCTGTTTAAGTTACCAGGAATGGACAGGTCTACAATTTTCTGTTCATTCCGAATGCCAAATAAGCAGTACTCTTCATAACGAGTAATACTCCAGGAGCATTTGCCACTTCCTCGCAAGAAGTATTCCCCAGCCCCAGGCTATTAAATAGTCTTTCTCTTCAAAAATTGATATTTAGCTTGCAAATTAGTTTCAAATATTTTAAACTTTTTAAGAATTCCAAGAAAATGTATCCGGCAGCGTATATATGCCAAAGTCGATTTCGTTAAAAAAAATTATTTTCGACAATACACTTGAAGAAATTTTATATTCTATTGTATGCTTATGATTAAGAGTGGTCCTTCTCCCCCAATTTGCCAATTTTTCAATTTAATCCAGAAGTTTATAGAGTTATCTCGCTTTGATCAAAACCAAAACCCACCGAACAAATGTTATGAAAGTATATTTTTCTCCCTAATCCATTAAAAATCTAATTTTTCATTCCACTTTATTACCACAAGATAATACAAAAAATTCCAAATATGTACTTCCGAATTTTTCCGAGCCACTCAATCGGCTGATTTGGATTTCTTAACCCTCACAGAGGAGCCCATTCAACTTGAACAATATTAAATAACTTCCGAACAATTCAGGGTAACAAAGAATTTTTTGTATACCACAATCTATGTTTAGAATCCCAAAGGCTATAGATAATGTTGAGTCCGAATCCAATGAGTCCATATAAACTGATACCAAGACTGTATTAAATTCTTGAAAATTGTTAACACCAGCTCCTTCTATTTGGGTTTTCGAACTTTTTTTTGAAGTTCCATTTTCTCGTGTTTTTTTTTATGTAATTTTTTTTTTCATTTAAGGACTTCGACCACAGTTTGTATATCCTCTGTGAAAGCATGAGGCGTAAAATTGTGTTTCCAACCAGATTGAGGTGAACACATACTGAAAACACTTAAGTTTCACTGGAGCGCCTACTGCCTAGTTCCAATGGTGCTCCCCCAGACAGAACATTATATGAACCGCAGTTTTATGACCATCTACCCGTAAACAGAGGGAAAGGTGGACTGAACTTTAAACGCACATCCCGAATGAGGTGTTGGGAGTGCCAAGTATATGTATAGAAGGACAACGCAAGCTATAATCAGGCGAGAGCAGTTCATAAATATATTTCGAGTTTATTATTCAAGACACATTCGCTATAAACCAAGAACTAATATACTAAACGTCAGAACTTTGCCATAATGTAAGGGACTTCAAGTCTGAGAAAAGGCATAAAAAGAAGAAAATAAAACATTTTGATTTTTTTTATAGCATTTCACTTCCTTCGACTGACGCGCGTTATATCGAAATGGGTTTGTGTTTGTGAGTGCCCGGGCGGGCCCCTAAAGTTCTTTTCTTTTTTTTTTTGTTATTGTGGAGCTAGTGACGGTTGTAATTTATTTTTATCTCTAAACGTTAAAGAAAGTTAACTATCTATCAAATGATGAAAATGTCCATGTTATACAAAGGTCAAGGAAAACCAACAAACACATTAGGTACCTACATAACTAAAGCCATAAGAAAGGCGATGTTCATGGTTGAAAAAAAAATGAAAAATTTAACGGTTCGTCATGACAAGGGAGGCGGCGGGGGGTGACTGTAATCTTTAGGTAACATAAAGATTGAAGAGCGAAGGCAACATCTATCTATCTATCTATCCAGTGTATCTATGTATATGAACAAACTGCAGCATATGTTAATGTAAGTACATTGTATACTATTTTAAACCTCTTAAACTAAAATATTGTGCGTCGTTACAGGTCTGGTTGATGTTTAACTACTCCAGTAAAAGACAATTATTAGTAAATGGGAACTCTGAGAGAACAAAAAGTGCCAACTGTTGAGCGACAAGTAAAAGAGTAAACGATGTTTATCAAGCAATAGTTTATTAGAGACTAACTTATTAATTGGTTTGGTATAAATGTGCTATGCAAAATATTATAATAAGGATGAGCGTTGATAAGGGATTTAAGAAAAAGTAATTCATTTGTTAGGCCAATTCACAATAAGTATTTAACACTTTCCCTCAACGCGAAAACTTTACTTTATAAACATTTGTTTTTTGTATATACTATAATGTTTAACAAAAGAATTCAGTAAGTAAATTTTAATTCAATTAAGTATTTAGCAAATTAACTTTTCTATAATACAAGTCCTAAAAGTTTGCAAAATTTTTGATGCTTTAGTTTTTGGAGATTTTTAGTCAAAACATCTGCCAACATTTCATCTGTTGGGACATAATCAATTTTTATATCGCCTCTACTGTAGACTTCTCTGATATGATGGTATTTGATGTCAATGTGCTTACTACGTGGGTGATGTACTGGGTTTTTAACCAGCTGTTGCGCACCCAAGTTATCTCCATGTATAGTTATGTATGATGTAGCAAACTCAGAACCACCAAGCTCGGCGACCAGTCGCTTTAAATACACCGCTTCCTTTGCTGCAGCTGAAAGAGCCATGTATTCCGCCTCTGTGCTGCTCAATGCCACTGTTGATTGTTTCTTGGACTCCCAAGATATGGCAGCACCACCAAGCAAAAATGCGAAACCAGTATACGACTTTCGATCCACAACATCACCACCCCAGTCAGCATCAACAAAACCTTCTAGTTGTTTACCTGTGGAAAAGTAACGCAATTTATATTTAACCGTAGAATTTAAGTACCTCAGCAAGTGCTTGACAGCGCTAAGATGCTCTTCATGAGGATCCACATTAAAACGTGCTAGCTTGTTGACTGAGTGTACGATATCTGGCCTTGTCGATATTGCGAGATAAGTTAACGAACCAATTATAGATTGATACTGCTCTCGATTAGCTCGTTTACAGCTCTCGTCCTTACAGCCAAACTGTTGACCAGCTTCCAACGGTGTTTGATTTTGTCGGCAATCAACCATGCCTGTTTCTCGAAGTAGTTTCCATATAAGTTGGCTTTGACAGATCGAAATTGGGCCAGTTAATCCCTCGCGCGTTATCTCAAATCCAAGAAAATGATGCAGAACTCCATTGTCGACGACTTTAAATTCATTTTTAATTTGGTCTTTGATTTTCTTAATCGAACTTTCGCTTAAGCCGCCCAAAATCAGATCATCAACGTAAACAGCTATGATCTTCAAGTCACTTTCTCTATCGGCAAAATAGACACATGATTCGCTACTGCACTGTTGAAATCCAAGTTTCTTAAGAACCGCATCCAGCTTCTCGTTCCATGCTCTTCCCGATTGCTTTAATCCGTATAAAGCCTTACGCAACCTCAACACATTTCGCGGATTATTTTGATCGATAAAATACTCCGGCTGTTCCATAAACACATCCTCTTGAAGGTCTCCATTCAAGTATGCCGACGAAACATCCATCTGGTGCAGAATAAGCTTTTTCTCTACAGCTAAAGCTAAGATTAATCGGATCGTAGAATACCTTAAGACGGGAGAAAATGTTTCTGTGTAATCTATTCCGAATCTCTGGGAAAAACCTTTTGCAACCAACCTGGCCTTATACCTCTGCAACTTTCCACTTTCATCCTTTTTAAGAGTGAATACCCATCTACAACCTATGGCTTTCTCTCCTTCAGGAAGCTCTACCGATTCCCATGTATTATTGGCTAGTAAACACTGGTATTCTTCATTTGCAGCTGTTTTCCACATTCGAGATTCGGGAAGTGTCAAAGCCTCTGCCATAGTTTGTGGAATTGTAGGGGCTTGTGCTGTGCACAAGTTATTCAAAATATTATATTGTTTTCTAGGTCTTCCTGGCCTTCCTGTTCTTAGTATTTTTGGGCGTCCCTTGCCAAACGTTGGAGTTCTCTCTGCCTCTTCCTCACTACTGGTCTGCGATCTCTTACGCTTTGGATATCTATCAGGCTTTGAAAAGGACTTTCCCTGCTGTTGATCGTCATGCACCTGTTCACATACTTCACCTCGTTCGCTTGAATTTGTATATTTCGTATCATGGCCAACTTCCTGATCAAGCTTCTCCCTTACCTGTTCCTCTGCCTCCATAGCCACTTTCTCCGGTTCAATTTCCTCCAATTCCAACAACTCAAATCTACTCACGTCGAAATCGTTACCTAAATTACCTTCAATGAACGAAACATCTCGTCTCTCAATTACTCTTCTCTTGGACTTGTCGAAAAACCTATATGCTTTAGAATTGGCCGAATATCCTACCATAATATACTCCTCTCCTTTAGGTTGAAATTTGGAAAGCGACTTCGATTTGTTTAGAACTATGGCTGTGGAACCAAAAACCCTGAGATGCGAAACATCTGGTTTTTTATTGCTCCAAACTTCTTGTGGTGTAACATTAGTTAAGACCTTAGTAGGGCATCTATTTCTCAAGTACACTGCTGTGTTGACAGCTTCTGCCCATAAACTTTCACCTAGACCGGACTGCAAGATCATACATCTCGCCATCTCGACAATAGTCCTATTGGCCCTCTCTGCAACTCCATTTTGTTGTGGAGTGTAGACTACAGAGTGTTGATGCGAAATTCCACATTCCTGAAGAAAATTTGCAAAAGTGTTGCTACAGTACTCGGAACCATTGTCACTGCGTAAGGTTTTTATATATTTTCCTGTTTCACGCTCCACTAATGCCTTGAATTTCTTAAAAACTTCAAAAACCTGATCTTTTGCCTTTAGGAAATAAACGAATATTTTACGCGACTTATCGTCAATGAATGTTACAAAGTATCTTGCACCTCCTAACGATTCTCTCCTCATTGGTCCACAAACATCAGTATGGACGAGTTCCAAAACATCCTGGGATCTCGTTGACGACTCGTGTGGAAATGACTTTGTGCAAATTTTTCCTAGCATGCAGATTTTACATTTAAAATCTTCAGGCATGACTCCTAACGATAATCCACTGACCATCTTGTTCGCATACACTTTGTTCAGGCTTTTTATATTCAGATGTCCAAATCTATGATGCCATTTTTCATAATTGCTTGTGCATGTATATAAAGTCTCATTTCGGTGACATTGAAAAACGAACAAGTCATTACTGAGACTAGCATTCAAAATTATATTACCTTTCTGTTTTATATAAGCAAACTTCTTTGAGAATTCAACTGAGCATCCACTTTCTAAAGCTTTGCTTACGGACACAAAATTTGCCTTTAAATTTGGAACAAACAAAACATTTTGCAGCCTGAGCTCACATAATTCCGTATTAAGAATAACCGTACCAATACCGGTTGCAGTAATGTAGTTATCACCAGCAAGCTTAATTTGCTCTCTACACGCACGCATAGTGGTAAATAGCGATTGATTGCAGCTCATGTGTGAAGTTGCACCGCTATCGATGCACCAACAATGCGGACCAAGAACATTGTTGTGTGAGGCCGAAAGCATAGAAAAAGAAGCAACAGGTTTATTGCTATGGCGCTTCTTTGGTTCTGGACAACTAACGGAGAAATGTCCCCTCTTACCACAATTGTAACACTTTCCTATAGATTTCTTCCTTTGAGAAAATTTTGAATTATGTCGTACGGCATAAGCCTGTGCATCGAAAACCACGTCATCTTTTCCAACTGCTTCACCTTTTTCCAATCGCCGATCCCCCTCTTCTAAGAGCTTTACTTTTAGACTACTCATTTTTGGCAACTCATCGCGAGATTCTATTGCTACGACAAAGTTATCCAAAGACTTTGGAAGACTCGAGAGCAAAATAATTACGATTAATTCGTCGTTAATAGAGAAATCAATCTCTTTAAGCTTCTCGATAACACTTGAGAAGCGATTTAAATATTCGGCCATGCTTTCTTTCTCTCCGAAACTCATGTGCAACAATTGTTTGAACAAAGAAATTTTCCTGGCTGGGCCCTGGGCCACGTGGTTGGTGAACTTCTTTTAAATTATCCCATGCCGATTTCGATGAAACACAATTTTTAACGTGATTGACTTGGGAGGATTTAATATTTAAAATTATAGACGCAAGTGCTTTACCATCTTTTGTGTCGAATTCTAATATTTGTTGAGCATTCAGATTCTCCTGTTTGACTGTGGTTCCATCGACATACGACCACAAGCCAGAAATAATGAGCACACTCCTCATTTGAATTGCCCATCCATCATAATTTTGGTCATCTAATTTATCTATTTGATAAAGAGCAGACGAACTCATTTTAATTATCAATTTACCTCTATCTAAGAAAAAACACCGTTTTGCTAATTTAACTTTACTGTAAGCGACAACTCTGGGCCCATAACCTGTTGAGCGACAAGTAAAAGAGTAAACGATGTTTATCAAGCAATAGTTTATTAGAGACTAACTTATTAATTGGTTTGGTATAAATGTGCTTTGCAAAATATTATAATAAGGATGAGCGTTGATAAGGGATTTAAGAAAAAGTAATTCATTTGTTAGGCCAATTCACAATAAGTATTTAACACCAACCCATAATAAGAAGTTCTTTTGAAAATTAATTTTAAATTAAATAATTACAAAATATATTTACGTAAAATTTAAATAGAGTCAAAATCGGTTATAACGAACTCAACAGGACTGAAGAATTTGTTCGTTATATCCGGTGTTTCGTTATAACCGATTTTCCATTTTTTGTTCTTTATTTAAAGGTTCTTTGGGCTTTGAACCACTTGAGCAAAGCATCATCTATGTCGGGATGGTGACTGTATCGAAATTTTTTTATTTTTTCTCGGTTTTTGAAAATGGTAGAGATTGTTGAAGCCGATACAGAAAACTCTGCTGCCAAACTTTTATTGGAATCACCAGCTACCAGCCTTGAAATTATTGCAGATTTTTCTTCAAACGTAAAAACTACGTTTTGAGCTCATTTTGAAAAAAAAAAAAACTAACACACTTAAACTTTCTATATATAAAATATAACTATCCCAGTTCCTCTCGCGTATATAAAAAAAAAAAACAGAAAAAGGGAAATCACCCTAATTTGTTATTTGAAATGCACGAAATTTCCAATGTCTCCTTATTTTTTTTTAATATTCGTTATAAACGATAGATTTTTTAATTTTAAATTTACAACTGTTCGTTATAAGCGATAGTTGGTTAGTTTAATTAGCATGAACCTTGGTCGGGACTTAGAGATTAGTTCGCAATCAGGGGTGTCGTTTCTTTAAAAACGGAGGTATGGAATTTTTGAACCCAATACTCCATAAAACCCGGAGACCAAGCTATCCTCAAGGTTATTAAACCTGCAAGCCCGGGGTGCAGATAGACCAAGCTCTCAGAGATGATGCCGTAAAAAATCCAAATAGCTCTTCCCAAAGCTGTTAACCCCACAAACCCGGGGCGCAGCGAGGCCAAGCTCCGTTTGTGGGGTTAACAGCTTTGGGGAGAGCTGCTTGGATTTTTTATGGCATCATCTTCGAGAGCTTGGCCTCGCTGCACCCCGGGTTTGTGGGGTTAACAGCTTTGGGGAGAGATAGTTCAGTTTTTTTTGTTCATATTCTTAAGTCTGGAATTCCATATACCTGTTAAAGTTGCAGATATGGAAGTGTCCAGACCTTTCATAGTGGAAACGACACCCCTGTTCGCAATAACGCGATATTTTGTTATAACCGATGTCGTTATAACCGATTTTGACTTTATAAACATTTGTCATGGTGTCTAACAACTAAAAAACATAAAAGCTTATACAAATATATAAAACATTTAAGTGTAAGTAAATGAATTTTAACCCTCTACTGCATGAATTATGAATTTAATGAAAAAAAAAAAGTGTAACATTAATTTATATTTATTTACGTTTAAGAAAAAGTTTTACATAGTTTTTTTTTTTTTTTACATATATATATAGTTTTACATTAAGAGCCCATATATGGGTCATCATGCACTAAAGACAATTTCAATCAAAAAATTAAGGGTCCATATATGGTACACTAAGCATTAAAGGCCAAACCATGAATATCTTTTATTCGTGGAATTTAACCAAACAATTTCTCTTATCATTGTAACATAAGAAGACATTACATTTCCTGCATTTAGTGAAGGGTTTTAGTTGACAAACTTTGCATTTTTGTCGTTTTTTTTGCCATTCAGGCATGTGGTCAACTTTATCAGTTCTAACTGAGGTCAAGGGATAGTTCTGGTTTCTAGCTCGTTTTGCTGTGGTTGTTTTAGGCCGAGTTGGTGTTTCTGATGGCGCTGGACTTCCATAACTTAAATGACTTCCACCACGCATTGGAGTTCCATCTCTGCTTTGGTCAGCAGCTTGACTTGTAGGGCGGCCTCTTTTCCGTGACATTACGGGTTTTCCGGATTTACACAGGTGTTCGGCGATTGCTTGCTTGAAGTCAAAAAGAGCCATATATAATTGTGGATTATTTTTTTCGCCACAGAATCCAAGCATTGACAACACACATATCCACCATATGAAAAAAAATCTTCTTATACCATTTTTTGGACCGTAAATGGATTCTATATAAACCAAGCATAGAATCTAATAAATCAACACCTCCCATGTGCTGATTGTAAACTGTTATAGCCTGAGGGCACTTTATTTCCTTATACATTTTCTCTTTTCTAAAATATCTTTGCTTTGTAGTAGCTGGTTCGCTTCCTACATATGTTGAAAGCATATGAACTGGCTTGTTATCAAACCAAGTGACAGCACTTATCCGAACCACTTCTATTATAGCAACTTTTTCAATGTAGAATCCTCTTCCTTTTTTCTTAAGTTCTTTCTCTGAAGGCATTTCTATATTGGGATTGGGAATACGGTTTAGACGCACAGTGCCTAGTGGCAATAGACCTATTTTCGTTAGATGAACCTGAAGTTTAGGACTATTGAACCAATTGTCAAAGAAAATTTTATGATTTACATTTCTCGGTACAGTTTCCGTAAGACGAGTCACCACATTTCCACTAACACTTAAGTCAGGAGCGCCTTCAGGACGAGTGTTACTTTGATCACCTGCAAAAATATCAAAATCATAACTGAATCCTGATACCCCACTCAACACTTGATTTTTGTATCCCCATTTATGAGGTTTTGCGGGGTTGTATTGTTTCAGGTCATGACGAACTTTAGTTGGAATTATTTGTTCGTCAACTGCCGAAAATTCTTCTTTTGGCACAAGTAATAGTTGCTGCCTGATGCCGTCCAAAAGTGGTCGCACTTTAAAAAGCGTGTCGTGTCCTGGATTTCCAAAGGGAATAAAATTATTGTTGTCGTTAAAGTGAAGATTTTTAGATTTTTTTTTATGGCTTCAAATCTGTTGGATGTCATAGTTTCATATATTTGTGATTGTCCTATAGCCTTGTTCCAATAGTGCCGCGATGCAGGTAGTTTTACTATTGACATGAAAATTGTCATACCAATAAATTGTTCCATTTCATGTTTACTTATATTTGCTGGTTTGTTTATGTTATCTTGTACAGCTTTTAGATTTGATTGCTCTACTATGTTGTCTATAAGCTCATTTGAAAAAAGGAATAAAAAAAATTCTGCAGGTGATTCCAATTTTTCAATAAACTCTGGTAGCTGCGTCAATCGTGTAAACTTAAAATGTTCCCCGTCAAAGGGGTCTAAGTGTTGTGTTACCCATTTAACTTTGTCAGGCTTTGTTTTCTTCGATTTTGTCGTCTTCGGTTGAATTGGTTCGGGTTCGTCATCTGAACAATCGCTATCCGTCTCTGGGATTACCACTGAACTTCTTCGATGTTCATTCCGAGGAACATATTCATCACCAGAATCCGAAGCTAAATCATCATCGCTTTGACCCCCATCGCCGGGTATAACATCCACAAGTTTATTAGTGCCATAAAAACTCTTTGAATTCATCCTATAAGCAAAAACACATTTTTACAACACTCAATCAGTTAAAGTCACTAATGTATGTAAGACCACATATGGTCCAAACAAAAAGAAAGTAAAAAGCCTGGAATGCATGAAGGACCATATATGGTCTCTTAGAAAAAGCCAAAAAAAAAGGCATATTTACTTATATGAGCACAAAATAAAGATAATAATCATAGAAAAGAACTATGAATATATAAGAAATAATTTTTTTATTTGGCCGAACTTACCTGTATATTATAAAAAAACTGTTTCAAAAATTGAACTTTTTTCACTGAAATGCACTTGACACGTGGTGATTGAAGAATGAGATTATTGGCGAATGACAGATAGCTCGCGAAAAATAAAAAACGGTTTATCATTGTAAATTAGGCCTAATTTAATACTAGGTTGCATTTTTGTCCAACTCGTTCAAAAATAATAGATTTTAATCATGTTGAATATGGTGTTCCATATATGGGTCCGTATGCGGTAGAGGGTTAAAAGATCTCGTGGTGACACTTCTTCAAAACAAATATTTTCTTCACCCAAAAGACAACAAAAAACAATAAGAACTGTGGCCGTGCGATCATTGTTAATTGAATATCTAAAAACAAAAAGAGGCTGGGTGCGACCCACACTGATAACTTCCCATTGTGGTAAGAAAACCTTGAGTAGAATTTTACATCTTTTTCATGACAAAAAGATAAAAACATATTGTGACGTTTTCTTCAATTTTGCCATAGCTATTAATGGAATTTGAATATGTGGGACTTAGGTACAACTGAACAACCTTATTCATATACGAAGTACAGTACATATGTTACATTCTTCTAAAAACTAAGTTGATAATAAAATTATGTATTATAATATCGAAATTACTTTATTATTTCGGTTCCAAACATTTCAATTGAAAAAAAAAATAAAAAAACGAAATATTCAAATATAAAAGATATGGTTTGGTTATTGATGGAAGTGTAAGGCATATTGTCCTTCATAACTTCTTAAGAATACCTACTCTAAGCTTTATATACATACCTTACAATATAATATACTTTATACCTAGCTCTAAGTATACTTTTTAAAGCTTGTTATTTTATTATTCTAAAATATAATGTTGTTTAATGAAGAATACAAAATATATACATATATGGAGATTGATTTAAACCTTTATTTCAATATAAGAAGACCTGTTATAACTCAGAAGTGGGATAAGCCAACATTAAACAAATTGAAGATTGCAAATTGAATATCAGGATAAGCCATGTTTTAAAATTGAAGATTGAATATTGAAGATGGAATTAAAAAAAAAAAACCCGAAAACTACATCAAGCAATGGCGATAAGCCAAGATTGAAGATTGAAAAATGAAGATCGAAGATTGTAGATTGAAAATTGAAGATTTAAAATTGAAGATTGAAAATTAAATATTGAAAATTAAACATTGAAAATTGAATATTGAAGATTGAATAAAAAAAAAAATCCGAAAACTATAAGATATACATATGTATGAAAACTCCGAACATTCTGGACATTCCGAACATTATGAACATTCCGAAGATTACGAACATTATGAACAATTATGAACATTATGAACATTCCGAAGATTACGAACATTCCGAACATTATTAACAATTACGAACATTATGAACAATTATAAACATTATGAATATTCCGAAGATTACAAACATTCCGAACATTATGAACAATTCCGAAGATTACGAACATTCCGAACATTATGAACTATTATGAACATTCCGAAGATTACGAACATTCCGAACATTATGAACATTACGAAGATTACGAACATTCCGAACATTATGAACAATTATGAACATTCCGAAGATTACGAACATTCCGAACATTATGAACATTCCGAAGATTACGAACATTCCGAATGTTATGAACAATTATGAACATTCCGAACATTATGAAAAATTATGAACATTATTCCGAAGATTACGAACATTATGAACAATTATGAACATTCCGAACATTATGAACAATTATGAACATTATGAACATTCCGAAGATTAAGAACATTCCGAACATTATGAACAATAATTATGAACATTATGAACATTCCGAAGATTACGAACATTCCGAATATTATGAACAATTATGAACATTCCGTAGATTAGGAACATTCCGAACATTATGAACAATTATGAACATTATGAACATTCCGAAGATTAAGAACATTCCGAACATTATGAACAATTATGAACATTCCGAAGATTACGAACATTCCGAACATTCCGAACATTATGAACAATTATGAACATTCCGAAGATTAAGAACATTCCGAACATTATGAACAATAATTATGAACATTATGAACATTCCGAAGATTACGAACATTCCGAACATTATGAACAATTATGAACATTCCGAAGATTACGAACATTCCGAACATTATGAACAATTATGAACATTATGAACATTCCGAAGATTACGAACATTATGAACAATTATGAACACTCCGAAGATTACGAACATTCAGAATGTTATGATCAATTATGAACATTCCGAAGATTACGAACATTCCGAACATTATGAACAATTATGAACATTATGAACATTCCGAAGATTAGGAACATTCCGAACATTATGAACAATTATGAATATTCCGAAGATTACGAACATTCCGAACATTATGAACAATTATGGACATTCCGAACATTATGAACATTTATGAACATTATGAACATTCCGAAGATTACGAACATTCCGAGCATTATGAACAATTATGAACATTATGAACATTCCGAACATTATAAACAATTATGAACATTACGAGCATTCCGCAGATTCTGAACAATCCGAAAATACCGAACATTCCGAACATTCTGAAGATTCCGAACATTCCGAAGATTCCGGATATTCCGAAGATTCCAGACATTCCGAACATTCTCAAGATTCTGAACATTCCGAACATTCTAAACATTCTGAACATTCCGAAGATTCTGAAAATTCCGAACAATCCAAAAATTTAGAACATTCCGAAAATTCTGAACATTCCGAACAATCCGAAAATTTAGAACATTTCGAAAATCCAGAACATTTTGAACGACTTTTTTGATGAAAATAATATAATTCCGAAGAATATTATACAGAGTTGAATGATGAAGAAGCTTTCATTAAGCTATAAAGAAAAATCAATATTAAATTCTTTATAATTTATAAATCGTTATGATCGGGACGATCATTTGTCAGGTTGGCCGAGTTGTAAGGCATATTGTCCTTCATAACTTCTTAAGAATACCTACTCTAAGCTTTATATACATACCTTACAATATAATATACTTTATACCTAGCTCTAAGTATACTTTTTAAAGCTTGTTATTTTATTATTCTAAAATATAATGTTGTTTAATGAAGAATACAAAATATATACATATATGGAGATTGATTTAAACCTTTATTTCAATATAAGAAGACCTGTTATAGAAGGGTTCTTACAAAATATATCCACTTTAAAACTAGATATATGTCAAATACAAACCATTTGTTAGAAATTGTATTATGAATAAAATTAAATAATGGCAAAGTCAATATCATTGCTCGTTCTCAAGATATTCTAGTCGAAAAACAAATATTACCACTTTTTAGTAGATTTTTTTTAAATTTTTGTTAAAACTGTTAATTCGATAATTGTCAAAATTTAACCATATGTTAATAATTGTATTATGTCGATACCTTCCCGTAAGAATATACTAAGCGACAATTTTTTCGAAAATTACTTTTTGATGAGGAAATATATTAGATATATGTTAAGGGCCACGTTTTGGCCTGGGTTTCACCAACCTATTACGCATGAAAAGGAAACTAGAGTACAAATAAAAAAAATTAGCAACTGCCATGTTTTCTCATTAAAATAATGTTGCCCCCTGAAATTTGTATTATCCGCCAAAAAAAGGGAAGGGTACGAAATGTCGACAGAAAAAATGTCGACTGGACAAATATAAATTTCATCGACTGTTAAAATGTCGACTGAAGTTTGATCGAAAAAAAAGTCGACAGTTTAAAATCTCGACTATTAAAATGTCGACTGAAAACTTGTCGGTGAAAATGTCGACTTTTATCCAAAATTGAGTTAAATAAAACAAGAATGCTCTCTTTTAATATGTTAACTAAATTTTATTATTAATTCAATTTTGTAAATTAAAAAAAGGGGAGCGTATCGATTCTTTAAATGCTAAAGAAACTTTCCATACACCCAACCTCGCACCTACCCCAAATCCTATAGTGTGCCCAAGCAGGGGCCAGCATGCCCCCCCCCCCTTACATAGCTCACTGCTTACGCGTTGACATTTTTCGAGTCGACATTTTTAAAATCGAATTTTTGATAGTCGACATTTTGAAGATCGATTTTTTTAAATCGACATTTTAAAAATCGGTTAATGGTACCCAACCCCCAAAAAAATTATGCTAAGCGACATTAATAAAGATCTCATTGTCGTGAGCAACAAAAACTTTTGTTAGATGTCACTTAGTTTAACCAAAATTGTCTCTTAGCACGATATGATTGAACTAGAACTTTCTTCGTTTTTTTCGTTTCCTGAACAATTTTAGAAATGTCGCTTAGTATACATTCTTACGGGAAGGTATCGATGTATAAAACAACATACTTTAGAAGGTACTATCGGTGTTCATTTCCAAGAAATTCGACTTGAAATACAATTTTAACTAGTTTTCACTTGAATTTTTAATAGTTTTTTTATTTAAAAAAAACTATTAATTCAATATTTGTCAACATTTTACCAATTGTACAAAATTATACTATGTATAAAATAAACTAAGTTAGAAGTCAATATCACTACAAGTTCTCGAGAAATTTGAGTCGAAAAACAATTTTTACCAAATTTCAATAGAATTTTATATGGTTTTTTATTTTTTGTAAAAAAACTGTAAACTGATTTTTTTTGAAATTTTCACCAGTTGTCAAACACATTATTTTTCGTAAAATAAAATTATTTTGAGTTTCAAATTGTTTTCCGTTCTTAGAATATCTGGGTTATGAAATTTTTTTTTTCAGTTTTTTTTATTTAAAAAAATAACGGTACGTTCATTTTTTTCCAAATTCATACCAAATCTGTATGACCTTATAATGAGTACATTAAATTTTATTTGAAATCAATAGCATTATTTTTTCGTGAGATATTTGAAACTAACCAAAATTTTTACTTTTTTTTAAACCGTTATAGTGAAAAAACTACTCACTGAATTTTAATAAACGCCCTTTCAGCCTCTTTCGAAGTTATTATCTATGAAACAAAATTTGTTTGAAGTGGATATCTTTACTCGTTCTTGAGATATCGACGACGAAAAATGGTACGAGAACGTACGGACGTACGAACGTACGCACGTACGAACGTACGAACGTACGAACGTACGAACGTACGAACGTACGTACACACACACACACAGACATCTCTCTAAAAATGATTGATATAGCCTCTAGGGACCTTGAAACGTCGAGAAATGTCAAAAATTCCAATTTGACAAATCAGACCGATTACAATAACTCCCTATGGGAAGTTAATAATGGGAAATCTTCTTGCCGATTAAATATCAAATTAAGCCACTAAAGAAGATATTTCAGGCATTCGTATTGAGATTCAACAACTTAGAACGAAAAATACGGAACTCACAACTAAACTTGAGGAAGTGCAAGTCGAATTCAAGTCACTCAAGAGGGAAGTTGAATTTCTTTCAAAGAAATCTTCCGAAAAGAATCTCATCGTTCGCATCGCCAAACGGCAACACATACATATATACATTTACATACATAGATCACCGTGACGAAGTGAAAAAACTACCTATGTACATTGACTTATTATTATAATACGTCAATGCCTATGTACTTCTCTTGTACCAAATGAAGCAGCCTAGTTTAACTCTATACGTTTACTGCCTTCTAATTTCAAAACATGCAATATCCTGGTGGAAACGAACTCCAAGGATTAAGTCTATGACATGTTACATAATTCCACCAAACTTAAAGGGACTGGCACGTTCATAAATAGAGATAACCCACTACCAAAGGCAAAGCGTAAGGTGCGTCAATCGTTGCTTCGAGTAAGAAATGCCACCAAAACCAGCAAATCTAATGTGGAGGTACAAATTAAAGGTGATGCTTTGTTGGTGAAGGGAAAAACTTTCAATTTGTGCAGAGAGAGGGGATTACTTGCTGACAGATCTGACGGCTGTGTGGTTCTCGGTGAATTGTATTCTGGTTTTAAATTATCCAACACAGAGCTTCTAAAATTAACAACCGCTGCTCATTTCAACACTAGTGAAGATGACAACCTATCATCAAGAAATAATAATCCGCCCGAATGTATGCAACAATTAAGAAGTAATTTTTATTCCTTAAATGGAAACGTCTGCCAGATTAATTTAAGAAAACTAGTTAACAATACAGAAAATATTAATTTAGATGTACGAGTAAGTACTTTAAATTTACCATCGTATAATGTGGGAGGATTAAGAAATAAATTACTTTTTCTATCCTTTTTTATATATATGTATAAACAGCTTTGTTTATTGTTTCCTTGTCAAACACACGTAATGCTAAACGACAAGTGGGGATTTTAAAAAATATTTCATAGGGCTTAAATTATTTTTGATCCCAGTAACACGGGTACACACATACGAGTATGGACGAACAATCAGGGGTTATCTTTTTGGGTTCAAATCTGGTAATTGAAAATATTGCAGTTTTGTAAATATTGAAAATTATACGGCTTTAAAATTGAACTTTGTTGATGAAAATTATTATATTTTCCCTAATTTATCTAAATTGCAATAATTGGGAGCAAGATTTTTATAGTTTGGACTGCTTAATTAACTCTTTGAACTTATTGGTGATTTTAATGCCCGAGTAGCGGAACAGCAGGTAGAAAGTGATACTATTTTTTTTTTGGCGAACAGTTCAATTCTGTTAGACATTCAAAAGATAAGGTCGAAATGGTAGATAACTATGTATTAGAACTCTTTCCAAGTTTTGAATTTTTTTTGCTTAATGGGTCAACAAGTGACAATTTTTTAGGGGAACTGACTTTTGTTGGAGGTTCAGGTGCATCAGTTGCTGATTATTGTGGTATCAGTGGGAAATGGTTTGAAAAAATCCTGAATTTTAATATTGCTACATTGTCCTTCTTGGATATTGCTATAAGGCTAAACTTGGTCAGTGAAAACTGATTTAAGTCAAGAAATCATAAGTCACCAAATTGATTCTTTTATCGAAGCTACTAAAAACTCGATTTCCGTTTCAGAAAGAAGAAATGTAGTTAAGGGTTAGAAAAAGTGGTTTGACAAACACTGTGAGAAAGCTAGAGCTAAGAGCTTAAATCTTTTCAAACTGGCTTAAGTTGGAAATGGGAATTTTTTTTCGCAAAGCTTATGTCCGAGCAAATGCGGAATACAAAAAACTTTGCCAAATACAGCGAAATGAATACTTCTTAGAAATAGCAAGAAGCTTAAATAATGTCAAGGATTCTTCGGGATTTTGGAAAAAAGTTACAGAATTAAATGGGAAAAAATAAAAATTGGCAACAATTTAAAAACCCATATTTTGGTCACCTATTTTAAAAACTAGTAAAATCCATTTGAAATTGAAGAACAAAGCCTCGGAAACGGACTGATCACACGACGACAACCCACGCAAAGAAAACTGAAAAACGATTTACGAATTTTCTTATGGAATGTACGATCGCTCTATAGAGCTCGAGCTGCTCAGCAGCTAGCCGATGCCCTGTCAAAATATAAAGCTGACACAACAGCTCTTGAAGAAATCAGATGGTCAGGGAATGGTGTCTTACAGAAGAAAGAATGTGACATATACTACAGCTGTCATACAAAACACCATGTGCTCGGGGTAGTCTTCCTAGTCAGCGAAAAAATGAAGTCTACTATCATCGGCTTTAACGCTATAAGCGAAAGGCTATGCACCCTTCGCGTGCGAGGCAAATTTACGAACATCAGCCTCATTAACGTTCACGGACCTACGGAGGAATCCTCAGACGAAGAAAAAGAGACTTAATACGAACAAGTCGAGAGGGCCCTCAATGCCTGTCCAAGGTATGATGTTAAAATCATCCTTGGGGATTTGACGGCAAAAATAGGTCGGGAGCCGGTATTCAGGCATTACGCAGGCAGCCATAGTTTGCATGAGAACACTAATGACAATGGACTTCGAGTCTTAGAATTGGCAGCATCGAAAAACATGGTCGTTGCGAGTACCAGGTTCCCGCGTAAAGATATCTACAAAGCCACCTGGGTATCACCTGATGGAGTCACTCGTAACCAAATAGACCACGTGTTGATAGACCGTCGCCACTACTCGAACTTAATTACGGTACAATCGTACCGAGGTGCCAATATCGACTCGGATCACTATCTTGTTGGTATGGTTTTCCGAGGGCGGATTGCCTTGCGAAGACGCATTGCATCCGCCGATCAGATTCGAATCAACACGGCTGGCCTGCGCAATGAAAACACCAGTAACACCTTTGGTAATGCGTTAGGACTCGCCCTAGAATCACCTGATTTAGGGAGAGTAAGTCCTAGAGCCAGTATACTGGGCGTAAATGAGAAACGGACACGTCTTAAAAATACTGTCATTAGTACTGCCAACTCCATCTTAGACAGGAGTCGTAAAAATCGGAACGACTGGTTTGATGATGAATGCAAGCTAGCGACTGAACGTAAGAATGTTGCGTACCGAGTAATGCAACAATCTCATAGAACGCGGGCACGCGAAGAGGAATATAAAAAGCTCAGAAGAATAGAAAAACGGCTACACAGACAAAAAAAAAATCAGCCTGAGAGAAGAACCTAATCTGTGAAATAGAAAATAGCCGAGAGCGAGGTCCGCACCAGGTGCGAAAGTTCTACCAATCCATCCGAAACATGACGCAGTACACACCACGCTGCACATACTGCAAGGACGCAAGGAAGTGTACTTTAATGAATTGCTAAATGATCAGTTCAATGCAGAAGTGGAGGCTCCACTACTTCAAGAAGAATACCCTATGTTGCCACCACCAAGCATAGAAGAGGTTGAGAAGGCTATAGGCGGGCTTAAACAGAATAAAGCCCCGGGAGCCGATGGCATACCAGCCGAATTATTCCATCACGGCGGACCAGCCTTACGTCAAGCAATTCATGATATTATAGTACAGGTATGGGAGCAGGAAGAAATGCCAGAAGACTGGCGAAAAGGTTTAATATGCCTTATACATAAGAAGGGAGATGTCACAACGTGCAGCAATTATAGAGGTATCACGTTGTTGAGTACCGCCTATAAGATACTCTCCTCTATCCTACAAGACCGGATAACCCCATACGCTAAAACCGTCATCGGACAATATCAGTGTGGTTTCATTCCAGGCAAATCAACAACTGATCAGATCTTTACCCTTAGGCAGGCGATGGAAAAATGTCTAGAATTTAACATCCCAACATACCATCTGTTTATAGACTTTAAGGCCGCCTATGATAGCATAGTCAGGGTAGAACTTTACAAAGCCATGAGAGAATTCGGCATCCCAAATAAATTGACACGACTATGTAGGTTGACCATGACCAACGTAACAAGCCAAATAAAAGTAGCCGGATTGCTATCCAGACCAATCAACATCTTTAATGGACTCCGACAAGGGGACAGTCTGGCCTGCCTCCTCTTCAGCCTGGCGTTGGAGAAAGCAATCCGTGACTCTGGCACGGCAACAAGAGGGACCATCGTCAACAGGTCCAGCCAGTTACTGGCTTACGCAGACGACATACATCGACATCATCGGAAGAACCGAACAAGCTGTACACGATTCCTTCATCCAGATCGAGCAGGCGGCACAAAATCTGGGGCTGCACATTAGTGAAGGTAAAACAAAGTACATGGTGGCGTCGAATGCGAGAGGAACAGTTGGTCAAACAATCAAGGTAGCGGAGCACGAATTTGAAGTGGTGCAATCCTTAAAATACCTTGGGTCAATAGTAGCAGCCGATAACAATATAGAAGAAGAAATACGCGGGCGGCTTCTCAAATCCAACAGAGCCTCTACTATAGTCTGTCAAAGCTCTTCAAATCCAGAAATCTCACCATAAGTTCAAAATTGCTGTTGTACAGGACCATGGCCCTGCCAGTACTCACATATGGATCCGAGACGTGGGTGCTTAGCAAAAGGCACTCCGACCTCTTAGCTGCGTTCGAGAGAAAAGTCTTAAGGAGAATTGTTGGCTCCGTATGTGAGGAAGGACGATTCCGGAGACGGTACAATCATGAACTGTACGCAATCTACCTTGAAGCAGATATCGTGACAAAAATTAAGCTCGGTAGACTCCGGTGGGCAGGGCACCTAGCTCGCATGAGCGAAGAGGAACCTGCTCGGAAAGTTCTTTGTGGTACATTCTATGGTAGACGACAGCGTGGTAGACCATGCTTGCGCTGGAGAGATGGCGTAGACCAGGACGCCCGAAGCCTTGGGGTGCGCAACTGGATGGCGTCGGCTAGAGACCGGGATAGGTGGAGAGACTTGTTGAAAGAGGCCAGGACCGGAACCCGGTTGTCGAGCCGATGATGATGATGATGTCCCTGGATTAAAACAAAACAGCAAAACAATAAATCCAATCAAGTCCTTTTATTAAAGGTAATGGAGCCAAGCGAAGGATATTTTGAAAAAACTAACAAACAATGAGGAAATCACATAGGTATGTAACTATCCTATAACAATGTACATAATGTAGTTAAACCGGTAGGCACATAAAGTTTATCTTACCTTAAATTAGACACACAAATATTTGTCAATTTTTTTTTTGTTTTTAATTCGGAGAATTTTATTTTTGTTTTATTTTTTTTTAAAACTTTTTTGAGTGTTTTTATCGTTACTGCTTAGGTAAATTAATCAAACAATGCCCCTCCTCTGGGCCCGCACCACCAAAGTATGACATTTCAATGCAACTACTTATGTATATGTACTACATTTCAGTGCAATACGAAGATAGAAGTAGAGGTAAATAATTTTGGGGTGTTTCGACCACCCAATGCCCCTCCCCTGATGTTAAACATCCATACGTAAGAAACATCCATACATCGTAACATTCACATTTATAATACGAGTATTAGTAGGATTATTGAATTTAATCATGTTTTTATTATTCTTATTTCATTTATAGATGACAGTGAACATTTATTGTATATGGTTTCCATGCAACTGCATTTGAAATTTTATAGATTAATACACATTTAGGTATAAACATATGTACGTACTTCTTTGTATATTAATGATAGTTTATTCTTTTCAGACAATAAAATTTCTATGAGCAACTAGGGACTAAACGTTAAAAAAACCTGTATTTGGATAGTTGTAGAAATGGCGGGAATGGAATTATCTGCCGAGGTTGCAACGCATACAATATCCCAGGTAAGCCAAACGGCCGCGCAACAGGGCCCAATTTATTCGAGCGCTCTATAATGGTTAGGTAAGTCAACTTTGATCAAAATTATTTACTGATGATTGAAACTTCGAACGCCAAACATATAACATTCTAAGAGCATTAAATATGGCGGATAGAAAACTTCCGCAGCAGTCTTAAAATAAATCATAAGTAAAACAAGTTAGTACCTAACCTATGCTGAATTGCTGGAACTTGCCCAACGTTGTAATTTTGATGAACATTTGAGTTTCGAAAACGCAGCTAATTGGATGATGTTACGCACTGATGTAAATACAAAAAGGTTCAATACTCAGGGGGGGAACTTACAGCTAGTCGAATCACAATCTATTACGAAAGAACAACTTTAGGAATGAAAACAGCGTGCAATTAATATTAATGATGGTGAAACTTTGAGGAGAAATGTTAAGTATAAATCATGTGTCACACAGAGATAACTTATCGTGCATTTGCCAGTAATGCAACGTAGATGCATAGCTGGGCACCGTTAATCAAAGAGTTAACTTCGTTAATCGTTAATCCGCTACTAAAAAAGTTAGCTTCGTTAAACGTTAAAGCGTTAAATTTCGGAAGAATTAACGCAAGTTAACGTTAATCGTTAATCCGTTAACATGTGATAAAAATTGCATTTTTTATTTTTTTTTTACTCTGAGCACCGGTACAAATTTCGAATTCAACGCATTCAACTCTAATGTACGGTGCCTTCAATTCTGTTCAACCAACGGGTTGGATCTAGTTGTTGGCCGTTGCTCAACGAATTGCGCAACAAGTGTACGGATAGTGTACGAGCTCGTGTTTCTCCTTGAAAATGTTCGATCAACACGTTGAGCAACATTTTCAAGATAATGTGTTGCACATTATTTGTTCAACGCGTTGATCAACTTTTTAATTTTTTTGGGATTTCTTGACGTAATATTGTGTTGCGTTGCGTTGGCTGCAGTGAAATGTGTCTACGTAGTTGAACTATTGCGTTGACATGAACTTGCAGTTGTTGCAACTTGCAAACTGTAGTTTATTTTGGTTTTTCGTCATGGAAGGTGATAAAAAATCAGAGTGGACCACGGAATTAATTTTGCAAATGATTTCAGCAATTGAGGAAAAGCCCAATATATGGGACATTAAGAGCCCGTCTTATAAAAATCGAGATGCCAGGGAATTGGCTTGGTCTCAAATATCCTCGAAAATGCAATTGCCTAAACTTTGAATTCGAATTCACGGGCGCGATGGGATCAATCGATTTTAATTTCTCATATATTTCATTGAAAAAACAATTTTCTTCGCGACTCAAGAAAAAATCATCTACCCAGAATCGTCTTGGCTGTTTTTTCTTCCTTTGTCGTTCATTTTCTAATATTATTAATGCGGCAGCCACTTTTTTTCTTAGAGGAAATCATACCCATACGGAACAAATTTAAGAATATTTTAAAGCGAAGGCGTGCGTCAACAATAAATGTATGTACCGAACTGAAGTCAAAATTATTTCAGGTTTGACGTTTGAGTTTTTTGTTTATCGTGGTGCGTTCAACGCGTTCCCCAACGAGTGATCCTTGGTTAAGTGTACTAAGGTATCAACTCGTTCATCAACTGGTTGAGCAACAATATCGAAAACGCAGTTGATCAACTGGAAAAAAATTTTGTTCTGTCAAAATCGAACAAGGTTATCAACTAGTTTACGAGGTTATTCAACATTTGAGTAAGTTGGTCAACTAGGTATTCGGAGCTATTCAACACTGGAATAAGTTTTAAGAGTTGATCAACTAGGTGTGCGGGGTTAAACAACATATGGGAAAGTTGGTCAATTATGTGTACGGGGTTCCAAACGCATTTTGTTCAACTTTAGTTGCTTAACGTGAATTACGTACTAGTGTAAGAGGTTGTAAATTCGTTTATCCAACGAAAGAGTTGGATAAAAAGTTGAACGAAGTTGGTTGAACTTATCGCGCACATATTGGACGATCGGCATAATGAAATGATCAAACAAAACGAATCTCTTCGCAGTTTTCTCACTCGCACGCGCCTTCAAAATATAATACGTACCTAGCTGTTTTTGTTTCACCCGCGGCACGCGCCGCACGGCACTTGTCTCATACTTGTCTGAACCTGTTTTTCGCGCCGCGCGGTAAATAGTAGGCATTGGATTAACGATTAACGGACTTAACGTAGATTAACGGATTTAACGTGTCCGTTAACATTTTTAAAAGTTAACTTAAAAGTTATTCCGTTAATCAAAATTTTAACTTCGTTAATTAACGATTAACGGATTAACGAGTTAATGCCCAGCTATGCGTAGATGTAAGAGAAGATATTCTGCATTTGTTGTGAAAAATATCCCAATAGCCAATATTCGTGAAACAATAAGGATTGGTTTTGGAAAAAGCTAAATGTTTAGTAACCTTAACGTGCCTGGGCTCTACACTTTTTCAAACATTGCCTTAACGTACAGAGATAGAATAATGTATGAAACTGGTATTGATTTGCTACTTAAAATTAATTAATGTTTTATTATTAAGGCGAAGATATGTTGAGATCTTTGCACACTCGACCACCAGATGTTGCTGGGCAAAGCAACCACTCTATCTCCTAATAGGACGGTTTGGCAATACGAGAAAGCCAACTGGGATGATTTAAGTATTTTTTTTTTTTTTCGAATAGAGTGACGTTAAATCTAGTACCGATATGATTGTGTCAATATAAATTGAATTTTAAAAACAAATACAATTTAACTCAAAAATTTTCGAAAACTTATCAAGTTCCTTTCGCTCAAAGGGAGAAATTATTTCAGATCGTGGATAATCTACTCCAACATGTTATTATCCGCTAATGGGGAAACTCTGATTTGTGTTAACTACCACGCTTAGAATTCGTTCACAGTTAAGAAGCATTTTCCTACACCCACCGTAGAGGAGCAAATATCTCAATTGGCAGGAAATAAAGTTTTCACTACGCTAGACATGACAGCCGGTTATTATCAAATTCTCGAAGGGAGGAATACAGACTACTTTAAGCTTTTCTAACGCCACACATCTTATACGAACATCATGTCATGCCCTTCGGCTTAATAAATGCTTCTATGTATTTTCAAGAGGTAATGACAGAAGTCGTACAACCTTTAAAACATCGGAAACGTATAGTAAGCTATGTAGACGAAGATATGATTGCGACTTGCACGGTCGAAGAAGGAATTCTCAAAGATTCCTGGAAGCTGAAAGATACGCTGGCTTAACGTTGAAGCCATATCAAAGTGTTTCTTCATGGCGAAAAATATTCATTTTCTTGTTCATGTCATAAATGGCGAAGGTTACGAAGAAAAACCATGAGATACATACAGGTGCTAGCTCGGCAGGCTTGGCGATGCGAGGATCCTAGTCATATTCTAAGAAAAAAATTGTTCTGCAGTAAAGTCTGATTTTCAACTTTGACATCACTTTTTGGCGATTTAAAAAAAGGCTAACTTTGGTGTACTCTGACCCATGTTAAGGTCAATTTCTCTGTTAGTACTAGTAAAAGGGACCTCGTGTTGGACTTTTTTTTTCTAAAAAAAGCATTAACCTTTCAAACTACGTTTAAATTGAGCAGATGTATTTTTAGGGTTGCCAGATATTCAATTTTAAATGGTGTTCAATTTCGCTTGCCCGAGCAAAATTTTGACTTTGAGGTAAATTTTTTTCAAAAAATGCTTAATAAACATAAAGTTTTCTTATTTTTACCTGATGAACAAAACAATAATAAAAAAAACTCATTTTTAAGCGCACCAAAAAACCCCTACATATTATTATACTTTGGAAAATCTAAAACAGGCAAAAAATCGAATTTTGGCTTTTTTACCTACTTTTATTGCGGCACTTGACGATTGGAGTAGTTTTCTAAAAATTGATAGTTTAAAGGTAATTTTTAAGACTGTGCACTCATCAAAAGTGTACTTTTGCCTACTTAACTTGCTGTCAAAACCTTTATTACCTTACCCCTTCTCAGGGAGAGTTAAATTGGGGGTATAAATGTTTAATGGGTAAATTAACTAAATAAGTGGTATAATAGAATAGAAAAACAATTTCATTCATAAGATTATCAAGTAAAGTCACGATTACAGTTGGATAAGAGCGGTTTTTGATATGCCTTCATTTACGAGAGAAGAATACGCAGACATTTTATTCGTTTATGGGTTGTGCAATGGAAATTCAAGAAGGGCACAACGAACATACCCGGAACTTTATCTTAACAGACGACTTCCTTCTTGAAATGTTTTTGGAAATATCTTTTGAAGGCTTTGAGAAACTGGATTAGTTTCAATGTCAATATGTGGGCACGTGTAATTGGAAATAAATTAATCGGGCCTTTCAAATTACCACCCCGACTTAATTCTACTAACTATCTGGAGTTTTTACAAGAAAATCTACCAGACCTATTGGAGGAAGTTCCACTGCTTCAACTAGTTTCATCATAGTACCAACAATATAGTGCTCCGGCCTCGTAAAGTTAACGATTGGCTGGATGAAGAATACGGTTATCGAAGGATAGTCAGAAATAGACCAATTCACGGGCCTGCACGATCTCCCGATCTCACTGTACTGGATTTTTTTGTATATGGGGACGAATGAAAGAAGTTGTTAACTCATCTGAAATAAGAACTTTAACTGAATTAGAACGACGTATTTCCGAAGGATCACTAGAAGTAAGGCAAGAGTTATCGGGAATAAACATTCAAAATGAAATACAAAAACGGGCTCTAGCATGCATTCAAAACGCAGGAGGGCACTTTGAGGGCTTATTATGACTGTATTTGTGTGTATATAAAATAAAAAATTACTACAAAAAATATTGTTTTATTCAAACCCTTTATACCTCAGGGCAAAAAATCATTTTTTTTTTATTTTTAAATGTTTTAGATTTTCCCAAGTTTCATAACATGTATGGGTTTTTTGGTGCACTTATAAATTAGTGTTTTTTTTATTATTGTTTTGTTCATCAGGTAAAAATAAGAAAACTTTATGTTTATTAAGCATTTTTTGAAAAAAATGTACCTCAAAGTCAAAATTTTGCTCGGGCAAGCGAAATTGAACACCATTTAAAATTGAATATCTGGCAACCCTAAAAATACATCTGCTCAATTTTTAGAAAAAAAAGTCCAAAACGAGGTCCCTACTACTATAGTAATAACAGAGAAATTGACCTTAACATGGGTCAGAGTACACCAAAGTTAGCCTTTTTTTAAATCGTCAAAAAGTGATGTCAAAGTTGAAAATCAGACTTTACTGTAGAACAATTTTTTTCTTAGAATATGACCAAGAATCACATCCCAAAGTATGGCACACGAATTAAGGGACACCCTGTATAAAGTCTTACATTGCTGCGTGTCAAGCATCATATGGAAGTGTTCCCGTCCCCTTTAGGTGCTTAAAAACATAGACCATCTGTGGCCATTCCCGAGGAGCAAATAGGTTAATGGTCGTATAATTGGTTTAGTCTGTTCTTTCAGCAAGTATACTATCTTGAAAGCAGTGAGAAGAATGAAGACTACGTTAGTCATAACCATAGAAGATGAAGCTTTAGGTGAGGCTGAGCTGTCAACGGCAACGCTTATCTACATGGTTGTCACCTTATTACATACGGTGAGGTAGTGTCTACCGAGCGTTGGAGAAGAACAAATCGTTCTAACTAATATCCTTGTTATAATTCTTGTCTTATCGTTTGATCAAAGTAAATAAACTAAGCCTTAAAATAGTTTCCATTTGGTCTTTCCTTTACAAATTCATATTCGTCAATTATTAAAAACAATCTTTAAATTGACAATTCAATATTGTTGTTTTTTTCTTCAGTTCTATATATAGTTATATAGTTATATCCACACTGTACGAATATATGTATGTATATTCAACATACTTACCTGTTGCTAAATGTACCCAACTTTGTATGGAGTTTTTAATAACAAACTTGATAGTGATGTGCACCTATTGGATTGGTAACGCTGTGATTTACCCGAAATTAGTTTTTATTTACGTTGCCTGAACTGCCAACACCTTAAACCATACATATTACGAAATGTTCCCTCTTCACCTCAATTATAAACTTTTTTATTCTTAAAAGCTGATATTTTTATAATGAAAAATTAAAAAGAAATTAATCGATTTAAATTTTCATTTGAACCTTCCCAGGTTCGAAACCACGAAATGTAATCTTAATTTAGACCCAATCAAATCTAATCGAACATTTAAAACTAAACACCACAAACCAATTTGGTCTAAGTAATCAAAACTTACATACCTATCATGTATAGACCACAATCGTTTGTGCAATCTGAAAGCAAATATCCTTCATTTGACAAATTGGCATGTGTTGTTACTAACTGATAAGTAAACCACAATGTCATTTTAACCACCTTTAGTTACTCCATTGATTTTGTCAATAGATTTTATTTAACTTAGTTAATCTACTATCCCGAAGCTTATTCCATTCTCATCATGCTTATCTATGTATATCGATACATCAAAGCAAATATTTATGCATCAAATCATAAGTCCTTATGTACAGACATAACTCAAAACCATACTCAAAGAGTCCTTTAATAGAATTCAATCTTTTGTAAGAGCAAAGCTAATAAAAAACCAAGACAAACAATCTTTGTATAGCTAAATTTTTGATTCAATGATGAAATATATTCAGTCCATTAAACCATGTCTTACAAGTCATCTATAGGTCAATCGAGAGTCCTTGTTTGTGTTCGATCTTCATATCTCAGTAATTAATGATGCTATCCATAGATTTGTTTATATTTGGATTACGATGTCCTCAGTAAATATGTTCGAGCACCATTTGAACTTCCACACAGAAAAAAAATGCAATAAAAGATCGAAACATGCGACCACCCCAAAACATTCATGAGCCATCATCATCCATTCAAAAGCAATTCTCATCTACATCTTATTTTATGTCCGCTTTTACCGTAAAACCACAGGGTTTGGATTTTTGATGAAATAAATATATATCTGAGGGCTTAGAGAACACAACCACGGATCTAAAGTAAGGCGTAAAGCTTATGGAAAACCAATAAAATATCTAAGTGACTTTTTATAGGCACTGTGAATTAAAATGTCGTGTTCTGTGGATGCATTTGACGACTATGTGAGTTTGTATGTCATTTAACGACCGCTCATGGCAGTTAAACGTCAAAAAGAGAATTCAGAAAAAAGAAATAAAATAAACCGACACGCAAAGCCAAAAATGTTAAAACGCGCATTAAAAACGGTATTGGTTGAACGAACTTGATCGTAGTTATACAATGTAAAATAAAAAAGCAAAATAAATAAATTGGGGGCCAACGGCTCGAAGAGAGCTTAAGTCTTGTGACTTATGTATTATAAGACTCTTTATTATCCATGTAAGCAAATATTAGGAAGCAACGACACTCTACATTTTATTATAATATACTTTTGTAAAAAAAGTGTTCTTTTGTTTGTTTGTCAGTTTGGCATATACCTACATAAATTAAAAATCTTACTTATCTGTCATGTTTTAAAAATGAAACATTAGCTAAATAAACTGTACTAATAAAATTAAAAACATACAATATACATAATACAAAAATCATATGGAAATAATTTGAGACATTCCATTTTTGAGTGCTTTGACGTTTCCCTAATATTCTTCTTATTTACGGTCAACCTAACGATAGCAGCGCCAATGTTCATATTTGTCATCCACTTAACGTGCACTTATAATGTCTTTATAAGACACTATTTAGATTGTGACTTTTCATTACGCCATCCATGACGATGTTTTTGTCGACGAGATCCGTGAGGAGCTATTATTATTCATTCGAATCATGCTGATTAGATCTTAAATCCGGATGTAAATTCTACAAGTTCAAAGTAAATAGATCTGGATTTAAGTTTTAATCTGGATGTATCGAGTGAATAATATGGCAGTAAGTGTCTGTTTTTATTTTTCTGAAAAGCATATACATATAGTGCGACAGTTCTGTTTTATATCCGTAAAGAGATTCCTCAGACCTAAAATCAACCGATGTGTCAGTGTCCATAAACATTTTCCAAATCATCAATAAAAATTATTTATTTTGTGAGAGATAGATTGATTTTAAGGGTGCGATATGGAAATCACCCTTTTCATAGTACCGCATGTACGTACACCTCTGTTTCGATAGTCAAAATACATTTCCATAGTGTCGCACTTTGATTTTGACAATTTAAGCAAAATCAGGTTTAGCTCAAAGTTACCACCAGTACTGAAAACTGGGCGCAAATATTCAAAGACCTGCTAATATATATATTTTTACTTGCGACTTATAGGTACTATAAGTCAAGTTATGCATTCGTAAAAAAAATCGAACTCGAGATTTTGATCAAAGTTGACATTACGATGATAGCGAAGACCAAAAAAGTGGGTCTCGCAATTCTGTCTGTCTGTCTGTCTGTCTGTCTGTCTGTCTGTCTGTCTGTCGGTTCGACTACAGCCTAAACGGCTCGGCCGATTTTCTTCAAACTTGGTAGATATGGGTTTTAATTTTTTACCCCCGGACGTTTTTTTCTATTTTTTTTTAAGACCAAAAATAACGGTACCTGCCATACGATTTTTTTTCGAAATTTTATAAATATTTTTTTTTCTCAAAAACTGTCCCACAGAATTTTTTTAAAAAAATTCCAAAAATTTCATTTGGTAAAAACTAGCTAATGGTTGAAAAAAATTTTACAAAAAATTGTTATTTTCGGTAGCCCCCCTGGGTCCATTTTTTTTGTTTTTGATTTTCTCGAAAACGGTACAGCCGATTTTAATAATTTTTTTTATGCCAAAGCTCCTCTAAAGTTTGAATATTATTACATATTCAAATTTTCAATTTTTAATTTTTTGGATTTTTAAAAAAAAGTTCAAAATTTTTTTTTGGAATCTCAATATTTCGAAAACCCCATGCTCGATTTTTTTCAAGCTTGGCAAATAAAAGTTTCTTAATATAATCTACAGGATTTGAGAAAAAAAATTTTGTTTTATTTAAAACTAACGGTACCTTCCATACAAATTTTAAAAAATGGTTTTCGAAAATCGCATTTTTCTCGAAAACGGTTCCGAGAATTTTGCTAAAATTTTTTTTCTTTTGATTAATCTTTACAGTTTATAATTTAATAAGAAAAAATTTTAAATCTAGATATTACTGACTGTACCTACCATAGAACGATTTTTTCGAATTTTGAATTTCTCATTATCGACTTAACGGATTTTAATGAAATTTTTTATAAAAAAGCTCCTAAAAAGTTTAAAAAACATTGCATTTAAAAACTTAAGAAAAAATATTTTTTCAATTTTTAGAAAAAAAAAGTAATTTTTTTTTTGAAAAATTCGATATCTCAAGAACGGCTTAGTATTTTTTTTGGAAATTAGACTTTTATTCGTACAATAATAAAAACTTAAGGTTGGCGTACCAAAATTTTTTCTTAAAAATGTTTTAAAAATTTTGTACATAAAAGCTTATTTTTTTAAGGAACCACTACAAAGACTTATAATTTTTGTTCCTGCATAAATTCATATTTGCATATCATTCTGTTTTTATCTCTTACTACTTAAAGAATTAAAAAAAAAATTCATTTTATCCTTATGAACAGTTTTCTTTAATAACATTCGTTTTTAAAATTCCTAGTCTATTACATAGGAGCAAGTTCGTGCGACCCAGTCGTGCATTTTATTTTTTTTAAAAGGGGAACATATTCAGTCCTGGACTTAACTCTGGCTTAACCCAGAGTTAGTAGATATTCCAAGTAAATTGAATTCATGTAATTTCAAAATCAGCTTTCCAGTTTAGAATTTTCAACTGTCAAAAATTTTAATGTAATTAAGCCTGAAAGTAGTAAAAGTTGGTCAAACAATCAAGGTAGCGGAGCACGAATTTGAAGTGGTGCAATCCTTTAAATACCTTGGGTCAATAGTAGCAGCCGATAACAATATAGAAGAAGAAATGCGCGGGCGGCTTCTCAAATCCAACAGAGCCTACTATAGTCTGTCAAAGCTCTTCATTTCTGAAATCTGCGTAAGCTATTAACAAGTAAGTCAAAATATATTTTGTTGTGCAGTTGCAAGGTAACCCAAAACAGAAACAACTAAGAAACGTACGTATTTTTACTTGCGACTTATAGGTACTATAAGGCAAGTTATGCATTCGTAAAAAAAATCAAACTCGAGATTTTGATCAAAGTTGACATTACGATGATAGCGAAGACCAAAAAAGTGGGTCTCGCAATTCTGTCTGTCTGTCTGTCTGTCTGTCGGTTCGACTACAGCCTAAACGGCTCGGCCGATTTTCTTCAAACTTGGTAGATATGGGTTTTATTTTTTTACCCCCGGACGTTTTTTTTTTTTTTTTTTTAAGACCAAAAATAACGGTACCTGCCATACGATTTTTTTTCGAAATTTTATAAATATTTTTTTTTCTCAAAAACTGTCCCACAGAATTTTTTAAAAAAAATTTGAAAAATTTCATTTGGTTAAAACTAGCTAATGGTTGAAAAAAATTGTACAAAAAATTGTTATTTTTGGTAGACCCCCTGGGTCCATTTTTTTTGTTTTTGATTTGCTCGAAAAGGGTACAGCCGATTTAAATAATTTTTTTTATGCCAAAGCTCCTCCAAAGTTTGAATATTATTGCGTATTCAAATTTTCAATTTTTATTTTTTTGGATTTTTAAAAAAAAAATCAAAATTTTTTTTTGGAAACTCAATATTTCGAAAACCCCATGCTCGATTTTTTTCAAACTTGACAAAAAAAAGTTTTTTAACATAATCTACAAGATTTGAGAAAAAAAATTTTGTTTCATCTAAAACTAACGGTACCTTCCATACAAATTTTAAAAAATGGTTTTCGAAAATCGTATTTTTCTCGAAAACGGTTCCGAGAATTTTGCTAAAATTTTTTTTCTTTTGATTAATCTTTACGATCTATAATTTAATGAAAAAAATTTTAAATCTAGATATTACTGACTGTACCTACCATAGAACGATTTTTTCGAATTTTGAATTTCTCATTATCGATATAACGGATTTTAATGAAATTTTTTATAAAAAAGTTCCAAAAAAGTTTAAAAAACATTGCATTTAAAAACTTAAGAAAAAATATTTTTTCAATTTTTAGAAAAAAAAAGTCGTTTTTTTTTTTGAAAACTTCGATATCTCAAGAACGGCTTATTATTTTTTTTTGGAAATTAGACCTCTATTCGTACAATAATAAAAGCTTAAGGTTGGCGTACCAAAATTTTTTCTTAAAAATGTTTTAAAAATTTTGTACATAAAAGCTTATTTTTTTAAGGAACCACTACAACGACTTATAATTTTTGTTCTTGAATAAATTCATATTTGCATATCATTCTATTTTTATCTCTTACTACTAAAAGAATTTAAAAAATTAATTTTATCCTTATGGACAGTTTTCTTAAATAACATTCGTTTTTAAAATTGCTAGTCTATTACATAGGAGCAAGTTCGTGCGACCCAGTCGTGCATTTTATTTTTTATTCATCTACAAGCTATTTGCTTAACAGATGCAATTACAAAATTTTTACATATTTATTTAAAATATAAATTTATACATTTGCTCGTGATATTGGTTAATTTTTTCCATAATTTTTTCTATGTAGTTGTTCAAAAAGAAAACAACTTGTTCTTAACTGTCTAGGGGATCGTTACATTTTCCCGCAAATCAGTTGCCCGTGTAAAGTTTGCTCGCCGATTTTATTGATACTTTTTTGACGTCAATCCCGCAGCACGATATTCCGTTGCACGATATCCCGTAGATTTATTTACGGGATTGGCGAATGGCGACGGAATTGGCAGTACTAAATACTACTTTTAAGATATGTAGTACTTTTTGGATTTATTTAAGCAGTAGTGCTTCCATAAAAATCCTCAGTTCTTGTCAGAACTCTGTAGAGGCAAGACTTTAGGAAGAGGTAGGAACTTTTATTCAGTTGACTGGCTTGTTGAACAAAGAGCTGGTGGGAGTGTTAACGTTTTTAACGTTAATTAGAAAAAAGTCTCTTAAGTGTTTTTTTATTTATTATTTCTTATTTATTTAATGAAAACCAACACTTTATATTTTCTGCCAAACTTCAACTAACTTAAAATAATTTTAATTATATTTAATTGAGATGGAATAATTGAATAGTCGCGAAATGCGAAATTAGAAAATTGTGTGCAAGTGATGCACACAATCAATCAATCGTAGGTGGAAGGTTTATCTTTTGCAATTATAGACGCGATCGCGACAAAGGGTGACATTTGATATTGTATATCAACAAACATAAAGTCAAGCGCATTGGGTGGTCATTATATAGGTTAGATAGGAATATAGGTAATTTTATACTATCGTGGTCTCCTCGTTTTTTGGGTATAGAAAATCGAAAAATCAACTTTTTTGTGTTGTTTTTTTTAATCTTCATTTTCGGATTGACGAAAAAAATGACAAGGATGAAAAAAATTAAAACTTAAATTAGTTTCAGTTAGTTTTATTATTAGAATTTATTTTTCAGTTATAAGATAGGTATAAACTTAGTATCCCTGTGCAAGCTGTGTATGCACAAAATCATTATAAATTGTAAAGCCTTTATTCTACGATAGTTAATATATGTATATCCATCTATTAAACCCTTAAAATGCATTGCAATTATTGAAGAAAATTTCTCTATAACAATATTGGAAGCGATCGCCACAACCACCATAATCGTCGCCCTTCATCCACCAACCACAGCATCCATCAACCATCCCGTGCATCAATTACTATGTCCACCACGTCAGTCAACCCACCAACGTCACGTCCAACAACTCGGTACCAAGCACCCCAAACCTCTAGCAAGACATCTCTCATTTATCAATGTCTTTCTTCTATGCAGGTCTAAGAAGAACTGAAGATTTTTTTCTAAATCTCTCCTGCCTTTTATTGTGCAACTTGTAACGAAGCGTTACAATTATTAAACTTTTTAATCACATTACCGAGCAAAACGTTACGACACCAACGACCGCCTTATATTCATGATCATCGGCTCGACAACCGGGTTCCGGTCTCTCCACCTATCCCGGTCCATAGCCATAGCCGACGCCATCCAGTTGCGCACCCCAAGGCTTCGGGCGTCCTGGTCTACGCCATCTCTCCAGCGCAAGCATGGTCTACCACGCTGTCGTCTACCATAGAATGTACCACAAAGAACTTTCCGAGCAGGTTCCTCTTCGCTCATGCGAGCTAGGTGCCCTGCCCACCGGAGTCTACCGAGCTTAATTTTTGTCACGATATCTGCTTCTAGGTAGATTGCGTACAATTCATGATTGTACCGTCTCCGGAATCGTCCTTCCTCACATATGGGGCCAACAATTCTCCTTAAGACTTTTCTCTCGAACGCAGCTAAGAGGTCGGAGTGCCTTTTGCTAAGCACCCAAGTCTCGGATCCATATGTGAGTACTGGCAGGACCATGGTCGTGTACAGCAGCAGTTTTGAAGTTATGGTGAGATTTCTGGATTTGAAGAGCTTTGACAGACTATAGTAGGCTCTGTTGGATTTGAGAAGCCGCCCGCGTATTTCTTCTTCTATATTGTTATCGGCTGCTACTATTGACCCAAGGTATTTAAAGGATTGCACCACTTCAAATTCGTGCTTCGCTACCTTGATTGTTTGACCAACTGTTCCTCTCGCATTCGACGCCACCATGTACTTTGTTTTACCTTCACTAATGTGCAGCCCCAGATTTTGTGCCGCCTGCTCGATCTGGATGAAGGAATCGTGTACAGCTTGTTCGGTTCTTCCGATGATGTCGACGTCGTCTGCGTAAGCCAGTAACTGGCTGGACCTGTTGACAATGGTCCCTCTTGTTGCCGTGCCAGAGTCACGGATTGCTTTCTCCAAAGCCGGGTTGAAGAGGAGGCAGGCCAAACCGTTCCCTTGTCGGAGTCCATTAAAGATGTTGATTTTGTCTGGATAGCAATCCGGCTATTTTTACTTGGCTTGCTACGTTGGTCATGGTCAACCTACATAGACGTGTCAATTTATTTGGGATGCCGAATTCTCTCATGGCCTTGTAAAGTTCTACCCTGGCTATGCTATCATAGGCGGCCTTAAAGTCTATAAACAGATGGTATGTTGGGATGTTAAATTCTAGACATTTTTCCATCGCCTGCCTAAGGGTAAATATCTGATCAGTTGTTGATTTGCCTGGAATGAACCCACACTGATATTTTCCGATGACGGTTTTAGCGTATGGGGTTATCCGGTCTTGTAGGATAGAGGAGAGTATCTTATAGTTGGTACTCAACAACGTGATACCTCTATAATTGCTGCACGTTGTGACATTTCCCTTCTTATGTATGGGGCATATTAAACCTTTTCGCCAGTCTTCTGGCATTTCTTCCTGCTCCCATACGTGTACTATAATATCATGAATTGCTTGACGTAAGGCTGGTCCGCCGTGATGGAATAATTCGGCTGGTATGCCATCGGCTCCCGGGGCTTTATTCTGTCCTATAGCCTTCTCAACCTCTTCTATGCTTGGTGGTGACAACATAGGGTATTCTTCTTGAAGTAGTGGAGCCTCCACTTCTGCAGTGAGCTGACCATTTAGCAATTCATTAAAGTACACTTCCCATCGCTCCAGTATGCTTTCAGGATCGGGGATCAGATTTCCCTCTCTGTTCTAGCAGTATGTGTAGCGTGGTGTGTACTGCGTCATGTTTCAGACGGATTGGTAGAACTTCCGCGCCTGGTGCGGACCTCGCTCTCGGCTGTTTTCTATTTCACAGATTAGGTTCTTCTCCCAGGCTGATTTCTTTTGTCTGTGAGTGTGAAGCCGTTTTTCTGTTCTTCTGAGCTCTTTATATTCCTCTTCGCGTGCCCGCGTTCTATGAGATTGTTGCATTGCTCGGTACGCAACATTCTTACGTTCAGTCGCTAGCTTGCATTCATCATCAAACCCGTCGTTCCGATTTTTACGACTGCTGCCTAAGATGGAGTTGGCAGTACTAATGACAATATTCTTAAGGCGTGTCCACTTCTCATTTACGCCCAGCATACTGGCTCCAGGACTTACTCTCCCTAAATCAAGTGATTCTAGGGCGAGTCCTAACGCATTACCAAAGGTGTTACTGGTGTTTTCATTGCGCAGGGCAGCCGTGTTGATTCGAACCTGATCAGCGGATGCAATGCGTCTTCGCAAGGCAATCCGCCCTCGGAAAACCATACCAACAAGATAGTGATCCGAGTCGATATTGGCACCTCGGTACGATTGTACCGTCATCAAGTTCGAGTAGTGGCGACGGTCTATCAACACGTGGTCTATTTGGTTACGAGTGACTCCATCAGGTGATACCCAGGTGGCTTTGTAGATATCTTTACGCGGGAACCTGGTACTCGCAACGACCATGTTTTTCGATGCTGCCAATTCTAAGACTCGAAGTCCATTGTCATTAGTGTTCTCATGCAAACTATAAACTATGGGTGCCTGCGTAATGCCTGAATACCGGCTCCCGACCTATTTTTGCGTTCAAATCCCCAAGGATGATTTTAACATCATACCTTGGACAGGCATTGAGGGCCCTCTCGACTTGTTCGTAGTAAGTCTCTTTTTCTTCGTCTGAGGACTCCTCCGTAGGTCCGTGAACGTTAATGAGGCTGATGTTCGTAAATTTGCCTCGCACGCGAAGGGTGCATAGCCTTTCGCTTATAGCGTTAAAGCCGATGATAGTAGACTTCATTTTTTCGCTGACTAGGAAGCCTACCCCGAGCACATGGTGTTTTGTATGACAGCTGTAGTATATGTCATATTCTTTCTTCTGTAAAACACCATTCCCTGACCATCTGATTTCTTGAAGAGCTGTTACGTCAGCTTTATATTTTGACAGGGCATCGGCTAGCTGCTGAGCAGCTCGAGCTCTATAGAGCGATCGTACGTTCCATAAGAAAATTCGTAAATCGTTTTTCCTTTTTCTTTGCGTAGGTTGTCGTCGTGAAATCAGTCCGTTTCCGAGGCTTGTTGTCGTTCTCGAAATTCATTAAGTTTTACGGGACAGGGAATTAACCTGTCGCCAACCTGAGGAACCAGCCTGATCATATTAGCCAAACCTTTTTTAAAAGGCTTGTTTCTAGCGGCCGCCGCGGAGAGGCTATGATCACACTTCCACCAGTCCCGAATAGTTACGGCACGTGCATGTTTTCGTATGCTACATGTTGTTCCCCCTATTCGTCTGATGGCTGACCGCCACCGCCTTATATTACATATAATTATAATACACGTATCCAGAGTATCTGGAGTCATCTGATCAATACACATTTTGCTACACGTACAATTTTGTCATTTATTTCTTGTAGTTCACACTGACTCCTAGCCGTAGATTTAATAAGTGGACGTTGGGAAAATGACAAAATCGTCTTTTATTCTCGTCCAGTGTGGATACCAATCTAGAGTTTAGAGAGTTTAAGATCGGGCCGCAAACAAAAACCTTTTTTAAGGCGTTTCGGTGACAGATAGGCATTGCCGCATTGGTGAAGCTAATCTAAATTTTTTTTATAAAATAGTAGGGTTTCATTAGCTAGAGTATGGCAAGTTTTAGGATTATTAGGAGTATTAGCTAGAGTGGGGGAATATTTATTATCATTATTATTATTATTATTAAGATTATTATTATTTACTAAACCAACCCGTTTCTTTCCTTTGATCGCATTTTCAAGGCAGCTCATTGGACAGGTTCTCTGTATAGAGTTCCACCCGTTTATTTCCCTAGGTTGCGTGCTAGGGACACAGGGCTTTCGATAAGGTTCCCGACCGTTTCTTTCCTCTGATCTCCTCTTTAAGGTAGCTCACTGGACATGTTCTATTTTTAGAGTTCCACCCGTTTATTTCCCTAGGTTGCGTGCTAGGGACACAATATATGAAATAGCGTGTTAGTTATTTAGGCTTATAAATACTGTATTATATGAACTACTGTGTTATTTATTTTAAGAAAATAAATATTTTTAATAAAAGTATATGAAATACCATGTTATGAATACGAAGCCACGAAATAAATTAATTGAAAGTTTTGGAGTATTAAAAAAACATTATTTCATTCGGAGCTTTAGACCCTCCAAACCCTTGTTGCTTCTTTGGGAAGAACCCTAGACACCGACGAGTTTTACCTCAGCCACGAAGAAAAAGCATCACAAACTTATTTGGTCCTACTTCCTCCGCAATCGTTCTCATTGCTCAGTTCACTAAATGGTTACTAATACAGCGCTGTCGCTTTGTATCGAGAAAGGTAGGAATCGGCGGGCAAACGTTACACGGGAAACTGTGATTCGGAATATCGTTTTACGGGAAAACGTGACGCGGGAAATCGTTTTGCGGGAAAACGTAGCCAACCCCTGTCTAGATGGAAAAACGGACTTCTTATATAATAGCAAAGTACATATGTATATCTCTCACAAACATTACATCATCATGAATTTTTTATCTAGATATCTACTAGTGATTTTATTCCAAGCAATTGGAACCTTTCTTTATAATCGGGACTAAAATTCCAACGCATTTTACGAAACACAAATTTAGTAGACCGCCTTTCAACCCGTTCAATTCTATCCGAATGAACTCTTTAACATTGGTTCCAAATCACATTAGCATATTCGATTATTGACCTAAGTTGTAAAGAGTTAGCAAAACATAAGGATCCGTTAATTCCTTACTATTCCTTATAATGAAACCAACTAAGGTATTGTCAAAAATAACGCCTAGATCTTTGATATTCTTCGCTTTAATCAAAGGATTTGATCCAATTTTATATAGAAAATTAAGAACAAATGCAGATCTGGAATGTTATAGTTTTACATTTTCCAATATTTAGTTTCAAACTGTTTAAAAAACACCAATTTGAAATATAGTTCAGATCTTGTTGAATTTTTACCCAGTCATCAATGGTTTTAATTTTAAGAAACAATTTTAAATCATCTGCATATAACAGATAATTACAATTTTGTATTATGTCAACTATATCATTAATATAATATTAGGAAAAGTAAAGGGCAAAGATGACTTCTTTCCGGAACGCCGAAGGTACATTTTATATTTCTAGAAACTTTATCATCAATCATTACTCGTTGAGTTCTGTTTTTCAAATACGAAGAGATCCATTTAAGCATCTTAGAATGAAAACGAAAATACTGAAGCTTTTTTAGTAAAATAATATGATCTACCGAATCGAAGGCTTTACTAAAGTCGGTGTAAATAGCATCTATTTGAATTTGTTTTCTATTGCATTTGAGACATGTGATGAGAAAACCGCCAAATTTTCACAGTAGACCGTCTAGATACGAAGGTAAGCATTCCTTTATCAACAATTCTATTTTATCTTTAACCAAAGTTTGGGGATGGCTCAGAGTTTACAGATTCCTCTATAATTTCTTACTAAATTATTAGAACCTGCCTTGAAAATAGGAACAAGAAATGCTTCCTTCCATTCTGGTAAAAAAAAAAACCCTATATGGACAATGAGTTATTGAAAATTTTCAACAAAGGAAAACAAAGAAAATCACTGCAATTTTTCAAAATGGTTGAAGGTATTTCATCGGCACCACAACTAATATTAGTTTTAAGGGACTCAAGTGCTACTAAAATATCGTCGAAACTCAATTCGATTGAACCAATATCAAGTTTTTCATCCAAATTAGACACAAAAGTATTTATTGGGGAGCAGTAAACAGACTCAAAAAAGGTACCAAAAAGTTCCAAATGAGTATTAATATTTAACGAATTGACTCCATTGAAACTAACATTCTAAGGAATCCCAGATGACTTTCTTTTGAAGTTTATGAAAGACCAAAACGATTTACTGTTATTTTTAATGTTGTTTTCAATATTCAAAATGTAATTTCTGTAGAGGAACTTATTTAAGACTGAAAAATCTCATCTAAGGTTACTAAAAACCATATATATGTAATCAGTGTGGTATCCAGTTATTTTAAATTTCGCAAATGCTTTACTTTTAATAACTTTAAGGTTTAAAAGCCTTTTGTTATACCATAAAGGTTTCAAAGATTTCCGTTTTTGTACATGAGGGACAAATTGATTAAAGCCTAAAAACAAAATTTCAGTAAAACGTTTATAGTCGCGTTCTAAGTCAAAAGAATTAAGTTATAGGTTCTTTCTTTCTTATAATAGAAATGTATGAGAGAAAATGAGAAAGCATTATGTGTTGAAACAAATAGGTACCAAGAAATGCAAAAAAAATGCTGTGGCATAAATTCATAAAGTAATAAAATTCACTGGCGAATTTATTTTAGGTTCCAAATGACCAACGAACAAATTCGATCCACATATGCTTTGGACAGTCAGAATCTCATTTGAAATGAATATCGTCCTAATCGGCGAATAGATTCCTGTAAACCCGGAATAATTTTGCACTGCAAATAACTATTTGTTGCTCTTCCTCGTCGGATGAATTTATTGTAATTTAAAAACCAATCATTAAAATATTGTTATTGTATCTTCAAACATTGAAAACTTAAAATTTGAGCTGCTATATCCACTTGTTGAGTGCATTTGATGACATTTCAATGAATAAAAAATGGGAAACCCAAAAAACCTCAGAAACCAAATAGTTGTATCTCCGTTGAAACGAGCTGTCAAAATCTATACGGGAAAAATCTTCTGTAGAGCTCATACAATTATCTCACGAATTTGATACGGAAAGAGAGGAAATAAACCTGATAAACTGATACTATGTACGTTTTCACCAAGAGTAAATCCGCTAGAGATTTAAAATAAATCTTGAAGTGTTTTCACTAAAGAAACTGAGATTTATTTGACGTTTTCACTCTGTCTTGTCATTCAATTGTCAATTTGGACAAGAGAAAAAAAAATCGCAATTGGATAGTAAACAGGAAAAAAAAAACAGATATTTCTATTTTGTGTTGATTGTCAATGAAGAAAGTGGGTTTACATAGGTGCGTTCTACAAAATAAGGTTTGTTTGTTTTGCAAATCTTCTGATTGCGAGAAGATTTCAAGGAGATTTATTTTAAATCTTCATTTGAGGTGATTTATATTTGTATGGTAAATCTACGAGATTTAGTTAGATGTTATTTTAGCGGAATCTTTAATAACAAAAAAAATATGCGAGCTACAAAATCGGGGTTTGTAGGTTTGATTAAGTTTAGGGATACTTTAAATTCATGCGAAAAAATAATTTGGATCTTCTCATTTTTTTAAGGTTTTGGAAACTCCATTTTGAGGTAACTTAAAACCTTGATTATGCAAAAACCGTTAGAGCTACAAATTTTGGCTTGGTGCAGAAAAACAGCATTTAAAAAGCTACAATTTCATTAACATTTTTGTTTTGTTTTGAAAATTTGATTTTTAAGAGTTTGTCCGCCAACTTCCGTTTTATTTTAACTGACCGGAAATGCACTTTTTAAACTTAAAATGCAAATAAAAAATGAACCATTAAAGCTAAAAAAAATTTTTGCGCAACAAATTAGCATTTAAAAAGCTAAGTTACAATTTTTGACTTCAAGAGAATTATTGTTTTCACATTTTCGTCTTATTTTAGCGGAAACTTTTATATAAAATAAGCCATTTGAGTTTTAAAATCGATTTTTTTGCAGTTCAAGAGCATTTAAGAAGCTACAATTTTGGGTGTCAATAAAACTTTACAATTTGTTATATTTCAGAAATGGTCCGCTAACTTCAGACTTATTTTAGCGGAAACTTTAATAGCTTAGAAACTAGTCGAGCTACAAATTTTTGGTATGCGCAACAAATGAGCATACTAGCTACAAATTCAGATATCAACATTTTTTGACTCTACCAAAAAGTGTCCGCCAAAGTAAGTAAGGGACGTATGTTCCCTTTAATTCTAGAAAATGAGGAATAGCTGTGTTCATGTATTTAATATAATGAATTTTGTGTCTTATACCGAAGTAAATACTCAAAAAATGTTTTTTTTTTATTGTTTTATTTTTTTTACGAAGTATTTAACGCAAATGGGTGTGATCAGCAGGACAAGGATTTTTATGTTAAAACATATTTTTTTGGATAAACATAGAAGAAAACAAATAATCTAGTTTTTCGAATCAGTAAATTTCCTTAAAAATGACATTCAATTGTTAGAGTATATTTTTGCATATTTTACTATAAATGTGTATTAGACATATTTTTAAAATAAATGCATATTTTAAGTGAATATTTTTACAAACTTACAAATTTGAACCTTAACACTATAAATTCCAACTTCTATAGAAGTGCCAACTTGGCAGCACTTAGAACAATTCCAGTTGTCATGTACTTCATTCCCGTGCTCTTTACTTTAATTTTGTCTTACGTCCACCAAACTTCCTCTTTCAACAAATAATCTGAAGTTCTTGTCCAATGACTTATCAGAACTATTGGAGGCCAATCCATTTATGCAACTAGCTTCATCATATTTCCAATAGGATGGCGCTGCAGCCCACTATGGTCAAGAGGTTAAAAATTGGTAAGATTGGATTAGAATAGTACGGTAATATAGTTGGATAGAAAGAAATGGAGCTTTTTACTGTACTGCAAGATTTTCTGACGAATCCAATATCCAATAATGTAGGATTTTCTTGTATGTGGTAGAATGAAAGAAACCAAAATAGCAAATTTAGATGATTTTTTTTTTCTCGAAGCGTTATCTAAAGTGAAGCAGTAGCTAGCATCAGTAAATATTCGCAGTGAAATCCAAAAATGGGCTCTAGCATGCATACAAAACCAAGAAGGACACTTTGAACACATGTTTTTATAACTGTTTTAGTATGTAGATGATAAAAGTCGATCCTATTTTTCTATTTCCATTCTAAAAGCGTGGTCTAATTTTTCCTTAAGTAAGCATCTATCAATAGGCTAATTTAGAAGGATTCGTACAAATGTGATATTTGTTTCAATTCGAAGAACGCATCTTTAAATTACTCTATATCCTACTTCGAAAAAAAACTTGAATTCTCCTTCAACTATTGACTGTAGCTGCACTTGTGATGCATACTGTTTTCAACGTGGTTAGAAATTAAACATATAAAATTTCCTTTGACCGATAACTGTAAATATTAAGATCATACACTTGATGGTACAAATAACTAGTTCCAAATTTGTTTTTGTTTTTAGTCAAAACGAAGTCGAGCCGTATAGATTGTGTTGTTTTTCTCCAATATAACACATTTAAGCCAATAAACATTTTATTTGATTGAGGAGCCAATAAAGTTCCTTTTATAGACGAACAATACCATCCGGATATTTAACTTTGCTTTAAGTGATTTCAAACACACAAGTTCTTTGCTTAATCCTTATCCTTCAGTAACATTTGTACGCCCGTTACTCCACAGAACTATATTAAACTAATTCAAATGCACCCCATCGTCGCGGCAACAGCGTACAACATTTTTTTCCGACCAACACCTATCAGCTCCGATAGAACAATAGAAATGACGCCATTTGCCTTCACCGCAGAGGATTTTATTGAAAAGGGTGTTGATTTCAGTGTGCCTGCAAGCAAGCGGTTTTATTACTTGAAGATAGAGCACGATTTTCGGGGCGAAAGACATTTCCGCCGAGGATATATTCACTTTACCACGATTTTAACGCACCCCAAACTTAGCCCTAATCTCGGGTGTTCTTTTTTATAGTCAGTTTAATTACTAGCCATAACCTCTGCTTGATGTCGTGTGATATCCTTTAAACGAAGATGGTGCAGGAGCTTACACTATCCAATTGATGTTATGTCACAAAGCAGTGGATGATGGCTGATAACATTTATTTTCCCTTCCAGGACACACCCCAGGATGATATGCAAAAATCCTGTTTGTGCATTGTTATTTTTGTATAAAATGTTTGTCCATGCATTAGTTTTACTTTTTGTGTAGAGTGATGGGCCCCACAGTTGTGTTCTTGGTATAGTGCAGTAAAGCAAAGCGCCTAATCCACCCTCTCTGCGGGCCACGTGTTGTTTGATGGCTCGTTATTATTTCGCACCGCAGGAATCCAGACTCGTGTGTGCACGAAAAAATTAAAATAAAATTAGTCAACACCGAGGGTGAAGTTAAGTGACCTAGATAAAATGAAGTCTAGGAATACCCGATAAAATGGAAACAATTGGGGATAAACTCATCAGTATACCTATACCAAACACAATCTAGGGGACAGACTTGTAGATATTTATACAGTCAATTTTTATTGAAGAAGGTAATGAAGATAATTGAAGGAAACACTCGTCCAGGCTTAGGGGGAAGTTTTTATGGGAAAATCAATGAGCTTATACCAAGCGCATTATGTTTAAGGACGAGGACACAAAACCATAAAACTTGTTTTGATTAACCTCTGGTAAAACTAGGAGTTCTGTATAAGGTTAAATTAGTTTTGTTATTTCCATTACTACAATAGTGTTTTTTCTTATCACTGTGATGGGCTTTATCTCTAAAAAAAAAATAAGAACAGAGAATATTTAGTCCTTGAACACTTGAACAAGTTTCTAACTACATACATGAGTAATTTTGTATTCGAATTTTTTCTGCAAACTACTGCTGATTTTTATCAGAAAGGACTTTGGTTAAAGGCAGAAGTTGACTCATCAACAAACTTAAAACTATATTCCTGGGTACGAGATGTTGTAATCGCAATAAAGAGATGAAATATATATGTAGATGAATTTTATCTTGCCGAGAGTATCTTAAAAAAATATGGGCAATTGTTTATTTTATATCTGCTTATAGCCAAACAGACTTTTTTTGACCTTCGAAAGAACAAAGTAATCTAAGAATTTAGATAGCACATTTACTTGATACGAAAAAAGTTCACATTACATTTTTCTATATAATGAGGGAAAGTTAAGCGTCTGCACATAATGCGAGTACATTTGCTTTGCGTACAAAAAATAGTCTAATTAAATTATGCTGTGAATAAAAAAAATATTGAATATGTATAGTTTATTATAATTTATGGGACAGTTTTCAAAAAGTTGAATACAGGATATGTTTTGACTGAAAAGGAAATCTTCAATACAACTCTAGGATTTTCATTTTAGCAAATTGTTGAATTTAATCAATATGTTACTCCAAAACTAGAGGCGAGGAAGCTTATACTTCCTCCAAAATTGTTATGAAAGGATGACAGAGCAACAGAACAGAGTATGGGGGAAATTCAAATGAAAAGCTTCAAGAGGACGTAGATATTTGTGTGGGTGATATTGAAATTATTGTAAAATCTTCATATCCGTCTGGCAGAGAAAAGCATATTCTAGAAAAAAAAATTAAAGGAGAAGTGGTTTGATTGTGATTGCGAAATGGCTCGAATATCAGTGGTCACAAGCCATAACCGCTTAAGTCGAATTAGGTCGAAATTGACTTTTTATGATATTCCTGTTCGAAATATCGATTTCTAGCTCCACTCAATTTTTTAGGACTGTATCTTTCTTAGAATGGAAGTTATAGCCAACAAACCTAATAGCCTAAGTCAGTTTTTTAAAATAATGATTTGGAAAAACAACTTAACTCGGACGAATTTATTTTTTTTTTAACGTTGGTTTCATAACTTAAGTTAAATCTTTTAGTTTACTATTGTGTGATTTTTCATACTGACCTTTCTTGAGTTAGGCTTAAATCATTGTTCATTATGGAAAAAAATTAAATTTGGAATAAAAGCTTAAGTCGAATTAAACAAATTTTTACCCAAGAATTATTTTAAACTGTCATTTAACATTTTTCCAAAGTCTACTTATAGGCGGTTATTCCTAATTATAGAGAAAATATTAAAATTTCTTAACTTGAGTTAGGCTGTTATTCCAAACCACAGTTTTGGTTTTGAATAAACTTTTCTCCACTTAAGTTCTTTTTCCAAACGAAGTTATAATTTTTCTAAAATCATATATCCAGTTAAGCGGTTATTCCATATTTGAGATTAAATATTTTGAAATCTAAGTAGACATTGGTTTCTTTTCCAAAACGTATGTATTTGATATTTCGGGAAAAATTGATTCATAAGGACATAAGTTGATTTAAGCGGTTGTGAACAGTCGCATGTGAAGTGAGATTTTAAAAGTGATACTCGTAATAAATAAATAATAAAGATTGTGCATTTAAAATGTCTGTTAGAGGATTAAATATGGTAAAATTGGCTAAGATGCTGGCGGAACGTGCCAAGGCCAAAGGTATGAACGTTTGTTTTATTATTATTATTGAACAATATAGTTTTGTGCAACTGTTTTTAAGTGTATTACTCCGAAATTAGAAAAATATTTTTACTTAACAATTTGTCTTATCGAAAAGAAGATTTGATTATTGAAAATTTCGTTTACAGTGCGGTGTACTAGGTTAACTGGCTTCAGAAGCTTTGATTCCTCCATTTATTGTTTTTTGCTTAGTGAATAAATTTAACGCCCACTATTACAACAATCAATATGATATGAATTAAATTGAAAGAGTAGGTTTTTATATCAATAATTTTTATTATTTTCCATTTGTTGTCATACATAATAAGCAAAACTGAAAAGAAAAAATATTTAAACAAATTAAAACGCTATTGTATTTTACACTAGTGTTCTAAAAATATTTTTGTAAGACAAACATACCAAAGTCATGATTTGTTTTACATTATTAAGAAGATATTTAAATTTTTTTTTTTAATGTCGACCGTTGGTCGAGTAAAAATTTAAAGATAGCTTTAATTGAGGAGTGTAGGAACAAAAGTTGCCATCTACACTTCGTCATTAGGATTTTTTTTATTTTTATTTTTCTTTTGTGAACCAATTAAGCACACTATTGTATTTTTTAGTTTTTCAAGATTTTGGAATAGAGCAAATATTTAAAAAAAATACTTTGGAAATGTCACCTTTTGATCCAAGACCAAGTAAATATAACTTTTTGAAACGCGAAAAGCTCTTCATTCAAATGTTTTTCTAGCAGCAAAGATGTAGGACATTTTAATAAAAAAATATACCTTTAGCATATAAGCCTTTTATATGAATGAAAGCAAAATGAAAGCCTTTCTTCCAAAAGTGCCTTTTAAGGTTGAATTTTCATCGAAACAAACCGATATTTGTATCTTAATCTTTTTTTACAATCTATAGAATTCACTAGTATTCGCAAAAAACAAACAAAAGTGATCATGCCACTTTCCTTAATTAGAAAATCTACTTATATCCATAGCCAATAAAACCTTAAAAACTTTACCGATCAATGCTTTTGTAGAAGTTTACCACAAAATTTTTGATTGATTTTTCATCAACCGTGATGTTATGTGTAACCTTACGATCACCTTTCTGTAGGCAACCTTATAATTATAAAACTATTTTTTTTTTATTAGAAAACGTTCGGGGTTTTGAAAACGGAACGTTTCAGGGTGAAGATGATAAGCAAGGTAAAAAAACCGTTAACATGCGTTATCACAATTAATATACATAATCTTTTAAAACGTAGGAAAAACCCACGAAACGGAAGTTCATGATAGAGTCGATTTAAATAATAAAAATAAATTAATCGACGAACATTTTCCAACTTTTGAGCCAAGTGCAATACACGAAACACAGTCATCAATGAATGGGCACAATATTGACATTGAGTTACTTAAAAGTAAGAAAAGTTTTATAGTAAATTTAAATTTTACAATATGACTATTATGAGGTCCTTACAAATATATTCTATTATAAATATATTTTTCTTTAGCTGTACAGCAGGTTACTGAAATTACTGAAAATGATGACGATTTTGAGAATATTTTAAGTGATAAACCCGCATGGATGGACTCGGATGATTCGGAAAAAGATCCAGATTATTTATATAGCCAGTCTAATTCTTCTTATGAGAATCTTGAGGAGATAGTTAACATGGGAGCTCAAATAGAGGCTGCACTTGCCACACCAAAGCCCCAGAATATGAAAAAGCTTCGTTCTAAACTTAGAAATAGTGGTAAATCTTATCAATCGGTTAGCGGTAAGACTATCAAGGCTAGAGCTTACAAGCCGTTTGAAGCTTGTAGAAACAAATGTAACGAGATGGTTGGAATTGAAAAAATTGAGTTGCTGTTCAACCATTACTGGTCCTTAGGAAGCTATGACCAAAGAATTCTGTACATTGCTTCTTTAATAGGTATAGAAGATAAGAAATGTAACACATTGTTTAATTCAACTATTAGGAAGCGCAAACGTGAACATACTATGAAATATTCGCTTGAAGTTGACGGAATCGTTCTGAATGTATGCAAAAAACATTTTCAACAGTGCTTTAAAGAAACTGACAGCTTCATAAAAACAGTCATCCAAAAAAAATTGGCTGTCCCTCGACACCATTTAAAAACACGAGAGGAAAATGTACTCCTGCGAATAAGATTGACCTTATGGAAGAAGATAAAGTAAAGAAACACATATTAAAATTTCCGACATACGAGAGCCATTACAGTCGGAGAGATACAAGCAAAACGTATTTGCCAGCGAGTCTAAATATTTCCTTAATGCACCGGCTCTATGCGTCAGAATCTTCAAATCCTGTAAGCCTTTCGAAATACACACAAATTTTCAAAACTATGGGCCTTAAATTCAAAGCTCCAAAACTGGATACTTGTTCTACTTGTGACACATTCGTTTCAAAAATCAAGGTGGCAGAAACTGATGAAGAAAAAAATCATTGATTGTAATGAAAAAAAATACATTTAGATAAGGCTGAAATGGCATATGAAGCCAAACGAAAAGATTAAGTCGATGCTAAAACATCGAATTATATGAAAACTTTCGCATTTGATTTGCAACAATGCTTGCCAACGCCATTCCTAAGAAACTCGATCAGCTTTTATAAACGACAGCTCTGGACTTTCAATTTAACTGTTCACGATTTGGAGTCAAACTACGCGAAATGCTTTATGTGGCACGAAGCTATGGCCCGTCGCGGTGGAAATGAAATTTCATCGTGCGTTTATAAGCTACTGAAAACTTTACCAGAGGAAACAAAAAGCGTGACGTTCTATAGCGATTCATGTTCTGGGCAGAATAAAAACTCCTTTGTTGCTGCAATGTTCATTACATTTGTTTCGACTGCCAAAAATATTGAGTACATTGATCATAAATTTCTCGAACCAGGACATGCACACATGGAATGTGACAGTGATCATGCTCTTATTGAACGAATGAAAAAAAATACATATGTACGAATTGAAATACCAAGAGATTGGTACCAATTTATTAACACTGTAGGAGCTAAGATTGAGGCCGTTGAAATGAAGAACGATGATTTTCATGACTTTTCCAATTTTTCAAAAACAAAATTTGCATGGAAACGTTTTAATGAAGATTGTGTCAAATTTACTTGGAACGAAGTTCGATGGTTTCGTTATACAAAAAACAGTGACCAAGTATTATACAAACATTCCTTAGACACATATGAGAATTTTAAAACTATTAAAGTGGGAAAAAGAGGAGCTGTTTTAAAAATTAACGATTTATCGCACGTAACAGAATTACCAAAAATCTCCCAAGAGAAAAAGAAAGATCTCATGGATTTAAAACAGTATATTAATCCCGATTTCCATCCCTTCTATGACAACCTTGCATCTAATATGGATGAGCCAAATATTCATCCTGATTTAACAGACGTTGACAAAGAAGAAGATATTCAAATGAAATTTTCTTGTTTTAAAAAATGTATTAACGGTATCATAGTAGCCGAAAATTATTTATTTTCATTTACATTTCTACATTAATAAATTGACATGTTAAGATTAAAGCTAGGTTGTTTATTAATAATATAAAATATATTTTTTTGATAATTTTGCTTTTTTTTTCAAATAAAAGATAAATGAAGTTGTAGTTGGAAGAAAATGAAAAAAAAAAAACATCTAACGCAAACAAAAGATACTGCAGAAATCTAGCTTATGTCGATAAAGTTACACCAATCATTGGTAAGGAAGAAGAACCTAACTCAACATGCGAAATCTTATCGCTGATTTTTTAACAAGGAATAAAGACTTAAGTGGATATACGAACATTATAATACTCCCTCGTGATATGGAATAACAGCCTTTTTAGAGTTAGGCTTTTTTGAATTGCAATATTTAATAAGCCATAACAGCCTATGTGTATTTTTCGTTCATTTCTATACTTTAATTTCAAATTTGATATTTCTTACCATCTATATTTTATAAAACTACACTTTTTCTTCAAATTTGCATACCAAAATCTTTAAAATATACAAAATTTTAGTTCTAGAGCCCATTTGAAATTTCAAAATGCTCTCCTGAAAAGTATGAAAAATCGACTTAAGCGGTTATGGCTTGTGACCACAGAATATAATCCTTTGGATGGCTCAGAGCATTTGAAAATTCAATGATCCTGGTTTTAAAAGGCTCTACATTAAACCAAACACTTTTGATAAAAATAAAGTTCTATAAAAACAGGGACAAAGATGGAGATAAATTTTTCGTGATATGTTTGGAGAACTAAATTTTGAACTTGTCAAACTCATGTCGGTCAGCCATCAGACGAATAGGGGGAATAACATGTAGCATACGAAAACATGCACGTGCCGTAACTATTCGGGACTGGTGGAAGTCTGATCATAGCCTCTTCGTGGCGGCCGCTAGAAACAAGCCTTTAAAAAGGTTTGGCTAATATGATCAGGCTGGTTCCTCAGGTTGGCGACAGGTTAATTCCCTGTCCCGTAAAACTTTTGAATTACGAGACCGACAACAAGCCTCGGAAACGGACTGATCACACGACGACAACCAATGCAACGAAAACTGAAAAATGATTTACGAATTTTCTTATGGAACGTACGATCGCTCTATAGAGCTCGAGCTGCTCAGCAGCTAGCCGATGCCCTGTCAAAATATAAAGCTGACATAACAGCTCTTCAAGAAATCAGATGGACAGGGAATGGTGTTCTACAGAAGAAAGAATATGACATATACTATAGCTGTCATACAAAACACCATGTGCTCGGGGTAGGCTTCCTAGTCAGCGAAAAAATGAAGTCTACCATCATCGGCTTTAACGCTATAAGCGAAAGGCTATGCACCCTTCGCGTGCGAGGCAAATTTACGAACATCAGCCTCATTAACGTTCACGGACCTACGGAGGAGTCCTCAGACGAAGAAATAGAGACTTACTACGAACAAGTCGAGAGGGCCCTCAATGCCTGTCCAAGGTATGATGTTAAAATCATCCTTGGGGATTTGAACGCAAAAATAGGTCGGGAGCCGGTATTCAGGCATTACGCAGGCACCCATAGTTTGCATGAGAACACTAATGACAATGGACTTCGAGTCTTAGAATTGGCAGCATCGAAAAACATGGTCGTTGCGAGTACCAGGTTCCCGCGTAAAGATATCTACAAAGCCACCTGGGTATCACCTGATGGAGTCACTCGTAACCAAATAGACCACGTGTTGATAGACCGTCGCCACTACTCGAACTTGATGACGGTACGAACGTACCGAGGTGCCAATATCGACTCGGATCACTATCTTGTTGGTATGGTTTTCCGAGGGCGGATTGCCTTGCGAAGACGCATTGCATCCGCCGATCAGGTTCGAATCAACACGGCTGCCCTGCGCAATGAAAACACCAGTAACACCTTTGGTAATGCGTTAGGACTCGCCCTAGAATCACTTGATTTAGGGAGAGTAAGTCCTGGAGCCAGTATGCTGGGCGTAAATGAGAAGTGGACACGCCTTAAGAATATTGTTATTAGTACTGCCAACTCCATCTTAGGCAGCAGTCGTAAAAATCGGAACGACTGGTTTGATGATGAATGCAAGCTAGCGACTGAACGTAAGAATGTTGCGTACCGAGCAATGCAACAATCTCATAGAACGCGGGCACGCGAAGAGGAATATAAAGAGCTCAGAAGAATAGAAAAACGGCTACACAGACAAAAAAAATCAGCCTGGGAGAAGAACCTAATCTGTGAAATTGAAAATAGCCGAGAGCGAGGTCCGCACCAGGCGCGGAAGTTCTACCAATCCGTCCGAAACATGACGCAGTACACACCACGCTGCACATACTGCAAGGACGGAGAGGGAAATCTGATCACCGATCCTGAAAGCATACTGGAGCGATGGGAAGTGTACTTTAATGAATTGCTAAATGGTCAGCTCACTGCAGAAGTGGAGGCTCCACTACTTCAAGAAGAATACTCTATGTTGCCGCCACCAAGCATAGAAGAGGTTGAGAAGGCTATAGGCCGGCTTAAACAGAACAAAGCCCCGGGAGCCGATGGCATACCAGCTGAATTATTCCATCACGGCGGGCCAGCCTTACGTCAAGCAATTCATGATATTATAGTACACGTATGGGAGCAGGAAGAAATGCCAGAAGACTGGCGAAAAGGTTTAATATGCCCCATACATAAGAAGGGAGATGTCACAACGTGCAGCAATTATAGAGGTATCACGTTGTTGAGTACCGCCTATAAGATACTCTCCTCTATCCTACAAGACCGGATAACCCCATACGCTAAAACCGTTATCGGACAATATCAGTGTGGTTTCATTCCAGGCAAATCAACAACTGATCAGATATTTACCCTTAGGCAGGCGATGGAAAAATGTCTAGAATTTAACATCCCAACATACCATCTGTTTATAGACTTTAAGGCCGCCTATGATAGCATAGCCAGGGTAGAACTTTACAAAGCCATGAGAGAATTCGGCATCCCAAATAAATTGACACGACTATGTAGGTTGACCATGACCAACGTAACAAGCCAAGTAAAAATAGCCGGATTGCTATCCAGACCAATCAACATCTTTAATGGACTCCGACAAGGGGACGGTTTGGCCTGCCTCCTCTTCAACCTGGCGTTGGAGAAAGCAATCCGTGACTCTGGCACGGCAACAAGAGGGACCATCGTCAACAGGTCCAGCCAGTTACTAGCTTACGCAGACGACATCGACATCATCGGAAGAACCGAACAAGCTGTACACGATTCCTTCATCCAGATCGAGCAGGCGGCACAAAATCTGGGGCTGCACATTAGTGAAGGTAAAACAAAGTACATGGTGGCGTCGAATGCGAGAGGAACAGTTGGTCAAACAATCAAGGTTGCGGAGCACGAATTTGAAGTGGTGCAATCCTTTAAATACCTTGGGTCAATAGTAGCAGCCGATAACAATATAGAAGAAGAAATACGCGGGCGGCTTCTCAAATCCAACAGAGCCTACTATAGTCTGTCAAAGCTCTTCAAATCCAGAAATCTCACCATAACTTCAAAACTACTGCTGTACAGGACCATGGTCCTGCCAGTACTCACATATGGATCCGAGACTTGGGTGCTTAGCAAAAGGCACTCCGACCTCTTAGCTGCGTTCGAGAGAAAAGTCTTAAGGAGAATTGTTGGCCCCGTATGTGAGGAAGGACGATTCCGGAGACGGTACAATCATGAACTGTACGCAATCTACCTTGAAGCAGATATCGTGACAAAAATTAAGCTCGGTAGACTCCGGTGGGCAGGGCACCTAGCTCGCATGAGCGAAGAGGAACCTGCTCGGAAAGTTCTTTGTGGTACATTCTATGGTAGACGACAGCGTGGTAGACCATGCTTGCGCTGGAGAGATGGCGTAGACCAGGACGCCCGAAGCCTTGGGGTGCGCAACTGGATGGCGTCGGCTAGAGACCGGGATAGGTGGAGAGACTTGTTGAAAGAGGCCAGGACCGGAACCCGGTTGTCGAGCCGATGATGATGATGAAACTCATGTCACCGAATAGATGTCTAAAAGAATGGTCTAGACCAATTGTCGCTTCTACTGCAGAGATGACACTACACCAAAACTATCCAAGTTCTAGTACGATGTTACAAAATTGGAAATGTGCTGTCGTCAGCTCAATACCTTTATATACTTTTAAAATTTAATCATATAATGAGTATCTGGGCTAAGTAACATACTTTTATTTATAGATTTATTTTAATTATGTCAAAAGTTTTGATATATTTTTTCTTTATGAAACACATGTTACAATTGATAATTTAAATAAATTTACAAAATATTTAAATGGTTTTAAGTTAATTTCTAATGCGGCAGTTAAAACATATGCAAAAGGACGCGCAAGCGGAGGAAGCCTGTATGGAATAAGACCATCGCATCTGAAAAAATCTATACGCTTTTGAAGAAATCGAAAATACAAGTGTTGTTAAACTTCTACAAAAAAATATGTACATTGTTCTGTTTTATATAAACTGTACGAAATGGAACGAAGACTTTGAACGATTCAACAACATTATGCTGAATCTAGCAAACAAAAGTATTCTTGTAATAGGTGACTCGATAAGCTACAGTTGGAGAAATTTCAAAGACAGTGTATGCAACCAAAATGGTACGAGTCTTGTCGAAATATTTCAGATGTACGTTTGTATTATTTTGAACGGTTGTACTAATGGTGATACTGAAGGCCAGTGAAGTTCAGTTTAAGAACTTTTCAGATCACATGCCAATTGTTGTTGAATGGTCAGAAAAAATAACAACTGACAGAAATCTTCAACTTATCCCATGGCTAAGATGGAAACAATATAATCTTTTAACGTATCAAAACAAGCTGGATATTAATATTTCTACAGTACATGTAATGACTGATTCAGTTGATGAACGATCAAATCGACTTGTATCTTGTATAAGAAACTCCATATCAACAGGACCTTCAAAGTTATGTAAAGGTTACAAACAAAAATGGTTTGACAAAGAGTGTATGAACGCGAGAAAAAAATTCCTTTCTCTCTTAAATGCGCTTCGGAATCCCAGCTGTAAAAACCTTAAAAAGTGGAACATAGAAGCAAATAAACTGTACAGAAAAATATGTCTTAAAAAGAAAACCGAATTCGAAAACCTTCAAGCGTACACACTTGGGCAAACAAGAGAGTTTTGGAAGGTGACAAAAGAAATTAATGGATCAAACTTTAAAATAAGATCAGGAGTATCTGCTAATGAGCTTGCAACCCACTTTAAAAACATTTTACAGAACAAAACATACATTACATTTTCTTATGCTAAACCTCTATTTACTGACGACATATTGGATAGCGAAATCACTGTAGCCGAAGTACAACTTGTTATCGTCAAAGCGAAAAACGAAAAAGCTCCAGGAGAAGATGAAGAATATTCCATATGAATATTTCAAGAACGCCACACGAGCCTTTGTTTGTCAACTTACATCCTATTTCTTTTATGAACATTATCTCAAAACTGTTTTGTGGTGTACTTTTGAAAAAACTGGAAACACGGGTAGAGACCAACAATATACTTACTGAATTCCAAGTTGGTTTCAGGAAAAACTTCTCAACCATAGACCGTATCTTTGTTCTAACCTCCATCGTTAATGAAAATCAAGCTAGGAACAAGAAGGTCTATGCCTTATTCGTTGATTTCAAATCAGCTTTTGATCTGGTTAATCGAAACGCGCTTTTCTACAAACTTTCACAACTAGGCATCTCTACAAAGTTCATTCGTATAGTGGAGGAAATGTATACATTATCGAAAGCAGCCGTCTGGGATGGATTAGCTTACTCCGAATGGTTTGAAACCGACACAGATGTTAAACAATGATGCCTCTTAAGGGTAGATCTACCGCAGAAGCAAACTCAAATCTCATGTAAAAACGTGTACATTGATTGGTGTACAAATATGGCTCTCTTAGTTAAGAATTTTTGTGCTAAGAAAATAAATTTACCTCGTCTTGTCTCTTCAGGATACCTCTTTTTTCGCATCACGCATAGAGATAGAGAAAGATGGAATAGAATATCAAAAAAAAATAAAATGCACGACTGGATCGCACGAACTTGCTCTTATGTAAAAGTACTTTGGAATTTAAAATACATTTTACAAATATAAAACATGGATTTAATGAGATAATAATGTTCAAATGCATAAAATTGCCGTCTGGTTTCCGGAAAAGTATGAATTTATGCAAATAAACTTTAAAAAATAGTTTTATTATTAAATACATTTTTTATGTCAGAAATTTCTCTAAAATTTTTCAAGAAAAAAAATGTGGGATGCGAATTTTAAGTATTTAATAATATTGGTTTTAGGAAATAATTTCAAAAAATAATCGTTCATAGGTTTTGAAGATATTGATTTAAATTTTTTTTTTTTTTTAAACCCAATAAATATTTTTTCGAATATTTTTATATACAATATTATTATAAACTTCAGGGGACTCCTGCAAAAAATTTTGGGTTAAAATCCTTAGAGCCGTTAATGAGAAAGTCGAAAATCAAAAAAACGGGTCTATGGCAGGTACCCCTAATAACATTTTGCCCCAAAATTTTTTTTGACCAAAATGTAGTCCATGTCCATAATATCACACTTAATTTTTCTGATCAAAATCGTTAGAGCCGTTTTCGAGATAAATAAGATTTTGCATTACGGGTGTATGGGGGGTACCCTTAGTTTTGGAGCTAAAAAAAAATTTCAATTTCTCCTCTAGGGATTCACCAAAGACCCTTAACTACCGAGATTGAAAGAAATAGGTCCAGTGGTTTAGGCTGTAGTGAGAGGTACAGACATACAGACACACTGAAACATGTTTTTTGTGTACTAAATTTTCCTTAAAATTTTTATAAAAAAAATTGATATGCAAATTGTTAGTATTTAATAAAATACATTTTAAAACGTAATTTAAAAATTTAATCGTGTATCGGTTTTCAAGATATTGAATTTTCAAAAAAAAAAATGTATTATTTTTTTAAAAATCCAAAAACTATTTTTTCGAAAAAAAATTTTCTTTATATTTTTTCAAATGCAAAGCAGCTCCAGCATAAAAATTTTGGTTAAAATCGTTAGAGCCGTTGGTGAGAAATTCGAAAATCAAAAAAACCGTTCTATGACAGGTACCCCTAATAACATTTCCCCCCAAAATTTTTTTTCACCAAAATATAGTCCATGTCCATAATATCACACTTAATTTTTTTTATCAAAATCGTTAGAGCCGTTTTCGAGATAAATAAGATTTTGCATTACGGGTGTATGGGGGGTACCCTTAGTTTTGGAGCTAAAAAAAAAATTTCAATTTCTCCTCTAGGGATTCACCAAAGACCCTTAACTACCGAGATTGAAAGAAATAGGTCCAGTGGTTTAGGCTGTAGTGAGAGGTACAGACATACAGACACACTGAAACATGTTTTTTGTGTACTAAATTTTCCTTAAAATTTTTATAAAAAAAATTGATATGCAAATTGTTAGTATTTAATAAAATACATTTTAAAACGTAATTTAAAAATTTAATCGTGTATCGGTTTTCAAGATATTGAATTTTCAAAAAAAAAAATGTATTATTTTTTTAAAAATCCAAAAACTATTTTTTCGAAAAAAAATTTTCTTTATATTTTTTCAAATGCAAAGCAGCTCCAGCATAAAAATTTTGGTTAAAATCGTTAGAGCCGTTTTCGAGATAAATAAGATTTTGCATTACGGGTGTATGGGGGGTACCCTTAGTTTTGGAGCTAAAAAAAAAATTTCAATTTCTCCTCTAGAGAATCACCGAAGACCCTTAACTACCAAGTTTGAAGAAAATACCTCCAGTAGTTTAGGCTGTAGTTCGAGGTACAGACATACAGACAGACAGACGGAATTGTCGGACCCACTTTTTTCGTCTTCGCTATCATCGTAATGTCAACTTTGATCAAAATCTCGAGTTCGATTTTTTTTCCAAATGCAGAACTTGCCCTATAGTACCTATATCGCAAGTAAAAACAGAAAACGGGAACAAGCCACGAGTGGCAAGCTGGCAAGCCGCACAGGCAGCGTACAAGCATTTGATTTTGAATTAATTCGGATTGCGCACAAGATAAATGAAAGTTTTTTTTTCCTTTTGTATTTTGGGTAGAAAAAATAATTTTTCGTGAATCGTGATTGTTTGAGGTTTAGGAAAGGCAAATTGAGTTTTTTGCATTCAGCGCTCAAAATTAGACACAATAAATGACGGTTTGTTTTCTGTTTTATTTTTGTTTGCAGGTGAATTGAAACTTTTTGCATTTAGGTAGATAGCGTTTTTATTCTTTGCGTATTTATACAAGGTTAATCTGTTGGTTCTAGGACTTTTACTTTTCAGGATATTTTAAAAAATAAAGAAAAGGGAGCACAGATTTAGACATTAGGAACCCGGGGAATTTGCTCTGATATTCATAATTTATTTTTAATGTAGACAATTAATTTTAGGAAAAAGTTCACAATTCAAAAATTGCTCAACTAAAAAAATTATTAAATTTCCTAACCCAAGTAAATTAATACACTTTCAAAAATAATAATGGTAACTATGTACCTATACCTATAAATGTTCTTTTGAGTCTTTTTCAAAGGGCTGTAACTCTGCGAAAAGTGGTCGTATTGGGATGAAACCAAAAGCGTTTTAAATATGTATTTCTTTTTCTTGTTTCAGAGTTTCTAAAAATAAAAAATATCCATAGTTAAACATTTTAAATTTTTATTTTTTAAATAGCTTCATTGTCTTGAGATTATTTATGATTCAATAAAATTAATAAGTGCAAAAAAATATAGCCTCAGATTAAAAAGTGGTTCCGTCTTTGACCACTAATTTACATGTAAAAATTGACAACATAAAAGGTAAATTGGTCAGCTTTGAAAACATGAATAAATTCGTTATAGATATAATGGATTCTTTGAAACAATTTATGGAGATACATAATTGATTTTTTATAATTGACCGTTCATTTGAGAAAAGTGGAAAAGTGTTTTTTAAACAAACAGATTATCAATTTTGAAATTGGTTGATCAAACCGTTTGTTTATTATCTATTGTTCCTGAATATTATGTACCTAATCATCAAAATAAAAACAATGATAACAATTTTCATAGTTTTGCATTTGTTACATATCTTAGACTTGAAGTCCCTATCAGCGTTACCATTCCGGAAAAAATGAAAGGAGATTTGAAGAAAAAAGTGAAGTAAATTGGGAAAAATCGAAGTAGATTTTAAAATGACTTTTTACTTGCTGTTAGACAAATTTGAACTGCGAATTTTCATAAGTTGACATTACAACACAAAAGAGTAATGATTCCGTCTATCTGCAACTCTGTACCTCAATCTGCAGCCTAGAGGAGAAATTGAAATGGTTTGTTTTACTTTAGCTCGGTTCCTTCCATACAGCCATTATGAAATATTATAATTATTTTGAAAACGGCTCTAATGCTTTTTTTTTTTAAATTATGTATAGATAACTGTACCAACAATGCAGTCCACATTTTGGTGAAAAATAAATGTTTTTATCGGTACCTGTCATAGAACCTTCTTTTTATTTTCTATTTTTTCATTTGCGACTCTTCCGATTTCGATCAAAATTTTTACATCGCAGATAGCTACTTTGATTTTGAAATAATATTGTATACAATGTATATTGTATATAATGTTTTCCTTAAATGTATACTTTTAAATACTTAAAATTGTCAATACATTTCTTTTAATTTTAAAGAAAATTGAGTACAAAAATTTAATTTATTTTAATTAATAAAACATTCTTTTATAAAAAATAACATTAAAATTACTATATTTAAATATAGTTTAATTTTAAATTGAAAACACATATGCAAGCGAAATTTTCATACATAGGATTCGTGTAGGTACACATCAGTGTGTAGAGTTCCTATGCTTTTAAACTTACTTATTTGTGTATTTTTATTGTTTTGATATTCTTTTTTTTTGTAATTCGATGAATCTCTTCTTCGTTGGATTAGAAATTACCTTTCGGACCGTTTATTAAAAGTAGTTTTGGACGGTTTCAAATCTGATATTGGGCATTCAATCCCTAGAATCACGACGTATTTATTTCGGTGTAATGCTTGTCAGAGATTTAATAAATTATAGAATCAATTGCCCTTACTTGCTTTCGTTGATTGGCTTTCATATTCCTTGTCATCAATTACGTAATAATCGTTTATTTTGTGTACCCTTTCATAGGGTCAATTATGGAATCAATGAACTCTTAACTCGCTGTTTAAGACAAGCTAATTCTGTTTGTAATGCTATTGATTTTAATTTATATTTAAGTAGGGACTGTTTTAAAAAAAAAATTACAAAATCTATTGTAGATACATATGTATATGCATATGTATCTTATTCTATACACAACATCGCAGATTTACTTTCTTCCATCATGTACACACCCTTTGGCAAAAAAAATGAAGATCACTATGCATCGCAATTTATTACTGCGTGTGTACCTAAAATGGCTTTCCATAGAAGAAACAAAAAAAAAAAAAAACAGTAGAATGATGATAGATCGCAAATAAAAAAATACAAAAAAAACAAAATTTATGACAGCGAATGTGTGATAACCTACTTATATTCTTTTTTATACATATACACAAAGAACATTTTTCCACCCTACCTCCGACAATGTGGAATGGTCATTGCATCATATACCTACTAAAAACAATCATTTCTCACACGTTTTTTTTATTTTTTCTGTTCTTGTAATACGAGATGCAAGATGACAAGTCATAAACAAGAATAAAAAACTAAATGAGCCCAGATAAAAAAAAAAAAGAATCAAGAGAGCGGATGGGCGGACAAAATTCTTTTGCACAGAGAATACGAAACCTTCTCTTTCAAAGCGCTGATATTGCAGTGGCATTCTTGTGAACTGAAAACTTACTTGTGTGCGTGTTCAAGGGAACTTTTTGTTAAAAAATGCAAAATAGACCTCTTTTATAAAAATAAAATTAAATAAATATTGAGTAAAAAAAGTATTTTGTATTTTTGAATTTAGTAAATAAAATATCAAACAAAAATAAAAAAAATATGTGAGAACTGTATTGTCAATACTTTTCTTGCAAATGCATTACAAATACTGTCATATTGAATTGCATTTTTATGAACTTTAGATGAGTTTAATTAAATTTTTAAGACCGATACGCTGTTCAGAGAATATAAATCTTTGATTAAAAAATTATTTCCAAAAATTAAAAAATATAACTCTCAATTTCCCAGGGTAGAGAACAAAATATTTGTAAAAAAATGTATATTTTTTTTACTTTTGTTAGTAAAAAGTTACTGTAAAAATAAAAACAAAATAAAAAAAATATTAACGTAATTGCACATACTTATTGGCTTTGTATAAGAGTGAATTTTACTTCGTTATCTTTTATACTTATGAAGTTTTATCCAGTAGAGCATTCATACCACTATGCAAATTTCCTTCGTTTTTCATAGTTTTGTATATTTTTTTTTGAATAAATAATAAAACAGAATAAAAAAAGAAGACCGATACATGATTTGGGAATATGTTGTTTCTATAAAAAAAATATAAAAAAAATAAAAAAGTAATATTTTCGGAATTTCCCTATCATTTGAATAAGGACCTTACTAAAATGTATGATTTTTCCACTTGTGTGGCAGTTTTAAGGCAAACAATATTTTTATATTTTTTTCAAAACTGCAAAAGTGTTTTGACTAACATTTTTCTAATCGATGACCGTTTATTTCATTGAAATATTCGTAAATTTGTGAAAGTTATACAGCTTAGCGCAAAAGTCTAACCTATTTTTTCAATGGACACCTACCCTTAAGGTACGAAGTTTTTCATAGATTTTATTATTGCAAAAATCCAATTTGGCCAGTACGGTATTTTCCTTATGAAAAATAATCGTAAAAAGCGAAATATAACCGAAACTTCTCCTGAGCCTAACATCAATTGTAAAAAATATTCACTTCCTTTAAACGAACATAAGATGGAAGTAGGAAAGCTATCTCCTAATGAGTTAAAAAACATTCTTAATGACATCCTTGCCGAAAAACTAAAGGATCTTGCTACAAGGGACGATCTAACGAGACTTTATAGCGAAATATACTCTCTGAAAGCAGAAAACGCACAGCTTAACAACAATCTCAAGCTGATGTCAGAAAGATGTGATCTTCTGGAAAACCAGCTCGAAATCATTTCACGAAAGGCCAACGATTGCTCCATTGTAGTACACCTTCCTATAAACGCAGAAATCAATGCAAGTCACTTCGCTTTACAAACTTGCAAGGGGCTTCTTAAGCTACAGGAAGGTGATAATTTACATATAAAACGATCCCGTGAAATTCGCAACAACAACGCACAACGCGGAACTGTTATTATCGAGCTTCTTTCGGCAGAAATCGTGGACAAGATTATAGCCGCGGCGCACCAGCTTAAAAACACAGGGATCAGTATCTTTCGGTAACAATCTATTCTTTATAGAAAAAAGAGACAAACACTTATACAATACCGAAGCGAACTTCTTGAAATTAATCCGAACGCGAAAATCATTGTAAAAGGCGACAAAATGCAAATTAATAACCATACTTTTGTTTATAAATATTCACGAGGACTAAGTGTCAAAACTTCTAAGGAATTGACGTTTATTAATCAGATGTTCGGTGACAGATCGTCTGAATTCTTTGACTGCGGCGAGGGAGTGAAGTTAGCATCAACCTCTAATCCGCCATCTTTTTCTGCTTCTTACTCTCAACCAATGCAAGCGCCACCTGTGAGTCAACCTCCACAAGCAGCAAGGGTGGGAACAAAATAGGGAGAATCTGTCGTCTGCCTCAATACCAATAATTTTCAAAATATAAAAATTTTATCATATAATATTACAGGTCTTAGAAGTAAGCTCTTACAACCTGATTTTTTTAACTTTGTTCAGAATTTTGATGTTATAATTTTATTAGAAACCTTTTTACAAGAAAAAAATGAAAATGATTTTTTAAAATATTTTAAAGATTTTAAAGTAATGTGTTCACCTGCAAGTAGATCAAATGTACACGGCAGAGCCAGTGGTGGAATGTTATGTGGGGTTAAAAAAACTTTAAATTGTGATTTTGTTAAACTTATGAATGTAGAAAACAGACTTATTTTCCAAATTTCAAATGCTAATTCAAAATATTCAATAGTTCCAGTATACTTAAACTGTAATAACTGGCAGATTGACTTTGATGGTTTAATAGACTTTATGAATAATCTGGAGAATGCTATGTAAACGAAACACTCTTCTTCGCTTCAGAACAGTATCTGATTAGTTTTTATTTTAACAAATCTATTTATAACAAACTATGTACATATTATCTTACAGTAAATAACCTTATCTATCTTATGGAAACGTTATCGCTTCGTCCCAACAAAAGGTCGGTGGTGTTGTGTTTTATGACTATGAGTATTTTATCTGTGCGTATCTTCAGCTATGCGCTATCATAAGATTGTTTTTCTTAGAATAGTGGACTGTATATTTTATCTTATCTTGTGGTAGCGCGCAGCTGCGCACATCTGTATAATCCCTGTTCATTTATGAACACTATGGTTATTGGAGACTACTTAAATGCTCGAATTGGTGGATATCAAAATCGTTCTATTCAAAACCTACATTCGCAAGAAACACTTTATGGTATGAGAAACTCCAGAGATCAAAATTTTAACAGAAGTGGAAGACTGCTTACCGAATTCTTTGAAAACTTTGGATTATTCGTGCTGAATGGATCAACTAAAGGCGATAACTCGGGTGAGTTTACATTTATAAGTGGCCAAGGTCAGTCTGTAATTGACATTTGTGCAGTATCGGCAGAATGGTTGAAGTTGTCTGGAGATTTCAAAGTGGGTATAGCGAATTTTTCAGCGCACTTACCATTACAAGTTGAAGTTATGTTTTCGAATGAAGGTATTCAAAGGACTTCAAGTAATTTTCTAAAACTAAAGTGGAAAGAGAGTAATGGTCACCTTTATAAATCTCTTTTAAATCGCCACTGCATTTCTCTACCTTCCCATCCAACAACCAGCATCGAACAATTGGATGAGGAAATAACAAGCGTGATTAAAATTTCAGCTCCATTTGCTTATAATACCAACACTCATTCCTTTACTCCACGGAACATATGGTTCGATAATGAGTGTAAGAGCCTTCGCAAACTATCTTTTGTATATCTCAAACTATTCCGATCTACAGATGCCTTATTTTTCAAAAATATTTACCTACATGTGAACAAGGAATACAAAGTACTGTGTGTGTGCAGCAAAAAAAAAAGAGTACTTGAAAAATCTAGCAAAAAAACTAGTTGAATGTAAGAATTCGAAGACATTTTGGAATAATGTTCGTGAGCTGGTTGGACGTAATCGAAATGTGGTGAGTACTCTCGGAGCAGAGACACTAGCAGCACATTTTAAAACTCTTTTGTCAGCTGACGTGAATCACCATACTTTCTCTTACGCTCTACCCAACATTATTGTGGATGAACTGGATGCCCCAATATCTTTGTGTGAATTAGAATCAACTCTTCATAAGATGAAAAATAACAAAGCACCTGGCATAGATGGAATTCCAGTTGAATTCTACAAAAATAGCACTGATCAATTAAAGAATTATCTCCTGCTATACTTTAACAGATTATATTTCGAATCGTATGTGCCAAACAACCTCAACAAAGCAGTTATTTTTGCAATTTATAAGAGCGGAAATACAAATCTACCAGAAAATTACAGAGGAATTTCTATTCTAAGCACTTTGAGGAAGATTCTTACTTCAATTCTCTACGGGAGGCTTACCAAATGGATCGATGACAGAAACCTTCTAAGCATGTTTCAAGCCGATTTTAGGTCGGGTTTCTCAACGTTGGACCATATCTTTGCATTGACAAGTATTGCTAGAAAGTCAATCGAAAAAAAGAAAAAATTATACGCTTGCTTCGTAGACTTTAAAGCAGCATTCGACAATGTAAATAGACAGGCTTTGATGTACAAACTCTCAACGCTAGGAATCTCCCGGAAATTCTTGAGGATGTACTTCAACTTTCTTGTTTCTTCGAGTGCCTCTGTATGGGATGGGCGGATTTCTCAGAATGGTTTGAAACAACGACAGGTGTTCCTCAAGGCTGCATTTTAAGTCCATTACTTTTTGCTTTATTTATTGATGATATTTGTGATGTACTTCCAGGAGGAATACCTTATGCCGATATACAAGTGAAAGTCTTGCTTTACGCTGACGACTTAGTATTACTGGCTGACAACCCTTTCACCCTGCAGTTACAAATCAACAGGCTGAATACCTTTTGCGAGAAATGGGGGTTAGTCGTTAATACAAGCAAGACTAAGGTGATAATTTTTGAAGCGCGTCAAAGGAGAAGGCAGCCGGAAGAATATTGGTCCCTCAATAATGTGCATATTGAAGTTGTGCAAGAATTTAAGTACCTGGGTGTTTTAATTACGCATAATCTGAATTTATCGAAACACGCTAAACAAAAAAGCAATGAGGCCAAACTGGCTTTGAGCATAATGTGGCCTAAATTCTTTGCAAACCAGAACATTGATCTCGCGTCAAAATACCGTGTTTTTCAAGCAACGGTCAACACATGTATGTGCTATGGTGCCCAGGTTTTTGGTTATGTATTCTTCGAGGTGTTTGAAACGTTGCAGAGATACTTCTTTAAACGCTTATTCAGACTGCCTTATTCAACGCCAAACTATGCCATCTATGTGGAATCTGGTATAACGCCTCTGTACATACAAAATCTGAAAGCCAACTATAATTATTTGATAAGGGTGATGAAAAGAAGTGGCAGAAGTCTTCACAAGTCTATCATGGTAAGACTTTTGCAAACTAACGCCTCTCCGTTCAAGGAATGGAATGAAATGGCCCATTCCCATGAAGCTCATCTGTCACTAATGGAGTCTAACGTTGATGAATGGGAGGGTATGTTTGCAGATGTGACTGCAAAAATAGATGAGCAGATTTACACCCAGCATCTATCCAGAGCAACTTCTACATCGTCAAGGAATACATACAGGAACCTTAACCACCAGTTTTCTTCAGAAACGAACTATTTCAACAACGAATTCTCTGTCGAAGTTATAAGCTACATTTTTAGAGCCCGAGTTGAAGTTTTTAACTTTAACTTTATGCCTCATCGAGCTGACCTACCCCAAATCTGTAATCTTTGCAACAGACGAGAAAATGAAGATATAAACCATTTTATTGTCATTTGTCCTATACTGCAGGAAATCCGCCGATTTTTGTGTTTCAAATCACTTTAAAATTGAAAAATTGTAAAATTTTAGTTGCAAATCATTTCAAAATTGTAAAATTTTTATGTTTCAAATCATTGCAAAATTGGTATCTTTTTGTGTTTCAAATCATTTCAAAATTGACAACCTTTTGTGTTTCAAATCATATTAAAATTGTGTAATTGTAAATTACTTAAAAAAAATTCTTATCATTAAGTAGAAATGTATCTTTTTGTTTCCCTTTAAAGTTTTGTATATTTTTAACTTATAATAATTATAATCATTGATCATTAATATTGGTATTATTAGTTACTTTTAATTTTTTATTGTTTTTTTTTTATTTATTACTAAAATGAAATGTCATATCAGGCAGACGGCAGAAAAGCCATGTTCTTATTCTTAAGTAAAGAAATATTGTTAAACATTTTTTGATATAATAAAGAATTTATCTATCTATCTCTACATATCTATATAAAATAACACTTGATATAATAATTTGCTAACCGAGCTGACGGCAATGCCATAGCTTAAAAAAATCATAGTTTATAATTTAAAAATGTATCTTAAGCGAAATAATAAATGAATTACTTACTTACTTACTTACTTACATACATGGCTTCGTATACCAAAAAGAGCACTTTTAGAAACTCCCAAATCCAGATACGGTTGCACTAGCCACCCTCTATGTAAAACCTTTTTTCTCTAACCCCGTTCTGGATCCTCCTACATCTGATGAAGAAGAAGTTTATTTGACAGCAAAAACACTAAAAGATGGAAAAGCGCCAGGTGTAGATGGAGTATCGATGGAGTTCCTGAAATATGGATCAACGAACCTCTTTCAAAAACTTACACAGGCTTTCAACGGAATATAAGAAACAGGAAACGTACCGCGTCAGTTCAAGAACCCTATAATATTTCGTATCCACAAAAAGGGAGACCTACATATCTGACCCAAAATTCTGACCCAGATATTCCGACCTAAGCCAAAACAAGGAAGTACGGCGAAGAAGGTCGACGTTTGACGTTTGCAGTTGCAAGAGATCCCGAGGTCCTTTTCCGATCGAGTTTCTAACAACCTCTTAAGAAGTCCTATGCCGCCAGCATCAAGTATTGAGGACAAGTGGCAACATTGCCAAGCAGCCATCAGAGATGTCGCCTGTGATGTGCTGGGTTTTACACGACCACCACAACGAAACCCCTGGTTCGATGATGAGTGCCGGCAAGTACATGAAGCAAAACAAAAGGTATATAAAGCTGCGCTGAAAGGAAGGACTAGAGCTGGTCGCGAGCTCTGCGAGCAGAAGAGGAGAGAAGTCTTCTCACCGGCTTCTCAGAGAGATAAACAAGAAGCATGAAGAGCGCTTGATTACAGAAATAGAGGTATTTCATAGCAGGAATGAGGTTCGGAAGTTTTACCAAAAGGTACAAAAAACATCACAAGGATACAATCCCCGAGCCGAATCCTGCACGGATAAAAAGATTCCGCTACTATAGAGATAAACCATTCGACTTAGATGATGTAGACCAATAATATCGCCCACCCGACCTGGTCGAAGTGAAGAGAGCTATGTATATCAAATCTCAAGTCCAGCAAAACAATTGGAGCTAACGGCCTCGCTGCTGAATTGCTCAAAGCGGCAGGTGATGACTTGGTTGGAAGTATGCACCAGCTCATCTGCTAAGTATGGTCGGAAGAATGAAGACCCTCTGAAATGACACTGACAGATCGTGAAAATAACCCAGGAGCTACAAATCGACACCTACCACCTTTTTATCGATTTCAAAGCCACGGATGATAGCATCTAGAGGAACGAACTATATAGAACAATGTCTAGCTTTGGAATCCCTGACAAACTTGACCGTTTATACAGCATGACGATGGAAAAGCACGCTGTTCTATCAAGGTCGGAAAAGATCTCACCGATGAATTTGATATAAAAAAAGGTTTAAAGCAAGGCGATGCTCTGTCGTGTGACATCTTCAATATCATTCTTGAAAGAATAGTGCAAAACTCACGCATCAACACAAGAGGCACACTTATTGGAAGAACAAAGTGGCGCATTGAACATTGAGACGGAAGCGAAGAAGATCGGTGTAGCGGTAAATGAGGGCAAGACCAAGTATATGCTGTCATTTAGAAAGGACACGCAACATCGAAGTCTTGGACAGAACGTCATTATAGACTGCTATAACTTTGAGGTAGTTAAGAACTTCATATACCTAGACTGTCTAAAGGCGGCGCTATAAATTCAGAAAATAACACCGAGAACGACTCTTGCCAATGGCTGCTTCTTTGCACCAAGAAGGCAATTGAGTAGCAAAGTCATCTCTCGAGCAACTAAAGTGTCCCTCTATAAAACCCTCACCATCCCGATCCTTGTCTATGGTACAGAGACATGGACTTTTATGAAAGTGGATGAGAGCACTTTAAGATGTTTCCAGAGGAAAATTTTTCGAGTGATCTTTGGTCCCGTCTACATAGACGAGGAGTGGTGGAGAAAATATAACCACTAGTTGTACGGGCTATACAGCAAAACTGACTAGTCATACGAATCAAAGTCCAACGACTGAGAGGGTTAGGTCATGTAGAGCAAATTAATCCCTGCAGTACCAAGATAATATGTTTGATAATCGACTGGCTTACTTTCTGCTATTTCCTTTGAACGATGTTCTTTTGTCACATTGGACAAATTGAGCGGAACTAGATTAACTTGGTTTCATACTTGGTTATATCTTTTCTATTCCTACTTCCATTAAAGAAAGTTCATTAGTTATTCTCCAGAACAACTTCCAGAGAACGAACGAATCGAAAATTCCCTACGAATCTACATTGATAAAAATCAGTAGGCCAATCGAAAAATTAGTGCAACCAACTTTTTTTTTATCGAAGAAATTTTAATTTAATTAATAAGATTTAAACAGATTTTTAACATTACCCCCAATCAACTGATGAAGATCGTTTTGATCTCTTAGTCAAGAAAATTTAAAGAACTAAACTCTATAAGCTCAACTGGACTCTTCCTTATCACCATATAATTAACCACTGAGCTGTGCGTTTCAGTTTATATAAGATTCGCGTGATTAGAGCGATCTCACTGCCCTGCAGATCATCAATTTGTGAATTCTCAACTCCGTCACAGCCGAACAGTTAAGGGCCCATCATTTACAAGTCATCTATCGATAATCACCAGCTTAAAGAATTACAAAGCTACCTATAATCGACTTCTAACGCCTCTTCGTTGCCTTGTTCCCCGACTTTTGCTGAAAAAATGAAGCGAATCCACATAAGAACTTATACAGCTCAGATTTATCAGAGCTACGATCAAACTTACACCGTTATATCAAAAAACCGATCTATCAACGAATTATCTCTGCCTCATCGTATGACCTAGAATCTTTACCTTTAAAAGTCTTATCACCTAGATTTAAATGTATATATATATTTTTTATTTATATGTATCTAAGTTCCCCAATAAATATTTGCAAAATTATTAATTTGAGAGAAAGAGAGATATGTCTCTTAGTTTAAGAATGATCTAAGTGAACCAAAATCGCGAGATAAAATATTTTTTAGCCAGGCTTAAATAATTAGAGTTAAAGTAGAAATAATTTAGAAGAGGTAAAATAACGAAAGTCTAATCCAGATTTATCTTCCTTTTTTTTATTTTGGGTGTCCAACTTTTCAAGAGCACGCACTTACTTTTGATATAAATTTTCTCTTACCGTATTTTTTAAGAATCAAACTGAATTTATGAATAAAATTCAGTAATGTGTGAGTTACAGAATACCAGATCTTCTCATTCTCAATGTGTTTTTATTACTTGCGACTTATATGTACTATAAGGCAAGTTATGCATTCGTAAAATAAAACGAACTCGAGATTTTGATCAAAGTTAACATTACGATGATAGCGAAGACTAAAAAAGTGGGTCTCGCAATTCCGTCTGCCTGTATGTCTGTTCGACTACAGCCTTAACGGCTCGGCCGATTTTCCTTAAACTATAGAAATCATTTTAAATTTTTCCCCCGCACACGTTTTTTTCTTTTTCTTTAAGACCAAAAATAACGGTACCTGTCATACGAATTTTTTTTCGAAATTTTATAAATATTTTTTTTTCCCAAAAACTGTTTGACAGATTTAAAAAATAAAAATACAAACAAATTTCATTTAGTTAAAGTTAGGTAATGGTTGAAAAAAATTTCCGAAAAATGGTTACTAAGGGTACCCCCTAGGGAAACATTTGTTTTGTTTTTGATTTTCTCAAAAACGGTACCATCGATTTTGATCATTTTTTGTTTTGCTAAAGCTCCCCAAAAACTTGAATAGAATTGTGTATTAAAATTTTCAAGACATTTTTTTTTTTTGGATTTAAAAAAAAAGTTCAAAAATTTTTTTGAAAACTTAATATTTCGAAAACCCCATGCTAGATTTTTTTACTTGATAAACAAAAGCTTCTCAATATAATCTACAAGATGTGAGAAACAAAATTTATTTTACCTAAAACTAAATTTATCCACCATACAAATGTTAAAAAATGGTTTTCAAAAATCGTATTTTTCTCGAAAATGGCGCCTAGAATTTTGATAAAAATTTCTTTCTTTCAATTAATTTTTACGATCTTCAATTTAATAAAACAAAATTGAAATTAAGATATTATACAGCATAGAACTACTTTTCCAAACTTTGAATTACTTATTGACATAACGGATTTTAATGAAAATTTTTATAGAGATGTTCTAAAAAGTTTAAAAAACATTGCATTTCCAATATTTTTTGAATTTTTGAAAGAAAAATCATTTCTTTTCGAAAATTTGATATCTCAAAAACGGCTCGATATTTTTTTTTTGAAATTCTCATTTGTATCTACAAAAATAAAAACTTAAAGCTGGCGTACCAAATTTTTTTCTTAATTTTTTTAAAATTTTTTTTAAATAAAAACTTATTTTTTTAAGAAACCACTACAACGACTTATAATTTTTGTTCTTGTATAAATTCACATTTGCATAGCCTTCTGTTTTTATCTCTTACTACTAAAAGAGTTAAAAAAAAAATTAATGTTATCCTCATGAACAGTTTTCTCTTATAACATTCGTTTTTTAAATTCCTAGTCTATTACATAGGAGCAAGTTCGTGCGTTTTATTTTTCTCGTAATGATAGAATAGGAGTATTTCATCTATAACGGAAAGTGAAGGGGCCAAAGAGCATCGACGTGATATGTGTGAGCAGTAAGCTTAGGGGTAAGAACTGTCATGTCAATCGAATAACATCACATTTATTTCGTGGAAAAGAAATTGTGTTTGTTTTACATATTTGCCTGAGAATTTTAATGAGTTAATAAGAATTTAATAAATAAATTTAAGAATAAAGTAAATATCTCATCAAAAAATATACAACTTTTGTGTGAAACTCAAGGCACAAAAAAAAAGCAAAAATATACACAAAAAAGAGAAAAAAAAAAATAAAGCCGGCTAACTACACTCGTGTTCACTTAACCTCAACCTCAATAAATTTCCACTTTTTTTATTATTTCCCAAATTTAATTTAATTTTACACTAAAAATGGCTAAAAACAATCAAGTGGTTACATTAGAATCATTGGCTAGCCAATTAAATGAGCTAGTAAATTTGAGTCTTGAGCACAAAAAAGAGTTGGCTGACTTTAAGTTGCAAGTTCCTGCTATGATCGCTCCAATGACTGTGGAAATAAAAAATCTTAAAGAGGAGAATGCTAAATTACAAAATGACAACGAGAGATTGTCCATGCTGCTAAGACGAAACGACATCTTAATTTACGGAATTCCTGAATCAATTTCGGACTTCAAGATTTTTTCATGAAAATCGCACAGTATTACAATATCCCTCTTGTCGACTCTGATATTTCACAGTGCGTCCGTTTGGGAGTTTCTGTGCTTCTCATCACTCACATCGACGCATCATTTCCAGTCAGTTCTCGCATCTACTTCAACGACAACCTACCTCCGAAGTCAGCAGCAATGAAAAAAGCTGCCCACCGCGCACTCAAGCTTGAGATTATCAAAAAATATAATCTAAAAAATAATAAAATAATACTATGCTTGCCAAGTGATGAAACTGCAGAATTCACTGACCTTTCGGATCTCAATGAGTTTATAGCACTTAAGATAAAAGCAGGTGCTCAATCTGATAGTGAAATCAAAGAGAACGATCTCCCAAATAAGGTACCTACTTTCAAAAATCCTTTGATGCACATAGAAAACGTCACATCAGCTGGAGCAAGCAAAACCAGCCGTGGGAGACGGGGTGCTCCTCTTATAAATACAGCTAAAAAACACAAGGGCCAAAAAACTGGTTATAACCCTAGCACTTCTAGGATGAACTCTGAAGGTGTATTCAATGGAGGTAGCACTGAAGTTGTTGTTCCTGTTGTTACAAGTGCCTAAGCTGATGTCTATCATTTTCTCTATTTACGCTCTCTTGAACCAGTCATGTGAACCATGTGAAGTAAAGTAAACACTTATTGTTTTGTTTTTTTTTTTATTATTATGGTTATTATTATTATATATTTATATTTTTTTTTGTCTATACACCATTACTACATCTAAAACCTTTTACTTTTTTTTTCACAATCATATCTCTTTTTAATATTTCTTTTTTCTTAATAGCATGAATATGTAAAATTATTGTACTTCTTTTTCATTTTATAATTTATTATTGTTTACTACTGATTTATATATTTAAAAGAACTTTTTTATTGGATTATACTTATTTCTCTTTTAATCATATTTAAACAATAGTTTTTTTTTTGGATTACCTACATATACATATACTCATTTCTCTTTTAATCATATTAAAACAATATTTTTTTTTATTTTTTTGCGAAAAACTTGTGAATTAAGTCTGATGAAAAACTATTTCCTATTCTCAAATTTTATTATTTTCATAAAAATCTTTTTTGATCTTTGTTTGCTTTTCATCGTTTTTTGTCCGACATTCTTACCTTTTTTTCGTGACAATGGATAATAATATTCCATTGGGAAGATCAGCTAATAATAATTTAATTCTTAAGCATAAACTCGAAAATAAAAGTAATAATTTTAACATCGGGCATTTTAATAGCCAAAGTCTTAAACCTTCCCCAAATTCACCAAAGCTTGAAGAAATAAGATCCATTCTTGCGGGGTGCTACCTTAATGTTATAGGAGTCTCTGAAACATGGCTTAAAGAATATGTTTCTGATAAGGCAATTGAAATTCCAGGCTATTATGTAGTAAGAAATGATAGAAACATTGGAAGAGGTGGAGGAGTTGCCCTTTTTGTATCAAATCGAATCAAATGCAAATTAATAAAAGCCATAAGTGTAAGTGATATTGGGCTGGAGTGTATTTTTTGTGAGTTCAATTTTAATCAAATCAAAACTTTAATTGGTGTTGTGTATCTACCGTCGGGTGGTATAAATAAATTGGAAGACGTACTTGCTGAACTATCTCCTCAATACGAGAACATAATTTTAATTTTTTCTTTAATTTTAATTTTAACACAAACCTTATAAATAGTGATCAAACTTTCGTCTCGGGTGTATATACTTTAAATAACTATGGTCTATCTGTAACGCATAATTTCCAACCGACACACTATGATATTCATCATGGCAGCACAAGTCTTATTGACTTTTTTGTAGTAAGCAAACCTGAACTTGTGCACTTTACTGACCAATTTTGGATTCATGGTGTCTCTAAACATGCATTTATTTACGGATCATTTATTGGGTTTATTACCCAATTACACCTAACACTGATTTCTTTTTTAGAAATTTTCATGAAGTAGATGTGAATGAGCTTTTATCTGAAGCCTATCTGTATGACTTAAGTGCACTATATATTTCCACTGATATAGATCAACGATTATTCATTTTACATAGTGCCTTGAATTATTTGTTTGAAAAGTTTATTCCATTGAAACAAATGAAACAAAATAATTTAAAATCCAAATTCGTAAGTAATCAGTATGCTATCAGTAAAGCAAAGGAATTTCGAGATCTAGCGGTAAGGGCATTCATGGAACAGCGTTCTGATGATCGCTGGCATTGCTACTGTACGTATCGAAATCTAGTTTCCAAAGAGGTAAGATTAGAAAAAAGAAAGATTGCTGCATCAGTTTTTTCTGGTATACATACTAACAAACAACTTTGGTCAAAAATAAATGATATTGGAATTAAAAATGCAACATTAAACTGTAGTACAATCACTGATGTCGATTCATTGAATTCCTACTTCGCATCCTGTTCCACTACTAATAGTGGCTCTCGAACTGATGTATTTTACCCAGAAACAGAAGATTCTTTTTCTTTTCGGAATATATCTGAAGGTGAACTTTTTAAAGCACTATCTACTAATAACTCCAACGCAATTGGGACTGATGGAATCCCGGTTAAGTTTTTAAAACTTATATTTCCTACATTTGGAAAACATTTTCTCTTTTTCTTTAATTCTATTCTTACATTTTCAGTTTTTCACTCAGATTGGAAAACTGCTCGAATATGCCCGGTTCCAAAAAACAATAAACCCGTTTTACCCTCAGACTTTCGGCCCATAAGCATTCTCCCTGCACTATCTAAGGTTTGCGAAAGAATTATGAAGGACCAAATCCTGGAAAACAGTCTGATATCTAACAGGTTTTTTGAAAACCAGTCTGGCTTTCGTAAGGGGTACAGTACGACATCTTCCATAATTAATATAACTGACACTATCAGAAAAAGCATAGATCAAAAAATGGTATCAATCCTTCTTCTTCTTGATTTTAGCAAAGCGTTTGACAGTGTTGACCATAATGTTCTTTGCCTTAAGCTGAAAAAGCAGTTTGGGTTTTCGTCAACTGCATGTAACCTTATATTCTCCTTTCTTAATGGCAGAGACAAGCTGTCACCATGAACATGAAAACTTCGTCGACTTTGCCTCTTTATCGGGGTGTTCCCCAAGGATCGATTTTGGGTCCAATCCTTTTCACAATGTTTGTGAATGATTTGCCTGCGGTTGTCAAACATAGCTCTGTTTTTATATATGCTGACGACGTCCAGTTACTTAATTCTTCTCAAAAATGTGATCCTCATAAGTGTGTGATGGAAGTAAGTTATGATTTTGATATGGTGCTGAATTGGGCAAAGGAAAATTCATTAGTTCTAAATGCTGGAAAATCCAAAGCCATTGCTTTTGGAATCTCTTTGGATTCTCAACCTATACACATGCTTACTCTTGAGGGCAACACAATTCCATACGAAAGTAGTGTAAAGGTGCTCGGTTTTTATCTTGATGACAAGCTGTCATGGGAAAGCCATATAAATAGCCTAATTAGAAGAATTACATTTACACTAAGGAAACTATATTCTATTAACTATTATCTACCTTTTAAAATTCGCTGGAAGTTATGCAAGGCCCTAGTTCTTCCTATATTATTATACGGCTGTGAAGTTTATAATGGCTGTAATATCAATTTACGTAATAAATTAAAAGTCTGTTTTAACTCTGTTGTGAGATTTGTTTTCAAAAGAAGAAGATATGATCATATTAGCGAATTTGTTTTCAAGTTTCTTGGTTTATCTTTAGAAAATTTTTTAGAATTCCGTTCCATTTTCTTTCTCTTTAAAGTTATTAAAACCAAAGCACCATCTTATATGTTCAATAAAATTACTTTTAGTAGACTTCGACTCCACCCGACCAATATAATAGCCGTTTCTCACAGAACTAATATAATGACCCGTTCATATAAATATGTATGTTTCGTTCAACTATATTATGGAATTCTATGCCTGATCATATCAGAAACATTTCAAAGTCTTTTCTCTTTTTTAAAAAAGATATTCTTCAATACTTACAAAGTAGCGATTATGGTTGAACTTATTTTTTTTTATTAATTATGTAATATACAACTAATTAAATTTTTGCTGCGGATTTTTCCTATTTTATATATATTTGTGTTCATGTACCTACTTTTCTTTCTATTGTACGATGGATGTGCTGGATTGATATACCATAATATGTATGTATGAAGGGCAAACAAAAAAAAATAAATAAAAATAGTTTAATTTAAGTTATTACTTTTTTATATTTAAATTAATCTTATTATATTTTGACTTAGTGGCCTCTTTGATGATCTGTAAAGGTCCTAGGTTACACTTTTGTTTTTTAAATAAAATAAATAAAAAAAATATATTTGAGGGGTTATTGTGAGTATAAAAGTGTGATGCGTAATCCACGGCGTTTTGAATACTCGAGGGTATTAGACGGTGGGAGGGAACAGTCAGGAAAACCTTCAATCTACAGGTTAGATTTGGATAGTAAAATGTTTGAATGTTGAATGAATGCAAGAATCCACCCCACCGACACGGACGAGTTAGCCTTCGGCATGCCCGCACGCATTCAGTTAGCTAGATACCCTGATTCGCAATCCATTGTCCTCTCAGAGAATTCTGTGATTCTGAGCAGACAAATGAAAGGCAGCTCATAGTCATTTTGCGAAATAGGAACAGCATCCGTTACAATATATATGCTTAGCAAAATGATGATTAAAGGTACAATTGCAAATAATATTTATCTTCCTATCAAAACCTCCGAAGGACCTAAACTTTTCCCAACGGTCTATACTGTTATTTCTAAAAATCACCCAAGGCATTGTTATATGAAAGCAAAGCTTTTACCTACCTGTCCCACTGCCTGCCCTAACCAGCCTGCTTCAGTGCATTATTCGCTCGCTCACTTAAAATTTAAATTGACGCTCTTTGTTACCAGCTTGCATTTTAATTCTACGCCACATCCGCAGGTCCTGGCACAATTATTCATCTCGCGAGACATAATGGACCACTAAACGTTTTCCATTAACTTTGTAATTATGCTAATCCCAGGATAATTATCCTGTTGAAGTATATTTAAACATTTTTCTATCTCTATTTCATATAGAACTATATAACAATATATGAAGCGTTATAGTACTCGAGTCGAACTATATATTATGAACTGAGCATAATAGCTTTGCTGCTTAGAGCGCACCTTAACTTTGGACTTTCTATGAGTTGAACAAACCACTTCATGGCTTGTGAATCTATTCTCTTCTTATATTAAATAGAAATTACTTAGGCATGATGGACTGAGAATATAATCATATTCTGTGTGTATGTATATGACTTAGCCCGAATCTGGACCACTTACATCATAAAGCTCGGTAATAGTGATACCTTTTTTATGAGTCATCCTTACTGACTTTTGCAGGCTTTTCCTCTTTTGCTTTTAATTAGTTTCATATTGACCGAAAGGCTCTATGGAGACTTAAGGATATGGCAAGAACCAATTGAATGGATCCTTGAACTTGTAATCCTTTTCTGTGCCCAGGAACGATGAAAACTGTTCTCTATTTTTTTTTTATGTTAAGTGTAAATGGTAAATTCACGCCTGCTTGACTATGAGTCCTTTTGAAATATTGGCTTACATATATGTATGTGGGTAGGCTACATCAATGAGGTCAGGCAAAAATTATATCTTCAAGGAAAATTTATCTGGAGAAATATGAATGGGGAATGGACTTGAAAGTGCTTAGCTTCAAAAATTGATTAATTTAAAATTAACGACCCTTGACAGACTATATCCGTGTATATATACATAGTTCTTGTGACAATATATTATTTACAGCAGACTTGTGTGGACACATGGCCAAAAATGCGGTCAGGCATCAATAATTACTTATTGTTCAAAAGGGTTTCCAAGGATATGCGCATACAGACGTATAGATTGTGAATCATAGTATAGAGTGTTGGTGGCTGTGGTTTTAAGGTTAAGTAACTAGATATACCAACCAATTTTCAATACTCAATACCACAGAAGGAAGACGATACCATAATTTTGAAACTGTTTAACTACTAAAACAGTAATGAATTTCACCTAAATTCAAGTTAGGCAAATTTTGATTAAAGGTAATTCATGAAAATATTCAATATTATTTGTCAACTTGTGTCGAGTTGAAATGAATTGACAAAGAAAAGAATTACATACATACTTAACAACTGTACCTATAAGTCACCTGAAATAGCATTTGTTCCATTTGTCATTGTATTAGACTTCAAAACTCCGACCTGATTAATATTTTACAAACTACCACAGAAAAAGAGAAAATTGGTTCCCGAAAAAGTCGCCATTTTCTACATTAGTGTCAGCCAAAAAAAAACACTTGCCACAGAAATTGGCAAGAACAAATTAAATATCTTAGAGCTATGGATGTAAGAGATAGTGAACCAGGGGGATTAAAGCAGGAGAAGATCCACCCAGATACAATAATTTAATATAATCCCTAATAAGGAATGAAATGTGCTAAAAAGTTCCTGAATAAGAAACAAATTTATATTTTTTTTATCAGGCAAATGAAGATTTTTGTTGTATTGTAAAGAACGTGCAAAAATAGGAAGAAAAGAATAACTTGCGTGTGTGTCTGTGTCAACGGGATATGTCGGCGAAATAATTTCCACAAGCACTAGTATTTGAAAACCACCCGTTAGTAGTAGCGTTCTCTCATGTTTTTCATACAAATAGACGCAGTGGGTCGGTTCAGAAGGCCACAAGCAAAAAAGGGAGGAAATCCTAGAGGGAGATTTGCCGGTGAAAGATGAAAAAAAAGAAGATTTAAATATCAAACTACGTAAAGACCTTGTTAATGGTTTCGGGCTGTAGCTCATGATTTTAGCCTTAATTACTTGAACGTTTCCGCATTATTGGCACAACATTGGTCCTTTACAATTCTACACAAAAAAAAGACCAAAGGGTCAAATTGCAGCTCCGAGGCAGCCAATTGACATCGCCAAGACGGCTGATCAGACGATTTTGGAATTTGGTGCGCAAAAGATCGATTGGACAGTTCTGTGCGGGCAAACGCCGTGATAACACGTATTGCTTAAGGAATTTGTTCGGTTGAAGAGTAGTATAAAGCTTAAAGCTTTGCGCCTTAATATTTTTTTTCTTTTTTTTTTTCTCTTACTCTACGGGGTAAGTGTACATTTATATTTAAATCTACGAAAAGAAAAAAAAAACACACAAAAACAGCTGCGCTAGTAAACTATGGACGGGGGTACAGACCCCCCTAGAAAAAACTGGTTTAAAGGTCTACCCCCAGAGGTAAGCCTTAACCAGAACCAAACTAAAAAGACAAAACGCAAGCACTCAAGTGAAGAGTTTCCAGAACTACCAGTCATAAGCAATGACAATAATATCCCAAGATACATAGTTGTGACAGGTTTGGAAAAAACGGGTGAAAGTATTCGCCCGCTCTCCTCATATAACCCAATCCAAATAAACCGCGGTCTTGAATTCATTTCCAAGGACATCTTGGAAGTAAAAGCCATGAGGTCAGGAGATCTACTGCTCAAAGTGTTAAACGTGGAAATAGCTAACAAATTCTTAAAAGCCAAGCTCGTCGATTCAATCCCTGTCAAGGTTTCAAATCATTTAAGCCTAAACTCAATTCAAGGAAGAATTTTCTGTAAGCATATTACTGATATCTCTGAAGAAGAGCTTTTATCGGAACTCAAAAAATTCAAAGTAATTGAGGTTAAGAAAATGATGAAAAAACAAGATGATTCTTTGGTACCAACAGGTGCGGCTATATTAACCTTTGACTTGATTCGGCGACCAAATGAAGTTAAAATTGGATGGGTTAATTGCAAAGTGGACGAGTATATACCTAACCCGATGCGTTGCGTATCTTGCCAGAAGCTGGGACACACCAAAAATCGGTGCACTGGCACTCCTTTGTGCAAAAACTGCTGTCTACCTCCTCCACACGATGAGTGCACACGTGTTTACTGCATAAACTGTAATACCGAAAGCCACACTTCAAACGACCCTGCTTGCCCTTCCTTCCTTCGATACAAATCTGTAAACAAAATTAAAATTGATCGCCGATGTACCGTTCGGGATGCTTGGCAAATCTTCAATGACAACCCCGCGCTTCACCAGCTCTCGGCACCCAAGAAACGTAATGTTGGAAGTCCAACAATTGCAGAGATGATTAAAGCGCGCATTGAAAAAACAAAACAACAAGCTCATCAAAATGAATCTAAAAAGACCACTGAAGCCGCACAAACCAATGAAAATTTGAGATTACAAGCAACTCTTCCAATTACTGCAGAACCCCAAGAAACACTTTTAAACCACACAAAACAATATACCAAAATTGACATCAATCCATCTACAACACAAAATCAAAATACCAAACAACTTCCTAAATATAACTTGACACAAAATCTAAAAACAACAACATACTCCACCCAAACCTCATCAGACAATGAAAACAGATTAATAAAAGACAAGTCACATCAGTCCACTAGAGCTGTAGCGAATCCTCTACAGTCCACTGCTGCGGACCCAGAATATGATGTGGACATGGAATCTGGCTCTGAGAACTCATCTCAGTCATCTCTGTCTTCTCTTAAAACTAATTCAACTCACTTAAATACTAATTATAATAATTTTAACTCACCTCTCTTAAATGAACTAAATAAAAACACTCAAAATACAATACTAACATCGCCTAACGAAAAACAAACACAATGACACAGTTAGCTTTAGACTTACTCATCCTCCAGTGGAACATACAAGGCTACCAGACTTAATTGCACTTCAAGAAACTCACATAATTTCAAAAAATCAAAACTTATTTAAAATGAAAAATTACAAAGCATTACATTTCAATAAGAACTATGACCGTTGTAAAGCAGGTATAGGGTTCCTAGTAAGGGAAAACATTCCAATAAAGTCGCATGCTACGTCATCCTCCAATTTACTTTATCAAACCATCGAAATACCATCTAGAACACCTATTAAAATAACTAACATCTATAAAGAGCATGATGTCCAAATTAACTCGGACATTTTAGATAGAATTCCTAAAAATAATAATAGTTGTCACCATTTTATACTGGGTGATCTGAACGCACATAATACTTTATGGGGGTCTGACACGACAAACAACGTAGGTACATTATTTGAAAACTTTTCTAATGACCGTAATCTCATAATCATGAACGATGGATCTCCAACATTCTTCAGTACGAGGAACACTTTCTCGGCAATTGATGTTACCTTTGCAACTCAGGACTTAGCACCTTATTTCAGTTGGGAGGTTCTTCCTCACGGTGAAAGCAGAGACCATATTCCCATTATAATTCGTACCCCAGAGCGGAGATTGGCATCCAAATTCACACCACGTTTCAAAGAACAATTAGCAGACTGGACTTTATTTGAAGAGGCTACAAAAACCTTATCACTGACTACACCTATAACTAACAATATAAACCAGGAAGCATCAAAGATTAAAAAGATAATTAGATCTGCGGCAGCTAAATCGATTCCAGTTACAAAACAAAATGCCTCAAGTTCCAACCCAGTATGGTTTACACCAGCAATTGCGAAATTAGTAAAAGAAAAAAATATTGCCTGGAGAAAAGCTCGCAGATTCCCAACAACTCCAAACTGTGTTGACTATAGAAGGACTTGCGCTAAACTAAAGAGGGAATCAATTCAGTCAAAAAGAACTTCGTGGGAAAATTTTGTCAACACAATGAACCCATCATTGGATATGAGATCTCTATGGAATAGAATACGGTCACTTCACGGCTCCAGAACACAACAAGAGTTTCCGTACATGCTCTTAAATAATAGAATACAGAATGATCCCGAAGTAATAGCTAATTCATTTGCTCGCAAATGGAAAACATATAGCGATGACATGACTTACCCTGCATCTGTGATCGAGCACAAAATGAATTTCAATCTTAGTGAACTCCCAGCACGTGTAAATCAGTGTCAACTTCTCACGGAACAAATTTCGCTTGTTGAATTTGACATGACTCTAAAAATGGCTACAGGCACATCTCCAGGTGAAGATAAGATTACCTATAATATGGTTGAACAATGTTCGAAAAACCTGAAGGAAAGAATCTGTTCTTTATATAATACCATCTTATTGACTGGTATCTTTCCACACGATTGGAAAAGGGCACTGCTGAAACCGATTCCTAAGAGCTCCCAAAATCGTCACAATTTCGATGAGTATCGCCCAATCTCTCTGCTTCCCATTCTCTCCAAAATTTTTGAAAAAATTATCGCGAGACGAATAAGTTGGTTGACAGAAAAAGAAGCAAATTCAGGACAACATGCTTTTAGACAGAGCAGAGGAGTTCACACACTCATACACCTCCTAGAATACAGACTTCAAGAAAATTTATCAAAAACTAGGCATAGTGTAGTCATGTCATCTGATTTAGAAAAAGCATTTGATCGAGTAACGATGGTTCCAGTCCTAAAACAAATGTCTGAGTGGGGAGTTCCCCATCAAATCCTTAAATTAATAAGGTCTTTTATGACTGGGCGGACCTTTCGAGTCAACATTGATGGGTATAGCTCATCATTATTCAAAGTAGAAAATGGAATTCCGCAAGGGTCACCCCTCTCAGTGGTGATCTACAACTCATACATAGATTCACTTATAGTCAAAATTTCGCAGCCACAATTTTATCTTGATTTCGTTGGAGTCTACGCCGACAATATTTATATGGTAGCTTCTGGGGACCCGGCAAGGGTGAAATCTGTTTTAGAAACGGCAGACACAGCAATTTATACATGGTCCCAGGACACAGGTGCAGTAATTCCTCCCGCGAAAGTAGATTTGCTTCATCTTTGCAGAAAAAGAAACTGTCATCCGCTTCCTTTGAATATCCGAGGTTCAACAATCACACCTTTGAAAGAACTAAAAATACTGGGTGTTACATTCAGTGGAAATTTGAAATGGAATATCCAGGTAAAAAATGTGGTTAATCAACTTAAACGACGGAACAACGTTCTTAAAATAATTTGCTCCAAGAAAAAAGGACCTCATTTAGAAACGGCATTGAAAATAGCAAAAACTCTTGTGGAAGGCACCTTGCAACATGGAGTAACCACATATATGTGGACTACAGTCAAAAATGTCAATGATATTGATGCGTGCATAAATAATTGTTTCCGTACAGCTTCAGGTGCATTGAAAGCAACAAGAATCGAAGCCTTACGGCTAGAAACTGGATATCAATCTTTTCTGAATTTTGGTAAAGGGAGAGCCGCGAACTTGGCAAGCAAGGCTTTAGCCGATCCAAAGCATCCCCTCCACAACACAGCCAGAGATGTTATTTCCTCACAAAAAAAGACACGTAAAAACTCAATACCTGGATTAACCAAAATACTTAATCTAGTATCCACACAAATCTATTTTTATGCGAATCCAACTTCAATAGCAGAGAGTCCACCCCCCTGGAAAAGAGGTTTATTGCATATTCATACAGAAATGGCTGAATACAAAAAGGAAAATACTCCGGACGAAGTATTCCAAATGCTTCACAATGAAATGATCGGCAATATCCACGCCAATAACATATTTTACACAGATGGATCATATAAGGATAACAACTCGTCATATGCAGTGGTCAAGTTGGACCATAACTCACAAATATCTACAGTTTGGCAAGGGCTGCTCCCGAAAGAAGCAGGGAGCTACATAGCTGAATTGGCAGCAATCAGTAAAGCTATATCCTTTGCAAAAATTCACAAAGGGCGGAGTATAATTCTAACAGACAACTTGGGAATCCTAAAAGGCCTAAAAAATGAAATGAATAGATGTCCAACACTGGAATTACTGAGAAGCAATTTAACGGAGCAAATTATATTAGCATGGGTACCAGGGCACTCCGGAATCAGAGGCAACGAAGCTGCAGACCTTGCAGCTAAGGATGCTATTAAATATCCACTTATTTTTGAGACGCCAAACTTTTACCAATTGACCCGAAAATTATTCCTACACCAGCAGAGGAAAGAGATTGCAGATACTTGGAAAAGTTGTCAAACATTCCTTCGCACTCATAACCCTCATTACTACCGAATCCCGTACAACAGTCTATTTACAAGAGAAGATTGTATCAGATTACTACGAATCAGAGTTGGAAAAACAATCTTTACTACTAGGCATTATTATAACAACGAAACTCCGGATGCGTGTGAACATTGTCAAACAGTTCTCTCTATATGGCATATCTTTGTTGAATGCCCCTTGTCTCGTCAAATCGATGTATCATCAGTAAGCACATCTAACCAATTATCGAGAATACTTAACCCAGCTGATTATAAGTCTATACAACGATTAAAAAATGCAACAGAAGCACATGATAAATATAATGAAATATAGTTTTTACTATTAATTTTTTTTTTTCAATATAAATTAACTAAAATTTTGATAAAAGTACTATGTTATAGTTAAAACAGTAATTTCAAAAATTTTCTCTTAAGCCTTAGTTCTAAAAGACGGTGTCGTTTATGGCCTTGCTGCCCAGACGCCTTTAATAAAATAATTTGTAAATTAATTTGTAAATTATTTGATTAAATAAATAAATAAATAAATAAGATCGATTGGACCGAAGATCGTCCAAATCTATGTCTTCAATTTCAGTAAAAAAAAAGTCGGTTAACATGGCTCTCTCTGTAAGACAGACCGTTGGCTGAAGCTTTGTTCCCAGCCTGTTTTTCGAAGAAAAATATTCCAATGATGCAATCATACGAGTACATCAAAAACCAAACTGTCACTCTCTGTGGATGCATTGGCTTCTGGACGATCGGGTTTTTCTAGCCCCAGATGTGACAATTTTGATTTTTAACATATTCGCCGAGATGAAAATTCACCTCGTCAGAAAAGATGATTTTTCGCCTAAGATCGCTGTTCAATTCAAGCTGGTCTAAGGTCCAAACTTTGAAGCGAGAACGAAGCGAATGGTCGTGCGCCTTCAATTGCTGAGTCAATTGAACCTTGTAAGCGAATAATTCGAGATCTTTGTGCAGCATTCTCTTCCAGGCTAGTGCGTTTAATGTTGAGATCGATGGCGAGTTGATATCCGTGAATTGAGTCTCACACTCTCGGCACAAAATTGTGTATAGCAGAAGTGGTGTGTGCTTTATTTCGGCCAAAACTTCTTTAAGAAAAAACGCACTGTCTGGGCTACACAGCACTCAAAGTGAGTAAGAAGTAAGTTTTCAATATTTCCTAACATTGCTCAAGCGTAAAGCAACTTATTTCGTTCCGCGGAGGTATTATATTGACCTTTTGTCAAGATTTCGAGCGGAAAACAGCTGTCAGTATCAAAAAAGCCTATGACTTAAAAAGTAACAACTTGATGGTGCACACTTTATATTTAAAAAAAAAGAACTGAAAACTGAGTAAAGTGCAGATTTCATATCAAGTTCTCTCGGTGAAAACGAAAGTCCATGTAAAATAAAATACAAAAAAAAGTCTTTCAAGCGATCGTGAGGCCAAAACGGCCAAAAGAGAAACGGAAAAAGAAAATAAAACGCATGACTGGACCTCAGATACTTGCTTTTATCTAAAAGTTTCTTGGAATTTAAAAAAAATGTTTATTATTAAATATAAAATATGGATTTAATTACAGAATTGATTTATAAAAAAGTGTGAATTTATGGAAACAAAGTTTAAAATTTTATTTTATTATTAAAGTAATTTTACTAAAATTAAAATTTGTAAAATTGTATAAGCAATATTATTTTAAATTTGAAGAAAGCTCTTGTATATAAATTTTGATAGAAACGGGTAGAGACGTTAATGATAAATTAAAAAAAAAAACGGTAAAATTTATCACAACATTCAACAACCTATTCTCTTTCCTTAACCCATTTTAGGCTTCCATTCCGTTGTGGATCCAAAATGCTTGGACGGTTCAGTTGATTCCTGGTATCTTTTAGCCAGATGCCTACTCTTCAGGTATTTTTTAAAAGCAACCCAAGTAGGTCTTCGAAAATTAAAGTTGAAAATTAGTGACGGGCGGTCCACTTCTTTGTCACTTCTCGCACTGAGACATAACGAAAAGCATTTGTGTGCGCTTCCAAGCTGCCAGTCATACGTTTGGTAACAATATTTGGACGAACGTATAAGTCTTTAAGCTTGAGATTACCCTTGTTTTGGGACATTACAAGTGTGTCTTGCTTTACAAGATCTTCTTTTTCGAGCTCTTCAGCTTCACATGTCTTAAAGCGTTCTTGGACCTCTTTGATGAGACGGAACGCATTATTAAGATTCGATTAGGGAGCTAAGATTTCACTTGGTTCTTTTGTGTTTGCACTGCGACAGGTTCTACAAATAAAAAAAAAGAGGCTGGGTGCGACCCACACTGATAAGTTCCCATTTGTGGTCTTGAAAACTTTATATTTAGTTTCATCAAATAAACAAATTTTCAGCGAAACAAACTTTAGCTGCAAAATTCAAACAAACATTATGAGTATTTTAAGATTGAAAAGCATTTTAATTATTTGTATTTATTGTGGCATGCTATGATATTAGGAAATTTGCTTTGTTTTGTTGATGATGAGGATACTTAGTCGCTCATTTTATGTTTTTTTTACAGAAAATGTGTTTAACTAATTTTAAACTTTTCTATCTAAAACGTTAAATTTCTTGTAATAATTACGAAGGCTGGTAGGTACATATTTTATACTGAATTATAGATTTCCGTGTTTTTTATTATATCTGTGTTCCTACATCTAAGAAAACTTTGAGTGGAATCTTACATCTTTTTCATGGACAAAGATAAAAACATATTGTGACGTTTTCTTCAATTTTACCATAGCTATTAATGGAATTTAAATATGTGGGACTTGGGTACAACTAAACAACCTTATTCATATACGTACATATGTACAGTACATACATGTGGAATAGTATATTTTGCTAAACATTATAAAGTAAAGCCAAAAAGTGTATACTTTAAAAATCATGCAATCAATTATATAATAATGAACAGTTCATAAAAGCTTTTCTAAAACCTATGTAAAGAAATATAGTTAAGTAAATAATCAATCGAAAAGTAATCGCCAAGAAGCTAAGTTGAAAACCGTAAAGTGTAAAGTTAATTAAAGTCAAAGGCAAGTTTATCAGTTAATTTTTTTCTAGTTTTAATTTTTATTGTTTAATGATTAAATTTATCTAATTAAAATTGAATTATTTTTTTATACAAATTTAATGAAAAGTGTTTTTTATTTAAGAACGGACGGACGGAAAAGAAAATCATAAAAACTACATACATTCTTCTTAAAACTAAGTTGATAATAAAATTATAAAATTAAGTATTATATTATAGAAATTACTTTATTATTTCGGTTCCAAACATTTTAATTGAAAAAAATTTAAAAACGAAATATTCAAATATAAAAGATATAGTTTAGTTATTGATGGAAGGGTACTCACAAAATATATCCGCTCTAAAACTAGATATATGTCAAATATAAACCATTTGTTAGAAATTGTATTATGTATAAAATTAAATAATGGCAAAGTCAATATCATTGCTCGTTCTGAAGATATTGTAGTCGAAAAACAAATATTACCACTTTTTAATAGTTTTTTTTTTACATTTTTGTTAAAACTGTCAATTCGATACCTGCCAAAATTTAACCATATGTTAATAATTGTATTATGTCGATACCTTCCCGTAAGAATATATTAAGCGACACTTTTTTCGAAAATGACTTTTTGATGAGGAAATATACTATATGTTAAGGGCCACGTTTTGGCCTGGGTTTCGCCAACCTATTATGCATTAAAAGTAAACTAGAGTACAAATAAAAAAAATTCTCAACTACCATGTTTTCTCATTAAAATAATGTTGCCCCCTGAAATTTGTATTATCCGCCAAAAAAATTATGCTAAGCGACATTAATAAGGATCTCATTGTCGTGAGCAACAAAAAATTTTGTTAGATGTCACTTAGTTTAACCAAAATTGTCTCTTAGCACACTAGAACTTTCTTCATTTTTTTCGTTTCCTGAACAATTTTAGAAATGTCGCTTAGTATACATTCTTACGGGAAGATATCGATGTATAAAACAACATACCTTAGAAGGCACTATCGGTGTTCATTCCCAAGAAATTCGACTTAAAGTACAATTTTAACTAGTTTTCACTAGAATTTTTAATAGTTTTTTTTTTATTTAAAAAAAAAACTATTAATTCAATAGTTGTCAACATTTTACCAATTGTACAAAATTATACTATGTATAAAATAAACTAAATTAGAAGTCAATATCACTACTAGTTCTCGAGAAATTTGAGTCGAAAAACAATTTTTACCAATTTTCAATAGAATTTTATATAGTTTTTTATTTTTTGTAAAAAAACTGTAAGCCGATTTTTTTTTGAAATTTTCACTAGTGGTCACACACATTATTTTTCGTAAAATAAAATTATTTTGTGTTTCAAATTGTTTTCCGTTCTTAGAATATCTGGGTTATGAAATTTTTTTTTCAGTTTTTTTTTATTTAAAAAAATAACTGTATGTTCATTTTTTTCCAAATTCATACCAAATCTGTATGACCTTATAATGAGTACACTAAATTTTATTTGAAATCAATAGCATTATTTTTCCTCAGAAAATGCGGCGCAATCACTGGCTTTTCGTGCATGACAAGCCGATTTCTAGTGCAGCAGAAATGAAAATTTAGCTTATTGACATAAACGCTTTGTTGGAAATGCGCCACGCGGAGTACAGCGCTCCAATACTAATTTTTTAATTTTACGCCATCTTGTAGATACCTGAGGGACATTACCATGGGGGTTCTCATACGTTCATATCATTTCCATATCAATTCTATATCCACAAGTTATGGTATCAAAATGGCGCACTTCAGCGCTAATTGAGCAACAGGGCTTCCAGTAATAAAAGATAAGATACTCTTTTATATTTGTATGAATAATGCATTTGTATATGGATACGTATGCTTACAAAATTTAAATCTTAACGTTACAATAGACGTCCGTTTTGCAAAATGACCAACATTGCTTAGCAGTCAGCACTTAAAGTCTATGTTCAACCACAAATGCAATTTACCATCTCATCCTGGGATTATCTTAACCACTACCACTAATAGAACAGCCAACCGATATAATGGCCAAATTCTACCACTAAGCCAATCTCTATTCGAAATGAGTGTGTTCCTCTTACTCTTTTGGGGTTTTTGAATGAAGACGCTGAATCTGAATAGCTATACTTTCACTTCATATAGCAGACACATTTGCATATCTATCGTCCAAAGTTATAGACATCGTCGTTCCCATTGGGCTGTAGGTCTGAAAGGACATCCATGACATTTCTGGCCGCCATCTATCTACAATTGAAAGGCACCTGGAAGTTAAAGCATGAAGAACAGATATGAAATGCATAATGATATTCTATGTACGTGTGCCTAATGCCAAAAGCTGCACATGCAGTCAAAGTGATAAAATTCAACCAGGTCTCTCTCCTTTGCAAAGATACTGAGATACATTTCACCAAAGCATCGGATAAAATGGACAGATAGATATATGAGCAGCCCTTTACTTATCCGGCTCCCGATCCATGGAGGGTCTCTGCCTTTAGTAGGATAAAATCCTTCGGTCATACTCCCTAAACGTTTTTTTTTTCCAACGGATACGTATTTCGAGTTCTCTGTCCTATATGAAAAGTTATAATGTATATATATATGTATTTAGTTGACGTAGATATGAAGATTTAGATAGCGATTTATAATCTTGGCTGGCACGAAGTCCCCATATACCCTCCCTACCCGTAAAAGATTATGTTCGGTCATATACGAGTAACCCTTTAGCACATATTGGATTTGTATCCCGATGCCGTTTGCCAATTTGGAAATGTTCTTATGTGTACATATGCTTTGCATGAAGCCTGGAGATGATTATGCACACCCAATATCTAGTGGTGATTTTGTGCAAACTCATTAGGCCAATATTATTCAGTTCACAAAATGTATACTGTCAAAGTTTGAGCAAAGCAATCGCCTTTACTAGCTGATAATTAGGGACAAACTCTGTCTTGGTCTTGGCATATGGTTGTTGATGTAGTCAGTGGGATACAGGAACATCTGATACATTCAAATCGTGTGCCACGCACTACCATCGAGCTCATGAGGCGAATACGGTGCATTTTATTGAATGTAATATGCCACATCACTTTGCTGAGCACTCTGTCAATAAACAGTAAAATTCCAATTTGATTTCAATGGTCTTTTGATCTCCAAAATAGAAAATACACACAGTGGGGTCCAGAAATCTTTATTACCTTCACAACTTTATCCCGTGGGATAGAAAATATCAAATTACGGTCGCCCACCTGTTGAACGCATATTATAAAGTTTTCGTTATAGTTTTTATTGAATGCCTTTGGATTTATGTGTTTAAAACGCAATATTATGGTCATCATCATGTGTAGTAAATAAAACCAAGCCATGAAGGGTTAGAAATCACAGAAATATAACCTGGACCCTCTACCTATTAAGTCAACAAAGGGCTGAATCAATCAATACCAGTTTCAAAGTTACCAACCTAAAAGCATACTCTAAAGCAATTAAATTTAATTTACTTTTGTGGTACACTCGGGCGTATACGTACTTTTTTGAAATTTTTAAAGTTTGTTATTCCATTTCCTTTTATGTTTACAAAATGTAACTTCGTATATCTCATCAAACTAAAAATACATAAAGCTTGATGATTAAAAGCGATTTTGTGGAAAGTTGTTTGAAAGACAGAATTATTTGCCCACTTTGTTCGAGTTTTCTATCATCATAATCTCAAGTTTGATGTTAATCTATATAAATAAAAATGAATCGCAAAATGTGTTGCTAAGCGTTAAACTCCTCGAGAACAGCTCGACCAATTCGCCTAATTTTTTTTTTTTAAGTTTTTGTTAAGGTTCATGGAAGGTTCTTATGGAGAGAAAAAACGTTTATTGTGGGTGTGTGAAAGTTTAGTGTTACAAAAAATCGTTTGCTTATTGAAATACACTGACTCAAAAAAAAAAATAAAAGAAAACTTTATAGCTAAGGAAATAATTTCTTCATTTATAATAATAATTAATAATTCTACAACAAACAACAAAATTAACGAGAATAAGAGAACTTAAATAAGGGTAATCTATATAAATAAAAACGAAAACCAATTGTGGTTTTATTTGTCGAGTGTGTTTACTTTTAGAACCATGCCGCCTATTAGACGCGGGCGCAGCAATTTGAGTCGAAGAAATCGAAATGCTAGAAACCAAGCTTATTTTCAATCAAATCGGACTTCACTGCAATGTGAAGAGCGAAATGAAATTGAAAGGATTAGGATATTACAAATACGAGCAGCGCGTCCTGTTCAAACTGCTTTCACAGTTTTACGAGCGGCTTTCAGTTACGATGTTTCAATTGACTACAGTTCCTACCAATGTATTGGATCTATGAACTCAGTTTGCCCATATTGCAAGGCATTGAAATACAAAAATGAATCAAATGGATTGTGTTGCGCAGATGGCAAAGTGAAATTAGTGCTATTGGTTCCGCCACCAGAGCCATTGTACTCATTGGTTTCAGGAATTGGAACGGATTCCATACATTTCCTTACAAACATACAAAAATATAACAACTGCTTCCAAATGACTTCTTTTGGGGCAAATATACTTCGCGACAATTTCATGCCAACTTTCAAGGTAACAAGACTTACATACTTTGTTTATTCCTTTGTAAGTTATTGTGTAGAAATAAAAAAGTTAACAAAACTTCACTGTTTAATTTAAAGATACAAGGCCAAATATATCATAAAGCAGGTTCGATGTTGCCAATGACAGATGGAGACTATAAATCCCTGCAAGTTCATTTCATGGGCAATACAATAGAAGAAATTGATAAGCGTTGCGCAAATAACAGTTCAGTGAGGAGATCTATTGTAGAACAATTACAAACCTTATTTCACCAAAGCAATCTATTGGTTACATTGTTTAAAACTGCACTGGATCTTATGCCAACTGATAATCATAGAATTGTAATCAGAGCTGATAAAACTCCTGTAGGAGAACATGCGAGACGCTTCAATGCACCAACAATGGATGAAGTTGCCATCGTAATGGTTGGAGAAAATTTTGAAGCCCGTGATATAGTTTTTCATCGAAGGAATGATCGGTTACAGCGTGTGTATGAAACGCACCGCTCCTATGATGCCTTACAATATCCAATCATATTTTCTAAAGGTCAAGATGGTTACCATTTCTCAATCAAGATGATAAATCCCAATACAGGTATTTAGAACATTTTTATCAGTTATGTATTAGGTTCGTTCGTACGTTCAACTTTACCCAGGTTTGACCCAGGTTTTCTTGATAACCCTCAGAGTTGTCAACAAAAACTGAGGTTTTCGGTTTTCAAAAAACACCCAAGGGCTGTCAATTGTTTTGTTGACTACTAAAAGACAGACAAAATAATTTTGTGCTCTGATAAAACTTTAAATTTGTTATAAATAAGTTTTAAAAATGAACGAAAACAATTTTGCGTTGTTACTGAATGTTTCATCTGATGAGTACAACAAACATTTTTTTGCAAACACAAGCAATAATATGCAGCATGCGAATCGCCCGACAACAAAAGAAATACATATGAAATCATATGACTTTTGACAGTTTGATCGATCTACTTCAGGGCGAGTTCAGGGCGACCCCAGGTCTCAAAAAACACAGAGTTTACTCACCAGGGTGACTTCAGGTTTTTCCGATTTAGGGCAACCCCAGGGTGACTTCAGGGCTCAACGAACAAACCTATTATCATCCCAACTAACATACTCTCCAGAGCTTAGCTCTTGAAATCTGAAAAAAACTCTCATACAACTCTTTTATATTCCATTGCTATACTAAAGTATTAATATCTTGTTATGAAACTCAACTGGATGTCATAACACTTTTATTTTAAGAGTTAAATACTTTTCCAGCTTAAAAGAACTTAAATCTTATAGCAAAAATATTTTCTCTTCTTGTAGTTAGATTATAAAAACTTATAGTCTTATAAGAATCCCTTTCTGAAAACTGAGCTCTAAATATGTCCAAATAATCCCATAACAAGTCATATTTAAGAGTAAAGTTATTTGTATACTACTTTGAAAATTCTAAAAGAATTTGAGTTTAAATTCTCATATATCAAGAAACAATTTGGAGCTCAAAGAATATTAAGCTTTGCTTATAGAAAGAATAAATATGTTACTAGAAGATTTAGTGTCGCGTCAGCAGCAGCCATATTCCTATACACAAGCAAAGTAGTTGCCTGTTCATTTGAGGGTTACCATAACTTAAAAAATTATGATCTCGGTTAAATAATTTGGCTGTAGCACTGACTTAAAATTTATTAGGTGGCATTTTCAAGTTTACATTTAGCATTGTTGTGATTACGATAGAAAGTATAAAATATATTGCTTAACTTTTTTTCAATTTAAACTAAATACATTAACATCTTTGGATTTTATTGCTACTACTATCTTTTCATTCAAAATTAACAAAAAATGTATTCTTTATGTTGCATTACACGAGTAGTAATTTTTTGTGACAATAGTAATAGTAGAAAATTACAAATTATTACTCTTGTAAATGCAGCATAAGACTCTCAGTGTGTAATTTGGAATATTTTATATTAAATTTGACCTTTCCTGTTTCCTATTTACTCTCACAAGCAAATGACCCATGACTTAAATAAAAACAAAACAAATTTCAAAGTTAATTTTGATTTTATTTGCTTACGAAATATATGGTAACCCTATTTCCGATAAAAGTTATAAATAAAATAATTTAAATATGCATTATTTTGAAGGGGCTTTGTGTTTTTTCGACGTAAAATGTTAGAATTAGTAGATACAATTTCAACCGCATTTACATTTCGGTTCCCATATGTGCAAAATAATAAATATCATTCATCGCCATTATAATATAATAGTTGATAGACTTACAAAATAAATACTATATCAAGCCTAACAGTTTGTTGGCATAGCAAATCATGTATACACAAAAACTTAAAAAGTATTTTGTTTCAATCTTTATTAAGTTAACAAATATTCTGTTCTCTTTTTATCACCTCTTATTGGAAGAGACGCTTTCTCATAATAGGATTTTGCCGATCTTTATTAGAGCCTTAGAAGTGCCATTTTAATATAAACGTGCATCTGTCATCCCATAAAGAAACTTCTGTTGCTACTATGAGTAGAAAGAGCCTCTCATAACTAGGCCATTTAAGGCTTTTAACAGTTTCAAAAGAATCTCGTAGAATTCTTTAAGATTACTTTTAGCTCCTCTTAACTAATCTAGTTGAACTCTTGGAGAATCTTATGAGATGAATAATGTTACTTGGGATGTGCCACCGAATTGTACAAACTGTTTGTCCATGTTGAATGACTGTCATTTAAACATTATTTTATTGACAGGTGCTCAAACTAATAAAAAAAAGAATGTGTGTACTGACGTACGCGCTCTAGAAGTAAAACTTCTTTTCTCTCAAACAAAGCCTCTGTAAAAACTTTTGTAAAATCCAACGTCAGAATTAATTGTGATTAATATTATAATGAATTTACAAATTGTATATATAGCCGATTAGTTTTCGAATCGTTAAAAAATGAAACAATCCATTTCTCACTTATCGTCTCTATCAAAAATGGGTTTTGTGACATAGATTCTGTTTGGGTGTCAAAATTGTCAAAATAAGTTATGAAGTTTAAATTGGAACTCAAAACTGTTTCAATTATACAATTGAAGCAATTAGTTTTGGAATGATAGCTTGGTCTAAATGGCATTTTCTTGAATTTATTGAGAAAATCAAGAAAGTCATTTCAAAACACCTTGCTGTTTTAGTCATCCGAATTAAGCAAGTAATCTAAAAATCACAGCAAGCTACTTGTTTCATTTGGATTCTTGACTCTGATTTTTTAATTTTAATCACTAATACTGAAAACCATTTTCAATTCGGAAAATTATTTCCAAAAATGTCCATAAAAGTTATTTTTGTCATGTTTTTGAAAATTTAGAAATGAGAGAAATGCTTTTAGATGGACATATTTTGAAATTTATTGAAAGGCTAGAATTAAAATTCAAAACCTTTCAAATCATTCAAATAGTTTAGAAATGACAGCTTGGCTAGGTACTTTTTTTCGGATTTTAAGTAATTTCTTTAAATTCTCACACACAACAGGCTGTCATTTCCAAACTACTTTTTTCATTCTGACGACTGAAACGGTTCTTAGTTTAAATTTATGTTATGTAACTAATTCGGGAAACTATTTTCAATTTCAAGAAATATTTGAAAAAATTCTATGTAAAAGTAATTCCACCATTTTTTGGAAAATTGAAACATGACGGAATTAGTTTTATATTCACCCCTATCACAGAGTCCCTCGTAACAAATCCCCGAAAATTTTGTTACCTACAAATACGAATAAATTAACATCATAGGCCGGAATCAAAAAAGCATTTTCGTAATTTCGGAGTTTCAAAATCAGTTGATTTGCGTCAAAATTTGAAAAATATATAAATTTTCGTTGTTCATCTTTTGATTTGATTATTTGTATTTACTTTATTTGTGGGACAAAACCCAAACCTTTCCATAAATTAAAAAAATGTTATGATTTTTTCTTTTATTCTTCAATCATTTGCTCCATAATGCATGGTGGTTCCTTTTCTAAATTGCTTTCTTTTATTTCCTTTTGCTCCTTATCGTCATCTTCACATTTATCTTCTTCGAGTTCGTCTTCGTTCTCGAAAATATTTGATATTTGAGAAATTTCAAATTTCTCATTTTCCGTAAGACTTGGTGCTGAACTCTCACTTATATATTTTTGTGCTTCGTTTTGAAGATCTGAATATAAGATTAAAAATGTATTTATTAAAACAATATCATGCTACAAAAGTATTACCATCTACTGCCGATGTCGCTATATAAATATTTTTATATAGCTCAATTCTCCATACGTTTTGTTCCTTTTCAGTTAAATCTTTAATTTGTATTTCCATTTTGTTTAGAAGTTGAATTGTTTTCCTTTTCAGCTCGTAGGAATCCATTGATAGATTTTATTAAATATATGTGTTTTGAAATAATATTGAATATTCTGGTCGTAACTCGCTGCAGTAGAAAGTCTAAGTCTAAAATATTGTCATTAAAATAGCGTCATTCAAATAGACAGTTACAACATTTTACAAATAATGATATTGCGAAAGAAAAGAATAAAATCGCAACTAGACATTATATAAGCAAAGAGCATCAGAACGGCATTAATTTGACTTCGTGTGAATTTTAGGTGTGTTTAATGAGTGTTTCTATACAGAAAACTTCAGAAAAGTATAGGATTACATTCCTGAATAAAAACATTTAATTAGTCAGGAAACAATTTCAATACTCACAATCGACGATAAAATCAGTTAAATTGAAATACATATTTCTGTTCGCGTACTGTTCAAATCTGAAAATTACGGGATCAGAGATATTATTACAATAATTTAATCAATTTTAAATGGAAAAGAAAGCAAAAGCACGAAATGAAAACATTATGATTTCAGCTGTATTTTAACCACCATTTACTTTGAATTAAGTAAAGACTTTATGACGCCATAAAGTTATTTTTGCCTTGTTCTGTTTTTTTTTTCTTATTAAACCCTATCTATATTCGTTATATGGCCAGTTTTCTGCTAGAAATAAGGGCAGCCTGTCACAATGTAAAATAAAAATAGGCTCAAAATTTTAGTTAAATTAGTACGATGTAAAAGCTGTGAAACTAATTTAAAACAACGATTTTTCAAATACTTTCTCTACGATTTTATTAAAGTTAAAATCATCATACCTATTTTTCATTGTTTTAGGTGTGTTCAGGAGCATTTTATTAAGAAAATTGCTTTAGTAAGATACTAATAAGAAAATGTTTAAAATTAAGAATGAGTTAGTAAACTACTTTAAAGTTAGCAAATTGTTAAGTAGTATCATACTAATATCTTAATACTAGACTGTTTAAAATTTTCTTGCGCCAATAAATTAATAAAATAGGTATTCAAAGATTTTTACTTTAATATAAGGGTAGAGAAAGAATGATGCTATATTTGATTCAAAATTGCAAAATCATCGTTTTAAAATAATTTCATACTAAAACACCTTTAACATCGTATTAATTGCACTTAAATTTTGCACCATTAATTTTAATTTCAACGCTCGTAGAACAAAATAATTTCAACGCTCGTAGAACAAAATTATTTCAAAAGATACAACAAAGTAATATTGTTTTATTATTTTAGATTTACCAGGTGAAGGAGAATTATCGGCATAAATTTGAGTTGCTTTTGCAACACTTCGCCGCAATCTATAATCTCGGCTGCGTTCGGCCACTGTCATTACTTTCCTTGAAGCTAAATTACAATATAAAATTACATATAAGTAACACTCACTTTATTTTTTGTATAATATAATGCTACCAGGTTTGGGATAATTTTCTTCATGCATCACCGGTGGATTAATATTTTGGTTATTTTGGTCTTCAGTTGCTTCTGCAATACTCTCCTGCATTCTATAATCCTGACACATTTGAGTACTATACTTTTCCATCTTAATAACTAAAATATATATAAAACTACTTATTAGCAATACTCAAATTACTTTAGTTTGCAGCCATAATAGGCATTTCATGCCTAACGAAGGAAAAAATATACATTCTCGGAAACTTATCTATATCCAGTTTTTTTTTCAAAACAAATGGACACAAAATAAAATTACGGTACAATTTATTTTGTTAACTAAGTAAATTTACCAGGTTCAACAGAATTTTCCTCATGTACGACCAACGCTCTAAGTTTTTTGACTCTAGTTTCTTCCGCCAATTTTTTTCGTAATCTATAATTTCGACATCTTTTTGCATTTCCATTTACCGTTTTTTTTACTAAAATAAGAATAAAATTAGTATGAGTGGCATTCGAATTACATTTAACTTGATACGCCAAAATGTACAGTGGCGAGCATATGTGGATACAAACTGACTTTAACACTAAATTTGCAACTCAGAACTGTTTCAATGATCAAAATAAGGCAAATAGTTTTGAAATGACATCATTTTGTAACTAAGATTTACATGAAATACAATAAAATTTCATTGTTTAACATGATGAAAATTGTGTTATATGAAATTTTTTTGAAATATTTGCTGAAATTGAAAATTGTTTTTAAAATTCAGCATAACACTAAATTGACAACTTAGAATAGTTTCAATGATCAAAATAAGGCAAATAGTTCTGAAATGACATCATTTTGTAACTAAGATTTACATGAAATACAATAAAATTTCATTGTTTAACATGATGAAAATTGTGTTATATGAAATTTTTTTGAAATATTTGCTGAAATTGAAAATTGTTTTTAAAATTCAGCATAACACTAAATTTGCAACTCAGAACAGTTTCAATGATCAAAATAAGGCAAGTAGTTTTGAAATGACATCATTTTGTAACTAAGATTTACATGAAATACAATAAAATTTCATTGTTTAACATGTTGAAAATTGTGTTATATGAATTTTTTTTGAAATATTTGCTGAAATTGAAAATTGTTTTTAAAATTCAGCATAACACTAAATTTGCAACTCAGAACAGTTTCAATGATCAAAATAAGGCAAGTAGTTTTGAAATGACATCATTTTGTAACTAAGATTTACATGAAATACAATAAAATTTCATTGTTTAACATGATGAAAATTGTGTTATATGAAATTTTTTTGAAATATTTGCTGAAATTGAAAATGGTTTTTAAAATTCAGCATAACACTAAATTGGCAACTCAGAATAGTTTCAATGATCAAAATAAGGCAAATAGTTTTGAAATGACATCATTTTGTAACTAAGATTTACATGAAATACAATAAAATTTCATTGTTTAACATGTTGAAAATTGTGTTATATGAAATTTTTTTGAAATATTTGCTGAAATTGAAAATTGTTTTTAAAATTCAGCATAACACTAAATTGGCAACTTAGAATAGTTTCAATGATCAAAATAAGGCAAATAGTTCTGAAATGACATCATTTTGTAACTAAGATTTACATGAAATACAATAAAATTTCATTGTTTAACATGATGAAAATTGTGTTATATGAAATTTTTTTGAAATATTTGCTGAAATTGAAAATTGTTTTTAAAATTCAGCATAACACTAAATTTGCAACTCAGAACAGTTTCAATGATCAAAATAAGACAAGTAGTTTTGAAATGACATCATTTTGTAACTAAGATTTACATGAAATACAATAAAATTTCATTGTTTAACATGTTGAAAATTGTGTTATATGAAATTTTTTTGAAATATTTGCTGAAATTGAAAATTGTTTTTAAAATTCAGCATAACACTAAATTGGCAACTTAGAATAGTTTCAATGATCAAAATAAGGCAAATAGTTCTGAAATGACATCATTTTGTAACTAAGATTTACATGAAATACAATAAAATTTCATTGTTTAACATGATGAAAATTGTGTTATATGAAATTTTTTTGAAATATTTGCTGAAATTGAAAATTGTTTTTAAAATTCAGCATAACACTAAATTTGCAACTCAGAACAGTTTCAATGATCAAAATAAGGCAAGTAGTTTTGAAATGACATCATTTTGTAACTAAGATTTACATGAAATACAATAAAATTTCATTGTTTAACATGTTGAAAATTGTGTTATATGAAATTTTTTTGAAATATTTGCTGAAATTGAAAATGGTTTTTAAAATTCAGCATAACACTAAATTGGCAACTCAGAATAGTTTCAATGATCAAAATAAGGCAAATAGTTTTGAAATGACATCATTTTGTAACTAAGATTTACATGAAATACAATAAAATTTCATTGTTTAACATGTTGAAAATTGTGTTATATGAAATTTTTTTGAAATATTTGCTGAAATTGAAAATTGTTTTTAAAATTCAGCATAACACTAAATTGGCAACTTAGAATAGTTTCAATGATCAAAATAAGGCAAATAGTTCTGAAATGACATCATTTTGTAACTAAGATTTACATGAAATACAATAAAATTTCATTGTTTAACATGATGAAAATTGTGTTATATGAAATTTTTTTGAAATATTTGCTGAAATTGAAAATTGTTTTTAAAATTCAGCATAACACTAAATTTGCAACTCAGAACAGTTTCAATGATCAAAATAAGACAAGTAGTTTTGAAATGACATCATTTTGTAACTAAGATTTACATGAAATACAATAAAATTTCATTGTTTAACATGTTGAAAATTGTGTTATATGAAATTTTTTTGAAATATTTGCTGAAATTGAAAATTGTTTTTAAAATTCAGCATAACACTAAATTGGCAACTTAGAATAGTTTCAATGATCAAAATAAGGCAAATAGTTCTGAAATGACATCATTTTGTAACTAAGATTTACATGAAATACAATAAAATTTCATTGTTTAACATGTTGAAAATTGTGTTATATGAAATTTTTTTGAAATATTTGCTGAAATTGAAAATGGTTTTTAAAATTCAGCATAACACTAAATTGGCAACTCAGAATAGTTTCAATGATCAAAATAAGGCAAATAGTTTTGAAATGACATCATTTTGTAACTAAGATTTGCATGAAATACAATAAAATTTCATTGTTGAACATGATGAAAATTTACCAAAAAACCTTAGACCGGATTCAGACATAGTGGGCCAGCATTCCGATCGCCCTAATCGAAAAATTAGTAAAAAGCATGTCCAAACGACTCAATGACTCATTAAAGCCAAGGGCCTTTGGACAACATACAAAAATGTAGTATTAAACGCTTTTATTTTGAACGTGCAAAAGTGGATACATTGAGTTTTCTTATTAAATAAATTAAAAGTTAATTTTTCTTTTCAGTTTTAAAAAATGTTTTTATATTTTTTGTTTCTTAATAAATAAAGAGTTTAAACCGAAAAAAAAATGTGTAATTGCTTTATTTTTGCGAGTTTTACAGCAACTTAAAGTCAGTTTTGAGCATTATGTATCCACATAATGCTCGCCACTGTACATTTAATGCGGCTATTTTGTTTCATTATCAATATCAATATCAAAACGAAAACAACTCTGCCACTGCAGACTGCAATGAAATTTAGAATTTGCTCGATAACATTTAAATCCCTTTTGAGCAAAATAATAGTTCCATTTTTGTTAAGATTAAAAATTTCCAAAATTTTTATAGATTAAATGTTTGACCATTTTCATATTCATATTGAGTTGAAACGATTCTAAGAGTAATAGACTTACATGCTTCTTTACGACGACCATGAATTTTGTTAGTGGAGCTACTTGGTACATCAGGATCATTTTCCTCAACCATCGGAACCGTAAAAGGCACATCTATATTATTTTCGTTCTCGAAAAAACAAGAATTGATTTCACCAGAACACGATGGATTCTCAATGATTTCTTCCATCTTTTATTTAAATTTTTTCTTTTTGTTATGCACTTTTTAAACAATGTTTTTATTCCTATTATTTTTAGAAAAGATAAAAGACTGAAAATATACCGTTTTACGAAATTTAAATGGCGTGCTTTGAAACTTGGGAAAATAAAATTGTAGGTATGTTTGTTTTGTTACCAACTTTGAAAACCTTTGATGATGTTCTTTATGACACACAGATGGTGCTTTTTTTTAAAGCATATGATTATTAAACGGGTACAAATCATTAATCGATAATAAAAGAACACTAGGTGCGTAATGATCTACTGATCTATATCTTTTTGTAATTTTAAAATGGTCCCGCAATTCCCCAATGTCAATGTTTTTTCACATTGGTACCCATTTAATTTGGAAATATCTTAAAAAATTGGTGAGTGAAAAATCGTCGTAACCGATTTTGTCAGAAATGTCAACAATGAGGCTAATCGCGCACTGGCAACTGTGATCGAAATCAAATAAATTAATCACCAGTTGAAGGAGAACCGCGCACTGGCAACTCTTTACTCACGATCACACTCTTTTCTCTCTTGCGCTTATAGAAAACAGCTCAACTGTTGCGAAGGCAATCGTTTAGTTTGTGTCAAAACACAAACTTTTAAGTTGCTCGAATCGAGTTGCTCTAAGGCTAGGCGCGCACATTCAATTTTTAGTTGCACAACTGTTTGGTTGCTTATAGAAAACAGATGTTACACAAAATAGCGAACTCATTTTAGGCAACCGTTTAGTCTGTGTCAAAACACAAACTTTTTAGTTGCTCGAACCAAGCAGTTGCGCATCAAAAAATTGAATGTGCACGCCTAGCCTAAGTGCGCGGTGTCCCATATAAGCCGATATGTTTCATTTTAGCAACCAAACAGTTGCGAAACTAAAAATTGGATGTGCGCGCCTGGCTTGAAGCTCGCTTCGACCCTTTATAAACGGGTATTGAGTTGAAATGAGCTTCGTTCGACTTGATCTCACTCACTGAGCGGTGTCGAGTCAACTCAACTCCAAATCGAGCTCTCAACTCAAATGACGAAAAACCTGGGTCGAAAATCCAACCCTAATCCAACTCGCTCTTTCGATACTGCATATAAACGTAGTATATGATTCACTCATAACTTTGTAGTTTTAGGCTTGGCGCGCACTTTCAAGTTTTAGTTGCGCAACTGCTTGGTTCACTATTTTATTGAACATATAATTATATGCGCCGACATTCAACCAAATAGTTCATCTGTTTTCTATAAGTAACCAAACAGTTGCGCAACTCAAAACTAATAGTGCTCACGCGCACATTCAATTTTTTGTTGTACAACTGCTTGGTTTGAGCAACCTAAAAGTTTGTGTTTGACACAAACTAAACGACTGCTTCTAATGAGTTCGCTATTTTGTGTAACTTATAATTTATTATATGCACCTGCGCGTACATTCAACCAAATAGTTCATCTGTTTTCTATAAAGCCTAGTACGCAGATCGAGACAAGACAAATTTCATCTTTACAATTTTAATCTCTACAAAACTTTTTCAAATCTCGCGCAAAAAATTGAAGTTAAAGAGTTAAAATCTAATTTAATGTGTTTTTTAGGCTAGTCGCGCAACCAAAAAATTTGCAAGTGCGCGCCTAGCCTTAGTGTATCTCTGAAACGTATTGTTTTACAAAAATCGTTCATACCTTTTTGGAATCTCCTCTTGATGCTCTCAAGATCAGCATCACCACTTTTTACATAAAACCAGTATTGACAAAAATCACTTTCGGAAATACGGTGGCCGTCAAAATTTGTCCAGCAGAATAATGCTTGTATCATTCTTTTTCCTGGAAAAATTTTGTGGAGACATTTTGTACAGCAATGCACAAAAGCATGAATTTTGTGTGCGAACTGCGTACTGCTCGGAAAAACATCCAAGACAAAATTTATCCCAGGACAAAAAATTTATGAGAGACAAAATTTTTCCCGATCTGCGTACTGGGCTTAGGCAACGAAACAGTTGTGCAACTAAAAATTTAATGTGCGCGCCAAGCCTTAAAATCGTTTCGCAACTCTTAGCCTAGGCGCGCACTTGCAACTGTAATCAAAACCAAATAGTTTAATCACCAGTTGATAGAGCACCGCGCACTGGCAATTCTTCACTCACGCTCACACTTTTTTCTCTTGTGCTTAAAACTGCTCAACTATTTAGTTGAATGTCCGCGCAGGTGCATATAATTATATGTAACACAAAAAAGCGAACTCATTTTATGCAATCCTTTAGGCTAGCCGCGCACTAGCAACTTTTAGTTGCGAAACTGCTTGGTTCGAGCAACTAAAAAGTTTGTGTTTTGACACAAACTAAACGATTGCCTAAAATAAGTTCGCCATTTTATTGAACATATAATTATCTGCAAATTCACGGACATTCAACCAAAGAGTTCATCTGTTTTCTATAAGTAACCAAACAGTTTCGCAACTAAAAGTTGCTAGTGCGCGGCTAGCCTTAGTTTGTGTCAAAACACAAACTTTTTAGTTGCTCGAATCGAGTTGTTCTATGTGCGCGGCGTGTCATATAACCCCATATGTTTCATTTTAGCAACCAAACAGTTGCGAAACTAAAAATTGAATGTGCGCGCTTAGCCTTAATGCTACGAAATTTTTACTGTGAGACTTAGTAAAACATGTTTTTTTCTCATAGGCAATTAGGCTAGGCGCGCACATTCAAGTTTTAGTTGCACAACTGTTTGGTTGCATGTCTGCGTATGTGCATATAATTATATGTTACACAAAATAGCGAAGTCTTTTTGGGCAATAGTTTAGTTTGTGTCAAACACACAAACTTTTTAGTTGCTCGAACCAAGCAGTTGCCAAACTAAAAATTGAACGTGCGCTGCTTTCACAGTTTCAAACTGATTTTACAATTTACTTCAAAAAATTGAATGTGCGCGCCTAGCCTTAAATGAAATCGAGAAGAAAAGTGCCACTTGACAAGCAAGTTGCCTCGCTTTGTTTGTATTACCCTAGGGCTGCACGTGCAAGTATTGGCAAGCATGTTGTAATCTTGTAATGTACACAAGCATTTCTTATTAACCCGTACAAACCCGAGCAACTTAGTAGTCACCTGGCATTAATTCAGTATCCAGGCAACTTGGAAAGCAAGTACACTGACAGCGGCACTCTTGTAAAATTAATTATTAAAGTATTTGATTGATTATTCGGGTGACGTTCAAATTTATAAATACCAAAACAAATGTCGGTGGCGTGTGCGATTAAGCGAATAAATATTATTAAAAAGTATAATTTCAAAACTTTCAGGCAACCTGATGGTCATATGGCATGCCGTCTATGACAGCAAGAATACAAAAATGGTAGTGGATATACCCAACTTTTTGGCCAGTACTTTGTATGTGAGGGTTAGGTGTTGGTAAAATTTATTTGGATTGCAATATGCTTGTCAATAATTATTCGTGTTGCATAGCCATTGCGCGTCTGAACCTATAGTTTTATGTTTATCTTTGAATGCAGCCATTTGAAATATGTAAATTCTAAATCGTATCCAACTTCATGTTATAATTACTTTGTATTCTAAAAACATGTCGCTGTCTTTGACGGATGGCGTGGCGGTTTGACATGTCACTGACAGCTGCATAGAAATTTTTTTACCCCCAACGCCGGAAAAGAAGTTTTACTTCAAAAAGTTAGTTCAATGAACTATTACTCCTATCGCCTGATGGTTCATGAAAATAAATTCAATCACATCTTAAAATGTCGGCGATTATTTCATCAATATGCTGTTGATATGTACGTCAAAATAGAAACAGAGCGATTGACATTCATTAGGTTGAACCAGACCAAACTCCGATCAGAAGAGTATATTCACCTTCGAGATGCGATAAGTACTGATGGAAATGCAAACAATGTCGGCCGGTTGACAATTCTTGCAGCTACATATAGTGGAAGTCCTCGGCATATGCATGAATATGCTCAAGATGCCATGACTTATGTTCGTCATTATGGCACAGCAGATTTATTTATCACCTTCACATGCAATCCTAAGTGGATAGAAATCAAACAGCAATTATTACCTGGCCAATCACCCATTGATCGCCATGATATTACAGCAAGAGTCTTCCGACAAAAGTTAAAATCTTTAATGGATTTCATTGTGAAACACAGCGTGTTTGGCGGGACACAATGCTGGATGTATTCTGTGGAGTGGCAAAAACGTGGGTTGCATCATGCACATATCTTGATTTGGTTGATTGAAAAAATAAAACCAAATGAAGTTGATAAAATAATATCGGCTGAAATTCCTGATGTACATAGATGTACAGTGGATCAAACAAGAAATCGGACATACAAGTTTTGTCTCTTTAAATCACAAAATAAAATTGATGAAGGTTTGAAAATAGCGTATTTCTGCATTTATACATAGTTTTTACTATAAACTCTTGATATTTAGCAAAAATTACAGTTTTATTAACAAATTGTCATCGAAATTTAATTTAAAAGAAAATAATCGCAAATTTAATATCAAAAAAGAAATCGGACACTCTGTGTTATACTCATTTTTTTGTTTTTAACGGGACAAATATAACACTTTAAGGTTCTTAAAATACCGTTACATATATCAGATGTTTATTCGATTTGAATTTTATGTGTTATTATTATTAAGGTCAAAATGGAAGAGCAATGTTGATATACAACGATAGAATTGCGAAAAATAGTGATAAAACATTTTAAAAAAGGTAACTCTGTACTTGCTATTGCAGAAATTGTAAAAAGAAGCAAATCTACGGTAGGAGACATCATAGAAAGATTCAAAACAACAAAATCTGTTGAAAATTTACAAAAATCTTGAAGACCAAAAAAGTTTACTGCAGGCGATGAACGTTGGATATTGTAATAAGTTAAAAAATAAACCGAAAATAGGTGCACCAAAGTTGACGGCGGAGGTGAGGAAATACTGGCAATAAGATGTTAACCCTGAAACCGTAAAAACAGTGCTGCGAAAAAGTAATTTTCATGGAAGAGTGGCAAGAAAAAAACCTTTTATCAACAAGAAAAACCGAATCAAGAGAAATAGTTAAAAAGGAGCTACCAAAAGACGGATTTCTCATTCTAGAATCGTGTTTTGTTCTCTGTTTTATTAAATTTACTCTCCTAAGGATCTAAGACCTACCATCATTTCTTCTTAAAACATTTGAACGTCTGATTGAAATCCATTTGAGGGCAAAAATTGATAAGTCCTTACTATCCAATTCCCCACATGCCTATATCAAAGGGAAATCTGTAGAAACCACTCTACATACGTTGGTTCGTACTATCGAACATTCCCTTCACCATAAGGAGTTCCTTAGTTGCTTTCCTAGATATAGGAGGAGCTTTAAACAATGTCGACGCATCCGCGATCACATCTGCGCTGTCATCTCTGAAGGTGGATAAGGCGATAAGTAAATTGATAAATCACATGCTGATAAGCAAGATTATAAATTCAAAACTGGGCGATTTTACTACTCGAAGAACTGTCAGTAGAGTTACGCCGCTAGACGGTGTCCTCTATCCTCTCCTCTGGAACCTAGTCGTAAATGAACTACTAATGATTCTAAAAAGGGAGGGGACAGGGTGATTGCATATGCGGACGATGTTGCGACAGCGATATCTGGTAAGCATCCTAACGCTCTGAAGGAACTCCTACAAAATGCTTTAAACAAGCTTACTATACCTGGGCAGATCAACGTGGACTCGGTGTAAGCCCCCACAAAACTAAACTTGGCCTATGTACCAAGAAATATAAAATCCCACACATAGACCCTCCCTATATCAAAGGTATACCGCTTAAATTTTCAGACAAATACTCGTATTTGGGTCTTATTTTGGTCAAGAAATTAAGCTGGAAGCCCAATATCCAAGAGAGAATAATCAAAGTCAACATAGCTTTATTCGCTTGCAAAAAAGCCGTAGGTAATAAATTGGGCCTACAAACCCATATTACATACTAGCTTTACATCTCAGTCATTAGACCGATACTTACATATGGAGTAACAGTATGGTGGACTGCGCTGGAAACAGCAACAAACCGCGATAAGCTCAGGAAAGTCCAACGAACAGCCTGCTTAATCATGGGTAGAGCTCTCCGCTCAACTCCCTCCACTGCACTTGATGTTCTGTTTCATCTCAAACCGCTAGATATCTTTAGCAAGCAATCGGCCGCTAGCACAGCCATTCGGCTTAAAGCCTCCTCGCAGTGGATTAATAATAATATTGGCCACTTCACTATACTGAACTCGTTCAGATCTCTACCTTGTAACGTCGATTACACAACTCCTCATCCAAAATTTAATAAAAACTTTTAAGTGTCATTCCCTTCCAGGTCAACCTGGGAAAGTGAGCCACTTTTGGTAAACGAAGCGATTCATTTCTACACAGATGGATCTAAAACCGATGACGGGGTCGGTGGAGTCGTATACTCTGATAGATTAAATCTCTGTCTATCTTTTCGTCTTCCCAATCACTGTAGCGTGTTCCAGGCAGAGCTTCTAGCAATAAAAGAAGTCCTCTCTTGGCTAAAAGAAAACATTATATCGGCTACTGATATGCGTATGTTCTCAGACAGTTAAGCTGCGTCGAGACCGCGAAAAATGCTAGTAAATGCTTACGATTTCTATATCGATGTCAGACATTTTTCACCCCTTCTGAGCGATGAGATAAGTCCACCCAAAACTCGAGTATAATTCACATCTTTGGGGAGGTGCAGCACAAATTTCTCTCCACTGATTACATAGAATTCAGAACAGAGCGTGAAAACTGATAGAATACAGAACAATCATGAAATCATTCCCATCTCTTGAAAACGGTCGGAATGTTTCATGTATTTTCTTGTCTTATCGTTTCTTTCACAACAAATGCCAGTTGCATTCCTTCTAGTAATCAGTTCTCCTTTGATACCCACTTTGCTAGGAATGCTCATCAGTTTACCCTTGAGCCTAATTTTGGTCGTACCGTCAAATGTAGAGATTCAGTTTTTAGTCGCACAACACGATTATGGAATAAATTACCCAGGACGGTTTTCCCTCGTCATTTCAACTTGCAAAACATTCAAAACCAATGTTCATCGACAAGAGACTTTTCTCTCCCCGCCTTATTTTCCCATCGACCGTGCTGTGTTTAAGATATTAAAAAGGTCTCTTAACATATCCTTGAGCGCTTGTGAAAAATAAACAAATAGAAGTGTCCTCAAGGAAACCACTTTGGTCCCGCATTATATTTGTTGTTTATTAATGATATGTGCAATGTGATAAATCGTACTAAGATATTCAAAAACTATGAATACGCCCTGGTTTTCGAATGTGACTTACAATCAATAAGTGATTTGTTCAAAATCAGTTACGAATACATGAAGGCAAATTTGTCTCCTTTGTTAATAAATTATTTCACTGCCGATTACTCCTTGGAAACGTGTTAGTTTGTTTGTTATCTCGATGTTATTTTCGAAAGTAAATTAACATTAAAATTATTTTTTGCCTTTGAACATTTCTCTCTAATTAATCCCTGTTTTAATATATAAAATTCCTTCCCGTGAATTGGACCTTGACGCGGTGGGAAGGCTTACGTCCTGTTTTCTACCCCAGCAATCCAGCTGCGGTAGCAGAGACAACAAACAAAATTCAAAACCCAAATAATGAACCATGAATAAAGCTAATGAAAAAGATAAAATTCGAACGGGGATATACGTTCAAATGTCGGCAGGAGTCGCGACTGCCGGCACGGGCTTGGCCTCTAACGAGGATAAGTCGCCAGCGACTAAAATAGCTTTAGAAGGCGAAACGGGTATCAAGCCTGACACAGTTTGCGGAACAACTGTTAAGACAGGGTCCTCGGGCTGTAGCAGGGCTGATAAGCTACGCTCCATTGGTAGTACTACCATCAAACCCAAACCCCACTTCAGTGGTAAGGCGCCCTTGAGAAAAGGGTCTGCTGCAATCACTACGGTCAGTGACAGTACGTCCAGCAAACCCCACTTCAGTGGTGAGGCGCTTTGAAAAAAGGGTCTGCTGTAATCACTATGGTCAGTGGCAGTACTACCAGTAAACCTCATTTCAGTGGTAAGGCGCCCTTGCTAAAAGGGTCTGCTGTAACCACTACGAGACATCCCCTATTGCAAAGCGTTCGCGAATTGCGGAATGCTAAGAGGATCATCAAAAGACTAGGTGATAAACTAGAAACTAATGGTGACTCAAAGCAGGAAGCATCGCTAGCATGGGCCAAAAGCGTCATTGCTAAACAGCAAGATGCTGAGACCAGCGGCGACTTCACGTCAAAGCGACAAAGGTCCATTGAGGGAACCACTTTGGAACCCAAGCGCCCCAAAGTGCAGAAGACCAGCACGGCATCAACTGCGTTAAGGAAGGATGATCTTTCTTTTAGCGATGCGCTAAAATCAAACATAATTGTAGCAGTCATCGACAGAAGCGATATCGATGGCAAGATCTCTGTAGATCGCTGGGCAGTGGTAACAAGAGAGCTCTCGGTACGCTACCTGGACATCATGAAAGCCAATCCAGCACCACCCCCAGTTATTAGAGATAACGGCTGGCACCGAGGCCAAGTAAAGCTTATCTCTTGTGGAGATCAGAGATCTTGCGATCTATATAAGCTTGCTGTCAGCAAGTTAGGAGAGATCTGGACAGGCGCGAAGCTCGAGGTTGTTGCTAGAGAGCAAATCCCTAAAAGGCCAAGGGCTCGCACCTGGATTCCAGAGGAACCTTCTCGTCCGGATGTAATCCTTAAAATTATACAAAGTAGTAAGCCGGACCTGCCCACTCATAACTGGAAAGTTGCGAAAGTGGAGGAAACAAAGGGCGCTTCAAGATCTGCAATCATTGTAGTGAATAAAGAGTCCTTGGCTCCTCTACTGGCAACCAAAGGTGTGATTGGGTACGGATTTTCTTCGATTACTCTGAAGATATATAAAAAAGATGAGGGTAACACCGTTCCTCCACAACCAATAGGTACTTCCACAGTCGAAGAATATGCGGTAGACATCGACCCAGCAATGGAAATCGATGCTCCCAGCAGCTCTGAGACTGAAGTGAAGACCACAAATATCGCCGAAAAGGCTCTTGAAAACGTCGACAGTCTCTCCGAGAAGGAAGCTGAAGACTCCGTGAGGAAGGCTCTTCTGAGTGAAGACGAAGCCGAGCTACTGGATTCGTCCTCTGAATCGGAAGACCTGAATCAAACCATGTTGGGGGTTGGTCTGGATGAGTGTAGCCAAAATGCTGCAACTAGTTCAGATTAATCTTCAACATTCCATCAAGGCTTCGGCCTCACTTCTTCTCCGTCTGCACAAGAACCGAGAGGATATAGTCCTGATCCAGGAACCATGGATTGCCAAATCTAGAATTCAGGGACTCTGGACTCCTGGTTACTACTTGCTGTATGCAGCGGACAGAACTTGTCTTTGTTTAACGTGGATCCCTAGCGGTTAAGCCTTAACCCCACGAGTGGCCTACCACCATAGGGGCTAGATTTAGTCCTAGCCGCAACCCCTCCGTAGCAAGCTACTTTGGTAACAAAGCTGTGATATGTTGCAGCATATGCACACCTCTTGTTTTGAAGTCGAGACCTATCAACGCCTCTTGAACCCAAGAAAAGAATCCTGAGTCCCATTCGTTTCCGCATTTGGAGTAAACCACGCCACCACGATCTCCCACTAGGGGGCCGACCTCAAGATAGCAGGAATAAGAGAACTGACACACCCGAAGATGTGCACTGTTGTTCTCAACTTCCCGGGCACTATCACCCGTGGTACCAGTTTTAAATCTATAACTTACGTATATAGCTAAGCTACCGGTGGAGCCTCGCAACTTCGTCTATTCCTTCCTAAGCGAATTAGGAAAAAGGACATGGCCTAATTCCTGCTCAGCTTCGGAAACTCGGTATAGAACTAGTCACTTCCAGATTGGTTCCTGCAAAACCCCGGGCCTGTCAACCCCAGGAAACACATATTGAGAGAGTAAGTTGAGGGCGGTCAACAAACAACTCATGTGAATCCTGGTCTTTAGTTCCCCTTGCGGTTCACACGGGCGACGCTCCCGGTCTTTAGCCACCAGTTGGTGAGCAAGGTAAGACGATCCTGTCTTTTGATCCCCTTTTCAGGTTCACACGGGTGACGCCCCGGTCTTTGTTCCGAAGAACTTTGGATGACGCTCCACTTCACGCTAATATAAATATTAGCGAAGGACGCCAGGTACGAGTACCTGGAACCCTAACCCTTATTTGCTACTGCGTATAACTAAGGATCACTAACTAACCATAGTTAGTGTCCTTTCCTTTAACAAACCTTTGAACCAAGATCCACTTCAAAGGCCTCCAGCCTGATCCGAGAACTCAGAGATTCATAATATCTATTCATGCACCAACTACATCATCATCAAAGCCGCTAGCAGCATGACTCGTGGAATTACATATGCCTCCAATGGGAGACAAGCAACCACCACTCATGTCTTAATACTAGCAACCCATGACGCCCACTTGACCCATGTTAACGTGGGAATTACGCATGGTACACACGGGAGCCATGCCACCACGTCAACTGGTTCAAGATCAACGTCATATGTTGTATGATTTTGTAGTAGTGCACTTCAAGTATTAATCCTCTCAGAGCCTCAGACCGACGTACAGAGACCTTATCAATTTCTCTTCTTCATATACAAAGACCTCTAGCTGTGGGCGGACCAGCATAGAGACTTCTCCTCTCACTCACTCATATATCAAGACCTCCAACTGTCTTGTGCCAGTTGGGGCCTTCTCCTCTCACTCGTTTTAACCGAGCCTTAGCCGTAGCTAAGACTACTCCATTTACTCCTTCTGTCCATCTTGGGTTTTCTTAGTTGTCCAAAACCACAGCTGGGCTGCTCAGCTGAGTATGGACTTATAAGCCCCCCCACCACGTCAAGGTGAAACCCGTCGAGGGGGAAGTATGCAGCGGACAAAGGTGAACCCAGATCCTGCATATTAGTTAAAAGTAGTTCTAATGTATATTCACTCCCTGATTTCAGCGATCGAGATAAAACCGCCGCCAGACTACACACCAAAAATGGGACGTACTGGATAGTGTCGGCATATCTTGCCCACGACAACCCTGGCCCTCCTGGCGAAACACTCAAGAGGATCATCGCTGAAGCAAAACGGCAAAATATCAGCCTCCCTATTGGGTGTGATGCTAATGCCCATCACACTGTTTGGGGAAGTACGGACATAAATGATAGAGGTGAGTCTCTTTTTGATTATATTCTTAGTATTAACCTTATAGTCAGTAACATTGGCAATGAACCTACCTTTGTTACCAGAAACCGACAAGAAGTGCTAGACATCACTCTTGTCTCTAACTCTGTATATCAAATGATAACGAATTGGAAAGTATCAGAGGAACACTCATTCTCAGACCATAGATACATCCAATTCAGTTTAAATGATGTACCCACCACACGGCCAGTTTTTCGTAATTATAGGAAAACAAATCGGCAAACATAAATATACAGATATTCTCAAAAGATCGCTTATAGCCGAATCTCTAGATATCCCCTCCAACACCGCAGATCTAGATAACAAAGTCAAGGATCTGACACTAACCCTGAACAATGCAATGAATATTTCTTGTCCTCTTCTCCAAGTTAGAAGAAAAACGAAACCTTATTGGTGGAATTCAGGATTAGAACCGCTCAGGAAAAGTTGCAGAAAACTCTTCAATCGAGCTAAATACACAAAAGAATCCTCAGATTGGGACTTATATAAAGAATCCTTAAAGATTTATAAGAAACAATTGAGGACAAGCAAAAGATCTTCATGGAGGAACTTCTGTAATAAAATAGAAGATGCTTCTGAAGCATCCAGATTGAGGAAAATCCTCTCATGCCAAACTCTTTGAAAATGTTAAATGGCTCCTGGACAAATTCATGTGAAGAATCACTCAATTTGCTACTTGACACTCACTTCCCAGGTAGCTCGCAAAACATTTGCAACATTAACTCAATAGAGTCAAATAATAAAGGTATAAAGATCCAAGGGTTAATAACAAGCTACAAACTAAAATTGGCAATTAATAGCTTCGATCCATACAAATCGGCGGGACCAGACGGTATAATACCAGCCGAACTGCAAGTTGCTTTAGACATTATCTTACCCACGTTAGAGATATTAATGAGCAGTTGTCTAAACCTGGTTCATATTCCCCTTATATGGAGAGAGGTTAGGTTAGGTTAGGTTGTTGGGCTGACAATTGATGTTGCTATTGTCACACTTAGATCAATGTAGATCCATTGTGTTACCCGTGAGTGTTATCACTCTTTCCTGATAAAACCTATGTATTCTATTAATCAGTCAAGCCATTTTGAGGCGTTGACGAAGTTCAATATGTGTATTCCTGAAATATTAGAAATATCTTCTAGATTATCAAAGAAGTAGCTACCGAGCCATTTCTTTCTCTGGTGGCATAGTGACGGGCAATGACAGAGAAAGTGTGACGTGTCTTCATGTACCTCTTCATCACCACATCCTCTGCATAGGTCATCTGTACTTAGTTTCATTTTAAATTTATGGTATTTCAATAAATTATGTCCGGTGATTATGCTCGTAAGAGAGCGAAGGGACTTCTTACTAAGTTGTATAATTTTGTCAGTTCTCTGCTTGTTAAAGCAGGGCCATATTTTCCTAGTAGTATCACAGGTGTCAAGTAGATTCCACCTTTCATTGGATTTCCTTAGGATTATGTCTGAAATTTTCTGTTTAATGTTACAGAGTGGGATGCTTACCATCTCTGCTTGACTAGCGTCGAGCGCTGATCCCTGTCTTGCCAACTCATCGGCATTTTCATTACCTTGTATGCCGCTGTGTCCCGGTACCCAGCAGAGTCTAATATTGTGCTGCGTGCCAAGAACCTTAAGCTCTTCGCGGCAGCAGGAGACAAGCTTCGATTTTATCACAGTGGCAGAAATCGCTTTTATTGCCGCTTGGCTGTCAATGTAAAAGGTGATATCAGCCCGTGGTATCGCCATCATTGATACCTGTCTAGCAGCTGTTGTCACTGCCAGGACCTCCACTTGGAAGACACTGCTATGATCTGGGAGCCTAAGTGAGTTGTTTAGCTCAAGAGGTTCTGAGAAAAAGCCTGCACCAACACCTGTGTCCATTTTGGAGCCATCAGTATAGATTGCTATTTCTGATTCACTGGTGTAGGGTTGGTTGTTCAGCCATTCTTCTCTGCTTGGAAAGGCAGTTTGGAATGGTTTATAAAAGTCAAGCTCGGGTGTTGTATAATCTGTAATGATACTATCACCCAAGTATTTCTGAAGAATTTGAGCATGTCCTATTGCACTGTTTTTCCAGGTATTAGTCTGGCTTAGCCTTAAGGCGCTATATGCTGCGGATTCTTGTACGAAAAGGTCTAGGGGTTTCAGGTTGAGTATCGCCTCCAACCCTGCAGTTGGTGTGGATCTCATGGCACCCGTAATCCCAATGCACGCGAGTCTCTGTACTTTTGCCAGAGTTTTGAGGTTCGTGCTTTTTTCCGTTGCATTCCACCATACCAAATTACCATAGGTTAGTATTGGTCTGATTATCGCCAAATACATCCACCTGATAATTTTTGGACTAGGTCCCCAGGATTTCCCAAAGATTCTGTTACAGGAGTAGAATGCAATCATTCCTTTTTTCGCTCTTTCCTTAGTGTTAAGACTCCAGTTTAATTTCCTATCTAGAATCACACCAAGATACTTTGCATGATCTGAAATCTTCAGCGGGGTGCCTTCAATTGAAGGTATTCTGAAGTTTGGTATTTTCCTTTTATTTGTGAAGAGGACTAATTCTGTTTTTGACGGGTTAACCATCAGGCCGCACTTTCTAGTCCATCTATTAACCTTAGAAAGGGCGTATTCAATCTGTTCACTGATAGTGGGTAAGAATTTACCTGTAGCTAATAGCGCAAGATCGTCAGCGTAGGCTACTATCTTTACACCACAGTGTTTTAAATTAATGAGAATTGTGTTCATAACCAGCACCCAAAGGAGTGGTGAGAGAACTCCCCCCTGTGGGGTGCCCCTGGATGTGGACACTCTCATCTGTATCCCTGCCAGTTCCGAGTTAATTTGCCTGTTCTTTAGCATGCACATAACCCAACTTATTATCGAATTATCGATTTTGTTGTCTACTAGAGCTGCCTCTACCGCTTTATTGTTCACGTTATTGAAGGCTCCTTCAATATCGAGAAACGCAGCAAGGGTATATTCTTTGTCGCTCAATGTCTTCTCAATCGTGCTAACGACGCTGTGAAGTGCCGTTTCTACACTCTTCCCCTTTGTGTAGGCGTGCTGAGCTGGGGATAAATCAACCAGATTCAGATTGCCACGAATATGTAGGTCTATCAGTCTTTCAAATGTTTTAAGAATAAACGATGTCAGACTAATTGGCCTGAAATCTTTTGCTTCTGTATGACTGGGCTTGCCAGCTTTCGGAATGAAAACCACTTTGACTTCGCGCCATGATAAAGGAACATATCCCAATTTTAGACTGTTAAGGAATATGTTTTTCAGGAGCGGTATTATTTGGATTTCGCTTTTCTGTAGCATCATTGGGAAGATGCCATCAAGGCCAGGGGATTTATACGGAGAAAAGGAATGGATTGCCCATCTTATCTTTTCTTCCGTTATAATATCCGATGGTATAATGTGTTCCGTGTAGGGTTCTGTTTCCAGGTTGCTGTCATTTGACCCGCAACCCAGGAAGTGAGTATTTATCAAGTGCTCAAGAGTCTCATTGCAGGATTCTGTCCAGCACCCAGTGGGCGTTATAAGAGATCCTAAAGGGATTGAATCTTTGGAAAGAATTTTCCTTAGTCTAGCAGATTCGTTTGTCCCTTCGATTTCACTGCAAAAAGTTCTCCATGAGTTTCGTTTCGCTCGTTGCGTTTCTGCTTTAAATTTTCGTTGACTGGTTTTATATACTTCCCAGTGATTCTCATTTCTAGTGTTTTTGGCAGCATTGAAAAGTCTTCTTGTTTCTTTTCTCAAGTTACCGAGTTCTACCGTCCACCAGGGTGGTTTCTTTTTTCCTTTCCCTATATGTTTCAGTGGACAACTTTTCTCGAGGGCGTTACTAAGAATCACCCTGAGTTCTTCTGATGCTTGATCAATATGCTTGGGTTCTTGAATCGCAGTGTTATTAAAATTTTTGAGTTTTTTCTCTAATTCCCTATTAAAGAGATCCCAGTTGGTGTTTCTGAAATTCCTATAAGGTTTCGGAGTTTCCACTGTATCATTTATCAAGAAGCCTATAAGCCTATGGTCTGAGAATGATTCTTCTTTGAGAACATTCCATTGGTCGATTGAAACTGTATCTGAATTATTAGTAACAGTTATATCAATCACTTCTTCCCTGTTTTTTATAACAAAAGTGGGCTCATTGCCCCTATTTGCTACCAGTAAATTATGTTCTATAATAAATTCAAAAAGAGACTCACCTCTACTGTTGGTGTCGGTACTTGCCCATTGAGCATGATGTGAGTTAGCATCACATCCTAGAACCACGTCCCATCCTTCGATTGCTGCTCGCTCTACTAGCTGGACTGTTAGGTCTGCAGGAGAGAAGTTATAAGTTAGTAGTTATAAGTTAGTAGTTAGAAGTTATAAGTTAGTAGTCTTTATACCCAAAGCTTGTAAATGCTCCCACGTTACGCCCAAGGATCTAAGACCTATCAGTCTATCGTCATTTTTTCTTAAGACACTGGAACGATTGATTGACATTCATCTGCGTAGTGTTATAAAACCAAACCTTTTTTCTACAGCACAACACGCTTACTGCAAGGGAAAATCGGTAGAAACTGCGCTACATACCTTGGTACGCGCAATCGAATACTCCCGAGATCACAAAGAATACACTCTAGTTGCATTCCTAGATATAGAAGGCGCCTTCAAAAATGTCGACAGCGCTGCAATAGCGAAGACACTGCAGAATCTCAATGTGGATAGCTCACTTGGTAACCTTAAAAATTTCATGCTGAAAAGCAGAATTATGAATGCGGAACTAGGTAGCTTTACTACAAGAAGGTCAGTCAGTAGAGGAACCCCACAAGGTGAAGTCCTATCCCCACTTTTATGGAACATGGTAGTTAATGATCTGCTAATAGACCTAGAAGAAGAGGGATTCAAAGTTATTGCATACGCTGACGATATTGCCATTGCCGTATCAGAAAGCATCCTCAAATTTTAACAGAACTTATACAAACCGCTCTCAACAAGCTACTAAAATGGACAGATCGATGTGGCTTAGGTGTTAACCCCCACAAGACTGAACTAGTCCTCTTCACAAGGAAATACAAAATTCCTCAACTAGACTCTCCATCGATTAAAGGTGTTCCACTCACTTTCTCAGATCAAGCTAAATACCTGGGTCTTTTTTTAGACAAAAAGTTAAGTTGGAAACCTAATATACAGGAAAGAGTAAGGAAAGCCACGGTAGCTCTCTTTTCTTGTAAAAAAGCCGTAGGGAACAAGTGGGGCTTGTCTCCACAAATTACTCACTGGCTATATACTGCGGTCATCAAACCGATACTCACTTACGGGGTGACCGTATGGTGGACGGCCTTAGATAAAACGAAAAATCGCGATAAACTAAGCAGAGTTCAACGTTCAGCGTGTATGTGCATCAGCGGAGCTCTCCGCTCGACACCATCCGCTGCACTAGACATACTTCTCAACCTGACACCCCTAGATATCTACAGCAAACAAATGGCCGCGAGCACAGCCATACGTCTCAAAGCCATCTCTTAATGGACCAATAACTCTATAGGCCACACCACCATTTGAATTTATTCGGAACTTTCCCAAGTCACTCCGACTACATCACTCCCTTGTTGGTATTCGATAAAAACTTTAAAGTCACCATTCCCTCAAGGTCAGCTTGGAAGGAAGGGGCTTTGACATGTAATAAATCAGTAAACTTTTTTACAGATGGATCGAAGACTGAAAACGGAGTGGGTGGTGGAGTGTACTCAGATGGACTAAACCTTAGTCTCTCCTTCCGCCTACCAAACCATTGTAGCGTATTTCAAGCGGAAATTCTGGCGATAAAGGAAGTATTGTCTTGGCTTAAAGAAAACGTGGTATCTGGCACGGATATCCGTATCTTCTTAGATAGTCAGGCTGCTTTGAAATCCTTCGCATCAGTCTCTGAAAGCTCCATTACAGCCCAATACTGTCGATCGTCTCTGATGGAGGTGGCCAAACAGTTTAACATTCACCTATTCTGGGTGCCGGGTCACAGGGACATTCCGGGGAATTGCAAAGCCGACGAACTCGCCAGAATTGGAACGGAAATGCCTATCTTACCCGAAAAGGCAAATATAGGTATGCCCATAGCTACAAGTAAACTTATGCTGAAACGAATCGCTCTGGAACAATCAAACACAAGATGGCTTAATACTACCACGCCGCACGACTCGGTGTGCTATCAAACGATTTCTGCAGGAGTTGCTTGGACGAGGAGGAAGAGGAGACAATACCACACCTTCTTTGTACATGCCCTGCTCTCTCTTACAGACGCAAACTTCATCTAGGAGAATATTTCTATAATGAACCAAGCGATCTCATAAACAAAGACATTAAAAGTCTCCTTCGCTTCATCAGAAGCTCCAAATGGTTTTAACTAGTAGGAAACCTCTTTGTTCCCTATTAGATCGTGGTATCACAATGGACCTCTAATGGTCTAAGTGTGTCAGACGCTTTAATGACAACCACTTTAGCCTAACCTAACCTATATATAAAATTTAAATTCCAAAGTTCTTGAACATTATACCAAGTACGTGCGAATCAGTAGTGCAATTTATTTATTTATTTTCTTGATTTTTATATTTTCATTTTCATTTTACGAGTATATATTGTTTTTTTGATGAACATTATTTTTATTTTTCTTTAAGCACTTTGGTTTTAATTTTTATTTCCATTTCTATTCAACTTGGAATAAGAAAAACTATTCCTCGTACAATCCAAACCATTGGAAAGATGATAAAAGAAACTTTTGCAGTCTTCTTTCCTTAAAAATGAAAAGACAAATTTCTTTTCAACACGAGAAGTGATTTGAGTACTGATTTCTTGAATGAAGTTTTTTTTTTTCAATTCTTATGATAATTTCGGAAATGAAAATAAAAATGATAAAAATTATACTGCCGCAGGGTTGAAGTGTTGACAAGGAATGAGAATATGGTCATAAAAATGTGGCCTTGACAATTATAACTTTTGTATTGTGCGAGGTAGGAATACATTTTAGCAAGAAAATTGGCTCTAGAGCATAATCTCCGTATAATAAAATGACTTATTTACCAAACCCCAGAATTAGGGATGAAGATTGTGAAGAAAATAGAATATCGTCCGATGAGAACCAATTTCATTTATTCATAATTTTTGAGTTTGCTTAGATTATCATAAGCTCAGTAACAGTAAATTTAAATTAAAAGCAAATTATTAAGATTTAAGTAACGTAATGTTTTGAGTGCATGTTGAAGGGAGGGTTTTGATAGGTTTATATTAAAAGTAGTTCAGTTGTTAACTTTTTGAAACAGTTTTGTCAGGGTTTTGAAAAAAGCGGTATATGTGTAAGATGACTCTGACTACCTTCAATAGCGCCAGCTAAACAACTGGCTTACAAAAATTAAAACAATGTTCGCCATCTTAAGGTATGTGGGATTATTATAGTTCAGGTTGATTTTTTTCGCCGGGGAGTAAATTGCATGGGACATTCAAGACCGTGTTAAGCAAATCGGATGTATCTTCGCTGAATATGCTCCATCAATTGAATTGAAATGTAGAGATAAGGAGACCAGACCTTGGTTATGTAAAGGGACTTAGTGACTCAGACTCAGGTTAGTTCGAAGTCGCTGCCGGCTAAGAACCGACATACTTAGACCAAATGTTTTTCTTTTGTGATACTAGTAAAGTTTTTCCCCGACCATTTAACCATTTTGCGCTTCTTGTGAAGTGTGTAAAACAACGTATTTCACTTTTTGCCAGATCACTCGGTTAATTGTATTAGAAGTTTCCCAAATGAAATCTATTTCTCGAAGGACATGTACGAGTACATAAAATGTGTAAATTGGTATACCGCACTCTTTATCCCACCAGTGTCTGTAAAAATCGTTTTGGGTGGATGTCACGTCACGCAGCTTGCCTACCTATTCAACAATGTCTAATTATAATACTTATTACGGAGCTAATGTGCAATCTGATTAAATGTATCAGGTGCTTATAGTACTTGAGATCTAGTTTTGGCTAGTTCTGTTTTGTTACCAAGCAACAGAAGGCTTAAGATTTTGAAGCCTTTATAAGGATCTTGGTGTAACATAATTTCACATGTAGAGTAATCCAGTATTTATTTAATCTATTATAATAGATAATCAGCCTTATTGTGAGTTTCGCCCGGAAAATCTTTCACCCGAAATATTTGTGTTCGCCCGGATTTTTAAAAGCTATTGTAAGTTTCGCCCGAATAAAATTTCACTTCGAATCAGGACTGACATTTCGAAAAATTGGCATGAAAGCTGAGTCAGCAATAAATTTCCTCATCTCTGATAAAAACAGAGAATATTCTCTGAACCTACGTTCCTTCTTGAATATAAAAACTCAAATGAATGTATGAAATGCTGCAATTTCTGTTAAAATTGAGGACATGGAATGCAAAACCACGCGTTTAAATCCATTTCCAATTGACTTTTCTGCAAAAAAAACTTAACTTAGTCTGTAAAATCACAAAATTTCCCTCTCTGTTTTTTTGACATGTGAGTATCGTGTTAAGAAAATGAACAAACCTAGTGAAGTTAAGGGTGGAATAAAGTTTTTGATGAGAGCAACAGCAAAGCATATGTGTGTTTATAAATATTTTTTTTAAAGAAAAGTTCAAAAAATAAATAAAAATATGATTAGCATTGCACTTAAAATGTTGGTAGAGGAAGAAGAAAGGACTGAGGAAAGGAGTTGTTAGGAGGTATTTAAGGGACCATTCTAATCCTTTGGAGTTGCGTGAACCATTGTAAGTATAAAATGCATTTAAACTTTTCTATTTTAGTTTGTTAAATGCACATGATTTTCAGTTTTCAACAGCATTATAGACTCAACAAACCAGCTTTTAAGCTTCTGCTGGATATTCTTACCAATGCAATCCCTCCAACTAAACAGAAATTTGGTATTCCCCCCATTGTTAAGCTCGCCGCTTGTTTGCGATTTTTTGCAGAGGGTGGCTATCAGAAAGGAGTGGGTAAGGATTATGAAATTGGGTTAGCGCAAAGCACTTTCAGACTGGTACTGACAGAAGTTCTCGGCATATTTGAAGAGACTCTTTGTTCTCAGTGGATAGCTTGGCCAACGCCACAAGAATGACTTGAAATTGCTCAACACTTTTATGGAAAATATAATCTACCAGGTGTTATTGGATGCATTGATGGTACCCATGTAAACATCATTTCACCAGCAGAAAATAAACATTTATTTTATAACAGAAAAGGATCATGCAGTTTAAATGTTTTGCTTGTAAGTATGTAATGTAATGACATTCTTAAATTATTAAAACATACATAAATGTATATTTACAGGTGTGTGATAACAAGCTCAGAATTCGTTTAGTTGATGCTACGCACCTAGGAGCTTGTCACGATTCATTTATTTGGAATATAAGTGACCTTAGATCCAAAATGGAAAGTGACTATTTGCAGGGCATCAACAATGTTTGGATGCTGGGTAATTAATAAAATACTAATTTTGAACTTAAACCTTAACTAGCTTTTTTGTTGAAGGAGATGCTGGGTTCCCTTGGAGCCATGGCTTTTGACACCGTACAGAACACCTGACAGTGGCTCAATTCAATCTAAATTTAATGAGGTCCATTCACGTTGCCACAACATAATCGAAAGAACCAAGGGCGTTCTTAAAAACCGATGGAGATGTCTTCTTAGTGCAAGAGAACTGTACTATGCACCTGTAAAGGCTATCAAAATTGTCAATGTTTGTGCAGCGCTACATAATATATGCATTTATTTCAAAAGTGATTTAACTTTGCCTTACGATGAAGTAAATAACACCAACGAAATTGAAAATGTACAAACCACCGAAACAAGTTCTAGTTATCTTAATGCAGGACAACGCATTCGCTCAAACATCGCCAATACTTTGCAATGATTGAACAGCAAAGTACCAATAAAACATTAATTTTATTTAAGAATTATATTTAATCTTATTGAACTTCACAGATTTGTTAAGGCTTAAATTAAATAAATTAAATTAAAATTAACAGACTTTTTGTTTCAATTCACAGTTTGAGTTAATTAATAAAATAAAAGTTAAAAAAAAACAGGTAATTTCAATGACAGCAAAAAAAAAATCTCATTCACTTCTTTTTTCTTCTCGCATGAATTCAATTTTTAACCCCTCCAGCTCAATCATTTTATGATTTTTGTTTATCATATTTTCTATTTCTAACTTTCTGAAATTTTCTATTTCGTGATGATGCCGCTTCTCTTCTTTAACTTGTTCTTTTTTTTCGTTAAGACTGTCCAAAGATCGATAAAGTTTTTTTACACAATCTTGCATATTTTTGTTATGATCTTTCATGATCGATATAGCTTCACCCACTTTCGCACAAAGGTCTTTATGAGCTTCAAGCTCCTCCATGAAGACTTCCCAACTAACATTTCAGTTTCTATTAGCCTAGAAATATGGACATGCTGGAAGTTTCAATTTATACAGGGTGTCCCACAGTCACCGCCCCAAATGAAAACCATGGATTCCTGAGGTCATTTTAAGTCGAAAAACTTAAGAGGTCATTTTCTTGTTTTCGTCCCGTTTTCGAGTTATAACGGTTTTTATTATTTTTCCCTTAACTGGCTTTATCTTTGGCAAACTGCGTCCGATTCGTAAGATTTTTTTTATAACCAATCAAGAATTTATTACAGTTTTAGTTTGTCCGAAGACTATTTTTTCTGCGGACAACCGTTTCTCCGCAATTTTGCATCAAACCCAATTTTTTCGTTTTTTAAGTAGTTTTTTCACTTTAATATCAATTTATTCAAAAAAACACGTTAATGAGTATTAATTTTTTTCACTTATTATTAAAGCCCAGTTCATTTTCTAAAATTAAATATTTTTTTTTCCTTAAAAAGAATACTAAATGTAATTAACAAAAAATAAACAAACTGAGTGAATTTAAAAAAAAAATAATTTTTAAATACAAAATGAACTTTTTCGGAGCTATTGTGGTTAAGAAAAGGACAAATAGATAAAGTTAATTACTAAGACCGTTAACTAATGTAAACAGTAAAAATTTGCATTATGATTTGATGGTTGTAAATGTCTTTCTCGCGTGAACTAGTGTCCGCGTCGTGTTCTTTCACTTGATACTCCATTTTAGATTTGTTATTCAAGTTGTAGTTTTTTTCAATTATTTGCGAACAATGGATTACACTAATCAAGAATATCTGGAAATGTTATTAAAATACGCTGAAATGGGACAATTTTATCTATTTGTCCTTTTCTTAACCACAATAGCTCAGAAAAAGTTAATTTTGTATTTAAAAATATTTTTTTTTTTTTAAATTCACTCAGTTTGTTTATTTGTTGTTAATTACATTTAGTATTCTTTTAATGGAAAAAAAAATATTTTTTTTAAGAAAATGAACTGGGCTTTAATAATTAACGAAAAAAATTAATACTCATTAACGTGTTTTTTTGAAAAAAATGATATCAAAGTGAAAAAAACAACTTAAAAAACGAAAAAAATTGGGTTTGATGCAAAATTGCGGAGAAACGGTTGCCCACAGAAAAAAAGTTCTGAGACAAACTAAAACTGTAATAAATTCTTGATTGGTTATAAAAAAAATCTTACGAATCGGACGTAGTTTGGCAAAGATAAAGCTAGTTAAGAAAAAAGGGAGCAAAAATCATAAAAACCGTTATAACTCGAAAACGGGACGAAAACGAGAAAATTGCCTCATAAGTTTATCGACTTAAAATGACCTCAGGAATCCATGGTTTTCGTTTGGGGCGGTGACTGTGGGACACCCTGTATAATGCTTCTAAAGAGCCTTCTTCAAAAATAATTTTCCTATAGAAGTCACGGTTTCAATATCATCTTCTTTTAAACCTTTTGCAAGTAAGACACAAAGCTTTTCAGAGACTAGAACCAATTTTTCGGATATGGTTTTATAAATGAAAATAGAGAAGCTGGAACTTGTATAAATATTGCAATGTGATATGATATAGAAGTTTACATCAGTGAGTTTTCAAAAGGTTTCTATAACAATTTCCTAAGAGCTATATAGAATACGTCTCTTAAGCCTAGCAGACTTTAATAAAAAGTCTTTAAAGAAAATGTCAATGTTCAAACTTCTAAGAACTCTGCAAATGAATCTTAACAGAAACTAATACATTTAATCCTAATTAAAATTAGGAATATTAAATTGCATTCATCAACTAATTATTTGTACACATTTATTGTAATCCACCTATGTACTTTTTAGATATTACTCAGGCAAGTATAAGAGTATAAATCGAGATCCCTATGATACGAGTATATAGCATAGACAATTAGTTTGATTGTTTGCCTTGTGAACCTTAAGGCTAGACGCGCACATTCAATTTTTAGTTGCACAACTGTTTGGTTGCTTATAGAAAACAAATGTCCGCGCAGGTGCATATAATTATATGTTACACAAAATAGCGAACTCATTTTAGGCAATCGTTTAGTTTATGTCAAAACACAAACTTTTTAGTTGCTCGAACCAAGCAGTTGCGAAACTAAAAATTGAATGTGCGCCCCTACCCTAAGAGTCTAGCGAAGATGAAGTTGAAGTGACGAATAACCAAAATTAAAGAAAAAATGCCTTCGAAAGCAGACAGCTGAATTTCAGATCAACCATTCGGCTCTTAAAAGTTGAATTGCAATTATAAACGAGCGTTTCGAAACAGGTGCGAATATCCGAGAACTTTTTTGTTTTCAAACATATAATGTTGCTGCATTTATGTGATTATCTTCATTTTGATCTTCTGTGCCCATAATATTAGATATAAATGTGAATTTCTTTGGAAGAGGCATATATGTAAATCCAGCATGATATGGTATCTCTATATATCCCTCAAAGTGGAAATACATAAAACTATAGATGGGTGAACTGACCAAAATGTTTGATGGTTTTATTACAAATAATATAAATAAAAATTACATGAAAATAATTCACGATATTGAAGAAAGGCACAATGTATACTTAACATAACAAATGTCAAACTAAACGGAGTACAAACATTTTACATATATGAATGAATGAATCGTTTTTAAGGACACAAATCAAAACAAAGAAAGAGTTAAGTAAAACATAAAACAAATCACTACGGTTAGCAATTTAAAAATATTTTGTACGCTCCCATTAGGTATGAAGATTAGAGCTCAATACTGAAAATTAAATAAGCATTTTGTAGGTAAACCCAACAAAGGAAACTTAATACATTTGCTTAGGTTTTGTTTTTCTTGTGTGAAAGTGGCCTTGGCAAAATTGTATATCGCAGTCTTGTGTTAATTTTGAAGTTTGAGAAAGAAATAGGCTGATTAAGTTTTTGCATCTTCCAAATAATATTCAATATGGCCCAGTGCGTACAGAGATGGACTATTACACAAGAGATGCCGAGTTCGATCCCCAAATAAGGTATAATGTCATTCATGTTTTAAAATTATTCCAAATACATTAATTAATAACAATTCCAATGTGTGGTACATAGTTTCAGGTTTAAAATGGATTAAATGTCGGAAAAACGTCTTCAGAGAAATATAAATTTACTTTTATTTTCGTATTTTTCAGGCTCGGTAAAAGTTCGAGTGTAAGCTTGTAATAGACATAAAAAGCCGTACGTTTGTAATTTTTGCGAAGCTTTATTGAAGCCATCTGTCAAAACTTGAACTTCAGTTCAATTTCGAATAGGACTCTGTTAAACTTCTAATAGTTCATACACGAAGTTGGCACCTTTAAAAGATCTATGCATTGTACTTCTGAGAGGATTTTCAGAATCACTTATAGAAGTCCATAAAAGGTTTTGTGAGCTTGTGTAATATTCTCCTCTTTGTTCTTAAACAACCTTTACAAATGTATTAAAGAACTTCGAAAATATATTTAGTTAGACCGAATCGAAGCTGAAATAATGTTAGTTGGGTTCTTGGGTACTCATTTTGCCAATCTTTTGTCTCTTGGCATTCCGACTGGTCGAAGCAGGAGTGGTTGCTTGATCGCTGTTACTTTCAAGTGCAACTTGAGGATCAAAAGGTGGCAACGTCGTAACTTCAACACACAGTTGGTTTTGTTCTTGATTTGCAATTGCGTCCAAAGAATCTTCAATTGGAATTTCATTTTCTACATCGACAAGTCTTCTTTTTTGGGGTAGATTGAATCCAAATGATTGAGAAGTTGCAACACCTTCAACTGCTTCCTTCATTCCAACGAGTTGAAAAATAGCCCCTTCGGTAGGAGAGAATCTTTGTGTCCTGCATGGTCCACCTCCTGTTCCTCTTTGACTAATTTTGTTTGTAGCAGCCTTTTTTCGCACGTAGCGTTTTTGGTCGGTCCAAGCCTAATTAAAATATTTTTTTTTTTTGATTCTTTAGCACTGAGAACAAATTTTAATTTTCACCTTTTTCCATTCGAACTCAGACTTGACTGGAGGCCCTGCGCTATTCAGCTCAAAAGTAGTCTGCTTCCAAAATGCAATTATTTTTTCCTTACTTTCTTTCACGAAACCTCTTGCAATTTCAGGGTTTTCCTGCATTTTGCTAAGCAGCAGGTCGCTTTGCCTCAAATTTATTGATTTGCTCCTTACATAAAGATAAAATGTTTTATATTATTTTGTTTTTGCAACCATAATTAAAATAAATGACTTACATTGTAATTCCGTCTTCTCCTGTTCGCCGCCAAAAAATAAGTGAACATTTTAGCTATGAATGACGTTTAATTCCGCTCGAATTTAGTACTGACAAAAAGGGGAATCATTCGAACATGAAATTTTTTTCGCCCGAAATTCACAATAGGCGAAAGGAAAAAAAGGGATTTTTTTCGGGTGGAATCTTATTCATGCGAAACTCACAATAGGGCTAAATATTTTTCCACTTTTAGCAATGTCGCTAGCTTCACATCTACCTCGAATGTGGTGTGGCAAAACAAAGGTTAATGTTAAGCTTCGACACAATCTCAAGAGAGAGATAATCTGCAGTTAAGGGTGGTTCAAGAGTTTGTAAAGAGTCCAGAGATTTTGTTCCACCTGGAACACGCTACAATGATTATGAATGTGAAATGAGACTTATAAGCTTAGTTTGTCTAAGTACGCACCTACACCAAACCCGTTCCCGGTTTTTAATCCATCATCCTTTTAAGTTGATCTGGATATGTTTTTGTTAAAATGTAATTAAAGATGCTGTAGTCCGTTTTGCTTGAAAATGATCTGAATGAATTCAGAATTACGAAGTTGCCAATCTTATTAATGATCCTCTGCGAAGAGGACTTCAGGTAATTTGTTTGCTAAATATGTTGAGGGATATGAGATGAAATTGTTTATCTAATGCAACGGAGCGGAAAAGGAAGAGATCCGCTTATATATACAGACAGGTTTATTAAAGGTATATTTTAAGTACATAGGATAATGCGTGGCTTAAGACCTCATTTATTCCAAATGGATTTTTTGCACTAGTGAAGTCTTTTGACCCTTTCTTGTACGTAAGATTTCCAGCTTAGCTTCTTATTCCAAATAAGACAAAAATATTTTCCTTCTTCTGAAAATATAAGTGGTATACCTTTCATTGAATGGAAATCTATGTGTAGAATTTTGCATTTCCTAGAGAAGAGGACAACATCAGTGATGCCCAGCATGTTATCTTGCTAAGAGCCTTTTGGAGAAGTTCTATCAAAGGGCACGGTAGTGCGCAGCCAAATTCTGACACTACACTCTTTTTACAGGAACAAACTCAAGCGATTTTTGACCCCTCCCTATCTTCAGTACCAATAAAATCAGAAACTTAAAATTCCGAAAATTTGCTGAGCTAGTCAGGCACAGGAGCCTCACCAAATTTCAACTTTCTAGCTTAAGCGGTTCTTGAGATAAAAGGCCTCAAAAATCACAAAAAACCGTAACTGACTGACTCACTGACTGACTGACTGACTGACAGATCATCTAAATTATGGAGCACTTTCCGACATCGTAGGACCTTGTAGTTTTGCACAAAGGTAGGTCTTGTCATGCCAGCAGAGGAAAAAATTTGAAGTTTTCCATTCAGGGGCGTGGTATCCGCCCACATTCTCCGAATTGTTGTTGGTTAAATGGAGCACTTCCGACTGCTTTGTAAAGCGGTAGGGCTAAGTAGCATACAAAGAATAAAATATAAAATTTGAGGTTTTCCATTCAGGGGCGTGGTATCCGCCCACTTCCTCAGAACTCATATAAATTATATATGGCACACTTCCGATTGCAGTAGAACAATGAAATTTGGTAGAACGGTAATGCTCAAATTGCATATAAAGGACCACAAATAAAATTTGAGGTTTTTCATTCAGGTGGCGTGGTATCCGCCCATTTTCTGAGAAAATTTTTATTTTATATATAGCACTTCCGATTGCTATAGAATGATGAAATTTAGATAGCTTAATGTACATTCGAAGCGAAAAATAGAAAATCTAAGATTATCCATTCGAAGTGTCTTTTTATTGTCATTTTGAAACTATACATGCATCATGAAAATTCATGACTTTTCTTAGAACTACATGAATGGAAAAAGAAAACATTTGCATACCTGAAAAAATGAATGAATATGTGGAACATAAACACTTAAGTAACACATTGGTTTGCACCAAACTCAAACCTAAACATAAAAGTCGTTAAGTCGAACATAATTTATGTATAGGAAAAAGTGTCACATAAAATATTTTAGTCAAGAAATAATTGAAGCACTCGAAATAGTATTTTTTGAATATTAATTATTGCTAAATATTATAAAGCAATTTCAACAAAATCAATATAAAAACTAAATTAAACTAAATAAAAATGGATTTTGAAATTCTGGATGTGTTTGATGATGACGTTGAAATCCTTGAAATCGTTGAATTTGGGGTTCCCCGTCAAATATACGATAGAAGTGAATATTTTTCTTCATTTGATGAAGTCTCTTTTTACAAAAAATTTTGCTTAACAAGGGAAATAACAATTGCTGTTTTAGAGAAAATAGAAAGCTTATTAGAATGCCCTTCAAACAGGTACAATACTTAATGCTAATTATAAACTGAACTATAGAATATAATTGCGCTTTTAGAAACAACTCCATCGCTCCTATTAATCAACTTTTGGTCACCTTGCGTTTTTTTGCAACTGGAAACAATCTTCTAAGCATAGCTGATTTTGGAGGAATGCATGTCTCGACAGTTTCAAGGATAGTATTGAAAGTTTCCAAGGCAATAGCTAGACTTGGGAATGACTATATCAAATTTCCTGAAAGTACAACCGACATTTTAAAAACTAAAACGGATTTTTTTGAAATAGTATCGTTTCCAAATGTAATTGGCGCTATTGATGGCACTCATGTGAAAATTATGTCTCCTGGTAAACTACGAGTATATTTTTTTTTTTTTTGTTTTATTTATAAATTGATTTCGGATATATATGAATGGATGTATGTTAAGGTGAGCTTGATGGAGAAGTTTTTTGAAACAGAAAAAGTTATTTTTCTATAAACGTCCAGGCAATTTGCAATGCTAAAGTGATTTTCACTAATGTGGTGGCAAGGTGGCCTGGTTCTAGTCATGATGCAACGATTTTCAATAGTTGCAGGATAAAAAATGTTTTGGAAAGGCAGTCTAGTTCATACATAGATTGTTTCATTTTGGGTTAGTCTTATAAAATTCTCCGTATGTGTAACAATATTATTTTTGTTAAATATTAGGTGATTCGGCTTATTCTCAAAAATATTATTTGATGACCCCCCTTCTCAATCCACGTGGCGCAGCAGAGCAGTTGTATAACGAGTCTCAAATTCGTTCCAGAGGTGTAATCGAAAAAGCTTTTGGTATTTTAAAACGAAGATTTCCCGTTTTAGCATACGGTGCACATTTAAAGTTAAATACTGTTTTAACCATTATTATTGCAACTTGTATTTTGCACAACATATTGAGGTATAATAATATACTCGATAATCCGACTTTAGTAATGAAGATTTAGAACGTTTTATCACCGCTGGACAGATAGATATTGAACATTCTTCCCAACAAAATAATTCAAGATCAAATTCCTCCAATTTGAACATGCAAAAACGCATGAATTTGATAAATAATTATTTTGCACGCTTGTAACTATTTCCATTGTTAATAAATAAAACTTATTATATTCAATAAAAAAATTTACTTTATTTGATTCAAAAACGATAAGAAGGTTATAAAGAACAAACTAAAAAGTAACGACAAAAATTAAAGTAACAATTAAAAAATTCATTTAAGGATATATGTATGTAAATATTAATACATAGTAAAAATATGAACGAAGGTACTTAAGTAGGTTCGAATAATCTTAACGAAAATTATTGTCTATTTATCTGATCAAAATGCACTTCTATGTCATGCAAAACATTATGAGCCTCTTTGGCAGTAAAGTTTTCCTTTTTCATTTTCTTCAAAACTTCTGTTTTTATTTCAATATCTAGTTCCATCGACTTCCTCTTCAGCTCATGCTCGATATTCCTCTGATATTTTTTTTCAATTGTTTCTTCTTTCAGAGTATCATAATGCAATTTGGCAAGTTCTATTTTAATTCTTGAAAGTTCTGAATACTGCTCTGATATTTTGCTACTGGGTATACTTGAGGCGACGGGCCTTCTTCTAGAAACCCATGGTGTATTCACCTCTGGCTCCAGACTTTCAAATTGTTTTTTGAAACCTTTTGACAAAACAACTTTTGGTGGCTTTTCTTTATCGATTCCAGGCGAGATATTTTCTTCATTCAGATCACGTAAGTTCGGGTCGCTTATTGAATGCATTTTAGTTTTCAATTTGGGATTAACACATTTCTTAAGCATAGAAGGTTTGTGGGTGCTCCAGTCGTTGTTCGAGGTTTCGTCAATCTAAAAGAAATTAGGAAGTCTTTGAGTAAACAGCCAAGTTAAGTGAATTTTCTTTAAAGTTACATTTTCGATTTGTTCTTCAACTTGATTAGGTATCACCGTCAAACTCGTTCTCCAAGCCATGGATAGTTTTTGGGTCCATAATAGAAATAGCGAGTTCAAAATTTGGATCTGTTGGCTTGAACGGTTTTCCGCCTCCAGTTTGGACACTAGAAAATTTTTCTTGAGCAGCGTCCTTCCGTGTTTCAGCTTTGTAATTTCCATGCAATCTTTTAAGAGAATCGCTATTCCTATAACACAAAGCTCCGGATTGGCTATTAAAATTTTATTCGATACAGCGCCAAGCACTTTCCTTTTCCTTCCATGTAGCAGCACCGTTTTTTTTTTGTTTTCAATTACGCCTCTTTCATCATACGACCCAAACTCAAAATAGTTGGTCTATTCATTTAATAACACATTAATTCTTCATATATCCTAAATTTAGTGGCAGTCAGCTTTTGTTCATTTAAAAAATGTTGTCAATTTAATAAAGTAGTTTCACTGAGAGTAAATTAGACCTAACAAAACAAAATTTGAGAGAGCAAATAGCAACAATATTCCTTTCATCTCAGACAAAGATAAGAGCATAAAAGTTGGTCTACTCTTTTTTGGGTGCAAAATAGTTGATCTAAGACTATTTAAATATAGTTTCAGTTAACCGTTAATAAAAAAATGACAAGCACTGGTTTTATTAATGATTATTGTATGATTTTATACAACCTAGCGAGAGTTTCATGTAAATCCTGGCGCGTGGCGTTGCATTATCAGGAGACCTAAGGGAATCAATGATTAAAGCGTTTGAAACAGGATTGTCTAGCTACGAAATCCCTGAAAATTTTAATTTACCGCCCTCGTCAGTGCAGAACATAATAACAAAGTTTAAAAATTCTGGAAATGTGGATATATGCAACAGAACGGAACATCCACTAACAGCAAAACCTCGCGATTGCCAAATTTTTAAAGAAAATCGACGATATTTATCTGCTTCAATAACGGTTCAGTGGAGAGAACAAATTCAAAAAAGTATTTCGGGGGACAATTGTAAGCAGATGATGAAAAAAATTGGATACAAATTTTATAAGGTTTATTTTAAAATATTTAAGTTTTGCATAAATTACGACAACTTAAATCATTAAAAACGCAGGCAAAAGAAATATCACTACTGACACCTAAGCAAAAGAAAAGGCGCATTGAGTGGGCCAAACAACTTAAAAATTTGGACTTTTAGTCAATGGCGGTCCGTTAATTGGAGTGATCAGTACAGATTGGAAGTTTGTGTTGGTGATGAACGAGGACCAGTGATAAAAAATGCTAAAGAAGCCTTTCACAACTCACAAGGACTGCCTTAAACAAACCGTAAAGCTCCCAGTATCTCTAATGGTATGGAGGTGCATGTCGGGATGTGGTATGAATAATTTGCATTTTGTAATTGGGATAGCTAATGCTGTCAAGTACCGAAACATTTTGGAACAGGAGCTGCCTCCGTCAATACTACGTCTTCAATATAGCAATGCGGAGTATATTTTCCAACAGAATGGTGCTTCTTGTCATACGGCTAGGTCAACAATGGTATGGTTAACTGCTGAAGCAATTTTATATTGGAATGGACTTCCAGCAGCCCTAACCTTTCACCAATCGAAACTGTTTGGCACACGATGAAGCAAAAATTGCGAAAGGAACCGCGTCAAGATTTAAGATCCACAATTACAAATAATTGGGAATCTTTTGGTGCCGAAGAGTGTCAACAATTAGTTGACACTATGCCAAGGTGCATTATAGAAGCAGTGATTAAGGCCAAAGGTCGCTTAACAATGTGGTAAAATCAACATAAAGAATCATAGACCAACTATTTTGCATCTAAGAAATGTGTATAAATCGTTATTTAGTTTTGTAAAGAGACTCCATATCAATATTTTACTAAGCCACTTTCTTTTTTTGTCCACTTTTCTTATTTAAAATGAATAGGACTTTATATGTATATCAAAAAATAGTTTTTGTTTTGAAATAAGTTAAGAATGAACACATATTTGCATTCTATCCTCGGTAGACCAACTATTTTGAGTTTGGGCTCGTATACGCATTGGAGGAGCAATGATTTTTCATTTATTGAAAAGTTTGGATTCCTTTTCTTATTTTTTTCAGACATTTTATTTTAACAAACAAAACCAAAACAAATAATTTATCACAACAAGAAGTAACTAATAACAAAATAAAAACGTTTGAATTTCCGATTTAGACAGTTCACGTAGATCGAAGTGAACTTAGATGTATTTCAAAACTGCTCCTTTGCTAAGTTCAAAATAAATTTGTATGTGCAACATAAGTAAATTTATGTATCACTTAAAAGTTATGTGGAACTTAGCTATTAACAAGATTTATATTTCGTATCAGCAAACGGCCCTTAGTTATTTAAAAAATGTTTTTTGTTCTATAATAACATACATTTTTGGAATTTTGTAGTCTTTTACATAAGAGTAAGTTCGTGCGATCCAGTGGTGCATATTATTTCATTCTATTTGCTCATTAGATTGCTTTTGACGTTGAGATTTCTAGACCCTCACAGCAAAATCCGAGAAGACAATGCAGTGGCAGAGCCAAGCTCAACCAAACCAAGCCAAGCACCAGCCATCTTCAAGAAGAGTACATGCCAAAAAGGCAAAGGAATCGACAAGTTAGTGTAGAGGAGATAATGGAGCTTAAGAAAAAGTTGCTTTAAATTAGATACCTACCATCTGAACAACTTTAATGCAGAGAAAAGTAACTGTTACTCAACCTTGATCAATCCGAATTTACCAAGGATATTTTCGGAATATATCTACAAATTGGATAATTGGATAATGATTAAAAAACTTTTCAAAGAACTTATATTCTTCTCTTGACAGCAAATTTCAATTAAAAACCCTAAAAGTGTCTGGCCACAATTTATAAGGCTGGTATAGGTACAAATCATTCCGTTGAACCAAAGAGCCTTATATTGTGCTTGTTGTCTTTAATTATTAGTAATCCAAAATTGTGGTGATGCTGAGTAGCTCTATGGGTACAGTATGTGTGTGTATTTTTTGATTCTAAGCACACAAAAATAGCAAATATCTTTCACCCTTAGCCTTAACACAACGGATTTTAATTTGAAGTTATTATTATTACATATATCCAACAAAAAATATATTTTAAAATTATAAACACTTAAATCTAGTTTGCAAAAATGAATTCATACATAATGTATGGATGTATAGATACAGTACCTACTTATAAAAAGAATTACAAAAATATTACTTATTTTACGTAATGAATTAACTATGATAATGCTTGACTATTGTCGTTTTCACTTTGCAGATTACTTTGTTCGTTGTCATCATTATCGTCATCGTTTGCAAAAGCTATCTCATTTTCATTCGTCTTCCTTTTTCGTATGTTGTATAACACAACGCACACGTTCATAACCGTTTAATAGCTAAGTGCCGACTTTAAGCGCAGCCTGTTCAAGCAAAGAAAAATTCCTTTAATTGGCCAAGACTGCACTCAAGACTTTTCTTGTTTTTTTTTATCTTGCAAGTAAGACTATTCTTTGCTAAGCCGTATTCAACAACAACTGGAACGTTAAGAGTAAGCAACCACTTCCTCAACGCATACCCAGAATCACGAATTATAATAGAAGCAGAAAATGGACGCAACTCTTCATTATTATATTTTCGATAGAAACTACTTTGCTATAAGACACGGCTTTCAATTACGGAACCGGGGTAGCTGCTATTTACTGCATAAAATCTATAGTCAGCTTTAGAAACTAACATCACTTTCAAGGTATGATCACCTTTACGAGCAACAAAAGCTTATTCATTCAGAAATGGTGCATCGTTTGGAATTAAAGTTCCATCCAAAAGGCATTCCGGCTATTCTGAGAAAGTCTCCAGCTACAGCATTTGCATTAATTGGCTACTCAACTTCCTAACGTTGAATGAAATTTAATGGGATTAATATTATCAGAAAAATAATTATGAAGTTCAAATAACTTACATAACATAATAGATGTTGTGAAATAACTGAACACACCGACACACACAGACAAACACCATGAACATTTCCAATATCATGGTGTTGACTCCCGTTTCTATGCCGGTGAAGTGCCATTAATATTTGAAGCAGTAGTGATGAAGCTTCACTTCATTTTGTTGAGTGTGCAATATGTGCTCCCAATCTGTCCTCTAAAAACAGCTCGAAGCTTCTCCATGAAATAAGGACCTTCCATGTTAAAATTTACCCTTTCACGAAATGTTCTTGGGCGTTGTGAAATATTTCCCCTAACTTTTATAATTTCGTAATCGAATCATCAAAAACTAAATCGTCGTTTTGGAAAAATATATGGGTGATTCTACAAACAATGGAATAAAATGATACAAATTTCGGCACGACATTTTTGGATTCCAAAAGTCGTAAGAGTTGTTCTAGATGATCATTAGAACGTCCCTTTGCGTTTTTGAAAGCGGCCAGTTAAAAAAATGAAAAATGACGATTTTAATGACATTTTTTGAAAAAGGATGTTCAGGGTACTAAGTTTTTTTTAAGCGAACTGAATAAATCTTTATATTTTTTTCTTATTTTCTCTTGTGTACACATTGAAATATAGAAATTAAATTTAATTATTCTTCATAATCATAAAAATGCATGGTAAATAAATATTATTTAGCATTTTATTAAGAGAATATAAAATATTATAATTAAATATTTTTTTTCTAAAAATCAATTTAAAATAAATCATATTCTTTTTAAAAATATTTCGCAATGAAGTTCGAATATTCAATATAACTAAAACTTTCTCAGGTTTCTGAATAAAATATCATTTGCTCATTTATTAACCAGGGGACTGAGGCCATGGGACTGAGGTTTTTCATGGTTTTAGCGCAAAAATGGTATTAAGGTTTTACTTTAAAAATTAAAAATATATATATAATATTACAGTTTTATTAAACCTATACTATACTTCTAACAAATATGCATTCTTACATACAAATTTGATTTGTAAAACCTCACCAGAGGACTGATAATCTAAAGGGACAATCCACGACTTCTTGCAGAAATTTCTTTTTTACAATACTACGAGTAACATAAGAAATAGAATCGATTTGCACCACAATTTTATTGTAAGGAGATTTGGTACTTCAAATTGCCAGTGCTGGAAATTCGATCGATATTCTAGTTACTGATTTTTTCGACTGTTTCAATATGCCAGGGGACTGATACAAAAAGCAGGGGACAAAGTTTAATTAAGTTTTTTTGTAATAAAATAAATTACTAAAAATATTTATCTATTTCTTAGCAAAGATGTGTTATTTTCCGTAACTTTGGTGCAATTCATCTAAGTATGAGACCTGAAATAAGAGAACGGAAATAATATTTCTTTGCGAAAACGTACTGGGAACACGTCAGGGGACTGAGAATCAGACACTTTGAAGAATTTTTTGAGCAAGATAAAATAAGGTCAACCTAATAATATTGTTAGGCCAGGTAGATATCAACAAGATTTAATTTTATAAAAAAAAATCAGATTAAATAATTGAACAGATTTTAAAATATTTCTTGGGCCACCGAAAATTCCATCGTTTGTAGAATCACCCATATATGTATCTGTGGTTTTTGGTAGAAACATGATAAGTCTATAAAATAATTTGCGTTTTTATGTCCACTTCACATCCTTCTAAGTCCTAAACGGGTTGACTGATTTTCTTCAAATTTGGAATAGATAGATAGATAGATAATTTGATTTATTTTTTCTAATCATATTTTTTACAATTTAGCAATTCATAAATCATATAAGCAAGACTTTTAAAAGCCGCCTGCCAAGTTTGAAATATTTATGAGAATATTATTTAAAAAATCATGTTCCAAAATAGGTTCTATCTGGATGTAAAGTGAAGGTAAAAACACAAATTATTTTACGGAGTTATCATGTTTCTACCAAACACCACAGACATACATATATTCTTTTTACTTGCGACTTATAGGTACTATAAGGCAAGTTATGCATTCGTAAGAAAAATCGAACTCGAGATTTTGATCAAAGTTGACATTACGATGATAGCGAAGACCAAAAAAGTGGGTCTCGCAATTCTGTCTGTCTGGCTGTCGGTTCGACTACAGCCTACAGCCTCGGCCGATTTTCTTCAAACTTGGTAGATATGGGTTTTAATTTCCCCCCCCCCCCCGGACGTTTTTTTTCTGTTTTTTTTTAAGACCAAAAATACCGGTACCTGCCATACGATTTTTTTCTCGAAATTTTATAAATATTTTTTTTTTCTCAAAAACTGTCCCACAGAATTTAAAAAAAAAAAATTGAAAAATTTCATTTAGTGAAAACTAGCTAATGGTTAAAACAAATTTACAAAAAATTATTATTTTTGGTAGCCCCCCTGGGTCCATTTTTTTTTGTTTTTGATTTTCTCGAAAACGGTACAGCCGATTTTAAAAAGTTTTTTTATGCCAAAGTTCCTCTAAGGTTTGAATATTATTACATATTCAAATTTTTAATTTTTAATTTTTTGGATTTTAAAAAAAAAATTCAAAAATTTTTTTTTTGGAAACTCTATATTTCGAAAACCCCATGCTCGATTTTTTCAAAACTTCACAAATAAAAGTTTCTTAACATAATCTACAAGATTTGAGAAAAAAAATTTTGTTTTATCTACGGTACCTTCCATACAAATTTTAAAAAATGGTTTTCGAAAATCGTATTTTTCCCGAAAACGGTTCCGAGAATTTTGGTAAAATTTTTTTCTCTTGATTAATCTTTACGATCTATAATTTAATAAAAAAAATTTTTTAATCTAGATATTACTGACTGTACCTACCATAGAACGATTTTTTCGAATTTTGAATTTCTCATTATCGACATAACGGATTTTAATGAAATTTTTTATAAAGAAGCTCCTAAAAAGTTTGAAAAACATTGCATTTAAAAACTTAAGAAAAACTATTTTTTCAATTTTTAGAAAAAAAGAGTCATTTTTTTTGAAAAATTCGATATCTCAAGAACGGCTTAGTATTTTTTTTTTTTTGGAAATTAGACTTTTATTCGTACAATAATAAAAACTTAAGGTTGGCGTACCAAAATTTTTTCTTAAAAATGGTTTAAAAATTTTTTACATAAAAGCTTATTTTTTTATGTAACCACTACTACGACTTTTAATCTTTGTTTCTGCATAAATTCATATTTGCATAGCATTCTGTTTTTATCTCTTATGTACTACTAAAAGAATTTAAAAAAATTAATTTTATCCTTATGAACAGTTTTCTCTAATAACATTCGTTTTTAAAATTCCTAGTCTATTACATTGGAGCAAGTTCGTGCGACCCAGTCGTGCATTTTATTTTACTTGCTACTTATAGGTACTATAAGGCAAGTTATGCATTCGTAAAAAAAATCGAACTCGAGATTTTGATCAAAGTTGACATTACGATGATAGCGAAGCCCAAAAAAGTGGGTCTCGCAATTCTGTCTGTCTGTCTGTCTGTCGGTTCGACTACAGCCTAAACAGCTTGGCGGATTTTCTTCAAATTTGGTAGATATGGGTTTTAATTTTTTCCCCCCGGACTTTTTTTCTCTTTTTTTTTATGACCAAAAATAACGGTACCTGCCATACAATTTTTTTTCGAAATTTTATAAATATTTTTTTTTCTCAAAAACAGATTTTCTTTAAAAAAAATCAAAAAAATTTATTGAGTTAAAGCTAGGTAATGGTTGAAAAAAAAAATTCCAAAAAATTGTTATTTTTAGTACCCCCCTTGGAACCATTTTTTTGGTTTTTGATTTTCTCAAAAAAGGTGCGACGGATTTTGATCATTTTTTTCTGCTAAAGGTCCCCAATAGTTTGAATATAATTGTGAATTAAAGTTTTCCAAAAATATTTTTTTGGATTTTTAAAAAAAAATTCAAATTTTTTTTTGATAACTCAATATTTCGAAAACCTCACATTCGATTTTTTTAAAACTTGATGAATAAAAAAATTTTAATATAATCTACAAGATATGAGAAAAAGAAATGTATTTTATCTAAAAATAACGGTACCCTCCATACAAGTATTAAAAAATGGTTTTCGAAAATCGTATTTTTCTCGAAAACGGTTCCGAGAATTTTGCTTATATTTTTTTTCTTTCCATTAATTTTTAAGATCTACAATTTAATAAAAAAAAAATTGAAAACAAGATATTACTGATTGTACCTACCATAGAACGATTTTTTTAAATTTTGAATTTATCATTATCAGCATAACGGATTTTAATCAAATTTTTTAGAGAGAAGCTTCTAAAAAGTTTAAAAACCATTGCATTTCAAAACTTTAAGAAAAATATTTTTATGAATTTTGAAAAAAAAATCAATTTTTTTTTTGGAAAATTCAATATTTTGAAAACAGCTCAATAGCTTTTTTTGTTAATTTAATTTTTATTCGAACAATAATAAAACCTTTAAATTGGCGTACCAAATTTTTTTCTTAAAAATGTTTTGAATTTTTTTTACAAAAAAGCTTCTTTTTTTAAGAAACCACTACAAAGACTTATAATTTTTGTTCTTGCACAAACATATATTTGCTTGAATCACATGGCATCCTACGTTTACCTCCAATTACTAAAGAAGTTGTTTTTGTCATTTAAAAAATTAATTTTATGCTTGTGAACAGTTTTTCTCTAATAAAATTCATTTTTGAAATTCTTAGACTATTACATAGGAGCAAGTTCGTGCGACCCAGTCGGGCATTTAATTTCTTAATCTTTTAAAATATAATTTGTCAACCTTTGACGAATTTGTTTTTTGTTTTGAAAAGCTTGAAATTAAAGTGTCAGTGAAATGTCAAATAATGAAATCTGTGAAACGGATTTTTTGATGATATGATGTACATATGATATGTGATGTACTCGTATGTATGTATGATCTGTGAAATAGGCCCCAGCGTTGAGCGAATCCAAGAGTAGAATTTGTTCTTTTGATGGTACTATGACGCAAAATTTAAACTGATTGCTTGTTGGAACCCACTGTTTTTGAATACAAATTTGTTTACTGAATTATTTTGAACTTTTTTAATTTTCATCTTTTGAACTTAAATTCTAAAGATATAAGAGATAATGGATGATTTTTTTTTTGCTATTTTCTTTTTGGCAACACTGGTTTTCAGAGCTCACTTACGTTTCCTGTTTTGTGTCACTGTCAAACATCTTCAGTTTGGTCTATAATTTAACCATGAATCGTTTTACAAACGAACAACGCTTGCAAATTATTGAATTTTATTATTAGACCGAGAGCCCACAGCAATTTTTGGGTGTGATTGATAACAAAAAATAATTAGCATAATTGGATAGGCCTTTTATAGTTATTTACAAATGTGAACGTCTTGCATACTCTAGTGGGCGCAATAGTGCATTATAGTGCATCAAGGATGCAGTTCTTTCCAAAGTCTAAAAAATTGGGTTACAAAATTTTCCATAACTTCAAAATGAACAGCTAAGTGCTCTGATTGCAAATATCGAGGTTCAAGACGTATTGAAGGTGGCCTTCTTAGTGCAAGAAGTAGCCTATTCTTATCGCGTCTGGCAGGCAGAAGGCTGTCTGTAAAACGTCTTGGATCTCGATATTTTCAATCAGGGGGATTAACTCTAGATTTGGGCAAAGTTGTTATCACAATTATTTGGACTTGGAAAGAACTGCATCCTTGATGCACTATTATGCACTATTGCTCCCACTAGAGTATGCAAGACTTTCACATTTGTAAATAACTATAAAAGGCCTATCCAATTATACTAATTATTTTTTGTTATCAATCACACCCAAAAATTGCTGTGGGCTCTTAGTCTATATCAAAATGCGTGATCTGTTAAGAAAGTTAATGGCGCGCTACTTCCATTTTATGGTCAGTTTAATCGACCTACTGAGTTGGCTATTCGGGCTATTGTAACTAAATTTCGCACCAAATTTGCATTGTTGAAAATAAAACCGCCAACACACTTACGTAGAGTGTGAACTGAGGAAAATATAGCAGCTGTATCGGCCAGTGTTAGTGATGACCGTGAATTTTATCGATTCGGTGCCGTTCGCAATTGGGCCTCTGTTACTCCACTACGTGGAAAATTTTGCGGAATGATTTAGGTGTGAAGCCTTTCAAAATACAGCTGGTGCAAAAATTGAAGCCGAACGACCTACCACAACGCCGGATTTTTGGTGAATGGGCTTGAAAGATCCACTTTTTTTTTATTGAAATTGTGTTCCACGACGAAGCTCATTTCTGGTTGAATGGATACCATTGGGCCCTATTTCTTCAAAGATGAGTCGCAACGTTACTGTGAATGGTGAGCGCTACCATGCTATGATAATAAACTGGTTTTTGCGCAAAATGGAAGAGCTTGACTTGCACGCGTGTGGTTTCAACAAGACGGTGCCACATGCTATACAGCACGCGTTACAATGGTGAACAGTTTATTTCACGATTTAACGCCTCTAGATTATTTTTTGTGGGGCTATGTTAAGGCTCATGTCTATAGCGACAAGCCTGCTTCGAATGACTCACTTGAAGCCATTATTTAAGCATTTATTCGTGAGATACCGGCCGAAATGTAAGAAAGAGTATGCCAAAATTGGACTAAGCGGATGGACCATTTGAGGCGAAGGCATCTTTCTGCGGCCAAAAGTCCAAAATAAAAGTTTTGTGTTAGGGTTTTTTTGTCATCAGGCTGTCTAAAGGAGAGTCTCTTGCCCCAAATCCCCCCCATAATCTTAGTCTGAATATGGCTGCTAAGTTAACGTAGTCATGCATCGTTAGGAAAGGCTAATGGACGCTTTCATCAAACAGGTGTAAAAGTTTTTATTTCCAAGCAAATCTATTGCAATAAAATGGATTCAACAGCAGCAGGTGCGTAAAATAAGTTAAAGAATTTCTGAATAAAAATTCCTAAATAGTACATAGTTAGACAGAGATATATGTCAACACTATCTATTTACTTAAAACAAAAAAAAAATATTTGTTTGAGTGAAAACTTTTTTGTTTTGCTAGATTTTGTTCTCAAAGCTATTGCAGATAGTTAATAAAAGTATTGTGTACCAAATAAAATAAAATTCAGCTGTCCGTAGCTGTCCGTAGCTGCCCGTTGAGTTCTTTTTTTGCATTAAGGTACTAGTACGGTCTAGAACGCCAAAAAACGCAAGATTGTTGGTAATTTTTTTCTCGGGAACCTTATTAGATAATAACATAATTTTTTTTAAAATAATGAATACATGCGTCAAGAATACAATTTTTTTTAAATTTTCGAGTTTCGGCCGAATTATAGAGGGCGCAAACGTCGACTCATCAAAAAATACATTGTCCCATTGCGGACAGTTAATCTCAGGATTGGCTGGACTGAAACAAAAAAAACAAAGTGGGTTATTTAAAGGAAGGTTTCTTACGAGACAATTTACCACAATTTGTTTAAAAAGTCAAAAACAAAAAAATGTCAAGCTTTGAAAAATTTTTTTTCCCAATTTTGTTGGCTATTTTCGGGTCGCCATTTTTTTGTTCATAACTTTTTGGTCAAATTATGGTAAATTGTCTTGGAAAACAAAAACAATCAAGTTGCAACAAGTTTTTTTGAAAATCGGTTTAGTCGATCCGGAGATTAACTGTCCGCAATGGGACAGTGTGTTTTTTGAGGAGTCGACGTTGGTGCCCTCTATAATTCGGCCGAAATTCGAAAATTAAAAAAAAAATGTATTCATTTTTAAAAAAAAAAAAATTATGTTATTACCTATGTAATAAGGTTTCCGAGAAAAAAATTCCCAAAAATCGTGCGTTTTTTTGGCATTCTAGACCGTACTAGTACCTTAAACGAAGATTACTTTGTTAGGTGATTCCACCAATTCCAGAAATCTGCAAAAAGGTCTACGGTTTTAAGGAATTGTAACTTTTCGAGCGAAATGTGTCTGTCAAAGTTACTTTTCTCCATCCATCTTAGAGTACTGGAATTGTTCGGAGCTCAGCTGCATTCGTTCATTGAGCTATCTACATTGTGAATAATCCCTTTCACTCGGTAAGGTATCAGAGTTATAAGTGAGAGAGTGGATTGGGTTTAACAACGGAGTACGCTGTAAGCCAATCGGCGGAGTTTTGCTTTATAACCGTGAGCGAACACTGCCACAACAGAGGGAGTTAAAAAAGAGCGTAGCGATGAGAGAAAGCGAAAATGAATGACGAAGGCCGCCATGATGGCACTTTTAGCAGGATTCAGTGTGAGTACGAATCTTCAGAAAAATTTTTATAGAAAATTGAAAAATCAGTTAACGTGTTAAAATTATTTAATAAATTAAAGATTTTGAAATTGATTTGTGAGGAAGTTTTTTAAAGCTCAGATAATTTTGAGAGAATTCAGATAATTTTGCGAGGAGAAAAAGTGTGGAGTTAGGGCAGGTGGGCCAGAAAACATAAGAGGAAAATTCCATTTCCTAAGAATAAGATCAGTATCTTGGTGTGTAGAAGTATTGAAAACATTGTAAGCCAGTTTGAGCAAGGAAATATCACGATAGACCGTTTTTTAATGTTCTGTTTTCTAAAAATACGGTATTTTCAAACCCCAGTTTTTTCGGTTTTTTCAAACCCCAGTTTCTTCTTTGTGTTTCGGGAATCTTTCCCAAAGTCAACTTCGCTTTCTCTTGCATTTTACGGCACATAAATAACGTTGTCTTTCAATGCAAAAACTGTTTTCTTTTTTTTAATTCCGCCTTTTGCCAAATTTGTATGTACATATATACAATATACAAAGATACAATTGTAAATTTATTTGTAGAAAAAAGTTAGGGTTTTTGAACTATAATTACAAAGGTTTCCCTAATAAAATTATAATATATCTTTTGAGAATTGAATCGTGCGTAGATATAGCACTTTTAATTGCTGCCGTGTTGCAATTTTCCTCGAACGCGACCAATTTTGAGAGACTATCATCTGTTTAACTATTTTTTCTCTCTTGTCTTAATTGCACATTAATCTTTGTTGGATACGAACATCCAAAATCGCGGTTTGATAGTTTCGATCATCATAAATTAGTGTTTAATCCGCGATAAATAAAAATTGCAACACGGTTCTATGAGAGGTGCGTTAATAACATTTTTGTTTTACAGTTTTTTTCTTACATTACATACCTATAATACAATACTCAAACCAGCTTTTATCAATCACTCCCCTCAACATGCTATAGAACTAACCGCGGTACTATTGATAAACATTTATAACTTTTAATAGGCAAAATAAAATACCTAAATTCAACTTGTATTCACTTAAAAAAAAAAACAAATAAAATGCACGAAACAAATTATCCCAGCAGGAAAACTTCAAATCAATCCACTGTGTCAACCAAATCCCTCTCAGTGCTGTGCGTCTGTAATTTGTATTTAAATCTAGAGTAATTTTATGAACTATAAATACTATAATCGATGAATGAAGAATTTTCAAAATAACCCTTAGTGGGTGCAGTGCACCAAACCGCAAAATAGGTTAAGCTGCAAAAATCTACAGGGATTTTGTCCTTTATACTGGAGTGCGTTTATACGAGAATAAATGCGAAATCATCAATAAATTAGCTATATTTTCCAATTTAATATATATGGTACATACTTGTTTTAAAGGGCAAGTGTTCGAAGGTACACGAACAGAACTGATGACCAACTCGATGAAGACGTATCATTAATGTCAAATACGTTCCACAACTATGTCAACGTCAGATCAAAGGTCAAATAGAAGTCAAATGTCATAAAATTAATGGCTAAAATATACAATTCGACTATACAACATACAAGATAATAAAACAATTCAATTTTTAACTCAAAGTGGTTGCATTTTTATTTTTCTCATTTTGAAGTTACTTTTTTTTGCTTATTTTTTTATGATAAAAAATTCAAGTCATTAACATTGGTCCTTCGAGCCTTAAAATTAGAATCAGTTTTTTATGAACAATAAACATTAAAACAAAATTTGTGTGCGGTGTGTGCCCCCATATTAAAAAAAAAAAAACGAATTTACGATTCGTATGTAAAACATTCACGTGACTTTAAATTGTGCATTGCAAAATCGTTTTTTAATCACTGATTGATTCTGTCTTAACTAATTAACTTAAAATCTATTTAATTTAACTTAAATTTAACTTAAAAATAATTTAAAACTAATTTCTGAACAAAAGTGTCCAGTAGAGACACTACAAATCGACATTATCATCGATCATCAACGTTGGCGTCGTCGGCAGCAGCAGCAGCAGTAGCAGCAGCAGTAGCAGCATCAGTAGCAGTTGCAGACAAGCAGTAAGTCTTGCTTTACGTGTTGTAAACTTGTCTATTTCGATTTTTCTTCGTCATTTCTGTTGATTTTTAAAAGAAAATAAATATTATTATGGCTGAAACCAAAAATTACAAATATGGTGAGCTACAAAAAGGTATTTTAGCTAAGGTGATAAAGGATCTTACCAACTTTAAAAAATCTCCAAAAGACCGTAACGTAAAATCCTATGCTTCAGCTCGTCTAAGCAAATTGGAAGAAGATGTTCTTTCGGCTAAAACGTATCATGAAGCTATCATTGGGGGTGGTATGCTGGAAGAAGGGATGAAAGTTGAAGAGTTAAAGGTGGTATATGAACAAATAAGTGATATTTACCTGGAATATCGTGCAGAGCTGGTGGAAGCAATCGAAAAATCGTCACCAATCGTTGCAATCCAAGGTGCTCCGCCCAGTAATACAGCTGCACCATCAACGTATTCGGGGTTAAGGCTTCCACGAATTGATTTGCCAAAATTCGATGGTTCATATACCACCTGGCGCGCTTTTCACGACAGGTTTCAATCCCTCATCCACAACAACAACAGTCTAGAAGACATCGACAAGCTGCACTTCTTGCAGTCGTGCTTGACTGGTGATGCAAATCGATTTTTGGTCAACCATCCTTGACTCGTGAAACTGCAACGGGTCTAAAAGATCTCCTGTACACCACCAGGGAATGTTTTCTTGCGCTAGAGAAAATGGATGTGCCTGTTTCCAGTTGGGACACCGTCCTTATTTGGTTCCTTCATCAGAAACTTCCGCAGTCGTGCCAAAAACTATGGGAAGAAAAATTAGGTAACAGAAAAGATTTGCCTACATTTAAGGAATTTACCGAGTTTTTGGAGATCCGTTTTCGAACTCTTGAAGTTATTGGTCAACAGGAGCATGAAGCAGCATTCCGGACTAAAGAAGAGCCACACGTCAAAACAAGGCCACGCGTCCAACCAGCTAAGACGAAAGTCATGCATGCAAAGCAGGTCGTCAAACAGCCATCCAAAAAAGTAGACAAGAGCAACACCGTAGAGCAATTGATTTGTAAGCTGTGCAGTCAAGGCAAACACACATTGAGAAAGTGCCAACAATTCCTCAACATGGATGTCAAAGGTCGACAAGAAACGGTTTACAGGCTGAAAATATGTGAAAATTGTTTGTCCTACGGACATCTTGTTGCAACTTGCTACAGTTTTACGTCGTGTTACTTTTGCCAACAAAGGCATCATTCTCTGCTACATGACAAACAGCAACATGTAACTGGAAGCAACACACATATACAACAACAACAACTGCCTGCAACTGCGTCTTCATCTCAAGCGAAAACATTCCAGACATCCATAAATCCAAATGCTCCTGTGTTCCAGCCAACGGTTGAACATCAACAAATGCAGTCAACTCACGGACATGCATTTAACTACCACACGTCGCAAGGTGGTTACGCACAACAGGTGCTCATGGCGACAGCGGTAGTAAAGGTACGTGCAGCAGATGGTAAGTTACGTCTTTTACGTGCTCTGATCGATACAGGGTCAGAAAAGTCTTTCATCACTGAAGCAGCTGCACAACTCCTGAAACTAGAAAGAAGGCGAACAAATGTAGAGGTATCCGGGTTAGGGTTGGTCAACAACGCCACTGCGCAACACTCCGTCGAAGTAAGATTTGCTTCCCGCCACTCGACGTTCGAGACTGCCATCCAGGCGTTGGTCTTCAAGTCGTTGACTGGCCATCTCCCGACCCAGCGAGTGGTACCTGGCATTTGGAACCATCTGAAAGGTCTTTCGCTAGCTGATCCACATCTCTATGAGCCTGCACCCATAGACTTACTTCTTGGAAGTGAAGTTTGCGCCGAAATACTCCTTCCTGAAATAAGACGTCCAGAAGATGGAAATGGGCCTATAGCACAAAACACAGAACTGGGGTGGATTGTGTTTGGTAAAGTTTCAGCCGAGATTCCCCAGCAAGTCCGAAGTTTCGTTCAAATTACGGACCTGAGTTCACAGATAGAGAAGTTTTGGGAGATGGAAGAGACGCCTTATCAGAAGCAAGATACTGAAGAAAATATTGCTTGCGACGAACATTTTGATCAACACACAACACGTTTGCCTGACGGGCGTTATGAAGTGAAGTTACCATTCAAAGGTGAAGGCTATCCAGCAATGGGATCGAGTCGTCAAAGTGCCTTACGACGATTTCTTCATCTGGAGAAGAGGCTTGATTCAGATCCAAAGCTTGCTGAAGGTTACAAAAAATGTATCCAAGAATACGAAGAGCTTCATCATATGGAAGAGATAGATGCTAATGATGCGGTTTTAGAAACCCCATTCCACTATTTCTTACCGCATCACGCGGTTTTCAAAGAAGCAAGTTCTACAACCAAACTGAGAGTGGTATTCGATGCTGCAGCGAAAACATCAGATGGCAAATCTCTCAACGATTGTTTGCTAGTGGGTCCAAAATTGCAATCAAGTATCATAGATCTTGTTTTGAAATGGCGGACTCACCGAGTAACTTTCAACGCCGACATTGAAAAAATGTATCGACAGATTTTGGTCAGTCAATCAGATCGATATTACCAGCTGATTATGTGGAGAGATGAGAAGACTTCACCTGTGAAAATTTTCAAAATGAACACCGTCACTTTTGGTACAGCAAGTGCACCATACCTTGCTATCAAAATTTTGAAAAAAGTTGCTGATGATGAAAATGAAAATTTTCCGGAGGGGGCGAAGGCTGTCCGTGAAGACATGTACGTTGACGACCTTATAAGTGGAGCTGACACCATTGAAGAAGCAAGAAAGAAACGTGATGAAGCAAAGCAACTTTTAGCAACAGCGGGACTCAACCTCAGAAAGTGGACAAGCAACACGAAAGAACTCACCGAAGACATCCCAGTTCAGGAAAGAGAGCTTGACTTTGAACTTCCGTTCAATCTGTCAAATCATGTCAAAACTCTAGGCATCAAGTGGTTTCCCATCGATGACTTCTTCTCGTACCAAAATCTACAACCTGCAACAGAATCAACCACAAAAAGATCTATGCTGTCAACTATTGCCAAATTGTTCGATCCTTTGGGTTGGATCTCACCCTGTATTATCACCGCAAAACTTATGATGCAGCGATTATGGGAACTTGGCTGTGACTGGGATGAACCAATTCCAGCTGCTCTGAAGAAAGATTGGGATGCTTTTCTCCGAGAACTCCATCTGATCGAGCGGCTTCGGATTCCAAGATGGACCCAGATGAGCAAGACCAACAAATCGATCGAGCTGCATGGGTTTTGCGACGCTTCTATGAAGGCCTACGGTGCAGCAGTGTATGTACGCGTCTTGGATAGTGAAGGCAAAATTCACGTCAATCTGCTTTTGTCAAAAACAAAAGTAGCACCAAATCAACGAACGATAACTCTACCTCGTCTTGAACTTTGTGGTGCAGTAGTTTTGGCAGAGCTGTTACAATACACTAAGGAAGTTCTGCAAATTCCTGATGTCAAGATGTATTCGTGGACAGATTCCACAATTGCATTGGCCTGGATACGCGCCACTCCCGCCAAATGGACCACATTCGTTTCCAACCGTGTGTCGGAAATCCAGCGGTTAGTGGGGATCGATTGCTGGGGACATGTCGCAACGCTTCATAACCCAGCCGATCTGGCGTCCAGGGGTGTCTATCCATCTGAACTGGAGTCACTGAAGTCGTGGTGGAACGGTCCAGAGTTCTTGCGACAAAATTGGGTATTCGATCTTCCAGATCAACCCACCGAAATAGACACTGTAGAAGAGCAACGAAACATAAAGGTCTTTAGTATACATGCGATAGAAAGTGATAGTATATTACAGATAATCTACAACTTTTCGAGTCTCCTCAAAGTTACTAGAACTGTTGCCGCCTGTTGTCGTTTCATAACAAAATGTTGACCCAAGTTGGGGCCTATTTCAGGTTCGCTTAAACCAAAAGAATTGGAAACTGCCCTCCTATTCATCGTTAAAGCAGCACAAAAGGAAATGTTCGAAGCCGAAATTCAACAAATTCGTGAAAACAAAACACCAAAAGCTTTAAGTGCGTTAAATGCTTTCATCGATGCTCAAGGGGTCTTACGAGTGGGCGGACGTTTGGAGAATTCTCTACTTCCTTACAATGCTCAACATCCAATATTGCTTCAAAACAACCATCACTTTACGAATTTGGTCGTCCGAGATGCTCATAAGAACACACTTCATGGCGGTATCCAGCAAATGATAAGCTACATTCGACAGCGATATTGGATTGGGCAAATAAGAAGAAGTGTTAAATATCAACTGCATAGGTGCCCTTCTTGTTACCGGCAAAAGGCATCCGAAATGCAGCAACTAATGGGAAACTTGCCTGCAGCGAGAGTGCGTATGTCTCGACCTTTCAGTCACACTGGTGTCGACTACGCAGGTCCAATCGAGATAAAATCCTGGAAGGCACGCGGTGCAAAAATTCTTAAAGGATACTTTGCTGTCTTCATTTGTTTAGCAACAAAGGCTATTCACTTGGAAGTCGTGTCCGACCTCACAACACAAGCGTTTATAGCAGCCTTTAAGAGATTTACTGCTAGAAGAGGAAGCTGTACCAAGGTATATAGCGATTGCGGAACTAATTTTGTTGGTGCTAATAACGAATTAGCAAAAATGTTGAAGGAAGCGCAACACGATTGGAAAGAGATTGCGGAACAATTAGCAAATCACGGTACCGATTGGCATTTTATTCCCCCAGCTTCTCCACACTTCGGTGGATTATGGGAAGCGGGTGTGAAATCGGTCAAGTACCACTTAAAACGAGTTGTTGGAACGGAAAGGCTAACTTTCGAGGAGCTCGCGACGCTTCTAGCGCAAATAGAAGCGTGTCTGAATTCGAGGCCCCTTTGCCCTCTCTCCGACAGCCTAGATGATTTGAATGCATTAACCCCCGCGCACTTCCTGGTCGGCGAATCATTGCACGCTATACCACAAGGTGAACTCGACAGCAACATCACATATGCAGATCGATGGAAACGTGTCCAAGTTCTAGCAGAAGGATTCTGGCGAAAATGGAATTCTGAATACCTCGCAAGGCTTCAGCAGCGTCCAAAATGGACACAAGTCAAAGAATCGCCAAAAATAGGAGACTTAGTTCTTCTTAAAGATGAACGACTTCCATCGACCTACTGGAATCTCGCGCGAATCGAAGAAACCCATACCGGATCGGACGGGTTGATACGCGTCGTGACGGTTAAAACGAAAAACGGACAGTTGAAGCGGCCCATAGCAAAAATCTGCCTGCTACCATCGAACAAAACAGCAGAACAAATCGCCATCGTATGAAATCTCGTTAACAAAATAATACACAAACTGCAATTTCTCCAGAAAAATAACATCTTCAGAAAATAATTCACCAAAAATAATTCAACAAGTCTAAATAAACCCAAATAATTTATTAAAATTATTAAAATTATCAAATAAGCTCAATCACAATAAATGCGAAAACCAAAATCCACTTAAAGTAAAATAAAACACAAAAATATTACTTTATTAATTTATTTATTTATATTAAATCAAATTTACATGTATTCGTCTTTTCTTTCGAAAAACAAAATAAATGTTTCCATTTGTAATAAAATTTAAAAAAAAAATTAATTTCACAAAATTAAACAAAAATAATTGATGTCAAACAGATTTAAACCACCATCCACAAATTTATAAAAACAAATCACTGTCAAACATTCGGCACATCAAATGTCAAATCACCGAAACGCGATTAATTAAAAAAAAAAAAATATTTTATAAGCACATAAAAATGTCACATCGCGTCGGGAGAATTTAATAAAATATTCACAGTAAAAACTTTAAATCCAAATAGAAATAAATATTTTACATCAACACGAATCAATTTAATACCAAAACAAAATTAACCTAAATTTAAATTGTATCAACCGTATATCGAAATCAAAATTAAAACAAAACAAAACAAATCTACCAAACGTCATCGAAATAATTCGCCAACAAAACAACGAAATTAGATTATCACAATGCAAATAATTATTTACATATGCACAAATAACAACCCGCACCAGTTTTAATAATTATAGCACATAATCAAAATCATATCACAAATAATTTCAAAATAATTCTGCGAATTAATTACACTTCATCACGATAAAACTAAAATAATTTGTTTTTTTTTGTTTGGTTTTTGTAAATTTTCACTATCACTTTAATTCGAATTTAATTACTCCAATTGGAAGTCGAGTTTATTCCAACTGGAAACACTCAAATTCTAGTTGCTATATACTTATTTGTACAAATTAAACTTTATTAAGTTTTTTTCACTTTTTAAAAAAGATTTATTTATTTCCAAACGGGCAGCGTTTCTGCCTGTAAACACAATAATGACAAAATGACTTAAAATACTCAAGCTTAAATACTAATTTTTGCACATCACCAAGCCAACTCATTCCCACAGATATCCAGGTATTCAGGTTTCATAGTTTTTCTCATCGAAGCGCTAGACGCTGACACCTGCATTCCTCTTTCACGTATTCGGCTCGTGCAATATGTTTCGCCTGCAGTTTCGGCGTCGTCATCGTTAACTCCTCCCGCCTTAAGATCGAACGTCCGCGTTCGACGTAGCTGGTCTCAAAAGATGAGAAATATCTTCCAGGCCCAAGGTGACAGTGGATGCTACGTTTTCAGGAACTTGATGCGGTTCACTATTTCTTAGCTCTTTCCTTTGTATGAATCTGGATATGAGGTAAGCACCGAACAAGATGAATATTATTATGGTAAGTCCGATGTTGGTAGCGAAATTGATGTTGTTTTTTGTGGTTAATAAGCTTATCTGCGAAGTACCGTTTATGCTCAGTTCTTTCATCATCTCGAGAGATAGTTTCTCTTCCAGGGTTGCGTTTTCTGATTTAGGTTGTAAAATAGCAGGCAACGGTTGATGCTTCGTGATCTCCATGGTTTCATACACCTTATTATTTACTTCGATTGGGGAGTTGACATGTTTTATCAGGTAGGTACCATTTAACGTGATTGATTCATTGTTGACTTTGAGAGGACCATTAAACTGGTTCAGGAACAGGACATCTGGTGATATTTCCTCGACTGATGGGATGTGTTGGTTATTAATTAATGGGCATGATGACATTTGACTCTTGAGTAGCTTGGGGGTGCATGTTGTGTTACTTATATCTATTATATTATTAGAACTACAAATAGTATGTTTATTGAATGATTTACATTCGTTTATAATTCCATACAGTTTATCATTACATTCTAAAACATTGATATACGGGATTTTATTGATTTTATTTCCAATTTTCACCGGCTTAAGTAAAAAGGAGTTACATATGGTTGGGCTTGTGGTCGGTAAACTAATTATGTAAATAATATTTTTTCTATCAGATGCAATTCTTACGTTAGAAAATTCAAATGCCTCATCTATGTTCAAAAAAGGAATGTTTTTAAGGACTTGTTCAGCTAGTTTAATTTCAGAACTGGTTAAAATGTAAGAATTAATAATATTTGCTTTAGCCCAATGAATAGCATAAGCGACATTTACAATTTCCTCTTTAATAATTTCGAGTTTATACTTTATTTCCCAAATTTCTTTGTCTTGATTTTTTTCATTTACAATTTTAAAAATTCTATTTGTCATATTAGTTATTTCATTAATTTTACTTATTGTGATTCTATTGATGACAGCTTGTTTGTTATTGTTCTTTAGTACATTATTAATTTTATTCTTAATAATTTCATGGTCATGGTGATCGGGATTTCCCGCTATCCATTTCCAAGCACTGCCAATGAAATTCAAGGATCGTTTGTCTTTTGTTTTTAATTGGAGTCTTTGTAAATGACTCTTTATTCTTTGAATTTCGAATTGTAAAATTGGATAAAAGGAGTGATTCGGATTTGTTTTTAGCATTTCTTCCAATCTTATAATTAAGTCGCCATATTCTTCCAATTCTATTATATGAACAATTTTGAAAGTACCATTCTGTACCTTTGCAGTTCCCGTGTTTATTTTTATGAGCTGAGAACTGGAGTAATCTCGTATTTGAACCTCCGCACCGCATAGGGTGATTAGTGCCCTGTTGGAATAAAAGTTAATTTTTGATCAGACTCTTGTGAACAACTTTGCCTGATTTCGTTTTTACTGTGGAATTATGGTTTTCGGTTACTATTTCTTTTCTATACCTAGGATCTAACTTATTTCCTACTCTTTTATTAGTTTTGACGTAAATAATATCTCCTACACAATAGGTTTTTAAAGGTTGTTTTCTTTTATTATGGTAACTTAAATCAGCTCTTTGTTTCTTTTGAATTGCTTCAACAGTTTCCCGTCTCGCCTTCTCAAGGTCTTCAGTATTATTAAGCAATCGCCTACCAAAGAGTATATCAACGGGTTTTTTATTGACTGTAGAGTGAAGAGATCTATTATATTCATAAATGCTTCTATCTAGCAATTCAGAAAAGGTAGAGTGAATGTTGTCTGTTTTGAGACATCGGATCAATTCAGAAAGGGTTGAATGGAACCTTTCAATCTGTCCATTCACACGGCTGGTATAGGGAGGTGCTTTGAACACTTTTATACCAAACATATTCTCTAGCATAAAGGTTATAGAACTTGACCCCAAAGCTTTTTCATTATCCATGACTACTGTCTATGGGACTCCGAATGCAAGTATTAATCCTCTGAGAGGCTCTTTAATGTCCTCTGCGGATCTTGATTTAATTATTCTTGCGAGGGCATACTTTGAAAATTTATCGATGGCTGTTAGAATTACCTTTTTGTCTGTGAAATATATGTCTATGTGAATTATTTGCCCAGGGAATTCTGGAATGGGAGTCGGTTGTAACTTAGGGTTACTAGGGTGTCTTTCGTACTTATTTTCCTTGCAAATCTTGCAAGATTTAGCAATTCTATCTGTTTTGTTTTTCATATAAGGGAAAAAGAAGTTCTTTAAAATTTGCATTCTATTCTCTCGTGCATTCCTATGAGCACGGTTATGTTCTTTTATTATCTCTTCCTCCTGTTTATTCTCATCTATGAGGTCTGTAACTATATTCCTGGAGAAACGCGTTCTGTATTGCCTAAAGTGTTTTGGGTATATTTCTTGTATTAATCCTAATATGTTTTCTTCTGTTTTAATTACATTTGTGACACTTGGATTGAGATATTTCTTTAAAGTTTGGACTATTTTTTCTTGATCGTAATTTACTTCTATTATTATATGCCGATGATAGGTAGGAAAAATAATTTTGAATTCATATGAAGGAGTGTTGCCTACCGACAGTAAGATTTGGTTTTTAAATCCATTTATAGGTGCATTCACAATTTGAATAAGATCTTGGCCAGAACTTTCGTCGCTATGTTGAGATACGGTCAAGGAATTAACATCATGGTGAGCAGGTGCTCTAGACAAAGCATCCGCCACCACATTTGTTTTCCCAGGTTTGTACTTAAGTTCATAATTGTACTCTTCTAGCCTAGCCTTCCACCTTTTCATTTTGGTGTTACTATTCTTATTGCTAAGAGCAAAAGTGAGAGGCTGATGGTCTGTGAAAATGCGTACCTTTGCTGTGCCATATAAGTATGCTCTAAGGGAGCTTAGAGCCCATATAATGGCTAATAATTCTTTCTCACTGGTAGCAAAATGTTCTTCTGTTTTGGATAGTGTTCTTGATATAAAAGTAATAGGTTTGTCTTTTTGTTCAAGTACGGCTCCGAGTGCAAAGTTCGAAGCATCCGTAGTTAGATCAAAGGGCTCTGAAAAATCTGGATATGCCAAGATTATGTCTTGGGAAACAAGAGAACTTTTTAATTTATAGAAAGCATCGATAGCCTCTTCGTTAAGTTGAATGGGTAGTTTGGACGATTTGGTTTTTGAAACTCGTCCTTCCTCCCCCCTTAAGAGGGCTGTCAGGGGTTTAGCAAGCTTTGCATAGTCATTAACAAAGCGTCTATAATACCCTGAAAGACCAAGAAAAGACCGTAGTTGTTTAAGAGTTTCCGGCATAGGGAAATCCAAGATCGCTTTTATTTTATCCGGATTTGTTTTAATACCTCCTGCTGAGATAACAAATCCTAAAAATTCAACTTCGCGTTGAAAGAACTTACATTTATCCAAATGTACTTTCATATGCGCTCTATTTAAGGTGTTAAAAATTGTTGCTATATGCTCTGCATGCTCATTTTCATTTTTACTATAGATAATTATATCATCTATATATACCTGACAAAACTTCCCAATATGTTCGTGAAGTATATCATCAAGAGTTCTCTGGAATATTGCCGGGGCGTTCTTAAGGCCGAACGGCAACCGTACGAACTCGTATTTTCCATTATTAATCGAGAATGATGTTTTCTCGATATCTGCCTCCTTTAAGGGGATTTGGTGAAATCCACTCTTTAAATCGAGGACCGAAAAGAAAGTGTTTTGCCCTAATTGTGAAATGACCATATTAATATCCGGTATAGGATATCTATCTGCGATAGTAACTGTATTTAGTTTCCTATAGTCTATTACCATTCGGTGTTGTTTGGCCCCAGTGGAATCAGGTTTCTTTGGCACGATCCATACTGGTGAATTGTATGGAGACCGTGAAGGTCTAATGATGCCATCGTCAAGCAATTTTTGTACTTGCTTTTCTAGTTCCCCTTTTAGAGACATAGGGAATGGATAATGTCCACTATAAACGGGCTCTTCGGTAGACGTTCGAATTTCTGCTACTATTTTAGTGGTATAAGTCAATTTTTCATCAGGATCCGCAAATAGACTCAAATTATTTTGAAGAATAGGGCATAGTAAATTTTTCTGTGAAGGTGTTACGTTTAAAAATTTCTCTGAAAGAGAAGTTATATCAAGCGAATTTACAGATTGCGCCTTAAGCTGTTTGATTTTGATTTTGAAGTTATTACAGATTGACATGAAGCTCTCCTTAGTATAGATCACTGCAGAGAGTTGTTTTAAGCTGTCATTTCCTAATATTCCATGAAACGTTTTAAGAGATGGTAAAAGGAAAAATTTAAGTGGTATGTTCTTTAAGTCAAATAAATTTATAAGAGTATGCTGGCTGACTTTTACGTCACCAGCTATTGATTTTGCATAGAAAACTTGTTCGTTATCAATAGGTTTTATAACAAGTTCAGGTCTAATATAATTTTTACTAGATCCTGTGTCAATGAGGAATTTTAGTATATCCCCGCTCCCCGTCCGACATTCGAAATAGGGAAGCGAGGAATCGCTTAGCCTAAAAAATGAATGTCAGTGTAATCTTGACATTCTGATTCACCAGGTGAATCGGGTAAATTTTGAGCATATTCCTCTAAAGATTGCTCGTAAAGATTATCTGAATCTGCCACGTATTGTTCATACTGGGTGTACGACACATCAGGATTTTTTAAAGTTTCTGATATGTGGAAATTTTGTTGTGGGCCGTTATAATTATCGTTCGGGTGGTGCTGGAAATTATTAGATGGACGATTCTGGAAGTTATTAGATGGGCGAGCAATATTTGTACCATATTGCTGCTGGTTTCTCAAGTGAGTATTTCCTATTTGTGCGGACGGGCCTTGAGTGACAGGCTCTTTTTTTATCGGGTTTTTATTAAAACTGGGATTATTATTATTGTTAGAAGGCCTAACAAAGTTCTGGGAAGGGTTTCCACTAAAGCGATTGCCTGAATTTTGCTGTGGAAAGCTACGAAATTGATTAAAAGAATTTGGATTTGGTTTCCTTGGGGGTTCATAGCTGGGTTTTCTTGCGGAACTATTAGACTTATATGCCTGGCTTGTTCTATAGGTTTGATTTTCTAATTTCATGCACAAGCTAAGTGCATGAGGGAGATCAGTTGGTTCCCGAATACCAAGTAGTCTTGGTAGATCTCCTCTCAAGCCCCTAATGAACGTGTCTAGGGCTTTATTCCGATAAGTTTCTGTAAGCACTTTCATAGGCTCTGGACCTATGTTCATGCAGGAAATATTATTAAGAATTAAGGAAAGATGGGAATATATGGTGTTATAATATTCTTGGACTGTTTTTCCCCCCTGTACTAATTTCATCATCTGGTACTCCAAGGTTCCCAGATCGCGTTTATCCGCATAATGGAGTGTGAGACATTGGGAAATGCTATCCCAATCTAAAGGGGTATTGAATGACTCTAAGGCAATGTCCGCGTTGCCAGTAATTTTGTTCCTAATTACGTTCAGTATTGCAAAATATTTAGGGGTTCCCTTAAATTGCTCATAAATTCCAAGTATCCTCTCAACACTTTTCCTCCAGGAGCTGAACTCCCCTGGATCGCCGGAGAAATCTCTAATACTTCTTACTATTCCTGGAATAGTATCTGAATCTGAGAGAGTGAGCCTATCCCGCACTTGGGTAGTAATTGCTTCCACGTTCTGGGAAACAGGGTTTGGTGGAGAATTAGACATATTCCTACATGTTTGCCCTTCAATAACCCGCGAGACTATACTTGTTATAAGTAATTCTAATTCAGGGGTAGCCTGGGGTATCCCAGTACCAATCTGAAAGCCACTAGTCGACTGGAACGACGCGTTTAAATCCCCAGTTGGACATGGAAGTTGTCCATGATTTTGTTCATAATTATGAGACGGCTCAATATTAACATTATTGATTGGTTGATTATCCAAATCACCACTTGCACCAGGTTTACTACCGACGGCTTTTTGATTTCTGGTTAGCATTTTCAAAAAAAATTATATAAGAAAGCTTTTAAAAATGTAAATCACTGATCCTTAACTTTTACGGGCAGTAGCTTGTTTTTTATCACTTCTATTACGAATTAATTTGTTTACGTACGAGTAGTTATATGAGTGAATTAACTTTGTATTTTTCTTTACGTTGTTTAATATTTGAAATTTTTAATAATATAATATTGTTTTTGCAAATCAATGAATAAATTAATATATTCTTTATAATGTGTACTTTATGCACATATAAGTTTTAATTCAAATAAAGTTTTTTTTTATATTTTTATAATTCTTATTCTAGCTTACGTAAGGGTGGTAAATAACCACATAACAACGCTGGTAAAGGGGCTGGTTTCCTTTTCGTCTTTCTTGATTGAAGTTACTCAGGTGCCTTTCTTTACTCTCCCTCGTTGTCGGCTGTCGATCTATAGATTTTAGCCAATAGGTTCTGGTCCCAGGATTATTTTGTGCACACGTTATTTTCACTGTGGCGAGCTATTTAGGTCGACTTACACGAGAACTTACGCGAACTGTTTGCTTTTATTTTTACCGCGGCGAGCTGCTTTAGGCCGACTTAAGCGGGTTAAAATACGCGAACTTATTTGCACTTATTTACCTGGGCCCCACGTTGGGCGCCAATTAAACTTTATTAAGTTTTTTTCACTTTTTAAAAAAGATTTATTTATTTCCAAACGGGCAGCGTTTCTGCCTGTAAACACAATAATGACAAAATGACTTAAAATACTCAAGCTTAAATACTAATTTTTGCACATCACCAAGCCAACTCATTCCCACAGATATCCAGGTATTCAGGTTTCATAGTTTTTCTCATCGAAGCGCTAGACGCTGACACCTGCATTCCTCTTTCACGTATTCGGCTCGTGCAATATGTTTCGCCTGCAGTTTCGGCGTCGTCATCGTTATTGAAGTTAATTTGAATTTGTACACTAATGGCAACACGCAATACAATATTCTTAATTTTTACATGAATTCTTTCTCTTATACTAAAGCTTTATGATTGTAATTACTATGTACTTAACTTTCTTTTCTTATTTCGCTTTTAATAAAGTTAGTTCCTTGTTAAACTCAATATAGATTGAATGTGTTTCATTTGATATTGTAACAAAGGTTATGGGCCCAGTCCCATGCAGAGTCTAAATTTAATTTGAGTTCACTAAATTTTTTTTTGATCAGTAATCTTGCAATTTTTTTGGTTGGTAATATTTGGTATTAAGAATGAGTTCATTATACCAGATTGACAAATTAAATGAAGACAATTATGATGGCTGGAAAGTGCAGATGAAGGCTGTATTAGTTCACAGCGATCTATGGACTTATGTATCGGGAGCTACCATTAAGCCCGAGTTATCTGCAACCAACGCATCAGATGTCGCGGCATGGGTAGGCAAGGATGATAAGGCACTTTCAACCATTTTGCTAAGTGTAAAATCATCACAACTTATACACATCAGAAAATGTTCATCATCAAAAGACGCATGGAAAAAGTTGGAGGATATTCATCAACCGAGTGGACCAGCTCGGAAGGTAACTCTTTTCAAGCAACTCTTATCTTTGAAAATGGTAGACAGTGACTCTATAAGTAATCATTTAAATAAATTCTTCGAAATCTCCGAAAAATTATTGGAAATTAATATAAAAATGCAAGATGAATTATTAGTGATCATACTTTTATCAAGTTTGCCAAGAGAGTATGAAAACTTTATAGTTGCCATCGAGTCACGGGATTCGCTTCCCACAGTATGTTCCATAAAGACGAAGCTTCTAGAAGAGGGAAAACGGCGAGAAGGGAATAGTGTGGATGCTAACGAAGCTGCATTCTTAACACGTCACCAAAGTAAAGCTTCACAGTCAAGCAATAAGACACGAACAAAGGTGAAGTGTTACAACTGTAAGATGAGGGGTCACTTTGCTTCTGAATGCCGTTCTCCAAAAAGCTCATCGAAAAGAAACACTACGTCATCATTTGCTATGTTAAATAGTACCGCAAATACTTCGGCACTTGACAAAAATATGTGGGTACTTGATAGCGGGGCAACCTGTCACATATGTTGCGACAAAAGCTTTTTCACCATCATGGAACCACATGTTGAGAAGATTGAATTGGCTGCAAATCATTTCATTAGTTCTACGTGTGTCGGGACTGTCAAAATCTCTTTCAATGATAACATCATCCAGCTTCTAAATGTTTTATATGTACCAGAACTGAAAACTAATTTTATTTCAGTAAGCAAAGCCGTAGAAAATAATCATTCCGTTGTTTTTGGTGAAAAAGAGGCTAGGATTTTCGATTGTGAACAAAATTTAGTTATGCATGCGATTAAATGTGGTGGATTGTTTGTGCATGAAAATAAAAGAAAACCTATTTTATGTAGCATGATAAATAAAGTTGATAATGATCAACTTCTTTGGCATGCCCGCTTAGGGCACCTTAATATGAAAAGCATGAATCAATTGTTTAGTAAAAACATGGTAAAAGGTGCTAACCTCAAAAATATACCGAGTGTGTTGCAATGTGACATCTGTTCTAAAGGAAAAATTTGTAGGTCATCTTTTCCAACAAACAAGGAAATTATGACAAAAGGATTGCTAGATGTGATTCATTCCGACGTATGTGGACCGATGAAGACCAAATCATTGGGTGGTGCAAAGTACTTCGTTTTATTCATAGACGATTTTAGTCGCAAAATATTTGTTTATTTTTTGAAGGCCAAAAGCGAAGTATTCAGTGCATTTAAGGAATTTGCCGCTGAGGTTGAACGAGAAACTGCATGCAAAATAAAAGTTTTAAGAAGCGATAATGGTGGGGAGTATTTGAGCTCAGATTTTTCGAAATTCCTTTCTGAAAAAGGAATAAAGCGACAGCTGACTGTGGATTATACGCCTCAGCAAAATGGCGTTTCAGAAAGAGCAAATAGAACATTAGTTGAAATGGCTAGGTGCCTACTATTGAGCTCTAATTTACCTGAGTATTTATGGGCCGAGGCCTTGAACACGGCGGTTTACATTAGGAATCGATCACCTACAAATCTTTTAAGGGATCGAACCCCATATGAAGTTTGGTATGGACGAAAGCCTTCAGTAGGACATATGAAAGTTTTTGGTTCAAGGGCTATAATGCTCGATAAAAGGCCAAAAAGGTCGAAATTTGATGCTCGAGGCATAGATTGTGTGATGGTAGGCTATTCGAAAGAATCTAAGGCATATAGACTATATGAACCTACTGATAGAAAAATCATGAAAAGTCGAGATGTTAAATTCAAAGAATTATTGGGTGGAAATGATAGCATCGTTGGTTCTTATGATCTACTCAGTGAAGAGTCAAAGTCAGAAGAAATAACATGTGTTAAAGGTGAGGAATGTTCCCAAACAAAGGACACAACAAGTAAATCGTTTTCTGAAATGTTGGATGACAAAGGTGAAGATGAGAATGTCGGCGAGAACAGTAACGACGATGGTGCGGACGATGGGAGCTGTAGTATTGATAGCGAGGAGAATAACGTCATGGATCTGAGGCAGGAAGATAATGAAAGCCAGGATGCTGTTGATGAGGAAGATCATATTATGGATTTAAGATCAGGAAGGCAGAAAATCAAAACAATTTACCATATACATAGCAGCACAGACCCTTTAAAAATAAATCCACTTACAGTTAATGAAGCTCTAGGTCGAGCTGATGCGAATATGTGGGAACAATCCATGCAAAGTGAGTACGATTCATTAAAAAATAATGAAACATGGGAATTGGTTGACCTTCCCTCTAATCGTCATGCCATTAAGTCAAAATGGGTGTTTAACATAAAACATGACAAGCACGGGAAGCTGGTTCGATATAAGTCCAGACTTGTGGCAAAGGGTTGCAGCCAAAAGTTAGGTATTGACTACAACGAGACGTTTTCACCGGTTGCTAGGTATTCAACTATTAGATTAGTCCTAGCTTTGGCAGTAGAGTTTGATCTCCATGTTCACCAAGTGGATGTCTCATGTGCATACCTTAATGGTGATATAAAAGAGGAAATTTATATGCATCAACCAGAGCATTTCGTGGACTCCAATAATAAAGGAAAGGTTTGCAAATTAAAAAAATCACTCTATGGTTTGAAGCAAGCAGGTAGAGAGTGGAATAGTAAACTTGATTCAACTTTAAAGGAAATGGGTTTTTCTCGCTGCAATGCTGATACTTGCGTTTATACGAGAAACAAAAAGGATGACTTTAACATTGCCGTAGTCTATGTTGATGACATCATCATCGCATGCACAAACGAATATTCTGTTCTTCATATAAAAGAAGCACTCGCTGACGCTTTTGATTTGGTGGACAAGGGTCCGATTGATTTTTTCTTAGGCGTTGAGATAAGCCGTAACAAGGATACTGGATCAATAACGCTTTCGCATGAGCAGTATATTAAGAATCTGTTGTCGAAATACGGGATGGTTTCAACCCGAAAATGTAACACTCCTCTTGATCCAGGTGAAAAACTGATGAGATGTTCTAAGACTTCGTGTACCAAGGTGGATGACAAGGAATACCAATCTTTAGTTGGGTCTATGATGTATCTTGCCATAACAACTAGGCCGGACATCATGCACGCTGTTAGCAAATTGGCTCAATTTAACATAGAGCCGCACAAGGAACACATGACCGCTGCTAAACATTTGTTGAGGTATCTAAATTGTACATCTAATTTTAAACTTTCTTTTAAGAAAACTGGTGAGCTACTGAGAGGGTATGCAGATGCCGATTGGGCTGGTAGTTGCGATGACCGAAAATCATATACTGGTTACGCTTTTTTCTTGGCTGGTGGTGTTGTGACTTGGGAGTCGCGTAAGCAATCTACTGTGGCATTGAGCAGTACCGAAGCCGAGTATATGGCGCTGGTGGCTGCGACTAAAGAAACTGTTTATCTTCGAAGGTTACTGACTGAAATGGGATTTGGCTCTATTGTGAACGGACCAACTGAGTTGTGCGGAGATAATCTGAGCGCGCAACACTTAGTAAGGAATCCAGTGTTTCATTCAAGATCGAAGCACATAGATATAAAATATCATTATATTCGTGAGATTTATAACAAATCTTTGATAAAACTAGAATATGTACCTACATCTGAAATGATTGCTGATATATTCACTAAAATATTGAATAAATCAAAACATTTAAAGTTATTTGTTAAATTAGGATTAAGTAATTAATTAAAAATTTGTTTTTAAGAGATATTGTGTTGAGGGGCAGTATTGAAGTTAATTTGAATTTGTACACTAATGGCAACACGCAATACAATATTCTTAATTTTTACATGAATTCTTTCTCTTATACTAAAGCTTTATGATTGTAATTACTATGTACTTAACTTTCTTTTCTTATTTCGCTTTTAATAAAGTTAGTTCCTTGTTAAACTCAATATAGATTGAATGTGTTTCATTTGATATTGTAACAATCGTTAACTTACATAAGCAACCCACGCCACGATTTATATGCTTCTGCACATAATATGCCGTTAAAATCTAATTATATTTCAATTCTATAATAATGGCATCAAAAGCCAATTATTTTATTAATAAAATTGATATAAAACAATAAAAATTGAAATATAAAAATCACACACATCACTCACACTCATGCACACACCGCGGTCGCGAATAACTTACGCCGTACGAATATGCGCACCCGACATCGACAATGAATCTTCCAAATCCATTCATCAGACACTTACCTGCAATAATCCATCAACTCACTTATTAATCAATTAATTTATTAATTTAATATAATCGACACAAAACCGAATTAATAAATTTCACTTTTAATTAAAAACAAAAAAAAATTCACCGCCGCGCACAAAAATCCAACCAAGATGGATACCTACAACACTATAACTATACTACAAACCACACGATGCACCATGAATGAAAACTACAAAACCTTTCATGAATAAAAAAAAAAAAAAAACCCTTACTACATCCAAACGCCTTTTTGTTTTGTAGTATCTGTTGTTGACTTTGTCTGTTGAATTTGTTTTTGTGTCAAAGCATATTTATTAATAATTCTGTCTCTTTTCATGTACGAATAGGGGGGTTCACATGGAAGAACATGGTTGCACAACATTGTTCCATGGGAAAATAACTGTACACACTACTTTGCGTTCACATAGGATACTGATGTTGTCGAACATCATTATTTTTATATCTTAGAAGTGAACGGAAGCAATATGGCGATACAAATTTTGGCAGCCGTAATTATGAACGATATTCTTGAAGAGGATGAAAACACAAAACTTGCATTTTCTTCCACTTCTTTATATTTTGTTGGGAGTTTTATTCTTATAAAATTTATTCTTTATAAATTTCACTTTTTATTTTCCACAATTCTGGTAAATTTCTTATTATAAAGTTCAAAAAATCTTTTTAAAACTCATTATTTGGTATAGATGCCATTTTTCCGTTGAATGTTTTATGGCCGAGATAATTTACAGAATGAAAAAAAATATCAAAGTTGTCAACATCTGTTCACACAGGTTGGTTGGTTGCACGAACCACCCAGGTTTTCAAAATATTTTGAAAACCATGCAACATTGTTCGGTTTTGCGTTCATATGATAGAACATTGATGGTTATCGAACCATGTTGTTCAAGATGTTCTTCCATGTGAACACCCCTAATGAGATAAGAAGGAAGGTGAGAAGATGATGGATGACAGCTGCTATAAAAACGAGCCATTAGCCGATCTTGGGTGCTAACCAGACGGTGATGCCAAGCTGCCTAAAAATTCAAATGATGCAGTTGGATTCAAATTGGGTTGGTTGAACCCGATATTCTTCTTCTGAGGCGGGAGAATGTTCGAAGGTACACGAACAGAACTGATGACCAACTCGATGAAGACGTATCATTAATGTCAAATACGTTCCACAACTATGTCAACGTCAGATCAAAGGTCAAATAGAAGTCAAATGTCATAAAATTAATGGCTAAAATATACAATTCGACTATACAACATACAAGATAATAAAACAATTCAATTTTTAACTCAAAGTGGTTGCATTTTTATTTTTCTCATTTTGAAGTTACTTTTTTTTGCTTATTTTTTTATGATAAAAAATTCAAGTCATTAACAGCAAGTATATTTGCTATGTGTGCCAACAAATTCGCCGTTTTAAGTTAACCTATAAGATTGTGATTTTTGAGAAGTTCAAAAAAATAGTTTATGAAAAATTAATTTTCCATGTTCGGTTTAAAGATGGTATTGAACTATTTCTCAACACGTCGTATAATATCTAATATCACTCAATTCATAATTATAATTTCAATTTTGTCTAGTTGGTATCAAAATAAAATTGAGTTTTTAATCAAAATTAATATTACGGCGATTTTTGTCTGGAGCCCCAATTCTAAATAGTTACCATTTTTTTCTCACATCTTGTAGATTATATTGAGAAGCTTTTATTTATCAAGTTTAAAAAAAATATAGTATGTGGTTTTTGAAATATTGAGTTTTAAATTTTTTTTTAAATCCAAAAAAATTTTGTTTGAAAATTTGAATACACAATTCTATTCAAGTTTTTGGGGAGCTTTAGCAAAAAAAAAATGATCAAAATCGGTTGTACCGGTTTCGAGAAAATCAAAAACAAAAAAATGGTTTCATGGGGTTTGAATCTGCCGAACAGTTTTTGAGAAAAAAAAAATAAATAAAAAAAAACAAAAGGTTCAGAAAATCTAAAGTTGATCAACTATAGAGCTGAAAAACGAGAGTTCAAAACGTCAACACTTAGTGAATAAAACCAAATCACGAGTTGAAAATGAAAATCCTCAAGTTATGTTGTTCAACTCCGAGTGAAAAAAATCGGCCTTTCCCCAACTACCTATCAATATTTTTGGGTTCTGATATTCCTGAAACCAAGTCTTGTAATAGATTGCGGTTTTTAAAATCCCTAGTCAACTTTTGAAGAGCTATCCATAGGAGGAAACAAAAGAAGTGTTTTTCTCGAAATACTTCTTTGCAAAATTATTTTACTGAATTTCGAACCAAAGTTTTGATGGCGATATTTTCACAAGAATGCCTTAATAAGGGTTTCGGTCTTGTTCTTGAAATATTTTTAGCCAAAGCGGATTTGCTTAATTAAGACTTAAGTCTCAATAAAATTTTTATGCAGATATTTATGCAGTGACAAGTGACAAAAATGGAGTACCTATTTGGTTTTTGAAATATTGTGTCTTAATGATAATAAAAAGATGATTCTCTGTATTAACCGTATTAACTATATTAACCGTTATTTATGGAATAAATTTTAACCATAAGGTAGATTTTTCTTAAAGTAATTAGTGTAATGTTTTTATAAAAATCTATGGAACAGTTTTAAAAAAAAAAAAATTTTCTTTAATTTGGAACAATGCTATTTTATTCCTTAAAAATGAAAACAAAAACGAATTCGGAGAATAACTAAAAAGTAGTAGCTATCAAGTTCTTGAAGTTAATCCAGATCCAGATGTTAATTCTGTAGTCGAACAAAAAGACTTACGGGTTTCCGCAGCAAGCAAAATTGCTGGATTTGGGAACTAGGTAGGTATATGAGGTCCACCAAATTGCAATGTATCGAAAGAAAGTCACTCACCCTTATCATAGAGTCCCTCGTAACAAATCCCCGAAAATTTTGTTACGCCACGAATACGAATAAATTTACATCATAGGCCCCAAACGGAATCAAAAAACATTTTCCGAATTTCGGAATTTCAAAATCAGTTGAGTTGCGTCAAAATTTGAAAAAATAAATAAATTTCCATTGTTCATCTTTTGATTTGATTTTAATTTTGTTGTACGTTAAAAATAAATACCATTGCCGTTGCAATCTTTGTAATAAATGTAGAAAATACGCCAAAAAGACAAACACTAAAAATTAGATTCATTACGGAAGGATACCAATATTTATTTATATTTACTTTATTTTCCCTTCAAAAAATAAAAAATATAAACAAATTCACATGAAAACAATAATAAAAATTGTTTTTATATATTTTATTTGCATGTCCTTTATCTTCGTTCGCTTAATTATATTTGTGTTTCGTTTTAAGTTGAGCTCCGATCAAAATATCTGTTCGTAGAAAAAACAGCAAGTTTTTTTTAGTACGACGGGAGCGATGATACCTTTTTTCGCGGTTCGTACTACGAATCTATTACGACGGGGCCTGTGATAAGGCTGACTGTTTATGTGAAATTCAGGCTGGTGGCAGTATTAGTGGTAGTATCAGTTTCTACTTGCAATATGAGTACTTTACTTTTGCATTTGGAAAAAAATTGAACTCGAGATTTTGATCAAAGTTGACATACATAATCTAATAATGATAGAGAACACGAAAAAAGTGCGTCCGGCAATTCCGTCTGAATGCATGTACCTCCAGCCTAAGCCACTGGAGGTATTTTCTTCAAACTCGGTACATAAGTGTCTTCGGTGATTCCCTAGAGGGCAAATTTAATTATTTATTGGTTCATTAACTAACGGTACCTGCCATACACTCTTTATGCCGCATTTTGTTCATCACAAAACTGGCTATAACATTTTTGATAAATAACTATGGCCTAGATTTTAGTAAAAAAAAATTATAGAAAAATGTTACTATCGGTACCTGTCATAAAACCGTTTTTATTTTATTTCGGCTTTCTCAATAACGGCTGTAATGATTCGGACCAGATCTTATATAGGAGCTAATTTGAATTTAAAATAATACTACTCGTATTATACAAATTTTCGAACAAGTGTTTTTGGATTTTGAAAAAAAAAGTTAATTTTTTTGAAAAATCAATACATATTTCTTGAAATGTATCTATATTATTAAATACTTAAAGTTTGCATAAATAAATTTATTATATTAAAAACAAAAATCTAACTTTGTTTGTATAGATTCAAACGCAATTTTATGCATTTGAACATTTTACTCTAATTGAATCCTTGTTTTATGTCTATTTATAAACAGTTTTAAAATTTCTTTAACAAAAGAGCAATTACGTGCGATCCAATCGTGTATTTTATTTTTTTAGAACGTCAGTAGCATTCCCATCAACATCAATGGAGAGAGCAATCAATCGACGATAACCAATTTCTTTTGATTGTAATTAAATGGTATGTATTTGACAGACACGTAGTTCTTACAAGATGGTGGTATGTGCCACACAGCTGATACCAGAATAGACACTGTGCACTGATGACGATTTAAGGGCATAGTTAGGTTACCTCTTAGCTACTGAGATTGTGTGATTTGACTCGCTCATATTTATTCTTAGATCGCAGGCCTTGGCAATTAGCTGTAATTTCTTTTAGTTCTTTTATGTCAGTTTTCCCTTACGCAAAGAAATTTAACTCACTTATCGCGAAACCATTTTCATTGCTTAATAAAATTGCCCAAGGGCATCATGCTGTTCAATCAAAGAAAAAACGTCCAAATTACCATTGTTTGTATACGGTGATTCCATTATAGCGGGTGCAACATTTAGACTCATTTGAAGTTCATTTAATAATAAAATAAGCAAAATATTTAATGGCATTATTACTTGAAGGGATACATTTTCACCTATTTATTTTTAATCCATTTAGAATTCTAAAATATAATAAATAATTTGGCAGAAGAATGGTTTCAAAGTGCGATCGCGGGTGCAACAGAATCGGCCCGACTTTTCTAGATCATAGTACAAAAAACACAAATTCTGTTAATTGTGAAACATTTATCATGATGTTCTTACATATATTGAACGACGTTGATTCAATTAACTAAATAAATAAAAATAAAGATAGAAAACAAAAGTAAGCAACGAAATATTAACTTTTAAATCAATCGCGGGTGCAACATCAAATTATCGCGGGTGCAACGCGTCTAACTTAAATTAGTAAACTGATTTAAAAAACTGGAAAAATATAAAATAAGGCACATATGTAACAAGACAGTACCCTTCTCTATTAATTATAATTTTGTTTTTTTTCAAATACTTCAATATTTTTTCGAAAATACATATATGTTAGAAGTACTCCATCTTCATCGATATCGGTTATGGATAACCCCACATAACGATATTGTGATATTGCAGCCTACCTGGTGCAAGAAGGTACAAACCTGCGGGAATAACTTTTGGAAATACTGCTGCTGTAAAAACAGAACGGTATTTTAGAGCATGGATCTACTGGTAATAAGGGAGCTCAAAAGACCCTGTTGGAGATTTAGAATTTAATGCTTCGTCTTCTGACTCAATAAAATCATCGAAAACTTAACTTTACGAGTGCTCATGGTCATTGTACTCTTCTAATTTCTCGATTCTTAACTTCCGACTTAATCGATTTCACATCTTTTATTCCCGGCACTTGTCTGCTAATATTATCCCTTTTATAGAAATCACCTGTCATCCTTCAGTTTTTTAGGCATTGCTTTGGTGGAATCAGTTTTTTTTTAAATACATTTTTTACCACTTCAACTAAGTTAGTGGGAGTCCTTGGGCGATTACGTTTCACTTGTGCGACTTTTGAGTCTACAGGGACTGATGTAATGAGTGCCTGCCTTTTTTTGTGTTGCCTGCATTTTTTCGTTTTGTCTGATTCTGGTCGGAATTTTAAAATTTGTATCTGCCTTCATTTTCCCTTTTAATACATCTCTCCACATTAAATTTCTACGTGCTTTTTCTGCATGAATTTTTTGTCAATTTTCTGTAAAGCAGTCTCTTTTTCTTGTTTCACTTCCATTTAACCATATATTTTTATATAAAAAAGAACAAAATATTTTACTACATAATTAAAAAAAACGCGAACAGCAGAAATTATTATTCGAAACATATTTTATCAATAAAATACAATAAATCACGTTATAATGTTAGTAGTCAAAAAGTTGCACCCGCGATCTTAATATTGGGATCGCGGGTGCAACCAATTTAAATCAAGGTTTTTTGTCGTTCAGCGTACAATATATTCCTAATAAGGACTGATTTAATTTTAGTTTTGTTTTCTTCTTACTTTTAGAAAGTTTCAAAACGCTAGCACTTTATTTCTGCCAAAAAAGTAAACTTTTATATCTTTTATATCGCGGGTGCAACAAACTTACAGTGGCTATTTGCAATCAATAATGCTAAAAATATAATAACAAATTCGTACATGTTTTTATGCAAACGATTAAATCGCATGTTGCTTCATACGTCTATTGAGTAAAGCATAACTTAAAACTGTCGGAAATAGCTATTTTGAGCGTATGTTACCAGTTGTAATAATTGCAGTTCGTACCGACTCTTCGTATGATAATGTTGCCAAGCGCAAACAAAAATGTTCTCTATAAGTTAGGTCTCAGTTTTTGTTTTTATTATTAAATATAGTATTTTTACTTTGAATATTTATCAAAAAAAGTAAAAAATATTGTAGTTCAAAAATTGGTGTCAAAAATCATCTATAGCGGAATCGCCCATTGGGTGTGTCGAAAAATTATTTTGGAAAATGTTGGCTATCTGGTGTTCATAACGCATATGCAAAATATTTTTAAAATCTGTTCCAATCTAGCTTCAAAATATTGACAGTTTTTATTAATTTCCCTTACTGTCTATTTCGTTCTTTTTTTAAAGTTTCTTTTTTAAGTGTTCATATGCGTAGGCTTTGATTTAAGATAAGTGAGTGATATTGTGTGTGAACAAAATTTAATATATTTGAGAACAGGCATCAATGCCATTTTTTTCACACATCAGATTATTGCAAATGGTAAAATTTCATCATTGTCAGTGCAAACAACTTCTTAAGTTTCAAAAATGGAAGCTAGATGTATTTCTTTCTGCTAGCCAATTTTTATTTTACATTTCTGCGTGTAAAGGTTCTGATTTTTCTAACTGCCCAAAAGAGAAGAAAGTACCGACGAATGAACGAAGCTTTCTTATAAATGAAAAAACAACCCGGAAAATAATAATCGGAAAAAAAAATCATGTGCTCTCAACGAAAATTAATCTTTTTTTGATTAATTTTAATTTAATAAAAAAATACATAATAGGGAAAAATCAACCACTACAAACTCTGCTTCTGTTCTTCACAACAGTCTAAGGGTCCAACGCTTGCATTCTTCTCTTATAGCACGAGTGGGTCGCATGAACTTGCCCCTATGAAATAGACTGGGAATTTTAAAAACGAATGTTATTATAGAAAACTGTTCATAAGGATAAAATTAATTTTTTAAATTCTTTTAGTAGTAAGTGATAAGAACAGAATGCTATGAAATATTTGAGTTTATGCAAGAACAAAAATTATTATAAGTCGTTGTAGTGGTTTCTTAAAAAAAAAGCTTTTATATACAAAATTTTTAAGAAAAAAATTTGGTATTCCCACTTTAAGTTTTTATTATTGTACGAATAAAAATTAAATTTCCAAAAAAAAATATTGAGCCGTTTTTGAAATATCGAATTTTCCAAAGAAAAAATGATATTTTTTTTTTCAAAATTTCAAAAAATATTTTTTTTTTAAAGTTTTGAAATGCAATGGTTTTTAGACTTTTTAGAAGCATCTCTACAAAAAATTTCAATAAAATCCGTTATGTCGATAATGAGTAATTCAAAATTTAAAAAAAAAACTGTTCTATGGTAGTCACAAGCTGTAATATCTCAATTTCAATTTTTACTTGCGACTTATAGGTACTATAAGGCAAGTTATGCATTCGTAAAAAAAATCGAACTCGAGATTTTGATCAAAGTTGACATTACGATGATAGCGAAGACTAAAAAAGTGGGTCTCGCAATTCTGTCTGTCTGTCTGTCTGTCTGTCTGTCTGTCTGTCTGTCTGTCTGTCTGTCTGTCTGTCTGTCTGTCTGTCTGTCTGTCTGTCCGTTAGATTGCAGCTAAACGGCTCGGCCGATTTTCTTCAAACTTGGTAGATATGGGTTTTAATTTTTTCCCCCCGGATGTTTTTTGATTTGATTTTTTAAGACCAAAAATAACGGTACCCCCCATACGAATTTTTTTCGAAATTTTATAAACATTTTTTTTTCTCAAAAACTGTTCGACAGATTTTAAAAATAAAAACACAAAAAAATTTCATTTAATTAAAGCTAGGTACTGGATGAAAAAAAATTTCTGAAAAATGGTTATTGAGGGTACCCCCCATGGAACCATTTTTTTTTGTTTTTGATTTTTTCAAAAACGGTACAGCCGATTTTGATCATTTTTTTTTTGCTAAGGCTCCCCCAAAATCTGAATAGAATTGTGTACTCAAATTTTCAAAAAAAAATTTTTTGGATTTTTAAAAAAAACTTCAAAATTTTTTTTTTCAAAACTCAATATTTCGAAAACCCCATGCTAGATTTTTTTCAAACTTGCTAAATAAAAGTTTTTCAATATAATCTACAAGATGTGATAAAAAAATTTTATTTTACCTAAAAATAAAGGTACCTACCATACAAATGCTAAAAAATTAAAAAAAATGCTTATCAAAAATCGTATTTTTCTCGAAAACGGTTCCGAGAATTTTGATAAAATTTTTTTTCTTTCAATTAATTTTTACGATCTTTAATTTAATAAAAAAAAATTTGAAATTAAGACATTACAGCTTGTACCTACCATAGAACCATTTTTTCGAATTTTGAATTTCTCATTATCCACATAACGGATCCTAATGAAATTTTTCAAAGAGAAGCTTCTAAAAAGTCTAAAACACAATGCATTTCAAAACTTTAAAATTAATATTTTTTGAATTTTTGAAAAAAAAATCTATTTTTTATTTTTTTTTTTGAAAATTCGATATCTCAGGAACGGCTCAATATTTTTTTTGTAAATTTTATTTTTATTCGAACAATAATAAAAACTTTAAATTGGCGTACCAAAATTTTTTCTTCAAAAGCTTTTAAAAAGTTGGTACATAAAAGCTTTTTTTAAGAAACGACTACGACTTATAATTTTTGTTCTAGCATAAATTCATATTTGGATAGCATTTTGTTTTTGTCTCTTACTACTAAAAGAATTTAAAAAATAATTTGATCCTTATGAACAGTTTTCTCTAATAACATTCGATTTTAAAATTCCTAGTCTGTTACATAAGAGCAAGTTCGTGCGACCCAGTCGTGCATTTTATTTTTATTAAATTATGGATCGTTAAAATTCATTGAAATAAAAAAAATTTTATCAAAATTCTAGGCTCCGTTTTCGGGAAAAATACGGTTTTTGAAAACGATTTTCTAACATTTGTTTGGTGGGTACCTTTATTTTCAGGTAAAATAAAACTTTTTTCATACATCTTGTAGACTATGTTGAGAAACTTTTATTTATCAAGTTTGAAAAAAAAGCGAGCATAAGGTTTTCGAAAAATTGAGTTTTGAAAAAAAATTTGGAATTTTTTTTAAAAATCCAAAAATTTTTTTTTTTAAATTTGAATACACAATTCTATTTAAGTTCTTAGGGTGCTTAAGCAAAAAAAAAAATGGTCAAAATCGGTCGTACCGTTTTTAAGAAAATCAAAAACAAAAAAAAATGGTTCTTTGGGGGGTACCCTCAATAAGCATTTTTCGGAAAAAATTTTCAACCAGTACCTAGCTTTAACTAAATGGAATTTGCTTGTATCTTTTTTTTTTAAATCTGTCGAAAATTGAAAATTGAAAAAAAAAAATATTTTCAAAATTTCGAAAAAAATCGTATGGCAGGTACCGTTATTTTTGGTCTTAAAAAAAAAGAAAAAAACGTTTGGGGGAAAAAATTAAAACCCACATCTACCAGGTTAGGTTAGGTTAGGTTAAAGTGGCTGTCATTAAAGCCTCATTCCGCTTGGAATACGCTACAATGGGTTGGTAGGCGGAAGGAGAGACTAAGGTTTAGTCCATCTGAGTACACTCCACCACCCACTCCGTTTTCAGTCTTCGATCCATCTGTAAAAGAGTTTACTGATTTATTATCTGTCAAAGCCCCTTCCTTCCACGCTGACCTTGAGGGAATGGTGACTTCAAAGTTTTTATCGAAAACCAAAAAGGGAGTGATGTAGTCAGAGTGACTTGGGAGAGTTCCGAATAAATTCAGAATGGTGGTGTGGCCAATAGAGTTATTGGTCCATTGAGAGATGGCTTTGAGACGTATGGCTGTGCTCGCAGCCATTTGTTTGCTGTAAATATCTAGGGGTGTCAGGTTGAGTAGTATGTCTAGTGCAGACAGACAGACAGAATTGCGAGACCTACTTTTTTAGTCTTCGCTATCATAGTAATGTCAACTTTGATCAAAATCTCGAGTTCGATTTTTTTTTACGAATGCATAACTTGCCTTATAGTACCTATAAGTCGCAAGTAAAAAAGAGCCCGTTTCCCAAATCATTGCATTTTATTTTAAAAGGTCGAAGAATCACAACGTTTTTCAACCGAAAAAAAGTAAATGGTAAATACTCGTACTATCTACCGTCAACAAATAGTCGAAGAACATATTTTATTGATAAGCGAACCAGATTCAAAATACTTAGGTTACATTTCTCCAACAGCGAGCCTTAAAAAATGTGTTGAACATGAATTGTATAACTTTATTTTCGTTAGCAAATATAGCATTGGAAAATTTATTAGCTGTTGGATGTAATGGTACAATATGTCAATGTTGGAAAATTTCGAGGGATTATCCATTTATAAAGGATTGAACAGACCGTTACAATGAATAGTTTGCATGCTGCACATAATGAGCTACCATTTCGTTACTCATTTTCTCATATTCATGGCATGACTTCAGAGCCAATAACACTTTCAGGAGCAATTCAAAATTATTTCTGGAGAGTCACTGACGATAATGCATGGATATGTACATGATCGTTTCAGCGGTTCTAGGTTCTAACTGGTAGTTCTCCCGAAGACCTTGCTGACAAATCACCCCGAAAAATATCTCATGCGAAGTGGCTCACGCGACCTAATCGGGTTCTGCGTCTTCATATTGGAAAAATAGCACCAACAGAAAACTTAATAGTTTTAGCAACTTATGTTGTAAAAGTTTATGCTCCCACTTGGTTCGATATTTAAAGCGACCCTATCTGCAAGGATGGACCCAGATGTTTATTGCACTTAATCTCGACATCTCGCTACCTTACAGTAGAATCACAGATTTTTATAGATCCCGTAATCAAACGGAACAGCTTCTTTGCGCATTCGGAAAATATTTTACTATCAATAAGTGCGTTTTATTATCCACAAATCTATCTGGATCGTCCCTTGAAAATAAAACGATCCGGATCTTACTGATAGCACTGTTATAAGCCCGTCTCTTTTTATCCTTGGGTTTGTAAATTTTAAATTATGTCTTGTCTTTTTTCTTTACACTATAGTTTACACTACCTTACCATAAAAAGCCATCTACTCGCCAGTGTAATAACTAATTTTTGGATCTTTGAAATAGATCCCGATAGAAAACAGGATCCCAAATTGTTTTTGTAATACATGTTAAAACTTAATCCAGATCCGGATCCAGATAGATTTGTGAATAATAAAACGCACCTATTGTTGACTAATCCGAAAAAAACATATCAAACAGTAAGCTCTGTGCCGCATTTTGACAGCTCGTACTGAGAAATATAAACGGCTAATACTTAAAAAAAAAAACAATATTTAAAAATTGGATGCAAAAGCTTACTACGCGATTATCTATTGGAATAATACAGTACACATGTAATTGAATGAGACTTCATAAGTTAAATACATGAACACACCTATTCCCAATTTTCTACATTTGATGAGAAAATTTCCATCCACATAAAATCCACATTTAATTAAAGAGAAGAATCGTTTTGAAAATTCTTTTATTCGTATACAGCGCCATTATTTCTCATCATTTAAATATTGATTTGGATTAGATTTTCGATCCATTGAACGATTGAACGATCGGTTTAGAAAGAATCTCAGCACTGTATAGGCAATTTATACGTTGCAATTTTTTAGTTGTTACTGTTTTGGGTTGCCTTGCAACTGCATAACACAATTTATTTTAACTTACGTGTTAATAGCTTATGTAACTTTCAGGCTTAAATATGTACATTAAAATTTTTGACAGTTGAAAATTCTAGGCTGAAAAACTGCTTTTGAGTTTTCTTGAAATTAATTTATTTGGAATATCTACTAAGTCTGGGTTATCCCAGAGTTAAGTCCAGGACTGAATATGTTACCCTTTTTTATGAAAAAAAATATTAACAGGTCTTGAATATTTGTGCCCAGTTTTCAGTGCTGGTGGTAACTTTCGGCTAAACCTGAATTATATAAAATTGCCAACTGCCAAATATTTATTAAAATCAAAATACGACACTACGAAAATGTGTTTTGGCTATCGAAACAGATATGTATACATGCGGTACTATGAAAAGGGTGATTTCCATATCACACCCTTAAAGTCAATCTAACTCTCACAGAATACATTTTTCTTGGTGAATTGGAAAATATTTATGGAAACTGACACATCGGTAGATTTTGGGTGGTCGGGATTTTTGTACGGATATATTTAACCTACAGTAACCTAAACCTAACCTAACCTAACGCTTTTCAGTAAAATAAATATGAAAACATTTACTTACCGCCATGTTATTCACTCGGTACATCAAAATTAAACTTATATCTGGATGTATTGACGTTTAACTTGTATAATTTACATCCGGATTTAAATTTCAATATGGATGAATTTAATGAATAATATGCCCGTTAGACTCTGTTTCAATAGTGTACAGAGCTTTTCACGGATCTCATCGACAAGAACATCGTCATAGATGGCGTACTGAAAAGTAGCAATCTACACATGGTCTTATAAGGCACGTATAAGCGCACCTTAAGTGGATGGCAAATATGAACATTGGCGCTGTTATCGGCACGATGACTATACATAAATAACTTTGAGTATATATAATATGGAGGGCTCGTTCCTATCCCTAATGCATTGTAGTACTTGCAGTTGTGATAGGGGTCGCTGTCTCACTTTCTGTAAGTTAAGGATACAGCTGTATGCTGTCAATTTGTGTTTACCTTCTCCTCGCACATCGTTCTCCGTCACATGTGATATGAAGCACTCGGTATATTTTTAGTCTTATTTGCAAAAAGACGAAAAAACCGCATATCAATAACCTTGGTGACTGTTTTAATTCTTTACAAATTATACGTAAAAATAAGATGAAACTTTAAAGTGACTGTTAATTGCTAGTTTTGTAATCAAAATATTAAAGTTCCCTATGCGAATAGCTTCCCCACAATGTGACAAATACAATATTTACCAAGAATGGCGACTACAATCGAGAGATCTTTCAACAGCTAGACTGCAGTAATTTAGCCTCGACTAAGAGAGATGAACAGCAGAATGATTTTTCCGACATCAGCGATCCATTCCCTGCAAGTGGTTTGTGTCACCTTTGTAATGAGGTAAAGATTAAGAAACTGGCACAATTCCAACCGAAAAACGAGTCCAAATTCGAAGACGAACTCAAGGTGTAATGAGTTTTAGTTGGATTTAAAAAAATAAATTTGTAGAAATATTTAGCTTGAAAAAGTTTTAGTGTTTATTTGGTTGTTTAATGATACAAAAATATTGAATAATAAAATGTTTTTTTGTTTGTTAATTTGTATGCTATTCTTTTGTTCTAATAACTTAGTATCTTCCCGCAAGGCAATCAATCCCGCCAAAAACTTTTTTTTGGTTGCCGCTGTCAAATAACTTTGTCTTACACAAATTTGAGTAGCGCCCCCTATGATAGTCACGCATTTGGAAAAGAAACGAGCCCTCCATATTATATATACTCAAAGATAAATAAGAAAAATATTAGAGAAACGTCAAAACACTCAAAAATGGAATTCCCCAAATTGTCTCAATACGAGTTTTTTTAATAGTATATTTTCAATTTTATTAGTAGGTATAGTTTAATAAGCAAATGTTTCACATTCATATGGGGCTTATGTAACAGATAAGTAAAATTTTAATTTATTTATTATCTTGAGTGTTCCTTTCTTTGGTTTGTTTATTAGTTTTGCTGTCAAACACAGCCAAACCGACAAATAAACATTTTAATTAAATTATCGCTAGGGAGTATTTCAAATATTAAAAGGGGAGTATATGGCGTTCGTGGGGAGTAGCAAAAAAAGCAAAATGTTTCTTTTATAATAAGCAGTTATTATAATTTTATTTAAATAATTTTTAAATGCATTACAAGAAACTGTATAAAACTTAACAATATATAATTCAAGACACAAGAAAAAAAAAAACAAGAAAATAAATTAATATTGTAACAAGAAACAAGACACAAGAAAAAAAAAAAAAAAAACAATAAAATAAATTAATATTGTAACAAGGCAACACCCTATCTTTTAATCAACACACAGACGTATATCTATATCAATATAACACATAAGCACACACACACATTATACTAATGTCCTTGCCTTCTGCTACAAAAAATGTAATTTTCATAACACATAAGCACACACACACACATTATATTAATGTTCTTGCCTTCTGCTACAAATGTAATTTCTCATAACACACACACACCAATGGCAACTGGCAATGCACTGTTTATCGTATCGGTATCACTCTACCGGATTTTGAACTTTATTTCTTAGAAGTTCACATTCGGTATTGTGCACGAAATTTATAAGTAGTGACTAAATTTATAACTCTCTTCACTCTTGGTTTTTTTTTTTTTTATAATCGGCGCACACTCAAGGGGTTTGCATACCCTTAATATGCCAGAGACACAGTGTGAGCATTAAGAAAAAAGGGAAGGGTTAGAAAGGAGGTGTCGGTGTACATTTGTTTTGAATTCTTGAACATTGCAATGACTGGGAAAGACAGAGCGTGGCAAAAAATTCCACATTCGCGTAGTACGGCTGAAGAACGAATCTCTGTATTTCACAGTACGGCCGAAGTTGGGCTCAAGGGTTAACTGATGGGCATTCCTAGAAGTGCGAGTATTACGGTTAAATTGTTTAAGGGGAGGAATGCAGCTGGCTATTTCACTAGAGCATAATTATAATAGATCATTAAGTTCAAAGTTATCGAATCTGAGATACTCCAGAATCATAATCAAATAATGAAAAGATTAATTAACCAGGTGTTCCGAATTTTTTTGACAAGAATAACTACTTTTTGTAGTTTTAATCGAAAGGGCGACGGTTGGAATCCCACCGTTCCTTGAAAATTAAAATTATACACTGTAGTCGCGGCGCGAATATTATTGCCAACTTTTCACTTGCCATTTGCCTTATTTTAACTTGCCACAATCTCACTTGCCATTTTTCACGTTAACGTAATAATTCACACTTAACTAGTCTTTAAATTTCACTTTTCATTGTAACATTTTTATATTTAAAATAAAAACTTGTATATCTAATTGATTAAATTTTAAACTCTGCTTTTCATTTTTTCCTCTTCCGCTCTAATCGTTGTTGGCGTTTTCTCTTTATCTACGTTTCTCCTATCTTCCTTTTCTGCGTTGCCAATTCAACGTTCGCTGTAGTCCCCCCCCCCGGACAGCACGAACGCGGTTGAGAACACAGCAAAGCTGCATTCTTTTGTGTGGTTTGACTGTTTGTCCCACAACAACCCCGACGAAAGCATCACTGACCGTTACAATATAACAAAAAATTATTAAATATAAAGTACAGCTTTACTTTTCATCACATTATTTATCACTTCATAAGTTTCTTAAAACTAAACAAAAATTTAATTCAACAAAAAATAAATTCAGGTAAGAAAAAAATGATTGCATTCAAAGTTTTTACACTACATGAAAGTGCTCAAAATAATTTACGATGAAATGAAAAAAATAAACTTGGACATTGTAAGCCTTATTTACTAATTCGTTTTAGCGACGGAGTAAAGTTACTTTGACTTTACAATGGCTCTAATCCTGAAAACCTTATTTATAAAGAAAATGCACGAGGAATAGCGCTGGAATAAGCTAAAACTGGTTCACAGGAGGTTTAATCCCGTTTTAGTATCTAAATGTCATTTTTAGATGACATCTGTGAAATTTACAAAAAGGAGTGTAAGCAATTTTTTTCGTTTCTTACGAGGACAAAAAAGATAGATATTTTGGATTAATAAATTATTTATATTTTCCAAACGCTCTAACAGTTGTACAGTATTGGGAACGCAATGTGGTTTGTACATTCATTTATAGGATTTGAACTTTATACAATCCAATTTTAAATGTATCCAATTTCCAATATGCATACAATGATAATAAAATGAATAATAATGGAAATCAGCTGGGGTTTGCCTTACGTGTATAATAACCAGAGTTTTAGATTTGTGACTTTTTTCCCAGTATATTTGACATAAGGAAGGCGTAGCTAATACGGCTAAGAAAATATATTATAAATAAAGATTTGTCTGACTAGGCGTAAACCCGAAGTAAGTGCTTCAGCTCGGTTTAACTATTCCCAGGTTGAACCCAGTATTATTGAAAAATAATAAATAAGGCTGTGTGAATATTAAAAACAAAGATTACTTTTAAACATTTTTGAGGGTAATACGAATAATCCCTTAGTACGCCAACCGGCAGCCCTGTTTGACTTACTTTAGAAAAGGTTTCAAGGTATACAGTTGGAAACTTAAACTTAAGGATAAACTGAATGAATGAATAAAAATTTGTTGGCAAATAGGGGGCCTAAGTTATAAAATGACGTTATTTCTAAAATTACAACACTTATAATATGCACGGAAAATTATTTAAAATTAAAATTTAAAATCTTTAAAAAAATATCGTTTAGTCCTTTTTATATGAGGAATTGGAGGCGGATTGCAGTAAAATTTTGTCTGTATATCCCCAGCACCACTTTGCAATTTCAAATCACTATTACATTCGAAAACTAATAACAATTTTTCTTTTCTCATACAAATGTGGCCCACCCTAACGTATAAATGTGATTTGGCGGCAAACACACTGACATTTTACGCCATTGTATTTCCGTTGATGTTGGATTGTGTCTTCTGCATGTCTTGTTTGTGTCAGAGCAATGCTCTCTTCGTTTTATTTTGTATTTGTAACTGCCTTGTTATAAACGAAATGTGTCCTTATTATGTCGCCGTCATTTGGGAAGCAGTTGTTATTTTGTAGGAAAGTATTTTTCTCTTATAAGCCCCCATCTTGGTGTTTAATTTTTAAGGACAGTAGATTACGCTTATAAGACATATTAGCTTTAAGAAAAAAATTAATATAAATCATGTTTCTTCAAAACTCTATTTATAAAAATAACTCATTCTTTATGAGCCTCTTCCACCTAATTTTAAATAGATACATTACATGTTCAGAATAAAATATTTTCAAAATACAAAAAGAAATTATCGATAGCTAGGTATATTAATTGTTAATGGAATAAGAACCGGGAATTTATTTTTTTAATTCTTAGTTTTTTTTTTGGTTATACAAGAAATGCCTTATATTGAATTGGTAAATCGGTTTGGTTATAATGAGAAACAAGATTCAATTGATCGCATTCTGAAAAGAGAATTATGTTTAAGGTTTCTTATAAGCGTTATTGACTGTAAGGGTATTTCTTATATTCAAAATCACATGTATTCGTACACAACAGGAAACTGCAGATTATTATTTTTTCCTTCTGCGATATTCTTTTGTTTTTTTTACACGACACATTCTTCACCTGTTCTCTTTCAATTATTAGCTGTTTTCTGTTTGTATGAATTCCTCCTGCAGTTTGGAGTTTCAAATTGAAAAAAAACGTAGATACTAATATTTTTGTAACTAGAAAAATAAAAAGTCTTTGGTTAAACATTTTTTTTTGTAAATAAATTTAATATAGTAAAATGAGAAGAAAAAGCAGTTTTAAAGGAAGATAACGGCAGCTTAAGTGAAAATCCTATAATAATGGGAGACTTTTTTGGTATTTTATATTTGGCAACACTGGTTTTGACAGCTCACGCACATTTCGTGTTTTGTGTCACTGTCAAACATCTTCAGTTTGGTCTATTATTTAACCATGAATCGTCTTAGAAACGAACAACGCATGCAAATTATTGAATTTTATTATCAAAATGCGTTTTAAGTGTTAAGAATCGTCGCGCGCTTCTTCCATTTTATAGTCAGTTTAATCGACCTATTGAGTTGGCTATTCGGGCTATTGTGACTAAATTTCTCACCAAAATTACATTTTTACCACCAACACGCTTACGTAGAGTGAGAACTGAAGACAATATCGCAGCTGTATCGGCCAGTGTTAGTGGATGACCGTGAATTATGGATTCGGCGCCGTTCGCAGCAATTGGGCCTTTGTTATTGCACTACGTTGAAAATTTTGCGGAAGGATTTAGGTGTAACGCCTTTCATAATACAGCTGGTGCAAGAATTGAAGCCGAACGACCTACCACAAGACCGAATTTTTGGTGAATGGGCTTTTGAAAAGTTGGCCGAAGATCCATTTTTGTATCGAAAAATTGTGTTCCACGACGAAACTCATTTCTGGTTGAATGGATACGTGAACAAGCAAAACTGCCGTATTTGGATTGAAAAGCATCCAGAAGAATTGCAAGAGCTACCAATGCATCCAGGAAAAGTCACTGTTTGGTGCGGATTATGGGCTGGCGGAATCATTGTGCCTTATTTCTTCAAAGATGATGCGAATCGCAACGTTACTGTGAATGGTGAGCGCTACCGTGCGATGATAACAAACTTGTTTTTGCGCAAAATGGAAGCGCTTGACTTGCATGACATGTGGTTTCAACAAGACGATGCCAGATACCACACAGCACGCGTAACAATCTACCAATGGAGAGGCGAGTTCGGTGAGCAGTTTATTTGAGGTTTGGTGCCGGCCAATTGGCTGCCTATCGTGCGATTTAACGCCTGTAGACTATTTTTTGTGGGACATTGTTAAGGCTCATGTCTGTAGCGACAAGCCCGCTACGCTGACGCACTAGAAACCAACATTAAGGCATTTATTCGTGAGATACCGGCCGAAATGTTAGAAAAAGTATGCCAAAATTGGACCAAGCGGATGGACTTGCAAAAAACGGAACAATCTTACCTTGGATAGCAAATCTAACATCGGTATACCTTTAGCTACTTGTAAACTTATTCTAAAGCATGATACCATAAAGAAAGCGAACCATAGATGGACCAGCATCCCAACTTGCTTGTCTACTAAACTTATTTGGCCATTGTTTGATGCTTAACGCTCAAAACAACTAATTTCTATTGGTACGAGTAGATTGCATATTAGGTCCGTTATAGGTGTCCTTACTGCCTAATAGGAAGAAATGCTTTCCGTCTTGGAGTTCCTGCAAATGATTTTCGCAGAAGCTGCATGGGTAAAGAAGAAGAGGAATGACTTTCTCACCTTCTATGTTCTTGTCCTGCACTAGCACAAAGACGTAGACTCCACTTGGGAGACTTCTACTATAACGATCTTAGTGATCTAAGTAATTCGGACATTCACTGTCTTAAACGCTCAAAAATGGTTTAAAGAGTAAGGGTGATTTTTGAAATCCTGTGGTATCACAACGGACCAAATATTGATCTAAGTGCGTTGGCTTTTCCGGTCAGACACCACCTTAACCTAACCTAACCTAACCATAAAAGAACAGAAACTCCAAGCAGATATTGAAGGACTGGAACATCTGTCATATCGAATTGCAGAGGACGAAGGTATCAACCCGTTCAGATGAAAAACTTTGTTTGTACCGTAACTGATATCAGTGCTCAGCGAGCAATTCAAACTGTTAGAAATTGCAAGTGGACTAAATCCTTAGAATAAGTTCACCAGGACTACTTAAGCAGCAGAAACTGCTTATCAAGGAGTATATCAGCTTATAATATTTAAAGAACCCAACGATAAGGATATGTTTGATATTGGTAGCAAAATCATCAACACTCCCGTTTATCATGTTTAGTAGCTGGGAAACGTCTTATAACCAAGTTATAGAGGGATAGACGATACTTTATGTTATCGATTGTCTCAGAACATCTATCCAAGTCTGAGAGACTAAACTAGAACCTCAAAATCATACGTTGGAAGCAATTGGAACGAGTGTATCTTGGCACTCAATCTTATGAAGGGCCACTAAATAATTCTTCTTATCGATAATCAAGTTTTTAAATATCGGAAAATGGATATTTCTATAAATTTTGGCAACGATAACTCGTCAACAAAGCAAACAATTTTTTAGAATTTTTAAAAACTGGTTTAATGCTTATGAATATTTTTCACTTATAACATCCATTTTTTCTCATGCAATCCAGTCTTGCATTTTTGACATAATCTGAAAAATTAAACTATAAAATTAATATGTAAATGAATTATAAAATAAACACCGCATTTAACTATACGATTATTAAAATTCTTGAATGAGAATTAAAAGCCTTTTAAGGACTCTCTAGCAACTTAGCATTCAAGATGACAAACAACTCAATAAGAACCTCTCTATTGATGACAAAAAAAAAATTAATTAAATTTTTTCCATCTCAATTTTGAAAATTTCCTTTCTCCCAAAAATAAATTATGCCCTTCCGCTTATTATAAGCCTTCGTGCATATATTATTATAATTTATGATGATTACGAATAAATCTGAAGCTTGTAGGTAGCTCATTTTATAAAATATCAACCGACTTTATTTTTTTAGATTTTTGGAGGAATTCACCTTCAGAGCTGCGTTCTACACAAAAGTTGGGTTCTTCCAGTATTCAATTTTTTTTGCTTCGTATGATTGCTGTTCCGTGTTTTTGTGCTATTCGTTAACGCAAGGGAATCCGATTTCTTGTTATTCGGAGATACATATTTGTTTTCTTGTTGCTTCGTCCTTGATTTGTAATGGAGCTGGAGGAAATGGAACACACGTTACACAAATGAGAAAGACTTTCTCTGTTGGGTGAACTTTGAGTGTGTAACGTATTTTTACGGATTTGTTGATACAAACTTTTGAGGGCAAATAGGTCTTCTTCGTCTTGCTGCATCTCATGCGAAAATAAAGGAAACTATCTTAATGAGATTGAATAAACTTTTTCCGGTGTCGTTTAGGGGCGTGTGAGAAAATGTAATTTTGTACATGCTGCTAGTATGAAACGAACTTAATTGGCTCACACTCTATACATGAATGGCTATATTTCTGTCCTGGTCAATATACACTTGGAAAGCTTTAGGTATCCTGGTCATTTAATTTTTTTCTTGTTTTACTGTCCTGTAATGACATCATGGAGCAAATCACACTTGGTCAATTTCCTTTGCTTGATGGTGAAATTAAGTGTGTTATTAGGGTTAGGGCGAAGAGGGAGTCTCTTGAAGGACGTAGTTAATTGATGAGAACTTTGAATTACATAAGCTGTTATGGCAGTTCACATGATGGCTAAAATAGGTTACGGCGGAAATGAGTTATAAGAACTAGTGAAATCATTTGGAAGCCGCAACGAGTAAGATAAATGATTGGGCTTAAAGATTTTTTTGGCTGGGACATTTTTGTCCATCAGCTTTATTTTTAATGCTTAAGTCGAAAAGACAGACATACGTGTCACGTCCTAACTACAAATATTAGCTAAGACCCTGTACGGGCCACCTCAGACTTAGAGACTTAAAAAAAAATAAAAATTTACTCCGAAACGTAGAAACGAAATGTTACCGCCGCCTTACATTTTTTTTTGCGATATTCGAAAATTCGACCACGTCAATCAACACCCACTGAACTGCGTACACACCAGACTGATGGTGATCTTAACTTTCCTTTTCCGATCAGCTTTCTTTTCTTTGCCAACCTCAGTCGATACAAGTTATCAGCTTACCCAATAAGTACATATTCGATAAAGTGATCATACAAGTCCGAGTTTCAGTGCACGTGATTTAAGTTATTGCTTAAATTTTCTATACAGAAAAAAGATAAATTATTTTTCTGATCTTATTTTGGAGAGTATACAAACCCTTTCTAACTGCATCGCAGGTAATAAAAAATAAAGCAATTTTATTCTGAAATTTCTTATGAATGCTCAATTTTCGTTCAAAGATCGTTCAGTTTAAGAACACGTCGATAGAGGAATCCTAGCTTGAAAGGGAATTTACCCTAAGCTCCTGGAGCACCTATGCTCGCAGCGATAACCTTTTCACGATCGGAGCTACTCCTAATATCAAAGTCGCCGTGAACTCCTACCGACAACTAGGTTTGGAATCCACAATTTTTATTTGACATTAATTAACAAGATATCAATTCTAGATCGCTTCGAATTGAATCTCTTTAGTGACCAACACGTGCTTTCTATATTGAGACCTAGTTATAAGTCTTAGCCTCTATCAGCGAAGTGATGGTTGTGTGAAGATCGCATTTTAGGCTAGTTCCGAGCGATCTTTGCTAACACCACTCAATCACACAAGGGATCAAGTGTTGTATAAAAATAATTTATCGGCGAACACTACCAACTTTTTCTCGCCAAGGTGCTCAAAAGACCAATCGTCAGCTTTGCCCACCAACAACGGTTCTTCTTGGCCTCGAACAAAAAAAGTAAAATTCAGATCTCGTGTAAAAGAATTCCACCTGTACGAAGACATCGTGCCTACACCCCAGCAAATCCTCAAACGCTCAAATACACCGAATGAGTCGCGAGAAGATTCCGATTGAATCAAATACAAATCGCAATATCTAACCACCAAACTTCCATCAGCAGCATCCCGATCAGTAAGACTCTTAAATTGGTTCAGAGTTAATACTAAGCTTTCATCTTTCATATCAAGTTCACGACATCATCGCCATGCTACAACCTACAAAGTTAAAAATTTAAATCAATTTATTTTATTTAATCCATAATCCACATGATTATCAATAGTAAATTTTATTTCTTAGTTCATAATTTTAATAATATATAACCAAATCAATCAACGAATAAGTTCAACTTGACAAGTTTCAACATACAACATAATAACAACATTTACAGCTGCATAAAATTAATAATCAGCGCTCGGACACTTACAAAGCTGCTGTGCACATCATCTTTGGAAAGCCGGTGAGTCATATTATATTTGTTTGTTTTCTTTTTTGAAGCTTGACAGTTGAACATTAAGAGACATACAAAATTTTAAGATACTCCATCTTAAAGTACAACAATGAGAAAATTATCTTAATTTACTCTTAATTATCCATTTAATTTGTCTTTTTTTCTATATTAATTTGATTGATTTCTCTTAATTATTAAATTTTCATATAATTTGATATTTTTTTTTTATTGAGTGAGAGTGAAAACATTAGGGGGGTTCACATTCTCAAATATGTTTGTCAAATGCGGTTTGATTGACTCGAATTTGAAAATGTGAACGCTTCATCAAATGGTTTGTCAAATATGCTTGATGATATCAAAATATTTTGATATTTTGATGATTTGACAAACATATTTGAGAATGTGAACGCATGCTTGTCAAACCACAAGCAAATTTCGTTTTCAATGAAGTTCTCGAGCTGTGCATATCGTAAGAAAATATTTCAAAATGAGTCATATGTGCAACAGGAGTAATTCAGATGGATTTTATTAGATTAATATAAGTTTTCTGCAGACTTCCAAACATAAAAATGGTAGTAAATTTGCTCAACTAATATTTTATCTAGGATCTCATTTGGTCCGCCATGGTGAGAGTTCTAAGGAGAAGTGATGTTTGACAGCATGTTTGACGAATGTGAACGCAAATGGTTTCAATCCATCAAATATTCATCAAACCATATTTGTCAAACATATTTGAGAATGTGAACCCCCTATTAATACAATCGAGTGAGAATTTGTGTTATTCTCTTCTTTCATTAAATAATATTCAATGCCAAATTGAACTTTAGCTCAGATTATGTGTATTGTTGTTTCCACTCGAACTCATAATTTTTTGTTTTCCTTTCTCTTATGTAAGCTCTATGTTACATAATTTTCTTCAGCTTACATTCAAATTTATTTTACATTCATATCTTATTAAGTCGATGATGATTTTTAATTTTGATAACATATGTTTATTTAAACACATAATTATATGTAAATAAATAATTTTATATGAAGTCCTTTTATAATTTAAAGGTTTAGTTTCATTCGTTACTTGTGATGGAGTGAGTTTTTTTTTTGCAGAGGGAAGTGATTTGTGTAATGTTTATCAGTGACGATGACGATATGATAGCTTCAAGTAGTTCTTAGGGAACTTTTGAATTCGTATTAGGGGTTATTCAGGAGATATTAAGAGTGGCTCAATAACCATGGAGTTTCTTAGGTTAAAGAAACAGAGGGCGGGATACACTCTGGGACCCAAAATTACACCTAGGGCTCCCCATATTTAGGAATAATTAAATAGTTTTGCAAGTAGATTTCCTTGTTAGGTTTTTCTGTTTTTGATCGGCATGAAGTTAGTTGTACGGTAGTCCAGCAGCAGGTACAAGTACCCACCCCAACGACGAGCTGGTCTATGGTGAAAGCAAGCATGCCGAGCCGTACCTTGTTGCTTGGACAACTTATTTATCCTCCTATGGTTAATCTCAGGGTATCTGTGGTCTTGAGATAACCATGAGAAAAGCAGGTCACCGCGTTTTGATAAATAAGAACAGCAAATCCGTTACAACCCTGAACGCAACTCATCTGTAATAATCCGAGCTGCCAAAAATAAATATCGAAAATGGACTTCCGACTTCCATTCCCGTGACAGAGCTAAAACAGAAAAGTTCTTTCCTTCTAAAATATTAAACTCGAATTGTAACTTAATCTAAAAACATTTAATAAATCAATATAGAATTTAACTTAATAAATCGATAAGATAAATAATATTTATTCGATTCTTAATGGTTTTGAAATATTTAACACGATCATTTTACTTTCTCCGGAACGATGTAAAGACTTGTGGCACTGTTCAGTGAGATATACCATCAGATTAGCCCTATTGCTACTAAAGTGAACTGCCGGCAATTGAGAAGCTTTCGTTCTTCAAGATATTTCTTGAGCTATAGTAATATATTCACGTTTCCATATAATTGAAAAAAAGGGCACAAGTGCATAAGACTCTAGTTAGGAGGGAAAGAGATTCGTAAATTTTTGGAGGAAGCTGAACATATGCTGTTTTCCATCCACTTAGAAAGAGAACAATAGAACAATATAAGCACCTATCAAACAAGACTTTATCTCAATACTGGCCTACAAGTTATATTGGGTATTTAATGGCCAAAAGGGCTGAGATCCCAGATAGCTATTTGAAATTGCACAGGTAGCTAGCCCTCCAGGAAGTTAGCCAACTGTTATCATCAAAGTTCTGCTTATACGAAATTTGGGTGGCTCATGTCTTGTTACTGATTATAACAACAGGAGCCTAATTTATCTTTAAACATGATGAGTGGTTCATATATGACCAATGGCGTATATTGATTGGTTTAACCATCAGCCCCGGCGATGTTCCTTCACCATAGTATGGCCACTCTTTTAAAGAGCTACATTTCCATTAATTTTATTTTTATCAAATCTGGAGTGTGGGCTACCATCCTATCACCATAGTCAAGTGATTTAACTTTAGCTTATGACTTCAAGTAAACTAGACCTTTTGCTTGAATCTTCTTACATTACCTGCTTAGTGCTAGGAACGAGATTAAACTTCTATTTTTCAGGAATAAGTATCCTCAACTTACCGAGATTACTGTTTACAGTAATGGCGGTGCTTCACTTTGTACCCCTAAGGCACGAGGAAAAAGGTAACCCTCTTTAAATAAGGTACTTACGCTAGTGATCTAGCTACTAAGAAATTGTCATCAAGATCATGAAGTAGAGCAGTTCACTGCTGATATGCAACAGGGTGTAGAAGAAGGTACTCCAAGTAAAAATAAAATATTTTGTCGAAATAATACAGCTGATATTGAAAAAAAAAAACAAAGAGCTCGAAGAAGGCAGTATTTTACCATCTTAACAATTAACTAAAAAAAAAGAATAGAAAATAAACCCTCAACATGGCAAAATTGAATCGGAAACCCGAAACGGAATGCTGACATCTCCGCTGAACATCCTGCGAATGTCTTTAAGTCATTCACAGTAAATACAGCTACATGACTTTCAGTTTGTTCATAGAAGCGACGAATTTGAAAATCCCATTGTCACGCTCAAAGAAGAAAGAACCTTGTGTCAATAAAAGGTATCTAACCTGCTCAGGTTTTGAAAGCAATGAAACTAGATTAGTGCCATATTATATGGCAGAAGTCATTGTTATACGGAAGCAAGGTTAGCCATCAACAGAAGTAACATCTTACAGACCAATATCGCTTATACTAATCATGGAAAAAGTTTTCAAGAAACTGCTCCCGAAAATTCTTTGCAAAATAATAGGAGAAAGAAGATTTATCACGAACCAAGGTTCCTTTGACAAGGTTTGCGATTTGCGACTTGAGTACAAGCTGCATAGGGACCTTCCTAGGCAATACTACGAAATACTGACTCTTTAGAATTAAGACAAACATTACTCAGAACTAAAGAAAATTGAAGCAAGTGTACCCCAAGGAAGTGTCCTAGGACCTACCCTGTATTTGTTATAGTATGCTAGGGATATTCCAGTGGACATTAACACTACCATGGCCACTTTTGATGAAACTGCGATATTGGTGCCTGATAAATCCTTTACGAAGGCTGCAGAAAAACTGCAAAATACAGTCGAAAAAGTAAGAGATTGGACGCAACGATGGCGTGTAAGCTTTACAAATAAAAACCTAAATAATTTTACAATTTTTATCAACCGTAAAGCTGTTCCTTATACCAACACTACCAAATTCCTTCGAATGACTTTGGATGCAAAGCTGAAATGGAAAGGGCACATCAAAATGAAAAGAACTAAACTTACGAGAGCATAGAGAGATTTACTTTCAGCCGAATCGGACTCGTAGTTTTGTTTTGAACACGTGTGGAAGCCAGCTTGTCCGTGAATATTAGAAAAATGGAAAAAGAGCAATATCGGTCGGTGATTCGATTCCTGTTTTTGAAAGGGAAATCGCGCAGCGAAATCAAAAAGCGCTTGGATGCTGTGTACGGTGACTCTTCTCCTTCGATGGCGACCGTCAAAAATTGATATAACGAGTTTCAACGGAGAATAACGTGTCAAAAATCCACGAACTCGTATTGGCAGATCGCCGATTGAAAATGCGCGAAATAGCTGAAACAGTAAGGCTAGGCGCACACATTCAATTTTTAGTTTCGCAACTGCTTGGTTGGAGCAACTAAAAAAATTGTATTTTGACATAAACTAAACGATTTCCTAAAATGAGTTCGCTATTTTGTGTAACATCTAATTATATGCACCTGCGCGGACATTCAACCAAATAGTTAATCTCTTTTCTATAAGCAACCAAACAGTTGTTGTGCAACTAAAAATTGAATGTGCGCGCCTAGTCTAAGCATCTTAAAAGCTGTCGGCGCGATGGGTGCCCGTTTGCTCACTCCGGACAACAAGCGCAACCGTGATACCACTTCAGTGCGACTTTTTTTTTGCTTGCAAATTTATAAAAAATTTAAGTCGAATAAAGAGGTCATCGCCGCCACGGAGGCCTACCTTGCAGACTTCGAGAAAACCTATTTTTCGGATGGGTTAAAGAAGTTTGAGCATCGCTGGATAAAGTGTATCGAGCTAAAAGGAGACTATGTTGTAAAATAAATCGCCACCTTTCCAATTTTTTTGTTTTTCTTTTGTGGATAAGTACTTATCGGACCGCTCTCGTAATGTACAGAAAAATAGTTGATTCAAATTAGCTTTTTTGGCCTTTAGTCCACAAAAATTGGCGTTTCGTCCGGGTGATCTCATATGGACTGCTAAGTCTTCTACTTGGCAGATTTATTTCAGTAGTATATAGAGTTTGTATTATAAAAACCTTCATATAAAAAGTACAGAAAAATATACTGTTTACTTAGACAGAACTCTGGCCAATCTTTCCAGGAAAAAATAATGTTATACGAGCAAAAGAAACCCGTTTGGACGCATGATTTCCAGCTATGGGGGCTGTAAAAAAAAAAATGATGAACCTATTCAACATCTCCAAAACCTTCCTTCATCATCATCGGCTCGACAACCGGGTTCCGGTCCTGGCCTCTTTCAACAAGTCTCTCCACCTATCCCGGTCTCTAGCCGACGCCATCCAGTTGCGCACCCCAAGGCTTCGGGCGTCCTGGTCTACGCCATCTCTCCAGCGCAAGCATGGTCTACCACGCTGTCGTCTACCATAGAATGTACCACAAAGAACTTTCCGAGCAGGTTCCTCTTCGCTCATGCGAGCTAGGTGCCCTGCCCACCGGAGTCTACCGAGCTTAATTCCTTGGTACATAGGAAATAGTGATCTATTTCGTGACCTTCAAATTTAAATGGTAACAGAAGTTGTTAAGAAACATGCTGTATCACACAATCAGCTACTGCGAAGTCATACCAGCTCCGAAATGGAAACTGTCTTAAATGTAAGAAACAATGTTTGGACATTTAGAAGAATCAAGCCTCATGAGCTGATAGTCTAAGAGCTATGAGAGAGTATTAAAAGTTCAAACTCCACCTCAAGTGATTTTAAAATAAGAAAGAAAAGTCAATCCATCTTTCATGGATCGGTTCTCAATCCGGTGGTTTTGGTGTGGGAAGAGTCCCACACTACTTGGTACCGAATATTACCAAGTGTCTTTTGAAGATTTACACCGACAAAATAAAAAAAAAAAATGATTTTACTATAAGGAAAAATGTCACAATGGGACATAATTAATAGTAAATAGTTGCATTTTGATTTATTCAAAGGGAATATTTTGACATATATGTATTTGTTACACAGAAAATACAAAAAAATGTGAACAGACGGAATAGAGACGAGACTTTCTGTCTAAATACAAAAACAAAAGCAACACTTGTTTCATGTGGTGTGTTATTGTATCGTGTGTTGTGTCATCGACTGTGATCCCTATCAAGCTTGCTGCATTGCAAACTGTGAATATAACGCTCCATAGTGAACAGACTTGATTCTTCAGAAGTACAATTTTTTTCTTTTGCTTACAAAGAACACTAGGGAGTCTCCTTTCCTCCGCCGCATAGTTAAGACTAGGGACTCTATCCCAATCTTAACCTGTTGCGCTCAGACTAGGGACTCTATCCCAATCTTCGCTGTCTTAACCTCATCCGAAAAGCTTAGACTAGGGACTCTATCCCAATCTTCGCTGTCTGAGCCTCCTCTCGTCCGCAGCCGTATTTAAGACTAAGGACTCCATCCCAAAGTTTGCCGTCTGTAGCTCCGTACAGAGCTAGGTATCCGATCCCTTTGCTAGCTTATTAAAAAACAGTATATATTGTAAAATTATATGAAATACTTTGTTAATCTATTTGTACATATCCAACAAATACAAATTGGAACTGGAGCCTTGAACTCTATATTGGCCGAGTTTTTCTGCTTTCTTTGGTTGACCCTGGACCCCGCTGACCTACCCCAGCTGGAAAAAAAGCATCACATTTTGGCGCCCGAGCAGGGACTTTAAGAATGTTCATTCAAACTCTCACCGACCGACCATAAATATATTCAAGGCAACACCATCCGCCGCCGTAACCGGTTTTTCTCCGAAAAGTCCTTTGGAAATATCCGTAACCAGTCACCGACTCACCGTGATCCTTCGAAAAAGTTCCACCGATCCGTATACCAATCCGCCGCCGACCAGTTTCAACATGTCTGAATCCAACGATTCACCGACGGATGACATCAACCCGTGTAAGAATCTTGGGTTCATATATTTTTTAAAGAAACCCGAACTAATTGAGGTGCTGAAACACCGATGTTTAGACACAAGCGGCACCGTAGAGACGCTGTCTAAGAGGCTAATCCAGCATTTCAAAGAGCTCCGTACACACGCTTCCAGACAAAACTTGTGTCCAGAATGGGAAAGCGTCGTGGAAAAGAAATAACGCCGAACCCACTAAGGAAATTCCGCCGACCGACCCACCCCCCGTCAAAAGCCACTTCAATATGCACGTTCCACCAGCTTCCTTTAAAGCATCATCATTCTTGACCGTGCCGGAACCAAGAAAACCACTCTTCGCGCTTTAATTCAATTAAAAACCTTCTAAAAATTGTCATCAATGGGTTGCTGGTTTACTCATTACATGTTGTTCAGGCATAACACTAACAACATGTAATTGAGTTAAACTAGTATGCCAAACAAGGATGAACACGAATAAAATAATGTGAATTATAAGCGACATAGAAATAAGACACGGCATTTCTCCGCTTTAGCTTAGCCGCCATCCCTGGAAATAAACAGTCTCAGAACATCGTGCCACACATCTTTCCTATCCTTCTCTCTCTTCATTAACTTCACGCCCGCGCTGTGTTGAAACATTTAAAGGGTAATCATAATCCCTTGAGCGCGGGTAGATTATAAAAAAAAAAAAAAAAAAAAAAAAATTAGACGAACTCGCGTTCCTGGCCGAGGAATTCGAGTCAATCAAAAACGATGAACGTAACAGTCGATCCGCAGCAGCACTTACTACTTTCTCACCACCCGTTCATCGTGGCCCTTCCGCAGAAACCCCGTACGCATATGATATTCATAGCGACCACAGCAAAACACCGCCCTAAGTGTGGTCCTGACTTGAAGTATACGGGACCGAAACCATTGTCTCGGAACGATACAGAAATTTTTCGATATTAACGAGACCACACTGAGAACAGGTCTGAGAACCGAGGCCAACTTACACAAGTTACAAAAGTCACATTCGAAGACCCCGGACGCAAGAATACCCAAAGCTATGAATTTCAGATTTAAATCCCTTACGGTTATATTGACACTTATATCCGAGCAGGTATTTAGAATTTGGTGTCTAAATATGCAAGGATTTTCTTTTCGCCAGAACGACATATCAATCTGTTTGCAGTTATGATATCATCATTCCCGAAAATTCCCTTAAAACCACATATCCATCCATCCAGACGAACACAGACTATTAGCAGTCCAACGGCACTTTCGCATAAGTATAAGCATGCCCTAGATACTCAAAGCACACACCCATTTTAAAGGATAACACCCCGAGTCAGCCTCAGCATACAGCATCAGCATACACCAGAGCAAGATTTCTCTCTTCTGCTTTGCATAACAAATTTGGACAACTTAATAAAGGATTCGCAAAATGTTTGTGCAAGGATATGCAGGATTTTCTCACCATCTAGCAAAAAATTCCTTCCAAACCGCCTCCAAAAATATGCAATATCACCACACTGAAAGCACAAGTAGAACTTGAAGTGGGAGGAGATAGAAGAGAGTATCTTTGCGTTGGTAACGCACCGCAGCAAGTATACCAACATTTGCCTCCAAGCCAAACCAATGTATTTTCCCAAGCTGATCCAAGCGCAAAATGAGAACATATTTATCTTATTATTTCATAGTTAGTTTGCCAAGAATGGAGAAATGAATTCGGGTGTGTTGGGTCCTGCATGTGAAAGGACTTCTTGAAACGGAGTTTTAAACGTCATCGTGTCGTGTTGTTCGTCGCTGTCATCGGTCGGGTGATGGTGGAAATAATCTTTGCAGTATGCAAATTGTCCTCGTAGCCGCGTCCTTTGGTAAGACGAATAACATTGACGATGCAGATGCCGGCTAAAAGTATCAGAAAAGCATAGCCCACCTATACTGTCTGCATATATGCAGAATTTGTTTGCTGCAACACAACTCATGGGCCATGAAATGAAAAATATTCTTTATTCATCTCCTACGGTGCACAGTGGTACTTTTTTGAAAATAGAAGTGTCAAACATCTCTGTAAATTAAAAACGGAAGCAACTTCACTACAGATATTGAAAACATTTTTAAATACAATTCTGATATGCCCTTGAATGGGGTCAATATATGTATTAACAATAGCAATAAGAACATTGGTTTGGAAATCTATACATAAGATAGAAAATTGACAATGACAGTTGCTGGTAGCCAAAAGTCAACTAACTTTCAAGTCAATGACAGAACTCAAAATAATCTGAAACAATTGTTAAACTTGAAAAATATTTAAATTTTTTTGTATCTTTATTTTTACAACTGTAAGTCAGCTGTTGAATTATCTCTTTTATTTGGGCACATTTGATGCCATATAAGACTTGCGATTCTGACCAAATTACAAACATGATTATTAATTTTTATTGATTATACTGTTCTAAGTTTTGTAAATTCAAATTAAGACAGCAGAATCAAACTCATTGATCCAAATCCTTAAGTGTACCAAATTTAATTATTTCTGTCAACAAATTGTCGTGACGATAGAATTTTGACGCATTTATTCATAAAAAGCACCACTGTTAAGCGCAGCGGGAACTTGAATTTTTCTTCCGCTCTTAAATGAAGAACAGCAGTGAAGTGATTTTCGAGCACACGGCTCATCGTGGGTGACAGACACAAACACAAATACTTAACAGTCAGTACCGCATTAACATTTTTGTTGAGCCCAATGGGTGAATGGGAAAGGTCGAAAATCTCTTAAAAGTTTTTTTTTCCAAATTCTGTATGCTCAAAGTTGTGTTGTTTGTATTTCAAAATTCTTTAAAAGAAAAACTCTTATTGACTTTTACTGTTAGGTAGGTAGGTTGATAGAAATGGCGACTACCGGAAGTCTAGCGTTGTGGCCCAATTAGCGTTGAAATTTTTTTTTTTAAATTCAAAAAAATTTTTTTTTGTAAATTTGAATATAGAATACCATTCAAACTTTTGAAGAGCTTGAGCATTAAAAATGATCAAAATTGGTTTTACTATTTTAAAGTAAATCAAAAACAAGAAAAATGGTTCTAACAGGGGTACAATTAATAACCATTTTTAGGAAACGTTTTTTCAATGATTTTTAAAAAAAATCTGTGGAAGAGTTTTTGAGAAAAAAATTATTTTAAAAATCGTTTTCTTACTCGTATTTTGAAACTTAATTAATAATTTACAAGTTAAGTCCAAGCAAAAGCTATTTTCTGTGGTTCAGTAACTATGATACCTTTTCGAAGAGTCTGATTTCCGGTCTTGAAATCAGCTTGTAGTTTCTTGGAGTTTTTTTTTTTAATAAAATCCAGGGATGTTGTGTCGATCGCGAGACTCTTCGCTCTTCTTGAACTGAAAAACTGAGTACTTCTTCTACAGAATCATTTTCTTTTTTTCTACTAATAACTCGATATTCTTCTCTTGCTAATTTATCTTTTTACTTGCGACTTGTAGGTTACTAGCCGACCCGTACTCGCGTTGCTTCGCAAATTGTAACTACAAATATTTTCTTAATATTAATATTCGCATATGAAAACATTTCTCAATGGGACTGAGCATATTTGCTACAATAATATTAATTTTAGTTTATATGTATAACATACCGTATAAATGTTCAAATGTATGGAATTTCCATCTCATTAATCTTTTTAGTATTTAAGTAATTTTTTATATGACAAATTTCCTAAAAATTTTCGAGATCAAAATTTGGGATGCCAAATTTTAAGTATTGGGTAGTATAGATTTTAGAAATAGTTCTTTTTTCGAATATTTTTATATACAATATTATTTTAAACTTAAGGGGTTTCCTGTTGAAAATTTTTGGGTAAAATCATTAGAGCTGTTGAGGAGAAAGTCAAAAAATAAAAAAATGGTTCTATGACAGGTACCGTTAATAACATTTTGCCCCAAAATTTTTTTTGACCAAAATGTAGTCCATGTCCAATTTCCATAATATCACACCTAATTTTTTTTTTATCAAAATCGTTAGAAACGTTTCGAGATAAATAATATTATGCATTACGCGTGTATGGGGGGTACCGTTAGTTTTGGAGCTAAAAAAAATTTCAATTTCTCTTCTAGGGAATCACCGAAAACCCTTAACTACCGAGATTGAAGAACATAGGTTTAGTGGGTAAGGCTGTAGAGAGAGGTACAGACATACAGACGCACTGAAACATGTTTTTTGTGTACTAAATTGTCCTTAAAATTTTTATAAACAAAATTGATATGCAAGTTATTACGAGTAGTATTCAATAAAATACATTTTATAACGTAATTAAACAAATTTGTCGTGTATCCGTTTTCTAGATATTGAATTTTCAAAAAAAAAAAATGATATTATCTAGTTTTTTTAAAAATCAAAAAACTATTTTTTGGAAAAAAAATTTAGTTTATATTTTTCGGTGTGTGCACACGCATAAAAATTTTGGTTAAAAACGTTTGAGCTGTTGATGAGAAATTCGTAAATAAAAAAAAACCGTTCTATGACAGGTATCGTTAATAACATTTCCCCCCCTAAATTTTTTTACCAAAATGTAGTCCGTGTCCATAATATCACACCTATTTTTTTATCAAAATCGTTAAAGCCGTTTTCGAGATAAATAAGATAATGCATTACGGGTGTATGGGGGGGTACTGTTAGTTTTAGAGCTAAAACAAAATTTCAGTTTCTCCTCTAGGGAATCACCGAAGACCCTTAAGTACCGAGTTTGAAGAAAACAGCTCCAGTGGCTTAGGCTCTAGATCGAGGTACAGCCATACAGACATACGGACATACAGGCATACAGACAAACAGACGGAATCGTCGGACCCCACCCACTTTGTCTTCGCTATCATCGTAATGTCAACTTTGATCAAAATCTCGAGTTCGATTTTTTTACAAATGCAGAACTTGCCCTATAGTTAGTACCTATTACCTATGTATATCGCAAGTAAAAAGAGCCCACCCCCACATTGCTTAGCGATGTGACGATAGAATTAGAGAAACACAAAAAATGTGTGTGTGTCGGTTAGTTAGATAAACTATACAATACGTAACTATTGAATGGAACAGATATTAAGAGAGAGAGAGAGTATGGGAACGGGAAGAAAAGAAAATTAAAAATATTGGATTGATAATGAAATGAAACAAAGCAGCGACCTCGCGATTGTGATGAAATCTAATTCCTGGATAAAATAAATTCAAAAAGTTTATAATTTTATAATTTGTTTTTATTTATTTCTCAGATTGTATGTTTAACTAAGAAGTGATTTTGGGCTTAAAATTTGCGCAACAATATTGACTTTATGAATCAATGCTAATCTTTGTCGATTATTGTATAGGTTTTAAGATATGTGTGGTTGTATAAGTCAACTAATGAAAAAAAAAATGGACCAAAAATGTAAAATAATAATATTTAAGTTTGACAAATTATTAATAAAAACAAATTATAGCCATAAACACTCTTATAACAATATAAAAAATAATAAAATTTATTTCAAATAAATCGGTTGACTACTTTCTGAGATCGTGCGTTACAAACTTTAAAATGGTTTCGCTTTTATATAATAGTAAAGATATAGATAAGGCAAGTTATGCATTCGTAAAAAAATCGAACTCGAGATTTTGATCAAAGTTGACATTATGATGATAGCGAAGACTAAAAAAGTGGGTCTCGCAATTCTGTCTTTCTGTTGGTCTGTCTGTCCGTCTGTCGGTTCGACTACAGCCCAAACGACTCGGCCGATTTTCTTCAAACTTGGTAGGTATCATTTTTAATTTTTTCCCCCCACACGTTTTTTTCTTTTTTTTTAAGACCAAAAATAACGGTACCTGTCATACGAATTTTTTTCGAAATTTTGTAAATATTTTTTTTTTCTCAAAAACTGCTCGACAGATTTGAAAAAAAAGATACAAAAATATTTATTTAGTTAAAGCTAGGTACTGAATGAAAAAATTTTTCCGAAAAATGGTTATTGAGGGTACCCCCCAAAGAACTATTTTTTTAGTTTTTGATTTTCTTAAAAACGATATAACGGATTTTGAACATTTTTTTTTTACAAATGATCCCCAAAAATTCAAATAGAATTACGTATTCAAATTTTCAAAAAAAAAATTTTTTGGATTTTTAAAAAAAAATCAACATTTTTTTTCAAAACTCAATATTTCAAAAACCTTATATTAGATTTTTTTCAAACTTCATACATAAGAGTTTATCAACATAGTCTACAAGATGTATCAAAAAAAGTTTTATTTTACCTAGAAATAAAGGTACCCACCATACAAATGTCAAAAAATTTTTTCGTTTCATTTAACTTTAACGATCTTTAATTTAATAAAAAAAAATTGAAATTAAGATATTACAGCTTGTACCTACCATAGAACTATTTTTTATTTTGAATTACTCATTATTGACATGACGGATTTAAATGAAATTTTTTGTAGAGATGCTTCTAAAAAGTCTTAAATCCATTGCATTTCAAAACTTAAAAAAAAAAGATTTTTTAAATTTTGAAAAAAAAAAACATTTTTTATTTTAAATTCGATATTTCAAAAACGGTGCAATATTTTTTTTTGGAAATTTAATTTTCATTCGTACAGTAATAAAAACTTAAAGTAAGCATACCAAAATTTTGTATATAAAAGCTTTTTTTTAAGAAACCACTACAAGAACTTATAATTTTTGTTCTTGCATTAATTCATATTTGCATAGCATTCTGTTTTTGTCTCTAAAAGAATTTAAAAAATTAATTTTATCCTTATGAACAGTTTTCTCTAATAACATTCGTTTTTAAAATTTCTAGTCTATAACATAGGAGCAAGTTTGTGCCACCCAGTCGTGCATTTAATTTTCTCCAGCCTTTGATAATTTCGGTTTCTTCTCTGATGATATTACGATACTAGGAACACTATGGGCCTGTGGTAGGTTAGCTTCATGCTCAGATGGTCTAAAATCTAGCTATTACAGGTATGCTGAGGCTTTTAATGTTAAATTTCTTCTTCTGGGCGGTTTGAAATTTAGATTTGTTTGACACCGGACTTCTGAATTTATCCGCAGCTTAGCCACGATGAAATTTTGCCCCTAGACATATGTATACTATACTCGTATATGTATGTCTAAGATGCTGCATGCGTGCCATTCGTTGGTTCGCAGAAGGGTGATTGGAGAGCGTCAGAATGCGTTGTAAATTCTTGTTTTACTAGTAACCGTATTACGATTTGCTGCGTTTTGTAAGTGGTTTTGCTGAAAATTACATCCAGGATTGATTCTTAACCAATTTCCCATGACAAATTCATATCCAAACATGCAAATCCCTTATCGTAGCTGTAATATATTTTTCAATGTTATCTCTCTTTGTCATCGTATTTTTATCTTATCTATAGAATTAATTATTTGTATATAATTTGAGTTGAAAGGTGACAACCTTACAGGTACATATTTTAGGAAATTATCCTTTGGCATTCTGTCGTTCCTCCTATTTTGAAGTAATCATCATTCAAGGCCCCTCATATCGCTCTCATAACCAAACTTTTATTTGACTTGGAAAATCAGTTTATCCGACGACCTTTGCTGTACCTTAGAACAATAGGCCGGAATATCCCGCAGGGTAACTTACCTTGAACATTAAAGGATTCATAAGCTTTTCTCTTTCCACCTTTTCCAATACCACGAATAGTACTGAAAACCATTTCCGAATTAAGCTCTTAGTATGCCAGAGTACCTCCCGTAAGGTGTGTCAACATGGTTGATTCACTCTACTGAATTAATTTGCCGTACATCATCCTTCTTATGGGCGCGTCAAAAACTTTTCCCTTAGCCGACAGAGTTTTTGTTATTCAACTCTTTTGGTCAATACTTGCGCTTATAAGTTTCGCAAATCAAATCCAGATGGACGAGGATAGATATCCGTGGATTGCTCTTGAACGTTTAATAGTTGTGTGGTTTTTAAGACTTAACTTTAAACAAAACATATTTTTGATGGCAAATATATATACCAAACCCAACTAAATCAACAGCATACCCTTCGTCCTTTTATTAATCGGCCAAAGACCTTCTATGATAGATCTCTTTGCATAGCACATACTTAGTCCTTATATATTTGCAAGTCATCAATTCTCAAATTGATTTTTATGGGAAAAATGTTTTTGTTTTCTTTAAAAACAAAACAGATCCACCCTCATAAAAAACCATCTAGCTACATAGGTAGGGTATATCCTGTATCCTGAGGCAATACAACAATTCATTATGAATTTATTTAAACACGTGCTCACTGGGAAACAAAAATGGAAGCACAAATATTGAACCATACTCGTACTTTGGAGAATAATACAAAATTATTACTCCCTCACTATATATGTATCTAACCTCTGCCATACTGGACTGAACTCCATAAATTTGCTCCAGTTAAACATGCCTCCTACCGGGCGATATGCCATTAATTCAATTCTTCGTCTCCGTCGTTGTTCTGCTTTTCTTTTCCTTCCGGCATCATAATACAACTAAATCGTAATTGGGGATTCCAACAACTGTTGTTCTTACATTAGCAAGCCTTATTATATGACTTGCCAATGCCAATCCTATTTCTCCAAACACCCACCCATAAACCTGACAAACAAAACAGTCTTGGTATATACCTTTCGATAACTACAATAACTTTATACACTATAACGGACCCAAAGTCTGCCTATGAAGGTCATAAATTATTGGTGAGGTTATTAATTTTCCAAAAGTGGGAACATAAGACGCCAAGAATTACTACTTTTGTCTGGTCTACACTCACTTCATACCACTTCTACCTAGAATTATAAATATTGCTTATTTCGAACTTCAAAATGTAGTTATAAGAAAATAAAAAAAGTATGCGACCCTTAAATAAAAATCCTCTCAAAACAATAATTTCGTTTTTTTTTTTGCTGAGACATTTTACGGCGAAACTTCAGATTGTGGGAAAAAAGTGTTCAAATTACATTTGGTATTAATCTTTATATATTTTTAACTGCTCAATAAAACGGTCTATTCCATTTTATAATTTGAATGGAAATAAGTTTCAAGGACGATCTTTTCACTTCCCGGGATATTGGAAAGGGAAGAGTTCGTCTTTGAAAGATCTGCTTATTGATTTAAGCCGCAAGGTATCGAATTACCGATGGCTTGCAGATGGAAACTAGTGTTGATGCCAAGCTGCCAAGTTCCACCACAGCGATTACCGCTCCTTCAGTAAACACGAGCGTCAGGGAGTTGATGGATCCACCTCTTCCTAAGATTGGTAAAATCGTCTTGAGGAAAGAGACAGCCCCTTCGACTTATTCGGCAGAAATAAACACCTACCACTGACCTATCAAACTCATCGACCAGATGTTGCAAAAACCACATGCTCCTACCAGTCTGGTGCAGGGATGATTTCTCAAGTGAAGGTAAACGAAAGGATCACTTTATTAAAAAGCCTCAAGCAGGTGATTATGTGACGTCAGATATTTCTTCAATGACTTAACGTTTGGCTCTTGCTTTAAATCAACCAACAGATACTGACAAAGTTACGTTCTACTAAATTCACCAAACGATTCACGATTTTCAGATAGAAGGATGGACAAAGTAGAAAATGGTGATTTCGTTGCAAATCTACGTTTCATTCATTTTTGTGTCGGAAATATATTATATATTTTTAAGAAAAAAATTTGGTACACCAACTTTAAGTTTTTATTATTGTACGAATAACAATTAAATTTCGAAGATAAATATTAAAAAAAAAAAAGACTTTTTTTTTAAATTTGAAAAATAATTTTAAGTTTTAAAGTGCAATATTTTTTAAACTTTTTAGGAGCTTCTTTATAAAAAAATTTCATTAAAATCTGTTATGCCGATAATGAGAAATTCAAAATTCGAAAAAATCGTTCTATGGTAGGTAAGGTACAGTCAGTAATATCTTGTTTTCATTTTTTTTTTAGTTATAGATCGTAAGAATTAAGCGAAAGAAAAAAAATTTTAGGAAAATTCTCGGAACCGGTTTCGAGAAAAATACGATTTCCGAAAACCTTTTTTTAACATTTGTATTGAGGGCACCGTTATTTTTAGGTAAAATACATTTTTTTCTCATATCTATATTAAGAAACTTTTATTTATCAATTTTTAAAAAATCGAACATGGGGTTTTCAAAATATTGAGTTTTCAAAACAAATTTTTTTTTTAATACACAATAATATTGAAACTGTTGGGGACCCTTAACATAAAAAATGATCAAAATCGATCGTACCGTTTTTGAGAAAATCAGAAATAAAAAAAATGGTTTTGAGGGGGGTACCAAAAATAACCATTTTTTGCCTTATAGTACCTATAAGTCGCACTTAAAAATAGTAATAGTGAATTCAAATACTATTCAAAAATGGAACAGTTGCTGCAGGTATAGTTGGTAAGTACGTACATAAGAGGTTGAATCAGTAGGGACAGGTAAGGGTAGCGGTAGGATGCAAAAAGCAGTGTTTTTGATATTTTTGGAGCATTTTAAGAACGAAGCCTCACTCACTGGAGAACAAATGCTCTTGTTAGGCAATCATGAATCTGAAGACAAGGTGGATCGTAATCAATAACTTTAGTCATAAAAGACATATTAAACTGAACAACGTGGAAACATATAACTCAAAGGAAAAATGAAATTTATCAAATCGCACTTTAAATTTTCACACACCTTATTGTTTCACACAAAATTAAAATTGAAAATCCAAAAATTAGAACAATAAAAAAGGACTTACATTAAACGTGAATGCATTTCGAACGCTTCTTTGGCGATCATCATAAGCACTAACTCGATTCCCATTATTGCATCGTTTTGTCAAACATCAGAGAGTTTATATGCGAAGTAACGGACACGGCCTAAACCAAAGAGAACAGCGGTGATCTTATTTCGCCCTCTTCTGCATTTAAGTTATTGTTTTCTTTTTCAATAAAATAACTCTCATACGCATTATGTTTATATTGTTTAATCAAGCTAATTTTGTGTTCATTCTCATCAATTCCATGACCTTCAGTTACAACATGATCGGCAAAAGCTGATTGTTTTAATTTTTTCTTTTTTGCACAATAACAATGTTCTTTACATTCTTTACACCGCACTTGTATACTGCGTTTAGTTTGGCCAATATAACGTCTATTGCATACTCCACATTCTATAGCATATATGCCCGATTTTTGTTCATCATATTCTATCCCTGATGTAAATGCAATACTTACTTGGTTTCCAATGCACTGAAATACGTTCATATGTTAATTCAACGGATGCATTTTTACTTCTGTCAACAACACATACAAATTATTGTATGGTTAAATATAAAATATTAATGTCACTGTCTGTTGTTAAATTTTGTTATTGTATTTATTGCATTTAATTCTTAGCTTTTTAGTTGTCACGCGTATTACGCTGAAGATGGTAGGCCAATGCCTTCCGAAATGCATTCGGTATTAAGAAAAATAAATAGATAAAGTACAACTAAAGCTAATTGTCTTTTGATTTTGTTTTTGCGGTCAATAAGGAAGAGTCAATAAGGAAGAGACTTTCAACAATTTAAATATAATATAGACCACAAAGTTGTTCATTTACCAGATTAACTTGTTAAAAAAGTATTTTTTATATCTGTTGAAATTTATTAGAAATCACGCACCCACTTCGCGAACTTCTAAAAAAATGTTTCATGGTTCTGGAGTAAACGTCAACAAGATTCCTTATCAAAGGGCACGGTAGCGGTAGTGCCCAGCCAAGTTCTGGCACTACACCCTTTTTACAGGAACAAACTCAGGCGATTTTTGACACCTCCCTATCTTCAGTACCAATGAAGTCAGAAACTTAAAATTTCGAATATTTTCTAGCGTAAGCGGTTCCTGAGATATAAGGTTCACAGAATCACAGAATAATAGTGTTTACCTTAGAAGGTCTGCTTACAGAGAATACCCCTGGCAGAAATCCTAAGAAAACAAACTGGAACCTATACCAAAATGTTCTAAAATCAAACCTGGAACAACTAGGTCCAGCAAGTACGACTAAAAGTAACCTTGAATTAGAAGTTGTAGTCAACGAGTTTAGTGGAGCAATAAATGAGGCATATGAACTCAGTTGCCCTCTTAAACCAAAAACTAGACAGAAGGATGCCCCTTGGTGGAATAAACATCTTTCTAAACTAAGATCCAAGGTTAGGAAGCTCTTCAATGAAGCAAAAAGAACAAGGGAATGGTGTAATTACTCCGCGTTATTAACAATATATAACAAAGAGATAAGAAAAGCCAAAAGAAATAGTTTCACAAACTTTTGTGAGAATATCTCAACAACCCCTGCAGCGGCAAGACTGCATAAAGCTCTTGCAAAAGAGAAGACACTAACATCACTGGCACTTCGGTATAGTGATGGAACGTTCACCGAAAATGAAGAGCAAAGGTGTAACCTGCTGCTCAGCACACACTTCCCAGGCAGTCTACCATTAGATGGTAACTTGGTTGAGAAATCACCTCTCACACCAAACAGAGAGGACTGGAAAATAGCCACGACCATTTGCACAGGTAAAAGGATTGATTGGGCAATTAATACCTTTCAACCCTACAAATCACCAGGTGCAGATGGTATCTTCCCGGCTCTTTTGCAGAAGGGAAAAGAATTCCTTATGCCCTATCTCATTAATATTCTACGGAGTAGCATTGCTCTTGGGTACATACCAAGTCTATGGAGAACAGCTAAGGTAATTTTCATTCCCAAAATAGGGAAAAAGGACACAACCCATCCAAAGTCTTTCAGGCCAATAAGCTTAACATCCTTTATACTGAAAACTCTGGAAAAGGTAATTGACAACTTCATAAGATCAGAAGTGTTAATAAGTAGGCCTCTCAATCAGCGACAACACGCATATAGGGCGGGCAGATCAACCGAGACCGCCCTGTTTGAACTAACAAATAAGATCCAAAGAGCCTTAGATGTAAAGGAAACAGCATTAGCTGCTTTCTTAGACATAGAAGGGGCCTTCGATAACACGTCCCACGAGGCTGTAGGCAAAGCTCTTGTTAGGAAATGCGTACCCAACACCATAACCAGATGGATAATAGAAATGTTGGGCACTAGAAATGCAGAGGCACAAGCAGGACAAAATGTAAAGAAAGTGATCACAACGAGAGGATGTCCTCAGGGCGGTGTACTATCACCCTTGTTGTGGAGTCTTGTAGTAGATGAATTGTTAGAAAATCTTACCTCCAAAGGTATATACTGCATTGGATTTGCCGATGATATCGCTATCATTGCAGTAGGTAAGTTTGAAGAAACTCTTTGCGATATTATCCAAAGAGGACTAACAATTACGAGTAAATGGAGTAGGTCTGTAGGGCTTTCAATAAACCCATCCAAGACAACAATCATACCATTTACCAGGAAAAGACTTCTACCACATATGAAACATATCCGTTTGAATGGTGAAGTAATTGAAATGCAGAGGGAGGTAAAATACCTAGGAATTATACTAGATAGTAAACTCCTCTGGAACAAACACATAAATTATATAGTCGGAAAAGCCACAAAAGCCCTAATGATTTGCAAAAGAATTGCAGGCAAGTCATGGGGTTGCAAACCGAGCATCCTTAGGTGGATGTACACTATGATGGTAAGACCCATCATTACCTATGGTGCGGTTGCATGGCACAAGAAAACCGAATTAACAACAACTAGGAAAACCCTAGAAAAAATCCAAAGGCTCGCATGTATCTGTATTACGGGAGCAATGAGAACCTGCCCTACCGCAGCTATTGAGGTTATCCTCCATCTATCCCCTCTACACGAGGTCATTAGAAGTGCTGGAGTGGGAGGAATCATGAGGTTCTCAAAGGAAGGAACTGGGACAGGTAAAATAATTGGTCTCAGAGAAAGGGACCTAATTGACAGGTCCACAATTACTAACCTTATTGACATCCCAAGAGATGGAATGATCAAAAAACATAATTTCGAGAAAAACTTTCTTACACAGCTTAGTAACAAAGAAAACTGGGTAGGAGAGGATATAAACTATACACTCGAAGCAAATACCATCAAGTGGTACACTGATGGATCGAGAACAAGCGAAGGGACTGGTGCAGGAATTTTTGGGCCAAAAACCAAACTTTCCATACCGATGGGACAGTCAACCAGCATCTTCCAAGCGGAGGTAAACGCGATAGGGAAATGCGTGGATCGCAATCTCGAAAGGAATTATCGTAACAAGAACATTGCCATTATGTCAGATAGTCAAGCAGCACTAAAGGCACTGAGCTCGTACACCATCAACTCTAAGCTGGTGGGGGAGTGCATAAATAGGCTAAACGAACTAGGCAAACAGAACAGGGTCACACTTTATTGGGTACCTGGTCACGTTGGTGTTCTTGGAAACGAAAAGGCAGATTCCCTAGCAAAATTAGGAGCTTCAACTCCCCTAACAGGGCCTGAACCCTATTGCGGAATAGGTGAAAATGTCATCAAAACCAAAATTAAACAAGAAGAGGAGGCAAACAGAATAAAGAACTGGAATGAACTCCCTAAGCTGAGACAGGCGAAACTACTGCTGGGTAACTACAACCGGCAACGTTTCGAAAACTGTATCAACCTTAGTAGGAATAACCTAAGAATAATAACAGGTATTCTAACAGGACACTGTAAACTTAGAAGACACCTTAATCTAATTGGTGTGGTAAGCAGTGCCACTTGCAGATTCTGCAACATGCATGAGGAAACTCCGGAACACATACTGGGAAAGTGTTGTCCAATCATGCACCAAAGGAAAACCCATCTGGGACGGTACCAGGTGGAAGAGAACAACCTAACCTCTCTAAAAGTGCCCCAAATACTAAAGTTCCTTAAGGCAATAGGTTTGGAGGAAGAACTGTAGGATGAGCCAGCTCATCATTTTAAGAGGGGGCACAATAGATCTTCAGGTCGCAGTGCAATTAATCCCCAATACAATTCATTCATTCATATAAGGTCTCAAAAATCACAAAAACCGTAACTGACTGACCCACTGACTGACTGACTGACAGATCATCAAAATTATGGAGCACTTCCCGACATCGTAGAATCTTGTTACATTACATTACATTACATTACATTACATTTTACACTACTCCGTAGATAAATATACGAAGTAGAGACACTGAAAAGCACTGGCAACTGAGGCCATCGGCACACAGAAAGAAAGAACAACAGAAGAAACACATGTCAACAGCACACGGTTGGCAGTGCCGCCGCTGGTTGTTCGTGCGCCCTTGTGCAAGAACCTTAAATTGCCGCCCTATATCTTGGGTGCCGGGTATATACGTTGAATAAGTGGAAGTTTTATTTATTGTCTACATATTTCGCAGTTGAAAAATTTAAGCAAGCGTGTATTGTTGTTGTCGCGTTCCAATCTACATCAAAGTCTTATACAACGAACGTAGTCAGACTAGGATTTGGGGGGTCTCTCCTGTAAATGAGTATGAGAGTTTCTGTTATAGCATTTATACAATATTTGCATCCTTTTAAGATTATTTACTCTTTTTTACTTGAGACTTATAGGTACTACTAGTACATATATAAGGCAAGTTATGCATTCGTATATATTGATCAAAGTTGACATTGCGATGATAACGAAGACGAAAAACGTGGGTCTCGAAATTTTGTTTCTACACGTTTTTTTTTCTTTTTTTTTAAGACCAAAAATAACGGTTCCTGCCATACGATTTTTTAGCGGAATTAAAAAAAAAATTAAACAATGTCCAATAGATTTAAACAAAAATCAAAAAATTTAAAGAATCGGTACAACCGATTTTGATAATTTGTTTTATGATAAAGTGCCCCAAAATTTTAAATATTCCTGTGCATTGAAATGTTCAAAAAAAAAATTAGTTTAGATTTGGTAGATTTTTTAAAAACTTGATAAATAAAAGTTTCTTAGAGAAAAAAATGTATTACCTAATAATAACGATACCTACTCTACTAATGTTAAAAAATGGTTTTCGAAAATGCTATTTTTCTCGAAAACGTCTTGATAAATTTTTTTTCTTATGATAAATTTTTACTTTCTATAGTTAAAAAAAAATTTAAATCAATATATTACTGTACCGACCATAGAACCATTTTCTCGATTTTTTAATTTCTCATTACCGGCTGAACGGGTTTTAATAGATTATTTTTTATATTAGTTTTTTTCATAAACTAATATTAGCTTGCATCACATGGCATTGTAATCTTAGCTCCAGCTACTACTAAGATTTGTTTTAGTTATTAAATTGATGAACTTTATGTTTATGAACAGTTTTTTTTTCTAATCTCATTAATTTTTGAAGTCTTTTACATAAAAGCAAGTTCGTGCGACTTAGTCGTGCATTTTATTTTAAGAGGAAACACAAAATATGGCGATTGCGAATAATTTTCCTAACACAGTTTTAAATTTATGTATGTATGTCAAATCAATCCTTTGGTAAAAATCAATAGTTTTATAGCTTGACAGAAATAAGACAAAGTGGTTTTTGATATTTTTAAAAGTTTTTGTTTTCACCACTCTTTTTGAGACACTTAGGGCCATTTGCTGAAACGAAACTTAATTATTTACATATGTATGTTGAACCTAAGTGCTTATGTTTTACTACATAAGAGTTTATGTGGAACATAAGTGTTTATGTTCTGTATCAGCAAATGGGCCTTAATCATTTACTTCCGGATCTGGAAGTATTATATATAATTCCTTGACATCTTAGGTATTCTTTGATGGAATTTGACATTTTGTGATTTGTGTGCGAACTATATTTTGATATAAATAGAGTCTGAACTCTGAATGCCAATTGAAAGCTCAAATTCGAACGACCAATGAAACGTTAAATTTCTGGGTTATTCTGATTTTGTTCAATCCGTTGAAATTTAAGTTTTTTATTAATTCAATTCTAAAATCATGAAAAACTATTCCTAAATCATTATTTAAAAACAAACATAAATATTTAGAGACACAAAACTTTTTTTTCCTTTTACCTAAGACCCTGTCGTTGTTTTTTTTGCCGTTGTAAAGGTGGTTTGCTTACATTTGTTTGCAATGTTTTAATTCATCTTCTATTAATTTTGTTCTAAAGTTCCCAACTTAGATTTAAGATATTTAGCTATCATTGCAATTAGAATATTGATACCCATTTATACAAAAATACGCGTAAATAGTAAAATTAATGTTTTCTAGACACTGTTTTCGTTTTATTTTATGGGAAATACTCGTACATGGGCTGTAAATTAAAAAAATATCAATATCCTTTTCGAGTTTATAGGTCTGAGATGTAGGTTGCGCGGAAAGCTATTTCCCAAGTGTTAATCTATGGCGACATGGCGTTAAGCAGTTTAGACTACGACTGCAATCGAAGAGGTTATTTGTTGTGAGGTGCGACAGTCACAAACAAAATATGAATAAAGATTGGTAGTAGATTGTGTGTGGGCACTACGTAGTGAACGGTCAAATGCAAACAGGTTCCAATAACTTAAGGAAAACTTTTGGAGTATGCTATATATGTATGTAGAATTAGATCGATCTCTTAATTTTCCGCCCCTAGACGTTGGCGCCCTTGTGCGCCGCACATTTTGCATATATGGTAGCGGCGGCCCTGACGGTTGGTATTTGAACGGTCCCCCATCTAAGTACTAACCGCGCGCAAAGATGCTTGATTTCGCTGATCGATGGGAACCGATGCTTTCATCAAAGCCAAGGCCGTTGACTAGAATCTTGTTATTTTGCATAACGGTAGGTCTTGTCATGCAAGCAGAGCAAAAAGAGGAAAATTTGAGGTTTTCCATTCAGGGGCGTGGTATCCGCCCACATTCTCCGAATTGGTGTTGGTTGAATGGAGCACTGCCGGCTTCTGTAAAACGATGAAATTTGTTAAACCGGTAGGGCTTAAATTGCATATAAAGGACCAAAAATAAAAATTGAGGTTTTCCATTCAGGGGGCGTGGTATCCGCCCACTTTCTGAGAAAATGTTTATTTTATATGAAGCACTTCCGATTGCTATAGAATGATGAAATTCGGGAAGAGTACGATAACCAAAAATTGATAACGGATTTTTGTAGAAGGGTCAAATACAAGCGTTTTTTACTATGGGAGGGTGGGTCTATCCCGCCCCGTTTAGGAGGTAGGGGCGATTTTGGAAAAAATGACTTAAACTAAAAAAAAAAATATAATAAAAAACAACGGCAATACTTACAATAAAGTTCTATACCAGTTTCGAAAGCCAGAAGTCTGTTCTATAATCCTAAATTTGAATTAAATTATTTATGTTAATAGTTTTTGAAAACTTCGCATTCAAACTCAAAATTTTGCTAAAAAAAATGAAAAAAAAAAGTTTAGACCCATTTTTTTCAAAATTGTGAAATGAAGTGCTTAATTGGCTTTTTGTGGTCAATGCTACTATTAATTCTTAATCGAACACAAAAAACCGAATGGTTTTATGCCTTCTAGTTTTTGAGAAAATTTAAAATTACTAAAACTACTTTTTATGAAATTTTTGATTTTTGGTATTTACTTATACGGTGATTTCATTTGAAGATTAATGTTAATGTGGTTCATTTGTAAGTTAAGTACAGTAAATTATTTAGCGTTACCAAGAATGCATCACGAGGAGGTAGTATTGCATGGCATTCCTCGTCTCAGTTAGTCAGTTTGTGAGTAAATCAGGTGTTAATTAAAAATAGTCAAGTCAATTTTTCAATGTTCAATGTATTAAAACCGTGTTTACAGGCACCGCCACATCCAACCGAACTTGAAATTTTTATATTTTTCTACCTTTAGCGGTAAGTTGCGACACAGTAGGGGCGTTGACGTTTTAGTTGGAATCAGACCAATTTCTTCCAAGAACGCGATGCTTTTGAAAAATTTTTTTTGAAATATTGAAAAGTTATTTAATTTAGGATGAAGTAGTGGATGCTTAGTCGCCATTCTTTATTCAAAGAGAAAAATACGTCACTCTTACAAAGGTTGAATAACGAATGACCTTGGTAAACAATAACCTGTACCACATTAGCATTAAAAATGTTAGACACAAGCAATAAACATACATCTGTGGCAACAAGGAAAAACAGCATAAGTCGACTTATATCGAAAACGAGTTTTTGATACCATCCGATGCGCAATACGTCATTCCGTCTGTCATATTTTTTTGGTATTTTTATCTCAAACCGTTAAAGAATTAAAGAAAAAAAGAAAAACGACATAAGTTAGTATTTACAGAACTTGCGTATGGAAAAACAACATTAGTACAATTCTTTAATTTTTCTTTTCTACTTATGATTGTATTCCATAGAGAATATCAAAATCAACACACACATACTTAAGTTTACTTATGTCTTTTTTCCAAAACAATTATGTATGTTTTTTAATCGCGATTATAAGTTCACTTGTGTTCTTTTTCCAAAGTATAATTGAAGCTTACACGCAGATAAGTTGACTTGTGTAGTTTTTCCAAAATCCGTTACGTAAAAAATCCAGACACAAGTTGACTTGTGTACATTTTCCTTATTCCTTATTTAAAGTTCAAATAAGTAACAATGACATAAGTCATGTTTTTATCAAAATTAGTTCTAAATTGACATAAAACTAATTCTTTAATTTTCGCGTTTAAACTTTGTCCATAAGTCTTGTACCTGATTTGTAATTGCAAACTAAACATTCAAATCGCTCTCCTGAAAAGTAGCAAAAACTGTCTTATGTCTTTTTTCCTTGTTGCCACAGACATATTAATTAAGGAATTATGTATATAAATTTGCAAATATGCCATAAAAAGTAGTTTTAGTTATTTTCAATTTTCTCAAAAACTAGACGACATAAAATCATCTAGGTTTCAGTTTTTGAATAAGAATAAATTAGAGCAACGAATTTTAGGAAAAATAATAATATATAATTGTGCAGTTTTGAAAAATTAAAGTTTAAACTTTTTTTTAATGTTTTTTTTTTTTTTCCCAAAATTTGAGTTTAAAACTTGTTTTTTTTTTTAAACTGTGCATACCTAGATTTCACTTGATTTAAAAACTATCTAATATAACATAGCATTGGCTTTAAAAAATGGTATAATACTTAATTGTAAATATTACCGTTATTTTTTAATATTTTTGTTTCCATTTTAGTACCTTTTTTATAAAATTGCCCCTCCCGCCCAAACGGCGGGAGATAGACCCCCCCCCCTCCCATAGTAAAAAATTCTTGTATTGAACTGTTCTACAGAAAACCGTTATAATTTCTTGGCGCCTAAGTTATCGTACTCTTGCCCCCATATCTACCAAGTTTGAAGAAAATCTGCCGAGCCGTTAAGGCTGTAGTCGAACCGACAGAAAGACAGACAGAATTGCGAGACCCACTTTTTTGGTCTTCGCTATCATCGTGATCAAAATCTCGAGTCCGATTTTTTTTACGAATGCATAACTTGCCTTATAGTACCTATAAGTCGCAAGTAAAAAACAAATGTCATATACAAAGCTTGGCTACCCCTGCCTTAGCTAAAATTGTAATTCACATACATAAGCCATGAAGTATACAATAACAGGTAGGTACTTGTATTGATACGAAAAACACAAATGAACCTCTATTATGTATTTTATTGGACCTCACCACAAATTCTGACTTCATTTACCTACGTAAGAAGTATGTACCAGCGATATCCTTTGATAATAATGCAATCGAAAACGAAATATTAATTTTTGAAAGACAATCAGTCAGCCGATTCCACAGAAGCTAGTCACATCTCAGTCTAAATAAGGCATGGTTGTATACCCTGTATACCTACGTAAAACTAAAGCCTGCCTAAAGTTACAGCTTCACTAAAATTTCAATTGAAATGAAAGCGAACATGTATCCGAGTGGAAGGAGGAAAAAAACATGACAACCATGAACTCAGTATAAGCCAAAGAAAAAAAGATCTTCGGATGTAATTATGTTTTATTGCTCTTCTCATGCAGGACACCAACCCTCTAAATAGGACCAATTCGCAAATAAAAAAAACCTAAGCGTATTTTGGAATTCAGCCCCATCAATCAAACAGCAGGATGTATACAATGTATACTATACATATATCAGAGGCGAGTGTGGAGTCAGCAAATATCCACATTCACAATGTTACTATAGTTCTTGGTTCTCCTCCTTCCGATTTATTGACTGACCAAACGACCAGAGAAGGTCAAAAACCATCCATAGGGGGCTACTATGTCACAATACACTAAGTACCCAGGACATTCACTGTCAAGTACACACGCTTGACTTATGGCCAATAGCCATAGTCCGCAACTGATACCTAAATCATTTTCCCGTGACTCCTTTCTGGTTTGTGTGCTACTTTTGGTAAAAGATTCTCTCAACCATGATCGCAGATGACAATAGAGCGCATAGCTTAAACGACACACAGAAATAGAAGCCCACAGTTGCTGCAGGACTCGTATATGTATATTGAAAAAAAAAAACTACATTTTAGGGACCAAGCGTAAACGTTGTTCTACGAACATGGAGAACAGTTTTGCTGACACAGTTATTGTCGACTTGGACTGAGGCAACAACCAAAGGATACCATTGAAATTGATATGCGGAAGAAAGGAAAAAAAGTTCAAATTGGCCCTTGTGCAGAAGCCGTTCAGAAAGTACCGCAAACCTTCAATAGTTTGCGGGAGGTTTTTGAGTAAGAGGATTTAGAAATATGGCTTCGTTCAATGCTGGCTTCTTTATAGAAGATGTTATTATTTCGTTTTGAATTTGACACCTTAAAAATTATCACTCATACAAGCTAAGTACGTTTAATCACATAAACGGTCTCATTTCATAATAAGTTTCCGATAAAAATAAAAAGTGCACGTGTGAACAAAGAACGAATAATAACAGTATCTATCCATTCTCCATGTTTTATGCACAACTGGTGATTGAACAAGGATGAGTGATTTAATTTATTATTTGTTTTCATATTCGGGGATGAAACCTGAGGTTTTGAAAATTTTCTTCAAAAGCTTTTAGCAATGAAAATGTTAACGAACGAAGAAAATTTAAAATTGCGAATTATCCGGTTTCGACTGCGGCGGGAGTCAAGGTTTTCTGTTATTTCCATACCTATCAGAAGTACATATGCTTATTGTGTTTGGTAAATCTATACACTTTGTGGTAAGGCACTCTGTAGCGTATCGGTTTGGAATTTCAGTCGTTTAGATAGGCGCGGAGTATAGATGTCAGTAAGAGCTTTTATTTGTATTTATTTAATTCAAACAAATTTTGACGAATGTACATATGTCAAACTGACATAAATTCGCAAGTTATAAATAGCAATTTATAAATTGACAATTTAGGGAAGCGCTAATTTTTCCCATCCATAAGAAGGGAAAGGGTCCATTGTCCCTGCAAACTTCAGAGATTTCTCCTTCTTAAACGCCTTACACAAAATATTCACATCGGTGCTGCAAAATTGATTCAGATCCTGGATAGATGCAAACAGATTAACAAGTGAATTTCAAGCTGGTTTACTCAACTATAGACCAAATCCTTGCACTTAAAAGTATAACAGATTTTGTTGACTTTAAGGCAGCATTCGATACCATAGACAGAAATGGTCTGATGCTCAAGTTGTTTGGTTTAAATTTGGTCGTGTTTTGCAGAACTTATACTTGGATACCAAAAGTATGAGGTAGAAAAAATATGCAGAAATCCTTATCAAAGCTCTCCTTTTTTCAGACGATATTGTTTTGCTCCCTGAATCGGTCCAGCTAATGATAAGCAAACTGTGCGCGTATTGCACATTATGAAAACTGGTCGTAAACCTGGAAAAATCGAAGGTCGTGATATTTAAAAAGAGGCGGAGGTAGATAGAGTTCAATAGAAAAATGGCCATATAATAATGAAAATATCGAAGTTTTCACGGACTATAAATGTCTTGTAAAAACATCTCACGAATGTGAAAACTGCGATTGATATTGCATGGAAGGAAATATTCGGCAACAGGCATATAGCATATAGTGTTGAATACAAAATCTTTGAATCGGTTGTCAGAAAGAGTCTACATTGTTGTATGCTGCTCAGTATGGGTAAGGAAGAAATATGAAACTGTTAAAAAAATTCCTTAGATTTTATCTGAAGTGCATATTTCGGGTCTTTCTAAATACGCCAAACTACATGATTATGCTGGAGACAGTAATCTCCTCACTAGAAGCCCACATTTTACCAACTGATTTCTGATCTAGATAATCGTTTAAGAGTGAAGTACGTTGCGGAGGAAGCAAAATCAATACACAGAATGGTCTACAGTCAACTGAACCCCAATTCAAATCCAAATGAAATTAATTATTTTAGAAATTACCACAAAATCGAAGAAATATTCAGCATATTTAGGATGATAGGGAAATGTCAAATTTAATTTCATATCACATCGAAAAATTTTATCTGTCCTTTGTTTTCATCCAACAAATTGAAAGAAGAATATTTTGATAGCTTTTTTAGCCATTCCTATTGCTTAGTCAAAATTCGTTTTCTCTTATTTTGTTGCTATACTACTAGAGGACAAGTTCTACATTTGGAAAAAAAAATCGAACTCGAGATTATGGTCAAACTTGACCTTACGATTGTAGAGAACATGAAGAAAATGGGTCCGACAATTCCGTCCGTCGACATATCTGATGTCTGTACCTCGACCTACAGCCTAAGCCACTGGAGCTATTTTCTTCAAACTCGGTATTTAAGGATCTTCGGTGATTCCCTATAGGAGAAATTGAATTTTTGTTTAGCCCCAAAACTAGCTGTACCCCCGATAAAGCCGTAATCTTATTTATCTCAAAAACAGTTTCAATGATTTTAATAAAATAAATTAGGTGGACATGGTCTACAATTTGGTCAAACAAAAATTGGGAAAAAAATGTTATTACGATTTTTAAACTTTTGTTTGCATAAATTCATACTTTTTTAGAAATCAGACGGCCATTTTATGCATTTGAACAGTTTTATCTTATAAAGTCTGCAATCAAATCGTCCAATTTGGTTAAAATTCTAATGAGAACTGATGTTTGACAAATGTGAACGCTAATGGCTTTAATCCATCAAACATTCATCAAGCCCTTTTTGAGAATGTGAACGCCCTCATTGACTTTTTTGCGGAACAAAATATATGACGAATATGCTTACATATGTCAAAGATGTTTGAGCTGTTAGTGCCATGACACTGGAATAAAATAAATAGACAGAAACGGATTAGAATTTTAATAAATAAATTAGACAACAACGGTTCGTAGAGAACCTAAAACTGACACTTATTTATCTGATTCCTGATCCATGAAGAATCACCGAAGAACGAAGATAGCTTCGTTTAGTATCTTTTACGTTGGGTTTTATTCGGTGTATGTTGGTGTTGATAAAGTGATGCCAAATGAATTTCCGAATTATGATCCGCACTCATCGCCGCCAACATTAATTTTTCCTACACCAAATAGCTCTAAGCATCAGTCAATAGGGGTATTCCCGATTTGGTGCAACGAGCCTAGTAAAAATGCGAAATTTTATTATTTTTTAGTAAACCGTGAACGCACTTTTTCTCACCTGTTTGCAACATTCAAGTAAATGTCAAAATGAGTTTGGCATTTGTTTTTTGTTTTGAAAATTTAATTTTTTATAAGAATTGAAGTTTGTTCAAGTTTGTTAAGGATGCAAAAAAAAAGAAAAAAAAAAAAAACAGAAAAAGAAAAAGGAAATATCACAGAATTTTTAATAGAAGATGCTGCAGATAAAATTATGTGGATGGAAGGTATCAAATAAAATTCAGGCCGAAAATGATAAAGAAGCTACATACATAGATGCATGTATATTTTATTTTCAGAAAATGGGTTTTCCCTCCGGCGGGCGGCGGCGCTTCTTTTTTTCTTTTAGGTCCATTGAGCTGTCAAAAAAGTGACTGCAAATCTTACACCGTCGTATTTTACTGTTGCAAAAGGTTTCGAATATAGCTAAAGTGCGACACTATTGCAAAATTGCACTCCGTATATTTTGTTGTTGTAGTGTTGTAAGATTTTACACTTCTGCATTTTTACAATGATACTAAACCTGTTGCATTAGATCGTGAATACTTCTTTCGAAAAAGTCAAGTATCAGCTCGCGCCTACGTCTACGTCTACTTTACGGTTTCTTTGTCTTTTAATAGACCATATCACATAACCCTTGCCAAAATTGTTTGTGCGTGGTCTGCCATTGAGTTATAATTTTAATGCGCCCGCAATAATACTTTCCACGGGTTTACCGCATCTTGCAAGGAAGTGACAAATTTTCCGAGGGTATCTCTTGCTCGGCAAAAAATTGTAGATCAGATATGCATGTCGATTACAGAATTCGCAGAATTTTACTCCCGATGAGTTAACTCGATGCGTTGACCTTTCGCATCCGCTGTAAATTACCTTATCATTTATTAACTTTCCTATCGATACTGTCAGTTACAGACATTTGATCTACGGCCTAGGCTTTGACGAAAGCATCGCTTCCCATCGATTAGCGAAATCAAGCACATCATTGTGCGTCGTTAGTACTGATGGGGGACCGTTCAATACCAGCCATGTGCCTTATTTTTTTTTGTTAGATTTCTGGCTGTGCCCGGTTGCGTCTTCATCATTTCCACCATTTCTCTAAGTTGTTTCCGATTAGTTTTCCGTTTTTTATTTAAATTTGTTAAGCAAACACTTAAACATTCATTATGGATAAGCTTTTGACTTACATTTTTGTGTTTTCCATTGTAAATATATTTTTTTACGATTAATCAAAAATTCACTTCAGATTCGTCTCGAAATTGGCGCGAATGTAAAATGATCTTAGAATTGTATGAAGTGCGAATGGATTGCGAATTTAGTAACACCAGATAATCAGATAAGTTGAACAGAATGTCGGTAGTGCAGGGCGTGTTACGGACATACATTCAACTTTCTTTCGTCGGATCAGTATTAGCAAAAGTTTGGAAATTAATTGAAACTGTCACTTTAGCTCATTCGCTGGATTCTGTAATAGGGGTGATGATCATATGGTTTATTGCTGACAGTTATTAGGCCAGCGCACACGAAATGAATTCTACCAGAAAACAGGTGTCATACGATACTTCAAGCGGTGGTGCAAAAGCTCGAAGAGAGCCAGGAGCTATAGTGACTTACAACTCTCAACCATTCCTGTGTGCGTTACCGGGAATTGAGGGGATCTACAATTCCGAACGGCTAATGAGCAGCAGTTATCATGACAGGAGATTTTCTTACAAGGTTTGTCAATTCCTCGCAATACACACCCCTGAACGAACCTTTTTGCGGAGGAATTTCAAAGAAATATACGAGTACAAGATACATTAGTAAACAAAGTTCTTAATTGAAAACATAAACTAGAGCATATGTGATTTACTCCTAAACGTATGCAACACTTTTGATATAACCGTTGTGATTCAAAAAAACAAAAATAACTGCCAAAACTAAAACATGTTTAATAGTTATTTGTTTTCCTGTATTCCTTATGAAATCGCCTTTGAATATTTTTAAATAAATTTATGAAAAAAATCACCAATCGAAACAGTTTGCACTCTGCGGTAAGGGTATATTTCATCTAACCCCTGCAGTACGAGTACTCTTGGCGGCATAAAAAAATACAAAAAGAGAAGGTACTTAACATTGTTTGTGCTTTGTAACTTTGATGAGGTGATTCACAGAAATGAGGTCCATTTTGCTGCTTACTACTCATTTTAAGAGTACAGTAGAATCTCGAAAAGATGAACAGATATAAAACAGCCCCCGTTCATCTTTTCGAATTGTTCATCTTTCCAAGCTTGGAGAGTTAGTTTAAGAAAAGCATATAGCTGTACATAAAAACATTGGCGCAAAATTTTAAACATTTAAAACCCACTCTAAATCAATTTTAGAATGGGAGTCGACTCTAAATATTGAGTATAAAACGAGAACCGACTTTTTGTTAATTTTAAAGGACATAAACTATACTTTAACGTTAAAGAGCTCGTCTTACTTTAACAGCTGCAAATAGCTAGTTCATCTTTTAAAAGTATACTTTATCCATATTGAGAATGGTCATTTCATACCAAAGTAAATCGAAGAAAAAATGTTCACTGATGTTTTATTCGATTTTTTAAAGATGTTCTTTGTAAATAGACTGAATCACTGAGTATTATAAATTCCAAACAATCGTACAAAAGTGTTCTACGATTAACAAATCTTACATACAAATGTACATACATATCTTATTTATGCACGCGCGCCGGCCGAGACGAGTATAGCAAAATGAATCCGCACCTTGCAATAACAAATTGAATTTTTATGCTGTGAATTTGCGATTTATACTTTATTTCGATCTAAAATAATGTAAATAACTTATTATAAACAATCAAAATCTGTACCGAGGTAGTAGGGTAAACTGCCCAATTGTTGGCACCCCCCCAATGATTGGCACTTACACTTTAAATTACTCGTATTAATAACATTTAAAAGTTTTCTAATAAAATCTTTTTAAAAATATTAGCCTTAGTCTATTTCTGATGATTTGGCATCATTTCTTTTGACATCTGAAGTTAGTAGCAATTAAAAAAACGCGGTTAAAAATTTAGAATCAAGTTCGCGCCAAATTTAATGTGAAACTTGTGAAAACCGTAAGGAAAGTGGTGATATTGTAGTGTAATTTAATAATAAATTTAAGAGGAAAACCATTGCCAAGTGCAGTTATTATAAAAAAATTAACTATAACAAAGAGGTTAGTTCTTTTTATTTTAATATTTTATTAAAAATATAGTTTTTATAAGGGGTGTCAACTATAGGAATGTAAATCCATCAAATTTCCATTTATTGGCACATGCCAATCATTGGATGAGGTGCCAATCACTGGGTTGATTGGCACTATACCAATCTTTGGATGCCATGCCAATCATTAGAAAAAGTGCCAATCATTGGCTATTGGCACTGTGCCAATCATTGGTAAATGAAAAAGTTATAGATTTTCATAATTTTGTACCAATTTGCCTTAGGTTGATAATACACTTTTTTATCAATCAATAAAAATCTTATCTAATTTCGGCCTTAATTTAAACATAATGTAACTTAAAAGACTTAAATATAATTATAAAAATAAATTACCTTTTATTTATTAAATTATATAATTGAGTTATACTATTTGTTTACTTTGTTTTTATTGGTTTTAATAAACTTTAAAAATTAAACAAAATCAATGTGCCAATCATTGGTTTGTTCAGTGCCAATGATTGGAAAATGGTGCCAATCATTGGTAAAAGGACATTGTTTTACTTTTTATTAATTATTTATTAATTTTAACAAAAAATAATGTATTTAATGTTTTTCACTAAACAAAAATATAATCAAAAATAAAAAAAAAATAAAAAAAACTGCCGTTTCTTAATTCCCATAAGTTATATAAGCCGAATAAGTGGTGAGTAACCTTAAGGTGCCAATGATTGGTCGGTTTACCCTATATAAAATGCACTTTTGTCGGCGAAAAATCATTTGGTTTGAAGTTGTCTGTTCTTTTTCTTTTTCCTTTTTTTTTTGTGTTTTTGTAGTTGTGTGAGTTGTGTATCTCTCAAGTTAAGGGTTGTTCAACGCAAATTCGCATAGGTTCTGTTGCAAAACCCACATTAGTTAGAAGAGTTGTCTAACTTGATTAAAATTATGAAAAAGTTAGACAAAGTCTCCAAGCTAAACGACTGCTTTAAGTAGACCCGGTTTTATTGCTTAAATGAGTACTCTTTAAAATTTTGGGTCATTGCATCTAGCAAAATATCATTTCATATTAAATGAATTTGTTTCCTTAAAAATAGTGTGCAATTTTTTGGCCTTGGTTTTCATGACTATCTCTGACACGGGAACATGTAGGTCTCGTATAGCTTCTGGAAACATCTATACAATGCCGCTTTCATTTTCGGCATTTCTGATTTATGTAATGGTTTGCGTTTTTCCGCTAAAGAAATTTCATATTTTGTTGCAATACTCCGATAAGATACTTTTTTATTGTCATCTAACACAGCGATTTGTTTGAGGTATAAAAACTTAACCCAACAAAATTCACTTTTAACTGAAGAATTTACACAAACTGTGAGCATACCACGCCCAAAAGAACCATTAAAAAAATGTAATATAGTTACTAAAAAATTGAACGATGAAATAAAGGGGAAGAAGTAGAAAAAAATCGTATAAGAAATAAAGAATTCATCTTTTCGAGTACCCAGATTTCAACCCGTTCATCTTTTGGAACACTGCAATGGTGAGAAAAAAAGTGTTCATCTTTTCAAATTCTTCATGTTCTAGAACCTTGCATGTTTTTGAGTTTCTACTGTACTCTTTTAGAGATAATAGAGATAATACCTCTCAACCCAAACGCGGAAGAATGAAAAACTGCTTCAACTACCGTTCTAGCAAAATGGATTTAATGTTTAATTAGTACATTTCAACCCTTTAAGTCAGCGGGTGTAGATGGTATATATACTTTTTTCCTTGCAAAAAGCGAATGAATAATTCTCTACCTCTCTACCTTATCAGCATACTTCAAAATAATATGGGACTTGGCTTGATACCAAGTCTATAGAGGGGAGCTGAAGTCATCAATGTTCTTAAAATTCGGTAAAATAATCAACACATTCAATAGTCAATTAGGCGGATAAGTTTAACATCGTTTTTACTGAAAACATTGGAAGAGGTAATTGATAACTTTATCATCATGGAGGAGTCTTATAGTGACTGAACCACTAGATTTCTCACTTCTCAAGATATAGGCTGCATTGATTTTTCTATAAAAAGATTTTTACATAAGCCTTGGAATATTTTCGAAAAAAATTATTCTTAGTTGGCGAAAATGAAGACAAATTATCCAGGAATTATTTTCTCTGAAACAAATATTTTGAAATAACATTTAAGTAAGCTGCAATAGTCTTTATGACAGCAATTAACTTGCAGGGAAATTATTGGCTTACAAACGAAAAATCCTGTAACTAAGTACAGACGATTTTCAAATTTTATAATATTGGTAGAGCTGTCAGTAGAAAATATTTTGCAGTTATGCTCAGCGTTGCCGCGAAGGAAAAAATAGAGAGGGCCATTTCGAAATTTTTTGAGGGCCATTTGACAAAAGTTGTGGCCAAATATTTTACTCACAAATCCGTCCTTAAAACATTAGACTACAATTTATTAATATTTTAATTTATTCTTATTTATTTATTTAATGCATTATTTATTTAATACATTTCTTAAATCTATGTAGTAGGCAGCAGAAGCATGATCTTGACTCTGTCGTCTGATTTGATTTCTTGGGAATTACCTTAAAATATCTTAAAAAATATTAATCATACCAGAAGTATTATTTAAATATTTACATATATTACTTTTCCATATTTTAATTCAATATGTGAATGGACAACGAACGAACAAACAACAAGCGGTGAAGCAATATGTCGACGGTTAACTATGAATATCTCCTAACATACATTTTTGTAAAATTCACTTTTTGATGAAGTTTCCATCTGCTTCGCTGAATTTTTAAAATTTCAACTATTTCACATCATAGATATTCAAAACTAATAATTATGCATAAAATTTTATTATTATACGTTTTAATTTTGAGACTATAATCAGTTTTGTGTGTCTCCTGTAAAGTTTACAAAATGCGACATAGGAGATATTCATAGTTAACCGTCGATATGCTTCTTAAAAGATTCTCGACTTTGTTGAGAAAAAAAAAATCAACATGATTACAAACAATACTGTTGGCTTCTCTAACGCATCGAGTTAAAGGTCCATTTAGATTATAGTTTACCCGATGAACCTCATCATTAAAAAGGAAACGGGATCGCAGATGCCTTAACGAAGCATACACATTTACAAAACGGCAATTTATATGGGATGTAATAATATCGCGCAAACATATTATTGCAAAATTTTTACGATGAACGACAAGAGATTGTAGGCCAAGAAGTTGATACAGAGTTTTATAAGTTGGGGTGTGAATATTGTATGTTTGTATGTTTTTAATCCTATTAGAATTAACTTGAAAAAATGGATCCTAAATTACACAGCAATATTCAAACGATGACCTTACATACGCAAAGAAAATAGATCGAAGAGTAAAAGGATCAGTGAACTCTTTAGAGTTCCTATTAATGAACTCTAACATAGACTTAGCTTTAGCAATCACAGTTTATATGAGATTTAATTGGGATCGAATCAAAACTGATACCGAGATCTTTCTTTTCGTTAAGTATTGAGAGTTCCGTACCTCCTATAGAAAACTGATTGACACTTTGATACGTTCAAGAAAAGCTGATTAGCTAAACAACATGCAGACAAGCGATGAAGATCAGATTGGAGTAAATGCCAATAACTAATTGATGTAACACGACGGAATATTTTAATGTAATCCGAAAACATCAAACAAGAAACATTTTTTAAGAAATCAGTAATATCAATAATCAGCAGCAAGAATAGAAGAGGGCCCAAGTGACTTCCTTGTGGTATTCCTGATTTGACCTCAATTACATCCGCTAGTGATGAAGTGGAAAAACTTTTACGCTTCTACCTAAAACGAGCATTCAGACTACCGTCAAACACACCAAACTATGCGTTGAACCTAGAGACTGGATTATCACCGTTGTTTACTAAAACCCAAAAACTACAGGCAGATTACGTCATCAAAGTTTTAAACATGAATAAAAGTCGACTTCCGAAGAGAATCATGATGAAAACAGTGAGCAGCAAAGTTGGTTGGTATAGAGAGTGGCTGGAGCTAGCACATTTGTGCAACTTCGACTTAAAGCTAGAACAAGAGCTGCACAAAAACTGGAAACAAAGACTTCTCGAAATCATATCCGCAACAGATGCTAACACCAGGAATAAATATGACAGGGAAGCAAGGGAATCTCTCTACAGATCGGTATACAGCAGACTCAACTACAATCTACAACAGGCAAACTACTTTCGAGACGGAAATAGCGTAGAATCGATTTCATTAATGCTAAGGCTCAGGGTAGAACTACTGCATCTCAACTATAGACCGCACCGAGATGACCTTCCAATATTGTGCAATATATGCAATACAGCAGAAAGAGAAGACGTATTTCATTTTGTGGGTAAATGCCCGACTCTTCGCGAAACAAGGCGACATTTCCTCGGTAATGATACGCTCTCAGCAGATCAAGTTTTGGATTTATTGAACGAAATGAACGACCCATTATTAAAATTTTGCAAAACAGCTTTAACTTATCGGGATAGAATAATAAATGCTAGCTTTTAAGGAATAAGTCATTATCCTAAGTAACCCAATTACAAGTTTAGTAATATTTATATTTAAAATCAATTATTTATTTATTTTTTAATTTTTCATAATCAGTACCAATCGGCAGACGGCATAGCCACGCCACACAGATTTTGTTTATGTAAATTTGTATATATTTATGATGTTAATAAATAAATCATTTTAATCTAAAAAATCTAAATCTACATCCGCTAGTAAGTCATTAATACGCACAAACTGTTTTCTGCCGTTTAGGTAGGATTCAAACCACTTTAAAATATTTGAGTGGAAGCCAATGGATTTCAATTTTTGTATTAGTATATGGTGGTTTACTCTATCCAACGCCTTAGCAAAATAGGTATATGGTATGCATATGACATCTGTTTGGAAACCATTTTCAAAATTACTAATAATCTGATTTCTAAATATTGCGAGGTTGTCTGTTGTTGACGTTTCAGCAACAAATCAATGTTGAAATTGGGAAATAATTTCTTTAAGAACAAAAGACATTTTTTTTCCAAATTTTTTGGTTTCGTTGATAATTTGCTAATGGGCGATAGTTAGAAACATCTTGCTTAGATCCTGATTTATGAATAGGAATAACGTACGAGATTTTCCAATCATCAAGAAAATAACCCTTTTCAAGAGAACTATTAAAGAATAAAGTTAATGGTGCCGATAGAGCAGCTGCCCAGTTTTTCAAAATGATCGGAGGAGTACCATCGGGTCCTGGTTGTTCATCATAATTTAGTCCAATTAAGGCTAATTCAACATCTTTGTTACTTAAGTTTAAGTGACCGATATTGATGATTGAATTTAAACATGAAATTGCAGAAAGGTTAGAGGGAAATCATAAACGGAGTGAAAAAAGTCTGCAAAAAAGTTGCAAATTGTTGAAATGTTTGTAGATGTGTTTCCAGAATATTGCATGCAACTGGGGATAACATTTGAATTTTTTTTTATCATTGAAAAATGACAAAAAAAAATTACTCTTAAGTTTAAGGCTCGATTCAGTTCGAATTAAGAAGTCCTTATATTAAAATTTATTTTAAAAATCAAATTCAAACGCAAATATTTTATCAGAAGATCTTCATTATTGGGAAATTTACGATATAATTTGTAAGATTTAGTTTTTTGTTATTTAAGTTTCATAAACGCTTTGGTAGATGACGAAAGTAAATGATGTGAGAAAAGTCAACACGCTGGACGAAATTGACGTGAAAAAAGTCAAATCATTAAACGAGATAAATGAATGAATTCAGTTCCATTTTAAGTATGGTTACTTATATGTGGTGGAAACAAATGAACGAATGTCAAATGACAGAAACCGAAAACGATTGTCGAGAGCAAGTTCGAATTCGAAGTGGGAGATAGCACTTGAAATCAGTGCTGCCTCCCCCCAACTGATTGAAAGTGTAGTGTTTAGGAAAAAAAAGTATAGTAAAAACGTAGTAAAAAAAAAAAACAAAATTATGTAACAAACTATGTGTATACACAACTCTTATATTATAATAAATAAACTATTTACATCTTTGCAAACCAAAAATATGCACTTAAGGGTTAATTTTTTTTATAATGACTTGCATTGTGGTAATTGAATTTTTGTCCAAAATTTATTAATTTTGCGGGGGCTCAAAACTTCCCTCTACGTCTTTCAAAACTTCTTTTGATTGCATAATTGCATCAACTGTTGAAATATTTAAATTATTTCTCAAATCATCCTTTATTATTATTTAAACTTGAGAAAAACCTCTCCGCAGTTGCACTGCTATGAGGCAAGCTACACAAAGTTTTTTCAAAAGCTCGCTTTGCGAAAATTTTTGGCACTCAATAAATCGACTTAAAATTTAACAATGTCTTCATTGGAATATTCTTTTAACGTTTCTTGTGAACCTGTGTGTGCTTTTAAGAAAGTGTAGTAAAAACACTACAACTGTATTAGGGGAGAAAGGCTGCTTGAAATGCTACCAGCGCGATCAGCTTAGATTACGGGGGTCGGTTCACCAAATAATTTTATTATGAGTTGAATTATGTATATCGATCAATTAAGTATTTTGATTTTATATTATGTTGAGTAATTTGGGGTAATGTGGTATAGGCGGGTAATGTGGTATAGGCAGTTTTCTCAAAAACTAAGCATGTTTCTTCAACGGTACGGACGGTAATATAAATAAAACTATGTACTCGTGTTCAATCAAGTCAAAAATCTTCGTATATCTCAAGCAAATATTTAAGAAGGGTTATTGCGTAAAGTTGACAGTTTCGGCTAATGTGGTATACTAGCCGTGGCTAATTTGATAGTATACCACTTTACCCATCATAAAAGTTTATTTCTTTTTAAAATTGGATATTTGTGTTTTTTCTAAAGATTCATTCGTTAAAATGTCTAAAAGTGTTGAAGTAAGAAAATGAGATTCCAAAGACATGGAATCATGCTGTGAGGAATGAAAAAATGGGAAATTTGAGATTTCACACACATTTAAAAAATCTGCTGGGTAATGTGGTATAGTATACCACAATTATAGACAGCATAGTGTACCACATTACCCTTTAACTTTCAAAAGTGGCGATTTAGAGGTTAGGTATATGTTTTTGGTAAAATCTACCAAATTTAGGAGCATTTGTTTTATAACTTTTTCTGTTAAGTCAAAAAAACAAACATGTATACCACAATACCCTAACTTCCTCTATTTATTGCCTCAGGGGCGTAGTATCTGAAAATGAAAAATGGGCGCAAGTAATTTTTTGTGAGGAAATTACAAACCTAATAAGCGAAACCGACGCACGTCGAAAATGTTTTAAAATAAAAAAATAGTTTTTATTTCCGAATAGGAATTAAAGAAAATTTAGTTCCTTGGGAAACCTTGCAAAATGGAGGGCTAAAACCCAAGATATTTTAAAATAATAAAAAAAAAAAAAAAGAATAAGTTAGAAATTGAAATGGACCATTAAAACTTCGTCCCGAAAAAAAGTAAACTGATTTTATTATGGGGGTTACGTGTTCCCTAATTTCGGAACTATGCGAAAGCAAAGCCCAAACGATTTTAATGACTTGTTTCGAGTCGTTGAAATTAAAAACGACAAAATATTTACAGTATGTAAATACAATCCTTGCGTCTTTAACCAGCAATTTTTCCTGCTGCAAGATTCTGCAATTTTCCTTTGTCTCAATTTGTATTTTATTTTCCTAGGTTTACTTTTTAATTTGTTTTCTTCTTAATTATGTAAAAATTTTTTGTAAAAATGATTTTATTGAACCTCTCGATTGTCTCAAGTACGGTAACGAAGTAGTGTCCACCCAGGCTTTCACCTTGCCTGGATGGCCTCTTCTCTTTGACATGGCATGGTTTTCGGTCACGTCATTAATCAGCAACTCTTAGAACATTGGCAAGAGTGAGCCAAAGCAGTTGAAACCCATCAGCCTTCTCGTACTCGCACTTTCAACCCCAGCTTTATGCACAATCATCCACCATTGAATTCGCCGACCTCTGATCTGACTTCCAGTGGTAAGCAATTCAATGGGTGCATTCCGCCACCTATTCTTACCCATTGTAATTCAAATAAAACTTTTATCGAATTAACAGGAAACTTCATTACTTATCGCGGATACTGTTCATCTCCGATTAAGAGAAATATAGTGAAAAATTGGTGTAAAAGCAAATTGGCAGTAATTTTCTATTTCACGAATTTGTATTAGGTCGTTTGGTTTTTCGCAAATTTGGGGAATGTTTGAGATCTAGAAGTTAGCGTTCCATTTTGTTACAGTAAATCAATTTGGGCCACAGCTGTCATTCTCACAAGGAGTAATTTCGGCGTCGGGGACCAACTTTCACCATGCATATTTTGTATTTAATTTAAGCAGGCCTCCCGTCTGTCAATGTAGTGGTGGCGTTTGGGAAACTGCTTGACCGACCGCCCGACATCGCCAGTTGATTACAACGTAGTGGATCACCCATTTACATTTTGTGTAAAAATTGGTAACATTGAATTTTTATTTTCTTAATTTATACTGAGAGAGAGAACTAATGGCTGATAGACTATGGTTGCCCTTTTTTCTCTCAGGGTTTTAAGGAAACACCTGTATAAAAAAAATAAATGGATAAGGTAGGATCAAGGATTTTGACGATTGAAAGAGTGATTTTTGTTGCGGTAAATTTGTACCGTAACAAATTGCGCATGAAGTTGATATTGCATAACAAGCACAACAAAGGACTTGTATAGCCAATAAAAAACTTTGGTTGGAACAAATTTGTGCGTTCCAAAATTTGTTTGTTTCTAGAATGGTAATGGAAAGACGCATACGTTAGAGTTTGAGGAGTTCAGTGATCAAATGACTAAGCGTAGGGAAACGGCTAGCTTTAGCTCCGAGGTGTCTGCAAATATTACCCAGATGTCCTTGAGCTACGGTTAAAATCAAGAAGCTGAAGTTATTAAAAGAGTTTCAGAGTCGCTTACCTACGGGAAAGATTGTATATATTGAAAACTTAATTCAAAAATTAAGAAACTGTCGCCACGTGAGGCACTTTCAATGTTCATTGAAGCCAAACTTTCAAGAAACCAATAAGAAATCATAAAGAACTGTACAAAAGATCTGTTTCCAACGTATAAAATGATTCAGGCAGAAAAATCCTTCAGCCTCTTCAGTCATTGCTTCACAGCCAATCACTTCCTTATTTCCCCGAAATATATTTTTGGATTTATGTCTGTAAGTCCATCTGATGAGATGGTTTTATTATCAAAATGGGGCCTTGATAGAAATTCAAGCCATACGCAGTACAATTAAAATTTTATTTGGGAATTTTCCGATGGTAAATATATGTTTTTAACTTCCCTTGTACCTTTGCGGTTAATATTAAATAAAAGAACTGAAAGACCAGTTGTCTTATAGTAAAACCCAAGGCCATCCTCGCCCAGACTTTGTAGACTCATAAGTCTTGAATATTCAAAGGAAACAGATGAACTTTTAAAGGAAAATCAAGAGAGTACCGAAATTGAAATTAGATATTTAATAGGCACATTAGTTCATTTCAATGGAGATTCATACAAAGTCAATCACATACCCATATTTACCGTGGATGATAGAAAGATATGCAGTTCCTAAACTGATACAAATTCTATTCTACACTCAGATCTTATTTATGTGGCGTAACGTCGAAACAATTTTACAATCATAAGTAAGTTGTTCTAAAAGAAATCCAAAGTGATTACTTGTCCTTAGGTATTTCTGTACTTCACTCTTGGATTAGAAGTTTCGAGTGTTTGTTGCATCTTGCATACAAATTACCGATAACTTCTTGGCGTGTAAGTCAACAAAATAAATTACTCCTTGAAGAATATAAAATAAAAATAAAAAGTGAATTCAAGAGCCGAATGGCCCTCATTGTGGATAAGCCTTAGCCATGTCTTGGAAGTAGTAATGACGGAAATATTGCTCGAAAGTTTTTATCAAAATTATGAAGCGTCTGCAAATGTAGTGTAATAACATTATTCATTAATTCCATTTCCTTAAGCAAAGCCAACGTAAATAAAGGCCTATGCATTTTTTTCGTAACATTAAAATAATAATTATTCCATTGATACCCGAAACCGGGTATCAAATGCAAATTCATAATTTGTTTTGGCCAACGTAATTGAGCATTGTATTTAGGACATTGGCACCACTTTGATGACTATGCACTTGAAGTGGCACAGAATAATTTTATTACACTATACTCCACATTGACCATATGATTAAGTCACAAAATAATGCCCCAGAATTTATTAGAAATATTAGACTATTAAGAAAAGATGTAAAATGCCGATGCTATAGGTGTGTCAGTAATGAAGAATGATATTGATAAGTTGGGATAACCCAAAATTTGAAATAGAATTAAGTAGTATAAATAGCTGTAAGAATTTGTAAATAAAAACAGTCTAAAACAGGCATCGATCTGCGTGCATTCTGGAGGCCACAATTTTTCTGTTATAGTCCTGGAAAAAATCACATATTATGTGATGATATAATTTCTATTTGAACTAAAAAAAAAAATTAAGAAAAAATTGGTACCGATTTACCGAAAAATGTCGAAAAATCGATGAAAAATTCGCGCCTTTTTTGCATGAATTTTTACATTTTTCAAAGTCACAAATATTTTTAGTTCAAATAGATAGCTAATGATATAAGGAAAGAAGCTCCAAAGTAGAGCAATATCGGTTGAGAACTTTTTGAGCTATCGTGCATGCAAATTTCAAAAATGCTCTTTCGAGAAAAACCCGTTCAAAGTCTTAATTTCTTAATTGCACATTATATATACATGTATAAAACCCCTGTAGATAGAAATTTAAAAAAAAAATTCAATATAAAACGGATTCCCTCGTCGACTTTTTAAAAATACTTGTTGCGAGCTCCGAAAAACGTCTTCAAAAAACGTTAAAAAAAAAAAAAAAAAAAAGATGGAGTTCGAATTTCAAATTCAGAGTTAGACCATCGTATTCTCCATAAAATTTAAATTTATTTAATCTTCTCTTCACATACCATGAATGGCCAGCTTTATATCCGCATTAAAGCCAACCAACCTGCGAAAATTGTTCATTCAATGGATCATATGAGACATGCTATCGGTCTGACACCTGATGACAAGAATGAACTCAACAACATCAACACAGCAACTACACATACGCATCCGCCTGCGTGTGACATCAATGATGCAGCATCTTAAGTTCTTCAACATTTTTTATTGTAAATATTATTTTTTTGATATAACATGTAAAGGATTGTTCTATGATTGTTCTCTTATTCTTTTCCTACTAAATCTTCTTACTTTTTCTATGTTCAAATTTTCTCTATCTATTTTCTACACTTCCTCTAAACACCTTTAATGATGGGAATAGCGTGAACGAAAGCTCTCGTGTTATTTTAAATGTTATGTGCAAACAGCACGAGCGCAATGGCTTAAAACTTTGTCATATAAATGCTCAGAGTCTCGTTAATAAGTTCGATGAATTTAAATTAACCTTCGAGAAGAGCCTTGTAGATGTTATTTGTGTGTCTGAGTCGTGGTTTAAGCCTGCATTTAGGGATGAACAATTTATGCTTAATGGGTACAAACTCTTTCGTGCAGACCGCGCAACGAGAGGAGGGGGCTCGGTTATATATGTTAGGAAAACTATACGGTGCAACATAATTAAACGATCTAGTGAAGCGTCAACTACTCAATTTTTATTCTTAGAAATTCCTAATGGGGTCGAAAAATGCATAATAGGAACCATTTACATGCCGCCGATTTCAGCCGACTCCACTGTAATCACTGAAATCTTAGAAGAATTTTGTCACATGTCGCCAAATGTTATTGTATTTGGTGACATAAACATCAATCTATTAAACCACCATCTAGGTAATCCCCTCCAATGTGCCATGAGTAGTTTAAACCTTTACTTTGCCAACCTTTCTGAACCTACTCACTATGGTATACTCACAGCTTACCCTCTCTTATAGATATCCTCCTTTTAAGTAGTAATCACCTGTTAAAAGCTTACAGCCAGTTGTCCTTTCCAGCTTTCTCGCGACACGATCTTCTTTTTGCAGTCATAGATATCCACTATGGAAATATGCACACCGCAGATAAATTCTCGTTTTATGATTTCAAACATACAGATATTAACTCTCTCTTCTTTGAATGCGATTCTTTAAACTGGTCTTCTTTATTCCTAACTCCGGACGTTAATCAACAGATAGAAATTTTCAACACAAACATTAAATATCTTTTTAGGAAATACGTTCCACTTAAAACTCGTGTTGTAAATAATGTCAACTGTCCATGGATATCTCAAGGAATACAAAATATTATGTCACAAAGAGATCGCTTGTTTCGTCGATGGAAACGCTTTGGCTGTTTGAACATGTTTGAAGAATATAAACGAACCCGAAATCATGTGACGGGCCTGTTAAAACAAGCTAAGCGCTCGTATTACTCCGCCTACTTTGACTCAAACCGCTCTTCCAAACATCTTTGGAATCAAGTACGTAAACTTGGTTTAGGCAAGCCATCTCCCGTGATTAACGATGATATTAACCTCGAGGAAATAAATCAAAATCTAGTAGGGGTTTCACCGGTGAATGATTGTTCCTCGACATTACTTCAACATAATAACACTGCTAATAATGCTTTTTCATTTTCCTGTGTTGATACTTTAACAGTGTGCGAATCGATTTTATCGATCAAATCAAAAGCCATGGGAGTAGATGAAATACACCCTGATTTTATCAAAATTCTCCTACCACTGCTTAGTACATACCTGACACATATTTTTAACTCAATTCTCACTTTTTCGGTGTATCCTGTTTTGTGGAAACAAGCTAGAGTTTTACCCATCCCTAAAAAAGGGAATACAAGTGATTACAGGCCTATAGCCATTTTACCTTTCTTATCAAAAGCCTTTGAATCTATTTTATGTAAACAAATAAAGATATACCTAAAACGAAGTGAAATGCTGACGCCACTACAATCTGGATTCCGACCCCAACACTCCTGTACTACAGCCCTGCTTAAGGTAACAGAAGACATAAGAAGGTCGATTGATAAGAATCTGGTTACACTTTTAGCCTTATTAGACTTTTCTAAAGCCTTCGATTCGGTGGACCCAGTTTTGCTTTGCAACAAACTAAATATCTTCTTCAATATGTCTAATTCAACAAACAAACTTATTTTTTCTTACATGTCCAATCGTTCTCAAGCTGTTTCATGCAATGGTGAACTGTCCTCATTTTTGAAACTCAGTAAAGGAGTTCCTCAAGGGTCATTGCTTGGCCCTCTACTGTTTTCCATGTTTATTAACGACTTACCCTTGGTCATATCAAATTGTAAATTTCATATATATGCCGATGATGTCCAGTTATACATTAGTTTTGAAAAAAGTCAAATTGAACATGCCGTAGGAAAATTAAACTCGGACTTAGCCGCCATCGCTGCATGGTCTCTTGAAAATAAACTTCTCATCAACCCTTCAAAATCCAAAGTTATCCCTATTTTCAAACGAGAACCAGTCTTCGATAGTTTTCCTCCCATCCTCATCAATAACTCTTCCATAGAAATCGTGAACAAAATTAAAAACCTTGGCATTATCTTCAACAGCAGCATGACTTGGAACGATCATATAAACCATATTGTGGCAAACATTTATCGCTCCTTACGAAGTCTTTCAATCAGCAGGGGCTATTTACCAACACATATAAAAATGAAGTTAGTTAGGGCACTTATAGTACCAATTATATCTTATGGATGTGAAATTTTTGCCAATTCGGATGCTGAGTCTCATCGGAAACTCAAAGTAGCCTTTAATGCTACTACGCGATATATCTTCAACCTACGCAGGTATGACCACGTCTCTACATATGCTAGCCGTATACTTGGTTCCACTCTTGAGGTATTTTTGAAGTTCCGAACGTTAACCCTCCTCGTTAAGCTTATTCTAACAAAGAATCCCGAGTACTTATATGAAAACATAACTTTTTCGCGATCAACACGTAATTTAACAATTATACCACATATTTTCACTTGCTTGACTTCCTCCAGACAGTTTTTCGTTCATTCTATATCCCTGTGGAATAATATTCCACTTTCTATTAGGCGAAAATTTGAACATAGAGATTTTCTAATATCAGTCTTTTCTTATCTTAATAACGATCATTGAACAGTCCTCTTAAAGTATTATTTAGCTTCTAAGTAAATCCTATTTTTGAAATGTATTAACTTTTTATAACTATACCACCATAAGCCTGTACTAAATCTAAGAGTAATCTTCCATGTACAGTTGATAAATGAATTAAATAAATGAAATGAAAAAAATCAGTTCAAGTTATTAGTCTAATGCGCTCATTACCTGAATTAAACCGAAAGTCATTCGACCCTGATGTAAATTTATTACAAAAAGAAAGTTAAAAACATCTGTTTTGTAGGATAAATTTTGTAAAAAAAATTTACTTATATGTATTTGATTTGAATTAATAAAAAATTCGGTTTAAAATGTTTTAAAATGTCGACATTCTAGAAATACTGAAAACCCGGTCTTCTCGTGACAAAAAGATCTGCTTTCGAAAACCAGCTAAAGCTTAAATTGAAACTTTATTTTATTGTTACTCAAGGCTAAGCCACATCTTCAAACATATAAAATATGCTGAATTGTTAACTAGAACAATTTATTGTCCGCCAAATAATGTTTTTGAAAATGCTATAAGTCTACATCTGGATTTTTGGAAAGAATCTACGATTGAAGAAAGAATCGCAGCTTTAAGATATTCTACCATATCCGACTCACCAGCTTCAACAAGTCTGTACATCTAATACTGTAATACTGCTCATTAATACCTTTACGGATACTGTCATATTCAAACTTTGCTTGAAATAGATCGAACTAGTCATGAAAACTGGGGATGATAACTCTGCTAAAATGAGCTCCTGGAGAACTTCCCACAAGTTTGTAGAAGAAAGTTATTTTATGATTTTTTAACCACCGTGTCTAGTGGCAATCGGATCGGGGAGGAATTTCGTATTTTTTAAAGAGTCCTTTTATCAATGCTTAGGTCAATTTTCAACCTATTTTGATTGTACTATATTCCTTCATGTGGAATACATTTGTCTTAGATTCCATAAGTACTTAATCCTTGCATTACGATTTATTGCAACTTTATTTAAGCATCCAACCTTATTATTCCTTTAGAACAAAGACAGTTAAATAAAAATAAACATTCATCTATTTTCAGAATTTTTCTTTATTGGCGCTTTAGTTATTTAAAAATGGGTTATTTTCCGCTTCATTTTCTTTGCAGTCCCATTAACTTTTCCTTCCATTGCTTGTACTTCTGCCAAACTTAAAGGTCGAAGTTTAAAATTGTAGCCAGCAGGAAAGTCTTTTTGTATCTTTATAAAACGATTGCCCATGCCATACCACAATGGCAGGTCTCTAAATCTCGAAAGGCTTTTCTGACACTTATTAAAATAATTTTCTCTTTTCTGGATATTGGCTACGTCTTTTAATAACTCCACATCACGCCAGTAAAAAATTGTAGATGGACCATTCAATTCTTGCTTTGTGAGTTTCTTTTTCCAGCTTTTATTTGTGTTTCGGCACGTTTTCTCCCAGGGATTTAGAATCTCCGTATATAAATCAGGATATCTGGTTTCATGAAATCTCATTGCAACAAAATATGAAATATTATGTAGATACTATGTAGATTAAAGCTGTATTTGGAATAAAATATGTTAAAATTTTATTAAAAACACGTACATTTTTTTTAATTATTTGAAAAGATTAAAATTTAGTCAATTTTAATGGATTTTTGAAACTATGTAAATACAAATTTATTATAATCTCAAGGCTCTCATTTCTGTAGAATATGAGAAAACATTGAGTTGTTAAATTTCTTATATAAACATACTAGAAGAGAGATCATGACGGATGAACCAGTTATCAGACAACGGCAGCTCCTATATCCCCGTAGGGTTTAATTGTCATCGAATTTTCGGGCCTGCTATCTTAATATAAATTTAAAAGCAAGGGCCCCTTTCCCCTGGGTATTCGTGCTTACTGGTTACTGGACTAATGATAACCCTTAAATGGCACGGAACGTCAAAGGAAACCTATCTGTGAGTATGAACTTGAAGTAAGCATCCACAAACCAACCTGGCGCTCACCGTACGGTTGAACCATCATATCAACGATGAGCTGATCGACGTTAGGCAAGGAAGATTAAACATTTTAGAAGCGCCTAAATTTTAAGGCCCTCTTCAAATACGGAGATGATGATTTTGTAGTATGTATGTATCAGATAACCAACCAGGTATAGGTGGAAGGAAGCATGCTTGACGATTCTAAACGATGATCTGCTAAACGTCGCATATCAGATCCTTTCCAACATGAGCATCTTAAGCTGTTCCGAAACACTATAATCTGTTTGTACAAGTATGGCTTTAAGCCGGTCGATCGACCACAAGCGAAATCTTTGAGCCAAATCTTGGAAGAAGATTCTCATCACATATGGGAATGGAAACATGGAATCTCGAGAAACAAAATTAAGTACGTACAATCAATACAATACAATCAATCAATACAAACAACCAACATTCCTCCATCTCTCTAACAACTGGTATTAACCGTCACTATTAATAGTAACAACTCTGAAGTAGTTCAGACCGGTGCGGATGGAGAGCTCGTCGTTCGTTATTCTTAATATTGTTTGACAAAAGTACAAAGTGCATACCTGCAAAAAAAAAATCAAAATCTCAACAAACTAGTCAAAATGTGAATTGATTGACGAGCGGTGTTTCCTTGTCCCCTTCCATCCTTAATTTCTTCATTGTTGCACGGGTCTAGTCATCGATCATTACCGTTCAGTGGATTCATTTTTCTTTTCTTTTTACTTGCAACTTACAGGTATTATAGGCAAGTATTCCTTTCGTAAACGAAAATCAGAACAGGGGTGAATATTTTTTTTTCAAAAAAAATCAAAAAATTTCGTTTAGTTTAGATAAAGCTAAGTAATGGTTGAAAATTTTTTCCCAGCAATGGTTATTAATTGTACCCCCCTTTGGAACCATTTTTTTGTTTTTGATTTTCTCAAAAACAATGTAACCGATTTTGATCATTTTTTTATGCTAAAGCTTTATAAAAGTTTGAATACTATTGTGTATTCAAATTTTCAATACAATTTTTACTTGCGACTTATAGGTACATACAAGTTACATATGCATTCGTAAAAAAAATCGAACTCGAGATTTTGATCAAAGTTGATATTACGATGATAGCGAAGACTAAAAAAGTGGGTTCAGAAGCTTCTAAAAAGTCTTAAGCACATTGCATTTCAAAACTTTTAAATAAATATTTTTTGAATTTTTGAAAAAAAAAATTATTTTATTTTTTTGAAAATTCGATATCTCAGAAACGGCTAATTATTTTTTTTTGGAAATTTAATATAATAATATAATATAACAATAATAAAAACTTTAAATTGGTTTACCAAAATTTTTTCGTAAAAAGCTTTTAAAAAGTTTGTATATAAAAGTTTATTTTTAAGAAACCACTACAACGACTTATAATTTTTGTTCTTGCATAAATTCATATTTGGATAGCATTCTGTTCTTGTCTCTTACTACTAAAAGAATTTAAAAAATAATTTTATCCTTATGAACAGTTTTCTCTAATAACATTCGTTTTCAAAATTAATTGTCTATTACATAGGAGCAAGTTCGTGCGACCCAGTCATGCATTTTAATTTTTTTTTGATTTAAAAAAAAAAAAATAAATTTTTAAATTTCGAATCAGCTTTGCCGATGTGGCACGATCGTGCCATTTTGACACGGAAATTTTCTCGTGGCACGGTGGCACGAAAAGTTTCAATATGACACGTTTTTTTTTTTCATTATTTTACCTAAATGCGTTTAAGATAATTGACCCAACCTTTTTAATAAATACTCCAAATATACACTTCAATATTTTGGTATCAGAATTTTCTCATCTATTAGAGTGCGAGAAAGATGTTTTTTTTTTGGCGAAATAAGAAAAATTTTGGAGATTAGAAAGTCGAAAGTATTTTTCTTGAAGATTCTAAAACCTTCTAGGTTCATTAATAATTCAAAATTTATGTTAATTCTTCTTAGTTTGCCTCACGAAATTGCATCAGCAGGGCGACTGATTTCAAGGCTAAATAATATTAAAACAAACAACGAAAACAGGCTGTCATACAAAACAATTAATGCTATAATGTCATAATATTATGAAATTATTAAGCCTAATAATTGTCAAAATTTCAAACCTCCAGCTAATTCATTTATTTTACTTATTATAACAAAGCTTTATAACGTCATTAAATTTTTAAATAATAATAATACACTGAAAATAAAATCTAGGTATATATGATAAAAATCTAGGTTGATTTGACAAAAATTTTGTCAATTTTGTTGTATCCACAAAATTATTTTGTTATGCTAACAGATAAATTTGTTGAAACAACAAAAATATTTTGTCAATATGACAAAATTTCGTAGAATTTACAAAATTAATTTGTCATATTAACAATTCTTTTGTTGTATTAACAATTTTTTTGTTAGTGTTATTTTTTTTTTATTATAATCGGATTAACAAAATTTTTCTTGTTAAATTAACAAAATTGTTTTGTTAAATTAACAAAATTGGGTTTTTAAATTAACAAAATTGTTTTGTTAGATTAACAAAATATTTTGTTAAATTAACAAAAATTTCTTGTTATATTTTGTTAAATTAACAAAATATTTTGTCAATTCAACAAAATATTTTGTCAATTTTATAAATTTCTTTTGTTGAATCCACAAAAAACAAAATTAATTTTGTCAAAATAGTTTTTTTTTTTGGGATTTAAGTCCACAAAAGTTGGCGTTTCGTCCCTACGATCTCACATGCAACCATCTGTGAGGGCGTATGGACAATACGCAATTTTTGTTAAGTTCAGTTAATCTTACATCGATTTTTTAACAAAAACCAAATGTGAACTACATCATACACAAAAGAAATTTTTTGATTTCCTTACAAAATAGTTTTATCTATCTGATATATTATTTTATCAATATTACAAAATAATTCAACCCCAAAACAAAATATTTGTCATTTTATCAAAAATGTTTTCATTTTTTGTTAAATTGACAAAAAAAATTAACAAAAACTTTGTGATATTGATAAACATTTACAAAACAGATTTTTTGTAGATACAACAAACATTTTGTTAACAACACAAAAAAGTTTGTCGATGTGACAAAAATCTCTGTTTTATTTTGTTCTATTAGCAAAACTTGGTTTGTTAAGCTGACAATATTATTTGTAGTGCATATTTTGTTAAACTGACAAAAAATTATGCTGGATTATAAAAATTTTGTGAAATCAACAAAATCATTCTTTCGTATTGACAAAAATTTTATCAAAACGATAAAATTGTTTTGTTAAAGGTCAACAAAACGTTTTTGTCAATATTACCTAGGAATTTATTTTCAGTGTACTCATCATGTGATGTGATATAGGTAGTTACATAATACATACTCATTACTTATTATGAACTTGCCAAAAACTCCTGTTTCTGGAAAATACCTATACACGAATAGAGGAAGTGATTTTTTGTTTGTTATTTGCTTGTAATAGTATTTAATTAAAATTTAATTTTTAAGAATAACTTGAGTTTTTTTTTCATATGGCACGAAAATGTCACAAATGGCACGTTTTTTTAAGGAGTGTGGTTCGAAATTTTTTTTTTTGGCGGAAACGCTGTTTCGAATACCCCAGGCTTGATTTTTTGTTTTAACTTGATAAATAAGAGTTTCTTTATATACACCCCTATTACAGAATTCGGCGAATGAGCTAAAGTGACAGTTTCAATTCATTTCCAAACTTTTGCTATTACTGAATCCGACGAATGAAAGTTGAACGAATGTCGGTAACAATCCCTGCACCACTGACATTTTGTTCAACTTATATGGTATTACAGAATTCGCAATCCATTCGCACTCCATACAATTTCTATCATTTTACATTCGCACCAATTTCAAGACGAATCTGAAGTGAATTTTTGATTAAACGAAAATAAACAATGGAGAGTACAAAAATGTAAGTCAAAAGCTTATCATACTGAATGCTAAAGTGTTTGTTTAACAAATTTTAATAGAAAACGCACAAATACCAATACAAATCCGCTGGTCCGCTGGTTTCTACAGGGCAGAGGCTCCCCAAGTCCTGGCCAGAGCAGCATTTATATGTCTGTCGAAATATAAATAATATTGATCCAACAAAATGCTAAAGTACATTACTACACTTTTACTCGCCAGTGGCTGACCACGTGGTCCTTCCTTATATGGTTGTTTTTATATGCATATTTAATTTACTTGAGTCTGTCTAATAACGCGAGTTGCCTTTCCTCTCCTAAGACAGTTCCATTTTATGACTTCTCATCGCTCCAGAATCCCTTTAAAATATTAATAAACAAAATTTGTTTCCTTTTTTTTACTAATGACAGTTTGTGCATTGGCATGGTGTGCAATGTATTGCGTCACCTTTTTGGTTGATATGTAGAACTTGGGTGTTTGTCCACATACGAGACCTGGTGTCGATGTTCCTTAGCTATGGCCTCGTCATCAACCAACTAAATAGCAATATTTTCACTTGTTAACTTTTCGAACGATTTTACCATTTATAAGCACCAAAGGTTTCTCGCACTTTTTAAACTTTTGGCGAATATTTCACCGATGATTGTCGAAGCCCTCCGCAAACTCATAAAACAATAGCTCACAGGATACAAAAACCTCTGCACATTTATTTCGTCCATAAAATATTAAAATTGTTTTAAGAGATATGCTTTCATATAGCTGTAAATTTATGTCAGATGCAGACTCAACAAATAAAATGCTATAACCATACTCAAAAGTGAAGATGCTCTTCCGCACCCCACCCACAACCATGATGGCGATGTTTCGAAAAAAACAAAAAGAATCACAAAAAACGCATCGTTGAACGAAGGAACACTTCGCAGTTCAGGACATAGTTACCCTTATAGTCATCATCAAACCTCACTTAAATGCGTCTTTCCATCGTCGAAAGCACCCACACCACTCAACCAGTACCCGACCCGGCCATCCCCTCCAGCGATATCCCCTCAATCAGTGAATGCAATGAAATTGGTTTTTATTTACCTCCATATAAATGGTATTGCCGCAGGCACAAATTGTGTAAGGCATATGAAACAACAACGGTATGTTGCTGTAAGGACCACAGTATAAATGCAAAATTAAAAAAAAAAAAAATAATAATAAAAGGGTACAAACGAAAATGTACAAAATAAACGGGAGTTCAGCTAAAATGAAGAAAATTATGCATACATTGATGTGCAGAAGTAATTCCTGTAGGGTAAAACAAAAATGTGGGTCTAACTTATTCGTTCGGTGTAGTCCGTTACGGTTACGCATTCCGTGTAGCTCGTAACGGTTACAAGTTCCGTGTAGCTCGTAACGGTTACAAGTTCCGTGTAGCTCGTAACGGTTACACGTTCCGTGGAGCAAATTACCTTACTGTTTACGTTGGGAATATTGCGTACTTTGAGGCGCCTCAAAAAAATTGCACCTATGGTGGCAATGGACTGAAGTCTCGATTTTAGTAATTTCCATTGATAGTTAGATATGAATATCTTCGTTTGCCCAACATTTCTTCAAATCTCACCCAATATGTCAAAAAGATGAAAGATGAAACAACATGTGTCAAATTTCTTTGCAGGTTCATTTAATGTTTTAGGCTAGGACCGCACTTGCGATTTTTCGTCGAGGCGATTAAAAAGACGTAGTCGCTACAAATTATTGTCATGCACGCACTTGCGATTTTTTTGCCGCTCGATTATTTAATCGCGAAAAATAAAACACACTACTTTTTATGTGAGTGCACGCGTTTGCTACAAATAAGTAGCGACAGAATAATCGCTTGAAAAAATAGAACTTCTTTCATTTTTATAATCGCTACGATTTTTAAGTCGCATGTGCGTGCATTCACATTTAAGGCCATGTGTCTTACTTTTTGCGACTAAAAAATCGTGGATCAAAAATCGCAAGTGCGTGCATGCCAATTTCTCTTTGCGACTACGATTTTTAAGTCGTAGTAATTTAAATCGCAAGTGTGTGCATATCCATTTGAGTACATGTGTTTCATTTAAGTTTACGACAATCGCATCGCAAGAAAAATGAAACAAATTGCGACTTTTAAATCGTCATGATTTGTTGGTAGCAAGTGCGTTCATTCTCATTTAAATTCATGTGTTCTATTTTTGCGACTAAAAAATCGTGCGATTGAAATCGCAAGTGCGGTCCTAGCCTTAAATAAATAAACCCCCTTCACGTTAGTGATGGACGATTAGATTTTTTTTGTCCAAAAAAATGCATTTTCAGATTTGACATTTAAAAAATTCGATTTTTTTTTATTTTCTGCTCCGAAATATGCATTTCCAGGGCAATCGGTTGAAATTTGCAACGAAATATTCACGATACGTCAAAATTCAATTTTTCCCTTATCTGTCAAATCACATAATGACAAATATCAAATTAAAAATATTCTTTATCCATCAAAAAATAGATCATTCTCCATTCGTCAAGTCATGGACTTTATGCCAATGGATGTTAAGTGTAAGAAAATGTATCAAAATGAGTTTTATATGCAACAGAGATGATTCAGGTGGATTTTATAAGATTAATATACAAGGGTGGTCCGATAAGTACTTAGCCTCACCGCCCGATGGTGCCAGTATCACAAGATAGATTTACTATCGTATAGTAATTAGATTCTCTTAGACGGCTACTGTAAAAATTTCAGCCGAATCAGACTCGTTGTTTTGTTCTACGTGTGGAAGCCAGCTTGTCCGCGAATTTAGAAAAATTCCATTCTTGTTTTTGGAAGGAAAATCGTGCAGCGAAATCAAAGAGCGCTTTGATGCTGTGTACGATGACTGTTCTCCTTTTATGGCGACCATCAAAAATTGGTATAACGAGTTTCAACGTGCTCGCACATCAGTTTTCGATGAGCCCCGCCCAGGTGCCCCGAAAATGGCTAAAACGGAGGATAACGTGTCAAAAATTGGCTGACCGCCGATTTAAGGTGCCCAAGATAGCTGAAATAGTAGGCATTTCAAAAGACTGCGTGGGTCATATCCTCGTAAGTTTCCTGCAGACTTGGAATACAAAAATGTCTTCATACAAAATTTCATCTTACTCTGTGAGTTGGTCCACCATAGTCAACATTCTAATGAGAAGTGATGTTTGGCAGCATGTTTGAGGAATAAGAAATCTGTTATTCATCTGTCAAGTATTCATCGTGCTCTGCTTGGCAGACAAATTTGAGAATGTTAACGCCCCTACTAATGCTAGGAGCAATAGTATTTCGTATCAGATAACATCTCTGCTTGAATATAGCAGGGCAAATTTTATCTCGTATCAAATAACATCTCTGTTTGAAGATATTTCTAACAAACTTTACATTACGTAGTGGAGCCCGGTTTTAAAATAAAAAAGGTTCGTTCCTTTACTTTGAATAGCTTAATATAAACGAAAATTATTGATCTGACATAAAGTCCGATCGTACGATGTCAATAACAGAACACTTGTTCAAAATGCAAGCCCACCATCAGTGTGTACTGACTGAATAGAAATTTATACGTATGAATTAGTTCTATAGAAAATTTATACATGTTGCATATTGAATACAGACGATATGTATTTAATACATTACTATTTTCTAACTACTTTTAATGAGTCTCTGAACCCGCTTTATAAAAAAGTATTAAAAATGCATTGATTACATAGACATAAATATGTAGTGAGTACATAGAATATCTGAAGTTATTATACAAATTTTTAATGAAATGAGTCTACATGGCCTTGTACTCACTAAATATTTATTTAATTAGCGCATAGAATATTTATTTTTAAGTATGTAATAAGTTCAAATAACATTTACCCAATACATAATCAAGTACCTACTCATCGCGGATGGAAATTGTACTCACTATATTATTTTTATTTGCGACTTATAGGTACTATAAGGCAAGTTATGCATTCGTAAAAAAAATCGAACTCCAGATTGTGATCAAAGTTGACATTACGATGATAGCGAAGCCCAAAAAAGTGGGTTTCGCAATTCTGTCTGTCTGTCTGTCGGTTCAACTACAGCCTAAACGGCTTGGTTGATTTTCTTCAAACTTGGTAGATATAAGTTTTAATTTTTTCCCCCCGGACGTTTTTTTTCTCTTTTTTTTATGACCAAAAATAACGGTACCTGCCATACAAATTTTTTTCGAAATTTTATAATTTTTTTTCTCAAAAACTGTACCACAGATTTTCTTAACAAAAAATAAAAAAAATTCATAGAGTTAAAGCTAGGTAATGGTTGAAAAAAAATTTCCAAAAAATTGTTATTTTTGTATCCCCCTTGGAACCATTTTTTTGGTTTTTGATTTTCTCAAAAATGGTGCAACGGATTTTGATCATTTTTTTTCCCCAATAGTTTAAATATTATTGTGAATTCAAATTTTCTAAAAATATATTTTTGAATTTTTAAAAAAAATTTCAATTTTTTTTTTTGAAAACTCAATATTTCGAAAACCCCATGAGCGATTTTTTTAAAACTTGATAAATAAAAGCTTTTTAATATAATCTACAAGATATGAAAAAAAGAAATTTATTTTATCTAAAAATAATGGTACCCTCCACACAAATATTAAAAAATGGTTTTCGGAAATCGTATTTTTCTCGAATTTTGCTTATATTTTTTCTTTCGATTAATTTTTAAGATCTACAATTTAATAAAAAAAAATTGAAAACAAGATATTACTGACTGTACCTACCATAGAACGATTTCTTAAAATTTTGAATTTATCATTATCAGCCTAACGGATTTAATGAAATTTCTTAGAGAGAAGCTTCTAAAAAGTTTAAAAAACATTAAATTTCAAAACTTTAAGAAAAATATTTTTTTTGAATCAATATTTGCTCAATATTTTTTTTGTAAATTTAATTTTTATTCAAACAATAATAAAACCTTTAAGTTGGCGTACCGAAATTTCTTCTTAAAAATGTTTTAAATAAAAGCTTATTTTTTTAAGAAACCACTACAAAGACTTATAATTTTTGTTCTTGCACAAACATATATTTGCTTGATTCACATGGCATCCTAGTTTTACCTCAAATTACTAAAGAAGTTGTTTTAGTCATTTAAAAAATTAATTTTATGCTTGTGAACAGTTATTCTCTAATAACATTCATTTTTGAAATTCTTAGACTATTACATAGGAGCAAGTTCGTGTGACCCAGTCGTGCATTTTATTTTTTTTAATAACGAACATCAGATCACAATACTCATGCCGAATTTTTCTACTTAGACGATATCACTCTTTTACTAAAGAATTTTACAAGGGGGATTTTTGAAATTTGACACGTGATTGTGGCTATATTGTTGAAGATACATACGAGGGCAGTTTGAAAAGTTCTCGGCCTGACCAATAAAACGCAATAAATTTTAAAACTTTTTTTTAAATTTTTTTCTTACATATTCTCCTCTTATATCAATGCACTTATTCCATCTGTGTTCCAGTGCTTCTATACCCATTTTATAGGCCCATTCCTCCAACTCTTTGAAAAACCGCTCCCACTCACCAATCACCTCCTCGTTGGTGAAGAATTTGCGTCCAGCCAAATGTTTTTTTAAGTTAGGAAAGAGGTAATAGTATGATGGTGCCAAATCAGGTGAATAAGGGGGGTGGTTCAGTACACCAAATCAAAGTTCATGGAGTTTAGCCATGACAACAACCGACTTGTGTGCTGGAGCATTGTCCTGATGAAAAAGGATCTTCTTTTTGGCTAGTCCTGGTCTTTTTTTGGCAACTTTTTCAGCCAATTTGTCCAACAGGTTTGCATAGTATTGACCAGTGATAATTTGGCCCTTGGGAAGGTAATCAATAAAAACAATTCCCTTTTAATCCCAAAAGACTGACGCCATCACTTTCCCAGCTGAAGCACACGACTGGGCTTTCTTCGGTGGAGGAGAACCGTTATGCTTCCATTGTTTTGATTGTTCTTTTGTCTCAGGAATATAGTGATGAATCCATGTTTCGTCGGTGGTAATGAATCTTCTCAAGAAATCGCTGGTATTCCTCCGAAATAACGCTAGATTATCTCTAGAGATTTCAACTCCATTGAATTTTTGTTCTTCGCTCAGCAAACGCGGCACCCACCTTGCGGACAATTTTTTCAACCCCAATTCTTCGGTCAAAATGTGGTAAACCTGCTCAGAAGAGATCCCCATGGTGTTGCTTATTTCTCGAACTTTTAACTTTCGGTCGTCAAAAACCATTTTATGAACTTTATCGACGTTTTCTGAAGAGGTGGATGTTGTTGGCCTTCCGCTTCTGCGATCATCTTCGACGCTCTGTCTGCTGTGTTTAAATAAGGCTGCCCACCTTTTGACTGTGGAATACGAAGGTGCAGATTCCCCCAATGTCTCATCGAAGTCATCTTTAATTTGATTTGGTGTCATATTCTTTTTGACCAAATATTTAATGACGGCTCTAATTTCATTTTTTCCCATTTTCGTTGTTAGCAATAGGTTCGTTCAAACAAAAAATTGCACTAATATAAGTACGCGACCAATTCTAATGAAACTTCACATACAATTATTATATATATAATGCTGTTTGGGGAATTAAATGTTATTTATTAAAACAACGCCTTCTATGTTAGGCCGAGAACTTTTCAAACAGCCTCCGTACATAGATATGTTAAGTTGGTTGTCTTGCCAAATCAACATGGAGGCTCAGAGTAATAGCTTTGAACAACATGTGCAAATGATTGCAGAATTGTTTTTATTAAAGTGGGTCTTCTGTTTGAGCTATTGCATTTATTAAAAGGCTGGATTCTATAAATAAACAAATTTTTTAAGAATGAACAAAACAAAGTGTTGTTGAAAACTCAACTTGAAGCAACATTTCGCGCGCTTCGCCCATTTTATGGTCTGGTCGCCATAACCGTCCTACCGAGAGAATAATACGCCAACTCCCATACGTCAACAAATCGCAAGATGTACCGAAAATATCGCCGCTGTCTGTTAGAATGTGTTTGAGAATCCGAGGCAGTCAATTCACAAGAACTCGGCATTTCGCAGACCACAACTTGGCGAATTTTGCGTCATGATCTGGGAGTATGACCGTCAAACTTGAACTGACCCAGCAGATCAGAATAACATACCATAGACAAAACGATTTGCTTTCAGTAACTGGGCTCTTGAGCAATTGGAAGTTGAAACCAATTTCATTCGAAAAATTATATTCAGCGACGAGGCACACATTTCGGGATAAAAGGGTTCTTCAATAAGCAAAAGGTTATCTCAGGCATAGGTTAGGCTTCATCTTGTGGGATTTTCTTAATTCACAATAAATCACAAAACCACTACTGCCCAGAAAGCCAACAGAATCAATGCCTTCAATCACATTCGGAATGATTTATGCGCCTGATTAACGAGGAATGGACGTTTCTCATGTACGCCACCAATTGAAGCGGCAGCAGAAATTTGAACATGTCCGTCAAGTCAGCACTACCACTTCAAAATTTTAAAGATTTAATAATTGGATTAATTGTTGTGAATTTTTCGTAACTTGACAGTCAAGTTAGCACCACCAGCCCTCATAATAGGGTTACATGAGCTCGAAAAGTAAAAGGGAAAGCATTAATAAACGTCGTGAATTTGTAGTAAATATGTTGTAAATTCAAAAATTTTGTCGCGCTAATTTAAGAAAAAAGTAACCCCTAGTGAAGCTATCTTGACTGTCAAGTAAGCACTACCACCTCTCAAAATAGAGTTAAATGAAATCGAAAAGAAAACTGACAGGGAAAATAATTGTCGTAAATTTGTCGTAAATATAATGTAAAAGAAAAAAATTCCATAATAAAAATGCAAACGTCCTTAGAAAAGAATTTTTTTCATAAAACCTAATACTACCATACCAGAACTTCTTCTTCTTCCTTTGATTCGGCGCTGTTATGATCTCGATGTCGAGGGGATCATAACTCTCCCACGTATCTGCTTCACACTAGTGATCCGCCTGTGGGGTTCGCGGGTTGACCTCAGAAATCGGCGGCAAGCCTCCCGGTTTTGTATTGTTCCATTTCTGAGGCCAACTGAATGCTGGTGTTTTTGCATTTGTTTGTACCAGGAGTGTTTAGGCCTACCTTTCTTTTTATTCCGAATTGGAACGTTGTATGATATTGCCTTTTTGACGGGGTATTCAGGATCTCTCCTTTGAACATGGCAATACCAACTGAGTCGGTCGTGTTCATTTTTTTTGGGAAATGGTATTCTTAACATGAAGGCTTCCTCGGATCTTCGTACTTCTAATTCGATCAAGCTTTGTAACTCCTGCTGTCATACGAAGCATCTTCATCTCAGCTGCCGTTAGCTTACTCTCATACTTTTTGTACATTGTCCAACATTGTGAACCGTATGTGAGTGCTGGACGCACAACTGAAGTGTAGAGCTTTCCTTTCAGCTTAGGGGGCATTTTTCGGTCACAGAAGATAGCAGAATTTTCCCGCCACTTCATCCACCCTACGCTTACGCGATGATTGATATCGTCATCACAAGTAGCTTCGTTATTTATCATAGACCCCAGATATTTAAACTTTTCACACTTGGGAAGCACTACTCCATTCAAATAAATGTCTGGAATAGGCCTGTGTGGATCAGAAAATGGGCAGCATAGGTATTCTGTCTTTTTCGCGCTTATGCGATACCCACTTCCTTCTAGAACATCCACCCATACGTCAAGTGCTAGTTGTAGGGATATCGGGTCTTCACTTATGATGGCTCCATCGTCAGCAAAGAATAACTGATGCACTTTTGGATCCGTCACTTTGCCTTCAAGCAGGTAATCAAGAACTGTAATAAAGAGCAGGGGACTCAAGACACTTCCCTGGTGTACACCTACTGTGATTTCGAATTCTTCGGTGACTCCAGCTGCGCATCTTACTTTAGTAACTGCTCCATCATACATGTCCATAATTATCCGCACATAGGTTTCTGGAACTCCTCGTTGTCTGAGGGCCACCCATATTAGATCTCGTGGTTGCCGATCGAATGCTTTTTCAAAATCAACGAATACGACATGCAAATCCTCCAAAGAATCTCGATGTTTTTCCATAATTATTCTTATACTCTGGATTGCATCCGTGGTTGACTTACCCCGGACAAACCCGCACTGGTCATCAGATAGCCTAATTATTTTTCGCAGTCGTCTACCCAAGACTCGCTCAACGATCTTCATGGTGTGTGACATCAGCTTAATCGAACGGTAATTATCACAGCTTCGAGTATCACCCTTTCCTTTATAAATTGGAAGAAGGTAACTTTCCCTCCATTGATTAGGCATGCGATCACCTCGTATAAGTTTGGAGACAAGAATCATGAGCCATCTAAACCCGGTGTCTCCCATCTTTTTCCAAAACTCTGAGGGTATTTCGTCCGTCACAATACTGTCGCCACCTGTGAAGAACTATTTCTTATTACTATTTTTGTACTATGCAATTTGTTTTAACAATTGTCGTAGGACGTTTTTGAATAAGTTCCGTCTAAAAATATTTTTTCGCGCCCTTCTTGCCCAAAAAAATAGCTTAAATATGACATAAAGTTTTAAAAATGACTGTCAAGTTAGCGTTACCAGGGGTAATTTACAAAAAAAAATTACGTTAGTAGCCGCAGGCGTAGCGCGACAAAATGTTGGGTATTACACATATTTACGACAAATTCACGACAACCATTAACACTGTCCTTTTTCTTTTTCGAGTTCATTTTATCCTATTTTGAGGGGTAGTAGTGCTAACTTGACTGTCAAGTTAATCAAAAAAAAAAAAAACAAGCGCTACAATTTTTTTTTACCCCGAATTTACGACAATTTCACTACAAATTATCCAATTATTACATCTTTAAAATTTTGAAGTGATAGTGCTAACTTGACAGACATAATTTGAATGATGTTATCCTAACATGCTTAATGGCTTACATGGGCCTATCAGAAAAATTAAAATTTCAATGATATCCCACAAATTTTGGTCTTTTCAAATATTTTATACATATTATATCAAAAGTAGCTTTTTTCATCTAAATGAATAAAAAATTATTGCAAGAAACTTGGCCGTCAAATTACTATGTAAAAATAGTTTATAATTTTTGGTTCACAATATAACTACATAGTTGACAATTTATTTTTCAACAGCACTGTATATGTGAATGCCTTGACGCAACCTCATATGCAAAATGAAAAGTAGAACAACAGCTTCAAAGTTCCAAAGCGGTGTTCTCGTCCTGATGGTATGCTTGATGGTGAACCTGGAATACCATTTTCATTATAGCAAGGACACATTCACGATACCTTCTCTTCTTAGGTGGAGCAGGAGCGCGTTACACTGCGTGAAAGGATAAATAATTTAAATGTTGGGAAATTGCGTTCAGGTGTGTTTATTTTAGAATTTAATCGAAAAAGTTAAAAGCCCTGATTTGCCGCCACCGCCCGCCATCATCATCGCCATCCACCAATGTGGGGTGCTTTTTTAACGATGTGGAATGTTGGAGGTGATTTTCTCGTAACCTCATCTTATATCAATGTGTGTGTATCAACCTGCGTCGAATAAATGTTAAAACCACGTAATAATAATCCTTCCGTACCTCATTTCTATTTAATCCCCCTCTCTCACAATCTGTTCAATATATATGTAAAAACTTTAACGAAAACCCTTCACAACACATGCACATCAACCTACATAATACATAAGTACCGTTCCACCTCAAATAAGAACATAAAGATATTAAAAATTGCCTGCAATCATGCAGTCAAGAGAGGCATTAAAAGTATTGCAAGTGGCACCATTCAAAACTGCAATCGCCAGGTAAAGAGGTAAATTTTTATATTTGGTTGGTTATCAAATTCGATATTAAGGGAATATTGTTTTACGCGGAATCGAAAAAAAATGAAATGAAATATTCAGGTAGCTATACTCGTATACATACCACGTATAGGTAGATATTGATTTTGAAATAAGGTACAAAAGTAATAAAAAAAATATGAAAGGACTTTAGAGTTTTCCACTTGTTATTTGAAGTTTTAGGAACAATAATTCTGACGCTTAATATTGTCAGAGGTACTCTTAAATAAAAAACAGGATTTTATTTTATGTAAAATGTCGGAGGGAAACAGAGTAATAGCTTAAATCTTTTAGCAGTTCGCCTATAGATATAGTTATAAGTTTTATTAACAACTTAATACTAACTTACTTACTTACTTAAGGTGGCGCTACAGTCCGGGGTTGACCAGGGCCTCAACCAACAAGCTTCTCCAGCTAGCTCGGTCCGTAGCTAGCTGTCTCCAGTTTCGCACGCCAAGTTGGTTGAGGTCCTCCCCCACTTGTGTGCGCCACCTGAGTCGCGGTCTTCCTCTACTTCGCCGTCCCTCGGGGTTTGATTCGAAGACTTTCCGGGCCGGAGCATTCGGGTCCATTCGCTCTACATGACCAAAGCCATCTCAGTCGCTGGACTTTAATACGTTTGACTAGGTGAGTTCCACTGTACAGCCCGTACAGTTTGTGGTTAAATTTTCTCCTCCACTCCCCATCTATGCAGACGGGACCAAATATCACACGAAGAATTTTCCTCTCGAAACAGCCTAAAGCGCTCTCATCCACCTTTGAAAAAGTCCATGTCTCTGCACCATAGACAAGGACCGGGATGATAAGGGTCTTATAGAGGGACACTTTAGTTGCTCGAGAGAGGACTTTGCTACTCAATTGCCTTCTTAGTCCAAAGAAACAGCGATTGGCAAGAGTTATTCTCCGTTTGATTTCAGCACTGGTGTTATTTCACAGAGTTTATAGCGGCGGCGCCTAGGTATATAAAGTCCTTCACTACCTCAAAGTTATAGCTGTCTATAATGACGTTTTGTCCAAGACGTCCGTGATGTGTGTCCTTTCTTGATGACAGCATATACTTGGTCTTGCCCTCATTTACCGCTAACCCATCTTCTTCGCTTCCGTCTCAATGTTCACAAAAGCGCCACTGACATAACGCTTTGTTCTTCCAATAATGTTAATGTCGTCGGCGTATCCGAGTAATTGGACCGACTTTTGAAATATTGTGCCTCTTGTGTTGACGTGTGAGTTTTGCACTATTCTTCCAAGAACTATGTTGAAGAAGTCGCACGATAGAGCATCGCCTTGCCTAAAACCTTTTTTGACATCAAATGCATCGGTGAGATCTTTTGCGACCTTGATGGAGCAGCGTGCATTCTCCATCGTCATCCTGCACAAGCGAACCAGTTTGTCAGGGATGCCAAAACTAGACATTGCTCTATATTGTTCGTTCCTATAGATGCTATCGTACGCGGCTTTGAAATCGATGAAAAGATGGTATGTGTCGATTTGTAGCTCCTGGGTTTTTTCCAAGATCTGCCGTAAGGTGAATATTTGATCGATGGTGGACTTTCCTAGTCTAAGGCCGCACTGATATGGACCTATCAGGTTGTTGACGAAAGGCTTCAGACGTTCACATAATACGGCAGAAAGGATCTTGTACGCAATGTTCATGAGACTTATGCCTCTGTAGTTAGCGCAGTTCAGAGGGTCTCCTTTCTTGAGGATCGGACAGACAATACTGAGGTTCCATTCATCGGGCACGCTTTCTTCCGACCATATTTTGCAGATGAGCTGGTGCATACTCCCAACCAAGTCATCGCCTGCCGCTTTGAACAGTTCGGCACCGAGGCCGTCAGCTCCAGCGGCTTTGTTGGACTTGAGATTCGATATAGCTATCTTCACTTCGTCCAGGTCGGGTGGGCGGTATTGTTGGTCTGCGTCGCCTAGGTTGAATGGTGCTATCTCTATAGCAGCGGCATTTTCTTCTTCATCGCCGTTATAAAGATAAGAGAAATGTTCTTTTCATATTCTCAGCATGGACTGCGGTTCTACTACGATGTTCCCGTGATTATCCTTGCAGGCTTCGGCTCGGGGATTGTATCCTTGTGATGTTTTTTTTACCTTTTGGTAAAACTTCCGAACCCCATTCCTGCCATGGCATCCTTCCATTTCCTCGATCAAGCGCTTCTCATGCTCCTTCTTTTTTTTAGAAGCCGATGTTCTACTCTCCTCTTCTGCTCGTAGAGCTCGCGAGCAGATCTAGTCCTTCTTTGCAGCGCCGGCCGCTTTATATGCGTTTTGTTTTGCTGCATGTGCTTGCCGGCACTCATCGTCAAACCAGGGGTTTCGTTGTGGTGGTCCTGTCAAACCCAACACATCAGAGGCGGCATCTCTGATGGCTGCTTGGCAATGTTGCCACTGGTCCTCAATACTTGATGCTGGCGGCAAAGGACTTCTTAAGAGGTTGTTAGAAACTCGATCGGAAAAGGACCTTGCGTTCCAACGCGTAAGCGTCCAACGTCGAACTTCCTCGTAGTACTTCCTTGTTTCGACTTGGGTGGGGATATCCGCAGCCGAACCTTGGCTACAACGAGGTAGTGGTCCGAGTCGATATTAATCCCTCGGAACGTGCGGACATCCTCTATACTGGAGAAGTGCCTTGAATCGATCGCAATGTGGTCAATCTGGTTTACGGTTGATTGATCAGGAGATCGCCATGTCCCTTTGTGAATATCCAGATGTTTGAACTGCGAACTGGCTACAAGAACGTCTCGCCCCACAGCGAAGTCGATCAGCCTGAACCCGTTATAGGAGGTGGTGTCGTGCAGGCTATATTTTCCAATTGTATCACCAAAGATGTCTTCTCTTCCTAGCTTGGCATTAAAATCTCCAAGGACAATTTTAATGTCATAACTAGGGCACTGCTCGTAGGTTTTGTCCAGGAGCTCGTAGAATATGTCTTTAATGTCTTCATCTTTCTCCTCTGTTGGGGCATGCGCGCAAATCAGGCTAATGTTGGCGAATTTGGCCTTGGTGCGGATTGTCGTGAGGCGCTCGTTCACACAGTTGAAATTTAAGACTTTTTGCCTGAGCCTAGTTCCAACAACAAATCCGCATCCAAATAAACGCTGCTTTTGTTCTCTGTAGCAGTCGCTGTAGTAAATGTCGTAGTCTTTTAATTTTCGTCTCCCTGGTCCGTCCCATCGCATCTCTTGGATGACGGTATGTCTGCTTTGTAGCAGTTTGGGGCTTCCGCTAATTGTTCGGCTGCACTTGGTCTATTAAGGGACCTAACATTCCACGTACAGATCCGAAGTTCGTTATCCTTATTTCGTTTGCATGGTTCGTCAACAGTGAATCCGTCCGTATCCGAGGCTTGTTTTTGCTTCGCAACTACGTCGTATTTTATGTGGCCGGGAAGTCACACCGACGGCACAACCTCCAATCTGGAGGGCCAGATCCTTAGTATGACTCCAAGAACGGGGAGCCGAATAAACCGCTCCTTACAGGCCTGAGCTCCAAATACGTCGGAGTAGCCCTGTTAGGTGTTCACTAAGTAGTTCAGCCTCACTGGAACTGTAGACGCCACCGTGGGGAATTCCTCCGCTGTCGCCTGGATGAAAGGAGATATGCCTTAGTGGAAACACCCCTCCCCCTCTCTCTCGTTTGCTACCCCCCAACAACCTTCCACTGGGGTTATGACCCAATCTCCAGTTGAGGTACTAGGCAACCGATGTTCACCGCGAGGAGGTGAGAGTAGGTGTCGATAGACAGAGGTGGGTTTTAAGAAAAACCTGTGGACGCTTGTGTCCTCTTGGGTGAACGTGTCTACCATTCGAACATAATAATAATAACCATCAACTTTTTAAGTGTTGAGCTTACTATTGAGTTAAACTAGATTTTGTTAATTCTTCAATATACATATGTACATATTGTAACGAAAACGACCTAATTCCTCGATTAGAGCACCAACAAAAAAAAGAAAGAAAAGAAAATTAATTATTTGGTGTGGTTCCCGAGAGGGCGGAGAGGCGAACTCGCCTTCTCATCGTTGCAGCGGCTTTTTATAGGGCATTGGATGGTTTCCAGTGTTTTCTTTTCTCCACTGTTGCTGAATGGAATTGTTTTCCATTGTGCATGATTTCTCTCTTGGAAGTTTGACATTTCGATTTCGCGCCAAATTTACTTTAATGGATACGATGTTCGTCTTAATATGTAAATGAAACCCGAACTAAATCATAGAGCAATATCTCAGGAGAAGATTCACTTTAAGTTTTAGTTTTCAAAACACTATCGAAATTGAAAGGCAGCATTTTAGAAAGTGGTTGGATGTTGTAGGAACTGGGGGCTTCGAGCTGTATCTTTTCCTACACATCAAGTGCTTACATTACCTCCTCGTTGGTAACCGCCGGATACTGGTCTTGGCTTTATATCATGACTTGCTAAACTTGTAAGTGCGACTGTTGACCAAGGAAACAATTGCAACACTAAATCCATGGCCCTACTAATTGGAGGTTAGTGCGTCGGGCTAACGACCCGGCCAAAGTAAGAAATACCAATGGCATACGATTTACGAATATGCATCACATACACTCTACACACCAGGTGCTACTCAAAAACTTGAATCTGTCCTCTCGCGGTACAAGGCAGACATTACTGCGATCCAGGAGATACGATGGATAGGATCAGGAATACCCAAAAGAAAAGATTGCGACATTTTTATTACAGCTGTGATCAAAGAATGCACATGTTACGATGCGGATTCGTCGTGGGAAATCGACTTATATCAAAATCATCGATTAGTGATCGCCTGGCTGTGATCCGCATCAAAGCTACTTTTCAAAACATCAGCTTAATATGTGCACACGCCACTACCGATGTAGCTGAGGAGTCTAACAAAGACGATTCTTACGACCTCCTGGACGGAGCCTACGGAGCCTGTCCGGAGTACGTTGTCAAAGTCGTGCTCGGAGATTTCAATGCTAAAGTCGGGAAGGAAAATATCTTTGGCGGATTAGTTGGAAAGCACAGCCTCCACGAAACGACAACAGATAACGGCTTCCGACTAATCGACTTTGCTGCAGCTCGAAATACGGTGATAAGTAGCACTGGGTTCCCCAGGCGAAGGATACACACAGCAACCTAGCGATCTCCAGATGGTCGAACCGCCAACCAAATCGACCACGTGCTAATTGGCGCAAGGCACGCGTCGGACTCTGACCACTTTCTTGTTGTGACAAAATTCAGAGCCCGACTGTCCAACAAAAAGAAAATGAGGACCGCCCAAACGAAGAAATTTAATATTGCATGCCTTAGCACACCTGAGAAAGCCAGAGACTACAGTGAGCAACTGAACGGGAAACTCACTTCCGTACCCCCAGCCACAAGCGTCAACAACCAGTGCAACCAGTACCACGACATCATTAAGGATGTAGCCGAGACCACCATATGCTATCAACCACCTAGAAAAAAAGAACCTGTGGTATGATAATGAATGCGCGGTATTGAAGCAGGAGACGGAAAATGCACGAATGCAAAAGCTGCAACGGAAAACAAGAGCAGCAAAAGAGGAGTACCGTGAAAAGATAAGGAAAGAGAAAAAAACCCTGCGCAGAAAGAAAAGTGCAGCAAAAGTGCTTCTAAGGTCAGGTATCTCGAGGAGTCTAGCACCGCCACAAACACCCGCCGGTTCTACAAAATAGCCAAACAACTGGCATCAGGTTATAGGACCGGTACGCAAGCTCTTCGTAACAGCGAAGGGAACCTAGTCACCGACGCACAGGAAATTGTAGGCGTGTTTAAGCAGCATTTCCAGCAGCTGCTTAATGGGCATTATTTAGACGAAACCACAGGGGAGCAAAGAAGCATAAGACTAGTCAATGAAGACCCAGTCCCACTACCCAGTCCTGAAGAGGTTAAGAAAGCAATACGCAAGCTTAAGAACAACAAATCCGCAGGCTCGAATGGCCTACCTGCGGAACTCTTCAGATATGGAGGAGATGTCCTGAAAGGGAGCAAGGATCACCTCATCAACCAAGTATGGGAGGAGGAAAGTATGCCCGACGACTGGTCAAATAGCTCCATATGCCCAATCTACAAAAAAGGCGATCCTATGTCCTGCAAAAACTACAGGGGCATATCCCTGCTTAATGTTGCCTACAAGATCCTATCCACCGTACTATGTAAGCGTCTAAAACCTTTCTGCAACCCTATAATCAGCACGTACCAGTGTTACTTCAGGCCAGGAAGTTCAACGATAGACTAAATCTGCATATTAAGTCAAATCCTGGAAAAGACCAACGAATTTCAAGTAGAAAGCCACCATCTTTTCATCGACTTTAAAGCCGCATATGATAGCATAAGTCTCCAAGAGCTTCTATTGGCGATGTTGGAACTCAGGATCCCGAAAAAACTGATCCAGCTATGCCGCATGACGTTACAGAATACGCGGTGCAACGTGCAAATGGGTAACAGCTCATCCGAGCTATTCCAGACATGTAGATGTACATTGTACAGGCTGCAGACAAGGAAATGCGCTATCATGTGATTTCTTCAACCTAGTCCTAGAGCAGATAGTGCGCAAGAGTGGTATTAACCTGGAAGGCACTATCTTCAACAGGTCTTCCCAACTGCTTGGCTATGCGGACAACATCCATGTCATCGTCCCGGCCGCTCCAAGCGAGCTGTGCTATAAGCGTTCACAGCTATTGATGAACAGGCGAAACGCGTTGGTCTTGAAGTTAATGACTATAAAACAAAGTATATGCTATCAACAAACAAAGCCGCATCTGTTCATCGCCTAGGACAAATCGTCACTACTGGTAGCAGTAATTTCGAGGTAGTCAAGGAGTTCACCTACGTCGGAACGAACATCAATCCCACGAATGACACCTTAGTGGAAATTCGACGAATAATTACCCTAGCAAACCGCTGTTACTTCGGCTTGGCCAAACAAATGGGTTCAAAACTCCTTTCTCGAAAGACAAAGTGCACGATATACAAAACGCTGATTTTACCAGTTCTACTCTACGGCGCCCAGTGCTCGACGATAAGTAAAAACGGGGAATTGATATTGAGCACTTTCGAGAGAAAAATTCTTCGGCAGATATTTGGTCCTATATGCGAAGAGGGCGATTGGAGGAGAAGATTCAATCGTGAATTATAAGAGCTGTACCAAGATGTGGATGTAGTCCAAAGAGCCAAAGCACGTCGACTACATTGGATCGGTCACATCGAGCGAATTGCAAAGAAAATCTTCGAATCCCAGCCCCCAGGTTCGAGACGACGAGGAAGACCGAACCTCCGCTACAGGGACCAGGCGGTTATAGACGCAGGAGCGCTTGGTCCCAATGACTGGAGGGAGCTCGCGAGGGATCGTAACCGATGGAATACCGTAATATCTCAGGCAGAGACCCTCCATGGATCGGGAGCCGGATAAGTAAGTAAATAAGTATTATAGAAAGTGGGGTTTCCAGTTGGTAGGAGCCAAACCCCATTTATTTGTCTAAAACTAAGAAACCAGTTCTTCAAAGTAACTTAAATCTAATAGCTAGGTTTGGAATGATTTGGAGACGAAGAAGACAGGGTGGAACTGAGGTTAAACATTTGACGTTCAAATTGACATTGCTCAGCATACGAGTACATAATAATCTTTGGAACCTTCAGAGGAAGAGAAGAGATTAGGATTTCCTAATAAACGGAGCAGTAGTGCAGTTAACTGAACCTGAAAGCAGTCGATAAACAAAGATGATGTCAGTAATTTCTTCTCGTTCTTCCAGAGTATTTAATTCGATGGTTTGAAGTCGCCTGGTAAAGGAAGTAGGATAAAATGATAGTTTCAAGACAGACCACGAAGACCTGTTGAAACCACATGCCTTCGTCGGTGTCCATATCATCCGATTCTGTCCAAAAGAATTTGGATATTATCAACCGATAGTGGTCACCGTTGACGGTGATTTCAGTGGATAATTTTAAATGAATTTATTAAAAACAAAATTTAAAAAATTGATTTATTAATAAATTATGTAGTTATTTTTATAAAAACAAAAATCTATAAAATGTATCTTACAAATTGGTAAACCAATTTTAAGTATAGGTATATAATAATATACATTTAAGGAAATAATTTCAAATAACACTTTTTAGCTCGTTTTCAAGATTTGTATTTTTTTTTTTTTTCAAAAATTCATTAGCTGTTTTTTCAAACATTTCAAACTCAAAAGAGCTCCTGTATGAAAATTTTGATCGTTAGTGTGAAAGTCTAAAACCAAAAACACTGTTCTATGACAACAAGTACTTGTCACCATTTCTATTTTTTTTTATTTTTGCTGACCAAAATATGGACTAGACCATGGTAGACACGTGCAGTGTTTGCCTTTATAAAAGCTTCTTGATGATCAAATCACATCTTTATCATTTACCAGTTTTAAAGAAGCGAGTAAGGTGTAAATACATATATGTATGTACATAAGCATGCTTCAAAGACAAAATCAACAAAACAATTTCTCATTAAATTTTGGACATCCACACCTTACACCAAAATGCACTCGCATGAATAACAAATTTCAAGACCTTTTCCTATCTTCTAAGAATTTTGTTTTCTAAAAACAAAAAACAGCTCCATTTTTGTCTAAGCACTTAGATTTATAGAAACCGCAGTCGTAACACGAAATCTAATCCAACTCGATTTGTGGTTGAGGCGGACCGAATTCTGTCCAGTAAGGTATCTTACCAAAAATTTACCAAACCAACTTGATGTCCTGCTCCTTGATTTTGTGTGCATGGAAGGGAAAAGAAGATTATTGGATTTTCCTTGCCTTTATTCGCATTCCTTTGGGTGGTGCTAGTTGTGCGTTCGTCCGTGTAGCTCTGTACAATGATAATCCTCACCACTGCAGCTGCAGCATAAGTTCCCTGATGAAAATTCAAACTTAAGCACCTTAGAAAGATATACAATATGAAACAATGAAAAGAATGTTGCCAACGTGTAGTCGGGAGATAATGGCGCTAATTTTTAAACAACTTAATATTTAGGTATTAGTATGAAACTACTTTACACTCTCTTAACTTTAAAGTTGTTTACCAACCCTTTCTTAATTTTTAACATTTTGTAAGCTAAGGCTATGTTTTGCAATAAACTGCTTCTAAACACAAAAAATAGTCTAGAGGCGTTAAATCGTACGACATAGGCGGCCAATTGACCGGCCCCAAACGCTAAATAAACTGTTCACCGAATTCGCCTCTCAATTGATCCATTGTTACACGTGCTGTGTTGCATGTGGCACCGTCTTGTTGAAACCACATGTCATGCAAGTCAAGCTCTTCCATTTTGCGTACAAAAAAGTCTGTTATCATCGCACGGTAGCGCTCACCATTCACAGTAACGTTGCGATTCGCATCATCTTTGAAGAAATACGGCCCAATGATTCCCATAGTACGCACTAAACAGTGACTTTTTCTGGATACATTGGTAGCTCTTGCAATGCTTCTGGCTGCTCTTCACTCCAAATACGGCAGTTTTGCTTGTTCACGTATCCATTCAACCAGAAATGAGCTTCGTCGTGGAACACAATTTCGATAAAAAAAATGGATCTTTCAAGCCCATTCACCAAAAATTCGGCGTTGTGGTAGGTCGTTCGGCATCAATTTTTGCACCAGCTGTATTTTGAAAGGCTTCACAATTAAATCCTTCCGCAAAATTTTCCACGTAGTGCAGTAACAAAGGCCCAATTGCTGCGAACGGCGCCGAATCCATAATTCACGATCATCACTAACACTGGCCGATACAGCTGCGATATTGTCCTCAGTTCGCACTCTACGTAAGCGTGTTGGTGGTTTAATGTCCAAAAATGTAATATTGGAGCGAGATTTTGTCACAATAGCCCGAATATCCTTCTCAGTAGGTCCATTAAACTGACCATAGAATGGAAAAAGCGCGTGATGAACTTTCTTAACGGAGCAAGCATTTTGATAATAAAATTCAATAATTTGCAAGCGTTGTTCGTTTGTAAGACGATTCATGGTTAAATTATAGACCAAACTGAAGATGTTTGACAGTGATACAAAACACGAAACGTGCGTGAGCTATCAAAACCAGTGTTACCAAAAAGAATATAGCAAAAAAATCACCCATTAGTTGACAATCGCTTTATTTAGGGGAAGCAAACGAATAGCAGAAATCAGTCACAGTACTCATCTTAATAAAAATTATTAGAATTTAGGCCACTTTACCGAAACTGAAACGAAGAGCCGATCTTAGAATAAGAACCGTATAACATATTTTTCTGAAAACGTCCTCCCACCAGTGGTAAGGGGTCTCGGGTTGAAGTATTAAGTCTGTTAAAAGCCGTGTAATCCAGTAGAAACACTGTTTGACAAGGTGGTTAAGAGCTGTAGAAGTTGATGGAAACAGTGTTTGATGAGAGTGTTAAGAGCCATTGAATCCAGTGGAAACAAGGTTTGATAAGCTAGTCTACGGCCGTGGAAGCTAGTTGTACCACTATTTGATAAGGTGGTGAAATCATTGTTCGATCAGCCAATAAAGAGTTTTGGCAGCCAGTAAAAATACTGTTCTGATGAAACGTATAAAATCCGAAGTTAAACTGCGAGAGAGATTATTGGTGGCAAGAAGGACATGACTGAACCTTGTTTTACGTGGATTCCTAGTAACTACACCTTTACCCCACGGGTGGCCTACCACCATAGGAGCCAGATTTAGTCCTAGCCATTAACCCCTCCGTAGCAAGCTACTTCGGTAACAAAGTTGTGATATGTTGCAGCATATGCACATCTCTTGTTTTAAGACGAGGCCTACCAACACCTCTTGAATTCAAGAAAAGAATCCTGAATCCCAATCGTTTCCGCATTTGGATAAACCACGCCACCACGATCTCCCACTAGGGGGCCGACCTCAAGATAGCAGAATAAAGAGAACTGACACACCCGAAGATGTGCACTATTGTTCTCAATATTCCGGGCACTATCACACGTGGTACCAAAATCAAGCTACCGGTGGAGCCTCGCAACTTCATGATATCCCCCCTAGAGGTTATGGATATGAATCAGTCACTTCCAGATAGGTTACTGCAAAACCCTGGGCCTAGCAACCCTAGGATGCACATATTCGAGAAGTAAGTTGAGGGCGGTCAACAAACAACTCATGCACATCCTAGTCTTATTTAGTTCACCTTTCGGCAATCAAGGAAAGACCCCCCTGTCTTTAGCCACCAGTTGGTGAGCAAGGTAAGACGATCCTGTCTTCTGATAAATCACGGGTGACGCCCTGGTCTTTAGCCACCAGTTGGTGAGCAAGGAGAGACACTCCTGTCTTCTGATAAATCACGGGTGACGCCCCGGTCTTTAGCCACCAGTTGGTGAGCAAGGAGAGACGCTCCTGTCTTTAGATCCCCTTGCGGTTCTCACGGGTGACGCCCCGGTCTTCGTTCTGAAAAGAACAGGACGACGGTCCTACCCTTTATTTGCTACTGTACAACTCGAGAATCGTTAACTAACTAGGTTAGAAAACTATCTCACCAATTCACTTCGTTTACAAACCTTTTTAACTCCTTTACACCTTGAAGAACTCATGTCAGGGGGCCTCCGACCAAAGCCTTCACTTCCTTTACTCAAATTACCCTCGAAGACCTTAGCTGTCCGTGCCCAACTAAGACTTCAGTCAGTGTTCGTGAGATTTTCGAAATCCCTAGCCTTAGCCAGGGACGTTACTAATCTCAACCAACTGTCTCCTCCTCCTGGGTTTACTTAGTTTGTCCATAACATCAGCTGGGGCGTGACAGCTGAAGTATGGACGTAAGCCCCCCCACCACGACAAGGTGAAACCCGTCGAGGGGGGGCAAGAAGGACAGGAGGAGCACAAAGTGAAGAAACAGTTCTGAGAGAAAACTACCTGAATAGTCTCGGGGTGGCCGTGACGCGATGGATGTGTGCTCGCCTGTTAACCTCATGATGACAGGTTCGATCCCTGCCATCGTCTATGTAGCTTTAATTCCATTGAAAACCTTCTAAAAATTGTCATCAATGGGTTGCTGGTTTACTCATTACATGTTGTTCAGGCATAACACCAACAACATGTAATTGAGTTAAGCTAGTATGCCCAACAAGGATGAACACGAATAAAATAATGTGAATTGTAAGCGACATAAAAATAAGACACGGCATTTCTCCGCTTTAGCTCAGCCGCCATCCCTGGAGATAAAAATATCTGAGACAACCACCAACAGTCTCAGAACATCGTGCCACACATATTTCCTATCCTTCTTTCTCTTCATTAACTTCACGCCCGCGCTGTGTTGAAACATTTAAAGGGTAATCATAATCCCTTGAGCGCGGGTAGATTATAAAAAAAAAAGAACGGACTGAATCGTGTTCATCAAGACAGAATTTAATATTAAAAAATAACTTCAGGAATTTATGCATTTATACAATTATTGGATTTTAATAAAGAATGGCCTTATACTAACGTTTTAGTGTGCTTTCTTTAGTTACACATAGACCTGTAACGGTCGCTCATTTTGAAACATCAAATCAATCAATGATTGATTTATTCAAGGATTCGATCGTTTCAATTAATCGTTCATTCAATCAAAATCATTTGTTGTCCATCCGTTTCGTTCCGAACGAGACCAAGACCGAAACAATCTGAATATAAACGAAAGTTTGTCTCCATCTACTTCTTTTCGAATTCGTTCGCGCCATCTTGCATTGTATATTCATGTCGATTACAGAATTCGTAGAATTTTACTCCCGGTGAGTCAACTCGATCCATTGACCTCTCGCATCCGCTATAAAACTTAATTATGAAATTTGCCGGATGAACTACCCGTACATTGTCGATTCCTAAAATTACCTTTTAATTTATGAACTTTCCTATCGACACTGTCAGTTACACGCCGTCCCTACTAGCGATAAATCCATCGCAATCGCAATAGCCAAAGCAGAAAGCAGAGAGCAGAATAACTGTCAATTTTTTTTTGGCTGGGCATTTCATCGCATACTTTTTTAGTATAGTGAATAGTTTTAATGGATCAAATAACAAAGGCTTTCAAATTAGGAATTAATATAAATGAGTTCTATGGACAATTTTAAATCAGACATTTTTTAAACTTGGAAGAAAAACGTATAAATAAAATTTGAGTACGCCAGAAAAATATGACAGTTCTCCTTGCGATAAAGCAAGCGATGAATGGTATGCCATGAGAGCATACTTTCTATCGCAAGCTATGGAAATATAGCTGCGATGGCAGTCTCTACTTGCGATAATGAACGCATGCTCTGGATTCATCGCTAGTGGAGACCGCATGTTACAGACATTTGGTCAACTTCCTAGGCTTTGATGAAGGCATCGCTTCCCATCGATTAGCGAAATCAGGCATCATTGTGCGTGGTTAGTACTTGAATGGCGGATTCTTCTCGTGTTCTTTCTTTCTGTATGTCTCTCTCTGTTGTAATGTCTAAGTCGATGGTCGTAGTTGCCAGTGCTTTCAGTGTCTCTAATTCTTAGATTTATCGATGGACTTGTGTAATGCGAGAAACAGATTGACTCAGCAATACAACACATAAATCATACATTTTCTTAGTTTACTTTTTTCCATTCGGAAATCTCCTTCAATTTTGAACCCATGACATTAAGCGAATTTTGAAGTCACCCCCAAAACTCTTGTTGCTGCTCAGGAGACTTTTTTTAGATTTCTGGCTATGTCCAATTGGGTCTTCATCATTTCCAGCATTTTTCTAATTTTTTTCAAATTAGTTGTCCGTGTCGGTGGTGCAGGGCATGTTACCGACATTCGTTCAGCTTTCTTTCGTCGGATTCAGTAATAGCAAAAGTTTAAAAATTAATTGAAACTGTCACTTTAGCACATTCGCCGAATTCTGTAATAGGGGTGATTAGATTATACTATGAAGAATATTGGCACCTGGTAAGTTGCTTTCCACACCACCTGGAATCAGTGTGTGTACTGACAAATGGAGACATAATTATTTACGCATTGTCGTTCAATGTATTTCCCATAAGAAAAAAGCAAAAAGGGGCTCGAAAAACATACATTTTACTAATTAATTTTATATCAACGGTCATCAATATTATGATTTTAACAGAATAATAATATCGACGGTTAACTATGAATACCTCCTATTTCGCATTTCGTAAACTTTAAAGGAGACACAAAAAACTGATTATAGTATCAAAATTAGAACGCATAATAATAAAATTTTATACATAATTATCAGTTTTGAATATCTATGATGTGAAATAGTTTAAATTTTAAAAATTCAGCGAAGCAGATGGAAATTATTAACGAAACTGCATCAAAAAGTGAATTTCACAAAAATGTACATACAGTCCGATTCACATGATTAGACGCACCATTTTTCTCTCAATAAATTGCAGTTTTCTTTTTGTTTTTCTTCATGAACTACAAAAGAATTGCATTCATTTGAAAAGTTATTAAATTCTCTGTAAAAAAAAACTTAAATTCAAGATTAGTGAGAGACACTTAACGGTTGTTTTGATCTCTTTCTTCGCATTAGTGCTAAAAAAGCTGAAATAAATCGGTTCACTTGATTAGACGCACCTGTTAAAAGTTAAAAAAAAAGAGGTTGATCAATTTTTAACATTTTCTATTTACTTTTTTTATTGTTTTTGAAGTTATTTTTCACAGTTTCAATACTTTGTAGGTACAACCTCTACGATTTGAAATTACATCAAAAATTCTACTTCTAAGAGTTTCATACAATTTTCTCAATAATCTAATGAAATCTTAGACAAGGCTTCTTTAATTGCGGCAATTATCTCCTTATAGCTTTCATACTGCTTACCTTTTTCATAAATTTGATGGGTCAGTCATCCAGAAAAGTTTTCAATGATGTTTAGATCAAGTGAGTATGGTGGCCACTGCGAAAATTCCACATTTTCACTGGGGATAAATGCTTTTACAACGTGCGCGTTGTGAATCGGAGCATTGTCTAGTTGTCAGATCTACTGGATAGGTCCAAAAAGGTCTCTTATGGCTCGAAAAGCTGTTTGCATAAGAGCTTTATAAGAAATTTCTGTCATTTTGTGACACACAAAACCAACTCAAAGGCGCGGTAGTACGAAATCGCACCCCACACCCATACTTCTCCTTTCTTGGAATGATTTCGGTTCAAAAAGCATTCGGATGTCATAGAAATAAAACTTATACCCATCAGGACCATCTAGGTTGAACTTTTTCTCATCAGAAAACACCACATTTCTTCAATTTAAGACACTTCCAACCTGAGCATACCATGTCATGTGAAGATAATAATTTATAATTTATAATTTATAATTTATAATTTATAATTTATAATTTATAATTTATAATTTATAATTTATAATTTATAATTTATAATTTATAATTTATAATTTATAATTTATAATTTATAATTTATAATTTATAATTTATAATTTATAATTTATAATTTATAATTTATAATTTATAATTTATAATTTATAATTTATAATTTATAATTTATAATTTATAATTTATAATTTATAATTTATAATTTATAATTTATAATTTATAATTTATAATTTATAATTTATAATTTATAATTTATAATTTATAATTTATAATTTATAATTTATAATTTATAATTTATAATTTATAATTTATAATTTATAATTTATAATTTATAATTTATAATTTATAATTTATAATTTATAATTTATAATTTATAATTTATAATTTATAATTTATAATTTATAATTTATAATTTATAATTTATAATTTATAATTTATAATTTATAATTTATAATTTATAATTTATAATTTATAATTTATAATTTATAATTTATAATTTATAATTTATAATTTATAATTTATAATTTATAATTTATAATTTATAATTTATAATTTATAATTTATAATTTATAATTTATAATTTATAATTTATAATTTATAATTTATAATTTATAATTTATAATTTATAATTTATAATTTATAATTTATAATTTATAATTTATAATTTATAATTTATAATTTATAATTTATAATTTATAATTTATAATTTATAATTTATAATTTATAATTTATAATTTATAATTTATAATTTATAATTTATAATTTATAATTTATAATTTATAATTTATAATTTATAATTTATAATTTATAATTTATAATTTATAATTTATAATTTATAATTTATAATTTATAATTTATAATTTATAATTTATAATTTATAATTTATTATTTATTATTTATTATTTATTAAAAAATTGTAGTAAAAAGGACTTAACTAGATGCAATTTCATATTAGGAAGCAATAAACAATAGACTTCGTAATCCACCGTAGACTTTTCTTATGGTAGCATCACAAAAACTCAAAGTCCTACCTATGTAGGTATTTAAAACTTTGTACATAGGGTAAAGTTATATCATTGAGATCAAGAGTAGGATAATCTTTTAAAGATATTTTACTACTTGAGAGCACCATACCAACTGATTTAAGTGGATGAAGACGTATTTTGTTCATATCAAACCAATTCTGAATATGTTATAAGTCTTCATTAACTCTAACAACACAGTCTTCAATCGAACGCAGGCCTTTTAAATAAATGAATGGTTACATCATCATCATCATGGTAAATATGGGTTTTAATTTTTCCCCCCGAATGTTTTTTTCTTTTTTTTGTAGGACCAAATATAGCGGTACCTGCCATACGAATTTTGTTCGAAATTTTATAAATATTTTTTTTCTCAAAAACTATCCCACAGATTTAAAAAAAAATCATAAAATTTCATTTAGTTAAACCTAGGTAATGGTTGAAAAAAAAAATTCGAAAAAAAATATTATTTTTGGTACCCCCCTTGGAACCATTTTTTTGTTTTTGATTTTCTCAAAAACGGTACAACCGATTTTGATCGTTTTTTTTATGCTGAGGCCCTCTAACAGTTTCAATATTATTGTGTATTCAAATTTTCAAAACAATTTTTGTTTGGGTTTAAAAAAAAAAAACATTTTTTTTTTAAACTCGATATTTCGAAAACCCCATGCTCGATTTTTTTAAAACTTGATAAATAAAAGTTTTTTAAAATAATCTACAAAATATAAGAAAAAAAATTGTTTTACCTAAAAATAACGGTACTCTCCATACAAATATTAAAAAATGGTTTTCGAAAATCGTATCTTTCTCGAAAACGGTTCTGATAATTTTGCTTAAATTTTTTTTCTTTCAATTAATTTTTAAGATCTATAATTTAATAAAAATAATTTTGAAAACAAGATATTACTAACTGTACCTACCATATAGAACGATTTTTTAAAATTTTGAGTTTCTCATCTTCGTCATAACGGATTTTAATGAAATTGAAATTATAAATTTAACTCGGTAGGGCCATGATTGAAACTACGAAAAACTAGCTGGGGCCTTGGCATTATCGAGTCGAAAATTCGACCCGGGTTAATAAAGAATGAAACAAAATACTTTTTAAGTTTGTGTGTATACATGATTTGCTATGCCAACAAACTGTTAGGCTTGATATAGTATTTATTTTGTAAGTCTATCAACTATTATATTATAATGGCGATGCATGATATTTATTATTTTGCACATATGGGAACCGAAATGTAAATGCGGTTGAAATTGTATCTACTAATTCTAACATTTTACTTCGAAAAAACACAAAGCCCCTTCAAAATAATGCATATTTAAATTATTTTATTTATAACTTTTATCGGAAATAGGGTTACCATATATTTCTTTCATAAGCAAATAAAATCAAAATTAACTTTGAAATTTGTTTTGTTTTTATATAGGCCATGGGTCATTTGCTTGTGAGAGTAAATAGGAAACAAGGTCAAATTTAATATAAAATATTCCAAATTACACTGAGAGTCTTATGCTGCATTTACAAGAGTAATAAAATCTCATATTCTCTGTAATTTTCTACTATTACTCTTGTCACAAAAAATTACTACTCGTGTAATGCAACATAAAGAATACATTTTTTTTTGTTAATTTTGAATGTAAAGATAGTAGTAGCAATAAAATCCCAAGATGTTAATGTATTTACATAGTTTAAATTGAAAAAAAGTTACACAATATATTTTATACTTTCTATGTAATCACAATAATACGAAATGAAAACTTGAAAATGCCACCTAATAAATTTTAAGTCAGTGCTACAGCCAAGTTATTTTATCGAGATCATAATTTTTTAAGTTATGGTAACCCTCAAATGAACAGGCAACTACTTTGCTTGTGTATAGGAATATGGCTGCTGCTGACGCGACACTAAATCTTCTAGTAACATCTTTATTCTTTCTATAGGATCTTAGACGCTTCTTTATGATTTATGTGTACTTACGTGCGAGTGAGAGGAGAATGTTGACATCAGAAAACTGAAGTTTGTGAATAGTTGTGCTTGTTGCATTAAGGATCTTATTAGGATCTTACTGCAAAGCTTATATTCTTTGAACTCCAAATTGTTTCTTGATATAGGAGGATTTAAACTCAAATTCTTTTAGAATTTTCAAAGTGGTATACAAATAACTTTACTCTTAAATATGACTTGTTATGGGATTATTTGGACATATTTAGAGCTCAGTTTTCAGAAAGGGATTCTTATACGACTATAAGTTTTTATAATCTAACTACAAGAAGAGAAAATAGTTTTGCTATAAGATTTAAGTTCTTTTAAGCTGGAAAAGTGTTTAACTCTTAAAATAAAAGTGTTATGACATCCAGTTGAGTTTCATAGCAAGATATTAATACTTTAGTATAGCAATGGGATATAAAAGAGTTGTATGAGAGTTTTTTTCAGATTTCAAGAGCTAAGCTCTGGAGAGTATGTTAGTTGGGTTTGAACTTGTGAACATAAATACCTGTCTGGCGACTATTCAATACCTATTTAGTAATCTGCGAAATAAAGTAAGTTCCAAGTTTCGAACTGCGTTTTGTCCAAGCGCCATTATATAATTCAGGTGAATTAAGTCTTAAATTTTGCAAATATTTAAAACTCTTACCTTAAAAGGCTAACAGTTTTATCATTTAATTTACTCAAAAATGTCGTGAAAACTATTGAGTTTAATCATTTTAAATAATGTTTATCCTTAAGTGGGCTTAAGGTCAATTTTTGTTATTTTTTTTTTTTTTTATGTTGTGACATTTCGGATGTGGTTACACCCTTCTTCAGACAACTTTAAAAAATACAAATAAATTTAAATTTTTAATTCTAAATTTTTTTCCTTTTTGCTGTATATATCTTATCTCTTATATCTTTTGTTTTTCTTATTTTTTAATTTGTTTGAAAATTTATTTCAAACAAAATGAAGTTTAATTATTTGAATTTAAAAATTGTAACAGTCATCCTAATATATGTACTTAAATTCACTTATATTTTTTCATTATATAAAATCATTTGAATTGAAAAAGCATTCGATCGGCAACCACGAGATCTAATATGGGTGGCCCTCAGGCAACGAGGAGTTCCAGAAACCTATGTGCGGATAATTATGGACATGTATGATGGAGCAGTTACTAAAGTAAGATGCGCAGCTGGAGTCACCGAAGAATTCGAAATCACAGTAGGTGTACAGCAGGGAAGTGTCTTGAGTCCCCTGCTCTTTATTACAGTTCTTGATTACCTGCTTTAAGGCAAAGTGACGGATCCAAAAGTACATCAGTTATTCTTTGCTGACGATGGAGCCATCATAAGTGAAGACCCGATATCCCTACAACGAGCACTTGACGTATGGGTGAATGTTCTAGAAGGAAGTGGGTACCGCATAAGCGCGAAAAAGACAGAATACCTATGCTGCCCATTTTCTGATCCACACAGGCCTATTCCAGACATTTATTTGAATGGAGTAGTGCTTCCCAAGTGTGAAAAGTTTAAATATCTGGGGTCTATGATAAATAACGAAGCTACTTGTGATGACGATATCAATCATCGCGTAAGCGTAGGGTGGATGAAGTGGCGGGAAAATTCTGCTATCTTCTGTGACCGAAAAATGCCCCCTAAGCTGAAAGGAAAGCTCTACACTTCAGTTGTGCGTCCAGCACTAACATACGGTTCACAATGTAGGACAATGTACAAAAAGTATGAGAGTAAGCTAACGGCAGCTGAGATGAAGATGCTTCGTATGACAGCAGGAGTTACAAAGATTGATCGAATTAGAAGTACGAAGATCCGAGGAAGCCTTCATGTTAAGAATACCATTTCCCAAAAAATTGAACACGACCGACTCAGTTGGTATTGCCATGTTCAAAGGAGAGATCCTGAGAACCCCGTCAAAAAGGCAATATCATACAACGTTCCAATTCGGAATAAAAAGAAAGGTAGGCCTAAACACTCCTGGTACAAACAAATGCAAAAACACCAGCATTCAGTTGGCCTCAGAAATGGAACAATACAAAACCGGGAGGCTTGCCGCCGATTTCTGAGGTCAACCCGGCGAACCACACAGGCGGATCACTAGTGTGAAGCAGATACGTGGGAGAGTTATGATCCCCTCGACATCGAGATCATAACAGCGCCGAACAAAGGAAGAAGAAGAAGAAGAATAAAATCATTTGTATGAAAGCACATTTTTTTTTATAAAGTAAATGTCAAAGTGCTACACCAAGTTGTTAATAATCACATATTTTCTAAATTTCATATTGTAATGTGCTGTCGCCTTTCACAGTATAAAAGGCCGCAGCAAATCACAAAAAGTCGCAGTCTATTCAATAAACTCATAGAGCAAACAACTTAAATTGGAGCATTTGTTTTTATTTGAAAGATTGTATTAGTAAACATTAGCAGTAGACAAGCTGAACAAATAGTAATTTGGTCGCCTGGCTCTGATTTCGTAAATAATCGTTGGTAGATAAATTTTTAAAGAAGAAGAAGCTACCACGCTTACAGTAGACAGGCTGAACGAATTTTTGGTCGCCTGGCTCTGATTTCGTAAATCATCGTTGAGATAATTTTTTTTAAAGAAGAAGAAGAAAAGGAAGAAAAGAAGCAAGAAGAAGAAGAAGAAGCTCTCACGCTTCAATTGGCGCCCAACCCGCAAAAAAAAAAACTGTCATCTGGTAAACAGAACAGTAGAACCCGCGACACAATACAGTCAAACCCCCTTAAGTGGACACGGATTTTTTTTTTTCGAAAATTTGATTTTTGGAGTAAAGACCTGTTACCACAAGTAGATTACAGTAAAACCCGCTTAAGTGGTGAACAATTTTTTTTCTTAAAAGTTGTTTTTTGAACTAAACACCTGTTGCCAAGTACTATACAACCTCTGAAGACCTGTTACCAAGTACGGAACGATTACTGGTACAGTAAAACCAGCTTAAGTCCGGAAAAAAAAACAAAATTTGAAAAATTCGTTGGCATAAATTAGATACATATACCGTTCACATAAAGCCAAACACAGTTCAACCGCTGGTACAGTCAAACCCGGTTAGCTAAAAATTTGAAGAAAAAAATAAAATTAAAAAAAAAACATACATATAAACATTTTTTCGCAAAGAAAACAGAAATCTCATATAACCAAAGAAAATCGGATTCAATTAATACTGAGGAATATTTAAGGAAAACTTTGTCTCCGCCAGAATCAAACTTCAGTAAATCCACAATGTCAACCAATTCAATGCCCTCAATCGCTTTATCCGAAGAACAGCTAACCCGTTTGGTAGCTGCCATAGGTGTGAAAGAAAACCAAGGTACTTTCAGCCGATGCACCGCTCGTTACAATGGAGAAAGAAATTCTTCTAAGCTCGAAGATTTCATTGCCACGGTAACCGTCTACAAGAATGCCGAAAATGTTTCTGATAAGAATGCTTTGATAGGATTTCCACTTTTGCTAGAAGATTTTGCATCAAACTGGTGGCAAGGAGTTAAAAGTGAAGCAAACACTTTTGATGATGCCCTTAAATTACTCCGTTCATCGTTCGCACCACCAAAGCCTTCATGGAGGATTTATGTTGAAATCTTTGAAGAGAAGCAAAAGCACAATGAGTCAACGGATGAATTTATATGTAAAAAAAGAGCACTTTTTTCACAGTTGCAAGATAAAATATCCGAAGAAATAATGATAAATATGATATATGGTCAGATCACTTTAAACATTAGAGAAGAAAGAAAGAAACTCGGTCAAAACATTCCAAGAGCTTTTAAAAGAAGCCCGAGAAGCCGAAAATCTAGTGAAAGAAACGCGACTTCCTGAAAACCCTGTCGAGGACTCTAAGAAAAAACGATGTTCATTTTGTAGAAAGCAAGGACATTCCGTTGAGCAATGTTTTAAAAAACTGCAAACAACCAAATTGAGCCCAAGAAACCTACACTTAGTTGTTATGGATGTGGAGCTGCAGGTTATTGCAGAACAAACTGCCCAACGTGCAGTAACAAAAATGCCAACAGTCCAGCTATGCTTGACTTCAACCTCATCGAGTCAACTGTTATAGGTAGAAATGTTCCTACAGTTGATGTCAATATTAATGGATTGAAAGGTGAAGCTTACATCGACACTGCAGCCCGAACTAGCGTCGCAGGGGCACGTCTGTATGAGCAACTCGTTCAAAAAGGTTGTAATTTTCAAAAAGTTAATGCAGAGATAACTTTGGCTGACGGTATTATGAAAAAAGAAGTAGTTTATTCAACTGTGGTGGATATTATTATCGGAAAAAGGCTACGGAAAATTCGTTTCATTGCACTTCCAAAAGCAAAGGGAAATCGCACGCTACTAGGAATAGATTTTCTAGAACAATGCGGAATAGTTCTCAATATAGCTCAAAGAGCATTTTATTTTATTGAAGACCCAGCAACGATATTTGATTTCAAAATAACGAAATATACCGTCACAAACCCTTTCGAAATACGTGAAGAAAACTGCTTTAAAACCCCAAAATCGATGCCAAAACCAATCTATCATAGAGTTTTGGAAAAAGATAACAAACTTAAAAATATTTCAGCTTACTTGGCTTGGTTTGAAAGTCACGAAGCAATAAGCCCTATTCCCAATACACCTAAGAGAAAGAGACCAAATGATTATTCGCCGCATAGCATCCAAGCAATCTTCTCTGATGCGCTACCTCAAGAAATGAGAACACCAGAAAGACAAAGCGATTTGTTTAGCGAACCAAAAAGGTCAGATTCAAATGTTGATGATTGGTTCCAACTCAACTCAGTTGACATAAAACTGAGCCCTCAAGAAGGATATTCAGTAAGTAGTCCTCGTAAGCAACATATTGGAAAAATACGCAGTGAACAAAAGAATATCTTTGGAGAGATAACAAAAACGAATGCCATTTTACTTCGTCCTAGACCAAAGAACCAGAAACAAGTATCGTCGTTTCTACAGACATGTTCACGGTATCAAAGATTCATTTCAAATTTCGCAGATATATCGAAACCCTTATCGAATCTCACAAAAAAGAATGCTGTTTGGAAATGGGAAACTGAAGAACAAGCAGCTTTTGATAAATTTAAGGAGCTCTTGACAAATTCGCCAACCCTGCAGCAAGTCAAAAATGGACTCCCATTCACACTTAAAACCTTTGCAAGAAGTTATGCTAACGGAGCTGCTTTACTCCAGGGGGAAAACGAAATACAACACCACGTTGAATGTGCAAGGCGTTTACTGTTACCTGTGGAACGAAACTACTCTACAACCGAACGTGAAGCACTAACAGATACACTTAGAAAACCAAAGGAACCTGCTGAAAAATCACAAGACCGAAATAAAGTGAAGGCAAATAAAAAACGAAGATCCCACAACAAATTTAATATTGGTGATAAGATCCTGGTAAAAACTCATCCTGCCCGCAAGGCATTTTCCGGTTTTACAGCGAAACTAGCACCAAAAAGAGACGGTCCTTATATAATAACCGGGAAAAATGGTTCAACTACCTATATAATTGCCAAAGAAGATGACCCAGCCTTACCATTTTCTGGTGGTTCGAATGAACGTCCATCACCTAAACCACTTTTATCTTTCAGAAACAGAGGAAGACCTATGAAGACCAAACCTAATTCTGAAGAAAATGAACTGATGTCACCTATGCCAACCAATCAAAGCATACATGTGAAGACTGATCCTAGTAATTCTGAAGCTAAGAAAACAAATTCTAGTTCCAAGAGAAGGATGACTTCACCTGAACTAACCAATACAGATCCTGCCACATTTCCGAGACGTGCCATGAGGCAGAGGGGGAGATTGTAACAGTCATCCTAATATATGTACTTAAATTCACTTATAATTTTTCATTATATAAAATCATTTGTATGAAAGCACATTTTTTTTATAAAGTAAATGTCAAAGTGCTACACCAAGTTGTTAATAATCACATATTTTCTAAATTTCATATTGTAATGTGCTGTCGCCTTTCACAGTATAAAAGGCCGCAGCAAATCACAAAAAGTCGCAGTCTATTCAATAAACTCATAGAGCAAACAACTTAAATTGGAGCATTTGTTTTTATTTGAAAGATTGTATTAGTAAACATTAGCAGTAGACAAGCTGAACAAATAGTAATTTGGTCGCCTGGCTCTGATTTCGTAAATAATCGTTGGTAGATAATTTTTTAAAGAAGAAGAAGCTACCACGCTTACAGTAGACAGGCTGAACGAATTTTTGGTCGCCTGGCTCTGATTTCGTAAATCATCGTTGAGATAATTTTTTTAAAGAAGAAGAAGAAAAGGAAGAAAAGAAGCAAGAAGAAGAAGAAGAAGCTCTCACGCTTCAAAATGAATAAATTTTCAAACAAATTAAAAAATAAAAAATAAAAAAACAAAAGAGGTAAGAGATAAGAGACAAGATATATACAGCAAAAAAGAAAAAAATTTAAAACGTCTTTTAAAGATTTTTTTAAAAAAACAGGGAAACCAAAAAGAACAAACAAATAAAAAAATATTTGTATTTTTTTAAAGTTATCTGAAGAAGGGTGTAACCACATCCGAAACATCACAACATAAAAAAAAAAAAAAAACAAAAAATATTAACGAAAATTGACCTTAAGCCCACGTAAGGATAAACATTATTTAATTGAATAAAAGGTCACGAAAAAAGGAAATATTTAATCATTTTAGCTCAGTTGGCAATAAGTAATTTGATTTTCAAGTGCGATCATTTGGTATAAAATTTTATAAGCAAAGATAAATAGACACATGGATACATCGCAGGAAAAGGCAAACGTATAGCAATGAGTTAAGGATGCCGAGATGAATCCGAAGGATAACACGCTACAAATGAATAATTCCCAAAGTTTTCGCCCGAATTGAAAAGTTAAATTGACTTTCAAACAAGCAGCTTGTTGTCGGAGCGGACCTTGCTGGGTGGTAAAGCAGTTTCGCCATATAAATTTGTATGTATCTTCATGTTCATACACAATATTTTAGGAGGGCGTAGATGAGACAATGAAACACGAAGTCAAAGTGTTCCGTCTATCGACCGAAAAAAACATTCTTGATCCAAGCAAAGGAAAACTCACACAACCACTTTGTAAACATCTATATACTCGTACGTGTGCAGAACGCCTTTTCATTCTTAACACCGTCGGTCGGTCGCCGCCGCCGCCGCTGCCGCCACTCGACAGGTTTGTGTTGTTTGGCAGTTTTCTTGAACTTTGTATTTTTTTTGTCGAAGTCGAAGGAAGTTGTATTTTCTGTGGGAAGATTGAAATTGCCAAAGAAAAGGAGAAGAGGCAGAGAGTATTAGAAGTTGAACAGATAACAAGGACCAAACTGAAGGCTTAGGATGCGCAACAATGGACATTTTGGACTACATTAGGAGAAGATTTATTAAAATTGCTGAACTTGTTTTCGTTGAATTATTTCCTCGGGAAATAAGGAAAATTTGTGATTTTCGTGTTGAAAGTTGATTAATGTCCTTTTGGATTTGGTCGGAGCTCACAGGAAAGGCAGATATCTAATCGCTTTTGGATTTTGAGTTGCATTTTTGATTTCCAATGGACTAGTAGGAAATTGTCAAGGAATTGCTATCACAAATTTATTTATTTTTTAATCATTCACATTTTTTTCAATAAAGTAGGCCCCAAGTCAAAATAATGTATCTTAACCTAAAGCTTTAAAGGGACATTCCATTAATAATTGAAGATAGGGTTGATTATTTTATAAGAAAAATCTTTCTGTTTCTCAGCAGTTTTAAATTAAGTTGTTAACTATCAAGATCAGCGCGTTCCTTGAAAATACGATATGGTAATAAAAATATGGATGTTAGGAATCGTATCTACGTATGTGGAATCCTGACTACATAACCTAGGTCTTACTAAAAATGCATTATTGTGACAAAACGTCACAAACTAGACCCCACTTACCAAAATCTAGTGTACCTATAATCAGCGATAGCGAGCCAAAGCTGTATCTAGATAGGCCAAATCTGATAAATGTTCATGCGAAAGAATTATCATGCGAGAAATATATAGTGACGAACATCGTTGCCTCTTTCGAGCTGTCACTATGTTGCACTTGCCGAACCCTTCCAAAATCGCTTTTATTCCTAGTGCATGATTAATATTGATGATCTAATTGATTGGCTTAATGATGTTTAGAGCTGTGGTTGGGATGCGAAGTGACACTTGATCATTGCCTGATCGCAACCTAAAAACAAATATGTTTAGAAAATCCACACGAATGGTTTTAGGAATGTACCTAGAAGTATCGCATATATCAACTGAAACGAAATGTTATGGTGATAACAGCTAAATTATCATCTATGAGCTTTTTTTCAATTCAATTGAAAGTTAGAAAATTCTCACGAAATGTCAGAACTCCAAGAGCGAACCTTGGAAAATGGAAGACAATTCCAATCAAGAACAGTCGATACTAGAATATACTGGAAACCATCCAATGTCGTAAAAAGTAGCTGTAACGACGAGAAAGAGCCCTGTTCACTTTTGATTTTCTAACCGGACTTACAATAAATTAAGAAATTTAAGCCTTAAAATTTAAATCTTTGAACACAACAGAAACAACATAAACAAAAATAAATAAAACCTCTCGGGAATCAGAGTTAAAGAAATTAATTTTCCTTGCTTGCCATTTCGTTTCATGCAAGAAAATTATCATGAGGAAAAAATATCATACAAGGAAACTAAGTACGAGTATTATGCAAGAAATCTATCATGCGAGGGAACGATAATGGACGAAAAGTATCATCCGAAAAAATATATCATACGAGAAAATTATTATTCGAGAAAACAATCATGCGAGAAAATATCATGCGAGAAAAAAATATTATGCAAGGAATCGATCATGCGAGAAAACTTACATGCGAGAAATAAATCATACGAAAAACTTTCATATAGGAAAACTATAAAACGGGAAAACAATCATGCGAGAAAACTATCCTGTGAAAGAGCTATGCAATCGCGGGATTCGTTTTCGCAGAATGGCCTCCCATGGTCGAAGGGTCTAAGTGAAGTAGGATTTCTCTACTAATTACCATGCAACGAAAGTGTCTACTTACCAAGACGCTCTCGAAAAGACGTTAGCAATCTTTAGATTTCTTTAGATAGTATCAACATTGGTTTCTTCAGTTCCAGTTCTACCTTACGTGTATTACTATGGCATATTTTTTTAGAGAAAAGGTCAGCAAGGATTTTCAGTACTTGCCAGGATGCTGAAAAAGAGACACCTCTCATATCCCCGTACTGGGTTACTGGCATCGGATTATCTGGTCTGCTGTCCTAAGGGAAAACAAAGACCCTGTCCCCCGGGTAGGGGGGTTTTGTCGTCGGGTTAACTTTCCTACCACATAAAATTTAACAGATGTGAGAGACACACGAGGAGCCTCGGATAATAATTAAATTAAATGGCAACGTGACCCGCAACTTCAAAGGACCATGATCTGAGACGAGAGTATGTACCTGGAACATGCTCTTCAAAAGCTTAAATCTGTTCTCATGCGGTATAAGGCAAACATTACCGCAATCCAGGAGATACGATAGATGTGGTATCAGATATAAAGAAAAGAAAATAATTGCGACATTTATTACAGCTGCCATAAAATAATGCACATGTTAGGACACGGATTCGGCAAAGTTATTGAGGTTAAGCCGATTAGTGATCGCTTGGCTGTGATCCGCATCAAAGTCACCTTCCCATATATAAGCTTAATATGCACACATGCCCCTACCGATGAAGCTCAAGAACCTTACAAAGAGCAGCCTGATGGCCTCCAAGATAGAGCATACGGAGCCTTTCGGAGAACGATGTCAAAATGCTTAAATCGGCAAGGAAGATATTTTTAGCAGATTAGTTGGTAAGCACAGTCTCCATGGAACGACAACATAAAACGGCTCCCAACTAATTGATCTTGTAGCACCGTTAAACGTTGATAAGTAGTGGTAGAACCACCAACCAAATTAACCATATATTCTAATTTATTCGAAGCAAGTATTTGATATCTTATACCTATAAGTGCGTACATTTGGTCGACTCTTATCATTTCTGAGTTGCAGCTAAATTTAGAGCTCGACTGTCAAGCAAAAGAAACTGCGCCCAGAAAAATAAATTTGACGTTTGGCAACTCAGCATCTCTGGGGCTACCAGAACTAACAAAACGCACCTCAGCGAGAACCTCTCTACTGTGCATTCACCTACCATCGACACCAACAATCAGTAGTCCCATTATGGCAATATCATCAAAGAGATAGCCGAAATCACCGTATTGATGATCAATGCGTTCAACTGAAACGAGTGACAGAAGATGAACATGTGAAAATGCAGCAGCGCAAAACAAGAGCGGCGTGAGAAGTGAGTATCGGGCAAAGAAGAGCGAGAAAAAGATCTTGCGTAGTAAATCGGAGATTCTCGCGATAGAAATAATATCCGGCAGTCTTATAAAAAAGAAAACCAAATGGCTACTGGTTTTAAGACTAGAACGCGTGCTCTTCGAAACAACGAAGGAACCACAGGGAATTGTAAATGCTTACAAGCAACATTTCCAGCAGCTGTTAAATGAGCATCATGTAGAGCATTCAATAGGGCAAGAAGGCAACCCGCTTCCAATCAAAGAAGAATTAATTTCACCACCCCAGTATAGAAAAGATAGACCTAGCTATAAATAAACTTAAGAACAACCAGGCCGCAGGATCTGTTGTTTTGGTAGGGTGCATGCATCAAACAATTAACCAAATATGGGTGGAAGGAAGCACGTTGGATGACTGGACCATTAGCTCCGCATGCCATATCTACAAACAAAAAGATCCCAGGTTTTGCAAGAACTATCGGAACATATCCTTGTTAAATGCTAAATCGATCTGAAATAATTAAGTCGCCAAGAACAAGTGTGTAGACCAAATATTCACATTGAAGCAAATTCTGGAAAAGACCAACGAATTTCAATTCGAGGATAACCTTCCATTTATTGACTTCAAAGCCCCATATAATAGCATTCATTGTCAATAGCTCGATATGGTGATGGCCGACTCGGGATTCCAGGAAAACTGCTCGAGGTGTATCGCGTGACATTGGAAAATACGCAGTGCCATGTGCAACTAGGTGACAACATCTCTGGATGATTTAGATCAGGTGAAACTTTATGTTCTTGAAGTATGTAAATGAGGAAAAGACCATGTATACAGTGGCGTAGCGTTGGTTTTTGCCGCCCGGGGCAGAGCCAATTTTGCCGCCCCTAGCAATTTTTTTCTGGGCCTTTAATTCTGTTTGCTGTTTTAAAAAACATCATAGTGAAACAGCTACATAACTTACCTTGTTATAATTAAATTTTTTATTCACAGATTTATTATATTTATTTATATTATATTATGCAGATAGAAGTGTCTAATCGGGTGATGATTGCTGAAAAATAAAATCGGTTTTAAAAAAAATCAACCCGCACTGCCTTTAATTATTATTATTCTTATAGTTATAGTAATAATTATTATACTTAAAATATTTTTTTATTTCTATTATTGTTATACATAAGAAAATGAAGAAACAGAAATATTGGCCAAGGATTATTTTTAACTTAAACATATTTCACAACAGCCCATCAAAATTAAAGTGTTCAAAACTAGTTTTATCTTTTAAAAACTGTTAACATGTTTTGTTTTTGCAGCTCAACGAAATTACTACAGCTTATCTTAGATATAATCGAAACTTCTAATTATCTATTTCAAAGATTCACCAATTACTTAGCAAAATATGTATTATCTATAATTTAAAATTTTTCAGAACTATTTTTGATTAGATTTAACATACCTATACATATGTTCGATTTGTTTTTACTTTCTCGAAAGAACTGTCAGTCTAAGTTTTCAACCAGTAAACAGTTATAAGAACTTCGCGAAATGTGCCGCCTTAAAAGATTCTCAACATAGGCTTTAGCTCCTTTACTATGGTAACAACGACGAAGGGTCATGGCCTCTGGGATAAATCCCTCTACACAAAGATTAATTGTAAAAACTAAACTTTCTACAATGAAGAATAAATAAACCTGCAAATTTGAGAATTTTGAATAAAATTCTCTTGCCCCAAATTAGTTTTGATAAAAATAATCCACCTTTTTTGAAATATCGAAGTTTCAAAAATTAATTTTGATTTTTTTTTAATCCAAAATTTGATTTTTTGAAAATTTTGATATGTAATATTATTCAAACAGGAGCTCTTGTTTAAAAAAAATCATTAAAATCGGATGAGCAGATAATAAGATAGTCGAAAAAACAAAATGCTTCCATTAGAGATACTTTTATTTGACGATAGAAATTTTGTTTACAATAATATTATCGTAGATCGTATTTATGTAAGTTAACTCACACAAAAATTTCTATCAAAATCGTAGGAGTCGTTTTTGAGAAAAATTAGATTTTCCATGCCGGTTTTTAAACTTTTGTATGGGAGATACCGTTATTTTTGGTTATATGAAAATTTTTTATTTAAAATCTGTTAGATAATGTCAAGAAACTGTTACGTACCAAGTTTAGTAAAAATCGACCAACTTGTTTTCGAGATTTTTGAAAATTTTGGTAGATATACAATAAATACTTTTAAACTTTTAGAAAACATTCTCTGTAAAAACAATTGATCAAAATCAGTGGAATCGTTTTTGAGAAAACCGAAAGTCAAAGAAATGGTTCTATGGGAGGTACCATTTATAACCATTTTTGGCATTTTTTTTATAAAATGGTAGCCTTTCTGCAAAAAAATTAGATACTGAATTTTTTTTTAAAGTTGTGGGCACGTTTTTGAGAAAAAACAATTTATTAGTTTTAGTTTAGTTTATTAATAATTCATTTTTTTGGTAAGTAGATTAAAAAAATTAACATATTAGAATTAAGAAAAAATAATATTAACAATGCAAAATATAAAACAAATTTCAAAAATAAATTATAAAATAGTGATCTTCCGAATAACAACGTTGTATGTACCCGTAAAAACAAAATAAGAGACACTCTTTAGCCAAGCTTAAAGCTAGAGCTAGTGGCGAATGCCCATCAAAATAAAATAAATCAACATAGTTGTGTGCAAGTTGAATAGAAGGGGGAAAAAAAGAAGGGAAGGTTTTATTTATTTTTTTTTTTTTTTTATTATATTAAGTAATTAAGGATAATAAATTTTCAATTTGAACATGATCGTATCCAAAAAGCCATGATTTAACATTTTGTAGAAAAGAAGACAAAACTCTAAGACATCTAACGGAGAAAGGCAATTTGTTAAAAACTGAGGGAGCAACAATTGTAAAAAATCTTCGAAAATGTGAAGGGACGTTAACTAAATTCAACGTATTCACTCGTAAATTATGTCGTGGATTATTTCTCGTTGAAAGATATCCACTTCTCATAAAAAATAACTTTAAAACTTTAAAGTAGTACAGATGTCGTAGAGGAAGAACTTTTAAGTCCTGAAACAAAATGAAACTATGATGAAAGCGATTTTTTTTACAAATGATTCTTACAACAGGTTTTTGAAGAATAAGAAGAGGATAAATCTTGTTTTGATAAGAACCCCCCCAACAAGTTATTCCATACTGAATTTTAGAATGAACAATACCATAGTAAATCATAACTAGTATTTTTTGTGAGCAATACAAACCAAGAGTATAAAACTGTCTAGAACAACATAACAAGTAATTTTTAGAGAGTGAGTATGATCAGACCAATTCATTTTACTATCAAGTAAGACCCCAAGGTATTTAAAGGTCGTTACAATTTCAATCTGAAAGCAGTGAGGTGAACAGGACTCATTAGAAAAAAAACTATTAGAATTGCTTACACTGAATTTTTTGCAATCAGAAGAATGATAAAAGATATCGCAATCAACTAAAATAGGTGACCCTGATAAGCTAAAATACATTATTTTAGTTTTATTGCTCAATACCATTTTATTAGCTGCATAAAAAAAACTTTCTGAAAAAATAGTATCATTAACTAAACCTTCAGTAAGAAAATCGACATTTCTATTGCTAAAAACCTCTGTCGAAACATTTTCAGCTATAGAAATGAAAAAATTATTGAAGCGATTAGCTATTTCAGTACTATCTGTGACGTTAACAATCAAACAGAGGCTAAAAAAAATGAACATGAATCCGAGCAAAAGGGCGGAAAACTATAATTCCTAAAATATTTAAGATAATTTAATGCAGTAAATTTTGTAAAATTTGTAGAAGTCTTTTTTATTAGATTGACCAATAAAAATAATAAAGGGACCTTTTATTTTCGTTCTTTAGTGAAATGTTTTTTTTTTTTAGGCAGTTTTGTTTGTTAAAAATATATTTAGCGCGTTTTGAAAATAAGTTTCTTAAATTTTGATTCTCAAATGCCTGTAAAATTAAAAAAGAAGAGAACATTTAAGTAAGGAAAAGTTCTTTTTATTATGGAATTCATTAAAACTTATGAAACAATGATAACAAAGAATACGATAGGTAAACTAAAGATCCTTTTATTAGTGTCAACAATTTTAGCGCCCAAAATTATTTAGCTCCTTTTGAAAAACAATCCTATCTATTTGATTTCATTTAGAGAAAAATAGAGCTGTTTTGAAAATTACAAGCATTGTATGAAAAATAGCACCCATTTGATTGTTAAAAACATTAAAATAGTAATAACTTCTAAACCAGCCCGTTTTGAAATACAATTTTTCCACCATTCTATAGCTCTCTTTAATACGCAAATTTTGGTATACCACACTCCATATTTTGAAAAAAGTGCCTTTAGCACCGTTTTGATTGTTAACGTCACATTCTGTAATTCTTATATTATCATCTTCTATTATTAATGGTTTTTCAGATTTTGGACCACGATTTAAAATTTTGTTTACAACATTCCATTCACCTTTAATATTACCCTTGTTTTTTTCGAGTTCAGATAAATAATAATTTTCCTTACATTTTTTTACTTCTTTTAAAATTTTTTTGCATGCTATTTTATAATCTATTTTTAGTTGAGTATTATTTGGATTCATTTTACATTTTTTACGAAGCTTGTTTTTTATGTTTATTTTATCTAAAATATATCCTGTCATCCATTCTTTCAAATGTTTAGACCTATTCTTTTTCATCGATCTTTTTGTACAACTATCAAGATAAGAACCTAATTTTTTAATAAATTTATCATACGCAAGAGAAGAATTATTCTCATTAGAGACATCATCCCAGAATTCAAAACGTAAAACAAATTTAGTCTGTCAAAATCAATTTTCTTAACTTCAGCATCTTCTATAACTGTTTCTTTGTCAGCAACAAGATTTAAAAAATGTAAGCTAGTCATGCAGTGATCAGTGATACCTAGATCAGCTAAAGAGCTCACTGGTTTAACACTATGAGATAAACTATTCCTACAAAAGATATGGTCAATACAAGTCTTTGAGTTTTCGACGATTCTAGTAGGTACGTTTATAAAAGAATCCAAACCGTAAGAAGCTAACAGCATTAAGTAATTATCGACGTATTGGGTTTTTGAGAGAAGATCAATATTAATATCACCCAGAAAAAGCATATTTTTAGTTTTAACATTCGCTAACAGAATATTAAGCTCCTCAAAACAAAATTATACGACAGGTACCTACCGTTATTTTTGGTATTGAAATGCCCAAAACACGCTAGGTACCAAGTTTAAAAATCAACCGAGTCGTTATCGTTTCTCTATTTTTAATAATAACTTATTAACTTTCGATTTCTCGGTAAAAAATAGAGAACTCAATTTTTTACAAAAATGTGAGAAGATGTTTTTTATGGAACTTATGGTTTTTGGGATATGGAGAAAACACGCTTAATAAAGCCTCAACTCCGAAAAATCAATGGATTATTTCCGAGCCATCAGCTAGGTATTTCGTTTCATCAATTTACTTATTCTATGTCCCTGTGCAGGGACGGGTTAGAATATTCCTGCAGCGCCTCCCCGCTTGTCGTAAAAGGCGACTAAAGGAGTAAATACATCTAGGCCACAAACAGCAAGGTGAACCTAGCGACACGTAACACCTATAAACTTTCCCAAAAGTGTGCATGCCAGTCCCTGGGTTGGCACAACTGGAGATCACCGGTGCCGTAAAAGAGAGATCAAATACAAAACTGGAGCATGCACACGTCGATACTTACAACGGATTTTGTGAATTCAAGCATTATGGAAGTACTCGTCCAAAATGACACTACCCCGCCAGGCACTACCATTGTTACACATGGTACTGATCCTGGACCGAGCAGCAATGCTCGGGTCAGAGCTAGACGGATTCCGGGGGCTAGCAAAGTAATGCCGCAGATTATACAAAATCTGAGAGTTGCGAGTTGGAACGTTGGCAGTATGACAGGTCGAAGCTTCGAGTTGGAAGAGATGATGAAAAGAAGGCGAGTGGACATCTTATGTGTTCAAGAAACAAAATGGCGAAACACGGGAAACAGGGCCCGTTTCTTGGATACGAGGACAAAAAACTATAAGATGTTCTACTATGGAACGGAAAAGGGTAAAAACGGAATCGGAATCATCCTTGCAAAACATCTATTAGGCAGCGTATTGACCATTTCGAAATCCAGCGACCGTTTGATGTCCCTTAAATTGGTGATTAAAGGAAAGTTGTGGAATATTGTCACTGCATATGCTCCCCAAATTGGATGTGAGCAGGTGCAAAAAGATGCATTTTGGCTAGACTTTCACAATCTACTTAAGGACATCCCAAAGGAAGAGTTTTTGTTCGTGGGCGGAGATTTGAACGGACATGTCGGGAAGACAAACGAAGACTATGAAGATTGCCATGGAGGCCTCGGATACGGCACCAGGAACCCTCCTGGTGAAGACATCCTGAGCATGTGCAAAACATACGGTCTTATCGTACTAAATACCATGTTCGTCAAACAAAGCCGACACCTGGTCACGTACAGCAGTGGTGGAAATGAAACCCAGATTGATTACCATTTGGTATCTAGTTTCATGAAACCCCGGGTAAAAGATTACAAAGTGATACTAGGAGAAGCGATCGCCCACCAACACCGTCTCCTACTGACAGAATTCTTTATGGAGACAGTGAACGACAACAAACATACAAAAACTTTTGGGAAGATCAAATGGTATAATCTGGATAAGGAAAAAGGCGAAGCTTTTATTTCGAATATGCAAAACGTTCTGTATAACAACACCGATATAGTTCGAAATGAAGAGAGTACAGCACAAAGTATGTGGGATCTCCTACAGAGAACTTGCAAAGAAAAAGCCAAAACACTGTTAGGGGTTTCAAAAGGACACAACCAACAAGGCAAAGAAACATGGTGGTGGAATGATGAAGCTAAATCAGTTATAAGTAAAAAAAAAATGGCTTTCAAGGCTTGGTCGAAGTGCCCCTCTAATGATACAGAGCAAAAGTCACGCCTCGAAGTGGAATATAGAAACTGCAAGAAAGAAGCGAAGAAGAAGTGCGCCCAAATTCAAGCAAAGAATACAGAAAACCTGTATCGGGAGCTGGATGAAATTTCTACCCCGACAACTGGTGCTATTCAAGAGCTACGGCAAAACACGAATAAGGGCGCAACTATCTTCAAAATAGCCGCTCAAAGAAGAAGAAATGCCCAGGAGATTTGTTCGCCAAAGTTCATTAACAATGCTCAAGGCCAACTACTTGTGGAAGACAACGAAATTCTTCACAGGTGGCGACAGTATTGTGACGGACTTCTAAACAAACAATTTCCAAGGCTATACTTTCCAATAGCTTCACCTAACTTAAGCGAAGTATCCGACGTCACAGTCGAAGAAGTTAGTGAGGCGGTAAAATACTCCAAAAAGGGAAAAGCTGTTGGCCCAGAGGAAATACCCTCAGAGTTTTGGAAAAAGATGGGAGACATCGGGTTTAGATGGCTCATGATTCTTGTCTCCAAACTTATACGAGGTGATCGCATGCCTAATCAATGGAGGGAAAGTTACCTTCTTCCAATTTATAAAGGAAAGGGTGATACTCGAAGCTGTGATAATTACCGTTCGATTAAGCTGATGTCACACACCATGAAGATCGTTGAGCATTCGATCGGCAACCACGAGATCTAATATGGGTGGCCCTCAGACAACGAGGAGTTCCAGAAACCTATGTGCGGATAATTATGGACATGTATGATGGAGCAGTTACTAAAGTAAGATGCGCAGCTGGAGTCACCGAAGAATTCGAAATCACAGTAGGTGTACACCAGGGAAGTGTCTTGAGTCCCCTGCTCTTTATTACAGTTCTTGATTACCTGCTTGAAGGCAAAGTGACGGATCCAAAAGTGCATCAGTTATTCTTTGCTGACGATGGAGCCATCATAAGTGAAGACCCGATATCCCTACAACTAGCACTTGACGTATGGGTGGATGTTCTAGAAGGAAGTGGGTATCGCATAAGCGCGAAAAAGACAGAATACCTATGCTGCCCATTTTCTGATCCACACAGGCCTATTCCAGACATTTATTTGAATGGAGTAGTGCTTCCCAAGTGTGAAAAGTTTAAATATCTGGGGTCTATGATAAATAACGAAGCTACTTGTGATGACGATATCAATCATCGCGTAAGCGTAGGGTGGATGAAGTGGCGGGAAAATTCTGCTATCTTCTGTGACCGAAAAATGCCCCCTAAGCTGAAAGGAAAGCTCTACACTTCAGTTGTGCGTCCAGCACTCACATACGGTTCACAATGTTGGACAATGTACAAAAAGTATGAGAGTAAGCTAACGGCAGCTGAGATGAAGATGCTTCGTATGACAGCAGGAGTTACAAAGCTTGATCGAATTAGAAGTACGAAGATCCGAGGAAGCCTTCATGTTAAGAATACTATTTCCCAAAAAATTGAACACGACCGACTCAGTTGGTATTGCCATGTTCAAAGGAGAGATCCTGAGAACCCCGTCAAAAAGGCAATATCATACAACGTTCCAATTCGGAATAAAAAGAAAGGTAGGCCTAAACACTCCTGGTACAAACAAATGCAAAAACACCAGCATTCAGTTGGCCTCAGAAATGGAACAATACAAAACCGGGAGGCTTGCCGCCGATTTCTGAGGTCAAGCCGGCGAACCCCACAGGCGGATCACTAGTGTGAAGCAGATACGTGGGAGAGTTATGATCCCCTCGACATCGAGATCATAACAGCGCCGAATCAAAGGAAGAAGAAGAAGAATTTACTTATTCTATGTAATCAATCCAAAGGGGTAAAATGAAAATCTCTTGCGCTTATGTAGGTAGGTACTGTACCCGTACACACAATTTTAAAAAAATTTCACAGCACAAGAAACACAGACAAGTTAAATGTTACACTGCAACTAATTTTGTATTTAACTAGGATGTTTGCAAACTTTACTGCATCTAACGATAAAATAAAACACATCGAATCAGTCGAAACAAACGAAATGTTTTTGTCTCAACTTCTCGCCTTACGAGCAGGGTTCTAAACGCAGTAGTAAAATTTTGGAGCAGACTTATAAAAAAATAAACGAATTGAAAATTTCTGGAGTAGATTTAGATTTAGTAATTCAGAGTCAGAGTTGGTTGCAAAATTTAATAACACAGTGGTCATTCCCTTTCATGTGGTTTGGCTAAAGAAATTTTGAATTTTTCAGTGTGGAAAAAAATTAGTACCTACCTAAATCTTAAAAAACGGAGTAACGAAGTTGATCTACTTTCTTTCGTAAAATTGAAATAAATTTACTCCGATTGGAGTAAGATTCGAACGCTGCTCATGAGTGGTAGTCAAAAGAAGGCAAACGGAAAAGCTTTGCACCAGGACACACATAGAATGAAACAATCATTTATTGTTCCAACTCAGAGTCGTTGTCGATCATTGTACTTCACAATTCCTTATGGCGCAATACACATCTCAGACACAACATGACGATGACAGAAAAAAACAAAAAAACATTACCAACAGCAAAACCGTGGCGCGAACGTCTTTTATATTATGTACCTACGTCCTACGCACACACGCGAAACTTTCAGCTCAAAAGGAAAAAATATATTTCCGAAACGGAAAGTTTATTTTTTCAAAATTAAAATTTGTTACAAAAGTAAGCTTACACCTGAACTCGGTGTTCTCCTGGGTGTGATGTGTATTTCCTTTCGTGACTGAGTGTTCTTTGAATAAAGCTTTATTTTCAATGGTGAAACGAAAAAAAGCTGTTGGTGGCTCGGAAATAGTCGAATGAAAGGTTTGAAAATTTTGGCTCAAAAACTTTTAAATAATTAATCTGACTGATCAAATTTTTCCACTGAAAAATGTAGCGGAATGAAAAGAAAATATAAGAACATAACATACAAAAACCATTAACATTAACGTATTTAGAAAAATTGCAGCAAAGTGCCGCCCGGATATTTTGAAAAATTGCCGCCCGGGGTCTGTGACCCCCCTCGCTACGCCACTAAATGTATATACTGTCAACAAAAAAACATGTATCCACCAATTAGGGCAAAAAGCCCCCAATTGATAGGAAAAACTTCGCGATAGTTAAGGAGTTCATCTACCTCGGAGGGAATATTATGCTGCACGAACAACAACTTAGTCGTTAGTTAGAAACCACTGGTTCTTGGGTTTTGCAAAACAAATGGGTTCAAAACTTCTTTTCAACCCATTTTCAACCCATTTTCAACCCACTTTCAACCCATTTTCAACCCAATTTCAAATCATTTTCATCTCCTTTTCAACCCATTTTCAACCCATTTTTAACCCATTTCCAACCCATTTCCAACCCGTTTTCAACCCACTTTCAACCCATTTATAACCCACTTTCAACCCATTTTCAACCCATTTTCAACCTGTTTTCAACCCATTTTCAACCTGTTTTCAACCTGTTTTCAACCCATTTTCAACCCTTTTTCAACCCATTTTCAACCTGTTTTCAACCCATTTTCAACCTATTTTCAACCCATTTTCAACCCACTTTCAACCCATTTTCAACCCATTTTCAACTCATTTTCAACCCACTTTCTACCCATTTTCAACCCATTTTCAATCCATTTTCAACCTGTTTTCAACCTGTTTTCAACCCATTTTCAACCCATTTTCAACCTGTTTTCAACCCATTTTAAACCCACTTTCAACCCATTTTCAACTTATTTTCAACCTGTTTTCAACCCACTTTCAACCCATTCTCAACCCATTTTCAACCCATTTTCAACCTGTTTTCAACCCATTTTCAACTTGTTTTCAACCTGTTTTCAACCCATTTTCAACCTGTTTTCAACCCATTTTCAACCCATTTTCAACCCACTTTCAACCCATTTTCAACCCATTTTCAACCCTTTTTCAACCCACTTTCAACCCATTTTCAACTTATTTTCAACCTGTTTTCAACCCACTTTCAACCCATTCTCAACCCATTTTTAACCCATTTTCAACCTGTTTTCAACCCATTTTCAACTTGTTTTCAACCTGTTTTCAACCCGTTTTCAACCTGTTTTCAACCCATTTTCAACCCATTTTCAACCCATTTTCAACCTGTTTTCAACCTGTTTTCAACCCATTTTCAACCTGTTTTCAACCCATTTTCAACTTGTTTTCAACCCATTTTCAACCAAAATTCAACCCATTTTCAACCCATTTTCAACCCACTTTCAACCCATTTTCAACCCATTTTCAACTTGTTTTCAACCCATTTTCAACCAAATTTCAACCCATTTTCAACCCATTTTCAACCTGTTTTCAACCCATTTTCAACTTGTTTTCAACCCATTTTCAACCTGTTTTCAACCCATTTTCAACCTGTTTTCAACCCATTTTCAACTTGTTTTCAACCCATTTTCCACCTAATTTCAACCCATTTTCAACCCACTTTCAACCCATTTTCAACACATTTTCAACCCATTTTCAACCCATTTTCAACCCATTTTCAACCCATTTTCAACCCATTTTCAACCCACTTTCAACCTATTTTCAACCCATTTTCAACCCATTTTCAACCTGTTTTCAACCCATTTTCAATCCATTTTCAACCCACTTTCAACCCACTTTCAACCTATTTTCAACCTGTTTTCAACCCATTTTCAACCCACTTTCAACCTATTTTCAACCCATTTTCAACCTATTTTCAACCCATTTTCAACCCATTTTCAACCCATTTTCAACCCATTTTCAACCCACTTTCAACCCACTTCCAACCTATTTTCAACCCATTTTCAACCCATTTTCAACCCATTTTCAACCTGTTTTCAACCCATTTTCAACCCATTTTCAACCCATTTTCAACCTGTTTTCAACCCATTTTCAACCTGTTTTCAACCTGTTTTCAACCCATTTTCAACCCATTTTCAACCCATTTTCAACCCATTTTCAACCCATTTTCAACCCATTTTCAACCTGTTTTCAACCCATTTTCAACCTGTTTTCAACCCATTTTCAACCCATTTTCAACCCATTTTCAACCTGTTTTCAACCCATTTTCAACCCATTTTCAACCTGTTTTCAACCCATTTTCAACCTGTTTTCAACCCATTTTCAACCTGTTTTCAACCCATTTTCAACCTGTTTTCAACCCATTTTCAACCCATTTCAACCCATTTTCAACCCATTTTCAACCTGTTTTCAACCCATTTTCAACCCATTTTCAACCTGTTTTCAACCTATTTTCAACCTGTTTTCAACCCATTTTCAACCCATTTTCAACCTGTTTTCAACCCATTTTCAACCTGTTTTCAACCCATTTTCAACCCATTTTCAACCCATTTTCAACCCATTTTCAACCCATTTTCAACCTGTTTTCAACCCATTTTCAACCCATTTTCAACCTGTTTTCAACCCATTTTCAACCCATTTTCAACCTGTTTTCAACCCATTTTCAACCTGTTTTCAACCCATTTTCAACCCACTTTCAACCCACTTTCAACCTATTTTCAACCTGTTTTCAACCCATTTTCAACCCATTTTCAACCTGTTTTCAACCCATTTTCAACCCATTTTCAACCCACTTTCAACCCACTTTCAACCTATTTTCAACCCATTTTCAACCTATTTTCAACCCATTTTCAACCTATTTTCAACCCATTTTCAACCCATTTTCAACCCATTTTCAACCCACTTTCAACCCACTTCCAACCTATTTTCAACCCATTTTCAACCCATTTTCAACCCATTTTCAACCTGTTTTCAACCCATTTTCAACCCATTTTCAACCTGTTTTCAACCCATTTTCAACCTGTTTTCAACCCATTTTCAACCTGTTTTCAACCCATTTTCAACCCATTTTCAACCCATTTTCAACCCATTTTCAACCCATTTTCAACCCATTTTCAACCCATTTTCAACCTGTTTTCAACCCATTTTCAACCCATTTTCAACCTGTTTTCAACCCATTTTCAACCTGTTTTCAACCCATTTTCAACCCATTTTCAACCCATTTTCAACCTGTTTTCAACCCATTTTCAACCTATTTTCAACCTGTTTTCAACCCATTTTCAACCTGTTTTCAACCCATTTTCAACCTGTTTTCAACCCATTTTCAACCTGTTTTCAACCCATTTTCAATCCATTTTCAACCCACTTTCAACCCACTTTCAACCTATTTTCAACCTGTTTTCAACCCATTTTCAACCCATTTTCAACCCACTTTCAACCTATTTTCAACCCATTTTCAACCTATTTTCAACCCATTTTCAACCCATTTTCAACCCATTTTCAACCCATTTTCAACCCACTTTCAACCCACTTCCAACCTATTTTCAACCCATTTTCAACCCATTTTCAACCTGTTTTCAACCCATTTTCAACCCATTTTCAACCTGTTTTCAACCCATTTTCAACCTGTTTTCAACCCATTTTCAACCTGTTTTCAACCCATTTTCAACCAATTTTCAACCCATTTTCAACCTGTTTTCAACCCATTTTCAACCCATTTTCAACCCATTTTCAACCTGTTTTCAACCCATTTTCAACCTGTTTTCAACCCATTTTCAACCCATTTTCAACCCATTTTCAACCTGTTTTCAACACATTTTCAACCCATTTTCAACCTGTTTTCAACCCATTTTCAACCTGTTTTCAACCCATTTTCAACCCATTTTCAACCCATTTTCAACCTGTTTTCAACCCATTTTCAACCCATTTTCAACCCATTTTCAACCCATTTTCAACCCACTTTCAACCCACTTCCAACCTATTTTCAACCCATTTTCAACCCATTTTCAACCCATTTTCAACCTGTTTTCAACCCATTTTCAACCCATTTTCAACCTGTTTTCAACCCATTTTCAACCCATTTTCAACCTGTTTTCAACCCATTTTCAACCCATTTTCAACCCATTTTCAACCTGTTTTCAACCCATTTTCAACCCATTTTCAACCCATTTTCAACCTGTTTTCAACCTGTTTTCAACCCATTTTCAACCTGTTTTCAACCCATTTTCAACCCATTTTCAACCCATTTTCAACCTGTTTTCAACCCATTTTCAACCCATTTTCAACCTGTTTTCAACCCATTTTCAACCTGTTTTCAACCTGTTTTCAACCCATTTTCAACCCTTTTTCAACCCATTTTCAACCTGTTTTCAACCCATTTTCAACCTATTTTCAACCCATTTTCAACCCACTTTCAACCCATTTTCAACCCATTTTCAACTCATTTTCAACCCACTTTCTACCCATTTTCAACCCATTTTCAATCCATTTTCAACCTGTTTTCAACCCATTTTCAACCCATTTTCAACCTGTTTTCAACCCATTTTCAACCCATTTTCAACCCACTTTCAACCCACTTTCAACCTATTTTCAACCCATTTTCAACCTATTTTCAACCCATTTTCAACCTATTTTCAACCCATTTTCAACCCATTTTCAACCCATTTTCAACCCACTTTCAACCCACTTCCAACCTATTTTCAACCCATTTTCAACCCATTTTCAACCCATTTTCAACCTGTTTTCAACCCATTTTCAACCTGTTTTCAACCCATTTTCAACCTGTTTTCAACCCATTTTCAACCCATTTTCAACCTGTTTTCAACCCATTTTAAACCCACTTTCAACCCATTTTCAACTTATTTTCAACCTGTTTTCAACCCACTTTCAACCCATTCTCAACCCATTTTCAACCCATTTTCAACCTGTTTTCAACCCATTTTCGACCTGTTTTCAACCCATTTTCAACCCACTTTCAACCCATTCTCAACCCATTTTCAACCCATTTTCAACCTGTTTTCACCCCATTTTCAACCCACTTTCAACCCATTTTCAACCCATTTTCAACCCACTTTCAACCCATTTTCAACCCATTTTCAACCTGTTTTCAACCCACTTTCAACACATTTTAAACCCATTTTCAACCTGTTTCCAACCCACTTTCAACCCATTCTCAACCCACTTTCAACACATTTTCTACCAATTTTCAACCCATTCTCAACCCATTTTAAACCCACTTCCAACCCATTTTCAACCCGTTTTCAACCCACTTTAAACCTATTTTCAACCCATTTTCAACCCACTTTCAACCCATTTTCAACCCACTTTCAACACACTTTCAACCCATTTTCAACCCACTTTCAACCCATTTTCAACCCACTTTCAACCCATTTTCAACCTGTTTCCAACCCATTTTAAACCCATTTTGAACCTGTTTCCAACCCATTTTCAACCCACTTTTAACCCATTTTCAACCACATTTCAGCCAACTTTAAACCCATTTTCAACCCATTTTCAACCCAGTTTCAACCCACTTTCAACCCATTTTCAACCCATTTTCAGGCCATTTCCAACTCATTTTCAACCCATTTTCAACCAAATTTCAACCCATTTTCAACCCACTTTCAACCCATTTTCAACTCATTTTCAACCCATTTTCAACACATTTTCAACCAACTTTCAACCCAGTTTCAACCCACTTTCAACCCATTTTCAACCCATTTTCTGGTCATTTTCAACTCATTTTCAACCCGTTTTCAAACCACTTTCAACCCATTTTCAACCAAATTTCAACTCATTTTCAAACCACTGTCAACCCATTTTCAACCCATTTTCAACCCACTTTAAACCCATTTTCAACCCATTTTTAACCCATTTTCAGCCAAATTTCAACCCATTTTCAACCAATTTTCAACCCATTTTCAAACAAATTTCAACCCACTGTCAACCCATTTTCAACCCATTTCAAACCCATTTTCAACCCATTTTCAACCAAATTTCAACCCATTTTCAACCCAGTTTCAACCCATTTTCAACCCATTTTCTACCAAATTTCAACCCACTTTCAATCAATGGATAGCTATGATACAACTGCACATCATATGTAAACATGTAAAGTAAACAATGTTTGACGAGTCCACAAAGGTCCAAGAACCACTCCCTTGGGGACCACCAGTTGTTATACTTAGGAATGAGGACATTCTACGGCCCACTGCCACAAATTGCTGTCGGCCAATTAAATAAGAGTACGAGTACAACAGCCTTACTGTAAATGGTGAGAGACCAAAATCATTGAGTACATAGAAAAATCAAGCAATGTTAAAAAGTTCAAAAATTCTTATCCATAGCTTTACGAATGTCATCAACACCAAGCAAGAACGCAGTTTTATAACTTTTTCTTAGCACGAAAACCGGGCTGCACGGAGCTTAATGGATTATTTGTGAGAAGGTATCTCTGTACCTGCTTTAGAAACTTTTGACAAGAACGTCAAAATAGATATAGGTCGATATTCTGTTTTTAATCGCTTTTGACACTATAGTATCGGAAGTATCCTGGCTCTTCTCGACGTAAGAGGGTACTCGCAAGTGGTAACTATGTTGTTAAAAATGTAGGTAATGTACTTTAGAGTAAACGGGAGAAGAAGCTTCAAAAATTTTAGATTCAGGTCGTCCAATCCTTTAGCATTAGACCATTTCCAGTACCGCATCGTTATGATCCCTTCGTTATACCGCAACTACTTATCTGATAATACAATCCAATAAAGCACGTAAAGGTAATTTCATTTGTGTACAAAATTATCTACGATCGGTCATCAACAATACCTTTGTAATGCAATTACAAATTTTTTAAAGTATCTCCACAAATAATCATAGTGAGTATTAACTTAGGCGAATATGGACGAAAGCTCCGAAAGACACCTACACACTCATATTGATTTCATTTAATTAATAAAACGTTCAGGTGCTTAGTGGGTGAAGATACATATTATACTACGAAAAAAAGAGACATACTTTTTTCGTTATTGTGTTTTTAATTGTAGGATATAATATGATAAGGTAGCCACTTCAGATGACTGCCAAAACATAATAAATAGTTAATATCTTTTTTTTATTAATTGGTATAGACAACGTCTCATGAATACCAACCAAAGTTAGGGTAATATTGAGCTATATGTAATATTTATTTATACCGACCTTGAATAAGGTGGGTGGCTGGAAGTGACTATTCGGTCATTGAAAATATCGAAACGTAGAATTGAATGTGAGCAGACATGTTTATTAACTATTTCCTATATCGGACTAATAAAGTTCAATGGGCGCATGAAATTGTAGACCATCAGTCGGCAGTTTTTGTTTTTTATATACCATTAAGGTTTCGCATTTGGAAAAATATATACAGTTACCTACAGTTATTCAAAAAAAAATGAGCATATGTTAATGAGTTGATGTGTTATTGGTCGATCAGAAAAAGTGACACAATAATTCGAAACAAATCTTAGTTTCCCTATTATTCGCGTAAAAGAATATTTTGTTTATTTTAAACAATTTTTTACTTATAGACCGAGGGCCCACAGCAATTTTTGGGTGTAATTGATAACAAAAAATAATTAGCATAATTAGATAGGCCTTTGATAGTTATTTATGAATGTGAACGTCTTGCATACTCTAGTGGGCGCAATAGTGCATTATAGTGCATCAAGTATGCAGTTGTTTCCAAATTCTAAAAAATTGAAATACAAAATGTAAAACGTCTTGGACCTCGATATTTTCAGTCAGGGGGCTTCACTCTACATTTTGGCAAAGTTGTTATCACAATTATTTGGACTTGGAAAGAACTGCATACTTGGTGCACTATTATGCACTATTGCTCCCACTAGAGTATACAAGACTTTCACATTTGTAAATAACTATAAAAGGCCTATCTTCTTCTTCTTCCTTTGTTTCCGCGCTGTTATGATCTCGATGTCGAGAGGATCATTACTCTCCCACGTATCTGCTTCACACTAGTGATCCGCCTGTGGGGTTCGCCGGGTTGACCTCAGAAATCGGCGGCAAGCCTCCCGGTTTTGTATTGTTCCATTTCTGAGGCCAACTGAATGCTGGTGTTTTTGCATTTGTTTGTACCAGGAGTGTTTAGGCCTACCTTTCTTTTTATTCCGAATTGGAACGTTGTATGATATTGCCTTTTTGACGGGGTTCTCAGGATCTCTCCTTTGAACATGGCAATACCAACTGAGTCGGTCGTGTTCAATTTTTTGGGAAATGGTATTCTTAACATGAAGGCTTCCTCGGATCTTCGTACTTCTAATTCAATCAAGCTTTGTAACTCCTAATGTCATACGAAGCATCTTCATCTCAGCTGCCGTTAGCTTACTCTCATACTTTTTGTACATTGTCCAACATTGTGAACCGTATGTGAGTGCTGGACGCACAACTGAAGTGTAGAGCTTTCCTTTCAGCTTAGGGGGCATTTTTCGGTCACAGAAGATAGCAGAATTTTCCCGCCACTTCATCCACCCTACGCTTACGCGATGATTGATATCGTCATCACAAGTAGCTTCGTTATTTATCATAGACCCCAGATATTTAAACTTTTCACACTTGGGAAGCACTACTCCATTCAAATAAATGTCTGGAATAGGCCTGTGTGGATCAGAAAATGGGCAGCATAGGTATTCTGTCTTTTTCGCGCTTATGCGGTACCCACTTCCTTCTAGAACATCCACCCATACGTCAAGTGCTCGTTGTAGGGATATCGGGTCTTCACTTATGATGGCTCCATCGTCAGCAAAGAATAACTGATGCACTTTTGGATCCGTCACTTTGCCTTCAAGCAGGTAATCAAGAACTGTAATAAAGAGCAGGGGACTCAAGACACTTCCCTGGTGTACACCTACTGTGATTTCGAATTCTTCGGTGACTCCAGCTGCGCATCTTACTTTAGTAACTGCTCCATCATACATGTCCATAATTATCCACACATAGGTTTCTGGAACTCCTCGTTGCCTGAGGGCCACCCATATTAGATCTCGTGGTTGCCGATCGAATGCTTTTTCAAAATCAACCAATACGACATGCAAATCCTCCAAAGAATCCCGATGCTTTTCCATAATCATTCTTATACTCTGGATTGCATCCGTGGTTGACTTACCCCCGACAAACCCGCACTGGTCATCAGATAGCCTAATTATTTTTCGCAGTCGGCTACCCAAGACTCGCTCAACGATCTTCATGGTGTGTGACATCAGCTTAATCGAACGGTAATTATCACAGCTTCGAGTATCACCCTTTCCTTTATAAATTGGAAGAAGGTAACTTTCCCTCCATTGATTAGGCATGCGATCACCTCGTATAAGTTTGGAGACAAGAATCATGAGCCATCTAAACCCGATGTCTCCCATCTTTTTCCAAAACTCTAAGGGTATTTCGTCTGGGCCAACAGCTTTTCCCTTTTTGGAGTATTTTACCGCCTCACTAACTTCTTCGACTGTGACGTCGGATACTTCGCTTAAGTTAGGTGAAGCTATTGGAAAGTATAGCCTTGGAAATTGTTCGTTTAGAAGTCCGTCACAATACTGTCGCCACCTGTGAAGAATTTCGTTGTCTTCCACAAGTAGTTGGCCTTGAGCATTGTTAATGAACTTTGGCGAACAAATCTCCTAGGCATTTGTTCTTCTTTGATCGGCTATTTTGAAGATAGTTGCGCCCTTATTCGTCTTTTGCCGTAGCTCTTGAATAGCACTTGCTGTCGGGGTAGAAATTTCATCCAGCTCCCGATACAGGTTTTCTGTATTCTTTGCTTGAGTTTGGGCGCACTTCTTCTTCGCTTCTTTCTTGCAGTTTCTATATTCCACTTCGAGGCGTGACTTTTGCTCTGTATCATTAGAGGGGCACTTCGACCAAGCCTTGAAAGCCATTTTCTTTTTACTTATAACTGATTTAGCTCAATCATTCCACCACCATGTTTCTTTGCCTTGTTGGTTGTGTCCTTTTGAAACCCCTAACAGTATTTTGGCTTTTTCTTTGCAAGTCCTCTGTGGGAGATCCCACATACTTTGTGCTGTACTCTCTTCATTTCGAACTATGTATATCGGTGTTGTTATACAGAACGTTTTGCATATTCGAAATAAAAGCTTCGCCTTTTTCCTTATCCAGATTATACCATTTGATCTTCCCAAAAGTTTTTGTATGTTTGTTGTCGTTCACTGTCTCCATAAAAAATTCTGTCAGTAGGAGACGGTGTTGGTGGGCGATCGCTTCTCCTAGTATCACTTTGCAGTCTTTTACCCGGGGTTTCATGAAACTAGATACCAAATGGTAATCAATCTGGGTTTCATTTCCACCACTGCTGTACGTGACCAGGTGTCGGCTTTGTTTGACGAACATGGTATTTAGTACGATAAGACCGTATGTTTTGCACATGCTCAGGATGTCTTCACCAGGAGGGTTCCTGGTGCCGTATCCGAGGCCTCCATGGCAATCTTCATAGTCTTCGTTTGTCTTCCCGACATGTCCGTTCAAATCTCCTCCCACGAACAAAAACTCTTCCTTTGGGATGTCCTTAAGTAGATTGTGAAAGTTTAGCCAAAATGCATCTTTTTGCACCTGCTCACATCCAATTTGGGGAGCATATGCAGTGACAATATTCCACAACTTTCCTTTAATCACCAATTTAAGGGACATCAAACGGTCGCTGGATTTCGAAATGGTCAATACGCTGCCTAATAGATGTTTTGCAAGGATGATTCCGATTCCGTTTTTACCCTTTTCCGTTCCATAGTAGAACATCTTATAGTTTTTTGTCCTCGTATCCAAGAAACGGGCCCTGTTTCCCGTGTTTCGCCATTTTGTTTCTTGAACACATAAGATGTCCACTCGCCTTCTTTTCATCATCTCTTCCAGCTCGAAGCTTCGACCTGTCATACTGCCAACGTTCCAACTCGCAACTCTCAGATTTTGTATAATCTGCGGCATTACTTTGCTAGCCCCCGGAATCCGTCTAGCTCTGACCCGAGCATTGCTGCTCGGTCCAGGATCAGTACCATGTGTAACAATGGTAGTGCCTGGCGGGGTAGTGTCATTTTGAACGAGTACTTCCATAATGCTTTAATTCACAAAATCCTGGTTGTAAGTATCGACGTGTGCATGCTCCGGTTTTGTATTTGATCTCTATTTTACGGCACCGGTGATCTCCAGTCGTGCCAACCCAGGGACTGGCATGCACACTTTTGGGAAAGTTTATAGATTTTTTTTTTTAAATTTTTAGATTTTTTATTAGAATAATATAAATACATTTTACAAATCATGTTTTTACATATATACAAACAAAAAATCATTACGACATGGCATTTGCCGTCTGCCAGATTGACAATTAACATAAATTATACTAATATTGTAATAAGCTTTTATAATTATTTATGTGGATTTAAAAAAGAAGAAGTTTAAATCAGAAATCTTCGTTCATAATTCTAGATCTATAACTTAACGCGATTTTGCAATATTTGTACAAATTGCCGACATTCATCTCATTCAGCAAGGCAACAACTTGTTCATCCGATAAGAAGTCGCTTCCAAAAAAGCTCCTTCTTGTTTCCATTAACGTAGGGCATTTTCCAACAAAATGAATAACGTCCTCCCTTTCTCTAAGATTGCACATACTGCACTCCAATGGTAATTCGGGTCTATGTGGTATGAAATTCAGGCTTATAAGTTCGCTTCGGAGTCTAACCATTGTTGAAATCTCGTTCACACTATTTGCATCACTGAAGTAGTTTCTTTCAGCAAGATTGTGGTTCAGCCTTCTATAAACAGTTCTGAATAAGGACTCGGAAGCTTCAGCTACATAATCTTCTCTACATTTTTCATCTACTTTCGCAATCACATCATATAAGGTATCCTTGCAACTTGATATGCTTCCAACGTTTAAATTGAACTCCATGTTACATCCTTCGGCGAGGCAATTCCACTCCCTGTACCAGCTATTTTGATTTTGTACTGCTTTAAGAGCTACTTTCTTGACCAGTCGGGAATCAGGCATCTTGAAAACTTTCAGTAAATAATCCGCTTGCAGTTTAAGGGTTTTGACGAATAGAGGTGAAAGTCCTGTCTCTAGCATAATAACATAGTTTGGTGTGTTCGATGGCAGACGAAATACTCTTTTCACGTAGTGAGTTAGTAGTTTCTCCACTGTGAGAAACTTTTTACATCCCCAAACTTGTGCGCCGTATAAAAGAATACTCTCCGCTGCAGCTTCAAATATATTATATTTTATACTATGAGCTATGTTGACGTTCATAAAAACTCTTTTCCATGCTATATTTATAGCTGTTTTTGCTTTTTGCAGTTTTTCTACTAGATGCTTTTCCATGTTTAAGTTGCTCGAAAAGATGACGCCTAGGTATTTATACTCCTTGACGCATTCAATGTCTTCTCCGTTAAACACCCACTTTTCATTCGATGCGTTTCGTCCACCTCCTCTTTTAAAAATCATCACCTTGGATTTTTGAGTGTTGACAACCAAATTCCATAAACAACAGTAATTGTAAATCTTGTTTATCATAAGTTGGAGTGTTTTTGGGGAGGAAGCAAACAAAACTATATCATCCGCGAACATCAGTGCTTTAATATGCTCTCCCGCAAAGTCAACTCCTCCAGGAAGGAAATCAATTAGATCATTTATGAAGAGCGAAAAGAGGGTAGGACTCAGTGTGCATCCCTGCCTCACTCCTGACGAAGTTGCAAACCAATCCGAAAGTTCCGCTCCATTCCAAACTGCAGCCCGTGTTCCTCTGTACAACTCTTCGAGTATTAAGCCGAACTTCAACGAAAATCCCAGATTGTACAATTTGTAAAATAAGGCACCTCTGTTGATCGTGTCAAAGGCTGCTTTGAAATCAATGAAAAATACATACAATTTTTTACTCTGCATGCAAACGCTTTCAGCAATGCTCCTGAGGACAAAGATATTGTCGATTGTAGAGTATCCGGATCTGAAACCAGCTTGACACTCGTTTAGCACATTTTGCGTTGTAATCCATCTTGTAAGTCGTTTCTGTAACATTGTTGTGAAGATCTTATATGTTGCATTTAGAAAAGAGATTCCTCGATAGTTCGCTGCATCCAACAAGGATCCTTTTTTGTGTATCGGGAATATTACAGCATTCCTGAATTCATCTACCGGAAGATTCCCCTCAAAAACATTATTAAATAATGTTACCAGATGCGCTTTCAGTGTGACGCTTCCGTATTTGTAGAACTCTACTGGAATACCATTTGAACCTGCCGCTTTCCCATCTTTAAGTGTCCATAAAGTTTGTTCAAGTTCATGCATACTAAATTCTGGGTCTAAAATTACGTTCTCAAATCGAGGAACTGCATAATGCCAGTTTGCAACTGTTGTTTCGGGATTTAGTAGATCTTTGAAGTGAAGGAAAAGTGAATTTGCACACAGTTTTTTGTGTATTACTGGTTGTTTTCCATTTAATTCCCAAGCCAGTTTCCAAAAGTCCCTAGCGTTTTTACAAGACAGCAATCTGCATGCTTGTTTTTCTTCATATTTCAACTTTTTGGCTTTGCATAGCTCTTTAAATTTCCTATTGGCCTCTAAGTAGTTAATCCTAAATGAGCTTTGGGAGGAACTTCGAAAATTTTTCAACCATGCAAAAGAAATCTTCCTAGCTTTTCGGCATTCTTGATCAAACCAAGGCTCATTTCCTGAATTCCATCCTTTTCCGCGAGGCTGTTGTTGGGGGTAAGATTCCTTTATGGTTCGCTCTAACATTTGAAAGTCTGGTCTTTGATGCGCTTGTAGTCTACTATCCAGTTGTTGTCTGTATGCTGAGGCTTGCGATATCTTCCAGTTAAGTCTGGGTAGTGATTGCGGGCAAATAATTTCATCATCATTTGGTTGCAAGCGCCGCCGTTGGAATGTTACAACAATGGGAAGGTGATCCGAATACGGAAATTCTTTAACTTCTAGATCCGTCACCAGTGACTCCCAGTCTTCACCTAGGATTGCATAATCAATCAACGATGATCCTTGGCCTCCAATAAATGTGAAATTACCCAAGGTGTCACTCGCACTCGTTCCATTCTGAATTCGAAGTCCAAAAGAATCGCAAAGCTCTAGGAGTTTCTTTCCTCTTGCATTACAAACAGTATCCTTTGATTGCCTATAAAAACCGTTAATAACGTTCATTACTCCTGCCTCTAGCCCGATTCTCGCGTTCAGGTCTCCAATAAGCATAACGTTCGTCGATCTCATGTGGCTAAGTAACTCCGTTGTTCTTTCAAAATCTTCTTCCCAATTATTACAGTTGAGGTATTGAGGAAGTATCCACAGGTGTTTGGTATTAATTTCTAAGTAAACAAACCATATGTTATTGTGCATCCGAAACTCGCATTTCAAACTTTGAAGCTTTTTTTTTGAAACCAAAGTAGCAACGTGTCGCTAGGTTCACCTTGCTGTTTGTGGCCTAGATGTATTTACTCCTTTAGTCGCCTTTTACGACAAGCGGGGAGGCGCTGCAGGAATATTCTAACCCGTCCCTGCACAGGGATATAAAAGGCCTATCTAATTATGTTAATTATTTTTTGTTATCAATCACACCCAAAAATTGCTGTGGGCTCTTAGTCTATTAAGGTCTAATGATTAACAGAACATCATTTATAATCAAAATTATTGTTAATAAATTATGACATCGGTTTTTACTAAAAGTGGTGTAAGCAATTCTTTGTTTGACAGTGAATTACACGATCAGTAGGATCGTTTGAAGTATGGTCCATCATGTTGACGTTTAGGAGACTGACAGGTTGATGAATTAAATTTAAATTGCGTTGCTTATCAGCTTCATCCACAATATAGCACTTGTTTAAATTCCTACATTAATTTCATTTGCTTTAAATTCATAATCCATAAGGGCATCATTCACACACCCTTTATTTATCGCAGCCCAAGCTTGGATAGTAACTGTACTTCTAATGAATTCGATGTGCTGCCCGAATCTATCCAAGGAATTTTTTCTCAATTTCTGCTCAGTTTAGACGGGTGATTTAAACGTACATAATTCTTCGTGATTGCACTATTCTGGTCAGACAATATCCAAAGGAAGGTATGACGATATTTTTTCTGGGTCAAACAACTGACAAATACAATATGAATATATTATCCCTACTAGGCACATCAAGCCGTACATTGTATCATAACTGCACATTTCTTATGTTAACAAATCCCAGTTAGAGAACAAATTCCTCAACGATTTATTCAGGAACTTTAACTGGTCGCGATGCTTCTACGATAGTGAAGTGCACTCCAATGCAGATATGAATACAAATTTAATTCTTTTCGGAAAGAAAAATTTTACCCCCCAATAGGGAAAAATCTATCAAACCGAAACAGAAACTGAGGAAAACTGGAAAAATTTTAACAAACTAGAAAGACCTGTAATAATCGTATTCGAAAATGTTTGCATGACCAACAAATACTGCTATGCCCTAAAGGTAGTAAAATTTAAAGTACTTTGTAAAAAAAAGTACACAATACTCCATCGTCTTCGGTTCCTACGCTCGTTTTCAATGACACTCCTTATGTCAGCTGAAAAGAAAAAGCGAATTTGCTCGCAGCATAGTTTGCTGTTAATTCGACGCTGTCAGATGGCGTCATGATTGAGAGCGTTAATGATTTTATGGGACAAATATTTCGCACGGGTAAGGTTGCAAGAGTACTGACAGATCTCCATATACACAAATCCGCTGGTCCGCATAGTATCCTCAGAATTGTCTTGAAGAGATGTTCTTCTAAGCTGGCGAAACCATAAAACAGCATATGTCGAACATGTTCCTAAAAAAGGCGATTCTTCTTCCTCTTCTAACTATCGCCCAGTTGCACTTAGGCACATCCCTTCTTTCCAAGGTCATGCAAATGCTGATAAATTATCAGCTCAAGAAATATCTTGAAGAACGAAAGCTTCTCAATTACCGGCAATATGGATTTCGTAGCAAAAGGTCCACCGGTGATCTGCTAGTATATCTCACCGAACAGTGGCACAAATCTTTACATCGTTTTGATTATTGGACTTATATTTCACAAGCATTTAATAGAGTTTGCTATCAAACTCTCTTATCGAAAATGCGTGCATTGTATTTATGAATGTATTTATGAATCTCTTCTTCGATGTATTAGAAAATACCTTTTAAACAGCTCAATACAAGCTCTTTTGCATGGTTTTAAGTCTGAAATTCATAAAATAAATGCTGCCACAGGGTTCCATTTTGTCTCCGACTCTCTTTCTCATATTCATCAATTATCTTTTGTCTGAAACTTCTAATTCATGAAAATGTTTTGCTGACGCCAGTACTCTCCGCTTCTCAAATTCGTTTCCAGATGCAAGGAGATACGTGTAAATGAAGTCGAGTTCGAGACTCATCCCAAGAAAAGACAAAAACTTGCCCATGACAACAAAAACGTTAATCGGCGTTAATTGCCAGATGAAGCACTATTGTGTCAAGTGCAATGAGTGACATTAATAAGGTAAGTGCAAGACAACTGATTCCAATGTTGGTAAACCATACTGCGTCTTTTGCAAGACGTTTATGAGAAAAGCAGATAATATGCAACCAAAAATCCAACGTAACAAGATTTATCTTTAAGTAGTTTTCTGATATATTAAAATAGATACTAAAACAATAAAATACCATTAACAAACCTCAAACCAAAGGCAACGGTTGATGATCATTCTAAAATTTCTCTCCTTTCAAACCTTAGTAAACTCTTTTAAATGCTGATCCACAACGCCCTTAGCTTTTCAACTTGAAAGACAATTTTAGCATAGATGGTCCGATTTTCAAGTTGAAGTCTCTTCACTTGCCACATGATGAATTCCAACGCAAGGAGCGCACTGTTATACAGGGTGTCCGCCGGGAAGGTATACTACTTTGTTTTGCCGCCATTTTGGTTAACATTAGTCTTGACAGTTCATATTTGGCAGTCGTGAAGAAGACAGGTAGCAAATTTGTTATGGAAAAATATTCGATAAACCAACGTGTTTTAATCGTTAAAACATTTTATCAAAATCAATCATCTATTACTGTGACGATGAGAAAGTTACTTGAAATTTTTGGGAGGAACAACGTGCCAACAAAACGCACTATTTATCGTGTAGTGAATGATTTCGAAGAAAGAGGGTCTGTAGGTAATAGGCACAAGCATGGACCACAACGTACTGTAAGATCAGCTGAAAACATTACTGCTGCTCAAGGAAGTGTTCAAAACAATCCATCAATCTCAATTCGACCCTTAAATTATTCATCAGTCACCTTTGCATCCATTAAAAGTTACAGTCTGGTGTGCAATTTGGTCAGGAGGAATCATTGGACCTTACTTCTTTGAAAATGAAAACGGCCGGCGTAAAGGTAACTGTGAATGGGGAGCGATATCGCGATATGATTGAAAACTTTTTAACGCTACAACTGCATGCTTTGGGCTTGATTAACATGTGGCATTAACAAGACGGTGCCACATCACATACAGCCAGGGGGCCGATTCTGGTTCTGTGAAAAAGTGAATTGAATAAATTGTTTTCACATTCGCTGTCATGCATTGCTTTCACTTTTTCGATTCACTTGATGCAAATAAGCGATTCTGGTTCCGTGAATGAAAATGGTGTGGTGAATTTAATATCATTTGCCATGGTGGATGATTTTTTCTTGTCTCTTATGAATTTGTCTACTATTGTGAATGCTTTATTTCAAAACGAAATTATTATTTTTCATGGTTGTTTCAATTTTGCCAAACGTTTGTACATTTGTGAATTTGTTTATAATATATTAATATATTAAATTGTTTGTATACGTTTTTATAATGCCTTCAATATACATACATTTATATAAGAATTCTTATGGAGACAAATCGGAGAAATGCTTATAGGTTTGATAATTATTTGTGCTTTATATAGATGTATTTTTGTATTGTATTAGATACTATAGATTTTTGTTTTGTAGGAGAAATATGAGGATTATCAGGCGAAATTTGAGAGACAACGAAAATCCTTTCGAAATGAATACGGAGGAGCATTTCATACAATTGTATCAACTGAAACGTGAACTGAAACAAATCTACAAAAAAAAATTAAGACGCGATGAAATAAATTTTCAAAACTTGTTTTCGTACCTATCATGAGCAATCTCCAAATTTTCTGTTTGTGCCTGTGTCACAGTTTCCTTTATTTTTTTTTTCAAAAAAATCTCCATATTTTCCTCTTTCACATATTCATTTTGAATATTCACCATCGAATAAGAGCGTGAAAGCAAATTATTCATATGAATGTTTTTGACGTTTGGTTTCACTTTTTTCACAGAACGAGAATCGCATTTATGCGTAAAAGAGTGAAAAGCTATTCGATTCACTTTTTCACAGAACCAGAATCGGCCCCTGGATTACAATGGAATCACTGCGAGACCTCTTTCCACAACAAGTTATTTCAAGAAATAGTGATGTTGATTGGCCTCCACGGTCGCCTGATTTGACTGCTCCGGACTTCTTTTTGTGGGGATATCTGAAAAGCAAGGTTTATGCAAACAAACCAGAAACGCTTGAGCAGCTCAAACAAAATATTCGTGATGAAATTAATGAAATACCGCGTGAAATGTGTGAAAATGTAATGAAAAATATGCTGAAAAGTGCTCGCATTTGTGAGACTAACATAGGCGGACATTTACCTGATATTGTATTCCATACATAATTGCCGACATTAAATAAAAGATTTATAAATATAAGATCCATTCTCTTTCATTTAATCAAAAGTTATAAGCAAACAAAGTAGTATACCTTCCCGGCGGACACCCTGTACATTACCCAGGTCCCAGCGACTAGTGAGCTCTTAAGGAAATATAAATATTTACAAGTGCGTTTAAATAGGAGTAGAGATTAAGAGACACACTCCCAAAAACGACTGAATATGGATATACGAGTATATTCTGGTATATACATATGTATATATTTTTTTTTTCGTGGGTAGGTGAAGAATCTTCATAGACACTATGAGCCCGGTACTCATAGTAGTGTGAGATTTTTACTCACTAAAAAACACCTCCCTTTTGTTCTTGCGACTCCAACTAAGTTACCTAATCAAGTAGTTTTAATTTCATTATATTATAATCACGTTTGGCAGGAAGCTCCCCACTGAGAGGACCTGCGGATATCACATTTGAAAGCGGATACTCCTTATGGCACTAGGTCGAACGGTCTCGTTCTTTGAAGTCGGTGCACAAGGTTTGTCTCATCAATTGTTTGTCGAATAATTCTATTGCTATGGTTATTTAAGTGAGTTCGTAGGTTCCCAGCAAAAAATGCTATTTCATCTTCAACAATCTCTGTGTAAATCACTGTTTCTAATGTACCACGGAGCATTAACGATTTCTCTGAGAACTTTGCTCTGAAAAGATTGTAATATTTGTCTATTGCTTGGTTTAGTACAACCCCAAAGTTGTATACCGGACGTCTATACTGGTTTTATCACTTGCTTATAGATAAGAAATTTATTGTAGATGCTGAGTTTGGAATATCTTCCAATAAGCCAATTCATTTCACGTAATTTATGTTCAAGTTGATCTCGTTTCTTTTTAACGTGAGTTTTCCATTTAAGCTTAGCATCTAGTGTCATTCCTAGGTACTTTGCTTCATTAGCATATGGTATTTGCACCGAATTAATGTAGGTGGGCAGATTGGTAATTTTTTTGTAAGTAAAATTAATATGTGTTGATTTGTACTCATTAAGAACAATTCGCCATTTCATAGTCCATACCGAAATTTTATCTAGAGCTCGTTGGAGCTTCTTGGTTGCAGATTCAACTGAATCGGATATTGCAAGTATAGCCGTATCGTCTGCAAAAGTACCTATTATGGTATCTTCTTCTTGAGGAATATCACTAGTGTATAGTACGAACAGAATCGGACCGACAACACTTCCCTGGGGAACACCAGCATTGATTTCCTTAAAATCCGAATATTCCCTCCCTTGCTTAACTCGAAATAGAATATTTTCGAGGTACGACTCAAGGATGTAATATAATTGATCGAGAAAGACCTGTCTTAGTTTAAACTTAAGGCCATCGTGCCAGATCTTGTCGAAGGCTTGAGAGACGTCTAGAAATGCGCTTGAACATACATTTTTTCCCTCTAGTGATTTCTCAATTTCATTGGTTATCCTGTACACCTGATCAATTGTTGAGTGGCTTTTCCGGAAATCAAATTGATGGTCAGGAATAAGCCGCTTTTCTTCGATAATAGGAAGCAGTCGCTTTAATAAGATTTTCTCAAAAACCTTCGAGATCAGTGGCAAGAGGGAAATCGGTCTATAAGATTTCTTTTCGTTCGGAGACTTTCCCGGTTTTGGAACCATTAAAACTTCTGCGACTTTCCATTGACGTGGAACGTATGAAAGCCTTAATGCCGCATGCTGAAGTTTAAGCACGCGGGCATATATTAGGTCGTACCCAGGAGCTTTATTATTTTTAAGATTTTTAATAGCTTGATAAAGTTCTGATAAGGTGATATTCCGAATAAGAAAGTTTTCAGATGGCCATTGGATATCACCATGTTCATTTATCATTTATAAATCTGACCGTCAAAAGGTTTAAAAGTTTCTTCTAGATGTTCAGCAAATAAATCGGCTTTTTCTCTGGTATATTTAAAACATCATTTTACGATGGACCACATCAACAAATATATCTCCAATAGGGAATTAAAATCAATGCTATTCAAACAGATTTGATCTGCTTCAGAAGTCTCTTTCATAATGACTTTCCACGAAAAGCCAGTCATAAGACCTAACGAAAATGTTAAATGCGTCGGATTCCTATTCTTGGAAGGGTTCAAAAATTTGAAAGCAAAAACCAACATGCCAAATTCATACTTCGAAAAGCAAACTATGCCGGACTTCATCTACCTATACGGAAAACAATATGCCAAACATGTATAAAACAAAATTGCAAATATTCCAGAAGCTCTCCACTATTCTATGTACCTTCCTATAGAGGAATCCAAACTCTCTTCACTGTCATATTGTAGCAACGAAAACCTTTATAATGCACCAAGAATTGTTCCCATCGACAGATACATTTACAACACCAACTCCATTATGTTCGGAAAAATACCGTCCCATCCCTGGCCTTTTATTAATTGAATTATAAAGTAATCCAGGTGCCAGGACAGATATCTTCAGGTACTTTCTATGATGTATCCAACATTTCGAATATCAACAGAAGAGAGCTTTGGACAGGAGCTACAGGAACGCAACACGAGCGAGATTGAAGCAAACGGATACAAAAATAATATGCACGGCTGGGTCGCACGAAGTTGCTCCTATGTAATAGACTAGGAATTTTAAAAACGAATGTTATAAGAGAAAACTGTTCATATGGATAAAATTAATTTTTTAAATTCTTTTAGTAGCAAGAGATAAAAACAGAATGCTATGCAAATATGAATTTATGCAAGAACAGAAATTATAAGTCGTTGTAGTGGTTTCTTAAAAAAAAAAAGTTTTTATATACAAAATTTTCAAAAAATTTAAAAAAAAAAATTTTGGAACGCCAACTTTAAGTTTTTATTACTGTGCGAATTAAAATTAAATTTCCAAAATAAAATATTAATAGTTTCTGTGATATCGAATTTTCCAAAAAAAAAAATTTCTAAAAATTAAAAAAATATTTTTTTTTTAAGTTTTGAAATGTAATGTTTTTCAAACTTTTTAGAAGCCTTTCTATAGAAAATTTCATTAAAATCCGTTATGCCGATATCGAGAAACTCAAAGTTAGACAAAATGGTTCTATGGTAGGTACAAGCTGTTAGTTCTCAATTTCAAAACTTTATTAAAAAAAATGAGTTTAATCAAAATTCTAGAAGCCGTTTTCGAGAAAAGTACGATTTTTAAAAACCACTATTTAGCATTTGTATAGTGGGTACCTTTATTTTTAGATAAATTATTTTTCGTTCTCATATCTTGTAGATTATATTGAGAAACTTTTATTTATCAAGTGTTTAAAAAAATCTAGCATGGGATTTTCGAAATATTGAGTTTTGAAAAAAAAAAATATTTTTTTTTAAATCTAAAAATTTTTTTTTTAAATTTGAATACACAATACTATTCAAATTTTTGGGGAGCTTAAGCAAAAAAAAAATGATCAAAATCGGTGGTACCGTTTTTGAGAAAATCAAAAACAAAAAAAAATGGTTCCATGGGTGGTACCGTCAATAACCATTTTTCTGAAATTTTTTTTTCAACCATTACATCATAGCTTTAACTACATTAATTTTGAAGCTGTCATCGCAATATTCCTACCACATTCTTTTTTACAATAAGTCATCTTGGAGTTACATAGGTTGCAGTGGGTGCTTGCCAAATCAATTATAGTTCTTTTTCAATTAGATTGAAAAAATTAAATTAAGTTTAGTTCGATATTTAATAAAACTTTTAAATTAAAACTTAACTATCTTATTTAGCATAAGCTAAAATTTTTTTAGTTTTTAAATCTGTCGAACAGTTTTTGAGAAAAAAATATTTATAAGATTTCGAAAAAAATTCGTATGGCAGGTACCGTTATTTTTGGTCTTAAAAAAAAAAGGGAAAAAAATGAGTGATGGGCAAAATTGCAAATGATATCTACCAAGTTTGACGAAAATTGGCCGAGCCGTTTAGGCTGTAGTCGAACAGACAGAGAGACAGACAGAATTGCGACACCCACTTTTTTAGTCTTCGCTATCATCGTAATGTCAACTTTGATCAAAATCTCGAGTTTAATTTTTTTTCCGAAAACCTAAAACCCACAGCCGATACCAATACCTTTTTCATAAAAACCAAGACCAAAGGCCCATCTTCTCCATTTTACTACATGCAAATATCATGACTAAAGTGAATTTGAATTGTGACATAGTCCAGTGTGAACTATATCTTTGAAAATGAAATGAATGGATGTTCTGCAATTAGGATTTCGCCATTTTGTGAATAAACTCAATCCCACTGCTTTCTCCTCTGCTGTGAAATTATTGTAAAATTGACTTGGTTGCACCTACTTGCTTATTTCTTGCTGCACATTTGCAAATTTTATGAAATGCTCAGCAATCGTTAATGATTTTTAAATTTCTTTCTTCAAAGTATTAAATAATCATCTGGAAGGTTCTTCAAGATTTAAACTCGTCATTTCTCTTCACTTTCTAGTTTAAGTGGGCTGTCTGTAAAAATGTTGTAAATTAAGGGGTTCAAGAGTCCTTACGCCTACAAGTACCATATTGATATTCCTATCAAAAGTGAAACCCTCTGGCACTAAAAGACCATATTAACCATTCATTTATTTATTAAGTTAATTTATTAAGTATGCAACTAACGATAGAAAGCTTACAAAAACTAGTTTGACAGTTCGAACAGATATGCAAGTTTTTGATTATGCCACCATAAGTTTTTTAATGTATTCCCCTTTTTCGTTTCTTCTGCTACCCTTATATTATTCTTATCTAATATACTGCAGACGAGGTGGCGTTCGGCGTTTGGTAGCCAATTTTGAGAGGACCGATTTGGTAGTCAATAAGCCAATATTCATACGTCAAAGGAACACAAGATAGTCCAAAACAATCGCCGCAATCCGTGAAAACGTACAGCAAAACCCGAGGCAGTCGAGCTCGCAGACTCCAAGTTTTATGCCTACAACCGTACAAGATCCAACTGACCTAGGAGCTCACGGTTCATGATCATAGATAACGACGTTTGTTCGCTGACTGGGCTTCGGAGCTTTTAGAAGAGGACCACAATTTTGGCCGCAAAAACATCCTTAGCGACGAAGCGCATTTTTGGATTAAGCAAAATTGCCTTATATGGAACGATACCAAACCCACACGAGGCTCACCAGGAGATAATACATCCTCAAAAAGTTACCATTGGGTTTGAATTTTTGGCCAGCATCGTCATTGGTTCGAACTTTTTGCAAAAACCCATATGGACCTGTTCCAGCAGGGGCTTGTGCTAAGTGCCACACAGCACACGCCACCATTGACATTCCGCATGAACGACTTGAGGGTAAGATAATCATGTCGATTACAGAATTCGAAGAATTTTACTCCCGGTGAGTCAACTCGATCCATTGACCTTTCGCATCCGCTGTAAAACTTAATTATGAAATTCGCCGGACGAACTACATTGTCAATTCCTAAAATTACCTTATCATTTATGAACTATCCTATCGACATTTTTAGTTACGGACATTAAGTCAACGGCCTAGGTCAACGGCTTCCCATCGATCAGCGAAATCAAGCATCATTGTGCGTGGTAAGTACTTGGATGGAAGACCGTTCATTACCAACGGTGCGCTATTGACATGTGTTTCTTCTCTTGTTCTTTCTTCCAGTGCTTTCAGTGTCTCTACTTCATAGATTTATCTACTTCTGTCCGTCTATCTGTCTGACATCTTCTATAAGACGGATTTAAGTTCATATTAAGTAGAGAAAAGGCGCAAGTGGGCGGTCATTCTTCTCAAATACTTTATTACTCCTTCTTAAATAGTTCCTTACATCTTCTTAAATACTTCTTAACGGGTTGGCTACGTTTTGCCGCAAAACGATTTCCCGCGTCACGTTTTCCCGCGTAACGTTTGCCCGAAAATCATTTTCCCGCAACTCGATTTCCGGTAAAACGATATCCCGAATCACAGTTTCCCGTATAACGTTTGCCCGCCGATTCCTACTTTTCACTATTTGGTGAACTGACCAGTGAGAATGCTCACACGCTCACACTAACATGAGAGATCACGGAGGAAGAAGGACCAAATAAGTTGCACAACAAAAGGCAGAAGAAATTTAGAAAAAAATATTCAGTTCTTCTTGTTCTTAGACCTGCATAGAAGAAAGACATCGAGAGATGAGAGATGTCTTGCTAGAGGTTTGGGATACCGAGTACATGGTTGTTGGACGCGACGCACGGTAACGTTGGTGGGTTGACTGACGTGGTGGACATAGTAATTATTATTGGTGCACGGGTGGGGTGGTTGGTGGATGAAGTGCGACGATGATGGTGGTTGTGGCGATCCCTTGCAATATTGTTATAGAGATATTTTCTTCAAGGATTGCAATACATTTTAAGGGTTTAATAGATAGATATAATATATTAACTATCGTAGAATAAAGGCTTTACAATAGTTTTGTGCATACACATCTTGCACAGGGATAGTAAGCTTATATCTATCACAGAACTGATAAATAAATTCAAAATGATGATAAGGGCTTACAAAAAGAAAAGGGAATTTATTTTTGAATGAAAACTACGTAGAACACCTTCATTTTTGAATTTATGGTATGGACTTCTTTTATTATTTAATTTAATTTTATTATTTAATATGTAGTAAATATTTTATTTAAAGTAAATAAGTTAATATAAATAAATTAATCAAAAATCAATCAATTACAATCAATAAATAAACATTGAAAACAAAAGTTAAATAATTAAATAAAAATAAGGAAAGAAAATAAATAAATAAATTAATAAATGAACAAAAACAGATAAATAAATAAATAAATAGAGATTAAAATAAATAAATAACAATTAAATTTATAAACAATGAACAAAAGAATGCACAAATGAATACATTTATTTAAGGGCTTAAGTATTTTTTTTTTTTTTTTTCAGTTTCAGTTAATGTTTAGAGCGAATTTTATTTCCTCAGAGCGTAATATGCGTTTTAAGCTTTTTGGTAATCCCTAAGCTGGTGTGGGTTTTCATTTATTAAGCCTAAGAAACGTTTTAGATTATGAATTTTTATTTTTTTTTTAGCTTTAGAAGTTTTTTAAGCGTACCTAACTGTTTGAGAATGCACGAAGGACCAGCTTATGAAGCAAATGAAATGAATTCTCGAAATCCAAATTTTCGTTTATAAACTATTTATTTTACAATTTAATTGATGTTAGGTAACCAGGTCCTTCCCGTGAATTTGACCTTGACGCGGTGGGAAGGCTTACGTCCTGTTTCCCCAGCAATCCAGCTGCGGTAGCAGAGACAACAAACAAAATTCAAAAACCCAATTATGAACCATGAATAAAGCTAATGAAAAAGATAAAATTCGAACGGGGATATACGTTCAAATGTCGGCAGGAGTCGCGACTGCCGGCACGGGCTTGGCCTCTAACGAGGATAAGTCGCCAGCGACTACAATAGCTTTACAAGGCGAACCGGCTATCAAGCCTGACACAGTTTGCGGAACAACTGTTAAGACAGGGTCCGTGGGCTGTAGCGGGACTGATAAGCTACGCTCCGTTGGTAGTACTACCAACAAACCCCACTTCAGTGGTAAGGCACCCTTGAGAAAAGGGTCTGCTGCAACCACTACGGCCAGGGACAGTACGTCCAGTAAGCCCCACTTCAGTGGTAAGGCGCCCTTGAGAAAAGGGTCTGCTGTAACCACTATGGTCAGTGGTAGTACTACCAATAAACCTCATTTCAGTGGTAAGGCGCCCTTGAAAAAAGGGTCTGCTATAACCACTACGAGACATCCCCTATCGCAAAGCGTTCGCGAATTGCGGAATGCTAAGAGGATCATCAAAAGACTAGGTGATAAACTAGAAACTAATGGTGACTCTAAGCAGGAAGCATCGCTAGCATGGGCCAAAAGCGTCATTGCAAGACAGCAAGATGCTGAGACCAGCGGTGACTCCACGTCAAAGCGACAAAGGTCCATTGAGGGAACCACTTCGGAACCCAAGCGCCCGAAAGTGCAGAAGACCAGCACGGTATCAACTGCGTTAAGGAAGGATGATCTTTCTTTTAGCGATGCGCTAAAATCCAATATAATAGTTGCAGTCATCGACAGAAGCGATATCGATGGCAAGATCTCAGTAGATCGCTGGGCAGTGGTAACAAGAGAGCTCTCGGTACGCTACCTGGACATCATGAAAGCCAATCCAGGACCACCCCCAGTTATTAGAGATAACGGCTGGCACCGAGGGAAAGTAAAGCTTATCTCTTGTGGAGATCAGAGATCTTGCGATCTATATAAGCTTGCTGTCAGCAAGTTAGGTGAGATCTGGACAGGCGCGAAGCTTGAGGTTGTTGCTAGAGAGCAAATCCCTACAAGGCCAAGGGCTCGCACCTGGATTCCAGAGGAACCTTCTCGACCGGATACAATCCTTAAAATCATACAAAGCAGTAATCCAGACCTGCCCACTCACAACTGGAAAGTTGCGAAAGTGGAGGAACCAAAGGGCGCTTCAAGATCTGCAATTATTGTAGTGAATAAAGAGGCCTTGGCTCCTCTACTGGCAACCAAAGGTGTGATTGGGTATGGATTTTCTTCGATTACTTTGAAAGTATATAAAAAAGACGAGGGTAACACCGTTCCTCCACAACAAATAGGTACTTCCACAGTCGAAGAATCTGCGGTAGACATCGACCCAGCAATGGAAATTGATGCTCCCAGCAGCTCTGAGAGTGAAGTGAAGACCACAAACATCGCCGAAAAGGCTCCAGAAAATGTCGACAGTCTCTCCGAGAAGGAAGCTGAAGACTCCGTGAGGAAGGTCCATCTGAGTGAAGACGAACCCATTGGCTCGGACTCTGAAGCCGAGCTACTGGATTCGTCCTCTGAATCGGAAGACCTGAATCTAACCATGTTGGGGGTAGGTCTGGATGAGTGTAGCCAAAATGCTGCAACTACTTCAGATTAACCTTCAACATTCCATCAAGGCTTCGGCCTCACTTCTTCTCCGTCTGCACAAGAACCGAGAGGATATAGTCCTGATCCAAGAACCATGGATTGCCAAATCTGGAATTCAGGGACTCAGGACTCCTGGTTACTACTTGCTGTATGCATCGGACAAAGGTGAACCCAGATCCTGCATATTAGTTAAAAGTAGTTCTAATGTATATTTACTCCCTGATTTCAGCGATCGAGATATAACCGCCGCCAGAATGCACACCAATAATGGAACGTACTGGATAGTGTCGGCATATCTTGGCCACGACAACCCTGGCCCTCCTGGCGATACGCTCAAGAGGATCATCGCTGAGGCGAAAAGGCAAAATATCAGCCTCCTTATTGGGTGTGATGCTAATGCCCATCACACTGTTTGGGGAAGTACGAACATAAACGATAGAGGTGAATCTCTTTTTGATTATATTCTTAGTACTAACCTTGTAGTCAGTAACATTGGCAATGAACCTACCTTTGTTACCAGAAACCGACAAGAAGTGCTAGACATCACTCTTGTCTCTAACACTGTATATCAAATGATAACGAATTGGAAAGTATCAGAGGAACACTCATTCTCAGACCATAGATACATCCAATTCAGTTTAAATGATGTACCCACCATACGGCCAGTTTTTCGTAATTATAGGAAAACAAATCGGCAAACATATAGAGATATTCTCAAAAGATCGCTTATAGCCGAATCTCTAGATATCCCCTCCAACACCGCAGATCTAGATAACAAAGTCAAGGATCTGACACTAACCCTGAACAATGCAATGAATATTTCTTGTCCTCTTATGCAAGTTAGAAGAAAAAAGAAACCTTATTGGTGGAGTTCAGGATTAGAGCCGCTCAGGAAAAGTTGCAGAAAACTCTCCAATCGAGTTAAATACACAAAAGAATCCTCATATTGGGGCTTATATAAAGAATCCTTAAAGATTTATAAGAAACAATTGAGGACAAGCAAAAGATCTTCATGGAGGAACTTCTGTAATAAAATAGAAGATACTTCTGAAGCATCCAGATTAAGGAAAATCCTCTCAACAAATCCAGTCATGCCAAGCTCTTCGAAAATGACAAATGGCTCCTGGACAAATTCATGTGAAGAATCACTCAATTTGCTACTTGACACTCACTTCCCAGGTAGCTCGCAAAACATTTGCAAAATTAACTCACTAGAGTCAAATAACAAAGGTATAAAGATCCGAGGGTTAATAACAAGGGACAAACTAAAATGGGCAATTAACAGCTTCGATCCATACAAATCGGCAGGACCAGACGGTCCTGCAAGTTGCTTTAGACATTATCTTACCCACGTTAGAGATAATAATGAACAGTTGTCTAAACCTGGTTCATATTCCCCTTATATGGAGAGAAGTCAAAGTAGTCTTTATACCCAAAGCTGGTAAATGCTCCCACGTTACGCCCAAGGACCTAAGACCTATCAGTCTATCGTCATTTCTTCTCAAGACACTGGAACGATTGATTGACATTCATCTGCGTAGTGCTATAAAACCAAACCTTTTTTCTACGGCACAACACGCTTACTGCAAGGGAAAATCAGTAGAAACTGCGCTACATACCTTGGTACGCGCAATCGAATACTCCCTAGATCACAAAGAATACACTCTAGTTGCATTCCTAGATATAGAAGGCGCCTTCAACAATGTCGACAGCGCCGCAAAAGCGAAGACACTGCAGAATCTCAATGTGGATAGCTCACTTGGTAACCTTATAAAATTCATGCTGAAAAGCAGAATTATAAATGCGGAACTAGGTAGCTTTACTACAAGAAGGTCAGTCAGTAGAGGAACCCCACAAGGTGGAGTCCTATCCCCACTTCTATGGAACATGGTAGTTAATGATCTGCTAATAGACCTAGGATATAATAGAATAGAAGAGGGATTCAAAGTGATTGCATACGCTGACGATATTGCCATTGCCGTATCAGGAAAGCACCCTCAAGTTTTAACAGAACTTATACAAACCGCTCTCAACAAGCTACTAAAATGGACAGATCGATGTGGCTTAGGTGTTAACCCCCACAAGACTGAACTAGTCCTCTTCACAAGGAAATACAAAATTCCTCAACTAGACTCTCCATCGATTAAAGGTGTTCCACTCACTTTCTCAGATCAAGCTAAATACCTGGGTCTTTTTTTAGACAAAAAGTTAAGTTGGAAACCTAATATACAGGAAAGAGTAAGGAAAGCCACGGTAGCTCTCTTTTCTTGTAAAAAAGCCGTAGGGAACAAGTGGGGCTTGTCTCCACAAATTACTCACTGGCTATATACTGCGGTCATCAAACCGATACTCACTTACGGGGTGACCGTATGGTGGACGGCCTTAGATAAAACGAAAAATCGCGATAAACTAAGCAGAGTTCAACGTTCAGCGTGTATGTGCATCAGCGGAGCTCTCCGCTCGACACCATCCGCTGCACTAGACATACTTCTCAACCTGACACCCCTAGATATTTACAGTAAACAAATAGCCGCGAGCACAGCCATACGTCTCAAAGCCATCTCTCAATGGACCAATAACTCTATTGGCCACACCACCATTCTGAATTTATTCGGAACTCTACCAAGTCACTCTGACTACATCACTCCCTCTTTGGTCTTCGATAAAAACTTTGAAGTCACCATTCCCTCAAGGTCAGCTTGGGAGGAAGGGACTTTGGCAGATAACAAATCAGTAAACTTTTTTACAGATGGATCGAAGACTGAAAACGGAGTGGGTGGTGGAGTGTACTCAGATGGACTAAATCTTAGTCTCTCCTTCCGCCTACCAAACCATTGTAGCGTATTCCAAGCGGAAATTCTGGCGATAAAGGAAGTATTGTCCTGGCTTAAAGAAAACGTGATATCTAACACGGATATCCGTATCTTCTCAGACAGTCAGGCTGCTTTGAAATCCCTAGCATCAGTCTCTGTAAACTCCATTACAGCCCAAGACTGTCGTTCGTCTCTAATGGAGATGGCCAAACAGTTTAACATTCACCTATTCTGGGTGCCGGGTCACAGGGACATTCCGGGGAATTGTAAAGCCGACGAACTCGCCAGAATTGGAACGGAAATGCCTATCTTACCCGAAAAGGCAAATATAGGTATGCCCATAGCTAACGGGTGATTTTTTAAGAGCTTGAGAACTTTTTTAAAAAAAAAAACGCATAAAATTTGCAAAATCTCATCGATTCTTTATTTGAAACGTTAGATTGGTCCATGACATTTACTTTTTGAAGATAATTTCATTTAAATGTTGACCGCGGCTGCGTCTTAGGTGGTCCATTCGGAAAGTCCAATTTTGGGTAACTTTTTAGAGCATTTCGGCCGGAATAGCCCGAATTTCTTCGGAAATGTTGTCTTCCAAAGCTGGAATAGTTGCTGGCTTATTTGTGTAGACTTTAGACTTGACGTAGCCCCACAAAAAATAGTCTAAAGGCGTCAAATCGCATGATCTTGGTGGCCAACTTACCGGTCCATTCCTTGAGATGAATTGTTCTCCGAAGTTTTCCCTCAAAATGGCCATAGAATCGCGAGCTGTGTGGCATGTAGCGCCATCTTGTTGAAACCACATGTCAACCAAGTTCAGTTCTTCCATTTTTGGCAACAAAAAGTTTGTTAGCATTGAACGATAGCGATCGCCATTCACCGTAACGTTGCGTCCAACAGCATCTTTCAAAAAATACGGTCCAATGATTCCACCAGCGTACAAACCACACCAAACAGTGCATTTTTCGGGATGCATGGGCAGTTCTTGAACGGTTTCTGGTTGCTCTTCACTCCAAATGCGGCAATTTTGCTTATTTACGTAGCCATTCAACCAGAAATGAGCCTCATCGCTGAACAAAATTTGTCGATAAAAAAGCGGATTTTCTGCCAACTTTTCTAGGGCCCATTCACTGAAAATTCGACGTTGTGGCAGATCGTTCGGCTTCAGTTCTTGCACGAGCTGTATTTTATACGGTTTTACACCAAGATCTTTGCGTAAAATCTTCCATGTGGTCGAATAACACAAACCCAATTGCTGCGAACGGCGACGAATCGACATTTCACGGTCTTCAGCAACACTCTCAGAAACAGACGCAATATTCTCTTCTGTACGCACTGTACGCATTCGTGTGGTTGGTTTAATGTCCAATAAAGTAAACTGAGTGCGAAACTTGGTCACAATCGCATTAATTGTTTGCTCAATTGGTCGATTATGTAGACCATAAATCGGACGTAAAGCGCGAAACACATTTCGAACCGAACACTGATTTTGGTAATAAAATTCAATGATTTGCAAGCGTTGCTCGCTAGTAAGTCTATTCATGATGAAATGTCAAAGCATACTGAGCATCTTTCTCTTTGACACCATGTCTGAAATCCCGCGTGATCTGTCAAATACTAATGCATGAAAATCCTAACCTCAAAAAAATCACCCTTTACAAGTAAACTTATGCTGAAACGAATCGCTCTGGAACAATCGAATACAAGATGGCTTAATACTACCACTTGTATGGCGACCAAGCGGATCTGGCCTAAACTGGATCTGAAACGGTCAAAATGTCTATTGTCCCTCAGTAGATCTCAGATCAGCTCCGTCATAGGTGTCATAACTGGACACTGTCTCATAGGTAGACACGCCGCACGTCTCGGTGTGCTATCAAACGATTTCTGCAGGAGTTGCATGGACGAAGAGGAAGAGGAGACAATCCCACACCTTCTTTGTACATGCCCTGCTCTCTCTTACAGACGCAAACTTCATCTAGGAGAACATTTCTATAATGAACCAAGCGATCTCATAGACAAAGACATTAAAAGTCTCCTTCGCTTCATCAGAAGCTCCAAATGGTTTTAACTAATAGGAAACCTTCTTATTTTTGTTCCCTATTAGATCGTGGTATCACAATGGACCTCCAATGGTCTAAGTGTGTCAGACGCTTTAATGACAGCCACTTTAACCTAACCTAACCTAACCTAGGTAACCAGGTGATTGAATTCGAATGAATTGAAAAAATGAAAATATACAAAATTATTGAATTGATTTTAAATTGAGTATCTGATGGATACAGAAACATTAAAGTGTTTTTTAGCAAAGTTATTTTTAAACATTCCGCCGCCCCTGGAACATAGTTTCAGCTTAGAGGTAGCAATGCTATTTTATGGATTGGCCGCATAACATTTCCATGTTCAGTGCGAAGAGTTACCACTCTAACATGACCATCGTTGCCAGGATGAATTGTGACTACACGTCCCATAGCCCATTTTCCAGGTGGAAGGTTAGGTTCTTTGATTAAGACAAGGTCGTTTATCTCAAAGTCACGTTGATGTTGTGTCCAGCGTGGTCGTTGTTGCAGTGATGTTATGTATTCCATGCTCCAACGTTTCCAGTAGCCCTGGATTTTTGACTAGAGCGATTGCCAATTCGAGAGACGATTCTGTGGAATGTGATTTAGATAGGGTTCTGGAACTGCCGAGTATGATTCACCTATAATGAAATGAGCGGGTGTTAATGGATCAATATCATTATCGGATTTTAGGCATAAAGGTCGAGAATTTAGAAGAGCTTCAATCTGTGTTAAGAGCGTATAAAGATCTTCAAATGAAAGAATATCTACACCAATAACACGGTGCAGATGCTGCTTGACAGATTTAACGCCGGTCTCCCAAAGACCACCAAAGTGAGGAGCTGATGGCGGAATAAAATGCCAAGTGGTTGATTCGCGAGAAAGAGATTCTGCTACCAAAGAGTTATGATGTTCAGACAAAGTTAATTGATGCATTTCAGAGAGTTTTTTTGCCGAGCCGTGGAAATTGGTGCCGTTATCCGAGTACATGTGAGACGTTCTTCCTCGACGCGCGACGAAACGACAAAAAGCTGCCAGAAATGCGTCAGTGGTTAAGTCACTGACTAGCTCCAAATGTATGGCTTTGGTGGAAAGACATACAAAAAGAGAAATATATCCTTTAGTTTTTGTTGTTTTTCGACCCATTTTCGTTTTATTCAATAGAGGTCCAGCATAATCAACACCGCAGTGTGAAAAGGGTCTGCTCTGTTGAATACGAGGTGGAGGAAGATTTCCCATGATTTGTGTTGCTTGGTTCTTCTTTTGCTTGAAGCATTTAACGCAATTTTGGCTCAATTTGCGTAGAAGATTCCTACACCCCAGTATCCAATATTCCTGTCGAATTATGGTAAACAATGTTGATACTCCTGTATGTAAATAACGTTCATGAAAATCAGCTAATATCAGTTTTGTTACACTGTGTCCATTTGGTATTATGATTGGGTGTTTTATATTAAAAGAAAGATGAGCTTCTTCAATCCGACCACCTACCCTAATGATTTCATCATTATCGAAAAATGGTGCAAGATTCATGATTTTGCTATTTTTGGGAAAACTACCATATTTTTTATAATAAACTATATCATCTCTAAAGTACATATGTTGTAACCATTTTATGATTTCCCGTTTAGCATTAAATAGTTCATAAGGGCGAATATGGAGAGATTGTTCATTGAGTTTTTTCTTTATTCTTGAACGAATACGATAGATGAAAACGACGATACGTATGAAACGATACCAAGACGAAACGCGAGATGCAATTTTTGCAAAAGGATGATTATCATCAAGGGCAATGACAACATGTGATAAATGGGTTTGTTTTTTTTTCTTCTTGTTTGCAATCAGGATCTTCTTCGATGTGACGAACGATTGGCCACTGATCTTCGGTTTCCTTTAACCATTGGGGACCTGTCCACCAAATGGGATGATTGACTAGAGTTGATGGTGTGATACCACGCGAAGCACAATCCGCAGGATTTTGTGCTGATTTGATGTGAAACCACCTGTTTCTGGGAATTGTACTGAGAATCTCTGAGCATCGATTTCCAATGAAGACTTCCCATCGTCGAGGGGGTGATGAGAGCCACGATAAAACGACTTTCGAATCACACCAGGCATAAATATTATCAAATTTTGTGTTTAACGATTTTTGAACTGAATCCATTAAGCGGGCAAGTAAAAGTGCGCCACATAGTTCCAAGCGAGGGATGGTGAGTTGTTTTAAAGGAGCAACTCTAGTCTTAGCTGCAACTATGTTTGTTTTTATTTCACCATTTGACGAAATGGATCGCGCGTAAATAACTGCTGAATATGCGGATGATGAAGTATCCGAAAAACCGTGCAGTTGAAACGAAGAATTGATTTTACCTATAAAGCGAGGTATTCGAATGTTTGTTAGTAGAGCAAGTTCTTCACGGTATTTACACCATTTTGAAGCAATGAAATTTGGGAGAAGATCATCCCAGTCGAGTTTTAGATGCCACAATTCTTGAAAAATGATCTTCAGTTGCACGACAGAAGGAGCTAAAAAACCGAGAGGATCGAAAATTCGTGCTACATCTTTAAGAATTTGGCGTTTTGTTAAAGGTTCATTTGGTGTTATATTCAAGCGAAACGAAAAACTATCTTGGTTAGAGTTCCAGTACAAACCGAGTACTTTGACTAAGGAATCTGAGTCACAACCGAGGGGAATGTTTTCATTTTTGTTAGGGTCACCTGGTGGAAGTAGTTGTTTGCAATTACTTTGCCATTTGTTTAACTCGAATTCACCTTTGAGAAGAAGTTTAATTAAACTGTTTAATTTTAATAATGCATCAGGGAGTGAATCTCCACCTGAAGCAACATCATCGACATAAAAATCATTCTTTAAAATATCTGCCGCGACGGGAAAGTCTTTTTGATAATCATTAGCGAGTTGTTGTAAAACACGTACTGACTGGTATGGAGCACACGCGGTTCCATATGTGACCGTACATAATCGAAAATGTTCTGGGGTATCAGTTGGCGACTTCCGCCAAACGATTCGTAGAAAATCAGTGTCTTCAGGCGCTACCCAAATTTGACGGAACATTTTTACAATATCTGCGGTGAAAACGAATGCATGTCGACGAAATCTTAGCGAAACGGAGAAGAGGTTGCGTTGGATGGGAGGACCTATCATAAGTGAATCGTTTAATGAATTTCCGTTTGTATCTTTAAACGAACCGTCAAATACGACACGAAGTTTTGTTGTTGGACTGTCCAACTTTATAACAGCGTGATGCGGTAAATGATAAACGTTTGATTTTAAAACTTCTGATGATGGAATTTTGACCATATGTCCCAATGATAAATATTCATCCATAAAATTTGAATACTGAGGGAAAAGTGATTCATCCTTTAAAAACTTTCTTTCCATAGCCTTTAATCTTGACATTGCACCTCTGAGAGTATCACCAAAAACGGGGAGTTTTTTGAAAGGAAGTTTTACTATATACTTTCCATCAGTGTTTCTTTGATGCGTTTTGGAGAAATGATCTTCCATATCTTCATCTCCTATTGAACCCTTTACCTTTGAATCAACTTCTTCGATAGTCCAGAAGGATTGTAAGATAGAATCTATATTGACAGTTGAATGATGCGATTGAATATTTTGATTAAATCCCGAAAGTTTCCCTGCCAACAACCAACCAAAAATAGTTTTTTGAGCAATAGGATGTCCTTTGCTGCTTCGAATTAGTTCACTCTCTAAGATATCCCAAACCTTATCTGCTCCAAGCAGAATATCTATATTGGCAGGCTGATAAAACAAGGGGTCAGCTAAATTAAGGTCTGAAATATGTTCCCAATCTTCGATGTTGAACGGAAAAGCAGGTAGTTGTGTCGTAATTGTGGATAAAACAAATGTTTCTACAGCGATGCTGACTGAGTCATAACACGAAGCGATATTAATTGAAACCAAACCTCTAGATTGTCCTGAATTAGATCCACCAATTCCACGAATTGATATGCGAGCGTTTATTCTTTTGAGTCCAAGTCTTTGAGCACAAGCTTCAGTGATGAAAGAAACCTGTGACCCCGAATCAATGAGAATTCTGACATGTTGATATCTTCCATTGGCATCAAGTATTTTTCCAACTGCAGTTGGAAGCAATGTTCGAGACAAGGATCGATTTGAGTAAAGCGAATGGTGCGAAATGTATGGGTTTGAATTCTGAACTGGATTTGAGTAGAGATGTTGGGATGATGAGGGAATGAATTCCAATGACGAATTTTGAATATTTGGGTTTGAGTTGGACAAAGCAATATGTACGAGGCTATGATGTCTTGAGTTGCACGTCTTGCATCTAGACTTTGACTGACAGTTTGCCGAATTGTGTCCACTACGTAGACAGTTGAAACAGAGTCGATTAGATTTGACAAAATCCCGTTTATTTTCAGTAGTCATAGATAAAAAGTCAGGGCATTGGAAAAGCAGGTGAGATTTTTTACATTTTGGTTTGAAGATGTGACATGCAAAGTCTTAAAAGAAGATGGCTTTTCTTTTGATTCACGATTGATTGATTTACACGATTCGAGAGCCTCACAGCGACGTTCCAAAAAGGTTAAAAACTGGTTGATAGTAGGATGTTCTATGTCTAAGCTTTCAGTTGACCATGCGTGACGAGTATCTTGATCAACTTTGTTGATAAGCACATGTATCATCCAAGGATCTCTACCAACAGACTAAAACGAATCTAGACTACGAACAATTTCGTCAGAAATATCGGATATTTTACGAAGTGTTTTAATATTTGAAGTTTGAAGAACGGGCTGGTGCATAAAGGTTTCTACTAGACTGTTAACAATGAATCTTGGTCGGTCATATCTCTTCTCTAATCTTTCCCAAGCCTGTTCATACGTTGGTATTTGCGATATTAAGTTAAGAGCTTGACCACGAAGATGAGAACGAAGTAAATGAAATTTTTGAATTGGTGATAACGATTGTTTTTTATGGATTGCACTAAGAAACATATCCCTAAACGAAGGCCAATCTTGATAGCTAGTGCCCGTGAAAGGTTCAATGTAAATTTGAGGAAGATGGTCAACTTGGTGATTTTGTGAGACGCACGAACTGTTTTTATTTTCAGAAAATGACGTATTGGAAACATTTGGTGAAATGTTCTACCTCTTTCGGATTTCTGAAACTAATTTCGATTTCACCGCGATGTATTTAGATTCAAAATCTTCGAATTCGTCTTCAGAGTTTACGTACCCTTCTACATTTTCAAATTTATAAAATTGTTCTTGCGATTTATTAAATTTTAACCAAAGTTCATCTAATTTTTCCATTCGCACTTCAAGGATCTCCTTGGTTTCTTTATCCGAAATTTTCTCCGTGAAGGAAGCTGTCTTTGTTAGCGAACTTTTCATGTTACCACGAATATTACGAAGAACCGATAGATCTTGGTTAAAAGCCATTTTACTCACGATAATAATTTAATGTTAAACTTATTAAGAAATGGGCCAAAAGAATTATTTAATTGTTCAAAATGTCTATGCTCTTATATGTCACTTATTGATTTAATGTTTTAATTTTCGATAAATAAAGTATATTCAAGAAAATACATACTTATGTCCGTTTGGGTTTACCAACACTCAAACAATTTGATGACTTCCAAATTTCGGCTTTGTTTCCAACACACAGATTGACCAAACAGCAGCAAATTGAATCCCATGATGTTTTCCAGAAGACAGATGGTCCAATAAATCCAACGGTAATCTTCCAAACGATAGCAAAATTAATCCAACGATGTTTTTAACAAAAGAATCCCACGATGAGCGATATGGGAAGACAATTACAAGATATTCGAAACGATGTTTATATGAAAAATCCAAAATATTCGAAACGAAAAATCCAAAGATCCGGCTCGATACGGACCAGAAATATGTTTGGGAATGCACGAAGGACCAGCTTATGAAGCAAATGAAATGGATTCTCGAAATCCAAATTTTCGTTTATAAACTATTTTTTTTACAATTTAATTTATGTTAGGTAACCAGGTGATTGAATTCGAATGAATTGAAAAAATGAAAATATACAAAATTATTGAATTGATTTTAAATTGAGTATCTGATGGATACAGAAACATTAAAGTATTTTTTAGCAAAGTTATTTTTAAACACTAACTATGTATGTAATCATCATCATCATCGGCTCGACAACCGGGTTCCGGTCCTGGCCTCTTTCAACAAGTCTCTCCACCTATCCCGGTCTCTAGCCGACGCCATCCAGTTGCGCACCCCAAGGCTTCGGGCGTCCTGGTCTACGCCATCTCTCCAGCGCAAGCATGGTCTACCACGCTGTCGTCTACCATAGAATGTACCACAAAGAACTTTCCGAGCAGGTTCCTCTTCGCTCATGCGAGCTAGGTGCCCTGCCCACCGGAGTCTACCGAGCTTAATTTTTGTCACGATATCTGCTTCAAGGTAGATTGCGTACAGTTCATGATTGTACCGTCTCCGGAATCGTCCTTCCTCACATACGGGGCCAACAATTCTCCTTAAGACTTTTCTCTCGAACGCAGCTGAGAGGTCGGAGTGCCTTTTGCTAAGCACCCAAGTCTCGGATCCATATGTGAGTACTGGCAGGACCATGGTCCTGTACAGCAGCAGTTTTGAAGTTATGGTGAGATTTCTGGATTTGAAGAGCTTTGACAGACTATAGTAGGCTCTGTTGGATTTGAGAAGCCGCCCGCGTATTTCTTCTTCTATATTGTTATCGGCTGCTACTATTGACCCAAGGTATTTAAAGGATTGCACCACTTCAAATTCGTGCTCCGCAACCTTGATTGTTTGACCAACTGTTCCTCTCGCATTCGAGGCCACCATGTACTTTGTTTTACCTTCACTAATGTGCAGCCCCAGATTTTGTGCCGCCTGCTCGATCTGGATGAAGGAATCGTGTACAGCTTGTTCGGTTCTTCCGATGATGTCGATGTCGTCTGCGTAAGCCAGTAACTGGCTGGACCTGTTGACGATGGTCCCTCTTGTTGCCGTGCCAGAGTCACGGATTGCTTTCTCCAACGCCAGGTTGAAGAGGAGGCAGGCCAAACCGTCCCCTTGTCGGAGTCCATTAAAGATGTTGATTGGTCTGGATAGCAATCCGGCTATTTTTACTTGGCTTGTTATGTTGGTCATGGTCAACCTACATAGTCGTGTCAATTTATTTGGGATGCCGAATTCTCTCATGGCTTTGTAAAGTTCTACCCTGGCTATGCTATCATAGGCGGCCTTAAAGTCTATAAACAGATGGTATGTTGGGATGTTAAATTCTAGACATTTTTCCATCGCCTGCCTAAGTGTAAATATCTGATCAGTTGTTGATTTGCCTGGAATGAAACCACACTGATATTGTCCGATGACGGTTTTAGCGTATGGGGTTATCCGGTCTTGTAGGATAGAGGAGAGTATCTTATAGGCGGTACTCAACAACGTGATACCTCTATAATTGCTGCACGTTGTGACATCTCCCTTCTTATGTATGGGGCATATTAAACCTTTTCGCCAGTCTTCTGGCATTTCTTCCTGCTCCCATACGTGTACTATAATATCATAAATTGCTTGACGTAAGACTGGCCCGCCGTGATGAAATAATTCGGCTTGTATGCCATCGGCTCCCGGGGCTTTGTTCTGTTTAAGCCGGCCTATAGCCTTCTCAACCTCTGCTATGCTTGGTGGCGGCAACATAGAGTATTCTTCTTGAAGTAGTGGAGCCTCCACTTCTGCAGTGAGCTGACCATTTAGAAATTCATTAAAGTACACTTCCCATCGCTCCAGTATGCTTTCAGGATCGGTGATCAGATTTCCCTCTCCGTCCTTGCAGTATGTGCAGCGTGGTGTGTACTGCGTCATGTTTCGGACGGATTGGTAGAACTTCCGCGCCTGGTGCGGACCTCCCTCTCGGCTATTTTCTATTTCACAGATTAGGTTCTTCTCCCAGGCTGATTTTTTTTGTCTGTGTAGCCGTTTTTCTATTCTTCTGAGCTCTTTATATTCCTCTTCGCGTGCCCGCGTTCTATGAGATTGTTGCATTGCTCGGTACGCAACATTCTTACGTTCAGTCGCTAGCTTGCATTCATCATCAAACCAGTCGTTCCGATTTTTACGACTGCTGCCTAAGATGGAGTTGGCAGTACTAATGACAATATTCTTAAGGCGTGTCCACTTCTCATTTACGCCCAGCATACTGGCTCCAGGACTTACTCTCCCTAAATCAAGTGATTCTAGGGCGAGTCCTAACGCATTACCAAAGGTGTTACTGGTGTTTTCATTGCGCAGGGCAGCCGTGTTGATTCGAACCTGATCGGCGGATGCAATGCGTCTTCGCAAGGCAATCCGCCCTCAGAAAACCATACCAACAAGATAGTGATCCGAGTCGATATTGGCACCTCGGTACGTTCGTACCGTCATCAAGTTCGAGTAGTGGCGACGGTCTATCAACACGTGGTCTATTTGGTTACGAGTGACTCCATCAGGTGATACCCAGGTTGCTTTGTAGATATCTTTACGCGGGAACCTGGTACTCGCAACGACCATGTTTTTCGATGCTGCCAATTCTAAGACTCGAAGTCCATTGTCATTAGTGTTCTCATGCAAACTATGGGTGCCTGCGTAATGCCTGAATACCGGCTCCCGACCTATTTTTGCGTTCAAATCCCCAAGGATGATTTTAACATCATACCTTGGACAGGCATTGAGGGCCCTCTCGACTTGTTCGTAGTAAGTCTCTTTTTCTTCGTCTGAGGACTCCTCCGTAGGTCCGTGAACGTTAATGAGGCTGATATTCGTAAATTTGCCTCGCACGCGAAGGGTGCATAGCCTTTCGCTTATAGCGTTAAAGCCGATGATGGTAGACTTCATTTTTTCGCTGACTAGGAAGCCTACCCCGAGCACATGGTGTTTTGTATGACAGGTATAGTATATGTCATATTCTTTCTTCTGTAGAACACCATTCCCTGTCCATCTGATTTCTTGAAGAGCTGTTATGTCAGCTTTATATTTTGACAGGGCATCGGCTAGCTGCTGAGCAGCTCGAGCTCTATAGAGCGATCGTACGTTCCATAAGAAAATTCGTAAATCGTTTTTCAGTTTTCGTTGCATTGGTTGTCGTCGTGTGATCAGTCCGTTTCCGAGGCTTGTTGTCGGTCTCGTAATTCAAAAGTTTTACGGGACAGGGAATTAACCTGTCGCCAACCTGAGGAACCAGCCTGATCATATTAGCCAAACCTTTTTAAAGGCTTGTTTCTAGCGGCCGCCATGGAGAGGCTATGATCAGACTTCCACCAGTCCCGAATAGTTACGGCACGTGCATGTTTTCGTATGCTACATGTTATTCTCCCTATTCGTCTGATGGCTGACCGCCTATGTATGTAATAGTACATATAAAAATATGAATTTAATTTGAGAAAATTGCCGTCTGTTTTCTAGAAAAGTATGAATTTATGCAAAAAAAAAAAGCTTCGAGATCTTTTCCTTCAGGATTTTAACTCCCGTTTTGGGGATCTCACCCGCTCACGCAACTCCGTTGCTCCGCTTAGGGTATGTTCAGCCGCCAGTCAGGTGCCTCTGACAACAGTTTTCTTGGGCAATAGTACAATGGGTGGCCCGCTTCGCGGGTCCTCAGCATTTTATTTCCCTTTTTGGGGCTCTCACCCGCTCACGCAACTCCGTTTCTCCGCTTAGGGTATGTTCAGTACCATGGGTGGCACCTTAAGTGGATTCAAAGTATTTAAATTTTTATAACCTTGTGAAGTGTTTGAAGTAATTAAGGTCATCCTTTCGAGCGGCTTAAAAAAAACTGCGAAAATGCTACCGAGTTAAAAATAATACCCATAATTGAATAAATTAATATCTCATTACAATCTTTTTTAAGCCCTTAAAAGAGCATTTAATAGCTTAAAACCGTCTCAGAAACGTTTTATGCTGTATAGCAGGATCCATTTACCGACATAAAAAAAATTTAATTCACAAGTCAGTAGGTGACTTGTGAATTAAAAAAATTTAAATCATAAGCTTCTTAGTGACTTATGAATTAAAAAAAAAATAATTCAGAACCTACTAATACTAAGTGACTTATGAATTAAAAAAATTTAAGTCATGGGCAAGTAAGTGACTTATGAATTAAAAAAATAAATTTAATTCCCAACCTACTAAGTGACTTAGGAATTAAAAAAATTCAAGTCATGAGCAAGTAAGTGACTTATGAATTAAAAAAATTTAATTCAAAACCAACTTATGACTTATGAATTAAAAATAAAATGCACGACTGGGTCGCACGAACTTGCTCCTATGTAATCGACTGGGAATTTTAAAAACGAATGTTATTAGAGAAAATTGTTCATAAGGATAAAATTAATTTTTAAATTCTTTTAGTAGTAACAGAATGCTATGCAAATATGAATTTATGCAAGAACAAAAATTATAAGTCCTTGAAGTGGTTTCTTTAAAAGAAGCTTGTATATACAAACTTTTTAAAGGCTTTTTAAGAAAAAATTTTAGTACGCTAATTTAAATTTTTTATTATTGTTCGAATAAAAATTAAATTTACGAAAAGAAATATTGACCCGTTTCGGAGATATCGAATTTTCAAAAAAAAGAAAAAAAAATAGATTATTTTTTTCAAAAATTCAAAAAATATTTATTTTAAAGTTTTGAAATGCAATGTGTTGTAGACTTTTTAGAAGCTTCTCTATAAAAATTTTCATTAAGATCCGTTATGTGGATAGTGAGAAATTCAAAATTCGAAAAAATGGTTCTATGGTAGGTACAAGCTGTAATATCTTAATTTCAAAATTTTTTTATTAAATTAAAGATCGTAAAAATTAATTGAAAGAAAAAAAAAATTATCAAAATTCTAGGTGCCGTTTTCGAGAATAATACGATTTTTGAAAACCATTTTTTTTAATTTTTTAGCATTTGTATGGTAGGTACCTTTATTTTTAGGTAAAATAAAAAATTTTGTTTTACGTTTTGTAGACCATATTGAGAAACTTTTATTTACAAAGTTTAAAAAAAATCTAGCATGGGGTTTTCGAAATATTGAGTTTTGAAAAAAAAATTTTGAAGTTTTTTTTAAAAATCCAAAAATTTTTTTTTTGAAAATTTGAGTATACAATTCTATTTATGTTTTTAGGGAGCTTTAGCAACAAAAAAATGATCAAAATCGGTTGAACCGTTTTTGACAAAATCAAAAACAAAAAAAATGGTTCCATGGGGGGTACCCTCAATAACCTTTTTTCGGGAAATTTTTTTCAACCTATACCTAGATTTAATTAAATTAAATTTTTCTGTATCTTTATTTTTAAAATCTGTTGAACAGTTTTTGAGAAAAAAAATGTTTATAAAATTTCGAAAAAAATTCGTATGGGGGGTACCGTTATTTTTGGTCTTAAAAAAAAAAAGAAAAAAACGTGTGGGGGGAAAAAATTAAAAATGATATGCACCAAGTTTAAAGAAAATCGGCCGAGTCGTTTAGCCTGTAGTCGAACAGAACAGACAGACAGACAGACAGACAGAATTGCGAGATCCACTTTTTTAGTCTTCGCTATCATCGTAATGTCAATTTTGATCAAAATCTCGAGTTCGATTTTTTTTACGAATGCATAACTTGCCTTATAGTACCTATAAGTCGCAAGTAAAAATTTAATTCGTAAGTTAATGGATAAAAACTGATTAGAAAAATTATGAAATGAAATCGCGTGATAATCTTATGATTTAAAAACTAGATTTGAAAGCTAAAAAGATATTCAAAATTAAAAATTTATTAAGAAAAAAATAAAAATTAAAATGAAATGTTATACTTACTGAGTAGGTACCAAAAGATTCGAAGTGCTTATTTAAGAAAACGGAATGTTGTTTTTTTCAATTTTATTGAAAATACATATTGAATTAGTTTAAGGTACTTGAACCAATTTTACAAAAAAATATCAAATAATCAACTCATGTAAAATATGAAAACCAAAAAATTTAAAGGCATATGCATAAAAATATGCACTCACGAAATTTATATAATGATAACCCATCATTTTCTGAACCCAAAGATTTTATCAATATTGCTTTTTATTTAATTGGATTATAGGGACTGCATAAACGCCAACTCCCAAAAAATTATCCAAAAGCTTTCGTTATAATTAAATAATTATGTAGTCAAAACAAGCTTAAAAATTTCCAATCTACCAACTAACTTATGAATTAAATTTTTTTTAATTCACAAGTCACCAACTGACTTGTGAATAATTTTTTTTTTTTAATTCATAAGTCACTTACTCCCTGATGACTTGATTTTTTTTAATTCATAAGTCACTAAGTAGGTGGTGAATTAAATTTTTTTTAATTCAGAAGTCACTTTGTTGCTCATGATTTGAATTTTTTTAATTCATAAGTCACTTACTCCCTGATGACTTAATTTTTTTTAATTCATAAGTCACTTGGTAGGTGTGAATTAAATTTTTTTTTTTTTTATAAGTCACTTAGTAGCTTAGGATTTAATTTTTTTTTTAATTCATAAGTCACTTTGGGGGTTGTGAATTAAATTTTTTCTAATTCATAAGTCACCAAATATCTTATGAATTAAATTTTTTTAATTCACAAGTCATCTATAGACTTATGACTTAAGGATTTTTTAATTCAAAAATTCGCAACCCTGGTGAAAACCTGCTGTATGCTGATAACTCGCTTATGTGTGCAACATCAATATCAGTACTAGTCATTTTCTTCCTCCTGTTATATATTCCTATATAATCATATTATTCATAATTTTTTATATCATGTTATAAATATTCCTCTAATAACCTTTTATTCATCATTTTTGATATCATGATATATATTCCTATATAACGTACATATATGTATGTATAATGACCACCCAATGTGATCATTCATATTATTCATCATTTTTGATATCAATTCCCAATGCAAAAGGGATATACAATATCAAATGTCACCCTTTGTCGCGATTGCGACTATAATTGCAAAAGATAAACCTTCCACCCACGATTGATTGTGTGCATCACTTGCACACAATTTACTATGTCGCATTTCGCGAATCATCAGTTATTCCATCTCAATAAAATGTAATTAAAATTATTTTAAGTTAGTTGAAGTTTGGCAGCAAAAGTAAAGAGTTGTTTCTCATTAAATAAATAAAAAATAATAAATAAAAACACCACCAGTTCTTCGTTCAACAAGCCAGTCATCCAAACAGCCAGTAGCCCAACCGGCAATCACCCCATAATACAACTGAACCAAAGATCTCTTCTTGAGGTCTTACCGGGCAAACGTTACACGCCACACGGGCAACTGATTTGCGGGAAAATGCAACGATTCCAAGAGATTAATGGAGTTTTAAAAACTTGAATATTTATCACAGAAGAAAATACAATAAATGTCAAGTTCCTAACTCCACTGACTGCCTAAATACGAGTAGTAAATTGGTTACAACTATTGTCAACGCAATAAATATTACGCCAAGGCGGTCAAACAACAAAAATTAGAGAATTAAGGTTCGGAATCAGGTTCGGAAAGCTCTTTAGCACAACTTATTTATTAGAATTTTTATCAGCTCTGAAACGCTCCGGTTACCTCATATTCCTATCCTCCTGCCATTAAAAAAGATTATAAGTACTCGTAAGTAAGTAATTCATTTATTATTTCGCTTAAGATACATTTTTAAATTATACACTATGAATTTTTTAAGCTATGGCATTGCCGTCAGAAATAAAATGGCATTTCATTCTGTTGAAATTTACTGAAGTGAGATACTTCACACAAATGTTCCAATCATTCTACTTTTATGATTATAGGTACTCGTTGATTATACCTTATCCAATGAAAGATTCGTTTATTGCAAGAAGTTTCTTAAAATCTCAACATATCACATAGTTCATAAAGTTTCATATACATACATACATACATACATAGGTTGGGAGTAGATGCCTTCTTCGGAAGGATAAACCTTTTGAAAAGATATCACGAACGAACAACCATTCCAACTAAATTTCATCTACATAAATATATTTGCACAAAAACATAAATTCATTTCATCGAGGTCCTTAAGATAAACATGTACATGTACATCAACATAATATGTAGGAAAACATAGTAGGTTCATTGTAAATGTATACCGGTACCTCCATGTTACAATTCGTGTGAAGTCCATGTTTCCTGGGTAACAACACCTAGATGTGTCGCAGTGAAAAGTGATTTATACTTTCACATAGTTGCGGAAATACGAAGAATTTTTCTATGAAATTCAGGTGTTGTAAGGAAATGTAACACACATTCATGAGAATGCTACAGTGCTGTTCGGAGAAAAATTCCAAGCTTTAGGGTGGTAGTTCTCTTTCGTTTGTGCAGACTGACGATGGAGAATGCAAGGGGGTAATCTTTGGTGCGACTTTTTACCACCCTTTTCTAAAAATATAGTGCAAAGCTTTTGCGTCAATGAAAGAAAATCAGTAGATATTCAAAAGTTCATCCAATTACTCCCACATAGGAAGACGTTGATCTTTTGGGCTTCTTGAAATGATACCCAAAACTGACTCAATTTTGAACGAATTTCAATATATGTAGATAGCTGTGACTTAGAGAAACTTTTTTCTTCTTTATGTTGCTGGGAAAAGTGTCCCCATTCTTAGTTGGGCAAAACGAGAATCCCGACTAGGACAGTTTTTGTTACGAATCTTTAACTGGTCACTATGTTTCCTCAATAATAACGCTGGCGATATGAAGAATACTTTTATTCCCAGCAGAAATAAGACTTCCTAAATAAAACTTCCTAATTCGATACAAGCTATAAAGGAGCTGTCAGTTTGGGTGAAGAAAGCCAATCCAAAAGAAAGAAATCGGAGAAGCACAAAAAAGTCAGAAACAAATGAAATGATGTTAGGTATAAGAGAACAACGAAATTCTTAAATAACCAGATATTAAAGCAAAACATCCTGTAATTGCTCGAAAACTCAATTCTTCATCATGACGTTGAAGCAAATTGTGCCCCCCATGCCATTTTCCTTGAATGATATTTACAGCGAAGAAGACGAGAAGCTCTCAGTACTCAAGTATGTGCACAGAGCGCGTGTGAATTATAAAACAAAAACTCTTGATCTTCGTTCAAAGGACCACAATCGCAAAAGAAAAACTCTGCTAAATGCTTGGAATTTTTATATCGATGTAAGATCTTTTTCACCCCCTTTGATATGGCTATAATTTATAAAGCGCTAAAACTTCATAAGGTTAGGTTAGGTTAAGGTGGCTGCTGACCGGAAAAGGCCAACACACTTAGACCAATATTTGGTCCGTTGTAATACCACAGGATTTCGAAAATCACACTTACTCGTTAAACCATTTGGAGCTAACAATGAAGCGTTTGAGACAGTGAATGTCGGAATTATTTAGATCACTAGGATCGTTATAGTAGTAGTCTCCTAAGTGGAGTCTACGTCTTTGTGCTAGGCCAGGACAAGAACATAGAAGGTTAGGAACTGACTTCTCTTCTTGTTCATCCATGTAGCTTCTGCAAAAATCAGTTGCACTAACTCCAAGACGGAAAGCGTGTCTTCCTATTAGGCAGTCTCCAGTAAAGACACCTACTCGTTGAACGGAGCTAATATGCAATCTACTAATAGATATTAGTTGTTTTGAGCGTTTAGCATTAAACAATGGCCAAATTAGGAGTAGTAGACCGGCAAATTGGAGTGTTGGTCCATCTATGGTTAGCTTTCTTCATGGTATCATGCTTTAGCATAAGTTTACAAGTAGCTAGGGGTATACCGATGTTGGATTTGCTATCCAACAAAAGTAAGATTGTTCCGTTTTTTACAAGTTCGTCGGCTTTACAATTTCCGGGGATGTCTCTATGCCCCGGCACCCATATAAGGTGAATGTTAAACTGTTTTGACATCTCCACCAGAGATGATCGACAATTTTAGGCTGTTGGTGAGTTAATGGAGACAGAGTCCAGTGACTTTATGGCAGCTTGACTGTCTCAGAAAATACGTTTATCAGTAGTCGATATAACGTTTTCTTTGAGCCAAGAGAGGACTCCTTTTATTGCTAGAAGCTCTGCCTGGAACACGCTACAGTGATTGGGAAGACGAAAAGATTTAATCTTTCGGAGTATACGCCTCCACCGACCCCGTCATCGACTTTAGATCCATCTGTGTAGAAATTAATCGCTTTGTCTACCAACAGTGACTCATTTTCCTAGGTAGACCTAGAAGGGATGGACACTTGAAAGTATTTATTAAATTTTGGATGAGGGGTGGTGTAATCGACGTTACTAGGTAGAGATCTGAACGAGTTCAGTATAGTGGAGTGGCCAATATTGTTATTGATCCACTGCTAGGAGGCTTTAAGCCGAATGGCTGTGCTAGCGGCTGATTGTTTGCTAAAAATATCTAGCGGTATGAGATGAAACAGAACATCAAGTGCAGCGGAGGGAATTGAGCGGAGAGTTCCACCCATGATTTTTTTTTTGCTGAGCATATCGCGGTTTGTTGCTGTGTCCAGCGCAGTCCAGCATACTGTCACTCCATATGTAAGTATCGGTCTAATGACTGAGATGTATAGCCAGTGTGTTATATGAGTTTGTAGACCCCATTTGTTACCTACGGCTTTTTTGCAAGAGAAAAGAGCTATGTTGGCTTTGTTGATTCTCTCTAGGACATTGGGCTTCCAGCTTAATTTTTTGCTTTGTCTGAAAATTTAAGCGGTATGGTACACCTTTGATATAGGGAGGGTCTATGTGTGGGATTTTATATTTCCTGGTAAAAAGGACAAGTTCAGTTTTGTGGGGCTTGACACCGAGTCCACCTCCACATTGATCTGCCCAGGTAGTAAGCTTGTTTAAAGCATTTTGTAGGAGTTCCTTCACAGTGTTAGGATGCTTAGAGTTGACATTTAAAAATCCGAAAAATGTTTTTTCTGCTTCGGAAAATGCATTTTCAGTGTAATCGCTTGACAAAATATTCTAGACACGTCAAAATTTAATTTGTGCCTTATATGTCATACCATATTATATGTAATGCCAAATTTCGAATTAAATAGTCTATATTATATAAAAAAAGAAAGGTAATACTCCTTGGCATAAAGGTTAGTGCATTGGACTGTCATGCGGAAGGTCTCGGGTTCGATTCTCAGCAGCTGCAAAAAAGTTCTTCAAAGGTGTACTGTCTCTTGCGAGAAATTGACAAATCCTCTAAGAGTATATGAAAAGTGCTGCTCATTAGCCGTTTGGAATCGGCAGAAAATTGTAGGTCCCCTCCGTTCATGGTAACTCGCACACAGGAATGGTTGAAAGTTGTAAGTCACTGGTTAACTTCGAGCTGTTGCACCACCAAATTTTTTGGTTCCATAAATGAAAAAGAACACTGGTAAGCTCAGTGTTAAAAAGTGAAACCTAGTGCTTCAAACAAAGCCAATGTAGAAGCCAGAAACCTAACATTTTACTCTGCATGTTAAAGTACTTAATTAATTTAAAAAAGAAATACGAACAAATTTTATCGAATGATACTGTAATGACCAAGTGAATTCACAAGAAGTGAGAAACTTTGAGGACCTGTAGAAATGAAACATCAAATATGAAAGTGCTAAGAAGAAGCATTGTGATGTTTCAAATGTATCCGCATACCAAATAATAGCAATAAACGTAGTTGTTGAAAATAGCCTTCAAAGGCCAAGAGATAGCTACAGGAGACATTTTTCAATTCGCAAACAAATTAGGTTTCTATCTGAGAAATCATCCAATTCAGGATTAAAGTGGATGATGTAGTCTTGGTTTCAAATTCAAGTAGACCATTTAAAACGTTAGCATTTTCATACAAATTTTGAAAATATGTAGGAGCAGTTTTTTTTATCGTACCAAAGTGACTGCAAGGTTATCGATTTTTCCCATAGGTTTATCACTTAAATTGAGAGAGAAAAGTATTTAAGGGAAAATTTTGTAGATAAAGTCATTTTCGGCAAGAAAAATTAAGACGTTTTTTGTTTTACGACTGATTGCTTGAAATTATCAAAAATGTAAAAAACCTGCAGAATTTTCCAAAGATAACGACTCTCCCTAACCTTTGTCAACCTTTCCCTACGCAGGCGCAGATGAGAATAATGTTTTTGCTTTTTCTTGCAGAGTTTAAGTTTGTAGCTCTGACCAGCTTTAGGAAACTGAAAGATTTATTTCTCGCGGCATCACACTCAGCATCAAACCATGGACGTTACCCATTATTTCGTCTTCTAAGATTGTTATAGCGTTTGTTATAGACTTAAAGCTCGATACCCTGGGGAGATCTAATTTCGATGTTAGCTTAAAAGATTCAGATTTAGCTCAGGGTTGACTCGGTATAGCGCAAAAAAAGGAGTCCTTCCATTGTAGTTTTGGTAGCAACTTTAAGCTTTCATTTGATGGCTTTAAGACTTGAATTAAATTGCACGTTATTATAAGTAGGAGGTGGTCCGAATTAACCAGTCTTTTACACAATTAAGCCATTTACCACGAATAAAGCAGGAATCATATCCTTAAATACCCTTGATTAATTTTTAGACGCCCGTATAAATGACTAAGCGACATTTTGTAGAACAATTTTCTCGAAAAGTATTCAATTTCGATCAGTTTATGGATTTAGGAAGCCATAGTTGCGGAGGTTGGCAGAATCACATTCTTGGACAGTGGATATTTTTTTTAAAGTTTAGTGCCAGCTAATCAATCTCAGTATAGTGACATCGCCAGCAACGACTGAAAAACGAACAAGGAGAGGTCAAAAGACAGAACAACTACAGACCAAATCTTTTTCATCGATTTAAAATCCGTAAGTGATAGGATTCATTGAACTCGGGATTCAAGAAAAATTGATCCATCTCTGTGGTGTTATATTGGAAAATACGTGATGTAATTTCTAACTTTGGCATACTTCCTCTAAATTGTTCCAAAATTACCACAGGGTTTCGGCAAGTCTGTCGAACAATTAGAGTATGCGGACAGTTTTGATATCATTAGCCGTTTCCCAATGTTCCGTAATAGAATCTTTCACTTTGATGGAAGAACAGGAGTAACTTGTTGGTTTTGAAGTGAACAAGGACAAGACCAACTACATTCTATCCATCATAGTCCGGGGACTAGAAAAAGCGTCACTATAGGCAGCAATAACTTTGAAGGAGTTCATATATTTTGGAGTAAACTTTGAGTCCATGATCGAAACAGTGGAAAACTGACAAAAAATTACTACAGGAAACCTTTGCTACTTCTATTTGGCTAAACAAGTGTGTTTAAAACGCTTTTCGCGTAGGACGATGTTCACGCTCAAAACAAGCCTTACACTACCAGAAAGAGTGAACTGATACTTAGCTCTTTAGAAATAAAAATTCTTTGAAAGATATTGGGCGTTTGTGTGAGGAGTGCGAATGGAAGAGAATATACAACCGCAAACTATTATAACCTAACCAGTAACAAGATGTGTCCAGAAGCCATGCTCTGGAGCGTGGAAATCAGAAAAGCCGAACCTCAGACTTACAGATTGAGCCAACGTGGATGTCGGAGAACTAATCCTAGATAACTGAAAGCAATGTGTTCGGGATCGCAAAGGATGGAAAAGTGTCGTGTCCCAGGCAGAGACTCTTCATAGATTGTGAGAGAGACAAGTAGGAAAGTATTGGAGGGTTTTCCATCAAGAATTTTCTATTTTTTATTAAATTTAAATAAAACAAACTGTGAGTGAGGAATCATTACATTTTTAAATAAATTTAGAAAGCACATGTGTGCCATTATTTAGGATTAATAACATAATTAAATTTTTTGCCGCGGCTTTGCTGGGATTTGAGCATCCGAAACCTTCAATTTTCCATAACTATGCGCAAAAATCACGCTGAATTTGACCAATAACATTGATTATGTGAGCTTTCAGGGCATCGGTTGTTTGTGGTTAATAAAGATCGACCTGTGACTTAGTGGTCTATTCCCATCACCTCCATGTAAGACAATCATCCTCGGGAATCGCTCATGCAAAATGTGCTGTTGAAACCACATGTTTCCAGAGTCCATACCATCTGATAGTTACGGAAACATGAATCTGTTGACGAAACTCCAGTGGACAAATGCTCACCTTTTAAAGATAAGCTCAACTCGCTACTCGAGCCCGTAAGCAACAACCCTCTTAACTTCAACTGTGGCACAGATATCCTACAGGCACGCATAACGGAGGCTGCGAAACCATTTCAATGCAGACAAAAAAAAAAAATGGAAAGAACTTTGGTGCGAAGCGAACTGTAAAGAGGTAAGGAGAAATTCTTTCGGATTTATAAGACTCCTGAGAACCACAAATTCAAACTTCCCAAAAAGATTGTATCAGGAAGCGAACAAAGCATACCAACAGATATTCAAGGAAAAGCAATACAACTTTTTCTCAACAGCTAATGCGAAAATTATCAGCGATAAGAGACAGCAGGGCCATTTGGAAGCTGATGTGAGCGGGCACTAATTGGGGGACAAATTCTGCAAGAAACATCAAAATAAACACAAATATTTTAGCCAAACACTTCAAAGGCCTTTTTAAGTCACGAATAAGTCTACTCCTACTCCTATACGCTAGTCCATACATAGAAAATGATAGTCTGGACCGCAGTTTTTCAGTGCAGGAACTTATTTAGGTGATACACAGATCCAAACTCAACAAGGTACCAGGTGAAGGCGGAGTACCGTATGAAGTTTTCTTAAACACAACTTAAAGCTTTTTCAAAAAACCATCGAATGCTTTCAATTATATATTTTACATCGCTGAGGTACCCGAAAGATTTCCCCTGTTCAAAAAGGGTGATATAAATGACCCTAAGAATTATGGAGGCATATCATTTATCAATACCATCTTTACCGGCGTCATTCTTGATCGACTCTCAAACTAAACACAGCAAAACAAACTACTCAGCGAGTGCCAAGCAGGCTTCAGGAAACCTGCATTGCCAAGCATTGGAAAGAAGTTGTACGGATTTTTCATCGATTTCAAAGCGGCTTTCGACTCAATCGAGAAAAACGCTATGGCGGGAGAAATAACTTCATATTAGAGAAAGCTCCATAAATGTTGCAAATGATGATAAATATTCTCCAAATATATTGCGGCCTGTGGAGCCTCAAAGTTAATATCAGCAAATCAAGACAAAAGTAATGATCTTCCGAAATGGAACAGGTACATAATGTAGTACGATAAAGAAAAGAGATGGACCTGGTATAATGTCAGACTTGATTTGGTAAAGGAGTAAAAGTATCTGGGAGTTATAATTACCCCCAAGCTTTCCTTGAAAAGCACCTGTAAATTGAAGGGAGTCTTAGGAAAGAAATATGTGCCCCCAAGGGCAAAATTTAAACTATTCAAAGTGGTGATGAGGTCGATAATATGCCATGCAGGATAAGTAAGAGGTTTTCTTAAATATGAGGACGTAGAAAAGATGTTGAGATATTTCATTTAATAAATATTTTGGCTTCCTGAAAACACTCCTAACTAAATGCTGCGCTTAGGGACTGGAGTCTCGCAACTTTATACTTTAACGCTGAAGCTGCATTTTAATTATGTACACTCTTAAAGTGATGGCCCTCGATCGACTACCCTACGCGAGAAGTCACATTTCTTTGAAGAATTGTCACGTTTGGAGCTGCTACATAATGTCCATCTATTAAAAAGAGATTGGAAGACCAGGGAAGTAAATTTTCAAATATTGTTGAAAAGAATAGAACAGAAAATTTTCGAAGACTCTAAAGAGAGAGCTCACCGCAGTGGATCATGAATCATATTTATTTTATCATGAGATTTGTGCAAGATACTACAGCACAACCTAGGAGACAAAAACTATTTCCACGATCAGTACTCCTAAGATACCATCTCAACCATTTTTAGAACCAGATGCGAGCTTATTCGGTTAAATCACCGTCCATATGGTCCCGAAGGAAACACGAAGTGCACTCTTTGCAACTACAGAGCGATGAAAAAAGTTCTCCATTTCTAAGGGATTTGCCCAATTTTATCTTCATCATGTTCGCATAGGGGAAAAATCATCCTGATCCTAAATGAAACTACAGAAGTTTTAAATGGATCAGACTGGAATGTTCTAAGTAGCTTTGTCCAATCCTCGCAAAGATACAGAAACCAGATTTTGAATGAAGCTTTTTGGATTGTATCTTAACCATAAATTCATGAGTAACATTAAGTTAACATTAAGCCGAACGCTATTGGAATTGACGAAGTGCATCCTATGTTCATCAAGGCCATACTTCCTGTGATTTTGCCTTATATTACACATGTTTTCAATACTATACTTACGACTGGTATTTTTCCGATGCAGTGGAAATTGGCTAAAGTAATACCTATTCCCAAAAACCGAAATGGAGATGATTTTAGACCTATTGCCGTCCTTCCGTTTCTTTCCAAAGTGTTTGAAAGAGTTCTTCAAAAGCAAATAGGTAATTATCTTACCATGCATAAAATACGGTCTACTTAGGATCGGGTGTATAATTCTGTTATGATTAGATGGAGATCTTGGAAGATTAAAAATGAATTATAATGAACAATTAATTAAATTAAATTTTTGAACTCAAGCAATTGCTAAATTAAAATAGTATCTATGTAAACTTAAACATTGTCTAATCTATAGTCTTTCTTTGTTTTATTACAATTTTGAAGCTTTTAACTATATTATAAGATTTGTATCTTACTGTTAAAGCAAACGAAATAAACAAATAAATAAATAAACAAATAAATAAATAAATAAAATTCAACTAAATGAGCATTTTCTATCGAAATGTATGTCATAGTTAAATTTTGTTTTGGGCTGACGGCAACAGCCAAAGCTTTAATATTGTCAAAAATGTTAAACAAAAATCACTTAAAATTAATAAATAGGAACACATTTCTACTCTACTACTACTACATTTCAAGAAGAATTCTATTGAAAATTTGTTGTTCTAAAGATTCATCTTGCAATTTCCATCATTTAAGTTTAAAAATGAAGATGTGTTGTAACGAAGCGTTCCATGCTACCCCACTCTATATTACTTTCGTTTTAATTCCCAGAATTATACTTCGCCCAAATGCAATTCACACACACCGTACACACATGACGTCACAGGAAAATCAACAACATTATTATTTTTCGTTCGCCACATATATAGTTCACATTCAGTTTTTACTGAAAAGTCATCATGAGGACCTACTTGGGTGAACGAAAAGTACCCTTTTGATCATACACACAGTCAGGCGGCACAGTAAATTGATTGCATTAATCTTTCGAAATCCAGTCGTAGACAAGTAGTACAGACGAATTTGGTCACGTTAGCTTTTCTTGCTTTTGCGAGGCTTCCCCCACCAGTGGTAAGGGGTTTCGCCTGCTGTTCTAGTGCCACCAGGGGCGTACAGTACCTGCTGATTAGTGCCACCAGGGGCGATTTGTACTTGCTGATTAGTGCCACCAGAGGCGTTTTGTACCTGCCGATTAGTGCCACCAAGGGTGTTGTACCTTTAGATCCAGTCATAAGCCCGACAGCCGAATAGTGGGGCTAGCTTGAATTCGAATTATCAAAAACCAGAATGCCCGTTACCAAGTGCCAGATCCGAATCATCAGCAACCCGTACAACTGACAGCAGCAAAACCAAAAACCCGGACGAGTTGATGCCGTGAATCATTCAATTACCAGAACTACATAAGTGAAATATAAGTAGTAGAATATTGTGTGTTATAGATTTAAGAGTTATTTTCAATAAAGATTTTGTAATAAGATTCGAAGACCTTTTACTCTGAAGTTCGTTTTTTCTTCAGAACGACCCTGGCGAGACCGACGAGCAGAACCTTGGCTGGAAAGCAAAAAGCACATCACAGTGTTACAAACCTACACAGCTTTCATAATTCCAATACTGAACAACAACTTGAAAACTTACAATAATATAAAAAGATTTAACCTAACATAAGGTACCTGTGTATTATATTTTATATCCAAAATAAAAACCAATAAACAAGAAATGAATTGGTTAAACGGTAAATCATCATTCAAAGAATTTTTATCCTAAAATCCTTTTTCTTCTTAACATTTTCCATCCACAGTTCTATATAAACCTTCGAAATACCCTTTCAAATTGTTCACAGAGTTCCAATGCTTCTTAATGATGCACAAAAATGTCTGTTCTTGCTGCTTCACTCAACCACAATCTTGCACTCGCAAAACTAACTTATCGTTGTGCGGCTCTTCTGCATTTAGATGGAGTAAAGTCTTTCGTTTCGTCCTATTTCCCTATGACAAAGTAGGTAGATATTTTCCCTCAAATTCATGTTGAAGTTTTCAAAAGCAGACACAAAGTCAGTTCTAAATCCTTGAATCCCTAACGCCTCCTGAAGTTCTGCACTAAAAAAATACGGGGAAACAATTTTGAGGGGGGGGGGGGGGGGGGGTGGCTTTGAAAAATGCTTAAAGGAACATCTACTACTCTGTCTTAACTTTTATTCTATAGCTAAATTGTAAAGTTTCAAATCTAACGTTGTCCATTTAAATATACGGGAATAAACTTGGCCTTGCTGCTCCTCTTCCTCTTGGTGAGTTTTTTTTTGTTTACTATTTTCACACACTCGGTCGCAAGGAGGCAAACAGTTCAATTGAATTTTGAGTTTGCGGTTCCTGTACTGAGCCATGAAAAGGATTCGCTCCATATAACATACGAAATACTTGTGCACTCTACGAGTATATATATATTGCAATATCCTTGAAATCGATGAGACGTGGATGCTAGTAGCATTGGGCACATCATGAAAAACGATTGCAACGTGAATGCGGCAATCGGAGCAACTGAGGCTGTCCCTGGCAGCTCTGGACAGGCCATATATGTTTTGATGGTCGATCCTGGCCCAAATTGATTGGTTTTTGAATTGTATGTGCACATGGCCTCACTGTGTGTTGTTCGATTTTAAGGCGCATATTTGATGGAATTAATATAAACACAAATTAAATAAAATCCACGAATATCATATACGTTCTTGCTCTTAGAGTGAACCGTTGAACTTAGTTCAATTCAACCGTGGAAAAACAAATCAAGCGGTAGAGATAAAGGGTGCATTAGGAATGGGCAACTGAAAAATTATATAACAATGGGTTTAATCTGGTTCAAAATATACCAAATTGAATATAATCAGCCAAAAAAGACATTCATCGGATAAATTCAGACGGCTTAAAATTGTTGCAGACCTTTCTTTCATCACAACGAATGAATCAACTGAATAAAGTTGCTGTCAACCGATACACAGAGGGGGACAGACTTTGTGAAGTAATTATTTAACAAAATTTAATGAGAGAGTTTGATATATCTACGAGTATGTATACTAGCTGCGTTTTATTATCTAAGGATTTATGTGGATCCAGATCTGGATTAATTTTTAACATGTATTACAAAAACAATTTGGGATCCTGTTTTCTATCTGGATCCATTTCGAAAATCCAAAAATTAGTTCTTACTCTGGCAGCTAGATGGCTATTTATGGTAAGGTAGTGTAAGCTACAGCGTAAAGAAAAAAGACAAGAAACATTTGAAAATCAACAAACATAAGGAAAAGAGAGATGAGCATATACAACACAACTGTCACTATGATCCGTATCGTTTTATTTTCAAGGGTTAATTTATATGGATCATTGGCGATAATAAAACGCGGCTACTATTATATAAAAGTGTTCTTTTGTTTTTTTGTCAGTTTGACTTTATATGACAGCAAACCTAATAAACAAACAAAACAAAACTCAAAATAATACATAAATTATACAAATATTGAAAAATAATAATATATACTGATAAAATTAAAAATATATGATAAGAAAATCGTATGGAAACAATTTGACGAATTCTATTTTTGAGTCTTTTGACGTTTCTCTAATTTTTTTTTTTTATTTACGGTCATCTTAACGATAACAGCGCCAATGCTCATATTTATCATCCGCTTAAGGTGAATACTATTCATATTTTGTCGTTGCAGTTCTACATCCGAATAAGGGGGATGTGAATCAGAAAATTAATTTGAAAAGCTAAAGCTTAGTGTACAGGATTGGTAGATCTTACAATATTGTCAGACCTGACAATGTCATGACAATTACCTACCAATGAGCTGACAATGAAGTTGTGTGTGTACACGATTATCAAATACCTTACAATTTACCGTCTTACAATAAATTGTTAGATACATTTTCTGACAATTAATTGCAAGATTACACGATTTTCACTTAGCGTACATATGATTGTCAGATCTCTTACAATTAATCGTCAGACAATGATCTAAAAATTAATTGCCAGGCAAATTTTTTGACAATTAATTGTAAGACTACACGGTTGTAAGACATTGTAAACATGTTTTTCAGATGTTTGACAGATCTGACAACATTGTAAGATCTACCTATCGTGTACACTTAGCTTAACAGTACTATCGTCACCGAAACAATTAATTGGGTAAGTTGCAAACAGGACAGGAGGTCAATAAAAAAACAGGAGGTTATAAAAATGAGGAAAGGGTCAGGGACAAAACGGAGCCCTGGGCAACACCGGCATTTAAAGGGTGGTTAAATTTTAAAGGCCGATGTTGAATGTGAACCATACCTAAACGTCAAGTTTTTTTCTGCATTTCATTTGACATTTCTCAATTTCAGACTAACTCAATTTGAACCTTGGAAAGATACACAATCGAGCAACGCGTTAAAGTTATTCAGGCTTATTATGAAAATGGGCGTTCAAATCTAAATGCATATCGTGCACTTCGTGATTTTTTCGTTCAATTTAATCGTCCAAATGTGCGTACAATCGGAAAAATCGTGCAAAAATTTGAGCAAACCGTGTCTGTAGGAGATGTGAAAACACCAGTGCGTGCTCGTACAGCTCGTACTGCAGAATATATTACTGCTGTTCGCGATAGTGTGGCTAAAGAGCCGTCCACCTCAACTCGTCGTCGTGCCCAACAATTGCACCTCTCACGCTCGTCGTTGATGAATATTATGCATAAAGACTTGCATTTACACGCTGCAACAAGGTGCAATAGACTCAAGAACTAAAGTCTCTTGTCAGAATGGTGGCAAGAAATGACAACAATGGATGATCAATTTTCGAAGAAAATCATCTTCAGTGATGAGGCACATTTTCACCTCAGTGGATTCGTTAGTAAGCAGAATTGCCGCATTTGGGCGAATGATAATCCAAGAGTGATTGTCGAAAAACAAATGCACAAAGAGTGACTGTATGGTGCGGTTTATGGGCTGGCGGCATCATCGGGCCGTATTTTTTCCAAAATGAGGCCGGTCAGGCAGTTACTGTGAATGGTGTTCGCTATCGTGAGATGATAAAGAACTTTTTATGGCCCGAATTGGAAGATATGCATGTGGACGATATGTGGTTTTGACGCGACAAATTAAATGGCCGTGTTATCTCACGTGGTGGGGATGTCAATTGGCCACCAAGTTCATGTAATTTGACACCGTTGGACTTCTTTCTTTGGGGTTATTTGAAAGAAAAGACGTACGTCAGTCGATAAGCCAGCAGCAATTCAAGAGCTAAAGGATGAGATGATGCGGCACATTAACGGCATAGAACCTCAATAATGCCTCAGCGTCATCGAAAATTTGGAACATCGGTTGAAGGTGTGTCGCCGAGGTCGCGGCGGCCATTTGGACGATATTTTGTTTCATACATAATTGAATCATACCAATATTATCATAATAAAAAGAAATGACAATAATTTCTTAAATAATTTATGTTTTATTCAAAATCAGCATCGGCCCTTAAAATTTAACCACCCTTTATATTATAGGTTTTACACTTGAATCCGTCCAATTCAACTTGTATTAAACGGTTCGAAAGAAAATTCCTAATCCAACGGAGAAGGGATTCGTCGACAACGAAAGCACCCATTTTTGATAAGAGAGCAAGATATCAGACTTTATCAAATGTCTTTGAAATATCAAGTGCAATAATCTTACTTTCTCCAAAACGGTGTAAAGATTTGTGCCGCTGTTCTCTGAGATATACCATCAGAATTCAGAACATCAGTGGACCTATTGCTACGAAAGCCATACTGCCGGTCATTAAGAAGCTTTTGTTCCTCAGGATGCGTGGAAGAACATTTCTTCAGAATAAAAGCGGGGATACCACCCAGACCAGCGGATTTATATATATGTTGAGATATTGCCATGTTGACTAATGTACGAATGCGAAAAAATATTTGTCCAATAGAATTATTAACGCGATCAAGAAGTATTTTTTCCCTTGATTGTTGGTCATTTAAAAATTTGGTTCGTCGGGCGTTGCAGGCTTTCCTGGCTAATTTGAACTTTTTCCGGTTTTCCCAAGTTGCGTTTGCTGTAAAACATTGGAATCTTACCTCTTTTTCATTGATAATGAAAATGACTCAAAGAATTCTTACTCTTTTAACTTAGTTTAACGTTGGGCCATCAAGGTTTATACTTGGCAGAGATATGACATATCGAGAACAATGTCACCAATCACAATTGCCTGGCATCTATTTGAATTAAGTTTCATATGGTTTAGTTGAGACCACTGTTCTATGCACATCAAATCTTCATTTATTCTTGCTATTGCATCTTCAGCCATACCAACCTGATATCTCAAATGGATTTGTACATCATACATATGAATTTTGTAATGCTTAGTTATGGATGGTTGGTCGTTGTTGAACAACGTGAATAAAAGTGGACCTAAAATTGATCCCTGTGGCACACCTACTACAATCGGATATCTTAGATTTCGCGAAAACTATCCGAGTTCTATGACTAAGGTATTGTTCAACAAGGGACAGAGCTGACTTTCCAAAGCCGAAAAAATTGTTGAACTTGATTATTTTGAGAAACGTAAACGTACTTGTGCAGCTGTGTTTTGCTCTAACACCAGATTAGGCAGAAGTTAAAAGTCTATGGGTATCTTAAAGGGTAATTTATTGCATCAGCAAAAAATTGAACTTTTTCATCGATGTTTGAAATTTGGTAGAAATTAGCTTGATAGGTAAGAGCTATAACAGCTATAAAAACTTATTATTAGTGACTGCATATCAATGGACTTGAAATTTCTAAAAAAAATGTCTTTAGTTGCTGGATAAGGTTATGCATATTTATATTATTAAAAGCGAAAAAGTCGTATTTAGATAAACCATGAGTATCAAGCTGTTGACAACGAACACATTAAGCAACATAGAGCTAGAAGATGTTAAATGTGTGAGGCAGTGCTGCCACTCAGAAATTTAAAAAAACATAGTAAAAAAACATGATTTTAGTTCAAAAAACATGATTTGCAGTTCTGAGTTGGAAAATATGGATATTAAAAACCACATCGTAACAAGTAAAACAAATATTTTCAAAAATTAACTGAGAGCATTTATTAAAAAAATACAAAAATGGACGGAATAAATAAAAATAAAATAAATTATTAAAATTTATACATATTCATGTGTGCTATATTATTTTTTTCACAATTTCAGGTACATAGGTATTATATAGCACATTGAAAATCAAAAATATAAATAGTATAAATATTTAGTATCCATATTTTACACATTAGGTAATATTGTGTTTCTAAACAATAAAAACTTTACAAAATAACATTTCAACATTAATTTTTAATTAAACAAAAACATACCTTTAATAAATTGTCAGGACAAGCCTTTGAGTATATATAATATGGAGGGCTCGTTCCTATCCCTAATGCATTGTAGTACTTGAAGTTGTGATAGGGGTCGCTGTCTCACTTTCTGTAAGTTAAGGATACAGCCGTATCTTCCGATTTGTGCTTACCTTCTCCTCGCATATAGTTCTCCGTCGCATGTGATATGAAGCACTCGGCAATAACTTTGTCTTACACAAATTTGAGTAGCGCCCCCTATGATAGTCACGCATTTGGAATAGAAACAAGCCCTCCATATTATATATACTCAAAGGGACAAGCCAATATCGCCATCGCAAAAATTATAAATAGAGAAATGCCAAAAGCCAACGAGTAAGTTAGAAACTTGAATTTGGAGCATGGAGAAATGAAAAGAAGCATAATCTCTGGATTATTATTTTCGCTGATAAAGTGTGTGTGTGTGGTGAGTAGCTAAAATGATGAGTTGTATAATAGTATGTATTCCTTTCTTTATGAATTTCTGTATGGTGAATTCACATATATTCACAGACAAGAAATTATATTACAGACACAAAAATCTAGTTTATGCATTTGAGTCAAAGGGTCATTTTAGCTATGTTTGTGTTTGTAATGTTTTCGATTTTCGTCATTTCAGGTTATAGTGTAGCTTAGACATGTTTTTTTTAAGCGATTATAAAAAATAACATTTTTTTTTGAAATTAGAAAAATCATGATTTTGGACTCGAAATCATTTAATCATTTTTTGGGTCCAAAAAACATGAAAATCATGATAAATCATGATTTCTGGCAGCCCTGGTGTGAGGTAATCGCTGTTTAATAGGAAAAATTAAAGAATTGGGGTGTTCGCCGTGACCGTTTAGCAATAATTCTCGCACAATAGTTGTCGGCATATGCCTTAAGATAGTTGCCATCAGAATTCAGTCTACATAGTATACCAATCCAAAATTTGTCCATTTTAACCAAGTATAGGTGGAATCGGAATCCAAAAAAAAAAAAAAGAAAAACAAATTTGTATAGTCTGGAGTTATTACTATTGACAGGGTTATCACTATTGAAAAGTGCCAAGCCGATCATGGTAAGTGGTTTTTGTTAGAAGCGGTTAATCCATTATTCACAAAATCAAAAGAAGATAATGTTTGGAGACTTAGAAGAACAATGAAGCATGTGATAATGGTCTTAAAGCTATGGAAAAAGTTTAAACTTGCCAATGTGATTTTAGATGAGAAAGAAAATTATTTATTGATCTCTCATAGGTAAGAGTCCCTCACTACTTAGAGAATTGTTCCAGAAAAATATTTTTCCATAGTTCTGTCTTAATGGGGAAATCTCAAAAACTCTACACAAAAAATAAAATTGTCGTTGGTCGTCCTCATGATCAACTTATGAAAAAAATATTTAACATTTGATATTTACGTGAGATGTCAGTCGTTTCATCAGCTAAAATTTTAAAACACTTTTTAGAAATTACTATTTGAATTATTTTTTTACGATTTCTCCACAAACGTTTCCAATAATTCATTATAACAGTCTGAAACTTGAAAAACTACGATATCGATCGAAGTTCAAGATCCGGCGGTCACAACAAACCAATATCACAATGTTTAAAAATATCACATGAACAAGTCGCAACACCTATAATAATTATCACTTGTAAGCTAATTAATGTTCGCGTCACTAAATATTGATACATTGTAGGGAATCTAAATTGTCTAGATCAGGGGTCACCAACTAGTTTCGCTCGGGGTCCGTTTTAAGAAATCAAATAAACATCGCGGTCCGTACATTTTATAGAAAAAAAATATTTATTAATCAAATGTAAATACGGAAATAGCAAAGGTATTTTTTTTACATATCATTGAGAAAAATGACATTTTTTGTTGCAGACTATCTGTCTGAATTTTGGAGTAAAATTGGTGCTATTGACATTATATCCTGGAGATGTTCATCAGTAAGTCGAGGTCGAAATTTATTCTTAATGAAGTTCATCTTCGAAAATGCTGCTTCACAAATTCTCGTATATGTTGACAAAGTAAGCAGTTTCAAAGCTAATTTTTTTAATTCTGGATATTTATCACAACATACAAATTTTATCTAGCACTCTTCACTGGAAACTTCCACATGTTTGTGTCTTAAAACTGTGTTTTCTTGGAAATCGATCATTTCCGTTTGCAGAGTAGCTTTATCACTCCCGAAAACAATTGCCGCTTCATTACTCTTTACTCCATTCACCATCAGGATGCAAAGAGTAAATTCTGCTGATGATTTCTACCACATTCTCAATTTTCTTAAGATCTGCGAACCTTTTTTTAAACTCCGATTTAAGATCCGCGATGAACGTCTTGTATTGGCCGACGTCAATCTCGTTGCCACTGCTGACTATTTTATTTAAATTGGGGAAGTGTAATCATTCTTTATCAAGATCATTAATAAACAGATCGAAGTTTCGCGAAAACACTTTTTACTTCTGACATGAGCTTCTATACTCCCTTGAAGTTTAAGGTTCAGGTCATTGATATGTTTAAAAAATACGCGTCGAAAGCAATGGCAGCTACACTTTCTTTTTCGTTTAGAAAACTTAAGTAGGCGTTTGTTGAAGTCTGATCGATCTTGAAAAGATATGTCTTCCAGTGTTCTAAAATGTTGAAGAATCTTTCTAAAACGCAGCCTTTACTTAACCATCTTACATTATCATGCAACAGTACATCGTCATATTGTTCATCAACTTCTTCAAGAAATTAATTAAATTCAAGATGTCGCAGCGATGACTTCGCACGAAGAAAATTTACTATTTTCATCACTTCTTGCATAGTACGCTCAAAATTATGATTGAGTTTAAAGCACAGCACTGTTTGGTGAATAATAGAGTGGTAAGAAATCAAATTTTCATTACATCTTGCATTGCTACTCAACAGGTGAACCAGTCCTTTTTTATACTCCCAAGTCCCAACCATTGCTAGCGCACCGTCAGTAGTTACCGATACAAGCTTTTTTAAGGCTAACTCATCTTTATCAAAATAATCTATTAGCGAAATTGTTAATAAACAAAAACAATCTACATACTCGTATATTGAATTTTAACCTTTATTTAGATATAGATATAAGACTCTAATAATAGCGAACACGTCTTCTTCATAGGACTTTAACTTAACGACTGCACTTCATGAGGGAAACGTGTATGGTTCTCAGAGATACTTTCTTAAAGAGACACAAGTGTCGTCTCACTTTTGTTTATTTCAAACAAATCTATATCCATCACTGCTTTGATCATGTCTTTGCCTCGGGTTCTTCCAAATAGATGCAAAAGAGCCTCTCCATAATTCATCAATAGCCAAGGCGTAATAGCTTGCATTATTAAACTGCCGCTTCACATCACAACGATTTTTTTTTATCAAAACGTGTGTATTTCTGATGCTAGTAGAAGCAGATAACGGAATTCGTCGTATCGTCTCAACAATATCTTTTTTGTTCTCAAGTAAAGCATTATTTAACTACGGCAGCATCAGTAAATGATTTCATATGCTTAGCAAGCTGGATTTAATAAAACTGAAAAAGTGTCAAATTTTGAGTCAAAATAATAGACAAAATCCAGAAAGTAATGAGCGAACTCATTATGAGTCGGCCCCTTTTCGAATTGACGCGACGTCAGCAAAGATAATGGGAGGAATAAATTTTAAATACATTACGTACACATACACTGTAGCGCAAGTTGCTGTGTTTTTGCGGTCCGCACAAAATGGGTGGGTGCGGACCTTGGTCCGCCATTTGGCGACCCCTGGTCTAGATCTTCTGCAATCTTCACTGACAATATTCAATTTACTGTTTTGTTCCGCTCCCACGAATTCCTTTATAATTTTTAAAGATCTTTTTTCAACCTTGTTGCTCTTTCGACTGCAACGAACCTTTTTTCGTATTCTATGATGGGTTTATTCGAACTTCAACTGAATCGAATTTAAATAAATTCGCCCTGCCTAAAACTCCATCTTCTAAATAATACTCTCAATTCATTCTAATCTCAGTTTTAAGAATGTGAATAAGTTTCTTACATTCAATTAATTAATAAACAAAGAACCAGTTATCAATCTGATAAATTATAATCACTTTATCACACACATTCGTATATTTGAAAGAACCAATTAAAATAATTAAGGCCATTTTCTTAATCAAAACCATTATAAGCTTTGGTTTTTCAGTGCAATGAACAAAGTACCCTCAGATGGATCCCAGGACATCATGATAAATAGGTGGAGGACATGCAAATGACCAAATATAGGAGTCAGTTTTTGATCTGAGCTGACTTATGCCACTCTCAGAAATTCCTTGACACTGTTATCGTCAAGTGGTCAATAATTGTCAAACTTCACAAATTTCAAGAAACCTATGGCCGATTATTTCGAGAAAATCAAAATATTAACTCACCATAAGCAAACCTCAACTATCCGTCATAATTGCAGTCCTTCTACGAGTCACAATACAATGGAAATAAGGCATTATCTCGTCGTACTTGTGTAGAGGCTTTCAAGATGATCAGGTGGAGGAGAGCTCATTTCATTTCCCTTGTGAATGCCCCAGTTTATAGCCAGAACCAGAAAAGCAGCCCTTGGATTTTCTACGAATTGGGCGACATCTCTTCACTGTCACTAAAGAACAGAAATTCATACATTCAAAATTCAAGATGGTTCCGGGAAGAATAGCTAAGAATACTTCAATCCACTCTTCTTACTCTTCCAAACACCTTCCATAATGTAATTTCCGGGGAGCGCAATGGAATCGTTAAGATCCGAGTAACACAGTGCGAGTTTGCCGTATCATCACCTTTTCTTATTTAACCTAACCATTAAGGTAGGGGGGCCAAATAAGGCCCTGTTCCCAATAAGGCCCACTTGTCAGAAAACACAGAAACGAACAAATAACGGGACTTTTTTTGCTTTGCATATTTAAACCATGTCTACAAGAGCACATACAAAGGAAAAAAAGCCAGCTTCGCGATTCAGGTCTTGACCTATAGATCAATGAAGTTCGTCTGGGGGTGAAGAACTACCAAATTATAAAAAAGTAGTGTGTTTTGCGTTCTTTTTTAACAAATTTAAACCAAGTAAGTGCCTATTTTTGATTTTTCCCGTATAATATATAATATTTTAAGTAAATTACAACATTTGTTTGTAAAAAAATGTTTGATCGTTAGTTTTTAATAATTCTTTTTTTTTAAGTCTTGCATGTTCCTAATAAGGCCCACAAAAATAAGGGATGGGCCTTATTGGGCACACGAAAATTTGCTTTTAAGTTATTGGGTCTTATATTATATTTTTAATGTGTTTCAGACCAAATGCCAACTTTTTCCAAAAAAGAGCTTCTTATAGGACAGTAACCAACATAAAAAAACGCGTTGCAGGTTAAAGAATATTTTTTTATTATTTTTTTACGAAGAAGTGAAGTTTAAATTTTTTTGTTTAAGTTTTTTGCTAAAATTAAGTTTTTTTTGTTAAACTGAAGAGGCTATTTTCTTATGAAATAAATTTTAAAGAAGATGTTTGTTGAATGATATTGAATTTTTGTGGGTTTTATTTGCGAAATTATTAAGAAAACTGAGTGGGCTTTATTAAGACCCCATGGGCCTTATTAAGAACAACGTAAGCTTTTTTTAAATTTCAAAAAAATATACTTTTCAATTTAACGAAAACAATAAAATCTATTTTTCCATGTAGATAAAATGACAAAGAATCATAACCTTTTTAGTTTACTAGGATACTCTCAAAAATCTAGCAGTAATTTCGAAAAATCCGTTAGGTGGGCCTTATTTGGCCCCCCTACCTTACTTCATGTTTTAAGGAGCTGATACTGTATTTTTATTAAATTCTTTGAACACCTTATTTCACTCAAAAGATTCCGGCAGTTCTTTTTTGTGCTTAGCTCCCTCTTTGGGATAAATTTCTCATCAGCTGTGCTCGAGTTAACTAACAATTAACAAGCAAGTTCAAACAAATTATATGAAGGCACATAATTGCTGATTTTATTACTTTTCGTTTAGTTTCGTTCACTTTCATTATTGAGGACAACTCCCAAGCTCACTTGAAATCTGATGCAATAGGAATACAATTGAGAATTAAATGATTCGTTACACTCGTTTACGGTTGTATTACATAAGTAACGGAGCTTCTTGCTAGTTATTACAGTTCTTACCTTTACTCTCGACTTAACGGAAGACAACTTAAGCGCATTTCATGAGATACTTTGTCACTTTCTAATAAGAGGAAGAATCCTGAAAAAGACACATATTTTTCGTTCTAATGTGGCAGTGGATGGAGCCAGTCCTTCCACGCGAGTGACAGTGCAATGCATTAACCATTACACCGCAGGAACAGGATACTACTTTCATGAGTTTGAACAACTAACTAACTAACCCCGATAAAAATTGGCCCCACACTGAAAATTGCCTAAATAATTATTCCAAGCAAATCCTTCTGCAAAATCCATCCTTGTGTTATGTGTTCCTTGAACAAACAGACCCAATATATTATTTTATTTAGTGGGGTGGCATACGTGTGTTGTGTGCCTTGTGCATTTGTGTGCAAGTATGAGGGGTTTAACTTGATGGCTGTTGGCTGGGATAGGTACCTATATGTCAATTGATTGCCTCGAACAAACGGACGTGCGGTCTGATATTTTTTGGGGCTCGGCCGATTGTGCGGTGTTTCCTAAATTGGGTAGTCAACTTTTTTCTACAGCCATCAGAGGCACTCTATGAAAAGGCTTGGCCGGGAAGTTCCGTTCCCTTCATCGAGATCCGGTGGCATACCGATGTTATCCCCCCTATGCGTCATACCACACCCAATTGATGTTATTTTTTGAGGAAACTCTTTCCATAAGCTTGAGCTTAGAAACTTTTACGGTGTTTGACCACCACTTCGCTTGTTATAGCTAGAGAACATACACACTCATGTGATGTCTCGTTCTCCATGCACTATACATGATGACGCTCCGGTGGCAACGTACGAAGCATTGGTGGCGCGCAGTGGTCCGATATTGCTGGTGGCGGTGGTGTAGCCTCCTGTCAATATTGAATCCTCGATGGTTTATTAGGCTCTTGTCAGATGTGATTTAGATTTTGGGGACAGATATCTAACGTTTTCTGAGCAGTAATTGGGCGGAATTAAATTTTGAATAGTGGTTTAGTTTTGCTTGGCAATGACAGGGCTGTTTTATCTTCGTTAATTGTGATGGTCGTTTTGTTATTTAGTGATCTAAAACTGGCAGAATAGTTACGGTAAAATTCACCGCAACAATGACTGGCCTTCGGTTCCTTCCTTTCCATCTTTTCTTTGGTTGCGGCTGCAAAATTCTGGATAGGTTGAGGGCAACCATGGTACCAGCCAGCGACAAAAACAGATTTGGACCCATCTTTCGATTACTTTGACGATTACGGAGACGGACTGTCTCATGTAACGAAATTAATGCTAGCGGATGAGGTGAAGAGGTAACGCGTCAGGCGGGCTCTTGCTTACTCTAAATACAACTTCACAACTCAGTTGTCGTAGTGATGAGGTCTTCATCGGCCTGCATTATGGTATTACGCTCATCTTAGTCAGAAAGTTTTACGGCCTAATTTATTATATTCTCAAATAAATGAACCAACTTACAATTATTGATGAATAATAATAATTTTAAAAAGAATTCCTAAAGTATACATATTGTTTACATTCTGATAATAAATAGACAGACGTTCATGACTATTTGATACATGGGAGGTTTGTTTGTAAGGGATATTTTTAGTTACGAAAAAACTGATTTTGGGAAACGTGTGGTCTTAGTTTGGAGCTCAAATAAGCGCCGTAAGCTGAGAGGTCATTAATTACTTGAAGGGGTGAAATATCAAAACATTCATGATATTGAATGAAGATTTTTTTCAGGGTTAATAAATCAATAGGAATGCCTTCTTTTAAAATCAAAAGTTCAAGATTAACTCTAGTTATTCCATCGATGCAAGTATGTTGTGGTTTATCATGTAAATATGCGAGGTAAAGTCTGACATTGGCATAGGTTTTTGGATCACGCAAACGAGACATAACAAAAAGGATATTCTCGCAGGATTCCGGAATTTGTTTGGCCGATTTCACTAAGGGTGGTACATATAAGTGGATCTATATAAGAAGATGTTATTAAGGAGGAAGAAGAAAATGGAGGAATATTTGGGTATATTCTGGGAGCGGCTCTTGCATTAGGTAGGGGGGTTGGAGTGTTGAATGGTGTACAGGCTGACTGTTTATTTAATGAGGGCACAGGTGGATTTGTAATATGGCAGCGATGAAAGTTTGGGTATTTGATAGTAGAACTATAGGGTAGTTCAGAAGAAGAAGAAGGTGGATGATTTGTTAAGTTAGGTATAGGAAAAGACATATTAGAGGATACATGATTACATCTAGTATTATACTTAAAATTAGAACTTAAACTATTAATAGAAATTGGTTTTTGAATCTTCATCGTACTATTTTTTAAATTTATAGAGGAGGATGAAAATAACCATTCATAAATATGAGGTATAATTATTTTGAAAATTCCAGGACTAAGACGAATACAAACGATGATATAAAAACTGTAGTTAGTTCTAAAAAAATTTCTAATCCAAGACTCGTTTGCATGTTGAGGTGCATCCTTAACGATGAAGGTTGATGTCGTTTTATAAATGCTAGTAGTTGGTAGAGGTGCGGTGTGGGATTTCGATGTTGACAGCGGAGGTTCAGTGGAGACGACCTGAGATTGATGTGATATGGCTGGTAACGGTGTAGGAAGAGTAGATACAGTTATAGTTGAAGAAGTATCAAGTAGATGTGTAGCTGATGAACTTTCGTTAAGAGATACAGTAGGGGATTCCAGATCATCAAGCTCAAATAGGAGGGATTTGTTGTTGTTGTTGAAAATCGGTTCTGGTACAGAATAGTCGTTTTTACTACATACACGCTTCACTTCTTCAGATACTTCAGAGATGGCCATTCGAGTGGCTACAGATTCTTTTACCAAGATATCAGCAAGAGCTACTGAATCTTTAATCAGCTTACCATATGTAGCACAAAAGTCAACATCAATGAATTTGAGTGCCTTGGATTGTGCCATTATAGTTTTTTCTAAACAAGTCACACTGTCTTGGATGGAGTTAATTGAGACTAAACTTGAGGTTTGTTCCGGTGGATGATTTAAGGATGAGATCGACTTGGTTATATTGGTGAGTTGAGAATCGATGTGGTTGGAAAATGAGTTAAAGTTATCAAAACACTCGGAGCATTTAGTGGATGATTGTTTAGATATACATTCAATATTATTAAGTTGTTTTTTTGATATTAAGTGGTATTTTTCAATGCTTTTAGTTGTTGATTCATTATTTTCTGCCAAAAGTTGGTTAGTTAAACTAAAACCATGACGAATTTCTTTCTTCAGTTCAGCAATTGACTCCGATAATTGGTCGACCCTTTCATTGTTGCATTTAACAGTAAGCATAATGTGGGAAAGCGTTATGCTTCGACACTCGTCGCAGTAAAAACTAAAATGTTCGGAGTATTCTGGTAGATAAGCTTTAGCAGTTCTACTAAGGCCGGTGCAAACAGGGTGGAATATTTTACCGCAAATTCCCCTACAAGGCACCCAATTGTTGGTTTTTATGGTGATAGTGCAGTTTAAATTTCCACAGGGGGATGATTTATCCATTTTATTTTTATTTTTTAATAATGAAAATAGTAACTAAATTAAAAAATAATCTTCGTAGTTATTTTTTTTTCGCTAGTTTTATCACGAATCTGTCCACAAGTATTTTTTTAGCAGTGTGAAAAATGATCAGTTGGATAATGCAGTTGTTTTACAATATAATGGTTTGTGTATCAGCTAGATGATGCAGTATAACGTAGTGTTTTGACGGCTTTGATATTATGATCTCAATAGCAGATGTTGTTGTTTATTTATTTTTTTTTTTGTGGTGGAAGAATAAAATGTACATACATATGTTTGAGTAGTATCAACAAGACTAATGGCAGAACATGTACTAAAAATTGAACTCACCGGGAAAGATGAGACAAAAAGCTTGTTTTTTGAATCAAAATATTGAAGGCTGAGATAAGCAGAAAGCAGATATAGTTGTTATCCTCAAGTTCAATGTAAATTTCCGATCAGCAGTCTCGATATGATAATGTTGACAGCTTATCCAAAATATCCACGACAGGAGAGTCGTATGGTCAAGATGTCGCAAAACGTAGACATAAAAGAAATTGAGATGTTTTGATTTGTATAGTATCGAAGTTTTTGCTTCTTGGGGCAGAACATATACAAGAAAAATTGCACTCACCGGGGGAGACAAGGCAAAATGTATAGGAATATATTCACAGTCCAGGAGTGAGCGAGTACGGTGAATGACTGACGTTTAAAAAAAAACTCGATAAATAGGAAATTAATCAACTTTAATTAGACTATTTTTATTTCACAAGTAATGGATATTTTTTAAAGTTAAATCACTCGCGATAAATAAAAATGTTTAACAAAATTGTTGAAATTTAAGAATATCTAGGTTTCGTTATTAAAAGAATGGTTTATACGATAGATTTAATAGATATATCATGGAGATAAACAAAATCAAGGCAGATAGAACAAAGTCAGACTGATGACTGAAAAGACCTACTCAAGCTGATATTACATGGAAAAAATTAATTTCTAACCGAGAACACTTTACGGTGAATTAAAAGATAAGTATGTGTTAAGAACAACGAAGTGTCAGGTGAAAACTACGTAGTGTATGTTTCTTAAAGTAACGTATTTATCTCGATTAAATGAAATAGTTCAAATTAAACATCTAAGAATGTTAGTTGAATCGAAAAAAATTGTTAAATTAGAGACACTAAGTCGTAATTTACAAGATTTCTCAATTTAAACGCGTAACGGGCTTGAATCAAATGAATTCTTTTAGTTAATTAAACACAGTTCTTATTTAATATTTAACAATATTCTCGGTTAATGTAAACGTATTATTACGATATTCAAACTAAACGAGTGTCTAGGTTGAAACAATTAACCAGGGGTGGTATTGCAAAAGGTGATAAGTAGTTGATAGTTGACAATCAAAATCGATACTTTTGCTCCACGTAAGGTGATTATCAAAACGACTATCACTTTTTTGCGATGATTTTAATTGACAGCTATTTAGGTGTTGTTTTCATACTTTTTGTCATTTTCAATTGACATTTTGCATTGTTGGTTTCAACTTCGTAAGAAAATAAAAGTAAAAAAGTGTCTCTTATTGAAATATATTTTATTAAACAAAAAAAAATAATTGAAATGTTATGTTTAGCCAATTGGTAATATTGTTGCCCTGGGTTGTCCGAACAGTGCTTGAGGAACCATTATAGGATTTTGCCAGCTCCGGATGTTCTTACATGAACGTTGAAAGCATAGCAACTTGTTTATTTGTTGCATGAGACCTTAGAAAAAACAAATAATTTTAGAAAAGCACGCTCGAAACTATTATTTCATATCTATGAACTATGAATATACTTACATATTTTGATAAAAATATCCAAAACTTGCAGAGGCAATATTTAACATTTAATATATAACAATTCCACAAAAAAAAAAAAAAAAAACAAACTGAACCGAGATCTAAAATGACATTTCATTCATTAAAGAATTGTAAGTGATTCCAAAAAACTAACAATTTTTTGTGATCACTTTAAACAGAGCAACCGAAAGTTGATAATCAAAAACGACAATCAACAAAGAGACAGTCAACTATCACGTTACGCGATTCCACCCCAGAAAATAACACGTCTAATGCCTTTTCTTCACTGTTACGAAGCGTTCCATGCTTCTACCAATACTGAACACATTGGGTGATTTAATTCACCATGACTAAGCAGCCGCCGCCGCAGCACCGACCGACGACACCATACAACGCTGCAGCTACCAACGACACCATATAACGCTGCAGCTACCAACGACACCAGTTACCTCGCCAAGTTAAAGGGATTTTATACCTTGTCATAATACAATATGCAGTCACTATAAGATCATGACGTCACAGTTGGTTGACACATTGGGTGATTTGCATTCGACCAGTACATAGTTCACACAGTTTATACGAAAAATATAACAAGAGGACCTCCTTTTGGGAAGGAAAGTCCTTGTTTGCTACGGTCGAAGCTGACGAGCTAGATTTTAGTTTACAAGTCATCTGAAATTGTCCGGCTATTTCGTTCCATCAGTTTGGGTCGAAGAATAAAACGTCGTAATTGCCACCAGGGGCTTTGGTACCTGCTGATCTGTCGGTGTTTATACACTGGCCGTGCCTACCAGAGGCCTGCCGATCTAGTGCCTACCAGGGGCCTAAAACCTGCCGATCTAGTGCCTACCAGGGTCCTTAAACCTGCCCATCTAGTGCCTACCAGGGGCCTAAAACCTGCCGATCTAGTGCCTACCAGGGGCCTAAAACCTGCCGATCTAGTGCCTACCAGGGGCCAAAAACCTGCCGATGTAGTGCCTACCAGGGGCCCTTAACCTGCTGATCTAGTGCCTACTAGGGGCCTAAAACCTGCCGATCTAGTGCCTACCAGGGGCCTAAAACGTGCCGATCTAGTGCCTACCAGGGGCCTAAAACCTGCCGATCTAGTGCCTACCAGGGGCCTAAAACCTGCCGATCTAGTGCCTACCAGGGGCCTAAAACCTGCCGATCTAGTGCCTACCAGGGGACAAAAACCTGCCGATCTAGTGCCTACCAGGGGCCCTTAACCTGCTGATCTTGTAAGCGCCAAGAGCGTAGTCCGTATAAAAGAATAAACCGATACCGAATGCCAGTTAACGAAGGAACCAGATGCCAGAATAAAGCTTTCTAGAGGAAACCAGCAGGACCCCGATACAAGGAGGATAACCGATGTTAACCAGATACACTAGGCAGGGTGTAATTAATTAAAGTCAAGAATATTTAAGTTGTTATATGAATTTAAGATTTGTTTTTCAATAAAGATTTTGTATAAGGTTCTAAAGACCTTCCTACTGGAGTTTAGTGTTTTTCTTCAGAGCAAACCTAGAAATCCAGCGATCAAAACCTCGGCTGGAAAGCAAAAAGCACATCACATTACTTACTGAGTTGAGTTTTTGTTCCTGACGGCGATATCGGGTGGATGGCACTAAGTACTGCGCCTTTGACATTTATGAGTGAATTATGTACATGAAACAACTTTTTTTTTGCTTCGGGCCTCTGTCTGAGACACTGCAGCTTTCCATTCTACTCAATCCCGAGCTCCCTTCTTCCAGTCATCCGGGCCAAGTGTTCTGAAATCCGAAATGACTTTCTATTTCAACCGTACTTTCAGTGCCCCTTGACAACTTCAAATTGTAGGTTTAGATTCTAAGACTTTATTGGCTAAAGGATTGATGCCCATTAGTTTGGTTGTCTTTGACTTCTTACATCTTGGTGCAGCTCATAGCTTGGATAAAAAGAAAAGTTTTTTTTTTTTTAAATTAGATTTTCGACCCGCTTCCTATTACTAATTATAGATACTATTGAATTTATTTTTATAAAACCATTACAACACCTTGGAACAAAGCTAATGAATGACTGTGCTGTGAGTGTGGTTTAAATACTTTATAATTGCTTGCTAACGCTATTAAACCACAATTAAACTTAATATGACTACAAATTCCATCCATGACTAAACGTTATCATTATACAACCGATAGAAATAAAATCATTGTTCAGGAAATGTTGTCACTTATAGGCTTATAACCTAGTTCAGTTTTAAAGCATTGTTAATAAGGCGGAGCCTTTCACCACATTCAGCAATGTATTTGGTTGATCACAGAGCAAAATTGCATTAAACTGGTGTATTATTTTGAAAATTCAAATAAATCCATTTTTGAAGAATAAAGAATCAAATACAAAAATGTATCACTCTCTCATTGTATTATTTCTTGGGATGAAGCCTAATCGTTTTGTAAAATTATCTCTCATTGTTAAGTAACTTCAAAAGTAGTAAGAACACATTTTATTTTTATTTTATAACGGTAATATCTCGAAAAAATAGTCACAAATTTTAATTCAGTGCCAAAAATTATCTCTAGAACGGGTTTTGCTTACTCATTCATTTTTAGAAAGGTAAGGATGAAAGTAGAGACTGTGATCCGCATCAAAATCCACTTTTAAGTAACGATAAATATGGGCACCTAACAATGAAGGTTAAGAATAATCAAGGAGGAGTTTGATGACCTTCTGGAAGAAGCCTCTTCCGAATTCAAAGTTGTGCCTTAGAAGGTCACAGGACAGCCATTTCTACCAAAGTTTAGAATCCACGAAGCAATCTAGCGCTCTCGAGACAATCGAACTGTGTTCTAATCGTTAGGTATTACCTTCCTACATGGCAATTGAAGAGCGGACGAAACTTTTGGGCCATGAATTAAACCCTGGTAAGATTAAGACAAGCTTTTAACAAACTACAAATCACCGAAGTATGATTCATCTATCCGATGAAGAATAGCTGTTACTAATTCTGATTGCCGAAACAAATGGGTTCAATGCCCCTTGCACACTAAGCCACTGACTGACAGCAAAATAATTACCCACTGATTCGGGATATGAAGCGGGACAGCCCTCCATCAACTTTAGCTAAAACCCAAAATCCTTAAAGAAGACTGGATGTTGAGACACAACAAATTGGAAATAAAACAAAAACATAACGCTTTTCCCAACTTTAAAGAGAAACCTTCTGAACAACGTAATCGAAGATGTTCCAAGAATTAAAAGTACTGTTATCTACCAGGACCTTCGTAAGTAAAAATTAACATCAAAATAAGAATCAAACTTCACACCATCCATTCAGCACATTTTGCAGCCGAACATGAAAGAATTGAAATTTAACGGCACTAATCTACTAAGTACCAAAATTGCTAGCCCAAACCTATGCAGTGCGGATGCGGAGAAATAACAAAATGCATCGGCTGCTCAAAGCTAAAGAAATAAAGATGGAATATTCCACTTCATTCTTAAAAGGCTTTCACGAATTGCGATGATTCTTCCCACAAAAATTATAAACTACTCCAACAGAAACAGCTTCTTCTTTAATATGTGGAAAACAGCAAAGATCGTGGAATTTTCGAAAAAGAAGGATACCAGCTAGTGTTCAACTACAGCCCTAAATTCTTCCTTAACAACATCGGCGTTGTTAATTAATACCCATATTTGGGCAGGTGCTTCAATAACCCACTTGAGTCTTTTGGATAGAGTCCAAAAAGGAGTTTTTCAAAATCATAGGTGATAGAAGTATAGCAGAAACATTTGAATCTCTTGAGCACCGTGGCAATGTTTCTTGTCTTCCATTACTTCACCGTTATTTTTATACGCAGTGGTCTAGTGAAATGAATTTTTCGCTTAAACAATTTAACCGTAATACTCGCGCTTTATGGAATGCTCGTCAGTTTACCGTTGAATACAACTTCGGACGTACTGTTCATTTTACAGATTCTTACTTAAGTCGCTACAGACAAATGTGGAATGCCTTACCCGTCACTCTATTTTCTCTCCCATTACGAATTTCAGTTATTCAAAAATCAAGCACCTTCGGTATCTCTCTTCTAACGCTCGCACTGTGTTCAAACGTTTGAAGGGTAGTTATAACCCCGTAAAAAAATGGAAGAAGTTAAATTAAGGAGACCGAAGAGTTTGAAAAAACAATAATCCCAGATATAGGGTTGGGCTTTCATTACCATCCAAGTTACCTACTTCAAGTACAAAGATCTGGGAAGTTGTAAAAGTTAAGACGCAAGCCTTAATAAACAAGTTTTAATTCGACTCTAAATTATCATTAAATCAACGTCATTAGATTAATTTCATGTCGTCAAAGCTAATAAAGCATAAACACCCGCAAATACAAAAGAGTTACATCTCGGTTGAAAATCCACATTCGAAGCACCCAAGCGTTTACATTAAACCAGCCATCCGAATCGAATAGCTGTCATCGAGTAAATAGCCGTTCAAAGGTTCTGATACTGAATTGTTGTTACGAGATCAATATTAATTGACCAATAATACAAGGTAGCACTAGAGTAGTTGTTGCTACACCTTTGACAGCTTAGATCTATTAGATATTGTAACTGTTGTATTGGGATGATGATAGTATCTTTCCTGGAAGTCAACACATTTAAAACAAGCAGGACCTTTATGTCACCGGATGAGGGCTATTACACATGTTACATTCCATGTATATATGACACATTAGATAAATGTATTAATGTCGGAGAATTGACAACTTTATAAGTTTACTCAGGTACGATGACGTGTTGAACAAGTTGAAATTGAATTCCAATTACTTATTACAAACTTAACGCACTGTGAAGTGTCAGTATCAGTTTACTAAGATCAAGGCCATCAAAAGAAAATGTACTTAGTGTCTTATGATGATAGGTTTGCTATGTGTTTGTTGTTTGATCAAATCGATTAATATCTACCGCTGAAATAAGATAAATTAATTTCGTAATTTCGATAGAAGAACTATGTATATTCTATAAGTAGATATTTATCTACACAGAACGATAGAACAAGTTTGGCTTTCGTAAACATACGACGAGCTAATGTTTTAGTTCAGTAGGCACCTTAACTTTTGAAATAAATAAAATGCACGACTGGGTCGCACGAACCTGCTCCTATGTAATAGACTATGAATGTTACTATAGAGAAAAACTGTTCATAAGCATAAAATTAATTTTTGAAATGACTAAAACAACTTCTTTAGTAGATAGTTGGAGGTAAAACTAGGATGTCATGTGATTCAAGCAAACATAGGCTTATGCAAGAACAAAAATTATAAGTCTTTGTAGCGGTTTCTTAAAAAAATAAACATTTTTAAAACATTCTTAAGAAAAAAATTTTGTTATATTGACCGTTTTCGAGATATTGAATTTTCCAAAAAAAAAAATTGATTTTTTTTCAAAATTCAAAAAAAAAATACGATTTTCGAAAACCATTTTTTAACATTTGTATGGAGGGTATCTACCTTTATTTTTAGGTAAAATAATTTTTACTTGCGACTTATATGTACATAGATACTATAAGGCAAGTTATGCATTCGTAAAAAAAATCGAACTCGAGATTTCGATCAAAGTTGACATTACGATGATAGCGAAGACCAAAAAAGTGGGTCCCGCAATTCTGTCCGTCTGTGTCTGTCTGTCTGTCTGTGTGTCGGTTCGACTACAGCCTAAACGGCACGGCTGATTTTCTTCAAACTTGGTAGATATGGGTTTTAATTTTTTCCCCCCAGACGTTTTTTTCTGTTTTTTTTTTAAGACCAAAAATAACGGTACCTGCCATACGATTTTTTTTCGAAATTTTATAAATATTTTTTTTTCTCAAAAACTGTCCACAGAATTTTTAAAAAAAAATTTGAAAAATTTCATTTGCTTAAAACAAGCTAATGGTTGAAAAAACTTTTACAAAAAATTGTTTTTTTTGGTAGCCCCCCTCTGTCCATTTTTTTTGTTTTTGATTTTCTCGAAAACGGTACAGCCGATTTAAATCATTTATTTTATACCAAAGCTCCCCCAAAATTTGAATATTATTACATATTCAAATTTTCAATTTTTTATTTTTTGGATTTAAACAAAAAATTCAAAATTTTTTTTTGGAAACTCAATATTTCGAAAACCCCATGGTCAATTTTTTTTCAAACTTGACAAATAAAAGTTTTTTAACATAAGAAAAAAAATTTGTTTTATCTAAAACTAACGGTACCTTCCATACAAATTTTAAAAAATGGTTTTCGAAAATCGTATTTTTCTTGAAAACGGTTCCGAGAATTTTGCTAAAATTTTTTTTCTTCTTTATATAAATCTTTACGATCTATAATTTAATAACAAAAAATTTGAAATCTAGATATTACTGACTGTACCTACCATACGATAGAACGTTTTTTTCGAATTTTGAATTACTCATTATCGGAATAGAAGCTCCTAAAAAATTTAAAAAACATTGCATTTAAAAACTTAAGAAAAAATATTTTTTCAATTTTTAGAAAAAAAAGTATTTTTTTTTTTTGAAAAATTCGATATCTCAAGAACGGCTTAATATTTTTTTTGGAAATTAGACTTTTATTCGTACAATAATAAAAACTTAAGGTTGGCGTACCAAAATTTTTTCTTAAAAATGTTTAGAAATTTTGTACATAAAAGCTTATTTTTTAAGGAACCACTACAACGACTTATAATTTTTGTTCTTGCATAAATTCATGTTTGCACTGCATTCTGTTTTTATCTCTTACTCCTAAAAGAATTTAAAAATTCATTTTATACTTATGAACAGTTTTCTTTAATAACATCCGTTTTTTTAAATTGTCTATTACATAGGAGCAGGTTCGTGCGACCCAGTCGTGCATTTTATTTTTTCTCATATCTTGTAGATTATTTTAAGAAACTTTTATTTATCAAGTTTAAAAAAAAACCAGCATGGGGTTTTCGAAATGTTGAGTTTTCAAAAAAAAAAAAAAAATATTGAAATTTTTTTTAAAATCCAAAAATTTTTTTAACATAATAAAAATGATCAAAATCGGTCGTACCGTGTTTAAGAAAATCAAAACCAAAAAAAAGGGTTCCATGGGGAGGGGTACCAAAAATAATATTTTTTTGGAAATTTCTTTCAACCTTTACCTATATTGGTTTAACTAAATGAAATTTTTTGAATTTTTTTAAGAAAACCTGTGGGACAGTTTTTGAGAAAAAAAAAATATTTATAAAATTTCGAAAAAAATTCGTGTGGCAGGTACGGTTTTTTTCGGTCTTAAAAGAAAAAGAAAAAAACTTCCGGGGGGAAAAAATTAAAACCTATATCTATCAAGTTTGAAGAAAATCGGCCGAGCCGTTAAGCTGTAGTTGAACAGACAGACAGTCAGACGGAATTGCGAGACCCACTTTTTTGGCTCGCTATCATCGTAATGTCAACTTTGATCAAAATCTCGAGTACCTACATATAAGTCGCAAGTAAAAATAAAGATGATAGACGACACGAAATTAAAACGTTGAATCGATTTTCTTTAAATTCAGTATTCAAAGTTCTTAGATAAATCCCAATAGATTTTTTCAGCTCCAAAAATAACTATAGCTGGAGAATTGCGCTCGTAAATTTTAATGTGAATAATGCCATCATCAGCTGGATAATGTGCATGTTAAAAAACAGACAGATCAACTCAAACGCAGTTCTAATGAGACTAAAATTTAGTGGAGTCCAAGTAATTGCATATGCTGAAGACCTAGATTTACGATTGACACGTAAATTTCCCCCCAGAATTAGCGAACAAATAGAGAATGCTTTATCTATAGTGAATGCATGGACTAAGAACTGCGGTCTAGCGGTTAACTCGCAAACAACCTAACTGGTCCTTTTAGCGAACAAAATGAAACTACCGACTTTTTTTTGACTTTTGATCTCTGATCACACGAAATATCTTGGCGTGATCCTTGATAAGAAATTGAACTGGAGGCTCAACATTAAGGAAAAAACAAATAAAGCCATGTTTGCTTTCTACTCTTACAAGACAATATTTGGTAAAACCTGGCCAGCAAGCCCAAACATTATCAAGTGGATGCATAGAGCCATAGTCATACCTGTACTGACATATGGTAACGTAGTCAAGGTACAAAGAATGGCATGTATTGGAATCACTGGGGCAATGAGGTCCACCACCACAGCGGGTCTGGAAGCTATTTTTACAAAAATTGGCAGCCAATAGTGCACTTTGAATTAGCCAAACTGGTAGCTGGAGACGTAGTGCCATAGGTCATACGTATATTCTACAGAAATACACGGGAAATAGGGTATGTATACTGACTACATAACACCCCGCATAGACTTTTACAAGCCACTCAAGACTACCTTTTATACAACAGAGGATTGGCAAATCAATGAGCCATTTTTGCGAGTCGATGATAGCAATATATACCGACGACGACGGTTCCAAGATTGAAACTGGTGTTGGTGCAGGGTTCTTTTGAGAAACATTTGGACTAGCCAGCTTATTCAGACTTCCTGATTACAGCTGTGTCTTTCAAGCTGAGGGCCTGGCAGTGACACAAGCTGTTAGACAAGTCCCAAAGATCCCAATACCACAAGCTGATATCACCTTTTTCATTGATAGCCAAGCGGCAATAAAAGCGATTTCTACCATTGAAATCAAATCGAAGCTTGTTACTTGTTGTCCCGAAGAGCTAAGGGTTCTTGGAACACAGCACAACATTAGACTCTTTTGGGTTCCTGGTCACATTGGTGTCCCAGGTAATAAGAGCGCTGACGAGCTGGCAAGAATAGGAGCAACACTTGGTCCCCAGACTACAGAACTATTTGAGCTTTTTAATCTGAAGCTGTGTGTAGATTAAGCGGGCTATCTGACAAAGTCAATAATTCATCTGTGTAGAGTAAGACTTTGACAGATACCATTCCAAAGAGGATTCATCTAGGTATTTAGTTTTTTACATCGTTAATAAATAAAGCAAAAATGATAGGGCTTAAAACACATCCTTGAGGGACACCTGTATCACATCTAAATTCCCTTGCCTTCTTGGAGCGGTTTTGTACAGATGCGGTCATATTTTCTAGGATTTTCCCGTAGAGTCGTACAAATTTCGTTGACAGGCCAATTACTGATTGTTTATAAAGCAGGGAACTTCTGTTTATCGTATCGAAAGCCGCTTTCAAGTCGACAAAGAAGGTGTACAGACACTTCTATTTATCAATAAAACACCTAGCGCAAGTGCTAAGTACGAAAATTTGGTCGATAGTGGAGAGATTCGCTTGGAAACCAGCTTGGAAGCAGATAGTGATAATTATTTTGTACTACTTATATATTCTACTTATGTTCCAACGTTCGGCACAATACCTTGCCAAAAACCTTTGCATGTTTGAAGAAGTTCGGAGGAGGTATCTGCTTGCACATTGCAGCGCTTATTTTTCAATATCACGCAATGCAGCTGGATCAGTTCCCCCCCGATCTCAAATTCGGACATCGTCTTATGAATTTCATGATCAAATCGTAAAAACATATCGCGTCTCGACTTATTATAGTCGATGTCGTAGCCCCAAGCCCTAATGGAACTTGCCGACTATGGTGCAGAAAGGCTTAAAACGCTCAAACAGCACCGTGGATAAGATCTTACATACATATATGCGAAGTTTCGCCACAATAGTTCTTGCAGGACGGGATGGACATTTTTGTAGATGGGGCATATGGAACGGATCGGGCATGCTTCCGTCCACCCATACTTGGTTGATTATTCGACGCATTGAACCTACTAAAACATGACCTTTGTATTTAAAGACCTCTAGAATCCACACCAGGTTAACGATAATATTTGGCGTCCTTGTTGTTCTTAAGCCTTTTCTAAAGCTAAGTTTATACTGGGTGGGGGAACTGGTCCTTCATTTGCAGGAAGTATGCTTTCTTCTTGCTTTATTACTCGCTCTACGTGATGGGTACCTACCACCTGCTGAAACTGCTGCTTGAAAACATCTAGATACTTTTCTCTGAGGTTCGGTGACACTTAATTGACCTTCGAAAATGTCTGTCACAAAATTATTTGCCTTAAATTTAATCCCTTTAAATCATTATTCATGGTGAGAATCAGCATTATATCGCTGTTTTCAGATTTTCGGTCTCTAACCCGATTTACGCTAAGTCGGGTGTTCCTCAAGAAAATCATTTAGGCTCACTTCATTATGTCTTGGCTATAAATGATGTAGGTTTAATCATTAAAAATAATGACCTTTCTATCTATGCAGATGATATTGAAAAATTATTAAGGTAATATCTATACTCCCACCGATTCACACGCACTCAAAAACTACTTAGTTTCATTCCTTACTTGGTGGCGACAGTTACTTATTAGAAATTAATGATTTTGAATATCAGTTCATAAATCTTTCTCGTACATGAATGCCTGCCACCTTGCTTAGAAGTTATTACCTGCCAAACGAACCTGTTTCCATGAACTCGTCCATACCTGATGTTGGCATTATTTGTGATGGAGGAGTTAACTTTCGTTCCCACATTAATCGAAAACTACACAAGGCAGGAATTTTCTTCTCTGCGTTTTATAGCAAGCTACAGTAGTTGGCATAAATATTTTGACGAAACCTTTTTCTGACTATTGAACCTACACTTTTCTAATTATCGTTAAATAACGGCGAAAAAATAATGTGCAAAACAAAGAATATGTTTTTTGCTCTATGCATGCCAAATTTTGTATTGTTTACATTTTGCATTCTCTTTTTGCTCATAAAAATGCATGTAAACAACGAATTTTTGTGTGGCATAAGTATTTTGACGGAATCTTTGTGTACCTGTTTTTACACTTTGCACGTGAAAACCAAGCAACTTATGCAGTATTAAACTTTATTTGAAGTGAAACGTTAATAAAAAATAAAATTTGATCAAAAGTTATTAAAAAACATGGTTAAAACAGTGGAGTTGAGTTTGGTTATCAGATCTTCCATTGTAGCAAAGTTTAACCCTGGAATGGCAGTAAAAGACATTGCAAATGAGTCTTGTGTGTCACGTCAAACTGTGCACTATCAAATTAATAAGTTTAAAAAGCATAATGACATAAGAAACTTAAGAAGATCAGGTGCTAGGCGCAAAACAACGCCCACTGAAAACCGAATTCTTTTCTTTTACGGGAATTTAAAAAAAATATTTTTGTGAAGCCTCAATCTGCTGCAGATAAATGGAATTTGACGGCCAAGAATCCAATCAGTGAGCGTACTGTCCGACGACGTTTAAAAGAAGGAGATTTCAAGACAATTAAAGTTAAGGACGTGCCGTACATATCAAAGGTAAACAAATTTAAAAGACTGGCCTTCGCAAAGGAACATCTGCACAAGCCAAAGGAGTTCTGGAGAAGCGTTCTATGGACAGATGAAAGCTCGGTTGAGTATAATTCATCAAAAAATAAATTTTTTGTAAGATTGCCAAAGGTAGTAAGGCAAAAAAAAGGCCCGTTTGTAAAAAAGTGAGCCACGGTGGAGGCTCTGTCATGTTCTGGGGATGTGTTGCTTATAATGGACTGGGTGACTTGGTTCCTATCACCGGCTCTATGAACAAAAGCCAATATGTTAGTACCCTAAATGATAATGCCTTTCCATACGGAGATATGCTTATTGGCGAATCATTCATCCTGCAACACGACAATGCCCCATGCCACAAATCCCGGCTGGTAATGAATTGTTTGAAGGATGTTGGTGTTACTACTTTGGACTGGCCACCTCAAAGTCCAGATTTAAATATTATAGAAAACGTCTGGTCTCTTTTGAAACGCAAAAGAACAGTTTCTTTAAATAAAACCAGAAAGGAGACAATAATTGCTGAGGTAACTTCCCTTTGGAAAGAGATATCTCCAGATATTCTTCAAAATTTAGTGGATTCAGTACCGAGACGCCTTCAAAAAGTTATTGAAGCCAAAGGAGGTTATACATTTTACTAAATTCTTCATTTCTTTATTTTTGTGAATTTTAAACTTTGTTTTCTTAATATTGCATACTTGTCAAAATACTTATGCCAACGAGTGAAATTAATAATTTATTTATATCTTTTTAAGTTTCTATGAAAAAATATTTGTTTGACTATTTTTAAGTTTGTGTTAGTTATATATAAAAAGAAAAAAAAATAAACAAAAATTCTTTATAAAGCCATTAAAAAGTTCAACTGAAAAATGCACAATTTTTATTTCGTCAAAATACTTATGCCGACTAGTGTAGTCTTAAAATTTTCATTGCCTATTTTAATACCTCTTCTTTAATGCGGAACCGTATGCGGTTTTTTTTTTTTTTCAATTCATTTTTATTTTCTATTAACTTTAAACTATCTAAAAGCTAGAAGCGATAGATTCAGAACCACCATTCTTGACTGTCTCAGAAGATGAATGCACCGGGTGGGATAAAGTAGTAAGTCTTAGACGCACACACTCTTGTAGTATTTTTTAATAATAGAGAAGTAAGCCCCAACAATGAAGTTGTTAGTCAAAGACATCGCTCTTTCAATCTGACCTCGCCTAAAACCGTTTGTCAACGAGCTGATCGGCCCCTATCAGTGTGGTTTTAGGCCCGGCAAATCCACCCTGGATCAGATGTTCACACTTCGACAGATTTTGGAAAAAACCCAGGAGTTCGAAATCGATACACACCACCTTTGTATCGATTTAAAAGTCGCGTATGATAGCGTGGACAGAGAACAACTATATAGAGCCATGTCTCATCTCGGAATCCCTGAAGTATATGCTATCATCGAGAAAGGAATCTCAACATCGTCGAAAAAAAAAAAAAAAAAAACGACATCAGTGCAGAGATCAAGCGAAGAATTACTCTTGCCAACCGCTGTTTCTTCGAAGGCATTTGAGTAATAAAGCCCTATATCAAAGAACCAAGGAGACCTTGTATAAGACCCTCATATTCCCGGTCCAGCTGTATGGGGCAGAAGCATGGACACTGTCTAAAATGGATGAAAATCTGCTTGGGTGCTTTGAAAGAAAAGTTCTTTGTTTGATCTTCGGTCCAGTCTGTATCGATGGAGTATGGAGAAGAAGGTTCAACAACGAGCTGTACGGGCTTTACAGCGACGTTGACCTAGTCAAGAAGCTGAAAATACAACGGCTGAGATGGCTGGGACACTTGGAGCGTATGGACACCGACGCACCAGCCCGTCGAATCTTCGAATCCACCCCTGATGGTCTGCGCAGCAGAGGAAGACCCCACCTCAGGTGGCGCGCACAAGTGGAGAGCGACCTCGACCAACTTGGAGTGCGTAACTGGAGGCAACTAGCTAGGTACCGAGCTAGCTGAAGGGGCTTGTTGGTTGAGGCCTTAGTCCACCCTGGACTGTGAGCGCCATCTAAAGTAAGTAATTAAGCTGCCAAGGTACCTTACTACACTTTTACTTGCCGGTGGCTGAACAAGAACATATGGCCTCACGATCACTAGCTTGTGCCAGTTCTTTTTCGTATCCCTTGAGGCTCCATACAGCTGGGTCTTAAAAAGAATCTTTTCGAAGATTCTGAGAGTTGATTTTCAACTTCCAGTCGTCGCATTATCATCGAAGTCACGCGGCAAAAAAATTCACTGATTCGCTGACCACTCGGTAAGTTACAGAAAATTTTCTTAAAAACGGTTTCTTTCAGAGGAAAATTTGTTATTCGAACTGTTTTGACAGTTTTCCACAAAAATGGTCGGAAGCATTTTGACCTTATTATTGCTAATATCGGAAAATGTACCCTATTGTGCGCTTTTCATACCAACTTAGAGGCCAAGTGGGAGGTCCGTTTTTTATGTGGTTTCCCCATAAGGGATATTCCAATGTGCTTAGCAAACATTGTAGTCAATAATAATAAATAACAATGCAATGCTTAGATAAAATTAGAACAACAATTAGAAAATATTGTTTCAAGAATTCAGGTAATGGATGAAGCAAAGTGTTTGTTTATACGAGTAGGCTCCAGAACATTATTTCTGAATGCGTATCCCCAGTAGAGCTGTGTCAATCGCGATTGATTTGATCTTTGTGACCTGTTTACCAAACGGATTGATGGATTACAATCATAATGTCAATCTCTTGCCACTGAAACCGATGAACGTAAAGTGAACGAAGCAAATAAAAAATTACGTTGTTATCAGTCATTTCATAATACTTCCAGGATTCCTGAAATAAACTCGGATTAAATAAAACACCACAATAGATTAACCTCTTCAGTGTAGCACGCAAAAAATGTAAAACCTGCCAGTTTATTCACTTCTAGCCTAACAACAACTTATTATTTTGACAGCAGGGTGTCGTTGTCATATTTGACAATTGATTGGTTGTAATCTTGTAATGCGTTCCTTGGTGCAACAATACCAAATAGGAATGTATCTATATTTTTTATTTTATAAGCAATGGAAGATGGCGTGAAGGTGAACGGCATCGTCACATTGTTCCGGTCTCGGTCAGAACGAAACAATGCACTATGGAGTAAATGCATTCAAAAATGAGACAAAAGTCGATTTTTAAAATCGCCAAGTTAAGAACTAAATGAAAAAATGTCTATTGGAATGTAATTTTTTGTTTTTTGTTCTTTCACACTTAATCATTTTTTTGTTGTCTTCCGTCAAATTCCACTGTGTTGTTTGTGAAGAATGATAAAATTAACCATAAAACTTCATTTAAAAAAAAATTGGGTGCAGGTTTTTGGAGGTTTAGTTGTTATTGGTGTTTGAAAATATGATGTTTTATGCATTTTTAAGCTTTTTCTTAAAAAACGCACATTTTGATCTATTTGAAGGATCTTCCGGCTTAATAGTTTTTACCCAAAAACGTTTATATAATGTGATAAAAATGTGTTCTGAAGTTGAATTTAAAGCTAAATTGGATTTCTTGGAAAAATATTTTTGCAATTATAAGGCTTGTTGTGAGGAGGGTCAAGTTTAAATTTAGAAAATGGCGCTTAAGATTTAAATTTTAATTAAAATAATTAAATGTAATTTTGATTAAAGTTGAAAAGGATTTTTTAAGAAAAAATGAAAATTGGCTAAAGGCCAAACCTGGTCGACCCATAAATCGTTTGATGATCTTTGCGTTCGTAGTAAATGCATACGATTTGAAAAACTTCGTGGATTTCATCAAATTGAAGAACTAACATTTGCAGCTCAAATAAAATTGCAGGAGTCTGGAAAGGCAGTATCTGCAAAAGTCCTTAAAGAAATAGCACATTCTCCAGGAAAAGCAAAACGGTGTAAAAAAGTATTGAAGAATAATCCTAGTCCCAAGCGCAAAACTCTTAAGGCCCTTTCAATTTTTTGTTGAAGCCGGGTCATCCCGAAAACAATATGAAATTGTAACAACGAGTGATAGAAAACTGTTTCCAAGATATAGTACACTTAAAAAAGCTAAAAGTGATTGCTATCTTGGCTTAGAGTCTTTCACAATTACGGAAACTTTGGTTTAGGTAAACTTGCAGAGATTATTAGATCACACCATTAAGCGCCTACTGGTGTATTTGGATATTCGACAAATTTTGACTGAGGACGAAATGAAATCTTTAGAGCTTATTTCAAAATGGGGTTGTGATGGATCGCAACAATCCCAATGTAAACAAAAGTTCGAAAAGTATTCCGATTCAGATGCAAATATATTTCAAAGTTCATTTGTACCTTTACGATTGTTCTGCGCTTCAAATGGGAAAATCGTTTGGCAAAATCTAGCACCATCATCACCAAGGTATTATAAGAATCATTTGCACTAAGGAAAATAAGGATGTTACCTAAAGTGAAATAAATTATATAGAATCGCAGATCGATTCCCTAATGAAAACAAAACTGGATGGCTTCGAGCCCATCGAAGTTAAACATATACATTGGCATTAATTTACAATGATTGATGTAAGATCTGTAAAGCTGCAACAGATACAAAATCCACTATGAAATGCTATATAATGTGGAGCTACATCTTTGGAGTTTAATTTGTCAAATGAATGAATGATGGCAATACAAGCCGTAGGTTTTTTAATGATCCACAACTTTCTGCCGAAATAAAAGGTGTCGTTACTCAGTTAATTTATAAATTATACTAGAAGAAGTTGCAATCGATACAGCAAAACTTTATGTAGACTTATATTCTTGGCATCCGATGACACCAACAATGCACAAAATATCATTCCATGGATCAACCGTGATTGAACATGCGATTTACCAATCGGACAACTTTCCGAAGAAGCAGCAGAAGCTCGAAATAAATATTTCAGACCGTATCGCCTTAATTGCTCAAGAAAACATTCCAGGAAAAATTGTAATTTAGACATTCTTAATCGCTTATTATTTATTGTAGTACCCCTTGGCATAATGGTTAGTGCGTTGGACTGTCATGCGGAAGGTCTCGAGTTCGATTCTGAGCCGCTGAAAGACAGTTGCGAGGAATTGACAAATCCTCCAAGAGTATTTCTTGTCATGGAAAGTGCTACTCATTAGCCGTTCGGAATCGGCAGAAAATTGTAGGTCCCCTCCGTTCCTAGTAACACGCACTCAGGAATGGTTGAGAGTTGTAAGTCACTAGGTCCTGGTTCACTTCGAGCTGTTGCACCACCAAATTTATTTTTAAATTTTGTTTCGTTTTTTCATGCATTTACTCCATAGTGCGATGGACAAAATTATTTTAGTTGAATGAAGGATTCAAAAAATTTCGTATCGGTCTTGGTCTCGTTCGGAACAAAAGATCTAGTTAAAAATTGATTTTGATTGAAGAAACGATCGAATCCTTGAACCAATTAATCATTGATTGATTATATCTTTCAAATTGAACGATTGGCACAGCTCTAATCCACAGCTTTCAGGATTAGTACTAGCACTTCCAAGTACACTCTCCACTTCCACTTTATAGTACACTCTACAATGGTATTGTTGAAAAGTAATAGATGTTGGAGGAATTTTACTAAATTGTTGAGCCTTGATAATCCGATAAATGTGGTATATCGATACTATCTTCTTTCCATGACGCTAACTTTATCAGTTTCTTCAGTGAAGAAGCGTATTTTTGGCTTAACGGTTTCGTCAACACCCAGAATATACGTTCTTGGACAGGTAAGAAATTTCATGTGATTCAAGCAATACCAACTATACGTTAATTTTCACGCCGTTCCCGGTGGTGTCATTGGGCTTAACTGCGATTAAAAATAGTTCTAGATTTTGGTATGGGCTTACGTTGAATCATTGGTCTATACCAACAAGCCGGCGTCGTTAAAGAAGCTCGGAGCCAATATTTAACCAGAGATAGTATCCGTTTCCGTCGAAATGTGTGGCCGAGTCATCGATAATTTTGTTCAACCAGTCCACTGCTGCAAACGTGTCCGTGGTGTAAATATGAACGACACGTCGAATTCATTTATAGATATGTATAAATATTTTGATTGTTCTTTGAACTAATATTAAAGCAAGTATACCAGACTCAGCGGTAGATTTGAATTTTCTCAAGACGATATTAAGGGCTAATAGTTATGACTTATGACTTTCTTTAATTAGTGTGAATGACTAAGATAATTATAACCATTCCATTACTATGAGCGTAGTGCAAATTAAATCGACTTTGACATTGATGGCTGAATTGTAAATTGTAATTGAAACTGTAAAATATAATATTATTTATAGACTGTGTCATATTCACTTGTATCGGTCAACTTAAAAACTACATTTGACCGACTGGAGTAGAATATTAATAACCGCTTTGTGTTTAAATAAAATTTATTCAGATCAGGTAAATCGTTCTTCACAGACTAGGGCAACGACTATAAGCTATAAGGTGTACCGTGTAGGGGACGAATCAAGAAATTCAATGCTAACTTCCAAAGTTCTTTGACTTAAGAAAAAAATCAACTTTACATTACAACCTTTGTAGATACTAAAATATATTTTCCCTGTTACTAGGGTCGAAATATTAATCATTTAATTAATACAAACTTGTAGAATTGTTTCAGAATACATTGTGAATTAAGTTAATATTTTGCGCCCATGAATTTGGTATAATACTTAAAGAATATAAGGGGCCAGTTAGTTGTCATGTTTTACAACTTAGGATTCCGTCCACAAAAAATGTGAAGGTTTTAATAAATAAAATGCACGACTGAGTCGCACGAACTTGCTCCTATGTAATAGACTAGGAATTTTAAAAACGAACAGGGCCGGACAAGCTATACGTGCAAGCTGTGCAAATGCGCAGGGCGCTGAACTCAAAAGGCGCCTTGGGCAAGCGTTAAAAAAGCCACTACTTCATAACCACTACCTACCATCTTTTTTAAGTTTCATTTCTTTTTATAGCTCACTCCAATATTGGTATTTATTATATAATTAACAGCTGATTCTGAATTTAAAGACAGATATACATATATATGTACATATATAGATACATATCAAGTTTTCCAAAAATAAGTCGATGTTTAATTTCCTATACACACCCCCATTCCCACAGTAAAAAAAACTACATCACAAAATCTTTACAAAGTGCACAATTTTGTTCGCTTAACAACAGATACCTACATATTTGCTATTTTTCTCTTTATCAATCCACTGTTACGTTATTCTTCACACTCAATATCGCGTGTATGAGTGAAGGGATTTATTTTATTTTGTTATCCCTCCCCTATGCAGTGTAACTTAAAACAGAATTTCAACAGCAAATACAGACAGTTACTAGTTTGCAAGTTGATAACATGAGCACGATGCCAATTCTTCTATATGAAATCGAAGTCAGCAATGTTACTCAAACAGAAATTCTGAGGTACAAAATTCATACTCAGTGCGCAGAATTAAAAGTTGCGTCTAGGAATTTAAACTCTTCCGGTTGAGTGTTTCTTGTACTATGTTTAGTTTGGCACTGGCCTCTGTTTATGAGTGAAATTTTTTCACTGTCGTGTGTCGAGAATAAGACAAAGGGTTGAAATATGGAAATACTTGAGTGATGATGATGCGATGATTAATGTTGAGGTTTGTCGTTAATGAGTGAATCTGTTTTATTCAATTTCTCCTTTTCTCTATTTTTTTTGTTCTTGCCAGTTATTGTTTACATTTAAAAAGGGATTTTTTGACTGGTCTAATTACTTTATTTGTCTATGTATTATGGTAAAAAAAAACTCAAAACAAAAGAAAGGATAGGGAATCTATATTGACAATAAAACTTGCCACGCTACTATTCCAGTAGTGTATACGAGTATGTACTGTACATATAAGGTTATGATAATGGTTCAAACATGAAAGGAAAAGAGGCTGGTGTTCAAAACAAAATTAAGTGTCTTGAACCAAGAGCTTATTTTGTTCAGGCTGCTTACATTTCCTTTGGTTGTTGTTGGTTTTTAATGATTCAGCTTGCTGTTCATTGGAAGCTGTTAAGTTTTTTGACATTGCTCAATGCCTATAAAACTTTGTATCAGGTTCAACAATTTCGCTCTTTTGACCTTAAAACCCCTCTCTGAAACCAGATGGGAGTAGACTAAATGCTTTAAAACGATTCAAAAAAATCTTAGAAGCTATAATATGAAGCTCTTATTGAAATATCTGAGGCTGGAAACGTTGAGAATAGAAACATGCAATCATTAGGAAGTAAAATTTTAGTTTCAAGTTTGTATGTTGCATATTAATCTAGTTTGATATTTTAGAATAAAATGCACGACTGGATCGCACGAACTTGCTCTTATGTAAAAGTACTTTGGAATTAAAGATACATTTTATAAATATTATACATAAATTTAAAATGAAATTGCCGTCTGATTTCTAGAAAAGTATGAATTTATGCAAACAAACTTTAAAAAATCGTTTTATTATTAAATAAATAAATTTCTTATATAAGAAATTTCTTTAAAAATTTTCAAGAAAAAAATGTGGGATGCGAATTTTAAGTATTTAATAATATTGATTTTGAAAATAATTTCAAAAAATAATCGTTCATAGGTTATGAAGATATTGATTTTTCAAAAAAAATATTTTTTCAAAAAAACCCAACAAATAATTTTTCGAATATTTTTATATACAATATTATTTAAAACTTAGGGGGACTCCTGCTGAAAATTTTTGGTTAAAATCGTTAGAGCCGTTAATGAGAAAGTCGAAAATCAAAAAAAACGTTCTATGACAGGTACCGTTAATAAGATTTTGCCCCAATTTTTTTTTTTACCAAAACGTAGTCCATGTCCATAATATCACACCTAATTTTTTTTATCAAAATCGTTAGAGCCGTTTTCGAGATAAATACGATTTTGCATTACGGGTGTATGGGGGGTACCGTTAGTTTTAGAGCTAAAAAAAAATTTCAATTTCCCCTCTAGGGAATCACCGAAGACGTATAACTACCGAGTTTGAAGAAAATAGGTCCAGTGGCTTAGGCTCTAGATCGACGTACAGACATACAGACAGACAGACAGACAGACAGACAGACAGACAGACAGACGGAATTGCCGGACCCACTTTATTCGTCTTCGCTATCATCGTAATGTCAACTTTGATCAAAATCTCGAGTTCGATTTTTTTTCCAAATGCAGAACTTGCCCTATAGTACCTATATCGCAAGTAAAAAAATAATGGCGCAACATTTTAATTGAATTAGTAAGATGCTAAAGCTGTTTTAGTATGATACTAGGTTAAAACAATAATTTTAATCGAATATAGCATCATACTTCTCTATCCTTTTATTAAAGTTAAAATCATCGAATACCTACTTTATTTTTTTAGTATCGCGCTAGCTTCATATGACACTTTGACATTTGCAGACATCAAAAAAGGTTCGTGTACTTATTTTTTTACACGAAATGTCGTTGTTTTAGGTGTGTTCAGAGCAATTTATTAAGGAAATTCTTTTAGTACGATACTAGTGAGAAAATGTTTAAAATTAAGAATGAGTTAGTAAACTACTATAAAGTTAGCAAATTGTTAAGTAGTATCATACTAATACCTTAATAATAGGCTGTTTAAAATTTTGCGCCAATATAACTAGTAAGTATTTACAAACTCCGTCTGCTAATTTATCTACTAAATATGCTCATAAAAACTCTTTAGTGGAAATGCGATCAGAAGAACAATTCACTAACGTGCAATCAGCTGAAGCCATAGCTCCAAATCTATAAATACCATCACAGTTTCCTCAAATAACAGTTTTTTGAAACTAAAATCAATAAAAAAAACTACTTCAGAACCCCAAAGACTCAGGAAAGATAAGTTGACTAGTCAATCATGGCTATAGAGAAAGAGCTTGTCAAGTCATTATATTATGATGATCTGGTAGCTGAGTTTGCTAAAACACAAGCCAGAAAAGTTAATATACTCGTAGCCGGTTCTATTTATTTTTATTAAAATAATAATCTTATTATTATTTCCTACATGAACAACAATTAATGAGTTCATTATTTATTTGTATGTTGTTATGTTTTTGAATTAGTTTTTAAATATTTTTTACTTCAAAAAATACTTTTTTCAGTTCCTAAATTTTTGTGATATATTTTTTTACTATTATTTTTGTGATATATTTTTGATTTCTTATAGTTTTTAATAAAAATCATATTTATTTTAATTAAATATAAGTATTATCTAGGGAAAGGCCTCTTGGGGATCCCTCGTTAAAAAAAAAACGCATTGCAAAGGGTACCCCTTGGGTAATGAGGAAATGACTTTTTCCGCCAATCCAATCCAAATGAGAGGCGCCACTGATAAAGCTTGCGCAGGGCTCTAATTTAGCTCGGGCCGGTCCTGAAAACGAATGTTATTAGAGAAAACTGTTCATAAGGATAAAATTCATTTATTAAATGACTGAAACAACTTCTTCAGCAGTTGGAGCTAAGCACAGGATGCCATGTGTTTTAAGCAAAACTGAGTTCATGGAAGAACAAAATTATATTTTGTTAAAGAGTTATCAAGTTTGATTCTCATCGGCTGTGTTGGTCGTATTGTTTAATAAATGAAAGATTATTTCATTTTCCTTTTCCCAACGTTTCGACGGTGGTTGCCGTCTTCTTCAGGGGAGATCTTTATTTAGTATACAAAAATTATAGTTATTATACATAAGTGATACAGTGTAGGGCGGACATTATACAAACTTACATGAAAATTGTTGTAGTGATTTTTAAATATACAACTTTAAATGAAAACACAAATATTTTTAAATATGCAATTTTAAATAAAAACACAAATATTTTTGAATTTAAATAAATGATTTTGAAATAAATGTTTTGAATTATACACTTCTGAAGAAGTTTAGTCTAAGTTGTGCAGAGTTCTCGATGTGTTTTCCGAAACAAGGGAGCAGTATACCGCTGAAATATTTTGTGTGTCTTGTTTGCGGTTCATATTGTTTTTGTTGTTAATTATGTGTAATGTCTCTAGCGTGTAACGTTTGGATGAGTGTTTCTCTGTGGCAAGGATTTCTACCCCTTCAAAGTCCAGTTGGTGGCCAGTCTCGACGCTGTGGCAAGCCAGTGCCGTCTTCCCAGAATTTTTTAGGCGAATGTCCGATTTGTGATTTGCCATTCTTTGACGAAGGAGTTGTTTTGTCGTTCCGACGTAGCAAAGGTTACACGTTTCGTTTGGTTTTCCTTTGCAGTTTATTTTATATACTACGTCAGTACGTCGGTCCTTTTCCGTCTTATTTTTTAAACATGTAAAGAGGGAAGCCATGGTCTGGTTTGACTTATACGCTAAGTTGACTTCGATGTTATTTTTAGCGACTATCTCTTTAAAATTTTCGGAAAGCTTAGGGACATAAACAACACTTTTGTACGTACCTCTTCTTTCATCTAATCTTCTTTCCGATGGAGCTTTATGCTTTTGACGAAGTATCAAGCTTCTTATTATTTCTATCGGAAAGCCGTTGTCTAAGAGGATTTTGGTGACCTTTTCCTCATTGGCGGAGTGAAATTCCCGGTCACTCAACGCAAAGACTTTGTTTATAAGGTTAGATGCAGTGTTTATTCGTATGTGTTTAGCCTGGCTTGATCGAAAATTTACGAGTCTTCCTGATGCCATGTCTTTTTGATACCAGTTGAAGGAAAGCTGGTAATTTTTGCGATGGACTTCTACATCCAGAAATGATATTGAGTTACTTTTTTCTCTCTCAACTGTGAATTGAATTTTCCCATGAAATTGGTTGAGGCATTTCAGCACATTATCAATTTCTTCTCTGTCCACAATTGCAAAAATGTCATCAACGTATTTCACAATGAACTTTGGTTTGTAACTCTCTTTGAAACATTCATCGAGTAGGAAGTCTAAAACCAAATCTGCGATTGTCGGCGAAAGTGGATTTCCCATTGGCATTCCGTGTACTTGCTTGAACAAATTCTCTTTGAATTGTAGATAATTGTTTTCCTTGATACAAAAATCTAACAATTCAAGAAATTTGCTCTGACTCAGTTTGGTAACTTTGCTTATTATTTCCCACTTCTTTTTGATTATGTTGATAGCGAGCTGCGTAGGAACATTGGTAAAAAGAGAAATAGCATCATAAGAAACCAAAACATCGTTTTTGTCAAGTTTCAAACTTTTTGCTTTGTTCTTAAACTCAAACGAATTTTTTACAGAGTAGGAAGATTCTTTCGTCACACACTGTAATATTTTTCCTAGGTACTTGGAAAGTTCATAGCATGGTACCTTCATTGATGACGTAATCGGTCTGAGAGGCATGTTATGCTTGTGGATTTTTGGTAATCCATATATAGCGGGTATTTGTGCTGTGTAAGTAGTCATTCTAAGTTTGTCTTTGTCATCGATGAACTTGTTGGTGTGTAACCATTTCACAAAGTCATTGTTTTTGTTTTGAAGAGAAGTGAGAGGAGTTGCTCTTATAACTCTATATGTTGAGCGATCAGACAATAGATCTGTCATCTTTTCTTCGTATTCAGTCCGACTCATTGCAACCGTCACATTCCCTTTGTCAGCTGGTACAATAACAATGTTTTTGTGCTTTTTGAGAAAGTTTGCAGCATCTTTGTGTACCTTCAAAATGTATTTTTCGAATCTGTCGTTGTGTTGGTGACGTTGGAAAGAGTGAAGCATATTACTATACTTTGCTCTTGTAATTTCCTGTTCCATTTCATCCTTCACATTTCTTATGATTTCTTCACCGTCAGCAATAAGTTGGAAAAGAGGGAATGTGTGTTTGCCGATGGGCAACGAAAATTTTTTTCCCCAAGAGAAAAGCCATTTGATTTCTATGGGAAATTCTGTATTGGTTTTGTTGACAAACCATTTATCATGCATTTTGATATTTAAATCCTTCCAAAGAGCAGATTTGAGTTTATTAATTTTTTCCGTGTGGATTTGTTGTTTTTTCATGCAAATGACTACAAAAGTTTGTTGTTGTTTAGTGATGAATTGTTTGTGTTCTTCTGATGATATATTTTCTTTTATTCGTTTGTTAATCATTCTGAGTGTGTTGTTGCATTGTTTTATTTTTTGACATATTTCGGAGATCTCTAGAAATGGTTACACACCAACAAGTTCATCGATGACAAAGACAAACTTAGAATGACTACTTACACAGCACAAATACCCGCTATATATGGATTACCAAAAATCCACAAGCATAACATGCCTCTCAGACCGATTACGTCATCAATGAAGGTACCATGCTATGAACTTTCCAAGTACCTAGGAAAAATATTACAGTGTGTGACGAAAGAATCTTCCTACTCTGTAAAAAATTCGTTTGAGTTTAAGAACAAAGCAAAAAGTTTGAAACTTGACAAAAACGATGTTTTGGTTTCTTATGATGCTATTTCTCTTTTTACCAATGTTCCTACGCAGCTCGCTATCAACATAATCAAAAAGAAGTGGGAAATAATAAGCAAAGTTACCAAACTGAGTCAGAGCAAATTTCTTGAATTGTTAGATTTTTGTATCAAGGAAAACAATTATCTACAATTCAAAGAGAATTTGTTCAAGCAAGTACACGGAATGCCAATGGGAAATCCACTTTCGCCGACAATCGCAGATTTGGTTTTAGACTTCCTACTCGATGAATGTTTCAAAGAGAGTTACAAACCAAAGTTCATTGTGAAATACGTTGATGACATTTTTGCAATTGTGGACAGAGAAGAAATTGATAATGTGCTGAAATGCCTCAACCAATTTCATGGGAAAATTCAATTCACAGTTGAGAGAGAAAAAAGTAACTCAATATCATTTCTGGATGTAGAAGTCCATCGCAAAAATTACCAGCTTTCCTTCAACTGGTATCAAAAAGACATGGCATCAGGAAGACTCGTAAATTTTCGATCAAGCCAGGCTAAACACATACGAATAAACACTGCATCTAACCTTATAAACAAAGTCTTTGCGTTGAGTGACCGGGAATTTCACTCCGCCAATGAGGAAAAGGTCACCAAAATCCTCTTAGACAACGGCTTTCCGATAGAAATAATAAGAAGCTTGATACTTCGTCAAAAGCATAAAGCTCCATCGGAAAGAAGATTAGATGAAAGAAGAGGTACGTACAAAAGTGTTGTTTATGTCCCTAAGCTTTCCGAAAATTTTAAAGAGATAGTCGCTAAAAATAACATCGAAGTCAACTTAGCGTATAAGTCAAACCAGACCATGGCTTCCCTCTTTACATGTTTAAAAAATAAGACGGAAAAGGACCGACGTACTGACGTAGTATATAAAATAAACTGCAAAGGAAAACCAAACGAAACGTGTAACCTTTGCTACGTCGGAACGACAAAACAACTCCTTCGTCAAAGAATGGCAAATCACAAATCGGACATTCGCCTAAAAAATTCTGGGAAGACGGCACTGGCTTGCCACAGCGTCGAGACTGGCCACCAACTGGACTTTGAAGGGGTAGAAATCCTTGCCACAGAGAAACACTCATCCAAACGTTACACGCTAGAGACATTACACATAATTAACAACAAAAACAATATGAACCGCAAACAAGACACACAAAATATTTCAGCGGTATACTGCTCCCTTGTTTCGGAAAACACATCGAGAACTCTGCACAACTTAGACTAAACTTCTTCAGAAGTGTATAATTCAAAACATTTATTTCAAAATCATTTATTTAAATTCAAAAATATTTGTGTTTTTATTTAAAATTGCATATTTAAAAATATTTGTGTTTTCATTTAAAGTTGTATATTTAAAAATCACTACAACAATTTTCATGTAAGTTTGTATAATGTCCGCCCTACACTGTATCACTTATGTATAATAACTATAATTTTTGTATACTAAATAAAGATCTCCCCTGAAGAAGACGGCAACCACCGTCGAAACGTTGGGAAAAGGAAAATGAAATAATCTTTCATTTATTAAACAATACGACCAACACAGCCGATGAGAATCAAACTTGATAACTCTTTAACAAAATTTAATATTCAACTTGGTCAACAAAATTCATAAATAACGAACAAAATTATAATTCGTTGTAGTAGTTTCTTAAAAAAATAAGCTTGTTTATACAAAATTTGTAAAACATGTTTAAGAAAAAATTTTGGTACGCCAATTTAAAGTTTTTGATATTGATCGAATTAAAATCAATTTTACAAAAAAAAATATTGAGCCGTTTCTGAAATATCGAATTTTCAAAAAAAATAGATTTTTTTTTTTCAAAAATTCAAAAAATATTTATTTTAAAGTTTTGAAATGCAATGTTTTTTAGACTTTTAAGAAGCTTCTCTATAAAAAATTTCATTAAGATCCGTTATGTGGATGGTGAGAAATTCAAAATTCGAAAAAAATTGTTCTATGGTAGGTACAAGCTGTAATATCTTAATTTCAATTTTGTTGTTATTAAATTAAAGATCATAAGAATTAATTGAAAGGACAAAAATTCTAGGCGCCGTTTTCGAGAAAAATACGATTTTTGAAAACCATTTTTTTTTTAATTTTTTAACATTTGTATGGTGAATAGATACCTTTATTTTTAGCTCAAATAAAAATTTTGTCTCACATCTTGTAGATTTTATTGAGAAACTTTTATTTATGAAGTGTAAAAAAAATCTAGCATTGGGTTTTCGAAATACATATTGAGTTTTGAAAAAAAAAATTGATTTTTTGTTTTTTAAATCCAAAAACCAACTTTTTGAAAATTTGAATACACAATTCTATTCAAGTTTTCGGGAAGCCTTAGCAAAAAAAATGATCAAATTGGGTTGTACAGTTTTTGAGAAAACCAAAAGCAAAAAAATGGCTCCATTGGATGTATACGCTCAATACTCATTTTTCGGAAAAATTTTTTCAACCATTACCAAGCTCTAACTTTTTTGTGTGTTTATTTTGTAAATCTGTCGAACAGTTTTTGAGAAAAAGAATATTTATAAAATTTCGAAAAAAATCGTATGGCAGGTACCGTTATTTTTGGTCTTAAAAAAAAAGAAAAAAAAATTTGGGGGGAAAAAATTAAAAATGATATCTGCAAAGTTTGAAGAAAATCGGCCGAACCGCTAGGCTGTAGTCGAACCGACAGACAGACAGACAGACAGAACTGCGAGATCCACTTTTTTATTCTTCGCTATCATCGTAATGTCAACTTTGAACAAAATCCCGAGTTCAATTTTTTTTTGCGAATGCATAACTTGCCTTATAGTACCTATAAGTCGCAAGTAAAAAATGGTTTTATTTTTCTTAAAGATCCACGTTTGCATTTTTTTCCATAAGCTAATGATTAGAATATTTTTTTTTCTCAAAAACTGTTCCATAGATTTAAAAAAAATCAGAAATTTTCATTGAGTAAAAGCTAGATAATGATTGAACAAAATTTTCCAAAAATTGTTAGTAATTTTCCTTTCCATAAAACTACATTTTTACTTGCGACTTATAGGTACTATAAGGCAAGTTATGCATTCGTAAAAAAAACGAACTCGAGATTTTGATCAAAGTTGACATTACGATGATAGCGAAGACTAAAACAGTGGGTCTCGCAATTCTGTCTGTCTGTCTGTCTGTCTGTCTGTTCGACTACAGGCTAAACGACTCGGCCGATTTTCTTTAAACTTGGTACATATCATTTTTAATTTTTCCCCCCACACGTTTTTTTCTTTTTTTTTTAAGACCAAAAATAGGGGGTGGCCGTGGTGCGATGGATGTGTGCTCGCCTGTGAACCTCATGATCACAGGTTCGATCCCTGCCGTCGTCTATGTCGTTTTAATTCCATTAAAAAACCTTCTAAATTTGTCATCAATGGGTTGCTGGTTTACTCATTATATGTTGTTCAGGCATAACACTAACAACATGAAATTGAGTTAAACTAGTATACCCAACAAGGATGAACACGAATAAAATAATGTGAATCATAAGCGACATTGAAATAAGACACGGCATTCTCCGCTTTAGTTCAGCCGCCATCCCTGGAGATAAAATAGCTGAGACAACAACCTTCAGTCTCAGAACATCGTGCCACACATCTTTCCTATCCTTCTTTCTCTTCCTTAACTTCACGCCCGCGCTGTGTTGAAACATTTAAAGGGTAATCATAATCCCTTGAGCGCGTGTAAATTATAAAAAAAAAAAAAAAAAAAAAAAAATAACGGTACCCCCCATACGAATTTTTTTCGAAATTTTATAAACATTTTTTTTTCTCAAAAACTGTTCAACAGATTTTAAAAATAAAGATACAGAAAAATTTTATTTAATTAAATCTACGTATTGGTTGAAAAAAATTTCCCGAAAAATGGTTATTGAGGGTACCCCCCATGGAACCATTTTATTTTTTGTTTTTGATTTTCTCAAAAACGGTTCAACCGATTTTGATCATTTTTTTTGCTAAAGCTCCCCAAAAACGTAAATAGAATTGTGTACTCAAATTTTCAAAAAAAATTTTTTTGGATTTTTAAAAAAAAACTTCAAAATTTTTTTTTCAAAACTCAATATTTCGAAAAGCCCATGCTAGATTTTTTTTAAACTTTGTAAATAAAAGTTTTTCAATATGATCTACAAAATGTGAAACAAATTTTTTTATTTTACCTAAAAATAAAGGTACCACCTACCATACAAATGCTAAAAAATTAAAAAAAATGGTTTTCAAAAATCGTATTTTTCTCGAAAACAGCACCTAGAATTTTGATAAAATTTTTTTTCTTTCAATTAATTTTTACGATCTTTAATTTAATAAAAAAAAATTTGAAATTAAGATATTACAGCTTATACCTACCATAGAACCATTTTTTCGAATTTTGAGAAGCTTCTAAAAAGTCTAAAACACATTGCATTTCAAAACTTTAAAATAAATATTTTTTGAATTTTTGAAAAAAAAATCTATTTTTTTCTTTTTTTTGAAAATTTGATATCTCCGAAACGGGTCAATATTTCTTTTCGTAAATTTAATTTTTATTCCAACAATAATAAAAACTTTAAATTAGCGTACCAAAATTTGTTCTTAAAAAGCTTTTAAAAAGTTTGTATATACAAGCTTCTTTTAAAGAAACCACTTCAAGGACTTATAATTTTTGTTCTTGCATAAATTCATATTTGCATAGCATTCTGTTACTACTAAAAGAATTTAAAAATTAATTTTATCCTTATGAACAATTTTCTCTAATAACATTCGTTTTTAAAATTCCCAGTCGATTACATAGGAGCAAGATCGTGCGACCCAGTCGTGCATTTTATTTTGTTTTCCAAGCTGTGCATGCGATTTCGATCTTGTTTTCATGAAATTTCACAGTTTTTTAACACTTAGGAACATTTAGGAACAAAATTTTAGATTAAATATAAAAATAACGGCTCAAATGTTAAAAAATGATTTTCAAAGATCGTATTTTTATCGAAAACGGCACCGAGAATCTAAAAAAAATTCAATCTATGATTCAATAAAAAAATGTCATGGAATTTTAAAAAAATATGTTTTTGAATTTCTGATAAAAAAAAATCAAATTTTTGTCAAGGAAGGTATTTGCACGCAAAAGCGACTGGATTGTGCATTTTATTTTCAAATATGGATGATTAATGTTTTTAATAGAAATATGTATAAAAATCTATAGATATAGTTTTTGATTTTAAGTTGGATGTTGGGCTTGCAAACGATAAGTCGTCAATCTTATTTTACCTATAATAAAATAATTTAAGCGATCTTGACTCATTATCAAGACAATAACATCTTAAAAATTGGACGAAGGCAGATCGTTTTTTTTTTTTTTTTTTTTTTTTTTTTTTATAATTTACACGCGCTCAAGGGATTATGATTACCCTTTAAATGTTTGAACACAGCGCGAGCGTGAAGTTAAGGAAGAGAAAGAAGGATAGGAAAGATGTGTGGCACGATGTTCTGAGACTGAAGGTTGTTGTCTCAGCTATTTTTATCTCCAGGGATGGCGGCTGAACTAAAGCGGAGAATGCCGTGTCTTATTTTTATGTCGCTTATGATTCACATTATTTTATTCGTGTTCATCCTTGTTGGATATACTAGTTTAACTCAATTACATGTTGTTAGTGTTATGCCTGAACAACATGTAATGAGTAAACCAGCAACCCATTGATGACAATTTTAGAAGGTTTTTTTTTTAATGGAATTAAAACGACATAGACGACGGCAGGGATCGAACCTGTGATCATGAGGTTCACAGGCGAGCACACATCCATCGCACCACGGCCACCCCCGTTGTTTAAATACAAGTATATTTTTATGTATCTGTATATGTATATTTAAAATATATATACATATTTTGCAATTGAAATATTAAAAAAAAGGTCATGAAAATAGGAAACATTCACATATTTTTCAGATCATTTTTTTTAGTCCTAGAGTGACCTCAAAAGTCAAAAATAGGCTAAGAATTAAAAAAAATTACGTTTAAGGCACTAGCCGAGGTTCATAGATACATGATTTTAGCATCATAATACTTATTCAACGAAATTTATTTTGAAAAATACCAATTTGACACTGCACTTTATAGTTCAGAAAGATATTGTATCAAGTTACCTGCAAGGGTTCAAGAAACAATGTCATGAACACATAGCCAAATACTGTAAGAGTTTAAAGATACAAAAAACAAAAGTGACTTCAACGTAGGCTTACGGTCAGCTTCATTTTATTTATTATATGGCCCTGAAGAGTGTGAACCAAGTTAATTTAAGAGTACAAATAATTTTGTAATTTAATAAAAGTAATAGTTTATAATAACAACCAAAATTATAATAGTATCTCTTTTACAAAAAAAAAAAAACAAATTAAGTTAAATTAAATTAGGTTAGTTAGAATGAGGTTGAAATATTTCCTGACTATTGCCAGAAACATAGCTTTGTACAATTTTCACTCTAATTGAAAGCGGGACGATTACTGAGTGAATGCAGATTCAGCGTTTTGATACCAAGTAAAAATACAAAATTGGTCTATTAATAAAAATGTAGAATAATAAAACGATTTGAGTTTGATAAGGTCACCTTGTCGCTCAAATACTGCAGGCAATTAATTTTGATTATTTTATCGAGAAGGACTATATATTTTAATCGGAGTTAACACTGCAAGTCACTATAGAGACCTGCGTGTGGCACATGATCGTATCCTCGGAGGCTTAGAACATATCTGGTGACAGTGTTGAGGGCGAGATTATGTTTTCGAAAAGAAACTGAATCAAGGCTAGAACATATTTCACAACCATAGCTTAAAATGGAGACAATCAAAGCTTTGACAAGATGAAATTTTATGCGGACGGGTAAAAAGTTTCGAGATGTTGATAAAGAGTGCAGAGAAGAATATATTTGCCCACAAGTTATATTTATGTGGTCGTCCATGTCAGACTACTGTCAAAAACTACGCCCAAATTATTAATTTTATTCAGCATTTTGATTTGTGAATTTTACAACAAAATTTGTGGAAGACCTTCAGGATTTGGAAGATACCCACCGATGGGTAAGCATTTGGTTTGTATCTAAATGTAAATCTTCGTTCGATTTGTGGACTGCATCGTCAGTTAAATTCTGATGAAAGCTCAACTAAGACCTAGAATTGTGTAAATCGTTCATTTCAAATGATCGAATCGTTCAACAATCGATTACGAAAATGATCCGATCTTTTCAATCAATCGATCATTCGATCATTTTCATTTCACTGAAATGATTCAATACTGTTCCTATTCGATTTTAATTGCGATTTCGATGATAAGATTGACTTGTGCCTTTGATAGTTCTCACAAAATACTCTATAATGATGGCTGCTTTGTACATGGATTAAAAAGTGTCAAAAAATTCAAGAAAAAGAGATTTTATTTATTGCTTCGGAAAAGAGCAATTTTAGAGCTTTCGGCTGACATTTTGTACGAAAGATACTTTGTACGTCATAACTGAATTCGTCCTCTATTCGTCAAGTTATAAAATGTCAAATTCCATGAAAGGATGGCTACGATGTCGATGGATTAAGAAACGTCCAAAAATCTACATTAAACATACCGGATCCTGATACATCAAATAACATCAGTTCAACACAACAATTGTTTTTGCGGCCTACAACTTCAACGAACAACCCAATCAACCATGTTCTTCAATACCGAGTTCAACCCGGAAGTTCCAGTCCACCGTCCGTTTGGCGTTCATAATTCACGTTGATTGAATCGGAGCAAATTGAATCAAGTAAATCATGGTTAATCGAGTCAACTGATATCGAATTGAAATGATTGAGATTGAAATAGAAAATCGAGAATCCAGAATCATCTATGTAAATGATTGAGATTGAGATCGATTAAAATGATTGATTTCGATCATCAATACTTTTTGATGATCGGATCAAAAAAATCGAATCGATCCCGATTGACACAGCTCTACTAAGACCTGAGGCAAATCATATATAAAAAGAGAAAATAATAAAGGTCCTAGTATTGATCCCTGTGGCACACCTCTTGTAACAGGGAGGAATGATGAAAGCTTCATATTATAAATATAAAACGGCTTGAACACGGTGGCTAAGATAACTATTGATCTGATTGGTGGGATTGGTATTTTGGGCTTTTGAAAAATTTAAAAGAGTGAGCATAGATAGCTGTTATGCAACTATGCTTTGTTCTAAAACCAGATTGCTGCTGATTTATAAGCTTTTTGCGATAAATTCTTGCTTTGATTTGTTTGCTCACTATAAATTGGAACACCTTTAAGAGAACAAGCAGAATTGCTATCGGTATAAATTCATATGTATGTTATTTTTGCTTTTTTCCATTCTGCGGGAAAAGTTGATGTTGTGAGTAATATACTGAAGAATGAAAGGGGAAAGAATTTTTATAAAATCGAGTAAAATATTATCAAGACCAACACATTCGATTTTATTGAAAAAAGTGCATAGCCGACAGTTGAAATCTGTATTGCATAGATTGAAAGCATTTTCAAAATCATCTATTGAGAAATGAGCTAAGGAGCTACTCGGTAAGACAGAGGAAGGCTATGAAAAATGTTTATTAAACTCTTCAATATTAATATCATGAACAACAACCGAGAAAGCCTTTTTACCAAGAATAATAATGAATGAATGAATTGTATTGGGGTTAATGCACTTTGACCTGCAGATATATTGTGCCCCCGCTTTAAGAATGATGAGCTAGCTCATCCTATAGTTCCTCCTGCAAACCTATTGCTTTTAGGAATTTTAGTATTTGGCGCACTTTTAGAGAGGATAGGATGCTCCTTTCTACCTGGTATTGTCCCAAATGTGTTTTCCGTTGGTGCATGATTAGGCAACACTTTCCCAGTATATGTTCCGGTGTTTCCTCATGCATGTTGCAGAATCTTCAAGTTTCACTGCTTACCACACCAAGTAAATTAAGGTGTCCTCTAAGTTTGCAGTGTCCTGTTAGAATACCTGTTATTATTCTTAGGTTATTTTTACTTAAGTTTATACAGTATTCGAAACGTTGCCGGTTGTAATTTCCAAGTAGTATTTTCGCTTGTCTCAGTTTAGGGAGTTTATTCCAGTTTTTGAACCTGTTTGCCTCGTCTTCTTGTTTAATTTTGGTTTTGATGACATTTTCTCCTATGTCGCAATAGGATTCAGGCCCTGTTAGAAGAGTTTAAGCGCCTATTTTTGCTAGGGAATCTGCCTTTTAGTTTCTATGAACACCAATGTTACCAGGTACCTAGTAAAGTGTGCCCTGTTCTTGTTACCAAGTTCATTTAGTCTGCTTATGCACTCCGCACATCAGCTTTAGAGCTGATGGTGTATGAGCTTATTGCCTTGAGTGCTGCTTGACTATCTATCTATCTTTTTTTACCAAGGTCTAAAGTTTTAATTTCTATCCATAGCTTCCGTGAGTAGAAGAAGCTCTTTGCCCAATTTATTTTGGACGTAACTGTGTCTCTTACGATTTTAAAATCTCGAAGCATTGCAGGGCATTGAAACCTTTCCCACCTTCGGTAAAGTCTATCACGCCTCTTTCTAACGAATTCTGGTTACTTTCGGAGGTTGGTCTAGCGTCTGATTTTTCGGCTTGCGGTGACACTGCTCAATCGGCTTTTTCGGAGGATTAAAAGTAAAAACTTTTTATTGACTCTTACAAAAAACACTTCTCTTACTTTTCACGAAGGGGTTTTTTACTTATAATAATTTATTTCACGTATGCTCATTGTTCATGTTAGATTTCTAGAAACTGATTAGATTGTGTTTGAAATGGATTTTGTGTGACGCATTCGCATTCGGATTTTTTATCTCGATTTTAATTATTACTCAGAAGTGATTATATCCTTGTGATTTTACAAGTTCAATATGCGAGCAAATGACAAAACCTTATCTATATACGCTCCGCGGCCGCACCGTGCCTACCTCAACTCTTACACAAACTCGTTTATTCGTTAAGTATGACCAAAACATAGCTATTTTGAATATCAATCACGACTAATGCCTACCTGAAAATGAAAGTGAATAAAATAAAAAGCTACATTACACCCCGATAAACGCACATCAAAATTCTATATCTATACAACATAAAATGTAAGCCAAGAATATATCGTAAAACTGGGGGAGCTTGTTCTAGCCTCAGTTATTCAAAGCCTCTCAAGATTGACAGTCGAGTCGGTACACTGGGTTCCCCACCGTTTAATATCAAACAACTCAATTCATTAACTACGTTTAGTTTATCGCCCCAACACTAAACTTATAGACAAATGTAAACTTTTGTTTCCGCTTACAAGACGGCTTTCCCGGAAGAAACAAACCGGATACACTGCGAAAAATACAAATAATAATAGAAATCCATCAAGACAATAATTCATGTTTCGTTTCAAAGTTGTGTGGCGTACCGCATCGATTCGCAAACGCAAATTGCTGCACAGCTTCAATTAAGCTTAATCGCAACTATCTATAGGTACATACTACAACAGTTAAACGCCCGCAAACCCGAATGGAATTGAAGCTCAATGATACAAGTACAAGCTACAAATACTGCCGAATGCTAATTGCCTCTGACCGTAGTTGTAGTTGATGTCAGCTTCGTCGTCGCTAAGATGTTTTTGCTATTGCTTCTTTGTTGGTGCTTCTAGACTAATACCCGATTACAACGACCCCTGAAATAGTTTATAAATACTTCGTACTTTTATATTTCGGTTCTATTAAAGTTAAAAGTGTTAAGTGAAATAGCCTAGTGTCAGTTATAAAAATAGCAGCTAGTGAGAGTATCATTGTTCGGATCTAAAAAAGCCGGCTTTCAATTCGTATCAAGAACTAGTGTCGAGTCGGTCAACCTATTAAAATGTCTCCCAGTTCGTTGTTGAGTGCATTAGTGAGTTGTTTTTTGGCGGCCTTCGTTAATGGCAGTCTTGAATTGGTGCATAATTTCAGGTTAGTAAATAATAGATGGAAAGCTATAATACAAAGACAGTGTATTTCGAACCTTGGACATCACGCTAAACTCAAAGTTCGTGTGCGTAATAGGAGTGACGGTAGTGAGATTTTCAGATTGCACTGTTATGATAAGAATTTAACCTCTAGTGAGTGCGTGCCATGACTATCAATTAGGAACATAAACTTGTTTGTTTTTGGTTCTTTGATGATGCACAATTGCACCTTCTGCGTCCATGTTGGGTACTGTTGGCGAGAAGTTATGTATGCAAATAAACTATTGGTCATTTAGAGAGGGCGCCGACGAAACGCTGCCAGTCGCAAGTCGCCATCATCGCTGATAACAGAACTTTATATACTACATTTGTGTTCTAGCATATTGAGACCGTTTATTATGGAGGTACATTATACCTTCTCTTGAACCGGAAATATTTAATTTTGAAATTGATTTTGATAAATACATAATTGCATTTTTATGAAGATATCTACGTGTGTGTTGTGTGAGCAAAGCGTAGCAAAATAAGTTACTTTATTTGCTTTGTATGCAAATTTAACAGAAGAATTAAGTCAAATTAGTACTGAACTTCTCTTTTAAATTTGACCTTTGGTTATGTAATTTTAATGATCTCAGGCCCAATTGACTTGAACTATTCAATTCAACTGAAAAAAATATTTCAGATCTAGATTTTATGACTCTGCTCTTTTCATAATACTGGACTGAGGACTAAGACCAATTCGGTCTTCCTTAACTATAATAATCTCCCAAATAATATCATTATACTGACGGAAACTTGGTTAAACAACGAAATTCTTGACGCCGAGCTTTTTGACAGACGGGATCGTCACATTTCTGCTTCTTCCAGCACTGTTGGAGGTGGAATACTTGCTGCAGTTAAAATTTATCTTGCCTGTAATTTAGTTAATGACTTTCGACAATCTCTTATCGAATTATTGTGCATAAAAGTTAAAATGCAGAAAGGCCATCTTTATATTGTTTCCTCATATATACCTCCTACCTCTACTATCAATTTTTATGAAGAACTAAATAACTGCTTGGACAACGTTTTCTTAGAATTGGAAACTGAAGATGAGATTCCCATCGTAGGAGACTTTAACCTACCTAATCTTATTTGGTCATGCAACGAACACAATTATAGCTACAACCCTGTTAACGCCTCATCAATTAAAGAATTCACTTTAATTGATGGAATGTCATCATTTGGAATGACCCAACTAAATTGAACAAGAAATTCTTCAGGTAAAACATTAGACCTTGCTTTTTTCTCTTTGACAATGCTAACTCCGATGCTGCTGTTTTGACCACTGCTGTTGGACTAACCAAAAAAGATCGTTACCATTTAGCTCTTGACATATCCTGAAACTTAAATACTTCTACAAACACGGCAATAAAATTGAATTTAACTTCAGTAAATGTATTATTGATGAACTGTCCATTCTTCTACAAAACATAAACTGGAAGCAATTATTTTTTAACTGTGATATTAATGTTATGTGTAATGTATTTTATTGTAAGTTATTTGAGATATTTTATCAAACTATACCATTCAAAACATCTTATAAAGATTCAAACGACCACCATGGTTTGACCGCCATTTAAAGAATTTAAAAAACAAAAGGAACAAGGCTTGGTTAAAATTTAATGTCTCCAAAACAGTTGAAGATTTTAATATCTTTCTTATTTTGAAAAATCTTTTTGGCGATTACCACAAACTCCTGTTTGAAGATTATACACTGCAAAAACAGAAACGGAGTTAAAAACCAACCCTAAATTATTTTGGCAACTAGTGAATGTAAAAAGGAAAAATGGTGGCTTGCCAAGCTCTATGACATACTTGAACTCCACGGGACAAAATTCAGAAGAAATTGCTAATATGTTTGCCGATTTTTTTAAGAATGCATTTGAAGAATCTTCAAACCCCATAGTCGATTCCAATACCTCTTCTTTTGTCCAATTCACTCATTTGAATTCAATAAATTTCAACATTAATGAGGATTCAATCATTCAAGGCATTTCAAAGCTTGACGAAAATAATTTTCCGGGACATGATGGAGTTCCAGCATCGATCTTAAAAAAATGTGTCTCCCATTTGAGTTATCGACTATTACTTCTATTTAATGAATCATTACGTAGCTTTATTTTTCCTTATCTTTGGAAAAGTGCTTTTATAACTCCAACTCATAAAAAGGTGCTAAAAACGGAAATAGAAAACTACCGTCCGATTACGAAACTTTCTCTCTTTCCATTGTAAATCTATTTTATATAGTAGTCAACACGGTTTTGTAAAAAATAAATCCACTGTAACTAATTTAATTAACTTCACGTCTTTTTGTTTAGACGCTTTTGAAGATCATGATCAAGTTCATTGTATCATTTACCGATTTTAGTAAGGCGTTTCATAAATTGTGCCACAACACTCTCATTGACAAATTAAACAAACTAGGTTTTAATAATCAATTTTTTAAATGGATTACTTCATAATAACAAGATCGAACCTATAAATGTAGTTTTTCGTAATGTTTCTTCCAAAAATTTTATTGTTAACTCTGGTGTTCCTCAGGGTAGCCATTTGGCACCTGTTTTGTTTATCCCAGTGTTGTTCCATGTAGACAAAAAATGTAGACTACACGATTGTCTACGTGTAGACAATTCAACGTATACAATTCCTGATTGTCTACATGCCAATGTCAACAATGTAGACAATGTAGACATTCAATTTTTCTTATTATGTTTCGTCTAATAAATCAGAGCTCGAGCCAAAATCATTGTCATCAATCAAAACAATCATAGAGAGATCGCCGGATTAAGATGTCGCAGGTGATTGGGATTGCTTACAGGCATTGCTTTCGTAAATGAATGTGAAGGCATTATTATTAGGATATGAATATGCTTTTTTTAACAAATTTTTATTTACCTGTGCAGTATTTTGTAGATTTTTGTTGCACACTGTACAATATGCTACAAATTTGTTATTGTTTTCCATTAAAAGAAAACCTAGGTGATCGAAACCTTTATTTTTTCGTCGACCAATATTTGAATAAAAACTCAAATTAACACCTGAAATTTTCTTAAATGAAGTAAACAATGTGACAGAGAAATCAAGAATGACAGGTTGGCTGGCATGCTTTGTCTACATTGTCGACACCATAGTCGACATTGTCTGCATTGTCGACACCATAGTCGACATTGTCTACATTGTCTACATTGTCGACACAATTGTATACGCATTAATGTAGACAATCAAAGTCGACACGTAGAGGAACAACACATCCTTTTTATAAATGATGTCGTCTCAACTGTCCAAAATTCAAGAATTCTTATTTATGCTGACGACATTGAACTTTACAAAAGAATAAAATTTGAAACTGACTGTACTCTTTTACCAGACGATTTATTAAGATTTAGGGAGGACTTTTTCTAAATGTTGACAAGTTAGTGTAAAGCTATGAGTTTTACACGCAAAAAAACGACGATAACATATAACTACACATTTAGCTCGGACCCATTGAATAGAGTTTCACTGTTTTCAGTCATAGGAATTATTTTAGACTCTAAATTGACTTTTAGCGATCACATAGATTACATAATCAAAAGAGCTAATAAAACACTTGGATTTATCAAGCGATTTTCACGGGATTTTAAGGATTCTTATGTTCTTAAAACTCTGTATATTTCGTTTGTGAGACCAATTCTTGAGTACGGCTGTGCGGTCTGGGCACCTAACTACTCAGTTCACATATTTAAACTTGAAGCAGTTCAGCGTAGGTTTTTAAGATTCTGTCTTCGCTTTCTCCCTTGCTCTCAGGGATCAGTTATTCCCTTGTATTCGCAAAGGCTGGCTTTAATTAATCTTCCTTCTCTTGAAAACCATCGAAATGGAAAGATATTGGCTTCGTCTGTTCTTTGCAGACTGAAATTTAACTTTAGCCAATCAAGCATTAGACTAGGGCAACCCTTATGCAAAATTTTAGCAGGTCAAACTATGGTGCAAATAGTCCTTTAAATCAATTGATTGCAATATATAATAAATTATATTTTCTTCTAATATCTGTAAATGACAATTGGAAAATTGGAAAATTCAAGACTATGTTTTTTAGAACAATAGATTTATGATTAGATTTAAGTTTTTCATGTAACGTTAGAATTTAACGATTTCCAAATAAATAAAATACGAAGATAGGCAACACGAAAAATGTGGGTCTCGTGATTCTGTCTGTCTGTCAAAAAAATTTTTATATAAAAAATAAAAAAACGTAGCATGCCAGGACTCAGTGTAAACATCAACGTTCGTCCGAATGTCGAATTTTTGTTATCGAACATACTCAATAAACATTCATAATAATGCAATCGCAATGTCAACATTGTGTTTTAAGTATTGAAAACATTTTTGTAATGACTCATTTTGCCGCCCTTATTCAATACTTAATTCAAATAAAATTTCGAGACATCATTTCAGTGGTAATGAGGTATCTTTTTTTGAAGGTAAAATAGTATCAGAGGTTTCACAAACGGATTCTACGGGCCTTACGAGCAGTGAAGTCAAAAATAACTTTGTCAAAATCAATATTTGCAGCCAGTTTTTGTGCAAACGACAATATAGCCAAGTTTGATAGGCCAAGTCCAAGTTTGATAGTCTATTGAAATGGGTGCGTTTGATAAGCAACAAGCAGTATCAAGAGTACTGCCACCCACTAGCTCAGCGATGGGGTGGGTTCAGAGATTTAAAATTGGCGAAATTGATTAAGTGTTGGATTAATCAAAATGTTATCAAAAATTATTTTTGATAATCGAAAATAGGAATAGGGTGTTCCTAGAATAGAAAAATTACAAATAAAGAAAATAGAAGAAAATGGGCGCCAGTAATTTTTTTTGAATTAAACGCAAGTGGGCCGTTAGCGAATAACAAAAGAAAACCGTGTCCCTCAAATAACTGGGATGAAAATTAAAACTGACTAGCTTATTTAAACAAATCTTTAAGAAATTGACACACAAAAGAAATACACTCTACTTATCTTTTTTTTTTTTGAATTTACGGATCTCCTATCCGCCCCCCTTTTTGTTTTTCTCTGTCACCTCGGCTATCCTCCTATTTCCTCCAAAGTTACTTCTCCGCCTCGAATCACAACTTCTCTTCCAAAAATTTCTTCTTCGAAACGACAAAAACTTTTTCCAAAAACTTTTCTTCGATTTTTTTTTCCTTTCAAACTTTTCTCGACTTCTCCACAAAAAATCAACTTTTCGCTTGACTGGTTCTCCAAAGAGTACCTTTCCAAGCTAAATTTATTGTCTTCCTCGGCCATTCCATTCTCTCACACATTCATACGTCCAGCCAATCGTTTTCGAGATCTTCAGTCACGGGATCACGGCTTCCTGGAAAGCTACGTGCTCTCCTCGAAAATCTCCGTTCCTCCGTAGTCGAATCTCATCGAAACTTTACTCTCACACACATTCAATGATTCAACAAGTTGTTGGATGTCTTTCCAAAACTTGCCGAATCCAAATGACCGAGTTCAGACCCCTTTCAACTAACTTTTTCGAGAAAATCTAAAAGAATTAAAAATCGAGAAAAAGGTCCTACTAGGCATTCTCCTAGTTACTATTAATTATTCGCGAGTAATTCGAAGCGCGAAGCAATCTTTCCGAAACTAAAACCGAGGTGAGAGAGGAGAACGATTCTTTAAATTTTAAGCTCTTCTTAGTTATTTTCTTTCGTTGTCAATTCTGAAAGATTTTCTATTCTAACAAAAATTGCGCTTTAAGAATTTTGAAGCACTTTAACGACCCATTTTGCTTACAAAAAAAAAATTATAGATTACGTTAATAAAAGGTTAAATTTGGTTATTAAAATCTTGATTAATTATTCGGCCTGTTTGGAGATAAGCAAGAGTCCACCTGACTCGATTACTTCTTCAGCTCATCCGCTGGCACATCGAAAAGAGACCGGCCATCTTCGTTATATATTTAGAACCAACTGTTCCACTTCGTTTGCATATACATAGCTCAGAAACCTATTTTTGTTACTTTTCCAAAATACTTTAAGAGCAGGTCTCTGGCTGATGGCCACCAGGTATCTACTAGCTCTATAAGTATTTTGGAGCAGCAACGGAAAAAGAGACTTAAAAATGATTAAAGGCAGGTGAAACTTGTTGTGGTAAATTTTACCGCAACAAGCTCATAGTGGATCTGAGATAATTTTTGATTAATGGTTCCCGATCTTGTTTCGGAAGCTTGAGATGAATCCGTCAATTCTTCCAGTACCTCAAGAACTTCCTCAAACTTATTTTTAAGCGTCTTGACAGCTTCATGTCTAGCGCTCCAGCGCGTTTCAGTGACTTTTTTCACTGCTTGACCTGTGACGGCAACCAACGCGTTCCACCGAGCATTTGATGCAGAAAAGAAGGCAAATAGCTTCTCCAGAGTTCCAAAACACGTCACGGAATTCACTGATTCAGAAGCAGCGTGTACTCCAGCCAAGTTGAGTGAGTGGTTTGTGCATGCAACGAATGTAGCTTTCGGATTCAGTGCTTTAATCCGGGCTTGAACTCCGGGCTTGTGGATCCCTGAAATTGTGGCGCGTTGTTATAAGCCTGTTCGCTCAAGTTCTGTATGTCCCAGTCGGTCTAATGTTATCTTTATATCGTTGCTGAGATCTTCTGCATTTTTTCCTTTTGGTTGGAAGAAGTCGATGAAAGATTCTACCACGGCGACCTTTTCTCCTTCGATATATTCGTATCGCATAACCTGGCTCATTTGGGTCTTTGTGGGAGATGTCTGGTGTACTGTCGAAGGAAGGTAGCGTTCCGAAACATATGATATGCGAAACCGTTGGCGGCGCTGGCGGATACCTACTATACATACATATAATTTATACTCATATATATGTGGTCAAAAGTCTGCCCGTTTGCAGTGCCACCGCCAGCGGTCTCGCACTCATATCTTTCGGAATGCTCCCTTTCAGTTTCTCGAGAGTTTTGGAACGTTCCGTTTTAGTTTCGCGAGTCGCGCGATAATAACGAAATGCACCCTTACGGCCCCGCGGACCTAGAGGAATTGGAAAAGCTTGAATTTCTCAAGGACACCTTAAGCACCTTACAACACTTTACAAAATGTCAAAGAATTTTTAATAAACCACAATACGACAAAATATATGTATGTGTTTATTTTTAATTATATGCCTCCTCACGCGTAACCGTAATCGGACTGTGTTGTCCTTAAACAATATCCAGTAGTCGTATACCTGACTCACTAAATTAACTTTTACTGAATATTTCTTTAAATATTTGCAGAACTTAAACTTGAAGTACTTGACCTAATTGTGCTTTGAATATACAAGAAAAAATCTCCCGCAAACCTTTTCCGAAAAATTAAAAGAAGACCAAATTAAGATTATCTCTAACAAATTTCGTATGTTGCCGCTCCTGACACTGAAATACCTTCCTACCACCCACTTTCTACTTCTCTTTCATTACGACTTTAATTTGAAAGCTGATTGCTGTCTCGGCATTTGAACGTTATCACGTTCCACACTTCAGATATGCCCTATTTTATTTTTTTTTTGAATCAACTTTCATCCCCCCCCCAAATATACCTTGTCGTATCTGTGTGTCAAGGATACACATAGCAAATTTCTACATCCACCTTTCGCTACTTGGATAGAAGTAGGACACACAGACAAGTCAAAATACGTTTTGTCACCTGTTTCAAAGTGATATTATCCCACTTCTGAACTATGTTTCATTCGATGATAAGGTTCAAACAAAACTGTGCCGTGCTTTGAGTGCCCTGTGGCGATTGCAAGTGAAGCTAACGGCGATAAATGAATGAAAAACTAAATAAGTCTTCCTTATCCGGTATATCCAAATTGATCTATAATTTTGTTTATCCGCTTCTGCAGCACTTTTGTGCACACAAAATTTCCCAACTTCATGAATGACAAAAATAAAAGAAAAAAACTAACCCTCCTCCAAAGAACGCTGTCAATTCTCGAGGCACGCAAAGAAATCGTAAAATCTTAGGAAAACCAAGAGCTGGGCATAAATTGATAAACAAGCCCATTTTTGGAGGGAGTTTTTTTCACACTTTGAATGATATTTACCGAGAGTAAGGGTTGAGGTGCGATGTAAAATTGTATGGAAGGGGTTTTGAATAAACAAAGCTATACAATAAATTTGTTTATCTTGAATTAAATGGGGTTGCATTGGAAGCATGGGCGGGTGGGTGGCCGGGTCTGCTGTAGACTTGGATAGACAGAATTAGTTGCGTGTCTAGAAATCATAATTTTTGCTTGAGACAGCTCAAAGCCTGTTTAAGTGCGGTTATGGTAATCAAATTAATTGCCATACCATGAACACAAAATTTTAGAAAAAGTGTGGTATTTCCTGCAATCAAGTTCCACAGAGATGAGCGATAAGGTCGGATATGCTTTGAATTAAGGACTTGTCCCGTGTTCGGTATTGGGCTTTTGGGTATTAAAATTAAACCTTTTAAGACACGAAAGCTGGGGTCTTTGAACGAATGTAATTATAGGAATAATCAAAATATAACAAAGAATTTCAAGTACGAGTAGATGAGCAATCAAATGGGGGAACCGGATGGAATGTATTTAATCAAATTTATTTTCGTCTTTTGATCGGAATTGGGAAGGTGTGATTTAATTACAAGGAAGATAATTAAGGAAGAAAGAGTAACTGATGTTTAATCTAAGCTCAGACTGAGTTTAAAGATTAATTAAATAACAAATTAATTAAAATACTTCGAATGAATCAAGTGGAATATTTATTGTGCTGATGAAAGAATCATAACTCATCAGGTCTACCCTTAGACCAGAACTGACAGTTGTTATTTCAATTTTCTTTTTTATAAATAAAATTTGGCCTTAAGCCCTTCTGGCCATAGCATAAGTCATTTCCTTACATCAGTGTTTTTCAAACTGTGGGTCGCGACCCCCTGGGGGGTCGCGAAGAGATCTTTAGGGAATCGCGGTCGCAAGCCGGTAAGATTAATAAACAAAAGTCCTATGCTAAAAAAATTAAATAAAAGAAAAAAATTTTTAGTACGACCTGTTTATTTAATAAACGTTGAAATTTTGGATTAGTTTTTGACACTTTCAACATTAAATCAATTTCCAAATTTAGTATGTTTCTTTTTTTAGTTTTAATCTCAAACATTGAAAAGAATGTGACTTCACACAGGTATGAGGTGGCGAATGGCAGTAAAAACTTCAAAGCCTCGTTTGCCAGCTCAGAATACTCTCCTCTTCTCTTTATCCAGAAACTGCCACCTGCAGCTAAATCTATAAGATTTTCTTTCATCTTTACCGATGGTAGATTGGCGAGTTTGACTGACATATTCAAAAAACGATATAATACACATCTTTATCCATATCCACTTTCAGAATCCAGTTGCGGAAAGTAACTTAATAGTTTCTTCTCTAAATTATGGAAACTCTGTACTATGAGATTAAGTTTTGCGAGGAATCTTCTGATTTTGTCTTTTTTAGTTATAATGCTTTCTTCTCTCCTTGGAGGCTCTTAAGCAATATGTTAAAGTGGTTGAAAAGATCAGCAAGAAATGATTATTTTAATAGCCAGGTGGAATCAGAAAAATGATCCGAAGTTTCAGATTTTGAATCTTGTAAGAACATCAATAATTCGGCTTTCAATTCCAGAACTCGTGTCAATATACCTTTCCTTTTGACAGCCATCTGACCTCTGTGTGAAAAAGGAGATTTTGATTGAGTGAACCCATTTCATCACATATGAACGTAAACAACCGACTTTGCAAGGCCTTGCCTTTAAAAGAGTTCACAACTCTAATCACATCTTTAAGCACATCATTTAATTCAGAAGGTAACACCTTGGATGCCAGAACTTGTCGATGAAGAAAGCAGTGTGTCCATGAAACGTTTGGCATTATTAATTTTTCAATGAGTCCACTTTTGTTGACCGTCAAAGCTTTAGCACCATCACTACAAATAGCAAACAATTTTGTCCAATCAATCTCGTAGTCGCAAGAGCTTTCTAAAAACAAGTCGTACAAACACTGGCCAGTAGTATTAGCAGGAAGAGCTTTGCAAAATAAAATTTCTTCTTCAATATTTTCCTCTGCTTCAAAACGAACAAATACCACAAACTGTGCACAGTCTGAAACAGTAGATTCATCCAGTTGCAAGGCAAAATGTGGACGCTTCTTTAATTTTTCAATTCATTGTTCTTGAATGTCAACGGCCATGTCACTTATTCTCCGCTCAATTGTAATGTCAGAAACTGGTATATTTTTAAGTTTATCTGCCTCCTGTTTACCCAAAAAAATTTCAACCATATCAAAGGCCACAGGCAAAATAAATTTTCGTTCGAAAAATTCTAACGGCTTATCTACTTCTTTAAAATGTTTAGTTAAGAGATGTCGCATAAACTTTGATGGTTTCATACTTTCGGCAGAAAAAACTTCACAACAAAGAACACATTGAGGCTTATTATTTAAAGCTGTGAAACCATATTTAAGATATTTTACGTCATAAAGTCTATTTTTGTTCGTTGCTTCCTCCGCTTCCAATTGCACCGGATGTGCAATTCTGCAACGGTCTTTTGAGAAACTGGTCCATAATCACTCGTAAACAACATAACACTTAATTTTTAAACCTAGAAAGGTAATCTTGGTCGATTAGACGAACATCATTTTTTATATAAAAAATATGATTATCTTTCTAGGGTTAAATAAGTACTTACTCTCAGTTGAAAAATATTAAATGACAATAATTCTGATGCGCACTTAAGAATTCAAAAAAAAAAAAACGAAAATTACTGCAAGGCCTGTTACAATTTTTTTCGGCAATACGGGAGAAAATTTCATCGCGAATAAATAAAATCTTGTGTAATTAGACCGGGCTTGGAAGGGATTCAGTGTATGTAGCTTTTTAAATAACTGACACATTAGCCGTGTTTTTTTGGAAAAGTTATCCATAGTACAGTAGGATTTTATATGAATAACAAATACAATATCCGCAGTAGAATCACTGCCGATAAAAGGAGAAGTGAAATCCTGCTGCGGATAGAGATTGGAGGTTTATTCGAGTGTCGGCAGTGATCCTACTGCGGATGTTGTATTTGTTATTCATATAAAATCCTACTGTACTATGGATAACTTTTCCAAAAAAAAAACACGGCTATTATAATGGGGGGTCGCCAATATTTTGTTACTAGCAAAGGGGTCGCGTACTCAAAAAGTTTGAAAAACACTGCCTTACATGATCATGGAAATGCTGATCTAACCGCATTAGATTAATCTTTACGTCATTTTGGAGAAAGTAAAATTATTGCACTTAATAGTAAAGCACGTCTGCATATGGTATTCATAAGTCTCTTATTCGTGGGATTAGAAATTACCTTTCTGACCGTTCTATTCCAGTTTTTTTGGACAGTTTTAGTATTAAATTAAAAAAAAATAAGTGCTGATGTGCACCAAGGCTCCGCTTTGTCTCTTCCTTGTCTGTATAAATAATCCCATTTCTGAAACTTATAATCCTCTTCATTCATCCACCCAAGACTTGAGTATAATTCTTATATGTAGATAGATAGATGATAAATAGATAGATATTCTTTATTCTCTGATTAACGTTTTGAAATATACAGTTTTATAATTTTTGAACAAATGTTAAAGACATGACATGGACTGTCGTCTGCCTGGGGGGCATTCTTGTTTATAATTTAGCACATTAAAACATTATTATTATTTTTTAATTTCCTTTTTAAATAACGATAAGATACAAATTATAATGGTTTTGCAAATTGATAATTTTTTCTTTAAGTAACTTTAAGTTTAGTTAAAACAACATTTTAAGGACTTTTAGATTAGTTAAATCAAAATAGACAAATGAATACTTTTATTTTTTTTTCAGGAACTTTCAGTTTAGTTAAAACAAATTTTTAGGACTTTTAGATTAGTTAAATCAAAATATTTTACGTAATTTTATTGAATTGAAATGTATTTAATCAAAATTAGAACAAAATTATAACAGGACTTTCAGTTTAGTTAAAACATTTTTAAAGGACATTTAGATTAGTTAAATCAAAACAAACTTAAATTCGGTGAAACAGATTATTATGTTTGTTACTGGCTTGGATCAGAAACTTTTCTCGATGATTCGGGCTCTATATGACATAGCTTCTTTGTAAAACTCATAAAGGTGACTCCAGTTTGCACCATTCAGATAGTTAATAACCTCTTGAACTTGAAGAAAGCTTTTTTCAAAGTGAAAACGCCTTATCTCCGTCAGCATTGGACAAACGCCAACGAAGTGTAATACATCCTCTCTCTCATGCAGATTACAGAGTGTGCAGCGATCACTATCCTCGTTACGATGGGGCCTAAAGTTAAGTCTGATCAGTTCTCCTCTTATTTTAAATATGGTACCAATGGTAGAATTGTTATATTCGCTGGTGAAATAGTTTCTGTCATTGAGATTAAACACGCACTTTGAATAGTATTGCCTTTCCGTTGATGAGCGAGCTTTTTCAATATGCGCATACCTTTCATTCTCATCATTGACTGCTACTACTTGATAAAGCATCTTCTTCACTTGAACCGCATTTATACTCCAATTTAAGGTCAAGCCACAGTCCGCAGCTAACAAGTTCCAGTCTCTTACAACCAGCTTATTTTTTTGAATCGCATACTCCAGTATCTTTCTCGGTAGCCTATGCTCCACCATATTTAGCACTCTCACAACGTAGTCAGCATTCAGCTTAAGGGTTGAAATAAACAAAGACGGCAGACCGGTTTCCAAATAATACATATATTTTGGAGTGTTTATCGGCAAAAAGAATATTTTTCTTAAGAAAAAGCGTAATAGGTTTTCAACTATCTCAAACTTTTGCACTCCCCATACCTGCGCACCATAAAACAGAATAGCTTGGGCAGTAGCATTAAACACTCTATATTTTAAGTCAGTCGATATTAGCCTGTTATTATAAATTCTTTGCAAATTTACAAATATTGCCGATTTAGCCTTATTTAATTTGATTTTGAGATGTTTCTCTAATTTCAAATTGAAATCGAACTCGGTTCCTAAATAAGTGTAATTTTTACTTGCAATTTTTACTTGCGACTTATTGGTCTCGCAATTCTGTCTGTCTGTTCAACTATAGCCTAAACGGTTCAGGCGATTCTCTTTAAATTTGGTAGATATTACTTTTTTCCCTCCACATGTTTTTTTTTAAGACCAAAAATAACGGACCTGCCATGCGAATTTATTTCGAAATTTTATAAATATTTTTTTTTTCTCAAAAACTGTTCGACAGATTGATTGAAAAAAAATTTCCGAAAAATAGTTATGGAGGGTAGCCCCCATGGAATCATTTTTTTGTTTTTATGATTTTACCTAAAAATAAAGTTACAAGCCATACAAATGTCAAAAAAATGGTTTTCTAAAATATGTAGTATTTTTCTCGAAAACGGCGCCTAGAATTTTGATAAAAAGCTTTTTCTCTCAATTAATTTTTATGATCTTTAATTTAATAAAACAAAATTTGAAATTAAGATATTACAGCTTGTACCTACCATAGAACCATTTTGTCTAATTTTAAATTTCTCACTATCCACATAACAGATTTTAATGACATTTCTTATAGAGAAGCTTTTAAAAGTTTTAAAAAACATTGCATTTTAAAACTAAAAAAAAATGATTTTTGAATTTTTGGAAAAAAAAAAGACTTTTTTTTTGAAAATTCGATATCTCTAAAATGGCTTAATGTTTTTTTTTTTGGAAATTTAATTTTCAGTCCAACAGTAACAAAAAATTAAAGTTGGCGTACCAAAATTTTTTCTTAAATTTGTTTTAAAAATTTTGTATATAAAAGATTATTTTTACTTGCGACTTATAGGTACTATAAGGCAAGTTATGCATTCGTAAAAAAAATCGAACTCGAGATTTTGATCAAAGTTGACATTACGATGATAGCGAAGACCAAAAAAGTGGGTCTCGCAATTCTGTCTGTCTGTCTGTCGGTTCGACTACAGCCTAAACGGCTCGGCCGATTTTCTTCAAACTTGGTAGATATGGGTTTTAATTTTTTCCCCTCGGATATTTTTTGTTTTGATTTTTTAAGACCAAAAATAACGGTACCTGCCATACGATTTTTTTTCGAAATTTTATAAATATTTTTTCTTCTCAGAAACTGTCCCACAGAATTTAAAAAAAAATTGAAAAATTTGTTATTTTTGGTAGCCCCCTGGGTTCATTTTTTTGTTTTTGTGGTACAGGCGATTTAAATAATTTTTTTTATGCCAAAGCTCCTCCAAAATTTGAATATTATTAATTATTACATATTCAAATTTTCAATTTTTAATTTTTTGAATTTAAAAAAAAAATTCAAAATTTTTTTTTTGGAAACTCAATATTTCGAAAACCCCATGCTCGATTTTTTTCAAACTTGATAAATAAAAGTTGCTTAACTTAATCTATCAGATTTGAGAAAAAAAAATAAAATGTTTTATCTAAAACTAACGGTACCTTCCATACAAATTTAAAAAAGCGGTTTTCGAAAATCGTATTTTTCTCGAAAACGGTTCCGAGAATTTTGCTAAAATTTTTTTCTTTTGATTTATCTTTACGATCTATAATTTAATAAAAAAAAATTTAAATCTAGGTATTACTGACTGTACCTACCATAGAACGATTTTTTCGAACTTTGAATTTCTCATTATCGACATAACGGATTTTAATGATTTTTTTATAAAGAAGCTCCTAAAAAGTTTAAAATACATTGCATTTAAAAACTTAAGAAAAAATATTTTTTCAATTTTAGAAAAAAAGTATTTTTTTTTTGAAAAATTCGATATCTCAAGAACGTCTTAGTATTTTTTTGGAAATTAGACTTTTATTCGTACAATAATAAAAACTTAAGGTTGACGTACCAACATTTTTTCTTAAAAATGTTTTAAAAATTTTGTACATAAAAGCTTATTTTTTTAAGGAACCACTACAACGACTTATAATTTTTGTTCCTGCATAAATTCATATTTTCATAGCATTCTGTTTTTATCTCTTACTACTAAATGAATTTAAAAAATTCATTTTATCTTTATGAATAGTTTTATCTAATAACATTCGTTTTTTTAAATTCCTAGTCTATTACATAGGAGCAAGTCCGTGCGACCCAGTCGTGCATTTTATTTTTAATAAATTTCTATCTCATGACTATATTCATTAAAGCCTTCTAACTAATATATTACAACAAACTTACTGTCCCGTACTACTGTATCCAAGACGCTGAACTCCGCCGTATGCGAGGATATTTCCCAAGGTTCTACGCCAGAAAACAATATGGGTTCTATTGGTTGCCGACTATTAAGATAGAGCAATGGCTCGGGCGGTATAAATCTGCTCAATCCCACGTTCAGCAACAAATTTAGCATTAGCTGTTTGTCGAGGACATCGCTTTTGAAATGTGAACCTAAATTAGATTTAACACAAAATTATCTATTCTGTTTGAGTTGGCCCGTTGCAAGACCTCGTTGGAATAATAATACTCGTATGTATACTCCGACTCTTGTGTTCTGTGTTAATCAAGCCAGAGTCCAAGACACTGTCCCTGAATATTTTCCATTTAAGATGCGGCCACGTTGAACCATTGCGGGTACCCAAAGGTAATACCTGTTCTGATGAAAGCCCTTCCATCAAGTTACTGTTGTAAAGAACAGGCTCATCAAGCACTGGTCAAAGCAGCATGGATTTATGTGTCTTTCGAAATGTAAATACTAATAAAACCATATGCCAAGGTACTTTACTTCACTTATACTCGCTTTTGGCTGTCCATATGGCTAAATGATCCCCAGGTTTCGCTAGTTCTTTCTCTTATCTTTTGGGCCTACATACAAATGAGCCCTTAACAGAATAGTTTCTGATTGAAGAAAGTTGATTTTCAACTTTCCCTCCACGAAATATCGCTAAATCTTGTCGAAATCACGCTGCAAAAGAATTTTGATGAGCTGCTCAATATGCTATGTTAGATGATCGCCATACGACATTGCCTGAATTAGACGCCCTATCAGGACGTGAATCTGAGATGCTGAGAGTACTGTCGTCAGCAAAACAATTTAATGGATTAGAAGTTTCAGCCGAAAGATCATTGATGAATATCAAAAAGACAGTCCTAGACAAAACAGAGCTCAGTGTTTATTTTATGAAATTCAGACTTGAAACCATTTCACACAACTTGTATCGAGCGGTTCGAAAGGTAGTGTTTGATCCACCGAAGAATAGATTCATCGAAACCAAATGCACTCATTTTCGATAAGAGAGATTGATGCCAAACTCTATCAAATGCCCTTTCTCCAAAACGATGTAGAGATTTATTCCACTGTTCGGTCAGATATACCATCAGATGAACAGTCGACCTATTGGTACGAAAGCCATAGGTACAGCCGGTCATTAAGAAGCTCTCGTTCTGCAAAATAATTCTTGAGCTCATAACATATCAGCCTTTCCATGAGCTTAGAAAGAAGGGCCGTAAGTTCAATTGGACGATAGTTAGAAGGGGAAGAAGATTCACATTTTTAAGGGACAGACTGGACAAATGCTGTTTCCATCCATTCGAAAAGAGATGAAGAGGACAGATGGAAAAGCTTACGCAATAGTTTTGACAGCGCTGAAAAATACTTCTTCAGAACAATGGAAAGGATACTATTTAATCCAGCGATTTTGTGTTTATCAAGATCTTTCAGTAGAAAGAAGATCTGTCCCATAAAATACTCATACTTAAGTATAGCAAGAATCAGGACACTTTCTGCCAGCTTCATATTAACAGCAAACTGCGCAGCAAGCAAGTTCGCTTCTGCTTGTGAGTTGACATAAGGAGTGTCAACGAAGACCAGCGTTGGAACCGAAGACGAAGTAGTATTTCTTCCTTTTTTTCACAAATGATCAACAAATTTTACTACCTTTGTAGTATTTTTTTTACTTTAGTTGTTAGCCAAGTAAAAATTTGGTTCGTCGAATATGATCATTACACATCTTTCTAGCTTATTTAAACTTATACCCGTTTTCCTCTGAAAGGTTGACTTTATTACATACATATGAAACTTATTACTCTGAACCTAATAACCTCCTAACAGCTCTACTGAAACCGTAAATTCTTCAAAAATTTTCCAAAAATTCTCCAAAATTTCTCCAAAAATTCTTCCAAAATGGGCCTCGTCGCTAAAGATGATTTTTCAGCCAAGACTGAGGTTCTCCAAATGCACCGAAGACGAAGAAGGAATCGACTGTCTCGGGTTCTGCTGTACAGTTTTACGGACCACAGTGATGTTCTCGGCCTATCTTGCGTTCTTTTGACGTATGTCGGCTGACTGATAACCGAACCGGTCGTTTTAAGTTTGTTCACCATACGTTAAAGAATCGACTATTCGACTGTAAAGACAAAGAGCCACCACGTCTACCATAAGATTCTTGCCACGCACGCAGCGTTTGCACTAAAGAACATTAATTTTGAAAAAAAGTTTTATCATTTGGACGTGCTGTTCAATCATATAACCTACTATGATAATTTAGCATCATCAACTGAATAATAGAAAATAAATTTGACTTATATCACCAAAACAATAATTCCATTAATTCCAATGTCATAATTCGGAAATATCAGTGTTTTTCAGATATGAAAAGCAAAAGCTGAAAAAATTGGATCGTGATTATCTTAAGCTTCATGTTAAACATTATCATAGCAAATCTAGACCAAATACCTTCGGTCTAGACTTCTTCTTAATGCAGAAGACTAAGTTTTCAAGAAAATAGAAAATTAAATGCACGACTGGATCGCACAAACTCGCTCTTATGCAAAAGTACTTTGGAATTTAAAATACATTTTATAAATATAAAACATGGATTTAATGAGATCAAAATGTTCAAATGCATGGAATTGCCTGATTTCCGGAAAAGTATGAATTTACGCAAATAAAGTTTAAAATTTTTCTAGAACAAAATTTGGGATGCCAATTTTAAGAGCTTAGTAATATAGATATTGGGAAATAATTTCAAAAAATAATCGTTCACACGTTTTCAAGATTTTGATTTTTCAAAAAATAAATAATTTTTTTTATTTTTTTAAAACAAAAAAGAAATATTTTTTTTCGAATATTTTTATAACCTATATTATTTTAAACTTGAGGGGGCTCCTGGTGAAAATTTTTCGTTAAAATCGTCAGCGCTGTTAATGAGAAATTCGTAAATCAAAAAACCGTTAACCGACAGGTACCCATAATAACATTTCCCCCAAATTTTTTTTTGACAAAAATATAGCCTATGTCCATAATATCACACTTATTTTTTTTTTATCAAAATCGTAAGAGCCGTTTTCGAGAAAAATAAGATTATGCATTATGGGTGTATATGGGGGGTACCGTTAGTTTTTCAGCTAAAAAAAAAATTTAAATTTCTCCTCTAGGGAATCCGAATCACCGAAGATTCTTAACTACCGGGATTGAAGACCATAGGGCTAGTGGTTTAGGAAAGATACAGACATACAGACACACTAAAACATGTTTCTTGTCTACTAAATTTTTGTAAAATTTTCATAAAAAAAATTGATATGCAAATTGTTAGTATTTAATAAAATACATTTTAAAACGTACGAGTAATTTAAAAATTTATTCATGTATCCGTTTTCAAGATATTGAATTTGCAAAAAAAATGTATTTTTTTTTATTCAAAAACTATTTTTTCGAAATTTTTTTTAGATTTTTTATTCATTCAAATACATAGGAGCTTCTGCATAAAAATTTTGGTAAAAATCGTTAGAGCCGTTAATGAGAAATTCGAAAATAAGAAAACCGGTTCTATGACAGGTACCCCTAGTAACGTTTTCCCCCAAATTTTTTTGTACCAAAATGTAGTCCATACACTTAATTTTTTTTTCAAAACCGTTAGAGCCTTTTTCGATATAAATAAGATTATGCATTACGGGTGTATGGGGGGTGCCTTTAGTTTCAGAGTTCGGGAATCAGCGAAGACCCTTAAGTACCGAGTTTGAAGAAAATAGGTCCAGTGGCTTAGGCTCCAGATCGAGGTACAGACAGACAGACGGAATTGTCGGACCCACTTTATTCGTCTTCGCTATCATCGTAATGTCAACTTTGATCAAAATCTTGAGTTCCATTTTTTTCCAAATGCAGAATTTGGCCTATAGTACCTATATCGCAAGTAAAAAATGGGTCTCGCAATTCTGTCTGTCTGTCTGTTCGAATACAGCCTAAACGGCTCGGCCGATTTTCTTTAAAATTGGTACATATCATTTTTAATTTTTTCGCCCACACGTTTTTTTCTTTTTTTTTTTAAGCCCTAAAATAACGGTACCTGCTATTAGATTTTTTTTTTCGAAATTTTATAAATATTTTTTTTTTTCTCAAAAACTGTCCCACTGCATTTTTTTTTTAAATTCATAAAATTTCATTTAGTTAAACCTAGGTAATGGTTGAAAAAAAATTCCCAAAAAATGATTATTTTTGGCACACCCTTTGGAACCATTTTTTTTGTTTTTGATTTTCTCAAAAACGGTAGAACCGACTGTGATCATTTTTTTTATGTTCAGGCTTCCCAACAGTTTCAATATTATTTTGTATTCAAATTTTCAAAAACTTTTTTGATTTTTAAAAAAATGTTCGAAAACCATATGCTCGATTTTTTTTAAAACTTGATAAATAAAAGTTTCTTAAAATAATCAACGAGATATGAGAAAAAAAATTATTTTAGCTAAAAATAAAGGTACCCTCCATACGAATGTTAAAAAATGGTTTCCGAAAATCGTATTTTTCTCGAAAACGGTTCCGAGAATTTTGCTTCAATTTTTTTTTCTTTCTATTAATTTTTAAGATCTATAACTTAATAAAAAAAATTGAAAACAATATATTACTGACTGTACCTACCATGGAATGATTTTTTAAAATTTTGAATTTCTCATTATTGACATAACGGATTTTAATGAAATTTTTTAGAGAGAAGTTTATAAAAAGATTTTAAGAAAAATATTTTTTTTTTTGATTTTTGGAAAAAAAAAATCTATTTTTTTTGGAAAATCCATTATCTCGAAAACTGCTCAATATTTTTCTTGTAAACTTAATTTTCATTCGAACAATAATAAAAACTTTAAATTGGCGTACCAAAATTTTTTCTTAAATATGTTTTAAAATTTTTTTATATAAAAGCTTATTTTTTTAAGAAACCACTACAAAGACTTATAATTTTTGTTCTAGCATAAACCTGCATTTGCTTGAATCACATGGCATCCTATTTTTATCTCCAACTACTAAAGAAGTTGTTTTAGTCATTTAAAAAATTAATTTTATGCTTATGAACAGTTTTTCTTTAATAACATTCATTTTTGAAATTCTTAGACTATTACTTAGGAGCAAGTTCGTGCGACCCAGTCGTGCATTTTATTTTAGAATGACTGATGAACAAAAGTTCTGAAGCGAGTTCCTCGAACTTTATAAGAACAGCCGGCTCTATGGAAAATTATGTTAAAGCCCGGAATATAGCAACAGGATAATGAAAAGCAAAGCCTATGAGCTCTTGGTTCAAAAACTAAAAGAAAAAAACCCATAAGCTGACCGAGACACTGTTGTTAAAAAAATTATTAATTTTCGCACAAATTACAAAAAAGAATTAAAAAAAGTTAAATGCAGTGAAAATTCTGGTGCCGGAGCCGATGATATACATATATGTAAACCAATACAGTAAAACCCGCTTAAGAGAAAAACCCGCTTACTTGAAACACTTTTTTCATCCCCATGTATTTTCCGACCAATTTCCCTTAAAACACTCCGCTTAAGTGAAACTCGCTTAAGTGAAAAACCCGGATAACTGAAACATATTTTCAGTTAATTTTATATATTTTTCATTGAAAAAAACTCTCTTAAGTGAAAAAAAAAAATTGAATCGAACAGAACAAAAATTTGCTAGTTTTCGTTTTTCAATAAATAGTTTTTGTGTTATTTAATCGTTGTTTTATTTAACTGCTTTCAAGGCAAGTCCAAAAGATAAAAACAATATTGTTTCTAGCATTAAATCTCCGCTTAATTGAATTTTTAAATCCGCTTAAGTGACATTTTTTTTTTCACTCCGCTTAAGTGAAATTATTTTTCACTTAAGCGGGGTTCGATTAAGTGAAAAACCCGCTTAAGTGGAAGAAAGATGGTCACATTTTGCCGTTTCCCTTAAGCGGGTTTCACTGTATAAATAGAGAGCTAATTTTGAACACATGTTTACAGAATAAAAACTTTTTAAAACTGAGAACTGTGCCGTTCACTTTCATCGTGTTTTGCACAAACCGACTTGAGTGAAATGTCAGTTTGCGCAGTTAAGTTACTGGATAACATATAAAAACGTCCGGGGCGCCGCCGCACTATGGGACTAAATGATGAAATCCATCTCAAAAATGGTTTTGGTGAATTTCGTAATTTGAAAAATCTAATGATGGGATTATATCGTAGAAATATAGTTCTTTTAAACACAGTAAATTTTTTGTATCTTACGTTTGTGCTGGGTACCTAAAATTACCGTTAAAAATGACATTTCGATATTTAAGAATTATTAGAAGTGAGAGTTTGAAGTGAAATATTTCGTATTTTTCTGGAGAGAATGTATAAGGATTATACCTTTATGAAAATCCAAAACCCTCTTATTTACAAAACAGTTATATTTTTTTAAATTAAGTTCACCAGTAAATTAATAAAAAAAATTAGTAAGGTGCAGTTTGTTTTTCATTTTTTTGTTTTCAATTGAAGTTTTCTCTGTTAGCTCCGGCTGCCTCCGTTTAGTTAATGGCTGTTTAGTATTCTAAAAATATTCTTAATTTGGAGGCAAACATAAAAACTTTCGTATTTTCATGCATTTTTATTTAAGAAGAAAAAACGTATGATGAGAAGGAAAAATATGTTTTTAAAATAAAAATTCGTATTCTTATAACTTTATTGTTAAGTGATGAAAAAAATTAAAATTTGGCAGAAATGTGTTACCTTTATTGATGCACATAAATGTGTATTGCAAAAAGTTTTAAACCATTATTTTATAACTTTTAGCCCAAAATTAAAAAAAAAGTGTTATTTTTTGTCGGAAGTTAAAAAATATAACTGTTAAAATCCCAACTAACAATTTTACTTCTATATTCATCTAGAGAAGCTTCTTATTAATATTTCTTGTACACATTTAAGGGTTGTATAAAACTCCAAAGAGTTAAAAGGGCGACTTTTTCTAACTCCTATTCCACCTTTATGGAGTAAATTGTGTTCCTCCGAAGAACATACTTATCGTTATGTTATAGAGGTAATATATGCTTTATTGCAGCAATTGCATCGATAGTGGAAATGAAAAGAAGATTTACTGTCACAAGAATAAAATACTTATAGGAGTATGTGGAAAATAAAAAAAAAAAATATTTATTTTTGTTCTTATTTGATTTCATTTTTATTTTGATGCTTTTCTTGCATGTTTTTCGGCTTTTTCCGCATGATTTCTGTACAGATCTTAGAGTTGATTATTTTTTTTATTTTTAAAATTAATTTAAAAATTACTTACATGTGTAGACAGAATGTGGGAATCGAACCCGGGTCCGCTCGTACCAATTCTCTTGCTCGCTAACCGCACGGCCAAACTAGAATATGTAAAACCTAGCGTTGTATTGGGATCACTTTTATCATGAATTTAATCCTATAAAGTCACATAGGCTTCCTTTATAGGTGCTTTTAACACTTAAATATTAGAAGGAAACGATATTTATTGCTTCGTAATTCGCATAAGCTGTGAAAAAAGCTAGAGTTCTGGTATACCTAGCATATGTTCCAGTATTAATTTATTGATAAATTGGTTATTCTCAGCTTCTTCATCGAAAATCTAGCTGTTAAAAATGTGTCGTGTGTAAAAAAGTTTCGTCAATCAATCGACAATGCAAATGACTGTCGCTAAAATAATTCATAAAAAATAGTTTTTTTCTTAAGAAACAACCTGATTCAAGTTTTATATGAAATTTGAATGAAACTTAATATATTTTTTTAAATAAACTGCACTATTGACTTTTTACTTGCGATATAGGCATATGGCAAGTTATCTATTCGTAAAAATAAGACGATGCTTAATTTTTGGAAAGCTTACAATTTAAAATTTTATAATACAATCTACAAGATATATGACAAAAATTTTTTTTTGCAAATGTCAAGAAATGGTTTTCCAAATTGTATATTTTTATCGAAAACTTCACCTAGAATTTTGAATATTTTTGTTCCTTTCGATTAATTTTAACGATCTATAATTCAATAAAAATTTTGAAATTATTAGATATTACTGACTGTGCCTACCGCATTCAACTATTTTTTCTAATTTTGCATTTCTCACTATCGGCTTGCCGGATTTTAATAATATTTTTTTAGAGAGGCTTGATAAAAGGTTAAAAAAACCTTCTATTAAAGAAAAAATTAAAATATTTTCTTAGTTTAAAAAAATAAAGCTTTTTTGAAAATTTGATCTTTTTTTTCAGATTCAATTTTATATCCGTTCGGGGGTGGCCGTGGCGCGATAGTTGTGTGCTCGCCTGTCAACCTCAGTATCACAGGTTCGATCCCTGCCGTCGTCTATGTCGTCTTTAATTCCATTAAAAAACCAACTTAAATTGTCATCAATGAATTGCTGGTTTACTCATTACATGTTATTTAGGCATATAACTAACAACATGTGATTGAGTTAAACTAGTATGCCCAACAAGGATAAAAAAACGAATAAAAAAATGCGAATTATAAGGGACATAGAAATAAGACACGGCAATTCTCCGCTTTAGTTCAGCCGCCATCCCTGGAGATAAAAAAAGTCTGAGACAACTACCTTCAGTCTCAGAACATCGTGCCACACATCTTTCCTATCCTTCTTTCTCTTCCGTAACTTCACGCCCGCGCTGTGTTAAAAAAACATTTAAAGGGTTATCATATTCCCTTGAGCGTGGGTTGATTATAAAAAAAAAAAAAAAAGTAATAAAAATTCAAATTTTGCTTATCAAATGTTTTTCTAAAAAAATGTTTTAAAAACAGTTTCGACTATAAACTTTAATATTTTGAAATTGCCATTCTTTATATTTAGGCAAGTTTGTTGGACCCAATCCTACTTTTCATTTATAAGGATTTACTCAGATTCCGCATTTTGTTGTTGTAATTAATTCATCCTTAAATGTGCAAAAGCACGTGGTATACATGCCTATTGCACAGTTTTATAATAGTACTATAGGAACTATATTGCACTATAAGAGTCCAACAGAAAAATTGATCCTGATTATAGAGTCTTGACTTAAACTGTCCAATAATGATTCTATAAAGATAACGAATAATAAATTAAGACTTCTATAGCAGTTTGTTGGGATTACTATAGGAGCATAGTCCTGTGATTTTATAGTATCTCTATAGTATGATTAAGGGAAAATTGAGTCTTTACGTCTATAGAGGTGATAAAAAGTGCTTCAGAGAATGTCTAGGCGATTAATTTTTATCAAAGTTTACTCCTATAGCTATTTGACTTCCAGCAAGAATGGTTATATGAGCACTATAGCTACGAATGATTCTTAATTTCAGAAATAGGATATGTGCAACACATTTTCATAAACATCATATAAGTGACTATGTTTCCACAAAATTTATAAGTGTTTATCAGTTATTTCCAATATTATTAAAATTCAAAATTTTATTTTTAGAATAAAATATTTTTTGTTTTCCAATTTTAAACTTCCTTACTCATATTTATATTTAAAAAAATCATTATTAAATAAAAATAAATGCCAAGCATTTGAGGGTGGGAGGAGGTGTGTGGGGTATGTTGCATATTATACAAATGTAGGTACATGGGTATAAATAACACAAAACAGAAGAAGACAAAAAGTTAACAGTTCACTTAAAAGAGAACTGCATACAATATGGAAACTGAGTCGCAAACAATACCAAAAGCAACAACAAAAGCATGCGAAAAGAGTCTTAAACGTGATAGAGTTGGCATGGGACAGCCAAATTGTTGTTGTAACATTAATCAATCAAGAGGCAAAATTCATAGATAATGTATTGAGATGACTACTAAGCTTTTGAAGCATTTGAAGGATTCGGATTAAATTAAAAAAAAAAAATTAAAATGAGAGAATTTATTTGCAAGGAAATGTTTAAGATCAGCTATGAACGAAGATGTTCTACACACTTTATTATATACATCTGATCCGCATATACGAGTATCTAGTCTGGGAAAACCAAGAACAAAAAATCATACCAAAGCATTGTTTGACGAGGCTAAAGAACTTTTAGACATTAATTAATATACCTATAGTAATTGGGTGTACTTTTGAATTCCTTTTTTTTGTCTTAAGGGCGAAAAACTTTCATATATCAAAAACGGGCGTGGCAGTACACGGATTTTACTAAAAATAAATAACACTTTTCATAAACTCACTTCTACAAAACTTAAAATAAAAAAAGGGGAGTGAAAGTAGGCGAGAAAGTGGGCAGAAAAAATATAGATGCGATGTCTTAAGTTTAAAAAACCTTAAATACAAATTTTTGGCTTCCTGTTCTCTAAAAATAAGAAAATAACAAAAATCAGAAAAAGGTAGTGGGCGGATTTTACAAAAATCCGCTTTCAAATGTTTTCACCGGTACAAATTTCATCCAAATTGTTGCAATAATTCTTGCTCCAACAAATTTTTCCCATATAAATTAAAAAAAATATACAAATTTGTTATTTTATTTTATTAAAAAAAAATAAAATAATTTATTTCTATTTAAAATGTTTTAATATTTTAAATTCTTGGTTACAAAATTTCAAAAAAAAATATTGAGAAACGAAAAAGTTATGGATTTTTGAGATGGTTTGGACCATTTGGTCCCATAGTGTGCCGCTGTCGTCCTATAACGGTAAATTCGTCTAAAGGAACCTATACTCGTGTTTCTGTATTTGGCTTGCAGTGCTTGTGATGTAACGTAAATACATATTTAAATAAACTTAGTATAAAATCTTTCCTTGCGAAATAATACAATTGTTTTTCTTGCGTGTAATAATTTTTTGTTCGCCAACCATGAACGAACAGACACTACATAATAAGTTCAAGAAGTCTATCTCGAGTTGCCAGCAGTGACCAGCTAATATTTATTGACTCGATTTTCTTTCATACCTTACTATTTGGGAAATATACAAGTGACATTTCCTTCCTCTACGTCACTCACATCAGCTAGGTTTTCAAAAGAAAAAAAAAAGAAACTTTATAAGGGTTTCAATGAAATGTTACACGTTACACCCCATGAGGTGTGTAAGATATACAAAAAGTTCATATTCAATAAATCTTTGTTGTCGTTTCCGCTTCATTAGTTCTCTTATTTGCTTCATTAGTTCTATTATATTTGAAGGCCTCTTCCAATAGAACCTCTTCAATGTTTGCCTCACTGATGTTAAGAAACTTTTCTATCACACGTTGTAATGTGTCGCAAGTTTTGTCCATCGTCTTTCAAAATGCTTACAAAGGCTAAATCAAACATAAAAGAGTGGTTTGGAATTTTTTTTTTCTGGAAAATTTTTATTTACTTATTGAATTCCGAAAGAAAAACGTAAAGCTTTCGAATAGCCAAGTTATAGACCAAGTAAAAGAGCAATAACTTTCAAGTTTATTGCATGAGTAGTTTTCATATCTGATCCCTTGCAAAAGGACGTTCATGGAATATTTTGTATTGGAAGTATGAGGTGCATGTTACGCTTTTGAACAATGGTTGCAGGAAGATGTCAATGATGGACATAAAAATGGAAATGTTCAGCAAAGTAACGATAGCTACGCATTTATTTTACCTCCAAGCTCTAACTATCAGCTTTGCCTATCAGCATTTGCAAAATTTAGGAGCTTGCGTACGAAACATAGGTCGGAATGGGTGAGTAAAAAGTTATTGATGAAGGATGGTATGCGGCGGTGGATGAATTCACGACAGTGAACAAACAGCGGCGTCGTCAATAGTCTGACGAATACCTGATTTACTCCTGATTTTAGAGCTTAGATCTTTTAGCATTTTCAGTACTAGCTAGCTTGCTGGAAACGAGATAGTGGTGACGGATGAACCCTATAATGGCGAACGGAAGGTCTCATATCTCCGTAGGTTGATGCTGGTTTGATATCGATACTGTTATCAAATAGTAAAGCAACGGCTCAAAGCCTCGGGTACCTACTTTTGTCGTTCGGTTTTTTTTGCTGTTGCTATGAGAATGACATTAGACGCTTTGAATAATGATTACCCAGAAATGCCAACAAGATCCGAAATGTCAAAACGATATAAATTGAGAGTATAAGCCCGGAACGTGAGAAAATTTTACAACAGAAAAGCTTGAGTTTGTCCGCTACTTTCTTAATAACGGTGAAGAACCTAAAAAAATGAGGAGTTTTGAAACCTTTTTGCTGGAGCCTACACAGTCTGCCTGGAGTACGATGTCAAAGTTCTACTTAGTACTTAGTGATAAAGTAAGAAAGGAAGTTATTTCCGAAAAATATTTGGTAAGCAGACTCCACAAAACTATATCAGATAACAGCCTATGAATTAAGGATAAGGACTTTGCAGTGGCTCACTAATTAGCAGCACTATGTTCCTAAGGCTTATGATCTACAAAACATCTTGGCGTTATTGAGACTGCCGAACTACAAACCAAATTGACACAAGACACAGATGTGTATGAGATCAATGGCGTGCTTACATTTCGAGAACCAAACGTTGACTTTAACAATATTCAGTTGTGGCCAAATTTAGATCTTCAAAGAAGAAGAAATTCGAGGTTGGAGGCCCCAGTATACCTGAAGCTGCACCTGAGCGAGAAGTTCTCCGTTTTGCATCCACCTACCAAAGACGATAATAATCAATCAAATAATATCGTAAAGCGATATTATCAAAGATGCAGTCGAAAACAACACAAGTTGCCAATTGTTCTAGGAATTAACCTGGGTTGCACGAACTTGCTTTTATGTGACAGACTAAGAATTTCATAAATTTTATTAGAAACAAACTGTTCATAAGTATAAAATTCATTTTCTAAATGACTAAAACAATTCTTGGAGCTAGAAACAGGATGCCATGTCATTTATGCAAATATTACTTTATACAAGAACAAAAATTTTAAATCGTTGTAGTGATTTCTTAAAAAAAAAACTTTTATATACAAAATTTGTAAACCAATTTTAAGAAAAAAAAATTTGGTACGCCAACTTAAAGTTTTTATTACTGTACGAATAAAAAATTAATTTCCAAAAAAAAATATTGAGCCGCTTCGGACTTCGGAGATATTGAATTTTCATAAAAAAAATATAGATTTTTTTTCAAAAATTCAAAACATATTTTTTTTTAAGTCTTGCAATGCAGTGTTTCTTAAACTGGTTCTATGGTAGGCACAAACCGTAATATCTTATTTTCAAAATGTTTCCTATTAAATTATAGCTCGTTAAAATTAATTGAAAGAAAAAAAATTTTATCAAAATTCTCGGAACCCTTTTCGAGAAAAATTCGATTTTCGAAAACCATTTTTTAAAATTTGTTTGGTGGATACCGTTATTTATTGGTAAAATAACTAACAATAACTAGGTCAGAAGAGGATGGCATATATGTATGTCGTGGCCGAATGGATGAGAGAAGTTCGCCTTTTGAGAGGCACTTTTTGAAGAGCTACGAAAGAGCTGAGTTGTAAAAAGTTCAACAAGCGAAAAATTATTAACGAATCCGAAAGGAATTTCTGATTATAAGTTTTTTTAAGTTCGAGTTTGGTTAAAAAGGAATCCCAGTGGGGAAAGTCTTAAACGCTAATTTTACTGTGCTGATAAGAAGGCATTCTTGTTAGAGGAAATAGAGCCAGGGTGAGACTGACTGGAAGAGACAGGATCCGCTGAAAAAAAAGCTAAGTTTACAGTGTTAAATGTATTAGTTGGGCTTAGGAGAATTTTGATACGTTTTTTGCTTTGTTTGGAGGCTATTAAGTGCCTTAAAATTTACCCCGTTTAGGCTTTCGTTCGTTCTTTGTCTTACCGACCCGCGACCGTTCTAAAAATTCCGTTGTTGTTCGAGAATTTTTCCCAACGTGATTTTTCTTCGTGTCCCGTTGTGGCACAAAACCATTGTTTTCGTTTTAATTTTTCATCTTTCATCTTTTCAACCATATATTTTTTGTAAATTGGCCATCTGCCAATTACCAAATACCTTTGTAAATTCTTATTTGTCTTAGAAAAAATTCTGGGTTTTATACCTATATTTAGAAAGGTTTCCCAGATAACTTTAAAATAAAACTTTCACTAAATCCTATTCAGGTGAAATAAAGACTTTCTTTTATTTTTCTTGAAAAGGAACTTCTTTTTCAGCTAATTGGTTCAAAGGTTTGTAATTTCCTATTTAGTTCATAAAACAAACAAAAATTACTGGCGCCCATTTTAACTTTGGTACACCCTATTTTACAATTCAATTTAATTCATTTTTTTTTATCATCCCCCAATTGATACAGCCCACCGTTTTGCTGAACCCACCCCATCGCTGAGCTATCTAGGTGGCAGCATTTTTTTTTATGCTCCCTGTTGCGAATTCTCTAAACGCACCCACCGGCTCCTTTCGTGTATTCGATTTATTTAATTCGATTAATTGATTAATTATTCTGTTTTGTGTTTTGCGGATTGTAGTTCCGCCTTCCTAAATCTAAACTTTAATTCCCATAAAAATTCTCGTAGATTCGCGTTTGATAATTCTGCAACAATGTTAAGTTTTTTTTTACTTTTTTTTTTTCGAATGCATAACTTGCCTTATAGTCCCACTGATCTCAATAATACACTGGATAGCGCATTCCGCATTCACTACATTGTATAACAGATTTTTTGACTCCAATTGAAGATGACAGATGGTGGGCAGCTTCATAATTTGACGTCTTCTTTTCACAAAAAAAAAAATATTTTGACATGACAAAGAGGAAAACAAATGTTACTGCACTTGTTTATGCGGGAAACAGATTGACACAGCAACTTCAACAGCAACTTTAAGGCTAGGCGCACACATTCAATTTTTAGTTTCGTAACTGCTTGGTTCGAGCAACTAAAAAGTTTGTGTTTTGACACAAACTAAACGATTGCCTTAAATGAGTTCGCTATTTTGTGCAACATCTAATTATTTGCACCTGCGCGGACATTCAACCAAATAGTTCATCTCTTTTCTATAAGCAACCAAACAGTTGTTCAACTAAAAATTGAATGTGCGCGCCTAGTCTAACAGAAACGAAAAATTCAACATCAAGTCTTGTGAAATAGATTAAAACGTGAACAGCGTTTTTGACAGCATTAATCAAAATAAATTCAAATGCGAAATGATTTTGAAGTACATTTAACGATAAAAATTATTTATTGTTTTTTATTCACACGATATCAACCAAAATAAAAAAGTAGCAAAATGGAAAAATTATTTTACGTTCTATTATGTTTTGCATTCACAATGAATGAAAATATTGCAGTGGGAAAGTTGACAATAATGCACCAGCAATAGCAAGTTTAAGACTTTGGCCTAACGACGCTGCTGTTGGCGTTGCTGTTGCTGTTCTTATGTGTGTTGAACAATTGAAATGCATTGGTTTTAAATTAATGGCGGCCGCTGTTGCTGTTGACAGTGCAGTTGCTGGTTCAATCTGTTCCGCGCTTTATGATGCTGTTTTAGATGTTATACAGTTATACTGTTATACGGCACCGTGGGCAGCTTCATAATATAACAATGTTCAAATGGAGTCAACTTTTTTGGATGAATGCTCTATCCAGTGTATTATAGAGATCAGTGTATAGTCCCTATAAGTCACAAGTAAAAATGACAGAAGATGCACATGCGAATACGTTGCAGTGTAAACCAAGAGCAGTGATAGAAGAGTATCGATGAAGAAGATTCTGCGTGAAGAGAAAGAGGGCATTTGCAGCTTCTCAACTTAAGTACTTAAATTAGTTTCACTTTGGCAGTATTATCAGGAGGTTTTTTTATGAAAAGCAAATAATTTTTGAAACAGCGAAGGTAAACTTATTAGCTATTAAAAGGGCAAAAATGAAGAACCAGTTCCGCCCGCTACGCTGTAAAGAGGAAGTAGAATTAGCTTATAGATCAACAACTCACAGGATCTATTGGCTTTTATCAGTTAAGTTCTTTAAATACGGAGGTTATGTTTTTCTTGGGCGTAGGTATATATCAAATCATCAAAAAAGCATTACTGAAAAAATACATGCCCGATGACTTTTGACCTCCTTATGTCCCATTCACCCCTTGTAGACATTATAATAGTGAGCAGCAGCTCACTCTCTTGGGAGAAAGTAACAAATCCTATCATTCGTAATATTTGTCATGACAAGTCCTTTTCTTTTTATCCATTCGAACTCGGCAGAAAATTGCAAGTCCTGCCTATTCCTGCTACCAACCACAAAGGATTGATTGAGAGTTCTAAGTCACTAGGTTTATGTTCTCTACTAGCCGTTAGCCTCTAATTTATTCATGCTCTTATGCCCATTCAAAAAACTGACGATCTTACTAACCTTAGCATATCTAAGAGTTAGGACGAGGAAATATGATCGAAATATGAAATCGCTAGTAATGTGGTTGATCAAAACAATTGAGTTTTAATCTACTCACTAGTGCACTTTCTGCAGAGCCCTGTTTTACGGCGCCAAGTTTTGGAAAATAAGCTCAAAGAGAGATTTGAAGTTTTGTTCTTTCAAAGGGAATATTATTTGATGGATATTTTGTCTTGTGTCAGAGAGAGAAAAGATACAAATGAAAATTATATATGAGGTGAACAAAGGTGTCGATAGAATTCAGAATGTCAAAAGTTGCCATCTACATATAAAGGGTTTTCCAATAAGAGGTGTTATTTTGAATAGCCCGCTATTTCGGTAGCTGTCACTTTTGAAGCTGTCATTTTTTGACATTTGACAAGTAGAAACTACGCTATTAATAAAAATGGAACGATACATGCTTCAACAACGCATTGAAATTATTAAAATTGGGTCCTTGAAATGCATGAAAATGAACCGGAATTTCATCGAAAAATCATCTTGACTGATGAGGCCCATTTCCACCTCGGAGGCTACGTCAACAAGCAAAACTGTCGCATCTGGGGCTCGGAAAACCCAAGAGTTATTGTTGAAAAGCCTCTCCATCCTCAACGCGTGACTGTTTGGTGCGGTTTATGGTCCCGCGGGGTCACTGGACCTTACTTTTTCGAAAATGAGGCTGGAGCAACAGTTACGGTCAATGGATTGCGCTATCGAGAGATGATTAATGATTTTTTATGGCCTGAATTGGATGGTATTGATCTGGACAACGTTTACTTTCAACAAGACGGTGCAACGTGCCACACAAGCAATGAAACCATCGATCTTTTACGGGAAAAGTTTCCGGACCGTGTTATCTCTCGAAGAGGTGATCACAATTGGCCACCGAGATCTTGTGATTTAACAACTTGCGACTTCTTCCTTCGGGGCCACGTGAAAGATAAGGTCTACGCCAACAGCCCAGCGTCGATTCAAGACCTCAAAGATGAAATTCGTGAGGCTATCGAGGACATAGGGCAGCCACTTTGCGATTTGGTTATGGAAAATTTCATGAAAAGGATATGGTCCTGTAAGCGTGGTCTTGGCGGCCATTTGGCTGATGTTGTGTTCCATTATTAACGGCATACCTTCCTCTTTATAATGAAATAAACATTTGATCATTTATCTCCAAAAATGCCATTTTTCTTTGAATATCAAAATAACACCTCTTACTGGAAAACCCTTTATTAGCTCGGCCATATCGAGTGAATACTCAGTCCCCAGGTTCGAGGCGCAAAACAAAAGAATGAACGTCATGTTTAAAATCGAATCCATTCTGGACCACAGATCTTGCAAATTAGTCCAGCAGTCTAGAACTGGAAGAAGCGTGCTTCGGAGGACGGAAAGCTACCGCTGCTTCTCAAGCAGCGACCTTCTCTAGAGCCGAGTCATTAATGGGGCCTATCGTGAATAAAATTTCCCTGGGAATTGTTCCCAACTTTCAAAATTGTCATCTCGAATAATGTCGAAAGTTTCCCTTGGAATTTATTGATATTGAGAATTAAGTTTCATAGTGACTTTGGCTCTTATTTAAAAAGGCCAACCGCCAGCTTATCATGAACAGTGCAGAAGTATTGACCTTTCCAGTTTTCGAAGATGGGGAAAATTCCGTGGGAAATTTTGTTCACGATAGCTGTAAGTTGGAGAATAGTACAAGTTTTGGGCTTAATCGCCAAACTGAAAAAAGTAACAATTAAGAAAATATTTTTCCCACCGGAGAGTAAGTACTATCTGTTCAATCAATAACTCCCAAATATTCCGATTAAAGATTCTGACTAAACTTTTTTGTCTTTTTATACTCTATTCAGGATTGGAAAGGGTAATTTAAGATTAGGTGATATTGGCCTGTCAACAGAAGATGTACCAATCACTCACTTCGCCTTTCGGTCCTTTCCAACATTTTTCAAACATTATTCATTTAAAATACACTTATAACCAATTATATTTACATTAAATCTCTTTTCTGGTGAATTATTTGCCAAATGAAAAGATCTAAACTCAGAAATTTAAATCTTAAATCATCACTGCCTCCTCCTGCCACATTTTCGTTCTGCAAACTGAAATCAATGTGATCATATGCATATGAAATTTGACTAAATTTTGAATCACCTAGTTGGCAAATGTTCGACATTGATACCTCACTCTATTCCAAATCTCGGTTTCAAGAACACAAAGTCATCAATTTCCAACATCATCCTGCCTCTCGTTCAGCTTCCGTAAATGCATATATCTGTACCGAACTCAATTAAATTCTCAAAGACCATACACACCCAACCACCAACTGACTGTACTGCCTCTGTCTCTGCTTCTAAATTTGAGGGGAGTGAAAATACTTAAATCCTTTTCTGATATTTAATCAAATCCTCTGCCGGAAATAAAATCGACATACATATGTAGATACGTTAGAATCATCATTCAACTCGAGTGGAGCAGTTTTAGAAACACCTCCTCCTTTATGCTTCCATTCATTCATTGTTTCCATTTTCTGTCTCTTTAAAGCCAGAATGAGAACCATCAACTAACAAGCTCTCAGCTTCCGTTAGATCCGATGAGGGTTATTAGAGATAGTGGCGGCGGCGACGGCGGCGGCGGAACGAAAGTCAATAATGACATAGTCCAGCTCTTCGTGCAATCAATGAACACATCTGCATCAATGGTTACAGCAGTAGTAAAAGCAACAGCATCAGGGAAGCCATCAACGGCTTTGCAGAACGACCAACATCGTCAGATGCGACGATTACGTCGGGATGACAATGTGAAGCCAGAGTCGAAGCCGATGACAGATGATGAGGATACCACCACCACCAATGGCAGTTCCAGCTCCAACTTTTCATCGGATGAAGTCGGTTGGTCGAACATAAACGAAGAAGTTGATATGGTAATTCCAATGGTATTAGCACATTTACAAGAGCTTGGCCTGGCGCATCTCGACTTGCCGGACATGAAGGAGAGTATATCTGTGGTATGTATGCCAAGTTTGAAATATAGTAATCTATGTACAGAATTTAATGAACAATACATATACAAATCTGGATTGATGAGAGTTAAGCTTTTGTGTCTTCTGCTTCGACTCCTTTTTCAGAGGCCCCTCTTCATCACATACTCAGCTGGACTATTCCTCAACAACGGTCTGGTGTACAATCTAGGAGGTATTCAAAGGAATGGGAATGCATTGATGACATATTCCGATAGGTCATTTATATGCCGATTTTATCTGCTCATCAAGAGTCTCCAGGTAAGTTGCTTGCTTACATAAATACAAACATATAGGAACATATGGATTCGAGCTGTTGTTTTGTGTAGTTGCTATTAATCAAACTTACACTAACACGTTTTTGTTTACTCACCAAAAATACAGGGTTGGTTTTGAAGTTTCTTCAGCCTTTTTCTACTCAGAAATTTTCTATATCTTCAAGGTGATATCGATAACATATTAGACATGTTTTGAGCGATTTTTGAAATAAAAGCTTTAATAAAGGCAACTGTTGAATGCATATGAAGGTATGGGATGATTAATTGACTATCGGATTGTGCAGGAAGAATTGTGAAAAAGCTAAGAGAACTAAAACCACGCGCTCAAAGAAGATCCTAATAATGTTCAACATAAACATAGCACGAGCGATTGGAAAATTAGGGAGGGGAGAGATAGGACGTGTCGATGAAGATTGGTCTTGAATGTTTTCAATTTGAAATGGCAAGGAAACACCGTGCCGTAAAAGACGAATCTTTATTTTTGACGGTATGATCATTTATGGAAATGGAGGAAGAGTGACAGATCAGACTTAAGACCGTCCAATACAACATTATATTGAACGATCTAGAAGCTTATTTTGTGCCAAACTCTATCAAATGTCTTAGCAATATCAAGCGCAATAATCTTCCTTTCTCCAAAACAATGTAAAGATCCGTTCCATAGTCTTCGGTGAAATATGCGATCGGATCACGATTGGAGCGATTGCTACGAATGCCGTATTGCCGGTCATACAGAAGCTTTCGATCTTCGAGATATTTCTTGAGCTGATAATTGATCAGCGATACCATGACTATAGGTAGAAGGAACTTCAGTTCAATTGGTTGGTATAGAGGGAAGGAGGAAGGGTCGCCATTTTTAGGAACAAAACAAATGCTGTTTTTGATTTTCTAGAGAAGATTGCAGAACCAATGGTTTTGCCAGCTATGCAGAAAACATCCCATGAAAAATCATTTCGGTGATCATATCGGCACTGATATCAACGTCACTATCGGGGAAACATAGTTTCAAAAAAAGTTTATTAGACCGTCCCAGTTGGCTTCTACGCATTGGTAAATGGTTCTAATGGGATGTTTCTCTTGAGCTAGATAAATAGGACAAAGAGTGGCTGATATTACACATTCGTGTGAAGTACTTAATTAAAAGTTTATCGTTATGGTAAACTTATCAGGGTTAGAAGCAAGAAACAAGTTGAAAGCAACATCTGGTATTCGAGTGTGTTCATCTTCAAACTTATTAAGTTGGTGCATCTCAGCAAAGGTATCAATATATCTTCCTTTGGTTGCTGTCTATCCTGAATAGTAGAAACAACTTAAATTTCGTACATTGGAGTCGCCCGTTATAACGAGGGTACTAGGAAGCAATTCGGGAAATGGAATCAAATAGCGCATCAAACTCATTAAAAGTCGAATTATTGTCAGGATTTAGATTAAAACTCGTAAGAAAGGCTCTGGAAACCAACATCATATCTAACAATTATTATAAGGCTGTGATGGCGAAAGAGTAATGGCATTAAGTTATATCCAGGCAGATGAAATTCTGAAAGATCAGTATTTGCACCAACTTGTGTATCACCTAGTGCCAAATCAGCTGGGTCTGTATGTAACAGAATGATTTGTATCAACAAAGCGCAGTAAGAGAAAACATTCCTTGGAGAACCGTTTGGCAAAACGAGAATGTCAACTGGAGCAGATATGATTACAAATTCAATAATAAAAAATTTTATCCCGAATAGGAAAAAATGTATTAAACCAAAAAGAGAATTAAAAGGTCTTCTGTGCTTCTGGAATACGCCAATTTTGGCTGAAATATAATTTTTAGCGACTAGGCTCATTTTGGGTGAATTTACTGTTTGGTTCGAGCTGTAAAAAGGTTATTTTTTTTTTTTTTTTTTTATAATCTACCCGCGCTCAAGGGAATATGATTACCCTTTAAATGTTTCAACACAGCGCGGGCGTGAAGTTAATGAAGAGAAAGAAGGATAGGAAAGATGTGTGGCACGATGTTCTGAGACTGTTGGTGGTTGTCTCAGATATTTTTATCTCCAGGGATGGCGGCTGAGCTACAGCGGAGAAATGCCGTGTCTTTTTTCTATGTCGCTTAAAATTCGCATTATTTTATTCGTGTTCATCTTTGTTGGGCGTACTAGTTTAACTCAATTACATGTTGTTAGTGTTATGCCTGAACAACATTGTACTGAGTAAACCAGCAACCCATTGATGACAATTTTTAGAAGGTTTTAATGGAATTAAAACGACATAGACGACGGCAGGGATCGAACCTGTGATTATAAGGTTGACAGGCGAGCACACAACCATCGTGCCACGGCCACCCCAAGGTAAAACAAGTAATTTTCCGATTTAATAGACCCAGCCCAGCGTTGCCGATGTGGCACGATCGTGCCATTTTGACACGGAAATTTTCTTGCGGCACGGTGGCACGAAAAGTTTCAATATGGCACGTTTTTTTTCATTATTTTACCTAAATGCGTTTAAGATAATTGACCCAACCTTTTTAATAAATAATCCAAATATAGAAAGTATTCTGCCACACTTCAATATTTTGGTATTAGAATTTTCTCATCTATTAGAGTGCGAGAAAGAGATTGGAAAGTCGAAAGTAGATATTTTTCTTGAAGATTCTAAAACCTTCTAGGTTCATTAATAATTCAAAATTTATGTTGATTCTTCTTAGTTTGCCTCACAAAATTGCATCAGCAGGGCGACTGTTTTCAAGGCTAAATAATATTAAAATAAACAACGAAAACAGACTGTCATACAAAACAATTAATGCTATAACGTCATATAATGAAATTATTAAGCCTAATAATTGTCAAAATTTCAAACCTCCAGCTAATTTATTTATTTAGCTTATTATAACAAAGCTTTATTACGTCTTAATATTTTTAAATAATAATAATAGGTACTCATCATGTGATGTGATATATAGGTGATACATACTCATTACTTATTATGAACTTGCCAAAAACTCCTGTTTTTACACGAATAGAGGAGGTGATTTTTTGTTTGTTATTTGCTTGTAATAGTATTTAATTAAAATTTATTTTTAAAGAATAACTTGAGTTTTTTTTCATATGGCACGAAAATGTCACAAATGGCACGTTTTTTCAAGGAGTGTGGCACGAAAAAATTTTTTTTTTGGCGGCAACGCTGACCCAGCCTTACTGAGGAAAACCGGAACAAGTTTAAACAAGCTAAAAAGTCCTGTAATTTGCATTCGACGAATTAAGTTTTTCCATGACCACCAGTTAAGGCAATGTTCCAAAAGTAGCAACATTTTTTGGCTATTTCTAAAAATTGTACGAAATACTACTTCGTCTTCGATTCCAACATTCGTTTTCAATGACACTCCTTAGTATATCAGTCCACAAGAAAAAGCTAGCTTGCTTTTAATATGATGCTGCCAGAATGTATCGTGATTCTTTCTGTACTTGAGAGCTTTAGCGATTTCTTTCTTTCTACTGAAACATCTCGATATACACAAATCCGCAGGCCCGGATAGTATTTACCCTCATTGTTTTGAATAGGTTTTCTTCAACGCTGGCAAAAACATTGCATAAACTTTTCCATTTGTTCTTACTCTACTGGTCTCTTGTCGAGTGGATGGAAAATAGCATTTGTAGAGCCTCTGTCCCTAAAAAAGAAGAAGAACCAAAGTTTCTCAATGACCGGCAGTATGGCTCGAAGGGCTCTTGCAACTATACGAGAGCGGAAATATATCTGTGCCATTGAATGTTGTACGTTGTTAAGTACAGAAGGGGCAAAGTTGCTCTCAGGACATGTAAAGCTAGCTTCAAAATGAGCTATTCAGAGCAATAGATCCACTGTTGATCTGATGGTATATCTTACCAAACAGTGGCACAAATGTTTACATCGTTTTGGAGAAAGTTACTAGTTGATAGAGTTTAGCAACAAGCTCTCTTATCGAAAATGCGTGCGTTTAGTATTGATGAATCTCTCCTTCGTTGAATTAGTAACTAGCTTTCGAACTGCTCAATACCAGTTGTGTTGGATAGTTTTACGTCTGACTTTCATAAAGTAAATGCTGGTGTGTCGGGGATTATATTTTTGATCAAGTGAAGGTTTTTCAACAATTTTTTTTTGTGCAATAATTTAATTCTACCACTTACATACATCCTTATGCTGAACGCGTGGCCCTAAGAAATCATGTCGGAAGAAAGGTCTTGAATAGGCCTACACAAGGGCCCTTTTTGTATCCGACTCTCTCTCTCTCTCTCTGATATTCAACAATTGTCTTTTATTTGAAACTTCTAATTCAGTTAGCTCATTAAATGACCCATAAGCCGCGTAGAATTCGATGCTTCAAAAATTGGAAACACTCCATGCTGTTATCCATGAGTGCTACTGAGTAAATCATTGGCCGTTCTGATCTGGCTGTAATCTATAAGGCCTTAGTTGACCCTTTAAGCCAAACTCGGACGTACTGTTACATTCACAGATTATTTCTTAAATGCACTACATGAATGTGGAAGTCTTACACGGCTCAATATCCACCATTACGATGTTCAGATATTCAAAACCAATTTACATCGGTATTTTCTTTGGAATCCTCTTCAAATTTCTTAAGCGTTCGAACTGTACTCAATCATTTGAGAGTAGTCGTAATTCTTTTAGTGAGCTCAAAATTATAAAAAAAAAAAACAAATCGTATTCACCCTTTACAGTTTTAGTATACTTAAGATAATATTTTTTTATATGTTTCCAATTTAGAAAAAAGTCTCCATGGAAAGTTGTTGGCAACATTGTCCTATTGAATTTTAATAAACGAACATACTTCCAAGGTATAAATCTTAAACTAACATTTAAAGAGATAATAATCTGAAATTCAAAATGGCGACCGTATTGAAATGTTGGGAGAAAACTATTTTGGAGTGTGCCTGATACACCCTACCCATGGTTGAAATTTTAATGAATTTAACACAAATCTCAACGAACATTTTATGGGAATCAACATTTATGCCCAGCCTTGGCCAAAAGTATTAGTATTATCTTTTTCTTGTACTGCATTTGAAATTTACTAATTAGTTTGCGTAAATGAATAATTTGTTGGGGCTTCCCTGTTATATGCCGCTGTTATGAATGAAAATATTGATGTTTACTGTTCGTAGTCAGTGATTTATTGCTGCTCCAAATGTGTAGAAGTGTATTGAGAAGGTACAAGTAAATTTTTTCATAACCGCTTATAAGGCTTATCGAGATCAGTGAGATCAATCAATGAGCGAGATCAATTTTTCAAAACGCATTACAATTTAACTATAATAAGATTTTTGCAAAAATCTAAGTGAAATAGAGAAAAAATTTAAATAATCATGTTGTGCCGTACAAAACACCTTAGATGGGTTTCGAAAGACGGGAACACGTCGAAATCGAAACAGAACCGGCAAAAAAAAATTTATCAACTAGGGAAGATCAGTTTTTAATACAAACTTCCTTAAAAAATCGTAAGAGAAAGTAAATTGAACTTGCTGCTGAATTAACGGAACAATTTGGAAAAAATCTCCACAACAACCACTAGAATAATACTTGCAGAATGTGGGCTTAAACGTTGCAAGGCAAAGGAAAAATCCAAGGCTCTTAGAAAAAAAAAAAAAAAAAATTTGCCCAACTTCTTGTGGTCAGATAAATCAAATTTTGAAGTAAGCATCATACGGAAGCTCCGTATTTGTAAACATTATATATACATTGTAAAGGGTGGGCTGTCAATGTTTTATGGCTTTATTAATAAGAACAAACATTTCCATTGATTATGGAACACAGCAGCACTCACTTCGGAAATAACTTTTCAATATTTCCAACCGTTGCTCAAGTGTAAAGCGACTTATTTCGTTTCGCGGACGGATGATACTGACTTTCTGTCAAGATTTCGATCGGGAAACAACTATCACTGTCAAAATAACCTTTTATTTAAAAAGTAATCACTAGAAGGCCCACCCTGGCTTAGGCCACAGGGGACAGGGGCTACTTCGGTACTTTGATTAGGGACTATACCAAATTGAAAAGAAGATAGTAAAAAATAAAATGCACGACTGCGTTGCACGAACTTGTTTTTATGTAAAGGACTAAGAATTTCAAAAATGATTGTTATTTGAGAAAAACTGTTCAAAAGCATAAGATTCATTTTTTAATAGACTAAAAAAACTCCTTTAGTAGTTTGAGCTATAGAACAGGATGCCATCTGATTCAAGCAAATATTAGCTTATGCAAAAACAAAAATAAAAAGAGGCTGGGTGCGACACACACTGATAACTTCCCATTTGTGGTCTTAAAAACTTTATATTTAGATAAAAACATATTGTGACGTTTTCTTCAATTTTACCAGTTATTAATGGAATTTGAATATGTGGGACTTGGGTACAACTGAACAACCTTATTCATATACGTATGCACAGTACATGCATTCTTCTAAAAACTAAGTTGATAATAAAATTATAAAATTATGTATTATATTATAGAAATTACTTTATTATTTCGGTTCCAAACATTTTAATTGAAAAAAAAAATTAAAAACGAAATATTCAAATATAAAAGATATGGTTTGGTTATTGATTTTTTTTTTATATTATACGTGCACTCAAGGGGTTATGACTACCGTTATAATGTTAAATACACAGTGCGAGCAATTAGCAAAATTAGTATAGGATTAGAAAGGAGATACCGATGCACATTGGTTTTGAATGTCTGCACATTGAAATGACTGGGAAATACTGAGCCAGGTAAAGCATTCCACATTCTTGTAGTGCGACTAAAAAAAGAATCTCTGTATATGACAGTACGTCCAAAGTTGGGCTCAAGGGTAAACTGATGGGCATTCCCAGAAGTTTGGGTATTACGGTTGAATTGTTTAAGGGGAGGAATACATCTGGCTATTTCACTAGAGCACTGTTAATGGAAACAGCAGTAAAATAATGATAGACATGAAACATTGCGGCGGTGCTCGAGAGATACAAGTGTTTCAGTAAGATAACGGTCGCCTATCATTTTTATAGCTCTCTTTTGAATTCTGTCCAAGAGACTCAAGTGGGTTTTTGGAGCACCTGCCCATATATGGAAATTGTACTCAAGCTTCGAAAGAATAAAGGCTTTATATATAACAACTAGATCAGAAGGGCTAAAATTCTTCTTGCATCGGCGGAAAAAAAACCTAAACACTTAGCAGCGTTTTTGGCAACGTCAAATGTGTGATCACTCCACAGAAGATGGTCTGTGATGCACATGCACATACCTAGAACTGAAAGCTGATCAGTCTCCTCTCGATGCAAGTGCCGTTCATAGAAAGTGGCATTAGGGGAGGGTTGCGCTTTAACGACAGTAAACAGCATTGAGTTTTTGAAGCATTAAATTCTACACGGTTTTTGATTCCCCATTGGACAATGCTGTCAAGATCAGAATTTAATGAGCTTATCATACGCTGCCGTTGGAAGTCCACATCCGAAGGACAAGGATGTGAATCTAAAAACGAACATGAAAAGCTGAGGGTACTGTCGTCAGCGAAACAATTAAGTGGATTAAAAGTTTCAGACAAAAGATCATTTATGAATGGCACACCAGCATTTATTTTGTGGATATCAGATTTGATGGAAGGGTACTTACAAAATATATTCGCTCTAAAACTAAATAACGTCAAATATAAACCATTTGTTAGAAATTGTATTATGTATAAAATTAAATAATGGCAAAGTCAATATCATTGCTCGTTCTGAAGATATTGTAGTCGAAAAACAAATATTACCACTTTTTAATGGATTTTTTTTATATTTTTGTTAAAACTGTCAATTTGATACTTGTCAAAAATTAACCATATGTTAATAATTGTATTATGTCGATACCTTCCCGTAAGAATGTACTAAGCGACACTTTTTTCGAAAATGACTTTTTGATGAGGAAATATACTATATGCTAAGGGCCACGTTTTGGCCTGGGTTTCGCCAACCTATTATGCATGAAAAGGAAACTAGAGTACAAATAAAAAAATTTATCAACTGCCATGTTTTCTCATTAAAATAATGTTGCCCCCTGAAATTTGTATTATTTGCCAAAAAAATTATGCTAAGCGGCATTACAAAAGATCTCATTGTCGTGAGCAACAAAAAATTTTGTTAGATGTCACTTAGTTTAGTTTTAGTTTCTTCGTTTTTTTCGTTTCCTGAACAATTTTAGAAATGTCGCTTAGTAAACATTTTTACGGGAAGGTATCGATGTATAAAACAACATACTTTAGAAGGCACTATCGGTGTTCATTCCCAATAAATTCGACTTGAAATACAATTTTAACTAGTTTTCACTAGAATTTTTAACATTTCTTTATTTAAAAAAAAACTATTAATTCAATATTTGTCAACATTTTACCAATTGTACAAAATTTTACCAAATGTATAAAATAAATTAAATTAGAATTCAAAATCACTACTAGTTCTCGAGAAATTTGAGTCGAAAAACAATTTTTACCAATTTTTAATAGAATTTTGTATAGTTTTTTTTTTTTTGTAAAAAAACTGTAAACTGTTTTTTTTTGAAATTTTCACCAGTTGTCAAACACATTATTTTTCGTAAAATAAAATTATTTTGAGTTTCAAATTGTTTTCTGTTCTTAGAATATCTGGGTTATGAAATTTTTTTTTCAGTTTTTTTAATTTAAAAAATAACGGTATGTTCATTTTTTTCAAAATTCATACCAAATCTGTATGACCTTATAATGAGTACATTAAATTTTATTTGAAGTCAATAGCATTGTTTTTTCGTGAGATATTTGAAACTAACCAAAATTTTTACTTTTTTTTAAACCGTTATAGTGAAAAAACTACTCACTGAATTTTAATAAACGCCCTTTCAGCCTCTTTCGAAGTTATTATCTATTAAATAAAATTTATTTGAAGTCGACATCTTTACTCGTTCTTGAGATATCGACGACGAAAAATGGTACAAGAACGTACGGACGTACGAACGTACGCACGTACGAACGTACGAACGTACGTACACAAATGATTGATATAGCCTCTAGGGACCTTGAAACGTCGAGAAATGTCAAAAATTCCAATTTGACAAATTAGACCGATTACAATAACTCCCTATGGGAAGTTAATAAGCCTTTACTGGTTTCCTAAAAAAATAAGCTTTTATTTACAAAATTTTTAAAACGTTTTTAAGAAAAAATGTTGGTAGAGCGGATTCTGAGATATCGAATTTTCAATAAAAAAATTGATTTTTTTTTCAAAATTCAAAAGTTATTTTTTTAAAGCTTTAAAATGCAATTTTTCTTAAACTTAGAAGCTTCTATATAAAAAATTTCATTAAAATCCGTTATGTCGATAATGTGATATTCTAAATTTGAAAAAAATGGTTCAATGGTAGACACAGTCAGGAATATCTTGATTTAAAATTTTTCTTATTAAATTTATGGATTTATATAGATATAGATTTATAAATTTTGATTAATAAAAGAAAAAAAAATTGCGAAATTCTCGGAACCGTTTTCGAGAAAAATACGATTTTCGAAAATCATTTTTTAACATTTGTATAGAGGGTACCGTTATTTTTAGGGAAAATAATTTTTTTCTTACAATTTATATTAAGAAGCTTTTATTTATCAAGTTTTAAGAAAATTTAGCATGTGGTTTTCGAAATAATGAGTTTTGAAAAATAAAAATTTGAAATTCATCCAAAGAATTTTGTTTGAAAAATTTGAAAACAAAATAATGTTCAAACTGCTGAGGAGCTTTAGCATAAAAAAAATGATCAAAATCGGTTGAACCGTTTTTGAGAAAATCAAAAACAAGAAAATGGTTCCAAAGGGTGTACCAAAAATGACCATTTTTTGGATTTTTTTTCAACCATTACCTAGCCTTAACTAAATAACATTTTTTCTATTTTCTCTTTTAAATCTGTTGGAGAGTTTTTGAGAAAAAAAAATATTTATAAAATTTCGAAAAAAATCGTATGGCAGGTACCGTTATTTTCGGTCTTAAAAAAACAGAAAAAAACATGTAGGGGAAAAACATAAAAATAATATCTACCAAGTTTAAAGAAAATCGTCCTAGCCATTTAGGTTGTAGTCGAAAAGACAGACAGACAGACAGAGTTTCTACACCCACTTTTTTAGTCTTCGCTATCATCGTAATGTCAACTTTGATCAAAATCTCGAGATCGATTTTTTTTCCGACTGCCTTATGGTACCTATAAGTCGCAAGTAAAAACAAAAAGGAAAAGACATACTCTCATAAGTTAATGAAGATGCCACTCAGTCTGTGTTAGATAAACAAAAATAACTTAATCCTCTTAATACTTATGACAAAACTTAACCTAGTAGTTAAACCTACCCCATGAAATCCTATTTATGTATATAATTTTTTAAATCTTAATTATTTCTAATCTTTATTTTCAAGGGAGAGGTATCCCCACTCTACCTTCTCGCAGCGCATAGCTTGGCCACTCCTCCCATAAGTCAGAAACATATCCTTTGCTATCATACTCGGCCAATATTCTGGAAGACAGCTCCTAAATTGCTCAAAATCTATGAAAATTTCTAAATTTATGTAAGTCACCTTATTCTTCCTCAGATACTCATAGACGGCCTAATTGAGCACAATTGGGGGATTTAAAACGAAACATCCGAAAGCACCCGACAACATCAAAAGAAATGTTCAAAAATGTTTTAAAACAATATCAATCTTAATTCTTAACAATAATTAAACTTTTATTAATATCTAGAGTTCGATTTTGTTTATTATGCAGGAGTTACTTAAGAACCAAGTTTAATTACTGCTAGCACTTATGATTATGTATTCGTTTAGGTGCAGTTTGTGGTCTCAAGTCTCAGATGTGCACTAAAAGCATTTCTCAAATTCTGTACTTGTTTGGCTTTCCGATAAAATTAAGTTTAACGTTTAGATTTGGCTGTTGTTGTTGGTTCTATTAAAATACAATACACGGAGAGCTATGTTATTGCAAAATTAAACTGCCTCAAGTAGCACAACAGGAACAGACTCAATCAGATAAGATACTGCCTCTCTTGGCAATTGTGTACGCAATAATTAGTTAATACTCTGATAACTGATTGCATTGTTATTTTCATACAGAGAATTTTGGATTCATCGATGAAGATAATGGTGATGATGAAGATGTTGATAGTACGAGTATCACATTTTCATTTAATTCATTTCTCGTATAGGATGTAGCCGAACATTGCTGTCCGGGGTATTGGCCTTCTATATTCCTTAAGGAAGGATTATATTGTTGAGAATTTATTAGACTATCTCGTTTATGTTTCACTTCCAATATGAATCAATATACAAGTGTGTGGGTATTCTTGACATTTATATAGATAGATACGAGTAGTTGGAATATGTTTTTTGGCATCCTGTCTTGGGCTGAACTTTTGATGGATTTTATTCGGTGCTATCTTAAAGACCCTTTAGTCGATCGTTATGTCAATTAAAGCAGAGAATTATATTGTTGCTTCTCAAAATATATGGACCTGTAGAAGGTTTATATATAAAATTTACTCTAGGAAAATGCTTTTAATGGTTTTTGAAAGATTTATACTTTTGCTCTGAGTGAAAGAGCAGGGCTTAAGCAAAATTATGCTTTATGCTGAAAATCATATTTAAGAACTGAAACATTTAATTTTTCTTTCAATAAAAAGTATTTAAGAATATAAAAAGACCAAAACTTAAATGCGGTAGCTACCCTAGAACAAGCTATAGTTTCTTTTATGAAATGATGATTGTAACAACAATTGTTATTTTTTTTTAACTCCAAGTGTTAACCACCAGAGACTAGACCTTACCAGCGCAACTTTTAAGTGTGATTGTTGAACACAAGATGAAAATAGCAACACAGTAATTCTCTTTTAGAAATGACAACCTGAATAAATAGCCAACCTTAGGTTTTAAACGAGTCTAATTGGAGGATGAAAGTTCAGACAGACGTGAGGTGACAAACCTAGAGCGAGCTGAGGTCCATTAAGATTTGCAATACTTTTTGGTGTGCTGAAAACGATACGGATTACCCATCGGCTTTGGGCTCTGATATCCAAGTAATATACTACTATGATACCCTAAGGAAAAGCAAGGGCCGTTATTTCCTCCGGAGCTGGGGGTTGTATCATCGTTGTACTATAAGTTGAAACCAGGAACTACGCAATCCAGGAAAAACGACGGAAATGATCCTAAGCAGAAAATAACTCAACCTACAACTGCGATAGAAGATTGGTGTAACGATGAGGAATTTTAGGTAATAGGCTTAAAAACAACGCTATTAATTTGAATCTGAAAAGTGATCGGCTGGCAGTTATTCACATGAAAGTCACTTTCCGAAACATATGCATAATGCACACACGTTCCTTTCGATGAACGTTAAGGGCCTATCAAAGAGGAGTTCTCGATATACTGCACGTAGCCTATGAAGCCTGCCTAGATAACGATGTCAATGCTATGGTCTGAAAGAAAGACATCGCCGGTGAACTAGTTGGTAAGCAGAATCCACTAAATATAACGGTTTCTGGCATCGGATCGGATCAGATAATGTGGGTATAAGAAGCACTATAGTTATTCAGAGTTAAGGATCCACAAAGCAACATGGTACCCGTCAGACCGTCCGGAAGAAGTAAAATCACCTTTGAGCCCTCAAACATCCTTGGAGTTTTCTCTATATATAGCCAGGAGAACATCCTGCTTAGAATGAAGACCGAATGAACTTTTCAGCATCTGAAGATTTATAAACAAAAATCCAAGCAAATTTCTGGTTCTAATGAACGGAATGCAGGCTCTTCGAAACAACGTAGGGTACCTATTAACTTTCCCGAACCACAAAACGGTACTAGCCACTATTGATATTTCCAGCTTCGAAGTAGTTGAGGAGTTTATATTCTTCGGAGTTGATATTAAACCTTCTTCAAAGTCATCATGCTATCAGAACACTAAGTCTGGAAGACTGGAAGCAGCGTGCTGAGTAATTTCTTACAAATGAAATATTATGTCTATATTCCCTGTGGTAAGCTCATAATTTTTTAGCAGAATATGTCGATTAAACCCGTTTAGAATTTTTCTTACTTCACAGTCTTTCTAATTACTCTACATATGAACGTGAAAAAATTTTGTCAAGGCAACTTTTTTCGTTTAAACATTATGATGTGGAAATCACCCACTCTGCATTTTGCCACGCACCTTGCTTTCAAATAGCTCTTTTTGCATTTTGATGATTCTAATTTACTACTTTTAATCGGTTTTCACTTCAACGCAGACGGAACCTTAGGCATACATGGTCCCAATTCCGTCGAAAATATATAAGTTAGTAGCTATAATGTCACCGGAACCGATATTTACCTTCCCACTACCATTAAATTTTATTCACTGAATCAGTCTAGAAGAAAATAAAACTTCCTTATAAGTCCAAAAAATAATCTACTGCACCATCCATGTAACAAGGACTTCGATTCTCTGCATAATTCAAAAGATGGCATTATAATTGCTTCGAACCATTTCGTGCATCGTCCGATAGAAATGTTTGCAAGGAAAACCTAATACCTAAAAGTTTCTTGCAAACGCTCTTTAAGTTTTTGTGCTGTTTTTTTTTATTTGGCATATTCTTAAAATTTAAAATTTTGTGCTGTTGAGGAATATTGAATGTCCAACAAAAAATCCATTAGCTTACTTCATCGTTCAATATATTATGTATAACCAAACGTCTTACGATCGATACGAAATTTGCGAAGCATATAGCGAAAGGTATGTGTTTGAAAAGAAACCACACCACACAATGTCAAAAAGACTTATGTGAAGCTATGAATTAAAAAAAGGATATACATAAAAACAGACACAAAAACATAAATTAACGCAGAGAAACCATACGAATTTCTGCGGCATTTTATTTGGTGACAGAATAAGACTTATAAGTTGATATTTGAATTGGTCAAAAAACATCTAGAAACTTCACTCACAATTTGTGGACTAATGTTAATTGAAAAACATGCTATAAAAAAACAAGAGGAAGGGTATCCTAAAGACACTGCCTCAGATATAGACAATGGACTTCTGGAGTTATTTTAAGTCGATATACTCAAGAGTATAAACTTGACTTACTTAATCGGCTTCCGAACAGGGTTGCGAATTTTTGAATTTAAAAAATCAGAAGTCAAAAGTTTGTAGATGATTTGTGATTTAAAAAAATTTAGTTCATAAGTTAGTTAGTGACTTATGATTAAAAAAAAAATAATTCATAAATTACTAAGTGACTATGACCTATAACTCACTTATGAATTAAAAAAAAATTAAGTCATGAGCAAGTTAGTGACTTATGAATTAAAAAACAATTAATTCACAAGCTACTATGTGACTTATGAATTAAAAAAAATTTAATTCATAAGCTAGTTGGTAAATTGTAAATATTTAAGCTTGTTTTGACTCCATAATTATTTAATTATTAACGAAGGTAGATTTCAAGTTTTTGTGTGTCATAAAATTATCATGCTAGCTTATAAATTTTCGAAATAATAATTTTTTAATCCATTAGCTTATGAATTAATTTTTTTTTAATTCATAAGTCACTAGGTGACTTTTGAATTAATTTTTTTTTAATTCTTAACTCACTTAGTTGCTCATGACTTAATTTTTTTTAATTCATAAGTCACTTGGTAGGTTGTGAATTATTTTTTTTTAATTCATAAGTCACTTACTGGCTCATGACTTAAATTTTTTTTAATTCATAAGTCACTTAGTAGGTTCTGAATTATTTTTTTTTAATTCATAAGTCACTAAGAAGCTTATGATTTAAATTTTTTCATTTCACAAGTCACCAACTGACTTATGAATTAAATTTTTTTAATTCATAAGTCAGTAAGTAGCTGCTGAATTAGTTTTTTTTTTAATTCATAAGTCACCCACTAGCTTGTGAATTTATTTATTTAATCATCTACGAGCTTAGCTTAACAGACTATTTACAATTATAATAGATAGAATAAATACTATTACTATAAAAAAGAAAGAACAAGTTGTAATTATTTATATTAATGAAATTAAATATTATTTTATTCGCAAGAAATTAAATTAAATACTATGTTTTTGAAGCGGTGCCTGGAATAGTGTAAGTCTAGAACAATGCCAAATTTATTGAAAGATCTTATAGACCTGGATATAGTTTCATTCATCCCATAGTTTGTTCGATGCTCAAAAAGAAAATGTCTTTCTCTCAGTGTTCTAACAGGGGCATAAATGGGAATAAGACATAGAAGTGAAGGGCATTTAACATGGCTACATAACACATCTCTAATAAATATTATTTCATGCGCGTTTCTTCTGCTACTAAGAGGCAAAATACCCAGCAACTGGCATCTAGCAGGATAAGAGGGGGAAAAATCCCAACTCATTTTCCTAAATATACATTTGGTAAAACGCCTTTGTACATTTTCAATACGATCAGAATGCACATTATATATAGGGTTCCAAATTATATCGGCATATTCAAGAATAGATCTAACCAATGATACAAACAGAGATAAGAGAGTGTGAGGATCGGTGAATTCTTTACTGTTTCTTTTAATAAAACCAACAACTGAATTAGATTTATCTACGATATAATCGATGTGTGAGTTAAATGTCACTTTTGTATCAATAATAACACCAAGATCCTTAATTCGGTCGACTCTATTTAACTGACATCGATTAAGGTTGTAATCATAGCTATAAATTGAAGAACTTCTAGAAAAAGTTAAGACATTGCATTTTTTTATATTGAGTTTTAGGCAATTTTCATCACACTAACTGAAAATAAGGTTTAAATCATGCTGTACCTTTAAGCAATCCTTAACGTTATTTATTTTAAGAAAGAGTTTAAGATCATCCGCATATATTAAGCATTGACAAAACTTAATTCTCGATACTATGTCGTCAATAAAAATTATGAATAATAACGGTCCTAGATGACTACCCTGAGGCACACCGGATGTGCAATCTATAGATCTCGAATATTTGTTTTCTTTGGATACTCGTTGAGTTCTACCAATTAAGAAAGAAGCGATCCAATTAAGCATTGCTGAATGGAAACCAAAATTTTCAAGTTTTTTAACGAGAATGCTGTGACTAACTGAATCAAACGCCTTGCTGAAATCAGTATATATTGAATCTACTTGCAATCCATTTTCTAGAACATTTGCCACATAAGAAGTAAAGAGTGCAAGATTAGAAACAGTTGATCGACCAGAGACAAAACCGTGTTGATTTTCGGATATGTTCCTTAATTTGAAATTGTAACTTGGATTTAACGATTGACTCGAGAACCTTGGGTATTGAAGATAGTTTGCAAATACCTCTATAATTTTCAATATTATTTTTAGAACCTGACTTAAAAATAGGAATTAAGAAGGAAGATTTCCATTCATCTACGAATATTCCCGAACTAAGTGATTTGTTAAAAATAATACATAATGGCCTAGAGATTATCTTAAAACATTCTTTTAGAATTATGGCAGGTATGCCATCAACACCAGGCTTTGAATTTGGTTTCAAATTAAAAAGCGCATTTTCAACATCAAGGATATCAAGATGCATTATTCCAATATCAATCTTTGAAACTTTATCAAAATTGGTTTTGGTATTGGATGTTGAATTAGAATAAACAGATTGGAAAAATGAAGCAAATAGATCCAGGGTTTGATAAACATTATTTGAAATAATATCATTAAAAAGCATAGTTTTCGGTATCCCTATTGACTTTTTTTTACTGCTTATGAATGACCAGAATGACTTCGAATCAAATTTGAGCTTGCACTCTGTATCTAAAATGTAGTTTCTATATAGAAACTTGCTTAGAACCTCAAAGTCTTTCCTATGAACACAAAAGAGATTGTAGTCGCTTTCACTAAGGGTTTTTTTATATTTAGCGTGGGCTTTATTTTTCACATTTTTTAAGTGAAGGAGCTGATTATTGTACCATAGGGGCCTTGACAATTTTCTTTTAGATGTGCATGGAACAAACCTGGGAAAAGAATTTATTAAAATCCTTGTGAAAAAAGAAAACATTTCCTGAGCATTAAGATTCTTTAATTCATACTCCCAATTAAAAATACTTATGTAACTATTAAGACCCAAAAATTAGAATTTGAGAAATTGTAAACTCTCTCAGAGTTTAAAACAGGTTCCAAAAATGAATAAATTTTGATTTCAATTAAAATTTGATTATGGTGAATAGAGTTATTTGCTAATTGATAGGGAGCTTCAAAAACGTCGGTTTTATAATCATCGTTACTCACAAAAACTAAATCTAGAATTTTATTAAGAGAGTTTAAGACTGAATTCTTCTGTATAAAATTTAAAGAATACAAATGATCAATGAATTCAAATTCGAAATTTTTTTTCATGTTACAAGGGATTAACATTTTGTCATTATCAGACCAAGTCCAAACAATATCACTTAGATTAAAATCTCCAATTATACAAATATTGTTAGAATCATTGCACTTTTTAGAAATAAAATCTATATTCATAATATGATTTAAGTAGGTATCCAAAACACTATTAGGTGGAACATAACTAATTATAAAATATAAAATATGAGAAACAAGATTAATTGATACACATACACATAATTGCTCGAAATTTGGAACAAGCAGATCTAGTTGATAACTCGCAAGAGATAATAAACGAGTTGCTATTAAAACTCCACCTCCACGATCAGCAGCCGTTTTACAACGATCAACACGGAAAACGTTGTAAAGTTTACTATCAAATATCTCAGTTGATAAGATTCCTTCATAAAGCCAGGTTTCAGTTATAATTATGACATCATATTCAGTATGACTCGAAGCATGATATATATTATTCACTTTAATTCTTAGACCACTTATATTATGATAATAGATTTTTAAATTATTGAAGTAAAACTTCTTTTCCGGCGTTGGGGGTAAAAAGTTTTCTATGCAGCTGTCAGTGACATGTCAAACCGTCACGCCATCCGTCAAAGCAGCGAAATGTTTTTAGCATGTGCAAAGTAAAACATGAAGTTGAATACGATTTAGAATTTAGATATTTCAAATGGCTGCATTCAAAGATAAACATAAAACTATAGACGCGCAATGGCTATGCAACCGAATAATTATTGACAAGCATATTGCAATCCAAATAAATTTTACCAACACCTAACCCTCGCGTACAAAGTACTGGCCAAAAAGTTGGGTATATCCACTACCATTTGTATTCTTGCTGTCATAGACGGCATGCCATATGACCATCAGGTTGCCTGAAAGTTTTGAAATTATACTTTTTAATAATATTTATTCGCTTAATCGCACACGCCACGGACATTTGTTTTGGTATTTATAAATTTGAACGTCACCCGACTAATCAATCAAATACTTTAATAATTAATTTTACAAGAGTGCCGCTGTCAGTGTACTTGCTTTCCAAGTTGCCTGGATACTGAATTAATGCCAGGTGCCTACTAAGTTGCTCGGGTTTGTACGGGTTAATAAGAAATGCTTGTGTACATTACAAGATTACAACATGCTTGCCAATACTTGCACGTGCAGCCCTAGGGTAATACAAACAAATCGAGGCAACTTGCTTGTCAAGTGGCATGGGAGTTTTGTACTTTTCTTCTCGATTTCATTTAAGGCTAGGCGCGCACATTCAATTTTTTGAAGTAAAACTTCTTTTCCGGCGTTGGTGGTAAAAAATTCTCTATGCAGCTGTCAGTGACATGTCAAACCGTCACGTTATCAATCAAAGACAGCGACATGTTTTAAAAATACAAAATGTTTGTGAATTATGTGGTCGACCAGTTTAACAAGCAAAAACCACTATCCTTTAAAAAAAAAAAACAAACAAACAAACATATCTTTTTGATGTTTTTTTGAAGTAAAATTTCTTTTTCGGCGTTGGGGGTAAAAAAATGTCTATGCAGCTGTCAGTGACATGTCAAAACGTCACGTTATCCGTCAAGGACAGCGACATGTTTTTAGAATACAAAATGTTTGTTCGTAGGTTATAATCTTACAGAAGCTTTGCTTGAGGAAAAAGAAGTTTTACTTCAACCGCGCGTACGTCAGTACACACAATCTTTTTTTGTTCATATCTTTGACTATTGGAGTATCGTCGTTCTCATTTATCCGAGAACAAGTTACTCTACGTTTTTTGGAATGAAAATAAATGGGCGAATGATGATTCCTGCGGGCCAAAAGTCCGCATTGTAGACTGAATCGACGAAATCAAATTAAAGCCGAACCTAAGCTAAAAAGTGACTTAAGCTTTTGCAACCCTGCTTCCGAATCATGAAGTTGGTACCTGAGAAATGGCAAACGATACCAATAATGGTCTTTAAACCAAATGGTTCGATCTTCCTTTTCGGTTCGAGGCAGAAGGCTGGGATTCGAAAAATTTATTGGCAAGAGGATTTTTGTTTATTTTCTTGATGTGGCTTGGTCGATGCAGTGAATTTTAACTAGAAACCCGTTGGTCTTTTCCAGAACTAGATTCAGTTTGAAGATTTCGACTATGATCAATCTGTAAGGCAGGAAGCCAAACTGGAATTTTTAGCTACTTGTAGCGTGTTGAACGCCTTAATACGATCACATCCACATCATGTTTTAGAGTGTCTAATGTAACATTAATAAGGAATATGCATAGATTTATGTGTGACATATGGAATTGATATTTTAGACCAAAAACATAAATATTAAAAAAGAGCCAAGTTCTTCTACACAAAAACCTTTGTGTAACAAGTCAGCTGTCAAAAGAACTGAGATTTAAAGTACGCCAAGTTCAAACTCAATGAATGTTTAATACCGAATATTTAAAGTATAGAATAATATTGAAACAGCTACAATTTAATAGAGAAATTTTATTATTTAATGATTACTGACTAAAATTTGATTGATTCACTTTTCAAGTTTTTAAAACTTTTCAAATCGATGCATACAAAAAAAACTTGCCAAGTAAGCCCATAAAATTTTAGCAAATATTTTCTTTTTTCATTCATGTTGACATAACATAGAGTACCAAATCGAGCACTTTAGTTCTAAGAAAAGAAATGAATTTTCAAGATGCATGTATACATAGTTTCAAAATGACAATAAAAAGACACTTTGAATGAAAAATCTTAGATTTTCTATTTTTCTAGAAAATTGAAATTTGGTGAGGCGCCTGTACCTGACCAGCTTAGCAAATATTCGGAATTTTAAGTTTCTGACTTCATTGGTACTGAAGATAGGGAGGGGTCAAAAATCACCTCAGTTTGTTCCTGTAAAAAGGGTGTAGTGCCAGAACTTGGCTGGACACTACCGTGCCCTTTGATTCCATTCAACACTTATTGATGAATTGATGGATGCACTCTACCAAAAAACCACCATGTTTGACAAACTATGCTTGTGCTGTTGTCGATTTTTAGGTTTTTATAACCTAGGCATTTATACTGGCTGCTAGAACTGGCTCTTTAAAGACTAGAACTGGCTTATTTTCCTGCACTATTATATTCCCTCCTTTGTATACACGCCATCTTCTTTCGAGGCAGGATTATTTTCTCCTTTCTTCCCCTTATTTGAAGCTCTTCTTTTGCCGTACTTGTTTCCGCTACAGCATATTTGCGTTTACATTTTCTGCCAGTTGTTTAAGTTGAACACATTCTTTATCATAATGTAGGTTATTTTTCTGGGGTAGGGGAAAGTGGGGCACATTTGAACATGGGGCACATTTGAACAATGCTTATAAAATTTTACTTTATTACACTTTTTTAAAAGTAATTTAAAATTTTAACCTGTCAATACCATATCCATAAACGTGATTGACTTTTCTTGATTCTCTCTGTTTTCTCTCGGACATAGAGGTGAAAGGTCTTTTTGCTAGTGGAAGTGTTTTGTTTTCGTTTTTTAGTTGTAAGAGTTTAAAAAAAAATTACTGCGCGATCTTAAAACAGGAACAAATTTTTTTTGGAGGAAAATAAATTTTAAACTTACAGCCCGATTCTGCCCAAGGTCAGTATTTCTAATAAGTCACAATCACAAGAAGAGGTGAAATTGATTTTGTGACTTTTTCGAATTCTGCCGCTCAGTCACAACTTGTGAGAGTCACAAAAACAATCGAAACTGTGATCTCCTTCAGAGCAGGTCACAACTCTTAAATTTTTAAAGTTTCTTGGATTGACATTTAGAATATTTTGTAAGAAAATTTTCTAGATTTGTGAATAATTGTGAGTACACAAAAATGGAAGTGCTGATCTTTCCCACGAAAATGAAAAGTAACATTTTTACATAAACAAACATTTTTTTAAGAAACTATTCGTATCAAGAAGTTTGCAGCACCGACGGCTTTTAAAAACTTTGAAAGATACAAATGATCCGTTCGCTCTCCAAAACAATACATTTATGAAGTAATTTCTTCGTTTTGAATAATCAGCTATTCAAATAATGACACTTAAAAATCTGACCATGCTGTGGTGAGTTTCGTTGTGAGTTTTCTTGTGATGATTAGGGGGAGAATACCAAAATGTTATCGAATCACAACAATCCTCAGAAGGAATAGTCACAAGAGCTTGTGACTTGTGACTACTCACAAGGGGGAGAATCGGGCTGTTAATTATACGGTATGTGTGTTACTGGATATATTTAAGTTAAATATTTATAATGAATTTTATGTCATTGGATCAGTTGGAGCAGATTTGAACAAGCGTGTTGGGGTACTTCTGAACATATTCAAAACTGCTCCGATTATTAGTTTGTTTTTAACATATTTAAGACATTTAAGAGAAAATTTAATCAGCTTCAAGCAATAATTAATCAAGCAATTTGTTATCTATTCTATAGGGCAAGTATTGGTTTCAGGTAAAAAATGTTTTTGTCATATCATCCGTCAGTCTCTGCGTGTATACGTTCTGTCTCATTTTTGAGCTTTTGAATAGTGAAAATAAGACCTAGTTAAAGCTTTCTAGACAGGTCGAACAAATCTTGAAATTTTTGTAGCTTTAACTAAAATATTCTAGTTCAAGCTATTTTTATTCACACAAATTGAAGCTAAGGCTAGGAAAACAAGCAAAAACTAAATGAACTTAGCGTTGGCTATTTTAAAATAGCTATTACTAGAAAACATCTTTAACTACCTAGCTTACGCTTATTCTTATTCACTAAAACTTCTGCTTTTACTTAAAAATCCAAGTTTTAGCTTAAGCTTTTTACTTGCGACTTATAGGTACTATAAGGCAAGTTATGCATTCGTAAAAAAAATCGAACTCGAGATTTTGATCAAAGTTGACATTACGATGATAGCGAAGACTAAAAAAGTGGGTCTCGCAATTCTGTCTGTCTGTCTGTCTGTCTGTCTGTCTGTCTGTCTGTCCGTTAGATTGCAGCTAAACGGCTCGGCCGATTTTCTTCAAACTTGGTAGATATGGGTTTTAATTTTTTCCCCCCGGATGTTTTTTGATTTGATTTTTTAAGACCAAAAATAACGGTACCCCCCATACGAATTTTTTTCGAAATTTTATAAACATTTTTTTTTCTCAAAAACTGTTCGACAGATTTTAAAAATAAAAACACAAAAAAATTTCATTTAAATAAAGCTAGGTATTTGTTGAAAAAAATTTTCTGAAAAATGGTTATTGAGGGTACCCCCCATGGAACCAATTTTTTTGTTTTTGATTTTTTCAAAAACGGTACAGCCGATTTTGATCATTTTTTTTTTGCTAAGGCTCCCCAAAAACCTGAATAGAATTGTGTATTCAAATTTTCAAAAAAATTTTTTTTGGATTTTAAAAAAAAACTTCAAAATTTTTTTTTCAAAACTCAATATTTCGAAAACCCCATGCTAGATTTTTTTCAAACTTGCTAAATGAAAGTTTTTCAATAAAATCTACAAGATGTGATAAAAAAAATTTTATTTTACCTAAAAATAAAGGTACCTACCATACAAATGCTAAAAAATTAAAAAAAATGCTTTTCAAAAATCGTATTTTTCTCGAAAACGGTTCCGAGAATTTTGATAAAATTTTTTTTCTTTCAATTAATTTTTACGATCTTTAATTTAATAAAAAAAATTTTGAAATTAAGACATTACAGCTTGTACCTACCATAGAACCATTTTTTCGAATTTTGAATTTCTCATTATCCACATAACGGATCCTAATGAAATTTTTCAAAGAGAAGCCTCTAAAAAGTCTAAAACACATTGCATTTCAAAACTTTAAAATTAATATTTTTTGAATTTTTGAAAAAAAAATCTATTTTTTATTTTTTTTTGAAAATTCGATATCTCAGGAACGGCTCAATATTTTTTTTTTGTAAATTTTATTTTTATTCGAACAATAATAAAAACTTTAAATTGGCGTACCAAAATTTTTTCTTCAAAAGCTTTTAAAAAGTTTGTACATAAAAGCTTTTTTTTAAGAAACGACTACGACTTATAATTTTTGTTCTTGCATAAATTCATATTTGGATAGCATTTTGTTTTTGTCTCTTACTACTAAAAGAATTTAAAAAATAATTTGATCCTTATGAACAGTTTTCTCTAATAACATTCGATTTTAAAATTCCTAGTCTGTTACATAAGAGCAAGTTCGTGCGACCCAGTCGTGCATTTTATTTTCTTAATAATCTTTGTGGATTTTTGTTTTTTTTTTTTTAATACAAATACATGAATATGATATAACAAAAGTATTAATTTTGAGTTTTATTGATAAGTTATTATTAAAAAATTAATATAAAATTAAAATTTAAAAGTTTTTTTATTCAGTAAAAAAAAATTATATCACTGTTCAAAAGTGCCCCTTCCAAGTTCAAAACTTCCCCATACATGGGGCACTTTTGAACATAAGAACCTATATTCGTTGGAGATAAAAATTCAATATAAATATTTCGTTAAATGGACCAAATATTTTTTTTTTAAATTAAACGTCAATACCACTGTTCTATGTGCGTAAAATATCAGGCCAATTGCTCGAATAGTTTAGGTTTTATAAGTCTGGAAAGCAAAAAGTGTTCAAATATGCCCCACTCTCCCCTAATTGATACCTGGCGACGGTTTAGAATTACTCTTTGATGACGATTGGTATTTGTGGTTGAGGAATACAAAGTAAGGAAATTCTGGCTCAGGTAATGTCAAATTTCTTCTTCTTGGTGATTTGGAATTTATTTTCATTCGACAGTCGAGCTCTGATAATTTTTCGGCAACTAAGCAATAGACAGAGTTTACATTTGTCTTTCGAAAAATACACTCGTCTAATAAAGAGTTTTCCATTAAGCGTTTTCTATCTTTAAATTTAAATAAAACCGATTGTGACTGAGATATCATGCCAATTATGTTTGAAATAAAAAATCGGTCAAGTATCCGCCCCGTGGCTTCGCCGGATGGCACGTATCCGAAACGTCCAACTTCCCATAACTCTGAGTTTGACCAATAGCAATAATCATGTTGGCTTTCAGGGCAGAGACGGTTTTGTTTTCTTGGTATACATCTGTGACCCACAAAAGAAGTCTAACGGGGTCAAATCGCACAAATATGGCGACTATTTCATATCGCCTCCGCGTGAGACAACCCTGCTCGGAAATCATTCGTGCAAAATGTCAATTGTTGTACGGACTGTGTGGCACGTATCGCAGTTGTCCTATTAAGACTCTCTGTCGTCGGTGTAAATATTATCAAATTCAGGCAACCAAAATTGGTTATCATCGATATATTACGCTCGCCGTTGATGGTGATGGCCAGGCCAACGTGTCGTTCTCAAACAGTTATAGACCGATGGTGCCGCTACCACAAAATCCACAGCAAACATTGACTTTCTCCTATAGCATTACAATTATGGACAGTTTTGAATATTGACGAAACCATTAATCAAGAAATAGGCTTCCTCACTGAGTATGATTTGCCGGACGAAGCGTGCGAAATGTTCTTCGAACCGAATACCCAATTTCATAAGGCAACTTAACTATTTGCACATGTTCTTCAATGCTTTTGCTGTTTAGGTAGATTTGCCAAGTAAGACTAAATAAATGGCAGCCGATTTGACAGATGTAGCTTAAAAAATATGGCTGCAATCACCTGTCAAAGATCAGAAATCTGAATTGGAATTTCCTTTGTACAGGGAGGTTAAATTTTAAGGGCCGATGTTGAATGCGAACCACACCTAAACGTCGAGTTTTTTTCTGCATTTCATTTGACATTTCTCAATTTCAGACTAACTCAATTTGAACCGTGGAAATCGAGCAACGCGTTAAAGTTATTCAGCCCAAGCAACACAATTGCCTCTTACAGATATCTTGAAAAGTTATTTTCCAAGTGTTTTCAACTCTTTGAACAATCTTAAAGAGGTCTGTAATACCCAAAAAGGCCTAAAGGGGAGGAGTCTATTGTATTGAACAAAGAGTTCTAAGTAAAGTATTTATAAGACTTCATAAAGATCATTTTTTGATTAAGCCTAGTATACAGTTCTTCTAAAAAAAAAAACCAATGTATTTCTTATGGGAGAGTTTTTTCCCGAAAAAAAACTTTTTTCATTTCACCAAACTTTAAACCAAAATCGAAAAAAAAATTTATACTCACCACGATTTTTTTTCACGCAAAACAATGTGCATCCCATTGTTTTGACAGAAAAAATTTACTTTTCACCACTCATTTTTTTTTCTTCAAAAAGAACTGTATACTAGGCTTTAATCTATAAAGACACTTTCAAGTGGTTTTCAAGATGTTTATATTTTTGAGTAGAAAGATTGAACTGCGAAGAAGAAAAATGTATAAAAATGTCTTTCTCTTTCACGCAAATACAAATTTAATGCAATTCAAATAAAATGGATTGACTAATATAAATACACAAACATGGCGAATTCTTTCCTTCAATAATTTATTACTGGATTTACGATATTCATTGTATACCCTTTTTTATGATTGTGTGTTTTGATTTGCGAGAGAAGATTTAATTTGAAACCGCATACTCTACCCTACTTGAAATTAACGCGCCTTCAAATAGAATAGTATTTACAAAGAAATATTCAGAAAAATAATGCTATAATAATAAAATGCCCTCAGAATAAAAAAAGAAATGACGTTTAAGTACGCAATAGATATGGCCGACTCATGTATGTATGACTCATGAAGGTATTCCTACCTACAGGGTGCTTTATTTTATGAAAGGTCTTTTTTTGTTCGATCTGAATAATTTTAAAATGTAAAATAATTTCAGCAAATAAATACAACTCAAAAGGTTTACAAACTGAGCGACATATTAGCACTTAGAATTTTGTATGAAATAAAATTAAATCAACTTTTTTATTGTATATGGTGATGCTAAGATCTCCTTTATACTACAAAACACGAAGAAACATGATAATTGTTTGAAGAATGATTCCGGATTTTTATTGCATTTTTTTTCAAAATTTAAATGTAAGTTGACAGGTTTTATACATCTTACAGAGAAAAGATACAAAAAGACACTATATGAAAATAAGTAAAAATATATGTCATTCCTTAATTTTTATTTCACAAAGTGTTAAAATCCCTGGATTAAAAATCTGTTAGAAAGATATGCTAACTTGACATTTAATTGTTGCGTCAACATTCTATCAAGATACAAAATATTGAGTTCAACTGTTAACCGACTAAAGAATCACTGAAAATTCAGAAAATTTGATATTATACATAATCAAAATAATACCCATTATCAATTTTATTTGAATTTGAATTTTATTTCAACATTTCTTTTATATTCTGCTAAAGTTCTTCAAATAACAACATTTCCTTCTTTCATTTACTTACATCTGAAGAAACTGATGACTTCGTATAGTAAACGATAAAACATAAAAATCTAGTAAATAATAATTTTATCTTCTTATACGTTTAACAATGTCACCCTTTACAAAATATATGTATTTTATACAGATACGCCATCCATTTGTTAAGAACTCTTTAAAATATCTTAAGCACTTTACAATAAGATATCGAAACTTAAATTCAAAGCAAAGAGTGAAAAAAGTGTATACAAAGAGTAAAGGAAGAATATAGCTGTTTACAATCAGTCAAATTCAAAGAAAAAAAGAGCAAACAAAGTGTAAGCAAAGAGTAAAAGAAAAAGATAACAAATTCACAACAATTAGGCTAGGCGCGCACATTCAATTTTTAGTTTTGCAACTGTTTGTTACGAGCAACTAAAAAGTTTGTGTTTTGACACAAACTAAACGATTGCCTAAAATGAGTTCGCTATTTTGTGTAACATATAATTATACGCACCTGCGCGAACATTCAACCAAATAGTTCATCTGTTTTCTATAAGCAACAAAACAGTTGTGCAGTTTTGCTTGTTTTTTGTTAAACATAATCATATGCAATGGCGCGCACATTCAACTAAATAGTTGAGTTGTTTTCTTTAAACAGAAGAAAGAAAAAAAGATTTTCGCTTGGTTTCACAATTGTTAGGCGAAACAAAACATTTTTTTTCAACCAAAGAGAAAAGTAGTAATTCTTGATGTTTAAGCTTTCATAAATACGTTTTAGTGAAAACTTCCACAGAATATCTTCAAGATGTATTCGAAAGATTAAAATGAAAACCTCTGTCAGCATTTTAAAACTACTCCTTTTAAAGAGGTTTTATAGAGGGTACATAGAGAGTCAATATGGTGACATTTGTCATGATTATCTCTAAGATGTTTTAAAGAGCATTTAATTATACTATAACAAAAAGAACATTTTAAAGTGCAAATTAGGAGGTCATAAAGTGATATGGTATTAAGAAGATTGAATTAACAACTTGTAAAGAGCTGATACATTTATTGAAGTACTCTCCAAGAGTTTATGTGTTGCTTGGGAGGCTTATTATGAAAATGGGCGTTCAAATCAAAATGCATATCGTGCACTTCGTGATTTTTTCGGTCAATTTAATCGTCCAAATGTGTCCACAATCAGAAAAATCGCGCAAAAATATGAGCAAACTGGGTCTATAGGAGATGTGAAAACACCAGTGCATGTTCGTACAGCTCGTATTGCAGAAAATATTGCTGCTGTTCGCGATAGTGTGGCTGAAGAGCCGTCCACCTCAACTCGTCGTCGTGCCCAACAATTGCACCTCTCACGCTCGTCGTTGATGAACATTATGTATAAAGACTTGCATTTACACGTTTACAAGGTGCAATTGACTCAAGAACTAAAGCCTTTTGAACATTTCAAGCGTCGTCAATGGTCAGAATGGTGGCAAGAAATGACAACAGTGGATGATCAATTTTCGAAGAAAATCATCTTCAGTGATGAGGCACAATTTCAACTGAGTGGATTCAAGACCGCAAGATAACGTGATTTGACTCCGTTGGACTTCTTTCTTTGGGGTTATTTGAAAGAAAAGGTGTACGTCGATAAGCCATAAGCCAGCAACAATTCAAGAGCTAAAGGATGAGATAATTCGGCACATTATCGGCATAGAACCTCAATTTAGACCATCGCGCCGGCCATTTGGCCGATATTTTGTTCCATACAGAATTGAACCATACCAATATTATCATAATAAAAAGAAATGACAATGATTTCCTAAATGATTTGCGTTTTATTCAAAACATCGGCCCTTAAAATTTAACCAACCTTTATAATATAGAGTGAATTGCTGTTGGGGCAATTCTCCAATAGAGTTATTCCGAAATACGGTCCGAATGCAAAATCGTGAAGCTTTATTTTCATATTTTACATATACCTATTTCCCGTTGGCGAAATCTGCCTTGATGATAATTAATAATATTCTCCATTTGTGCCATTTTCGAAATACACGTACACGAAGTTTCTACGAGAAGACAATTGGACATCCTACTCTTGTACTAAATTCCATTCGGTGAACGAAGTAGAGCGTACTAGAGACTTGCTAGATGATATCCTGCCACAGACTATCTCCTTTATTTGTCTAGTAGACAATTTCGGAAGAGAAAAGAAGAAAAACAAAAAACCATTTGTATGATACCCCCAATTTCATGTCTCGGTTATATTGGATCATCATCATCATACACGGAGAGTGAATTTGCATTTTTTGTTTTCATATATTCATAATTGCGTTTGTATGTTTGTGTGTATATGAGTTACTAGGACAACCGCACAGCAGTCAGCGCACTAGTTGTGATGGTTAATAATATGTACATAGTTAAAAGAAAGACGCAAACCTACATACCTACTCTTTCCAGTGATAGGCAGGAATATTCTAGGTAAATATACCTCAGCTCTTAGAAGGGTTTTCACCTGTTTATGATGAACATTCTCAGACCCCACATGATGTTGCAGGATTTGCTCTTAATTAAGTTCCATGAATCGAGGCACTTTGGTTATGTTGGTGGCAACAAGAACACATATATACCCAGAATACGGAATGATAGTTGAATTCATGGAACCAACGATAAAGCATGGGTACATAGGTAAAGAGGACTTGATTAAGTGGTCTCTTCGAGGTTCGTTTTTTATATTTATTTATTTTCTCCATTTTGCATCCAATGTAGGTAATGTATGTTAAAATGCGTTTTCGACTTAAGTTACTCCTGAATATTCAAGCTAGGGTAGCATCCTTTGAGTCCTTGTTGAGTTAAGAGTTGAATGCATGGGAAAATTGTATTCCTCCTTTCGGCGTACCTATCTACTATATAAAAACGGTTTACAAAACAGTTTATGTAAATAGCGATAAACGAGAGCAAGAACGCCCGTTGTCGTTCGTCGACGGCATATGTGTATACCTTTACATCTGCCTACCGCCACTAGGCACTATAGTCAGTGTTCAGTCGTTGTCGTTGCTCAAGAGGGACTTTGCTCCTCTGAGGTCTGAGGCTACAGCTCCTGGTTTTTGAGTGTTTGATAAAACTAAGTGTATGTTATTTTTTTTTTAATCCGCTTAATTGCAGGTAAACTAGGTGGTATACAAAACCTTACACTTGAAGTGACGACTAATTGGTTTAGAGGCTTCTGCCAACAAGCTTTTTAAGTGCTGCTTCATTTGGGGAGAACATTTAAAAGCTTTGCGAAAATTATTTCAACAGTGCATTATTTCTGTCATTTTGAAAATAAAAGAAAAATTATCATTTGGGAGCATACAGAAATTTCAAAATCGTTTTTTTATTTGCGAATTGTAGGTACTATAAGGCATTCGTAAAAAAATCGAACTCTAGATTTTGATCAAAGTTGACATTACGATGATAGCGAAGACTAAAAAAGAGTGTCTCGCAATTCTGTCTGTCTGTCTGTCTGTTCGACTACAGCCTAAACGGCTCTGCCGATTTTCTTCTTTTTTTTCTTTTTTCGTTTTTTTTAAGACCAAAAATAACGGTACCTGCCATACGAACTATTTTCTAAATTTTGTAAACATTTTTTTTTTCTCAAAAACTTTTCGACAGATTTAAAAAATTAAAATGCAAAAAAAAATTCATTTAGTTAAAGCAAGGTAATAGTTAAAAACTTTCTTCGGAAAAATGGTTATTGGGGGTACCCCCATGGAACCATTTTTTTTGTTTTTGATTTTCTCAAAAACGGTACAACCGATTTTGATCATTTTTTTTTTGATAAAGCTCTCTAAAAACATAAATAGAATTGTGTATTCAAATTTTCAAAAAAAATTTTTTTGGATTTTTAAAAAAACTTCAATTTTTTTTTCAAAACTCAATATTTCGAAAACCCCATGCTAGATTTTTTTTCAAACTTGATAAATAAAAGTTTTTCAATATAATCTACAAGATGTGAGAAAAAAAATGTATTTTATCTAAAAATAAAGGTACCTACCATACAAATGCTAAAAAATTAAAAAAAAATGCTTTTCAAAAATCGTATTTTTCTCGAAAACGGCACCTAGAATTTTGATAATTTTTTTTTTCTTTCAATTAATTTCTACGATCTTTAATCTAATGAAAAAAAAAATTGAAATTAAAATATTACAGCTTGTACCTACCATAGGGCCATTTTTTCGAATTTTGAATTTCTCATTATCCGCAAAACGGATCTTAATGAAATTTTTTATAGAGAAGCTTCTAAAAAGTTTAAAACACATTGCATTTCAAAACTTTTAAATAAATATGTTTTGAATTTTTGAAAAAAAAAATATATTTTTTCTTTTTTTTTTTGAAAATTCGATATCTCCGAAACGGGTCAATATTTTTTTTCGTAAATTTAATTTTTATTCAAAGAATAATAAAAACTTTAAATTGGCGTACCAAAATTTTTTCTTGAAAACCTTTTAAAAAGTTTGTATATAAAAGCTTTTTTTTTAAGAAACCTCTACAACGACTTACAATTTTTGTTCTTGCATAAATTCATATTTGCATAGCATTCTGTTTGTGTCTCTTACTACTAAAAAAAATTAAAAAAAATATTTTATCCATATGAACAGTTTTCGCTAATAACATTCGTTTTTAAAATTCCTAGACTATTGTATAGGAACAAGTTCGTGCGACCCAGTCGTACATTTTTTTTTTTTGAGACACCAACAAATATCTCTTTAAAATTTAAAAGATAGAACTTATTTAATAAATTTGTATTTAAATCACATAGTTTCTCTATTCGATATAATTCGTTGGCTTAATCGGCAGGGCGTTGGAGTGTCGTGTAGGAGGCCCATTTTGTATTCCGATTTGCGGTAACCTAAGATCTATAAAACATTATTTCAAGGATTCCACTTCTTGCGGGGAAAGGGCAAATCCTCCAAGAGATTTTCTTGTCATAAAAAGATATTCTGATGTAAGCCGTTCAGACTATAGAGCTGTGTAAATCGTTCATTTCAAATGATCGAATCGTTCAACAATCGATTACGAAAATGATCCGATCATTTCTATCGATCGATCATTCGATCATTTTCATTTCACTGAAATAATTCAATACTGTTCCTATTCAATTTTAATTTCGATTTCGATGATAAGATTGACTTGTGGCTTTGATAGTTCTCACAAAATACTCTATTATTGCAAGCCATAAATTGCCAAATAACATCGAATGATGGCTACTTTGTACATGGATTAAAAAGTGTCAAAAAATTCAAGAAAAAGATTTTTTATTTGTTGCTTCGGAAAAAAAGCAATTTTAGGGCTTTCGGCTGACATTTTGTACGAAATATACTCTGTATGTCATAACGTCCTCTATTCATCATCATCATCGGCTCGACAACCGGGTTCCGATCCTGGCCTCTTTCAACAAGTCAACAAGTCTCTCCACCTATCCCGGTCTCTAGCCGACGCCATTCAGTTGCGCACACCAAGGCTTCGGGCGTCCTGGTCTACGCCATCTCTCCAGCGCAAGCATGGTCTACCACGCTGTCGTCTACCATAGAATGTACCACAAAGAACTTTCCGAGCAGGTTCCTCTTCGCTCATGCGAGCTAGGTGCCCTGCCTACCGGAGTCTACCGAGCTTAATTTTTGTCACGATATCTGCTTCTAGGTAGATTGTACCGTCTCCGGAATCGTCCTTCCTCACATATGGGGCCAACAATTCTCCTTAAGACTTTTCTCTCGAACGCAGCTAAGAGGTCGGAGTGCCTTTTGCTAAGCACCCAAGTCTCGGATCCATACGTGAGTACTGGCAGGACCATGGTCCTGTACAGCAGCAGTTTGGAAGTTATGGTGAGATTTCTGGATTTGAAGAGCTTTGACAGACTATAGTAGGCTCTGTTGGATTTGAGAAGCCGCCCGCGTATTTCTTCTTCTATATTGTTATCGGCTGCTACTATTGACCCAAGGTATTTAAAGGATTGCACCACTTCAAATTCGTGCTCCGCAACCTTGATTGTTTGACCAACTGTTCCTCTCGCATTCGACGCCACCATGTACTTTGTTTTACCTTCACTAATATGCAGCTCCAGATTTTGTGCCGCCTGCTCGATCTGGATGAAGGAATCGTGTACAGCTTGTTCGGTTCTTCCGATGATGTCAATGTGGTCTGCGTAAGCCAGTAACTAGCTGGACCTGTTGACGATGGTCCCTCTTGTTGCCGTGCCAGAGTCACGGATTGCTTTCTCCAACGCCAGGTTGAAGAGGAGGCAGGCCAAACCGTCCCCTTGTAGGAGTTCATTAAAGATGTTGATTGGTCTGGATAGCAATCCGGCTATTTTTACTTGGCTTGTTAGGTTGGTCATGATCAACCTACATAGTCGTGTCAATTTATTTGGGATGATGAATTATCTCATGGCTTTGTAAGTTCTACCCTAGCTATGCTATCATAGGCGGCCTTAAAGTCTATAAACATATGGTATGTTGGGATGTTAAATTCTAGGCATTTTTCCATCGCCTGCCTAAGGGTAAAGATCTGATCAGTTGTTGATTTGCCTGGAATGAAACCACACTGATATTGTCCGATGACGGTTTTAGCGTATGGGGTTATCCGGTATTGGTCTTGTAGGATAGAGGAGAGTATCTTATAGGCGGTACTCAACAACGTGATACCTCTATAATTGCTGCACGGTGTGACATTTCCCTTCTTATGTATGGGGCATATTAAACCTTTTCGCCAGTCTTCTGGCATTTCTTCCTGCTCCCATACCTGTACTATAATATCATGAATTGCTTGACGTGAGGCTGGCCCGCCGTGATGGAATAATTCGGCTGGTATGCCATCGGCTCCCGGGGTTTTGTTCTGTTTAAGCCAGCCTATAGCCTTCTCAACCTCTTCTATGCTTGGTGGCGGCAACATTGAAGTAGTGGAGCCTCCACTTCTGCAGTGAGCTGACCATTTAGCAATTCATTAAAGTACACTTCCCATCGCTCCAGTATGCTTTCAGGATCGGTGATCAGATTTCCCTCTCCGTCCTTGCAGTATGTGCATCGTGGTGTGTACTGAGTCATGTTTCGGCCGGATTGGTAGAACTTCCGCGCCTGGTGCGGACCTCGCTCTCGGCTGTTTTCTATTTCACAGATTAGGTTCTTCTCCCAGGCTGATTTTTTTTTTGTCTGTGAAGCCGTTTTTCTGTTCTTCTGAGCTCTTTATATTCCTCTTCGCGTGCCCGCGTTCGATGAGATTGTTGCATTGCTCGGTACGCAACATTCTTACGTTCAGTCGCTAGCTTGCATTCATCATCAAACCAGTCGTTCCGATTTTTACGACTGCTGCCTAAGATGGAGTTGGCAGTACTAATGACAGTATTTTTAAGACGTGTCCACTTCTCATTTACGTCCTCTATTCGTCAAGTCAAAAAACTGTCAAATTCTATCAAAGGATGGCTACGATGTTGATGGATTATGAGATGTCCAACCCAACAATATTGTTTTTTCGGCCTACAACATCAACAACCAACTCGATCAATCATGTTCTTCAATGCCGATTTCAAACCATAAATGCCAGTCCACCGTCCGTTTGGCATTTATAATCCACATTGATTGAATCAGAACAAATAGAATCGAGTAAATCATGGTTAATCGAGTTAACTGATATCGAAAATCCAAAGTCATTGAAATGATTGATGTGAAAGATGTGTAAACATCAACGTTCGTCCGAGTGCCGAATTTTTGTTATCGAACGTACCCAATAAACATACAATGCAATCGTACTAGTTTGTGACTTTAGATATTCAAATGAAAGCCACTATTTTTCCACAATTTATCCCTTCCACTTATACTTAAATCCAAAAATATCTCTTCTTAGCTGTACACAACGCTTTCCACCTAAACACATGTATTTTTGGACCATGTCCTGTAAAAACGTTTTGAAATAATCAACAATTTTGTTGTCTTTACTTATTTCTAGTAAAATAATTATTTCGGAAAAAGTCCAAACACATTTTTCTTGTTCATTTTCCATTATTACTTGTGTTTAGGATACTTTTAATGCAATAATAAAAATTATAAAGTGAATTTAGGATTTATGGGATCAAAAACATTAGTTAACAACTAAAACCAAATAACAACATACAAAATTGTGTCGACGAACTATTTCGATCCTTTTAAGGCCAGGCGCGCACATTCAATTTTTAGTTTCACAACTGTTTAGTTGCTAAAATGAAACATATGGGCTTATATGGGACACCGCGCACTTAGAGCAACTCGATTCGAGGAACTAAAAAGTTTGTATTTTGACACAAACTAACGATTGTTTAAAATTAATTCGCTACAGTTGAGCTGTTTTCTATAAGCGCAAGAGAGAAAAGAGTGTGAGCGTGAGTAAAGAGTTGCCAGTGCACGGTACTCTATCAACTGGTGATTAAACTATTTGATTTCGATCACAGTTGCTAGTGCGCGTCTAGCCTTACATGCCATGTCGGCATACTATATCGATTCCCAAAGTTCGCACTGCCGTGTCGACACTTATTCATTTCACACGACCCAAAAACCTTATCGACAATATGCTTCGATGAAGTAGTTCGTGGCATGTGTTAGGAGTAAGTGGACTCCGCTACGAAACGTAGAGTTTGTTTGACATATATTTAACCAGGGATGTTGCTTGTGACAGTATTATATTTTTACCATTATATTCAAACAGAGATGTTATCTGATAAAAAATAGACTGTTTTTACACGAATCTGATTTTAATCTCTGTTTCTCTTTTGGCTTCCTTTCGAGTGCATCTGTGCTTTTAAACACAGCGATTTTTAATATAAGTTAACTTTGTTCATGCGAAAAGGAGTCATCTCTTCGCACTCCTTACTCTACTCAGTTAAGCGAATTGCACTGAGCGAACGCCAAATATAAAAAAGAAAACCACAAAGAAGAATGAACGATAACTCCGCATTGTTCTCAGCAATTGTAAGTGTATTAGTGAAAAAGTAACACGTGAAGATTGGATGTAGGCTTGAAGAAAAATCAAAAACTTTTCAATCTAGCGTATTGCATAGAAATATTGTGTATGCAAGGTTGATGATTGATCATGTATTTATTGGTTCATTTGCGTATAGTACGTTGAAGAGATGAGAACATAGCACAGCATAAGCACTCATTAAAATATTAAAACAGCAAACGAAAATTGTATGATAAAATGGACAGACGAAATAAAACAAATTACTCGGATAAAATTACAAAAATCTCAAAGAAATTCGTAAAAACACAATTTTGCTGATAAAAAAACCACAAAGGGCAACGTTCTCTCGCCACTGAAATAATAGATTTGTACGTGCTTTTCATGCATTTAAACAATGTATGTATATCTGGCTTAACGCCGCCAACAAATATACTTGTCATGCAGCGAAAAAGTCAAAACTTTTTTTTTTTGAAAAAAACACTAGATGGAGCGTTCACCTTATCAAAATCAAACCAATCCCTTAACTTTTTGTTTAGGTTTCTGTACTTTATCTTACTCCCTCTGTCAGAGATTTACAAACCGATTGACATCATTCCCACCTTGTAATGGAATTATAAGTGGCAAAAACTAATTTTTTTAATACATTGAAGTCGTAGTCATCATCCAGTTCATGGCTTGACAGATGGAGAACGATCTATATTTTGATATAGTGAATGCTAAAAGTATATTTTGATATAATAAAGAATATCTAATTCGATAATTAAAATAATTATATGGTATGACAGATAAGGGACAAATTAAATTTTGACGTATCGAGAATATTTCATTGCAGATGTCAACTGATTGCCCTGAAGAACATTTTTTTGGATTTTTTGCGATCATAAAATAAAATGTTATCGTCCGTCAATAACGTGAAGTGGATTTTTTAAGACATTAAATGAACCCGCTTTGAAATTTTACACCAGTTGATTTGTCTTTCGTCTTTTTCACATATTTAGGCCTATTCGGCGAGAACTTTTATTCTTCTATTCTGTTATTCTGCTATGAATTTCCATACAAATGTTTGAGCTGTCAACTAATCTTTTATGAATTTTAATTTTGGTATTCAGCACGCTAAAATCTGTTATAAAATCTGCTAAGAAAACTTTTATGAACTGTCAAACGTTCGAACATAGAAAAAATCTTTTACGAATAGCATTTTTGGTATTCAGTATGCCAAAATCTGTCATGAAATCTGTTAAAAATTATAAAAAAAAATAAAAGACAAACTTCTGTGACTTTTATCATAAAAGATTTCAATAAGTACACAGGTGCATCAAGTAATAATAAATATTTATCTTTTATTTCGTCAATGAAATGTTCTTTAAAGGAGACAAATGAAAGAAAATATATCAAAACACATATCATATAAATATATAAGTAGAGTATGGCCATAGTATTCCCAAAAACATATGAGGTAAAATCGTGTTCCATTGTATGGATACCCATAGTGTGTAAGGCTAGGCGCGCACATTCAATTTTTAGTTGCACACTTGTTTGGTAGCTTATAGAAAACAGATGAACTACTTAGTTGAATGTCCGCGCAGGTGCATATAATTATATGTTACACAAAATAGCCTTTGGCTAGGCGCGCACATTCAATTTTTAGTTTCGCAACTGCTTGGTTCGAGCAACTAAAAGTTTGTGTTTTGATACAAATTAAGCGATTGCCTAAAATGAGTTCGCTATTCTGTGTAACATATAATTATATGCATCTGCGCGGACATTCAACTAAATAGTTCATCTGTTTTCTATAAGCAACCAAACATTTGTGCAACTGAAAATTGAATGTGCAAGCAATCGTTTAGTTTGTGTCAAAACACAAACTTTTTAGTTGCTCGAACCAAGCAGTTTCGAAACTAAAAAATTGAATGTGCGCGCCTAGCCTAAGAGTTTACTTTTTTGTTCGTCATCAATTTAAATTATGTCAGATGAAATATTTTACATAATCACAGCTGTTTACGATAACAGATTTAGTTCAGTTTCATAACAGATGTCGTTTTCGAAGTATGTAGCATAAGGCCAGGGGCGCACATTCAATTTTTAGTTTCGCAACTGTTTAGTTGCTAAAATGAAACATATGGGCTTATATGGGACACCGCGCACTTAAAGCAACTCGATTCGAGCAACTAAAAAGTTTGTGTTTTGACACAAACTAAACGATTGCCTAAAATTAATTCGTAATATTTGAGCTGTTTTCCATAAGCGTAAGAGAGAAAAGAGTGTGAGCGTTAGTAAAGAGTTGCCAGTGCGCGGTTTTCTTTCAACTGGTGATTAAACTAATTGATTTCAATCACAGTTGCCAGTGCGCGACAAGCCTAACAGACTTTTAGAAAAGTTCGAACCTCTGAATACCAATCATAAAAGATCTTTTAAGGTGGAAATATTTTATGATTCATAACAGAAGAACTATAGCAGAATAACAAATGTGGCAGAATAGGCCTAATTGGTCGAGAGGTGAAGAAATGTTAAGGGATTGAATTAAGTTCTAGCCAGCAATGGAAAGTAATCAAATCGAGATTTCAGTACTCAAAGTCTCCAATGTAAACACGATGTCGTAAGTACGCAATATTAACAATGTAAAAATGGTGTTAAATGCAATCTTCGGTAAGGTAGATTACTACATCGAACGTGTAACCGTAACATGTAACCGTAATGTGTAACCGTAACGTGTAACCGTAACGTGTAACCGTAACGGGTTACACGGGACGTATACATTTTACACACGTTTTCGATTCACTCTACCGCCGGGAAAGATGTTTACACATCAAAAACGAATCGATCCTGATTGACACAGCTCTAATTCAGACTTTGAAGAAAATTTTAAGTCACCATAATTACTGCCGATTTATCGGCACATAGGAATGGTTGACAGTTTTTAGTGAGCAGAGCAGGCCTTGCTTGGTTTTACGATCTCTTGCGTCCCGAATTCATATTCTTTAGTCTTAGTTTATTTATTATATTGCTCTTAATTTCGTTGTAGATTTGTAGATATGTACAAAGGCGGATCAACTATTTCTAATTTACTTTGGATATTTATAGGTACTATTATAACAAGTTAAAAAAAAAAAAACAAAATTTGAGAATTTGATTTAATATTTGATTTTTGTAACCTTCGATCAAGTGGTATCGCTGACCAAAAAGACTTCCCACATTCAATCAGAATGAAATGAACATTCAACAGACAATCAAAAAGTATGCTATCAATCCAAAGATTGGTGTTGGTGACGTTAGGATGTACTTCGGTGGGAAAATCTTCAGATGGGCATAAGATGTGGAGATAAGGAGGGCTACCACATTTTTAACGAAACACTTGTCGTAGAATGTTTTCTTTGCAATTTCAACAAAACAGAGTTAAAATCTTTCAACTCAATTTCATATTAATACAAGAGACGTCACTCCCAGCTTCTGATAATTCTGACAATCCAAGCACGAACAGCCAAAATGAGAAAGAAAAAGATTTACATACATCCTAAAAGTATGCTAAGGTGTAATAATTTGAATCAGAACTATAAAGTAACCGCCTGCTATGATGAAATTGTTTCTGTAAAAAGTCCATTGGATTTAAATTTATGTAACTTAAATATTTTAGCATATAATATTTCGGAATTGTTTGACTTCATAAAGTGAATTTGAAAGTGCTTAAAATGGAATAATTTTCTTAAGGCTAAAGGCTATTTGCAAAAACTATATAAATCGTCCCTATTTATATAAAGTGCGACAACAAAAAATGGAATGATGGTTCTAATGCATTGGAAGAAGAAATCAATTTTTTTTTTGAAGATTCAATTTGTGTGAACGGATTATTTTTTGAAATTATTTCCTTAAATCTATATTATTGAAAACTTAAAATTTTCATTCCTAATTTTTACTTCTAAAATTTTATAGAAATTTGTTATATACAAATTAGTTTAATAATAAAACGATTTTTAAACTTTGCTTGCATAAATTCATACTTTTCTTGTAATTAGTAATCATTTTTGTCTCTTTATATCTCTTTTATTAGTATACATATACATATTTTAAATTCCAAAGTACTCTTACAAAAGAGCAAGTACGTGCGATCCAGTCGGTCGTGCATTGTATTTCTTTTTGCTGTCCATTTCGTCTGTCTCTGCTGCTCCAACTCAGATTACAAATCGAAGCTTATCTTTTATATGAAAATCTCAACGATTTTCCACTCTGTAATTCGCAAGGACAGATATTAAAAAAAAGAAGATATCCCTGATAAAAAAATAAAACTTGCACCAATGACTATAGGGTAGGAGTATGTTATGTATATTGTATAAGTTTACAAAAACCTCTTTACTCCATAGGAAAAGGAAGGAAGGAAACGAATTTCTCTCCATTTTTTAACAACCATCTTACTACCACCTCCCATAGCACAACCTACAACCTTTTATATCCATGTCATTTACTGCAGCAAAGTTCTTCTTACTCGTCGGGTATAAGAATAATCTTTCCACGAGCTTTTTTCTCAAACATCGTGTAGCTACCAACAATAATCTGTCAGGGACCATACTCTTCTCTTACTAACAGTTGCTGGTTCGCATTTTGCATTATGCACTCAATTTCCCATTTGCTTTAAATAAGGAGAATGTCCTTAAGAAATGGACACCATAAGAAATGAGCTTGCCAGGAGTAAGTGTGTAACAAAAAGCTACAGTCTTTTCAGCATATTGCCATCTTAAATGTACCAAATGTTGAATAAAATGAAATCTGATGAAACTTGATTTTGAAACAAATGTTCTTTTTCCATTCCGGGTGAGATTATTCTGTGTCTTAAGAACTTACCGGTTTTAAAGTACTTCTATACCTTAGAAGCTTATAAATAGGTCAGGGGATAAGGAAACGGATTATCTATGAGGCTTTAATAGATCGTTAAAATTGATCATTGACGACGGAGCCTTCAGATTCTGTTCGGACTTTAAAGCGACGCGCGCTGCCGTAAAATTGCTGAACTTCTCATTGAAAAAATTTCGCTTGTTAAATTTGACATGACTCTAAAATAATCTAAAGCCACAACTCCAGGTGAAGATAAGATTACTTATAACATGGTAAGACAATGTTAGAAAAACCTCAAGAACAGAATCTGTTCTTTATACCCAAAAATTCAACTTCGAAACGAAAACGGGTGTTAAGGTACATAGATGGTGACAGTTATCAGAAAAATAATTTTAAAAAATCATAGCCATGTATTTTGTTAGTTAGTTATAGGCATTCGAAAAAAATCGAAAAATTGGTCACCCTGTGACGATCTTTCAAGTGCCGTGATTAAAATTTCTAATTTTTCTCAATTTTTCTTTTGTTATGTAACCTTGAATAACCCTGCTAACCCCTGCATTCAAAAATTTAGACACCTGCATCAGTTTTAAAAAAAAATATCACCTTTTTGCCCAACTAAGTACTCATAATTTCAACATGACCTTAATTCAATGGACTGTAGTGTAAAAAAAATGGACTACGAATTTTTGGAATTTTACCTTTAAAGTTGGCGCGCTCAATTTTCATTTTAAAATGATATAACATATTTGAGAATATTCCATAAATAACGGAAAAAAAAAACGTTGTTTTTTCAAGTAACCCGGTTTTAAGATAATTCTTTTTAATTCATTAAAAAAAAAACTTTGAATGCTCTCTAGGCTTTCTCGTAACTATAAGATTAAGTTCGGGGGGTGAACATTCATTCATTTTTATTATTTTGGCTTAAGTTTTAAATAAAATTCAATTTTTCAACAAAAATTACATAAAAAGTTTATTTAGATTAGCTATAACAAATGTCCAAATTGCTTGCCTCCAACGGCAATGCAAGACCTACATCTTTTTAAAAAAGATCATTTTATAACACGGGCGAATTTCCTTGAGTTGATGTCTGCAACAGCCCCCGTGATTTTTTGGGGCAGGTCGGCTAAGTTTTGGATCGGTTTTGAGTAGACTGTTTCTTTTACTGGCCCTCAAGGAAAGACATCCAGAGGGTTTAAGTCAGGTGAACGGGCTGGCCACGAAATTTCACCTGACGGCCCTATCCACCTGTCTGGGTGTTCTTCATCAAGGAATTGTATCACTGGGCGCTGGGCACCCGTCTTGTTGAAACCACATATTTCCATAAACGCTAAGTGGCACATCATCCAATAAATTTGGCAAGTGATTTTGTAAAAAATCTAAATACAACTCTCCGTTCAAGTTCTTCAGAATTTCGGTCCACATATTAACTTTCAAGCGATACTGCGATTTGTCTTTCGTGGATTTTCTATATACCATTCGTGCAAATTGTGAAGGTTCATGTATCCATCGTTTTTAAACATTAAAAGCTAAGGTGTATTCCCTCAATAATGGAAGATCTCTTTCATAATCCCCAATACATAAAAAGGGCCCAAAGTGTGAAGTTACAAACTATCGTCCAATTGCTAAACACTCACATATTCCCAAAATCTTTGAAAGCACTTTGTATGCTATTTTAAGTTTTCGTTGTAAGGTTTTAATTTCCCCTAGACAACACGGCTTTGCCAAAGGTACTTTTACAACGACTAACCTTGTTAAAGTCGTATACCTCAGCCTCTCAGCCTTAGAAAGCGGAAATGAAGTTGACGATGTCTCAAAGGATTACTTCGTACCTAAAAACCCGTTATTACAAAGTCCGATTCAGATCTTCCTTTTCTGATGATTCCTTCGCTACCTCCGAAGTCCCACAAGGCAGCCCTTTAGGGCCTCTCATCTTTATTCATACTATTAACGACATTGAGATGGTCAACATTCCCACATTTCACTCTGCGGCGACGATACAAAGTTTTTCAAAACCATTTCTTCCACTTTTCTACAACTTGATCTCAACAGTTTATCTGTCTGGTGCCTGAAAAATTGTTTAGAGCTTAATAATTCCAAATGTCATTCAATCACTTAACGTCACGAATCCAGATTGCTGAACTAAGCAAAAATCTCGGTGTTTCCTGAAAAGAACATTATCTCAAGTCTTGCATTCCACCTTTCAAAGGGATGCACTTCTATAATACATGTGCTTGGTTCCTCGAAATCATCTAAAAATTTCCCGCATTTGTGGTTTCTTAACAACGAAAATAAAATCTCAGTACGAGTACTATGGCAACACTTCCAAGATAAAGAATAAAGAAAAATAAATGAATAAGTGAATGTTCAGAAAGAAGATACTCGTATAATGAAAGAAAGATATAATGATTGTATTTAATAGAAAGAGACTGCCGGTTAGGTAGAAGAACATACTGATAGAATAAAGATATATGATCACTAATGTAATGAGTTGTTGTGCATCTGTTGACGAGGAAAGACCTTTTATATATTTGACCGAATATTGTTTTAGATTTGTATTAAGGAAAAGTTTAAACTGCTTACAGTACCTTTGACCTCATTTCAAAGGTCTACTTTGACATAGAAGACGGAGAACCCCTTCGTTACGTTGATTTGAATAAAATCATAAACATCATCATGCCATCATGCAAGGTGTTCTTGGAAAACCTCAACTTCCCAGTATCGATTAACCGAGGCTTCAAGTTCAAGTATCCGAAACCAATGAAACGGTTTATGTTTTATATGATTCTTACTTTTAAAGTTAATCCCGAAACAAGCATCCATATCCCTATCCCTGCCTAGACTCGACAACCTCATTTAAATTCTCTATCTCTCCTTATCCTCATTTTGGAACATTTTTATTTCAATCAAATTTTTAAAAATGATTTTTTAAGGAGTTTCTTTTGTTTCTTTTTGGTATGGTATCTTATCTCCCCTTACAAACATAAAATGGACGAAGTTTCTCTCCAAGCTGAATTCCAACCATCAAGATTTTCCCACAGGAAAAGTGAATAGGGTACGTGTAGGTACTGTTAATCTTTTGTTGGTAAGCGATCCGTCTCACATTTGTCCATGTACTCATTATCCTTGGGTGGGTTCCTTTCAAAAGCAAATCCTAAGTACCAAACTAGAATGGATGAATGTACTATTATTGTGGTGCACATTTACTGTAGGGTGCGAGGTACATAGGTACTTCTGTCACTGCTGCACTTGGGCTATCCGCAATGCACTTGTCCTTTGTAGTATGTCTGGGATTTGTTTAAAAGCGAAGAAGAAAAAGTTTAATATGTATATTCAAGGAATCGCTTTTAGCATTTTTTAAGAACGAGTAAATTCTTTCTTTTTTTTTTTGGTTCATGACTTCTACTATTCAAAGGAAAGGGTATACATGAGTATTATTTCATTGTTTTAATCCTTGAAAGGTAGAAAGAAGGCACACAGTTCAGGTTGGGTACAATAGTCTTAAGTAGGCTCTGAGAAACATGTCCATTATCAATATTACAAAAGGAATGTATGTTCTATATTGTACTAGTTGGTATATTTAAAAGTAACAAAAGAACTTTAGTGAGTGTGTTGGCATTCCTGAATACAATCAGTCCGTGTCATTCTGAGGACATAAACAAGACCCCGTTGACGTCGAATCGATCAATTCTTCTCGCATACACAAAGTTCTTCAAAAGGATAAAGCATCAATCAGGAGAAAGAAACGAATCTTCGAAGATTTTCTATTGCGTCCTTTGAATGGGGCTAAAGTACTCAACTCACCTTGTCCATGCGAATGTAATAGAAGACGTGTAGTTAGTTGGTTAGGTTGGTGGATGGGTTGCTCTATTTGACAAAGGCACAAGGGAAATGTGTAAACACAGTAAAATTTGATTTGTCTTTCAAGATTGCACGAACAAGAATAGGTATAATTGTGTACAATTTGAATGCTTTGGTCATGTTCTGAGAATTAGAATAGTTTACACAAATAACAAGATTAGAAATAATATAAAGCTTATAGATACAACTTAAGGGAGAATGAGTTCAAAAATAAAGTGATTTTTAGTTAATGATATAAGAAGAACAAATATTACGCAAATAAAAGACCTGAGTCAATTATAAGGCCTAGATAATTAGATTGAGTTAAGCTCCCAATCAAAAACATTTATGGTTGAAGATGTTACCAATAAGTATTTGCATGTAGAAAATTTTAACTTTTGACACTCAGGACAGGGAAAAATAAATACTAAAATCAAAGTCAATTTAAACTAAGAATACATTAATTATTTTCGTCTAAAGCCTAGTACCCAGTTCAAGTGAAAATGAAAATTTCATACAAATGTGGCGGCTTTTTCACTCGCATGAAATCCCCAACGAGATGTGAGTACCAAAATGTATGGATTGGAAAAACAATTATGTTCCACAACTTTTTCCACGTTAAATTTTCATTTCTCAATGTACAACCATCAGGAAAAAGTTTAAGGCAGCGTGGAAAACTGGCATTTGTCAGTTAATTTAAATATTTTGTTTCAAAATAAAAAATTGAAAATTTATAAACAGAAATAAAGATTGGATAACGAATTTTTTGATACTGCTCTCGAGAGTTTACTTAATGAAAGTATTCATTATTTCACGTGAGTATCAAAAATTAACGTGGAAAAGTTTATTCTATTTTCATTTTTATTTTCCGCGTGTAATTTGGAACGTATTTATTTTTCATTTCACGCTAGGTGAGTACTAGGCTTAAGGGCTTATAATTAAGTTATGTAACGAAAACAATGTCCTAATTCATGTTAATCGGGTAGGACTTAAGCCATTATAACATCAAAGCACGGAACCTCAATAAACAAATCAACAGAACACTTTTTAATTGTTAAGCTAAGACATTACTTCGCCAGAAAACTGTAGAAGTGCATCTTCATAAGATTTGCCTTTTTGAAAACCAATTTGACATGGATGACAAAATTCTATCTTAAGATAACTCAGTATTTTATATCTGACACGCTTCTAAAAAAAGTACTTATAACTGGAAGAACGTTAGAAATAAAGAGTGGTTAGATTTTAAAAGCCGATGTTGAATGTGAACCACACCTAAACGTCAAGTTTATTCTGCATTGCATTTGACATTTCTCAATTTCAGACTAACTCAATTCGAACCATGGAAAGATACACAATCGAGCAACGCGTTAAAGTTCAAATCAAAAAGCATATCGTGCACTTACTGATTTTTTCGGTCAATTTAATCGTCCAAATGTGTCCACAATCAGAAAAATCGTGCAAACATTTGAGCAACCCGGGTCTGTAGGAGATCTGAAAACACCAGTGCATGCTCGAACAGCTCGTACTGCAGAAAATATTGCTGCGGTTCGCGAAAGTGTGGCTGAAGAGCCGTCCACTTAAACTTGTCGTCGTGCCCAACAATTGCACATCTCACACTCGTCGTTGACGAACATTATGCATAAAGACTTGCATTTACACGCTTACAAGGTGCAATTGACTCAAGAACTAAAGCCTCTTGACCATTTCAAGCGTCGTCAATGATCAGAATGGTGGCAAGAAATGGCAACAGTGTATGATCAAATTTCGAAGAAAATCATCTTCAGTGCTGAGGCACATTTTCACCTCAGTGGATTCGTCAATAAGCAGAATTGCCGCATTTGGGCGAATGATAATCCAAAAGTGATTGTTGAAAAACAAATGCACCAACAAAGTGTAACTGTTTGGTGCGGTTTATGGGCTGGCGGCCCGTATTTTTTCCAAAATGAAGCCGGTCAGGCAGTAACAGTGAATGGTGTTCGCTATCGTGAGATGATAACCAACTTTTTATGGCCCGAATTGGAAGATATGGATAATGGATGTGGACGATATGTGGTTTCAACAGGTCGGTGCCACTTGCTACACCAGCTAACGAAACAATGGCTCTTTTGCGCGACAAATTCAATGGGCGTGTTATCTCACGTGGTGGCGATGTCAATTGGCCGCCAAGATCATGTGATTTGACACCGTTGGACTTCTTTATTTGGGGTTATTTGAAAGAAAAGGTGTACGGCGATAAGCCAGCAACAATTTAAGAGTTAAAGGATGAGAAAGGATGGCATAGAACCTAAATTATGCCTCAGCGTCATCGAAAATTTGGACCATATCGGATGGAGGTGTGCAGGCGAGGTATGTATACCTCCTATGTCGCATTTTGTAAACTTTACAGGGGACACAAAAAGACAACAAACGTATAATAATAAAATTTCGTAAATAGCTATCAGTTTTGAATATCTATATGATGTCAAATAGTTTAAAATGCTAAAAATTCTGATTTTCATGAGAAAAAAGAACTAAGGAGATATTCATATATAAAAAAAAGTGTTTTATGCTGTTAGGAGTAATTCATTTATTGATTTAAAATCTATAATGCTATGTAACGCAAACAAAAAAACAAATAACAAATAAAATCTATTATTACAAGAAAAGAATTAAAATAAAGAATATAACTAAATATTAATTCATCAAAAAATATCACAAACATTTCAATTCTAAAGGGTTTTTCAACAGGGACGCTACAAAAGTAGAGCGACAGGGACAGCAAACGACGCCATATTTCTTGCCGCTCTTTTGACATTTCTCTTCAGTAAGGTTTGCCATTTCATGATGGAAAGATATACGAGCCAACAACGAGTCGAAATTATTAAAATTTACTACTGTAATTCGGTGACAGTGGCCTCAACGTTAAGAGCGCTACTTCCAATTTATGGTCCTCATAATCGTCCTAGCAGATCAACAATTGAGCGTCTAGTGGAAAAATTTGAATCCACAGGCACAGTACAAAATGTTCCTGTGCCATTTGACGCCGTTAGACTATTTCCTGTGGGGCTACGTCAAGTCTATGGTCTATGACAACAAGCCAACGACGATTGATGAACTTCGTACGAATATCGAACGTGAAATTGCAGCAGTATCGGCCGATTTATGCTTGAAAACCGTCGAAAATTGGGTTCGGCGTCTGGACTTATGCGAGCGTGCCCATGGTGGTCATGCAAAAAAATCGAGTTCCATACATAATGGCATTGAAAGTACTTTCACAGGAATAAAGAATTTCATTGATATCCAAAATCGTTTTTGTTTTATTTAAAAAAAACTTTTGTAGCGCTCTTATTGAAAAAACCCGATACATCAGTTCTGAGGAAGTGGGCGGTTACCACGCCCTTGAATGGAAAACCTCAAATTTTATATTTTTTTCTTAGTATGCAATTAAAGCCCTACCACTTTACTAAATTTCATCATTTTACAGCAGTCGGAAGTGCTCCATTCATCTAACACGAATTCGGAGAAAGTGGGCGGATACCACGCCCCCTGAATGGAAAAGTTCAAATTTTTCTTCTGCTTGCATGACAAGACCTACCGTGGTGCAAAATTACAAGATTCTACGATGTCGGGAAGTGCTCCATAATTTTGATGATCTGTCAGTTAGTCAGTCAGTCAGTTAGTTACGGTTTTTGTGATTTTTGAGGCCTTATATCTCAGAAACCGCTTATGCTAGAAAATTGAAATTTGGTGAGGTGCCTGTGCCTGACTGGCTTAGCATATATTCGGAATTTTAAGTTTCTGACTTCATTGGTACTGAAGATAGGGGGGGGGGGGGGGTCAAAAATCGCCTGAGTTTGTTCCTGTAAAAAGGGTGTAGTGCCAGAACTTGGCTGGGTACTACCGTGCCATTTGATTTGCCGATCTTTATTAGGGCCTAAGAAGTGCCATTTTAATATAAACGTGTATCTATCATCGCATAAAGAAACTTCTGTTCTTGCTATGAGTAGGAAGAGCCTCTCATAACTAGGCCATTTAAGGCTTTTAACTATATTATGTATAACAATCTCGTTGTATTCTTTAAAATTACTTTTAGCTCCTCTTAATTAGTTAAGTTGAACTCCTGGAGCATCTTATGTCATCCCATCCCAGTCTGGTTTTCCATCTCGAAGACAGCTATGAAGGAACTTCAACTATTCGAAAGGAAGATACTGAGGATCTGCACTGGACTCTACTTTGACCGTCAACGACAGAAACACTACAGGAACGAGCATCTCTACACAGAAGCCAATTTAATCCCGCTGGACAAATATCTAGTTCTTTCAACGAAGAAACTAATGGGGAACATCATCGACCACCCGAATCAGCTTATGAGAAGGATGACCACAGAACAACGACATCCCGAGCCGAGGTACCTCAGTGTGATGGAAACTCTGGATGACAACGTAATCATGGACAACGAGGAAGTAGTCTCGTTCTACGCTGACATTGGGTCAGCCTACCACCGCGGCTAAAACGCCATCCCTGCCCACAACCCACAAAAATCACCACTGACAACCAGGAATGAGCACCCTGAGGACAATTCAACCGACATTTTAAATTAAATTTTTTTTCGTCATGTAAATTTTATATAAAAATAATTAAACTTAAGTCACTGTATATAGTTAGGCCCCCTATGAGCCAACAAATGTAAACTTTCATACATATGTAGTACGAGTATCTTATTAGTTGTAAGCCAAATTGTAAATAGTATGTTCAATAAAACAAAATTGAAATTGAATTGAGCATCTTATGAGAGGAAAAATGTTACTTGGGATACCAAACAAAATATCTAATAACATACTTTGCACAAGTTTTATGGGTTTTGTTTACTTATATTGAAATAAAATTATACAATTTCATGGCTATTATAATACAAGAACATTAATATCTAATCAAATCAGATAAAAAATAAACAATAACTTACATTTAATAAAATATGAAGCAGAAAAATTCTTGTGTGTCCTTGTGCCTGCAAAAAGTTTGAATCAAATGTGATGATAAGAGAAACTGCATCAAAAAGTGAATTTCACAAAAAAATATATGTTAGGCGGTATTCATAATTAACCGTTGATATGCAGAATCGAGAGCATTCAACGTCGTTTCCTTTCACGTTCTGTTGACTGCACAACTCTCTACAATTTCATCTTTTTCAACACTAATTACCGTTTTATGAGAAATCCTCGTCTCTTTTATCTGCATACCCACCGTACCTCCTATGGCTCCAACGAACCTATTACTCGCATTCGCATGCTTCGGAGAATTAATTTTAACATTAACTGTTTCGACTTTCGACTTCACCTCAGTTCACCCTGCCTGAAACTCTGTCTTAATCATCCTTCCAATTCACTCCAATCCTAAATTTAAGAGCTATATGTAAGCAAGATTAAGAATTAGATTGTATTAAGCCGAATAAATGACCCCCTACCATGTTTTATACAGAAATAATAAATACACTTTCAAGAAACTCTTACATGATGATTAGGAGATTTAATTACATTTCTTTACATTAATTTTCATATTTTTCTCTCCCACAGTTCGATTATGACTTCGTACTTAAGCTTATGGCTGTCGTAGGATATGGTAAAGTAGTTGGCTCCTTGGACGACACCGTAATATATGCAGATCTATCAATCAACGTAGAAGATACTCGACTTCGATTGAATGATTTCCGGATAGTTAAATTTCGGTAAGTGTTCATTCTTGACTTCATTCATTCCCCCTTCTCCAAAGGCATATCATCATCTTTCGTATCCTAAAATAAATTGAAGCCAAGAATTGAACAAACCATTTTACCTGATTTGTTCTGATTGTTCTGCCTCCACATTTGCATAAAACTGCTGATAAATGCATATTTGCTTTATCGATTGCCTTTAACCATTCAATCAAAAGAATCAGCAACTTCCGTAAAAGGATAACAAAACCATAAATCTAGTACAAAAACGAAGACCAAAAACATGACTTCTTGAGTATATTCTCAGCATTGTTCTTTGGAATAGAAACTTTTCCAAGTCAATTCAGCATAATCGAATCCTACCCCAATTTTCCTTCTTATAGCCACAAATCCATTCAATCATATTATGGTACGAAAATAGAACATCTTCCAAAAGATCATTCACAGAACCTCGTCACCTGGTGGAGAGATATATGTATGTGGTCTTTTGAGCTACTGAATAAACGAATTTCCCTTTCCTGCACTTTTTACTTCAATCCTGATTTCAAAACATCCAAAATACATACATATTTATATAAATATCTTCTATGTCCAATGAATAATGAGAATTATACGTATATACATTTAATATGTCATATTCTTTCAGAAATATCCAAGTTCAATTGAGTCAAAGAAGATTCATTCAAGAGCTGACCGGAGTCATTTTGAGTCCAATTACGAATTTGTTTCGTGACAGAATAACAACATCCATTTCAGACGGCCTCAAGGACCAAATGCAAGGAGTAATGGACGATTTCAATAACAAGGATCCTTTGGAATTAAGGACATTTGCAAAACAAATGTTGGCTGGTCTAACTGGCCAAAGTTAGAACGAATCCATCCAGAGTTAACTAGATTTGTGTGCCAAATATTTATAAATATACATATATATGTAGGTATATTTGATTTAAGGGAGGGGGTGGGGAGAAAAATAAAGTGATTTAGGTTGTCTATCTATTGTTAAATTTGTATATATATACGAACAAAAAACATCCTTAAAGATGACAAATGTAGGAGTTCAAGCGAACTGACCGACCAATGTCCTGCAACACTTTGATGTTAAACGAAGGATACTTTGAGGACTTCGAGATATAAAAGGAAATCCAAACAATAGGTGCTGCACTTTGGACGAAAGATAATGAGAAAGCATCCCCCTGCAGACTCTATAGCATCTGAATGCAGCTCTATATAGATACATAAAGAGGTTGGTATATGTTTGTCCAATATTTCACAATGAAATTCGCCAGAAGGACTTGGTTTTGTTGGTTCGATTTAATATGGTTGAAGCCGGATGAAAGCACGTCTGTCTGTCTGAGCTTTTTGTTGTCGCCACTTGAGGCAGTGAGACATTTTGTTTACTTTCGCTCACAAAATGTGTGTGTGTGGTCGGTGAAAATGGCAGAAAATATCCTCGGGGTGTAACAAAGGTAAACAAACTTTTTTCAGGACTTACACCGACTCGACTGACGGAAACGACCGCGGCCGAAGGCGACTAAGGAGTAATATTTTGCGAGGTTTTTTTTGTCCGCTATGTGCGTCATTTTACTGGGCTTAATGACACAAGAGATAAGGTTGTGAAAAATTTAAAGACTGCTATATGAAGCTATTTAAAGATAAGAGTTGAGCGTTTTCAAAACCATTATGGCCTCATACTTCATAAACAAAATGTTAAAATAAAAAATGATGCAAGGTCCTGCATTTTTAAGCATTCAACCGCAAAACATAGCAATAACCATAGAACGTGCGAGCTTAACAAAAATACTGTGGCGTCTGCAATTAAACACTTGTTCTTACTTGCTTAAATATTTTCATATTAGTTTTTATTATTTTTTTTTTTAATCACAAAAATTTTATAAACATAGGTAAACTTTTTTCCAAGATTTCTAGTTTTATTTGTTTTTTTTTTTTTATTTTCAAAAAAGAAAACCTCTAGACAAATTTATGATTAAAAAAGCAGATTGATTTGATTTAATCAGGCTGTCGTTCGATTTTCTAGCAATTGACAGATATGAACAGCAGAAACAAAACAACAGGTGTCAGAAGCGTAACTGCGACGGAGAAAATGTAGAAGAAATACTAATTATAATATATAATGCAACTGGCTATTTCGCTAGAGCACTGTTTATAGAAGTAACGGTAAAATAATGAAAGAAAAGAAACATTGCGACGGTGCTCGAGAGATTCAAATGTTTCTGTTATACTTCTATCGCCTATCATTTTTAAAGCTCTTTTTTGGATTCTATCCAAGAGACTCAAGTGTGTTATTGGAGCACCTGCCCAAATATGGGAATTGTACTCGAGCTTTGGATGAATATAAGCCTTATACATACCGAGCACTGAGAGTTGCTTAGTTTCTTCAATGCAAGTGCCGCTCATGGATAGCGGCAAAAGGGTAGGTTTTCGCTTTAACGATAGAAGACACGGTTTTTACTACACGGTTTTTTATTCCCCATTGTACAATGCTATCAAGATCAGAATTTAATGAGCTTTTCATACGCTGCCGTTCAAATTCCACTTCCGAAGAACAAGGAAGTGAATCCTCAAACGAATATGGAAAGCTGAGGGTATTACCATCAGCAAAACAATTTAGTGGATTAGATGTTTCAGATAGGAAAAAGAAAGGTAGGCCTAAACACTCCTGGTACAAACAAATGCAAAAACACCAGCATTCAGTTGGCCTCAGAAATGGAACAATACAAAACCGGGAGGCTTGCCGCCGATTTCTGAGGTCAACCCGGCGAACCCCACAGGGAGAGTTATGATCCCCTCGACATCGAGATCATAACAGCGCCGAAACAAAGGAAGAAGAAGATGTTTCAGATAGGAGATCGTTGATAAAAATGAGGAAGAGAGTCGGAGACAAAACGGAGCCTTGGGGTACACCAGCATTTATTTTATGAATTTCAGACTTGAGATCGTCCAATACGACTTGTATTGAGCGGCCTGAAAGGTAATTTCTAATCCAACAAAGAAGAGATTCATCGATACCAAATGCACGCATTTTCGATAAGAGAGCTTGATGCCAAACTCTATCAAATGCTTTTGAAATATCAAGTGCAATAATCTTACTTTCTCCAAAACGATGTAAAGATTTGTGCCACTCTTCGGTGAGATATACCATCAGATCACCAGTGGACCTATTGCTACGAAAGCCGTACTGTCGGTCATTAAAAAGCTTTCGTTCTTTGAGATATTTCTTGAGCTGATTATTTACCAGTGTTTCCATGACCTTGACCAGGAAGGGACGAAAGTGCAATTGGACGATAGTTAGAGGGGGAAAAGATTCACCTTTTTTAGGGACAGGCTGGACAAATGCTGTTTTCCATCTACTCGGAAAGAGTCCAGAGGAATAGGATAGATAGAAAAGCTTACGCAGTGGTTTTGCAAGCGTTGAAGAACACCTCTTCAGAACAATAGCAGGGATACTATCCGGGCCAGCGGATTTATGTATGTCAAGATTTTTCAGGACTCTTGCAACTGTACGAGTACGAAAGAAGATTCGTTCCATGGAAAAATTTTTGTTCTCAAGTACAGGAGGAGTCATAATACTCTCTGGCAGCGTCGAATTAGCAGCAAAGTGTGCTGCAAGCAAATTGACTTTATCAATAGAGCTGACATAGGGAGTGTCATTGATAACGAGCGTTGGGACCGAAGACAAAGTAGTATTTCGAATATTTTTTAAAAATGACCAGAAATGTTTACTACCCTTGGGACATTGTAGTATTTTTTGCCTAATTTGTTGGTCATGTAAAAACTTGGTCTGTGGAATATGATCATAACAGGTCTTTCTAGCTTGTTTGAACTTATTCCGGTTTTCCTCAGTAGGGTTGGCTTTATAACATCGGAAACTTACTTCTCTGACCCTGATAACCTCTTTACAGCTCAAATCAAACAATGAATTCTCTTTCGGTTTGATAGATTTTTCCCTATGCGGGATATAATCTCTCGTGACGATGAGAATTAAATTTGTAATCATATCTGCACTGGAGTCCACGTCACTATCGAGGAAGCATAGTGAGTGACCAGTTAAAGTTACTGAAGAAATCATTGAGACCGTCCCAGTTGGCTTTCTCGTATTGCCAAACGGTTCTCTTGGGGGTTTTTTGACATGAGAAATTCGCAGATATGACACAGTGGTCTGATGTGCCTAGAGGCGATAATACACTGATGGTGTATTTATCAGGATCAAAGGTAAGAAACAATTCTAGTGTGTTGGCGGTTTGACCTGTAATGTCAGGAATTCGAGTGGGCTCATTAACAAGCTGAGTCAGATGTTTAACGCAGCAAAGACCTCAACATACCTTGCTTCGGGTGTTGTGGTGTTGTCTAACCAGAAAAGCGAATCCAACTAGAATTGTGTACATTGAAATCGCCCGCAATGACGATTTCAGTGCGAGGATAATGGGAAACAATTCTTTGGATAGAATCGGACAGAGCATCAAATTCGTTAAAAGTTGAATTACTGTCTAGGTTTGGACTTCGATAAATGAAACAGGTATGTATGATGTGCTTATGTACCGTGAATTTTAACAATATAAAATTAAAATTAGTATTCAAACATTTACCATACTGGGGTTGAAGTTGGTACGCAACATCATTTCTAATAAAAATTCCGAGACCGTGGTGTGGGAAGAATAATGGCACCAAGCTGTACCCATGTAGAGAAAATTCCGAATGATCGGTATTCTCACCTACCTGAGCTTCACTTACTGCTAAAACAGCTGGCCTGTTCTTTACAGTATGAACGTAAGTGGCACAGAAGTTCATTCGCAAGCCTCGAATGTTGCTAAAATCAACCCTAAAATCACTTACCATTGCAATATTAACAAAACAAAAAACTAAAACAAACGAATAGTCTAGTTTAACAATTAATAAACTCAGTACCAGTTGCACTTCTCAATACACATTACCATTAGTGTTATGCCTAAATGATAATGTGCATCAAATCCGCTCCTGGTTTAAAGATAATAATAATTGTCAAATATACATTTGTTTGTTATCTACACTTGATTCATCGTACTTTCTATGCGTATGAGCACACAGTGCATACGATGATCAAGCTAGATCAACTGTAAGTGAAATGGATGGACCAGGGTTACTGATTTTTTTTTTTTTTTGTTAGTAGGTGCAGGGATTTCGATTAATTTTTTTGGATTAATTTGGAATTGAATTATCATATCACGAACAGTTTGTGCGCGCGCGTTGACCTGCGGATCGGCACTTGAAATTAAATAATTCGTACTACTTGAAATTATAATAATACATAGTATTATATTTTAACAACGAAAAAAACTTCGTTTCATGCCAAAAGTATTTAAGTCGAACCCTAAATACTAAAATGTTGACGGGGATATTAATAAATTTTAATTAGAATTAAATAAACTGCGTATTGAAATCTAGTATTTTCACATAAAGTTTAATAGTTTAAACACTAAATAATATTTAAAGAGAATATGATCGTATTATTTTCAAATACCAATGAAGTTTTATTTTTAATACATGTTATTATAATCAATTACTAAAAATTATATATTTAAATACAACTATTGTATTTGATATCAGTATTGAAGGGCAATTATTTTGTAATCCAAAATGGTATTATATTTCAATATTCTAGTGCACAGAATTTGAATATATGTAAATAGGTTATAAAACAGTACAAAATGTATTACAGTTGTTAATTTGTAGCTTTAAAAGTTCTTATTGTAATAGAAAAGGTATTACATTTTTACATAAAGTTTCATTATATTTTCTCTTATTACTTTATTGTTATGCAGTTGGCATTTTTTTATAAGGGATTATAACTTCACTATGGTGCAATTTTGTGTTGTTTTTACTTGCGACTTATAGGTACTATAAGGCAAGTTATGCATTCGTAAAAAAAATCGAACTCGAGATTTTGATCAAAGTTGACATTACGATGATAGCGAAGACTAAATAAAATGCACGACTGGGTCGCACGAACTTGCTCCTATGTAATAGACTAGGAATTTTAAAAACGAATGTTTTAAAGAAAACTGTCCATAAGGATAAAATTAATTTTTTAAATTCTTTTAGTAGTAAGAGATAAAAACAGAATGCTATGCAAATATGAATTTATTCAAGAACAAAAATTATAAGTCGTTGTAGTGGTTCCTTAAAAAAAATAAGCTTTTATGTACAAAATTTTTAAAACATTTTTAAGAAAAAATTTTGGTACGCCAACCTTAAGCTTTTATTATTGTACGAATAAAGGTCTAATTTCCAAAAAAAAATAATAAGCCGTTCTTGAGATATCGAATTTTTCAAAAAAAAAAACGACTTTTTTTTTCTAAAAATTGAAAAAAATATTTTTTCTTAAGTTTTTAAATGCAATGTTTTTTAAACTTTTTTGGAGCTTTTTTATAAAAAATTTCATTAAAATCCGTTATGTCGATAATGAGAAATTCAAAATTCGAAAAAATCGTTCTATGGTAGGTACAGTCAGTAATATCTAGATTTAAAATTTTTTTTTATTAAATTATATATCGTAAAGATTAATCAAAAGAAAAAAAATTTTAGCAAAATTCTCGGAACCGTTTTCGAGAAAAATACGATTTTCGAAAACCATTTTTTAAAATTTGTATGGAAGGTACCGTTAGTTTTAGATGAAACAAAATTTTTTTTCTCAAATCTTGTAGATTATGTTAAAAAACTTATTTTTGTCAAGTTTGAAAAAAATCGAGCATGGGGTTTTCGAAATATTGAGTTTCCAAAAAAAAATTTTGATTTTTTTTTTAAAAATCCAAAAAAATAAAAATTGAAAATTTGAATATGCAATAATATTCAAACTTTGGAGGAGCTTTGGCATAAAAAAAATTATTTAAATCGGCTGAACCGTTTTCGAGAAAATCAAAAACAAAAAAAATGGACCCAGGGGGTCTACCAAAAATAACAATTTTTTGTAAAATTTTTTTTAACCATTAGCTAGTTTTAACCAAATGAAATTTTTCAAATTTTTTTTAAAAAATTCTGTGGGACAGTTTTTGAGAAAAAAAAATATTTATAAAATTTCGAAAAAAAATCGTATGGCAGGTACCGTTATTTTTGGTCTTAAAAAAAAAAAAAAAAAAAACGTCCGGGGGTAAAAAATTAAAACCCATATCTACCAAGTTTGAAGAAAATCGGCCGAGCCGTTTAGGCTGTAGTCGAACCGACAGACAGACAGACAGACAGACAGACAGACAGAATTGCGAGACCCACTTTTTTGGTCTTCGCTATCATCGTAATGTCAACTTTGATCAAAATCTCGAGTTCGATTTTTTTTACGAATGCATAACTTGCCTTATAGTACCTATAAGTCGCAAGTAAAAAGTGGGTCTCGCAATTCTGTCTGTCTGTCTGTCTGTCTGTCTGTCGGTTCGACTACAGCCTAAACGGCTCGGCCGATTTTCTTCAAATTTGGTAGATATGGGTTTTAATTTTTTACCCCCGGACGTTTTTTTTTTTTTTTTTTTAAGACCAAAAATAACGGTACCTGCCATACGATTTTTGTTCGAAATTTTATAAATATTTTTTTTTCTCAAAAACTGTCGCACAGAATTTTTTAAAAAAAATTTGAAAAATTTCATTTGGTTAAAACTAGCTAATGGTTAAAAAAAATTTTACAAAAAATTGTTATTTTTGGTAGACCCCCTGGGTCCATTTTTTTTGTTTTTGATTTTCTCGAAAACGGTTCAGCCGATTTAAATAATTTTTTTTATGCCAAAGCTCCTCCAAAGTTTGAATATTATTGCATATTCAAATTTTCAATTTTTATTTTTTTGGATTTTTAAAAAAAAAATCAAAATTTTTTTTTGGAAACTCAATATTTCGAAAACCCCATGCTCGATTTTTTTCAAACTTGACAAAAATAAGTTTTTTAACATAATCTACAAGATTTGAGAAAAAAAATTTTGTTTCATCTAAAACTAACGGTACCTTCCATACAAATTTAAAAAAATGGTTTTTGAAAATCGTATTTTTCTCGAAAACGGTTCCGAGAATTTTGCTAAAATTTTTTTTCTTTTGATTAATCTTTACGATCTATAATTTAATAAAAAAAAATTTTAAATCTAGATATTACTGACTGTACCTACCATAGAACGATTTTTTCGAATTTTGAATTTCTCATCATCGACATAACGGATTTTAATGAAATTTTTTATAAAAAAGCTCCAAAAAAGTTTAAAAAACAATGCATTTAAAAACTTAAGAAAAAATATTTTTTCAATTTTTAGAAAAAAAAAGTCGTTTTTTTTTTTGAAAAATTCGATATCTCAAGAACGGCTTATTATTTTTTTTTGGAAATTAGACTTTTAATTCGTACAATAATAAAAGCTTAAAGTTGGCGTACCAAAATTTTTTCTTAAAAATGTTTTAAAAATTTTGTACATAAAAGCTTATTTTTTTAAGGAACCACTACAACGACTTATAATTTTTGTTCTTGAATAAATTCATATTTGCATAGCATTCTGTTTTTATCTCTTACTACTAAAAGAATTAAAAAAATTAATTTTATCCTTATGAACCGTTTTCTCTAATAACAGTCGTTTTTAAAATTCCTAGTCTATTACATAGGAGCAAGTTCGTGCGACCCAGTCGTGCATTTTATTTATATATAAAATGCCTTAGTTTATTTTTTTGAAAAATGTTTTTAGTAATTTAATCTGAAAATATAGTGCTTACAAAATGTTACCACGAAGCACAAAAGCTCCAAGATATAGCTGTACGATCAACCCATCATGTTTCAAACCAAAATTTTCCACAATAAAAATCGAAAGTTATCTACTTTTTAATTGCATATATTTTATATTATATACTTTGAAAAATAAAACTTACATATCCTGCAATTTTACTGTTTGTAGTTTTGAAGGTTGGAAAAATTAATAATATTGCTTTTGCACAAGCAATTTTCGCTTCTTTCGAAGGATAGTTTCCACAAATGGAGCATAAGTAGTCTATCTGCGCTGTAACTAGAGCCCTCCTAGATAAATCTTTTAAAGAATTTGATCGAGAATACTCATCTAATATGTGTACTGCCGGGCTAGCTTTAATATACATATATGCTCCCTTGAAAAAAAGGAAAAACTCATATAAATTTATTAAACTAAAAATATCATAGATAATGTTTGTTTGACAAACTTACTTTTTTGTAAATATAACTACATCACTTCCAATAGCTGCGTTGTGCTGCTTTAAATTTCCTCCGACTGCACCAGTCTGCTCTTTGTCAAAGCGATCAATTTTTATTAAAAAGCAGGCAAAACCAAAAAATTGTCTCACTATATTCACGAGATTATCAAGCGGTATTTCTGATTCGTCCTTATCGTTAAGGATAAAACTGCAAACATTTTCTTCGCCTTCCAAGACTAATAAAAAAAAAACGCGAAAATTATTGCATATGACAAAATTATACTAAATAGAGGTTAAAACCTCTTAAAACACATACAGCCCTATTAATAAGCACTAAATACAGGCGAAACAACTTTAACACGTATTTTAACTTATAATTCTTAATAATAAATGTGTGTTAGTCTTAAATGACGTTTGACAATGAGAGGATAACTTGTCTCACCGATTTTGGTGATTAGCGAGCGGATAACTTCAACTTGCTCGTCAAATTTGATAGAAATATTTTATTTAATAATGCACATTCCACTTAGTATCCAAGTAATGCCTGCCATACGCTATTGTGTTAACTAACCTTGTCGCCAGAACTCCAATTTTCAATCATTTTTTTCTTTTCTCGCATATCTATTTTTTTACAAATTAATTTGAACTTTCACACAAAAATTAAATAACCGTTTAGAATTTGTTTGACAAAAAAAACTATTTTGTATGTCTGAGATGACATGCCGACTTTCAATAATGAAAAAAGTACTAGAATATTTAGTAGAATTGAAGGAAGTGCTGCCAATTTTTCCTTGTTATTCAGTGAATAGATAAAATAAAGAAACGATAGTTTTATTAATATTTTAATTTATCAAAGGGATAATTTCATTATCCGTGTGTTGGAAAAAACGTGTGTTAACGAGCAAATTGTGTGTTTTTATTAATACGGCTGATAGAATATAAAATTGTATTACTTACTTGTTAAAAGAATAACATCTTTAGTTATTGTACCAGGTTCGTCACTTGTTCTTTTTATTATATATAAATTTATCTAAATTGTTCACCCTTAAAAAAGCTCCACTTAGTTCACTTAATTCACAAGACGCCATTGCCTACAATACTATACATTTAAGCCAACTGATAAAGAAACACCAAGCCAAGCTACGAAAAGTATCCTTTTGGTTCGAAACTAACACAAAACTAATAAGATGTAATACCGAAGTGTTAAAACTAAATTCAGAAATATTTAAAAGCAATACTGGGATATTAAAAATTAATAATACAGGGTATACATACACATGAGCGTTTAAAACCTTTGCGTTAAGCGCTAGTTAAGCACAAATGTTGAAATGTAATACTTGTCAAGGATTAAAAGAGAATTATCGTCAACTCAAGCCACATTTGTATTCAAACAAAATACAAGCCTGTTAAACTGGGACTCATTTAAATAATTTCGTATTAAAATGTAAGCGAAGTGGGCGCCTTTTTTAAAGTCAGCTATTACTAAAAAATAATAATATTTAGGTTCAAATTTAATTTTAATAACTTTAGAAACTAGAATAGTATAGATTAAATTATTTCAAGATTAAAGTTTAGAGAAAACAGTATTGAAATTAAATTATAATACCAAATTATTTCAAACAAAGTTTAATAAACTGACAATATTAAAATTCAATTTTTCTTGTATTGCATACGGCTGTAATACAGAGGATGTATTAAAAATCATGCCAACATTTTTAACCGTGTATGTACCTATACTTCATCCAACAAAAATATGCAGTACACGTCTTATGGGAGCGCTTTTTCAAAATCAGTAGCGTCCTATATTTTTGCACCTTACCGAATTGAAAGAACTCCTCCATAAAAAAGTGTTTGTGCGCCCATAAATTTTCGATTGCATCTGACGCAGATCCGACGTCCTATTGACTGTACATCTGAGTGTGCACTGAATTGCTGTGGCCTATGGCTGTTGGTGCTATTCAATTTCAACCCCCATTAAATATTGATGTGCGTTTAAAGTTACCCTTGTTCATTTCGTAACTTGTTCAGTTTTTTTCCTTGGGTTTCTGTTGAGGTGCTTTTGATTTTAAGGCTTTAAAAAAAGGGTCCATTTAAAATCAACACTACGATAACCCTGTGAGAGCTTTAATGAAGGACAGATTTATGCAATTCACTGTAGCCAGAATGCGAGGCAAACGTCCTATCTTGCCTACACTGCATATTTTTGTTGGACAGAGTATAGCAACTCGTACTGCTTCAACAAATCAGCAAAATAAAAGACTTAATATACACTATTCAACTAGACTTGTTGAATTTTATTGATTCAAAATAAATTTGTTTGACATTTAGCCCGCAAAAGAAACAATGACAGTCCATAGCAAAATCTTCCAGCTTTATTGAAAATTTGTGTTCACAAAATCGATGTGAGGAGAATTTAGTTTCCAATTGAATTGAGCCTTCCACTCCCCTAGTAAACTGGTGAGTTCAAGTAAGACTGCCAAGAAGAAACGCCAATTTTTAGAACTAAGGACCAAAAAAGTTATTTTGAATCGAAAATATAAAATATACAGTCAAATGTTGAACAGCTGAAAAGGGAATCAGCGTCTTGCGACGAATGGTTTAGAATTGAAGCTAGATAATATAGACATTTCGGGAAGCCTTAGAGGATCAAGATTATGATTTGATGCAGAATGAGTTTGAGATTGAAATTTCAAGAGCTTTTTTCCTTTTCAGTATTAAAAATAATAAAGGATCGATTGATTAAACTAATTGGTTTGTTAAATAAAATATATTCTTTGAAATAACCCTCACAAGTACTTTTACTAGGCACGTTCAAACTTTGAAAAAATCACAACCGTGTCTGAAGGGATTCTACTATAAGGCAAGTTATACATTCGTAAAAACAAGGTTGTGTGTACTGACGTACTCGTACCTGCGGTAGAAGTAAATCTTCTTTTCTCTCAAGCAAGGCCTCTGTAAGATTCTAACCTTTAAACGTACAAACATTTTGTATTCTAAAAACATGTCGCTGTCTTTGACGGATAACGTGTCGTTTTGACATTTCTCTGACAGCTGCATAGAAAATTTTTTACCCCCAACGCCGGAAAAGAAGTTTTACTTCAAAAATCGAACTCGAGATTTTTATCAAAGGTGATATTACGATGAAAGCGAAGACGAAAAAAGTGGGTCCCTAAACGGCTCGGTCGATTTTCGTAAAACTTGGTAGATATCGTTTTTAAATTTTTCCCCCATACGTTTTTTTTTTTTCATTTTTCTTAAGACAAAAAATAATGGTACATAAGAATTTGTTTTTAGAAATTTTTTACATTTTTTTTTCTTAAAAAATGTCCCACAGATTTAAAAAAAATCAAAAAATTTCATCTAGTTGAAGTTAGTTAATGGTTGAAAAAAAAATTTCCAAAAACGGTTATTTTTCGTAACTTCCTTGAAACCATTTTTATGCTTTTGATTTTATCGAAAACAGTACAACCGATTTTGATCATTTTTTCATGCTAAAGCTCCCTAAAAGTTTGAATATTATTGTGTATTCAAATTTTAAGAAAAACTTTTTTGGATTTAAAAAAAAAATAAAATTTTGTTTTTAAAACTCAAATATATTTTTTTTTTTCAAAATCAAATAAAGGAAAATTTTTTTTTAAGTTTTAAAATCTAATGTTTTTCAAATTTTTCGGAAGCTTTTCTATAAAAAGTTTCATTAAAATCAGTTACGTCGATAATGAGAAATTCAAAATAAAAAAGAATGGTTCTATGGTAGGTACATTCAGTAACATCTTAATTTCAAAATGTTTCTTATGAAATTAAAGATCGTTAAAATTAATCGAAATTAAAAAAAATTATCAAAATTCTAGGCGATGTTTTCGAGAAAAATACGATTTTTTAAATCCATTTCTCAACATTTGTATGGTGGGTACCGTTATTTTTAGATAAAATATAAAATATTTAGTTTAAAAAAAAAGCAATTAGGAATTTTTTTAAAAATCCAAAATGTTTTTTTTTTTGAACATTTTAATACACAATACTCGTAATATTTAAACTATTGAGTAGCCTTTGCATTAGAAAATTTATCAAAATCGGTTGTATCGTTTTTGATAAAATCAAAAACTAAAGAAATTGTTCCAAGTGTGGTACCATTACTGACCATTTTTTTGGAAATATTTTTCTACAGTTACCTAGCTTTAACTAAATGAAATTTTTTTGTATAAGATTTCGAAAAAAAATCGTATGGCAGGTACTTTTATTTTTGGTCTTAAAAAAAAAACAAGAAAAAACGTGTAGGGGAAAATATTAAAAATAATATCTACCAAGTTAAAAGAAAATCGGCCAAGCTGTTTAGTCGAACAGACAGACAGACAGACGGAAGTGCGACACTCACTTTTTCGTCTTCGCTATCATCGTAATGCCAACTTTGATAAAAATATCGAGTTTGATTTTTCTTACGAATAGCTGCATAAGTTGCCTAATAGTACTTTTAAGCCGCAAGTAAAAATCGAGTTGATGACTAAAATAGTGATAAGCCCGAGAGTTTGTTCTTAAATCTTAACAGTCAAATACGTTTATAAAAAAAATACTGTCGTTGATAAAACCAATTTTGATCAAGCAGGACGTTGGCATATTTGAAGATAGCAATAGCAACGTCAATAGCAATAGCAAAGTTTATGAAATTGTTTTATTAGTAAACTAGCTGCTCCGGCAGACGTTGTTCTGCTCTATTTTCTCTAAAACAACACAACATTGATTTTTTATGTTAATAGTTCCTTCCCGAGAGACTTTGTTCTTTTAAAGTTATTGGAACTTCGCAGTAATAAAACATATTATTTCAGAGTTCTGTCTAATGCCTCCAAAGACTTATTATGTGCCATCGTGCATTCATCCCATGCTATCAACTTGCATTCCTGTAAAAACTTTGCCATTACAGAGTTCTTCGAAATGTTGCAAGTTGCAAGAGTTTCGTTGCTTTAAATATTTAATGGTAATTTTATCGCTGAATGGGCTGTTCGACCGCCTTCCAACAATTTAGCTGCAATACCAGAGGAAGCAAGTGCGAGTGTTATTCCATTCTGTAAGCGAATTTTTGCTAAAATCAATTAAATTAAAAATGTCTTACCTGTACCACCAGGAGCATCCAAAAAGTAAAACCCCCCAGTTTTACTACTTTCATAAGTGTATTAAAGACATACGTTATTTAAATTAATAAAAAATTGCGAGAGGTTCATAACTTCTAACAATACATTTTTTTACAATTTTAAAAATATTTTTAAAGAACTCGTTTCATTTTTTATTTATAAATTTTTATTCTTCTTCTAAAGAGTTTCGGTACAGTTAAGGATGATGTTCTATTACATAAACTGTTTAGACTTAGTTTTCCAATGTCCTTAGTTAAAATAATTCAATCTATTTTATCTGAAATAAATTTCAAAGTTTCAGTCAATAATTGGTACTTTCGTATTTACAATATTGTAGCAGGTGTCCCTCAGGGATCGGTGCTAGGCCCAATCTTGTATACTATTTTCACTTACGACTGCCCATGTCTCACAACCTGCGAAAGAGCTATTTTCGCTAATGACACTTGCATCTTTTCATCGGATTCAATTGGTTGAAACCAACTTGTAATCAAACCTGAATGTTATCCAAGATTATATTTTTCACTCGAAAAGAAAAGACTGTTTCTTGCCAAGCAACAATCTTCAAGTAAATGGTTTGAACACTGAATGGTGTTCAAATGTTAAATACCTTGGTGTAAACCTAGATAGAAAAATAACTTTTGCAAAGCATGTACAAGAAGTAAATAAGAAGTTTAATATAACTATTAAAATACTTTATCTCTTTATAAATCGCAAATTAAAATTAAGTAATGAAAATAAATGGAGCCCCAGCATGTGGTGAGTGTGCATCTAGTCATATCCGTAGACTCCAAATAGTTAAAAAAAAGTTATAAAAATGATGCTCAAGCTTTCATGGTCTTTCTCAACAGCTGAACTCCACGCTATCTCAAATATGGAATCGGTAACAACCAGAATTGATAAACTTAGCAAACGTCAGATAACATTATAATATCTTGTGGATGAGCGAGTATCATACTTTTTATTCAAAAGTTTTTCTTTTTCGGTACTTTTTATCAAAAAGTTCTTCTTTTTCGGCATATATGTAATTATCTTTGTCCTCTTCCGTAGAAAGTGACCTGTTTTCGTAAAGTCTTCTTAATTCAAAATACTTTATATTTTGACTTTTTCCTTGCTTATGCTTATAGAACTCTATTTGTTTATTTATATTCTTGTACAAAAAAAAACTTAGATTTTTTTTTTAATAAATTAAGCTCCTTTATCCCTTATATCTCAGTAAAGTTAGTGTTGCTTTTAAGCCCACCGTTTTATGTTTGTTTTTAGTATATATAAACCCTCACGTACTCGAATGCCATATTGTGTCAAAATTTCAAAGCAATCGGTTAAGAACTTTCTGAATTAAGCGATTAGCAACACATTTGGCGATTCATTTTTATTATTTACGAGATAGAAAATTAATTTTGTAAATAAGAAATTTTTTCTAAAAAAAAAATTGGGTTACCTTCTTTAATTACTCAATAATATACATTTTAGAAAATATTTTCAAAAACTAATCGTTCACTTATTTTCAAGATATTCAAAGAAGCTCCTGTACAAATTTGTTGGTCAGAATTATTAGAGCCATTTTGAAAAAAGGGTGTAATAGCATTTTTTCTTAAAATTTGTTGATAAAAATGTAATCCACACTTAGAAGAACCCAGCTATTTTTTTAATCAGAATTTTCATGACGTCTAAATGGCAGGTACCGTTAGTTTTTGGAGCTAAAAATTTTAATTTCTCTTTTTATGAATCGTCGAAGAACCTTGAATACCCAGTATCGCAAGTAAAAATGTTAAAAAATAAAACAGGAAGGTTTATAAAAATCATTTAATAAATTTCTTCTCACCAAAATTGCCGTCCCTTTGAAAGTGCTGTCTGAAACCTGTGCCCTTGGCCCCACGCTACACCCAGCACTGTGTAATGAACAATTTCCGGATGCGTTAAGTTAAATTTAGGATGAATTAATAAAATTACAAAGAATTATGCTGGCGGAAGACAATCCGCAGACTCTTACTTTAAAATCAAAACAATCACGGATAAAATAATACTGGCGCGCGTCGCGAAGAATAAAATTAGATTGGAATTAGATACTGAAAATGACGTATGGACGCACGAATGTCAATTAATGGAACTGTTCGGAAATTTTCACCACCGACAACAGACACAGTGCTGCCGCCCACTAGCTCAGTTTGGGGAAGCTTTAATTGAAAGAAAAATTGGAATATTGATTAATTGTTCGTTTAATCAAATGTTATCAAAATTAATTTCTTTCTTTACTCTCAATATTTTTATGGTGTTTGTGTGGGCCATATGTCTCACACGCAATCACTTTGTGCACCGCACGTCACACAATTGATTTCTGTTAAATTGGTCATAGTCGCGAAAACCTGTTTTGGTTGCTTTTCCAAGATGCTTATGAGCGGGACTCAGGTTGATGGATATGAGTATCTTGGAGCTGCAACGGAAAAAGGAAGGTTGAAGAAGGAAAATGGATCTTGAATAGGCAGGTGAAACTTGTTGTGGTAAATTTTACCGCAGCAACTGCTTTAAGTCCTTAATCATTTCAGTTTGGTGAGTTAACTCTGGATTTACTGAAAATATATGACTGATTTGTAAGTTTTTCGAAAAATTATTTTATAAATATATTTATAAGCAGGCTTAAGACTTTGATTAAACTAATATTGCAAATGGTGTGATTTAAATTAAAATTAAAATCTTCCAATAACAATGTACATAACTTGATTAATTTGGAAAAAAAATTCAACACATACATATTTACTATGTTACATTTTTATTCCCAATAAACATGCCAGTAAGAACCACCTGTTAAGGATATGTACCTACTTTATTTTGTGAAACTTATTATCTTAAACAAATATATCATTTATTCAAACCCTTATACTCAACAAGTTATAGTCAATAAAACCTTAAACGTATGCTTTTTGTCTATGAGAATTTTATTGCTTACGCTGAAGCTCTGAACCTTAACTTAACACCTTTGAGCACATTTTGATATCCTAGCAAAAAACAAATTTTCAAGAAATTGTGCTTCCATGTGACTGTAACTGTATAGCAGAAAGCAATGAAATCCAAGTACTTGACATTCCCAAAGTACCTAATAAAATTACTGTGACAGATCGAGTTAATTTTGTAATCTCCGAGAGCTTGATGAATTCTTTTTGAAATAGAAATCCCCATGTGATACACTCTGCTCCATTTCATACTGACATGGGTTTGATGGTAAGTATGAGAGTCAAGTCGGCCCGCATCAAAGATTCATGTGAATCTTTTACTTTTATTTTTATTTTTTCGTTTCGTTTTCTTTTTGTCTTACTCGTTCTGGACCATTGCCTTTGTTGTCGAAGTCGTTACAAAGTTTTCTGTTCAACAAACTTTTACCTTTATGGTTTGGTAACATTTGAGTTTCAAATTCACCCTCATCTCAACGAGGATGTGGACACATACATACACATCGAGCAACAGCACCAAGAGCGTTGATAGACTAGGGGCAAACACCTTGATTTACATGCACAAGAATGCTATGATGTGCTGCTCTTGGCTTGGCACACCTAAGGGCTGAATGCAATCAAGAGACGTCTTTTTTTTCATTTTCTTCCTGCCCTCGTTTTTGGTTTACATACTTCTACACTGTGTCATTTATCATCAGACCGATTTGTGGGGGCTTGTAGCATAAACCACATAAGCATACAAGAACACGAATTACCTGTTAGTTGAAAAAGCGGGGACTTCAGAATCAGGGATATCCTGTTTCGAACCCACTCTCATAGGTTTATTTTCTTTTTTTTCCTTTGACTATAGAGCTTTGATTGAAAGTATATTTGATCATTTACAGAGACAAATTACCTTATGTAAGACAAAGAAGTAAATTGGGTGCCTGTGGAAATGATTCTTTTGACAACGATGATGAATTATTTGAATTCCTTTCGTTAAGAATACTCCAGGACCTTTTACCAACATCAAGAACGTTAGCTTTTATAGGGGTGACTCAAAAAATAAGGTTAAATAAAAAAACCTTAATGGATGGATTCGCTTTAAATTGACTTGAGAGAAAATTTGGTACTTCGAAAAGATCTGGTAGGGGGTTTTAGATGTTAGAGTAATGTACACACTTCAGAGGATCAGGAAAAAAATGTTCTAGTTCCATTCAACGAATATACTTTCATCCATATTTTTTAGAAGAGCTGGTCCGCGTACTCCTAACCAAGTGATCTCCTGGCGTTTCAAAGTTGAGCACTGATATCAGATCCAATATATACATATATCACAACACTTGCGGTACATTCGGCCATTTATTTACAAAGGCTTTCGACAACCTATGATATAAGCCCATCTACAATGCAGAAATAGTGGTTAAAGCAGCATCTTATAGACGAACGATAAACAGAATGATCTAGTTCTAACAGAAAGATACTGAGCTCAGCTCTAAAAACTTTACTGTCATTAGTAACCACTTGACGAGACAAAACGGAGCCCTGGGGAACACCAGCAGAAGGTCAGACTTGAAACCGTCCAATACAACATGTACTACCCGATCTTGAAGGTAATTTCTAATCCAAAGAATAAGGGTTAAGTTGATACCAAACGCCGGCATTTTCGACAAGACTCTATCAAATGCCTTAGAAATATCAAGCACAATAATCTTACTTTTTCTAAAACAATGTTAAGATCTATTCCACTTTTCGGTTTGGTATGCTATCAGATCACCAGTGGAACGATTACTTCGAAAGCCGTATTGCCGGTCATAAAGAACTTTTCGATTTTCGAGATATTTCTTGAGCTGATGATTTATCAGCAATTCCATGACTTTGGAAAGAAGGGACGTAAGTGCAATTGGTCGATAGAAGAAGGGAGAGGAAAGGTCGCCTGTTTTAGAAACAGGCTGGACAAATACAGTTTTTCATCTTTTAAGGAAGATTCCAGAACGGTAGGAGCGATAGAAGGGCTTAGCCAATAGTTTTTCCAGCGATGCAGAACACGTCTTCTGAAGAATGGGGGGTCCTACCAGTGGATTTGTTTATATGAAGTACTGTAAGGGCTCTTGTAAATTCCTAGGTAATATTGACATAAATGTTTTGTTGACCTTTAACAAAACAATTTTATGTTTGATTAAAATTTTGTCAATACGAAAGAATGATTTTGTTGATTTAACAAAATTTTTATAATTCAGCATGATTTTTTGTCAGTTTAACAAAATATGCACTACAAATAATATTGTCAGTTTAACAAACCAAGTTTTGTTAATATAACAAAATAAAACAGAGATTTTTGTCACATCGACAAACTTTTTTGTGATGTTACAAAATGTTTGTTGTATCTACAAAAAATCTGTTTTGTAAATGTTTGTCAATAGGGCTGATGATACCCGGCTACCCGAGTACCCGGGTAATACCCGGGTACCCGAGTAATTCGGGTAATACCCGGGTACCCGGGTATTACCCGGGTACCCGACTACCCGATTACTCGATTACCCGATTACCCGGGTACAGCAAAATAAAATACATTGAAGTTAAACTCTATTAAATTAAATATATCCGAATCAATACCGCTATTCGTTTCTAGGATGGTTTAAATTAAGAGGTTTAGCAAGTACACAATGAAATGCACTGATTAAAGTACAGATACAACGGTTAGGCTTAGGTATGTTTTACAAATGGAACACCTGAACTTGTTTTCATAATGTTTTGCAAGTACAAAGAGATTTGTAAAAGTTCGCAAAATGATTCAACTCAAGAAGAGAGAATACAAATTGGTTTGGATTATTACCGTTAATGAATGTGGGTGACAATGTGAATTGTGCTGCTCACAACCTACAACTTTGTGTAAAGCATATATTTAAGCCTGTTGAGTATTACGAAATTGTCGCAATAAAATGTCGAAGAGTGGTATCACATTTTCACCAATCGAATGTTGCTACGTCGGCCTTAAACAGAAAACAATTGGCGATCTGAATGCCAGAGTGGGTCAAGAAGCGGGAATGTTGAATGCAGTTCATGGCGTCAATAGGCGATCAAAAGACAACTTATGCAATGGAAGAGGAAGGAGACTAGTAGAGCTTTGTGATTCATACGAGCTTAGAATTCAAAATGGAACTAGTTTGAGTGATGATTCGGGTAATTTCACATTTGTTGGTGGTCAAGGAACATCAGTGATAGACTATAGTCTCATAGGGACGGATTGGGAGCCATATATTTCAGACTTCGAAGTTAAGGAAGTACTTTACTCGGACCACTTTCCGCTAGTTGTCACTTTTCACCACCAAAAGTATCCATCACCTGAGGAAATTACAAATATGCGTTTACTACCTAAGCTAAAATGGAAAGTTTCCAGGGCGCCAGCATACAGACATCTACTCGATTCGAAACTCCAAAGAAGGCATTATATGGACTTTGAAATATTGGAAGATACTCGTACAATAAAAACTTCGTATCCACAACAGCAAATCAATATAGAAAAGATAGAAAAGCTGGAATAGAACCTTGGTTTGACGAGGATTGTCAACGTGCCCGCAATTTATCTTTTACATGGCTGAAAATATTCCGTAATTCTAGCGGTGGTTCATTCAGTCAGAATTACATTGAGGCCAATAAGAAATATAAGGATCTATGTAGAATCAAAAAAAGGAGATATGGTGAAATTGAAGTCAACAGATTGGCGACGTGTAAAGACTCATCGGAATTTTGGAAGCTTGCATGGAAACTGAATGGGAATATTTTAAGGAATTACTTAACCCAATTGCAAACAATATAAAGTGGAATTACGCAGTTCCTGGATTTAGAAATGAAATTTTAGCTTTTGCAATCACTTGCCAAGAAGTGCTGGGTGGCATGAAAGATGGAAAAGCTTCTGGAGCAAACGGAATTCCAATAGAATTTTATAAATATGGGACTAATATTCTGAAAGAAAATTTAACAAAACTTTTTAGGATGGTGATGCTACTCCTAAAGAACTCCAGGAATCAGTGATATTTCCCATACATAAAAAAGGTTGTTTATCAGCCACGTATAAAGTATTCACATCAGTGTTACAAAAGCGCCTTACAACATGGATTAAATCTCAAAACCTGTTAAAAGAGTTCCAATCTGGATTCAGATCAGGATATTCAACTATTGACAATATTTTTGTTTTGAAAAGCATAGCGGAGAATTTTATATTACAAGGCAAGAAACTTTACGCGTTTTTTATTGATTTCAAGGCTGCATTTGACACAATTGACCGATCTGCCCTGTTTTACAAATTGTATGGATTGGGTTTATCGCATAAGTTTGGACGTGTTCTGGAAGAACTGTACAAAGGAACGCAAGCTGCAGTTTGGAACGGAGAAGAACTTTCGGATTGGTTCGAAACAACATCTGGAGTAAGACAAGGCTGTACATTAAGCCCTACATTGGTCGCACTTTTCATCGATGATTTGATCGATTATCTGCCCGGTGCGGTGGAGTGGACTTTGCTGGAGTGCGTATTAAGGCATTGCTCTTTGCGGATGATGTAGTCCTGTTTGCGTATACTCACCCCAAACCTTACAACTCATAATCAACAGGGTTAATGACTACTGCCAATTATGGAACCTCATAGTTAACATAGAAAAATCCTAGGTAATGATTTTTAAAAGAGGGGGTGGAAGAATTGCTTCAAATGAAAAATGGGTTTTTAATGGAGAACGCTTAGAATGTGTCAACGAATTCAAGTAGCTTGGTGTTTATTTTACAAAAAATCTGAGTTTGGAGAAGCATTTCAAGGAAAAACTCTTAAAAGCCAAAACTGCAATCAATGTTTCCTAGAAAAGATGTTTTATGAACAAAAATATAGTGCATAGCAGCAAATATAAGTTATTTGAAGCGGTTTCGGAGACGATTCTTCTATACGGAGCACAGATTTGGGGATGTAAAAAGTTCGATAAAGTAGAGAATCTCTTAAGACACTATGTGAAGAGAATATTTCACCTACCGGAAAACACGCCGAACTACGTTATAATGCTAGAAACCGGGATATCGTCTCTATTTATAAAAACACTAAAGCTCCAAGCTTAAAGCCTTTGCTATGCCTGAAACCCGGCTTACGAGAAAGATAGCCCTCAAAGCTATCCAAGATAAAAACAGCTGGTATAGAGATTGGTTGGAATTACCCCGAGGATGTGATATGAGTTTAAGCATTAACGTTGAAGATATATCGAATAGTAAAAGTAATCTTTACGAAATAATTCAAAAAGTAGATGAGCAATGTAGAGCGGAATTTATGGCTGAAGCATCTGGTTCGCTGTACAGATCAATCTACAGTAGACTGAATCACAATTTATTGGACAAAAATTATTTTCGAGATACAAATAGTGTACAGGATTCGAAGTGAATTGCTTAACTTACACAGACCTGATCTACCATTGGAATGCAGTATATGCAACTTAGCAGAACGGGAAGACGTCATTCATTTCGTCGGAAGGTGCCCAACTCTCAGGGAAACTAAGGAGACATATTTTTGTATGTGATTTCTTATCGGAGGAACAAGTGCTGATGAAGCTTAATGAGATGGATGTTCCAAAATTGTATGAGTTCTGCAAAATTTCATTGAAGTATAGAGAACGAATAATTAATGAAGATTTTTGAAAATAAATTCATGTTAATTCGTGTGATGTTATTACTACATTAAAAAATTTAAATTAAATTAAAAATATTTAAAACATTGTTTAAAATAATCTGGTAAGAGTTATGTAAATTTAAAAGGTTAGGCTAACTTTTTGCAAATATGTCAAAGAAAATATTCTGTTGTCAATCTGGCAGACGGCATTTTGCCATGTTATAGAGATTTTGTGTAAATTATATGAAATGTATATTCAAATGATTAATTTAATAAAATCAATCTAATCTAATCTAATCTAATCAAATCAGAAAACAATTGCAGCTAGGAATGAAGGAGGAACGTTTAGTTCAAAATTGTCCAACCCGATGGGATTCCATTTATTTTATAAGTGATATTTTGCACCACAATCGCTCCGCCGTTATTGCAGTTCTAAGTGATAAGAGCTATACGAGTTCTTCTACAGCACTGAACCTGGAAATATCTGAGTACGAATGGGGAATAATGGAAGAGTTAACCACCGTTTTGAAGCCACTATATATAGCAACAAAACTGCTATGTCGTGAAAGTAAAGTAACGCTTTCTGCAGTGCGCTTGGTTATCAAAACTCTAATTGAAAACCACTATGCACCTAAGCTCGAAGACACAGAAACAACCCCCATATTCAAAAATAAAATCATTTTTTCTCTAAAAACGCGCTTTCACCTACGCGAAATGTCCCCAGCCGAAAATATTTTACCAAGTAGCATCATTCTTAGACCCAAGGTCCAAGGACCTTAAAACTGAGAGCTGTGAAGTAGCAGACTAAATCCGTACTTTTGTTAAGGAAAAAATATTGGGAATGTGCTCTGACTGTTGCATCTACAACTGAATTGCACTTTGAATTCATTGGCAACACTTACCATCTTAACGAACATCAATTATGACATTTAATCTTATCTACAACAACTAAACTTATACATGTAAATTTTCATGCCTCGTGGCTAACCTTCTTTCACTTTGAATTCGGCTTTCTGCCAAAGAGGTTATACGCGATTTCTTCTATATTCAATTAAAACTAGATTAAGTTAGTATTAATCAACCAGTCTTTTCATTTGGGACATTAAGTAAGAAACTTAACACTGACAAAGTAACAGAAGGAGAAGCTAGTGGAAGTAGTGATGACCAAGATTTGGATTTCCTCTTTGCAACTGAAGGGCAATTACTTGACAACATCTCTTAGTTTGAGCAGTACATAGCAAAACCTCGTATATCGAACCGTTTGGACCCTCTTGTATGGTGGTGCTCGAGAGAACGCTCTATCCTCGTTATGGCATTTTTGACAACAAGATATCTTGCTGTTCCAGCTATATCAGTAAGTTCAGAAAGTCTCTTTTCGACTGCCGGCAATATTATTACTGCCAAAAGATCATGTTTGGCCCCAGAAAATGTTTCTTTGTTGGTGTTCTTGCACAAAAATCAAGATCTATTAAATTAGAATTTAAACCCATCAAATTTTCCTCATCAACAATTTATGAAATTTTGATAATTCCTTTGCTCATTATTAATATTATAATTGTATTTCAGAGCATTGTTTTTATGTTTTTTGACTACCTATTGAATAAAATGTTTAGTTTTTCTGAAATTTTGTCGCTGTACCTAATTGTGTCATACATATAATTATATAATTTGTTCCAAGATTTGTAGGTGTTTTTGAAAAAGCAATTTACATAGCCACGAAGGAGTTTTTCATTTTTATAGCCGGTTACCCGGGTAATACCCGAATACCCGGGTACCCGGGTTATTTACTACCCGGGTACAAGCAACCCGGGTAACCGGGTACCCGGGTAGTTGATTACCCGGGTAGAATCATCAGCCCTATTTGTCAATATCACGAAGTTTTTGTTAATTTTTTTTTGTCAATTTAGCAAAAAATGAAAACATTTTTGTTAAAATGACAAATATTTAGTTTTTGGGTTGAGTTATTTTGTAATATTGATAAAACAATATTATCAGATAGATCAACTATTTTGTAAGGAAACCAAAAAAAATCTGCCCGTATATTTTTTTGATCATGACATTTCTTTTGTATATGATATAATTCACATTTGGTTTTTGTTAAAAAATCGATGTAAGATTAACTGAACTTAACAAAAATTGCGTATTGTCCATACGCCCTCACAGATGGTTGCATGTCCCAAGTAACATCGTTGGAGCTAAATGTTATTTAAATGTTCTTAAATTGCTCTGAGAGCTCTATTTCAAAACAGATTGCAGCTCTTGGTAAACAAATATAAAAATCTAGCTTTATAATGGAGTTTCTTAAAAATCTTTAGCTTCATTACGTTTAAAAGCTTTCTGCTCAATGGGGCCTATCGTGAATAAAATTTCCCTGGGAATTGTTCCCATTTTTCAAAATTGTCATCTCGAATAATGTCGAAAGTTTCCCTTGGAATTAATTGATATCGGGAATTAAGTTTCCTAGTGACTTTGGCTCTCATTTAAAAAGGCCAGTCGCCAGTTTACAATGAACAGTTCAGAAGTATTGTCATTTCGAATTTTTAAAGATGGGGAGAATTCCGAGGGAAATTTTGTTCACGATAGCCCCCAATAAATATGCTTCATAATAATGTTTTTATTAGCTGTCGGAAAGCATATAAGCATTTTGGTACTGCACCCTTTAAAATAGCTCTTTAACAGAAAAAGAATTTTTTAAAAAGTTATTTAAGAGCTGCAAGCTATATCTCGATGTTTGCCCTAAAGGTGGATCTAGAGCGTGTTTTACAATAAACGAGCTCTAAGATTAGCTCTGAATGCGCTTTTCAAGCATTAATACAGCTAAAAATGTTTCTTGGGGTGAGATCGTAGGGACGAAACGCCAATTTTTGTGGACTTAAATCCCAAAAAAAAAAAACTATTTTGACAAAATTAATTTTGTTTTTTGTGGATTCAACAAATGAAATTTCTAAAATTGACAAAATATTTTGTTGAATTGACAAAATATTTTGTTAATTTAACAAAATATTTTGTTACTGTAACAAAACAATTTTGTTAATTTAACAAAACAATTTTGTTAATTTATGAAAACAATTTTGTTAATTAAACAAAACAATTTTGTTAATCCGATAATAATAAAAAAGCAATAACACTAACAAAAAAATTGTTAATACAACAAAATATGACAAATTAATTTTGTAAATTCTACGAAATTTTGTCATATTGACAAAATATTTTTGTTATTTCAACAAATTTATCTGTTAGCATAAAAAAATAATTTTGTGGATACAACAAAATATTTTTTGTTACCTCAACAAATATCTATAATTTTTGTCAATTTGATAAAACGTTTTGTTGGCCGTATATTGACAAAATGTTTGTCAAATCAACCTTAATTTTTATCATATAGATATACCTAGATTTTATTTTCAGTGTAGGTAAGAAGTAATCCATTGCAGGAAAAGGGGTTGAAAACCTAAAGAGGACAAAGGAGAGCTTACGGACTGTGAGAAATTTTGTCGCAAGCTTTGCTAAAGTTAGTGGAGACCATATCAACTTTATTCCCGTTTTCTAAGGCTCTTGAAGTGAATGAAACGAATTCTACGAGGTTTGTGGTGGTGGATCAGCTTTTTAAGAAACCGTGGTGTTTTGGAGTAGTGGCCCCAAAACAATTGGTCGATAGTTTTTCACGTCACCTTTCGGGACTTTCTTGTGAATTGGTGCTATGAAAGATGTTTTCCATATCTTGGGAAATGTTCCTTGAGATAAGGATAAATGAAAAACTTTTGATAGAGGATTTAAAAGAGAAGAAGAAAATTTTTTTTTTAGGAAAATGACAAGAAGATCATCAAGGCCCGGAGTGAACTCATCAAATAGGTCCAATCTGGTTTAAGAGAATCCTTGGAGAATGAATCCTTAACAAATGATGCAAAGTAATTATTGCTATAGATTCAAAATAGGTTTTTTTGGCCTTTAGTCCACAAAAATTGACGTTTCGTCCCTACGATCTCACATGCAACCATCTGTGAGGGCGTATAGACAATACGCTATTTTTGTTTTTCAAGGTTTCAAGGTTTTTTATTGAACTTTTATATATACAATTGTGAAACTTGAGGATAATATGTATAGGGTAGAAATTTGTTGGCACATATAGGGGGCCTAACTTATAAAATGACTTAAACTCTAAGAATTATAATATTTGTAATGTACATGGTTCAAAATTAGCATTATGAAATGATAAATTGTCTTGGTTTTTGACTCGGGTTGTTCAGTCCCGGTTGTCCAGTTGGTGGGTTGTTGGGGGTTGTTTTTTTTTTATGTTTTCAGCCACGGTGATATGCTGTCTCGGCGTCAGCGTAGAAATGAACTGCTGGTTCGTTGTCGACTGGGATCCTTTCTTACATATCCAGAGTAGTGCTGTATCTAGGCTCTAGGATGAGATAATCCATATCAGGCCAACTCAGCATTAGGTTTTGTAAAAAGATGGAATTTGCCAACACTTACGTGACCTGATCGCTATACATAATGTTTGTCCGACCTCTACTTGAGTATGCGTCTCAAGTTTTACATATATCAAGAATAAAAGGCATCCAAAGACGATTTTTTCGTTTGCACTTCAATGCCTTTCCTGATGGGATTTAATCTTACCCCCTTGTCGTGACCGCCTCCAACTGTAAAACCTCAACTCATCAGAACGTAGATAAATTGCTGACATACTTTTCATACATGGACTTCTCTCTTCAGTTGACTGCTCCTCTGTCGACAACACGATTTCTTTCAACACTAACACCCGTAACCTGAGAAACCATCGATCGGCTCTTCTATTTACCAACCCATTACACCTCTTATGGCCTTAAAGAACCTCTGACCTGTATGCTCCGGTTGGTCAATTTGAATCCAAATTCATTTCAATATCAACACCTACAACCTCAAACTCCTTTTGTCCCACCCCCACTCATAGTTATAAGTTTAGATAGGTACAAGTTAGTTTTTAAGTTATACTTATGGCTTGAATTAAGCTGAATAAAAGGGGGTTAAGCCTCCACTAAAATTATTAGCGGTTTATTGTTGATTTAAAACAAATGTTAGCACTGTGTCCGAGGAAAACTTAACTTGAACTTATACAAAACACTGGATATATTCAAGTGAACTGCAGTTAGATATAGATATATCTCCACTTCGTCGAGATCAGATGTTCGAACATTTCGGTCTACGTAATCTAGGTTGTATACTTAAACCTGTATGATAAAGCATTTCGGTTCATAATCGGAGTTACCCAGTTTATAAACATGGGTTTTCCACATCTTCAGGACTAACCTCGAAGTTCCCTTACTCGTCCTTGCAGCCCTACTCTGGCTCTCTGTCTCTATTTGCTCAGAAGTGCGTTTGTCGCGATCCTTCTTCTTCCTTCTGGGATCCCGGTTTTTTCACTCTTCTTCTGCTTCAGAAATTCTAAAGTAGCTCTGATTTTTTTATAAAATCTAGCGCTTTGTATGCCTCTTGATTAGCTGTAGGTATTTGCTGGCATTCATTGTCAAACCAGGAGTTTCCCTATGGTGGCCATGTAAGGCCCATATGTCATCTCTGATGATTTCTTGGCAATGTTTCCATTGGTTCTCAATACCTTACAGTTGTGGCATGGAACATCTTCAGAAAACCTCACAATTGTAGCCGTCCAAGGTCAAATTTTCTGAAAGTACTTTCTTTTCTTAGCTTGGTCGGTATGATCCTAAAAGTAGTCTGGCTTTTATTATTCCATTTTGCTATTTAACGTAAGTTGTAAGCTTAAACTGAAACTCCCGAATTATGTTAAATAACTTAGAATGTAAATTTTCTTTTTAACCTTACTTGTGTAATCCCGCCCTTACATTATATAACGAAAAGTGAAATATTTGAATAACCACAATTTAATTGAAAAGTTCGTATCATCAATTTTGACGTGATTTGTGATTGAGGATATGTGCGCAATTGCAGAAATCAAATAAAGCACATAAACTAATCCGTTTATATTGAGTAAAATTTCGTTATTGAGAATGACTCAATGAATAAACTTTTCGAAACAATTCCTTAAGTATGAAATTCGGTGTCAAAGTTTGTATACCAATTTCCTGAAAATAAACAACTTTGCCAGTTTCCCAGGCGGTATAGTGAGCATAGCTCATCCATCTTTCCATTCTAGATCAAATGTGCTACTTAGCTGCACAAATTTGTCACGGAAACTTTCCCCAAGTATCCGACGTGTCCTTATTTAATTTCAAATTATCGCTTCTATGACAAAATTTTGTTTCCCCCTACATGTATCTATACGTATAGCAGGCCAGTGCACCGAGGACAAACTTTTTAAGCCTCGCATATCCTTGCGAACAATCTGTCGCCAAGTGAGCATTGAAGATCCACCGTCATCGCCACAAAATGCTAATGCCATTCAACCAAACAAAATCTAAAGTAAGTTCACGCTTCCGCTCAACGTGTCCGACGAACAGTAAACCCTGATACTTTTCCCCGACAAACAAACACTCCTCTGGCATTTATGCACCAGCACATTTATGTATAGGTACATAATACGTTGAAATTGTCAAGTAAAGCAGCAAGAGGAAGGATAAGTTTTAGATGAAGTTCATTTTGTTGGCTAATTACTACCAGAAGCCGTCAACTGCTGTTCCAGTTTAAGGAAATCTTTAGATATTGACAGCTTTATATTAACTTGGAGTCATTTACAATAGTTTCTTTCTAGAACGTCGCTGCTTTGGAAAATGATACTAATTCCCAAAGACTCATGGGAGAACTTTCTAGGAGGATTTTAGCGTTAAGCCGGAAATGTTTTAACTGTTTTGTTGTAGAGGTGTCGTTGATGGTCTTCGTTTGGATTTTTCCGCAAATGAAAAATTGCTTGTGATATGAAGTGTTCTCTTCAACAAAAATAGTTCGTTTTAGTTCAATAAATAATCTTCGTCTTTTTAAGAAAAAAAAAAAAAAAAAAACTTAGCGGGATACGTTTTGAGTGTAAAGACAAGTTTTTGCTTTAATCATTTTTACTTGCCATATTATATTATGTAGGTACTCGTAGTATAGGGCAAGTTCTGCAATTGGAAAAAAAAAAAACTCGAGATTTTGTCCAAAATTGACATTACAATGATAGATACGTAACACGAAAAAAGTGGGTCAAAAAATTCCGTCTGTGCTTCTGTATGTCTGTACCTCGACTTACAGCCTAGATCCCTGGAGGTATTTTCTACAAACTTCGTATCTAAGGGTCTTCGGAGCTCCAAAGCTAACGGTACCTGCCATACAGCCGATATACAAAATCTTATTTATTTCGAAAATGCTTAAAACGATTTTGATTAAAAAAAAATTAAGTGTGCTATAATAAGCATGGACTACATTTTGGCCCAAACAAACCAACCAGTACCAAAAGCCGTCATAGAACTCTTTTTTTTTTTTTTTTTTTTGATTTCAACCTACTCATTAACGGTTTTAACGATTGAGCAAAATATTTAAAACAATATTGAATATAAAAATATTCGAAAAAATATTTTTTTTTGGGTTTTTGAAGAATCAATATCTTCAAAACGTGTGAACGATTATTTTTCGAAATTATTTCCTTAAATCGATATTATTCAATACATAAAATTGGCATGAAAATTTTTAAAGAAATATCTTATATAAATAAAATGCACGAATGTGTCACACGAACTTGCTTCTATATAATAGACTAGGAATTCTAAATACGAATGTTATTAGAGGAAACCGTTCATAAGGATAAAATTAATGTTTTAAATTCTTTTAGTAGTAAGAGAAAAAATTATAATATTAATAAACTTTTATATACAAAATTAAAAAAAAATATTTTTAAGAAAAAAATTTGGTACGTCAACTTAAGTTTTTTATTAATCTACGAATGAAAATTAAATTTCTAAAAAAAAAATATTGAGCCTTTTTTGAAATATCGAAGTTTCCAATAAAAATGACTTTTCTTCCAAAAATTCAAAACATATTCTTTTTTTAAGTTTTGAAATGCAATGTTTTTTAAACTTTTTTAAAGCTTCTCTACAAAAAAATTCATTAAAATCCGTTATTTCGATAATGAGAAATTCAAAATTGGTTCTATAGCAGGTACAAGCTGTAATACGAGTATATTAATAAATTACATTTTTTACTTGCGATTGTAGGTACTATAGGGCAAGTTCTGCATTTGAAAAAAAAAATCGAACTCGAGATTTTGATCAAAGTTGACATTACGATGATAGCGAAGACGAAAAAAGTGGGTCCGACAATTCCGTCTGTCTGTCTGTATGTCTGTATGGCTGTATGTCTGTATGTCTGTATGTCTGTATGTCTGTATGTCTGTATGTCTGTATGGCTGTATGTCTGTACCTCGAACTACAGTCTAAACCCCTGGACCTATTTCTTTCAATCTCGGTAGTTAAGGGCCTCCGGTGATTCCCTAGAGGAAAAATTGAATTTTTTTTTAGCTCCAAAACTAACGGTACCCCCCATAAACCCGTAATGCAAAATCTTATTTATCTCGCAAACGGCTCTAACGATTTTGATAAAAAAAAATTAGGTGTGATATTATGAACATAAGCTACATTTTGGTCAAACAAAATTTTGGGGAAAAATGTTATTAGGGGTACCTGTCATAGAACCGTTTTTTTTTATTTTCGACTTTCTCATTAACGGCTCTAAGGATTTTAACCCAAAATTTTCAGCAGGAGTCCCCTTAAGTTTAAAATAATGTTGTATATAAAAATATTCGAAAAAATATTTGTTGGGTTTTTTTGAAAAAAAAAAATTTTTTTAAATCAATATCTTCAAAACCTATGAACGATTATTTTGGAAATTATTTCCTAAAATTAATATTATTTAATACTTAAAATTCGCATCCCACATTTTTTTCTTGAAAAATTTTAGAGAAATTTCTTATATAAAAAATTTATTTAATAATAAAACGTTTTTTTTAAAGTTTATTTGCATTAATTCATACTTTTCCGGAAACCAGACGGCAATTTTATGCATTTGAACATTATTATCTCATTAAATCAATTTTTTATATTCATTAAATGTATCTTAAATTCCAAAGTACTTTTACATAAGAGCAAGTTCGTGCGATCCAGTCGTGCATTTTATTTTTATTTAATTAAAGTTCGTAAAAATTAATTTAAAGACGAAAATTTTGTCAAAATTTTAGGCGTCGTTTTCTAGAAAAATACGATTTTTGAAAACTATTTTTTAACATTTGTATGGTGGGTACCTTTATTTAGTCTTTCGAAACTTTAAAACATGTTGTAGAACATCAACATGATTTATAGTCTATTCCGAATCGTTCTAGTTTCTGGATTTTCATGCATTTCCATGCTGATTAAGAGCTTGAATAAACTTTCAGCCGATACAAACACTCTTTGTACCCCTTGGCATAATGGGAAGTGCGTTAAACTGTCATGCAAAAGGTTTTAGGTTCGATTGTCAGTCGCTGGAAAAAAGTCTTTCACGGGTGTACTATCTCTTGTAAGGAATTGACAAATTCTCCAAGAGTGTCTCGTATCAATAAAAGTGCTGCTCATTAGTCGTTCGGAATCGGCAGAAAATTCTAAGTCCCCTCGATTCCTGGTAAAACGCACACAGGAATGGTTGAGAGTTGTAAGTCACAATGACCAATAAGAGTTCATGAAAAAATCTACATACTCGTAATAATGCTTCGTTTACAAATATAACTATTGACTATTATTTGTACTTTCAGTAACTTGTCCCTTTTGGTCTTTTTTTTATATCCGATTTCATTTCAGCTTTGTTTAATTGATCAGATTTGAATAGAAGGACATACCATATTCTTTTCAGGGGCAACACTTCTGACTGAATAAACGAAGAATCTAGCGAACGTCAAGGAAGTCACTTTGGTCCACTACTACTACTGAATTAAGTTACTTAAAACTCTCAACCATTCCAATGTGCGTGGTAAATAAATATTAGTACAGGAACAGCTATGTCGCCATTTTCCACAATTCTACTGCTTTTTTGCCAGTTTATCTTCTTCTATGTTATTTTATTTTGTAGTCCTAAAACACAAAAGTCTTAAATAAACAAAAGTTCAGGTAGGGGGTTCAGTTTTTGTTGGTCCCAACTTAACTTTATTAAAATTTATCTGAATACATTATCAAAAATAAAACGAAATTCAATGATATATTCGAAACATAAATAAATAAATCAAAAAAGACAATTTATTGGTTACCATCACAGAAGCATCAAACAATAGATGGGTGCTAAAGTGCATAGTGCTTTCTGAATGACAAGACAATCTAATTTGTCCCTGGAGCTGGACAGAAGATAGCAAATGTTGTTTTTTTTTTTATTTTTTAAAAGTCTAGAACAACTCAGACAACATGTGAGTCCGAATTGCACCTTACCAGAAAGGTGTAGATATGTACTTGATACTTCACTATCCCCTAGAGAATTTCAATTGAAAGAGGTCCTTAGAGAGCAGATACGAGTAGTCCGAAAAAAAATGAATATTCTATGCTCCTGCTGCTACTTTACCCAGAGTAGATGAGGTGAATAAGCTGAATAAGAATGAAATGAATGCAACTTCAATGATCCTTATTTAAGTCAATAAAATTTCCATCAATACATGCTGACAGGTTTTACTGGGTAAAGCTTGAATGAACTGGGGATTGTAGCGTAACTATTTCTTATTCAATTCCAACAAAATCAGGTCCGTTCTTCGCTTATGCTTAAAAGTAATATATGTAGGTCTGGAGTATCGAAGTACTTGCTTATTGGTTTTTGTAGATGAACTTCTCCTAAATAGGACTTTTTTCCTATATTCCTTAGTACAAAGTCAGTAGGGGACTTTAACTTATATCTTTGAGAGATTTGTCTCTGTCAAATTGATTGAAATCTAAATATAAATAAAATGCACGACTGGATCGCACGAACTGGCTCTTATGTAAAAGACTAAAAATTTCAAAAATGAATATTATTAGAGAAAAACTGTTCATAAGCATAAAATTCATTTTTAAAATGACTGAAGCAACTCTTATAGTAGGTGGAGCTAAAAACAGGATGCCAAGTGATTCAAGCAAATATTAGTTTATGCAAGAACAAAAATTTTAAGTCGTTATAGTGGTTTCTTAAGAAAATAAGCTTTTATATACAAAGTTTTGAAAACATTTTTAAGAAAAAATTTTGGTACGCCAACTTAAATTTTTTATTATTGTATGAATAAAGATCAAATTTCCAAAGAAAAATATTGAGCCGTTCTTGGGATATAGAATTTTCCAAAAAAAATTGATTTTTTTTCAAAAATTAAAAAGATATTTTTTTTAAGTCTTGAAATGCAATGTTTTTCAACTTTTTAGAAGCTTCTCTATAAAAAAAATTCTTTAAAATCGGTTGTGCCAATTATGAGAAATTAATATCTTAATTTCATTTTTTCATTAAATTAAAGGTCGGTAAAATTAATTGAAAGAAAAAAAATTTATTAAAATTCTGGGAGCCGTTTTCGAGAAAAATGCGATTTTTGAAAACCATTTTTTAACCAGTACCGTTATTTTTAGGTAAAACAATTTATTTTTTTTTCCAACATCTTGAAGACTATATTAAATCAAATTATTTATCAAGTTTAAAAAAATCGAGGATGTGGTTTTCGAAATAATGAGTTTAAAAAAAAAATGAAAGTTTTTTTAAAAACCCAACAAAAAATTCGTTTTGAAACTTTGAGTAGGTACCAGTGGCGTGGCGTGGATCATTTTAAATGGGAAGACGTTATAAAATTTTGTCACCTGTAAACAAATTCATTCCACTGACTTAGCAACAAAATTCTACCCAAATTTTGTATACTTCAAGACATTAATATCTTAATCATGAATCAACAATGACATTAAAGCATAATAAATAAAATGCACGATTGGATCGCACGAACTTGATCTTATGTAAAAGTACTTTGGAATTTAAAATACATTTTATAAATATAAAACATGGATTTAATGAGATAAAAATTTTCAAATGCATGGAATTGAAGTCTGATTTCCGGAAAAGTGTGAATTTATGCAAAAAAAGTTTTAAAATCGGTTTATTATTAAAGACATTTTTTATATAACAAATTTCTTAAAAATTTTTCGAGAACAAAATTTGGGATGCCAATTTTAAATATTTAGTAGCATAGATTTTAGGAAATATAGTTTCAAAAAATAATCTTTCACACGTTTTAAAGATATTGATTTTTTTTTTTCAAAAATCCCAACAAATATTTTTTTCGAATATTATTATATACAATATTATTTTAAACTAAAGGAGGCTACTGCTGAAAATTTTTGGTTAAGATCGTTAGAGCCGTTGATGAGAAAGTCGAAAATCAAAAAAAAAAAAAACGGTTCTATGACAGAGGTACCGGTAATAACAATTTAGCCCAACATTTTTTTTTATCAAAATGTAGTTCATGTCCTTAATATCACACCTATTTTTACTTGCGACTTATAGGTACTATAAGGCAAGTTATGCATTCGTAAAAAAAATCGAACTCGAGATTTTAATCAAAGTTGATATTACGATGATAGCGAAGACTAAAAAAGTGGGTCTCGCAATTCTGTCTGTCTGTCGGTTCGACTACAGCCTAAACGCCTAAACGGCTCGGCCGATTTTCTTCAAACTTGGTAGATATCATTTTTAATTTTTCCCCCCCACACATTTTTTTCTTTTTTTTTTAAGACCAAAAATAACGGTACCTGCCATACGAATTTTTTACGAAATTTTGTAAATATTTTTTTTTTCAAAAACTGCACGACAGATTTGAAAAAAAAGATACAAAAAAATTTTATTTAGTTAAAGCTAGGTACTGAATGAAAAAATGTTTCCGAAAAATGGATATTGAGGGTACCCCCCAAAAGAACTATTCTTTTTTAATTTTTGATTTTCTCAAAAACGGTACAACAGATTTTGATCATTTTTTTTTGTGCTAAAACTCCCCAAAAATTTAAATAGAATTATGTATTCAAATTTTCAAAAAAATTTGTGTTGGATTTTTAAAAATAAATTTCAAAATTTTTTTTTCAAAACTCAATATTTCGAAAACCTTATATTAGATTTTTTTCAAACTTGATAAATAAAAGTTTATCAACATATTCTACAAGATGTATGAAAAAAAGTTTTATTTTACCTAGAAATAAAGGTACCCACCATACAAATGTCAAAAAATGACTTTCAAAAATCGTATTTTTCTCGAAAACGGAGCCTAGAATTTTGATAAAAATTTTTTTGTTTCAATTAATTTTAACGATCTTTAATTTAATAAAAAAAATTGAAATTAAGATATTACAGCTTGTACCTACCATAGAACTATTTTTTTAAATTTTGAATTACTCATTATCGACATGATGGATTTTAATGAAATTTTTTGTACAGATGTTTTTAAAAAGTCTAAAATCCATTGCATTTCAAAACTTAAAAAAAAAGATTTTTTGAATTTTTGAAAAAAAAAAATTATTTTTTTTTGGAAAATTCGATATTTCAAAAACGGTGCAATATTTTTTTTTGAAATTTAATTTTCATTCGTACAGTAATAAAAACTTAAAGTAAGCATACCAAAATTATAATTTTTGTTCTTGCATAAATTCATATTTGCATAGCATTCTGTTTTTGTCTCTAAAAGAATTTAAAAAATTAATTTTATCCTTTCGAACAGTTTTCTCTAATAACATTCGTTTTATAAATTCCTAGTCTATTACATAGGAGGAAGCTCGTGCGACCCAGTCGTGCATTTTATTTTTATCAAAATCGTTAGGGCCGTTTTCGAGATAAATAAGATTATTCATTACGTTTGTATGGGGGGTACAGTTAGTTTTAGAGCTAAGCAAAATTTTCAATTTCCTCTCTAGTAACGAGTTCGAACAAAATACCTCTAGTAGCTTATTCTGGAGATCGAGATACTCGTACAGACAGACAGACGGAATTTTCGAACCCACTTTATTCATCTTCGCTATCATCGTAATGTCAACTTTTATCAAAATCTCGAGTTCGATTTTTTTTTCCAAATGCAGAACTTGCCCTATAGTACCTATATCGCAAGTAAAAAGATGTGAGCGTGATGAAATATCGTCGTTGTTGTAAAATTAGTTTCAAACTATGAAAGCAAAAGAAGTTATACGTAATCAAGCATTTCTCGTTGTCATGTTAAATGAAATTAATAAATGAAGTAAGAACAGTCGCGCACATTCAATTTTTAGTTTCACATCTGTTTCGTTGCTGAAATGAAACATATGGGCTTATGTTTTATTTTACTTATATTTACTTCATTTGTTTCATGTTTGTTTCATTTTATCAAACAAACGGTTGCCAAAATAAAAACTGAATTTACGCTCCAGGCCTAAGGAATTGCAGAACGATTTTATAACAACGAAAAGGTGACATTGAATCATGTCTCGCTCTCGTCTCGTAATCTCATCATATTATCAATCGGGCATAGTTATAAAAAAATTTGTGTCTGTCGTTTTCAATTGGATCTTAATGTCACCATCTGACAAATTTAAGCGGAGATAAAAATGCACTAAAAAACGGCTAGTATTTAAATTTTGATATCGTCAGTGTCCTTTCGCGATTTATGATGTGCACCCTGCTAGGTAATCATGTGTGTTAAAAAAGCGCCATCTGTGCATCAATTTTGCTCAATCTTGGTAACAAACAAGTTATATACATATGACTTTCTTGATTTTCTCAATAAACTCAAGAAAGTGCCAGATAGACTAAGCTGTCATTCCAAAACTAATTGTATCATTTTGTATAATTGAAACAGTTTTGAGTTCCAATTTAAACTTCCTAACTTATTTTGCAAATCATTTTCAATTGGAAGACATCTTTCAATTTACAAGACTATACTTAAATTACTTTTGAATTGATTTTTTTTTTCCGAAAAGCACTGAAAGGTAATGTCAAAAACCAACGAAAAGTAGATTTCCGTATCTTCAAAAGGAGAACACACCCAAACAGTACTTTACATCTAGGTCACACAATTCTTTTTTTTTAGAGACGATAAGTGAGGAATGAATTGTTTCATTTTTTAACGGTTCGAAAACTAATCGGCTTTATATCCAATTTGTAAATTCATTATAATCTTAATCAACAATAATGTTGTTTTGTTCGAAACGATTTCACGTTTATACATAGGTCAGAATCTTATAGAGGATTTGCTTGAGGGAAAAAAAGTTTTACTTCTAGCGCGCGTACGTCAGTACACACTCTTTTTTTTTTCTGAAATTGAAAACATGGATTTGAACGGTCTCTGGTTGATGAAGGATGGCGTGCCATGCCACACAGCTTTTGCGCTCCAAATGCCAAAATTGTGTTATCAGCCGTCTTGGCGTTTTCAATTTGCCGCCTCGGAGCAGCGATTTGACCCCTTTGGATTTTTGTTTTTGTGAAACCGTGATGAACCAATGTTATGCCAACAATCCGGAAATGATTCAAGCACTTGAGGCCAATATCATCAAAGCAATTCGTGAGCTTCAACCTGAAACCATCAACGAGATCTTGGAAAATTGGAGTGACAGAGTGCGCTACTGCGAAGCCAGTCGAGCCAGTCGAGCCAGTCACTTGATTATTCCATAATCAATGGCAATGTGTGCTTTTACTAATAAAGCAATACTACGGTGCCGTGAAATAAGGCCAAGTGAAATAAGGCCAACTTTCGAAAATTGGCCTTATTGCACTTTGATAAAGTGAAATAAGGGCAATTTTCAGTAGTTGGTCTTATTTCACTTTGACAAAGTGAAATAAGGCCAAATGATTTTGAGAATTAAGACCAAATTGGTCTTATTTCACTTTTTGAAAGCGTAATAAGAGCAACTGAATGTGGTGGTGCCGTTTATCGGGGGCCGACGTTCTGGGTTTTCTTGGGCAACAATACCTTGGGTGGCCCGCTTCGCGGGTTTTCAGGATTTTAACTCCCTTTTCGGGGCTCACACCCGCTCACGCAAACTCCGTTGCTCCGCTTAGGGTATGTTCAGTCAACAGTTTTTCTTGGGCAACAGTACAGAACTGTTAGTTGTTTACTCCAATTAATATAAAATACAAAACTGTTGCTACAGGCGCCTGCCTGGCGACTGAACATACCCTAAGCGGAGCAACGGAGTTTGCGTGAGCGGGTGTGAGCCCCGAAAAGGGAGTTAAAATCCTGAAAACCCGCGAAGCGGGCCACCCAAGGTACTTTTATCCAAGAAAACCAAGAACGTCGGCCCCCGATAATCAATTATGTATTATACGAATCTAACGGCAAAAACTACTTTTTTTATTTTTAACGAAACATTTTATACTTGGCCTAAAGTCACAAACAGATTTGGCCTTATGTCACTTTGTAAAAGCGACATAAGGCCAAGTCTTAAAATTTAGCCTTATGTCGCTTTTGTAAAGTGACATAAGGCCAAATTTTTTTTATGAAATAAATATAAAAATGTAGTTCGGCCTTATTTCGCTTTGTCAAAGTGCAATAAAAGCAACTGTTGAAAGTGAAATAAGACCAATTTGGCCTTACTTCACTTTGTAAAAGTGCAATAAGACCAACTGCTGAAAATTGGCCTAATTTCACTTTATAAAAGTGCAATAATGCCCATTTTTAAAAGTTGGCCTTATTTCACTTGGCCTTATTTCACGGCACCCAATACGGTGCCGTGAAATAAGGCCAAGTGAAATAATGCCAACTTTCGAAAATTGGCCTTATTGCACTTTGATAAAGTGAAATAAGGGCAATTTTCAGTAGTTGGTCTTATTTCACTTTGACAAAGTGAAATAAGGCCAAATGATTTTGAGAATTAAGACCAAATTGGTCTTATTTCACTTTTTGAAAGCGTAATAAGAGCAACTGAATGTGGTGGTGCCGTTTATCGGGGGCCGACGTTCTGGGTTTTCTTGGGCAACAATACCTTGGGTGGCCCGCTTCGCGGGTTTTCAGGATTTTAACTCCCTTTTCGGGGCTCACACCCGCTCACGCAAACTCCGTTGCTCCGCTTAGGGTATGTTCAGTCAACAGTTTTTCTTGGGCAACAGTACAGAACTGTTAGTTGTTTACTCCAATTAATATAAAATACAAAACTGTTGCTACAGGCGCCTGCCTGGCGACTGAACATACCCTAAGCGGAGCAACGGAGTTTGCGTGAGCGGGTGTGAGCCCCGAAAAGGGAGTTAAAATCCTGAAAACCCGCGAAGCGGGCCACCCAAGGTACTTTTATCCAAGAAAACCAAGAACGTCGGCCCCCGATAATCAATTATGTATTATACGAATCTAACGGCAAAAACTACTTTTTTTATTTTTAACGAAACATTTTATACTTGGCCTAAAGTCACAAACAGATTTGGCCTTATGTCACTTTGTAAAAGCGACATAAGGCCAAGTCTTAAAATTTAGCCTTATGTCGCTTTTGTAAAGTGACATAAGGCCAAATTTTTTTTATGAAATAAATATAAAAATGTAGTTCGGCCTTATTTCGCTTTGTCAAAGTGCAATAAAAGCAACTGTTGAAAGTGAAATAAGACCAATTTGGCCTTACTTCACTTTGTAAAAGTGCAATAAGACCAACTGCTGAAAATTGGCCTAATTTCACTTTATAAAAGTGCAATAATGCCCTTTTTTAAAAGTTGGCCTTATTTCACTTGGCCTTATTTCACGGCACCCAATACTACATGGAAAAATTTTTATTTGGTTCATTTAATTGCATTTTTTAAAAGAAACTTGTGTTTGGCCAACCTTTTACTCTTAGATCTTTATTATTTGATTCATGGTTGTGATAGTAATCACTATCAATTGAAAGCTTATGCGACCTCAACTCCATAGTGCGTTTCGCCCAGGTACGACAGTGGGCTCATCAGTTAGATGCTGTCGTACCCTTCTAAGACGCAATTGTTATTTGTCGATGTTTGGCGTCGCATAAGCTTTCAATTGAATTTAATTCAATCACTCCGCTTAAAAGTGAAATAATTTTCTTATTTCATATAATCTTCGTTGAGTAATCACTATCGCTTTTCTCTGGTAACCAAATTGTTGAAACTTTTTGCAGAATTTAACGTGACAACACATTGCCCAGACCCCAGACCCAGGGATCAGTACCCCATTTCATATTATTGTCCGATACCTGTAATCCACAATGAAAGTTTTGGGAATTGACACTGGCCTCTTTTTCAAATACCTAGCTAGTTCTAAAAAATATAAGTGACCTCAATGAAGGCTGTTGAAAGTGTATCACAAATTTCATGTTTGTCATTTTGTTATATAATTTCAAAGAATTTGTAGAATTGGCCGCCCCATCAAATATGGCTCCTAGCTAACTATTCATGAGGTAAATCCTCTCGTAAAGTAAGTTAGATGTTTGAAAAAGAGCTTTACTATGTAACAAAAGTTTTTTTTTTTTTATTGTGTCCATTGGTAGTTTAATAGAGTTCCTACACCTCCTCTGGCTTGCGTTCAATGATGTTGATTGCTTAGTCTAAGTCAACACAAATTTGCCATCTTTATTGTATCAGGTTACTGACCTGCAGTGTTATAAAGAAGTTGTTCTGATTTTAGTGCAGGTAAACATTGAAAAGCTGCTCTCTCAATTTGAATTTAGAATGGTAACAATGTTTAAATTGGATGCATATAGAGACTGTTGTACTCCAGTTATAGAAATAGAAACTCATTTATTTGTGTTCCGTCCATTTTCATTCATATCAACTTCTTGTGGTTATTAAAAAGAATTAAATCAAATAAAGAGGTGAAAATTTGATATGATGAGTTTTACTGTCGAAGCTATCTGTTGTTCATCCATTGTTGGTTGAAAATACCTGGAGTACCCAGTTAAGGAATATTAGCGACTAAAATGTCTATAAATATACAACTTTCCCACTAAATACTTTTCCATTTCAAAAGCAGAATCCTCTCAACTGATAATTAGATTACTTAAATCACGTCGTATGCATTCATCTTGACATGTTTTAATTAAAATAAACAGTGAAACACAAATAATAGACTAAGAATAGATATTAAAAATTAATTTTATAAGAGAAAATTATTTATAAGCATAAGATTATTTTTTTAAACTCTTTTAGTATTGAGAGAATTTTTTGCAAGAACAAAAACTAATTATAAGTCGTTGTAGCGGTTTCTTAAAAAAAAAAGCTTTTATATCTATACAAAATATTCGAAGTATTTTTAAGAAAATAATTTGGTACGCCAACTTTAAGTCTTTATTATTATTGTACGAATAAAAATTCAATTTCCAGAAAAATATTCACTTGTTTTTGAAATATCCAATTATATATTCCAAAATTAAAAATTGATGATTTTTTTTTCATATATTCAGCAAATATTTTTTTTTTGGTTTTAAAATACAATGTTTTTCGAAGATTTTCTATAAAGAATTTCATTAAAGTCCGTTATGCCTAAATGTAATTAGAAAATTCAAAATTAAAAAAAAATGTTTCAATGGTAGGTACAGTCAGTATAACATCTGTATGTATCTGCCATTCTCTTTAGAGCTAGTGAGCTGTACTTATTGTGAAGTGTTACCGAACGTTATAACCTAAAAGTAATAAAATAAATTAAAATAATTCAAGTGGTGGACGAAAGCGGACAGCTTCGAAGTTTAATTTATTCTAATCCTGCTAACGAGATGTGTAGGTCGGAAAAAACTTAAAACTAAGTTGCTTATCATACGGGTATAAAAAGATGAATTCTGTGTCACGAATTAGTAAAATAAACAGAACTTATTTTCTGAAAATTCTTCAGACTGATCAGCAATGACACCTAGGCGAACAATCTAAAAAACCTTTCTTCGTTAAGTGCATGTCAGATTTTTCCTGAGCAGACTTTATTTCCGCGATGCTTTCTTTTCTTGACCAACCCTTCTCCAGAGCAGACGTCTCAAAAGCTACGAGAAGTACTAATTCTAATCCTACAATTTTACAAGTGTCGAAATAAGTGGCAATTATAGATTTATTGGATTATTGACAAATAAGACGAGGTAAAACAGTTTATGGTATACGTACTCGTATATCGCGTTATTATTAAATTTTTTTTACTAAATTAGAGCAGCTCTGCTTACCAAAGTCTTAAAACTGCGTTTTGTTAATCGGAAAGTCCCTCAATTGTGAGTGGAAATAATCCACAAATCTTTCCAAAGGGATTTTCTTCGGTATGTTAAAAAAAAACTAAAAGTTATTTATACAGTGAAATTAATATCTGATAATCAATTTTCTATATAGGCCATTCAATTAAAAAAAAAAACAAGTGTGATACGTGTGCGTACTCCTTGCCGGTGTCAGTCAAACGGGAAAAAAAATCATCTCACCCACATCTATTGTTGAACTGAGACACGGAAAGTACAGTCACGAAACACAAAGTTTAAGCTTTGCCAGAACCTGGTGCCCAACCAAACCTGACCGCTGGGTTTGAGCAGACCCAGCGTGTAACAAGCTTAGACCACTGTTTTGTTTTGTTGTGGATTAGGATAGAATGAATTATACTTCGGCATGTAAGTTGTACGGTCGATTGGCAGCAGGTGTAAGTCCCACCCCACCGTCGAGCTAGCATATGGGAATAGCAAGCATGCCGAGCCACACCTAGCTGGCCAAACAATTTTGGTTAGCTTGTTCATGATTTAGATTATCCTGTGGTTCTAGGTCAGCGTTTTTCTTTCTTTCAGCTGAAAATAATTAACTAAAAATATTAAATCCGTTACAGAGAACAACCGCGACGATTCCGCAAAGCTGCATGAAGATCTGGAACTATACTTATTCAGAAATTTGAAGGTAACATTAAACTATCTCTTTTTTTTTTCTTATTATATAAATTTTATCAAGTTCCGAATTGATGACGAAACCCTCTCAGAGATCTCCAAAGTGGCAAATTGGCAGTGCCAAAATTGCAACAATTCTGATTCCCGTCAACACCAACCTCAAGTTTAAAATCAATTCATAAAATTGTAATTATACATACATACATTTTTCTTAATATAAAAATTATAATGTAATATATATTTTATAGGATATTTTAAAACTTTTTAACTCATCATCGGAAGGGAAATCATTGATCCAGTCTTTACAATCCCTCCACTACACTTGTATCAAATTAATAATGGCAAGACTTACATACATTATGTAAGACACAAATATTTGTAAATTTTGTTTGTTGTTTTGTTATTAAGTTAGTTTATAAGAATTTTTTTATTATTTTATTTACAATAAAAAGAAAATACTTTTGCAAAAATAATTGTTTTTAACCGATTTGAATATAGTGAGAATGACTTTAAATCAATGAATTCTAGTAAATATTATTAAATTGTTTGCAATTGATTTATTCCCGATATCTATTTACTTTAAACGCAAAGCGTGTTTAAAATCAACTGATATTTTTTTGAATCAAATGCGAATCGTATTTAAAACTATAATGCTACAACTTTAAATCATATTGGTTTCAAATTTGATTTGAAATGAAGTTGATTTAAAATTTAAATATTTACGGCATTAGAGCCAAATCATATTGGTTTTACTTTGATTCAAAGTTGTTTTTTCTTATTTTACGTGCTTTTTTCTCTGGGTGTTAGTGTCAATTTTTTTTTAATCGAATATTATAGAACGTTAAAATTCATCGAACGAAAAAAATCTTATAAGAGTTCTAGTTGCCGTTTTCGGGAAAAATTTGATTTTCAAAAACCATTTTTAGGTATAGGTACTATAGTTACTATAAGTCGGAAAAAAATCGACTCGAGATTTTGATCAAAGTTGACATTTTTTTTTACTATCAGAATTGGTCGAAGAAAGCTTATAGCAAGCTCAGCCTTTCGACCAATGGTTTGCCAACACAGATAACTGTGTTATACCACCGGCTCATCATTTAGTGCAGTGTTAGTTGTTAGTAGGCAAACTCTATTACAATTAACACTGACACAAGAAAACATGAAAAATAAACAAATAATATTACGTAAGAACAAAACAATAACATAACATGAAACAAAGAACATTTAGGAGCGTGGACCACTGGTTTTGAGAAGGTTTTTTAATTTACATTTATTTATATTAAAATCAAAAATATTTGAATTCCAATTTACAAGTCTACCCATACGTGTCAAGGGCTCATGAATGCCATAGTTGGTCCTATGTGTTGGGACCTTAATCATATCGAGGCCTCGAAGATTATAACCTCCTCCCCGATAATTAAAATAAACCGAACATAAAAGATCTGGTGCATCTGTGACGCCTGTTATTAATTGGTGGAAAAATACCAATTCATTGTTTGTTCTTCTTTGTTCCAAAGTTTGCATCTGAAGAATAGATAATCGTTGGTCATAAGAGAGGACATACGAAGGATCACTCCATTGAAGTCCTTTCAAGGCAAAACGAGTAAAGTTTCTTTACACAGATTCTAATCTCTCAATATGAATATCATAAAGAGGAGTCCAAGCCTGCGATGCATACTCATGATGGGGACGCACCAAGGAGTTGTATAAAGCCCGGGTGACATTGGGATCAACAAATTCTTTAGACCAGCGCTTAATATTAATATTAATATTAATATGAGCAGAAAAATCTAAATTGGGTGTAAAAAGAACTCCAAGGTCCCTTGCTTGTGCCGTGAGATAACATATTCATGAGAGGAAGAAAAACGTTTTTTAGAAAAAGTCATAGTTTGACATTTTGTCGGGTTGAGGTTCAGACTGGTTCTTTTCACGCCACAAGGCAAAATGGTTAATATCATCTTGCAGTAGAGCCCGATCATTTGAAGATACGAGTACTATATTTTTATAAATCTTCATATCATCTGCAAAGATTAGAATTTCGCTATTGCGAACACACAGAGGAGCATCATTAATAGCCAATGTAAAGAGTAGTAGTCCCAGATGGCTTCCCTGCGGAACACCTGATTTGGCAATAAATTCTCTTGAGTATGAATTTCTGAATTTGACTTGATATAACCTATCTTCAAGATATGAAGATATCCTCTTGATGAAAGGTGATGGAAATCCGTATGAGTGAAGTTTAAACTTGATCATCTCATGAGACAGTTGATCAAAAGCTTTCGAGAAGTCAGTGTATATACAATCAACTTCTTGACAACTTTCAAGAGAGTTTAAACATTTATTCAAAAAGACAACAAGACATTACGATGATAGCGAAGACTAAAAAGGTGGATGTGGCAATTCTGTTTGTCGGTCTATTCGACTACAGCCTAAACTTCCCCCCCCCCCCTACATGTTTTTTTTTTCTTTTTAAGACCAAACGGTACCTACCATAGGAATTTTTTCGAAATTTTATAAATATTTTTTTTTTCTCAAAAACTGTTGGACGGATTTAAAAACAAATTTCATTTAGTTAATTAAAGCTAGGAAATAGTTGAAAAAAATGTTCCCAAATATGGAACCATTTTTTGTTTTTGATTGTCTCAAGACCGGTACAACCGATTTTGATCATTTTTTGGCTTAAGCTCCCCAAAAATTTCAATACCAGTATTTGTATTCAAATTTTCAAAATTTTTTTTTTTGGATTTTTGACAAAATATTCAAAATTTTTTTTTTAAAACTCTATACATATTTCGAAAGCCCCATGCTCAATTTTTCTTAAACTTGACAAATAAAAGTTTCTCAATATAATCTGTAAGATGTTAAAAAAAATTTTAGTTTACCTAAAAATAAAGGTACTCACCAAACAAATCCTAAAAAATGGTTTTCAAAAATCGTATTTTTCTCGAAAACGGCGCGCGGGCGCCTAGAATTTTGATAAAATTTTTTTTCTTTCAATTAATTCTTATGATCTTGAATTTAATAAGTTACAACGATTTTTTCGAATTTTCAATTTCTCATTATCGACATAACGGATTTTAATGAATTTTTTTTTTTGAGATGCTTCTAAAAAAGTTAAAAAAACATTGCATTTCAAAACTTAAAAAAAAAATTTTTTGAATTTTTTTTTGAAGAAAGTGATTTTTTTTAAATTTAATGTCTTAAAAACTGCTTAGTATTTTTTTTGGAAATTTAATTTTCATTCGTACAGTAATAAAAACTTAAAGTTGGAGTACCAAATTTTTCAAAGTATTTCACATTCTAGTCGTGCGGCTAAAGAAAGAACCTCTGTATTTGACAGTACGTCGAAGTTAGGCTGAAGCGTTAACTGATAAACATTGACAGTAAGACGAGTATTGTGAAAAAATCGTTTGAGGGGAGGGCTACTTCATTTGAACATTGTTGATAGAAAAAGCGACAAAACAGTGAAAGACAGGGGACGGTAGAATGGTATTCAAGAAAAACAAAAGTTTCCGTTTTGGATGCGTCTCCGATAAGTCTAAGGGCTCCATTCTGAGTTCTATCAAACACGTTGAAACGAGTAATGGAGGCACCTGCCCAGATATGAGAGTCTTGGGCGAATCAAAGCTTTATAGATGGTAGCTAGATCAAAAAGGCAAACAATTTCTTGCATCCTTTAGGAAAATCTAAGCATTCCACAAGAGATGGTAAGTCACATATCTATATACCGGCAATTGAAAGCTTTTCGTTTTCTTTAATACTAGTGTTATTCAAGGATAATGAAAAGGGTGGTGACAGAAGACAGCACTGAGTTTTCGAAGCATTAAATTCCGCACGGTTTTTAATTCCCCATTGAATAATTCTATCGTTATCGAAATCTAATGAGCTTAGCATATGCTGCCGTTCCAGGTCCACAGTAGAAGAACAGGGTTGTAAGAAGTTTCAGACAAAAGATCATTTATGTGATAAGGAAGATAATATGGAAGAGTGTCGGAGACAAATGGCTTAGAAATATCAAGTATAATTGAAGGGTTGTAAGTCTAAAGGGTCTAAGTGCCATTTTTATAATTTAGAGATAAACGAGAAAAACATAAGCAAAAGCCCTTTGGCACTTAGGCTATACCACAAATTTATTTGTATGTGTGTACAGTTTTAAAAGAAATAGGCACTTGAATCCATTTTGATATTATAAGGCTTGGCCCTTAGATTGTATTTTGATAAAAATATTGATTTTTGATTTTTTGGCACTTAGACCCTTTAGACTTACAACCCTTCAATTACCTTTGTTTCTTCAAAATGATGTAAGGATTGCTTCCACTTTTCGGTGAGATGTGCCATCAGATTACCAGTTGAGCTATTGCTACGAAGGCCCTACTGTCGGTCACTTAATAGATTTCATTCTTCAAGATATTTCTTAAGCAATCAGCTTTGTCCTGACCTTGGAAAGAAGGAACGGAAGTGCAATTGGTCGGTAATTGGAGGGGGAGGAAGATTCGCCTTTTTTAGGGACGGGCTGGTCAAATGCCATTTTAAATCTACTCGGAAAGATACCCAAAGAGTATGACAGTTAGAAAAGCTTACGCGAAGGTTTTTCCAGCGTAAAAGAACACATCTTCAGAACTAAATGGGATATACAATCTGGACCAGCGGGCTCTTGTAATTGTACGAGTGCCAAAGAACATTTGTCGTAACAATATGTGGCAAAGTCGAATTAGCAGCAAACAGCGTTGCAAGCAAATTAGATTTTTCGTGCGAGCTGACAAAAGTTTTCGTTATAACAGCGGAACTAATGTCCAAAAGAACTGTTGACAAACTCGCCTACCTGACGACCTAACTTTCTAAGCTATGATCTCAAGCGAAATAAAGCAAATTGTTCATCTTTGTCTTTCCTTCCCTTGGAGTTATTTCATGTCACAGGTTAGAATCTTTTCAATTACCTATACACTGCTTAAGGAAAACTTCTATAAAACATATAACTTGAGTTTTAATCATGCGATCTTCAAGACTTAAGAGTCAAAATGAAGGTGAAAGGACATGCCAGATTTTGATATCAGTTTTGGAAGATGTCCCAAAATCAATATACGATCAATATACGTATGTATTGAAAAAATATTAGAAAAAAAAAAACTAGGGGGCATGATTTATTATATACATATACATATACATATATGTACATATACATACATATCTACATACTTATCGTTCTCCCACTATTTATTAGCAGAAAAACCATCCATCATGACTGTGTGTATGTAGATGCAAAGGCATGTACGAGTAGTTATTATGATTATTGATCGACAATGTATGTTCCCCATTCTACAATCAAAGTGTATACCAAATCATATCTGCACCAATCAATACCAAACCAACACTTCCATTTCTAAAAACTGTCAAAACTTCTGTTAGATTAATTTTCCAATTTACTCTCATCACACATTTTCCGTTCACAAATTCTCGCTTAATTAACTCCCAATAATCCGCACGCATTCAACATTTAAATCCTTGAAAACATTGTACAATTTCAATAAATCTGCTCCGGAGGTTGATGTGGTGGTGTGGCCGATGGCAGGGCTTATTGGCAACACTTCTACTGCTGCTAGCCCAAACCTCCCATTTGAACACCCACACTTTTCGAGTGAACAAGAGTAAGTGTCAAAGTTTCAGAATTAATTCACAAGTGGCGCACATAGCGTTTATCCTAGAAAACATCATCAGTGCACACACAAAGCAGATCAGCATCTAGGGAAAGGGTAAAGGAGTAGGATGAAACAGTGGAGGCAAAAGTGAAAAATGACGAAATGAGGAATAATAAAATAAAGGATTTAAAGAGAGATGAATATCACGCTTGTTTTATGGCCGTCGCTATCATCATGAAACCATCGTCATCTTCTTCAGTTGTTCTCGGGCTAGGCTCTCGGTGTCACTGTGACTAGCGAACATAACCCGAGAACAAACATCTAAAAGCAAATCAAACTTAAACAGAATAGAAATTATCATAATGAGATAAGGTCCTGTCTCTCATTCATATATCATCGCTTTAATGGGCCACCAGCCACCACTACCATCCCTGTTATTGCTACCAATGCGTTGGTGATGGTTCGGTTGAATATTGGGTTAGAGGAAATATTATTTGCATAGATACACCACCACTCACCGCCCCAATCTGGATGGAAAACGAAGGCGGCTCACGGAAGGATAGAGAGATGGAAGAGGAATCGCTTGCTCGGCGAACCAATATTGACTTTGAATATGCTCCATGATAATGATGATGACGAGTAACGTAAGGATTACTATGATGGATGGCAGTGGCAGAACCTTCGCTTTCAACGTGGAAGAGAAACAAATAAAAGAGTTAAGACTTCATTGTGTCCGTTTGTCGTTGTCGTCGTCATCATATCCATAAAGAGAGTTATAGTCGATGTCTCATCGGAGCGTCAAATTGAAATTCCAATCGACAAAGATGGAAACTCGATACGAGAAAGGGGAGGAAGCAAATAAATGATTTTCTGTTTACCCAAAACGCATCCAACCGATCCAACACAGACACTCGGCCAAACACACAGCCGTCAGTGCCTTGCTGTGCATGCTCCTTAGTTTTTCTCCGGTCTAATGTTTACTTTGGTATCTGATTCCATTTGGTTGCCTGCAGCGGAGATAACTATAGATGGTTCTCTGCATCTTCTTCTTTCCTGCCTTTGCTACCGCTTTTTCCTTGACTTGGGGTTCTTCGATGGGCAGCAGCAGCTCCATCTACAGAAAAGGGGTGGAGGAGCATCCATATATCACGTAATTGAATAATATTTTCTTGATAATAAAATCAAACAAAAGAAGGAAGAAGTAGAAAGCATAGAATCCTTGTTAGTGGATTTCGGTCGCGAGCAAAGTTTCAGTCCAAATGGTGGCCATTTGGGAATTTCCAGTAACTTCGACAAAAATATATACTATGTATATGTATGTATTGTTTATTTGTAGATACATAGGTATTCAACTATATATACAGTGCTGTTGGAAAAATTACTCAAACCTATGTTACTGTTACTCTTTCAGGACGGTGTGGCCCAATATTTTTGGGATTTAAGGAATTTTCGACAGAATCTACTTGTTGGTAAGAAATCTATCTCGCCAATTTCAAATTTCTTATTGATTTTATCTTTGATTTGAAATTCATCCTGCCATAAAGTCGAATAAGCCTCATACTTTTCACCAATATGCTTGCTGTCAATTCGGCGATATCAGAGAGTGCCATGATTCCTCCTGAAATTGAGAGCGTTAATGATTATATGGACAAATCTTCTTTCGCACTCGTACAGTTGCAAGAGTACTGAAGGATCTCAATATACACAAACCCGCTGGCCCTGATAGTATTGCCCCAATTGTTCTGCAGAGGTGTTCTTCAACGCTGGCAAAACCATTGCGTAAGTTTTTCCATCTGTCCTACTCTACTGGTCTGTTTCCGAGTGGATGGTAAACAGCATTTTTCCAGCCTGTCCCTAAAAAAGGCGAATCTTCTTCCCCCTCTTACTATCCTACAATTGCACTTACATCCCTTCTTTCTTAAGGTCATGGAAACGGTGATAAACTATTATATCAAAAAATATCTTGAAGAACTAAAGAGAAGACTAGGTACTACGCAAGAAATCCTAGTATAAATATTACGCTCATACCATTTTGCTCGGCTGGTGCTACCGTAGTCTAACCTGACATACATGGGGTTCATTCGTATACTATGTGTCTATACTAAATCAAAGGGCACGGTCAGGCCCTGTATGGGTATGGGCTGTATGGGCTGCAGCCCAGGGCCCCGAGGTTACAAGGGGCTCCCAGACCCCGTTGAAAACAATAGGCGTTAATTTGAATTAAAAAAAAATTAAAATTAAAAACCTACCATAAGGTTGGCAATGGCAACCCTGAGATCAATCTATTAATGTATAGTCCCCGGCAAGCTAGATGGCACTATTTAAGAGAGAAAGAGTAAATTCGCGCGTCGCTTTTACCTGGATACCTAGTGGTATCACAGGTGCCAAGTAGACTCCACATTTCATTGGATTTCTTTAGGATTAAATCTGAAATTTTCTGTTTAATGTTGCAGAGTGGGATACTTACCATCTGTCTTGCCAACTCATCGGCATTTTTATTACCTGGTATGCCGCTGGGCCCCGGTACCCAGCAGATTCTAATACTGTGCTGCGTGCCAAGAACCTTAAGCTCTTCGCGACAGCAAGAGAGAAGCTTCGATTTTATCACAGTGGTAGAAATCGCTTTTATTGCCGCTTGGCTGTCAATGTAAAAGGTGATATCAGCCTGTGGTATCGCCATCATTAATACCGTCCTGTCTAGCAGCTGTTGTCACTGCCAGGACCTCCGCTTGGAAAACACTGCTATGATCTGGGAGCCTAAGTGAGTTGTTTAGCTCAAGAGGTTCTGAAAAAAAGCCTGCACCAAGACCTGTGTCCATTTTGGAGCCATCAGTATAGATTGCTATTTCTGATTCACTGGCGTAGGGTTGGTTGTTCAGCCATTCTTTTCTGCTTGGAAAGGCAGTTTGGAATGGTTTACAAAAGTCAAGTTCGGGTGTTGTATAATCTGTAATGATACTAACCCAAATATTTCTGAGAAATTTGAGCATGTCCTATTGCACTGTTTTTCCAGGTATTAGTCTGGCTTAGCCTTAAGGCGCTATATGCTGCGGATTCTTGTACGAAAAGGTCTAGAGGTATCAGGTTGAGTATCGCCTCTCACCCTGCAGTTGATGTGAATCTCATGGTACCCGTAATTCCAATGCACGCAAGTCTGTACTTTTGTCAGAGTTTTGAGGTTCGTGCCTTTTTTCCATTGCATTCCACCATACAAATTACCATAAGTTAGTATTGGTCTGATTTTATCGCCAAATACATCCACCTGATATTTTTTGGGCTAGGTCCCCAGGATTTCCCAAAGATTCTGTTACAGGAGTAGAATGCAATCATTCCTTTTTACTCTTTCCTTAGTGTTAAGACTCCAGTTTAATTTCCTATCTAGAATCACACCAAGATACTTTGCATGATCTGAAATCTTCAGGCCGCTCTTTCTAGTCCATCTACTAACCTTAGAAAGGGCGTATTCGATCTGTTCGCTGATAGTGGGTAAGAATTTACCTGTCGCTAATAACGCAAGATCATCAGCATAGGCTACTACCTTTTTGTATACTCTTACGAGGGACTTCCCGCCGCGCTGCTTAACGTAACGCCTGACGTGATTTTGGTTTTTCTTCCCCACTTCTCTTCTCGTCGTCAAAGTGACAAACTGACTGTGTTAATTGTTAGAACTGTGTAGCAAAGTTCTGGCACTACACCCTTTTTACAGGAACAAACTCAGGCGACTTTTGACTCCTCCCTATCTTCAGTACAAATGAAGTCAGAAACTTGAAATTCCGAACATTTGCTAAGTTGGTCAGGCACAAGCACAGGCGCCTCACCAAATTTCAATTTTCTATTATAAGCAGTTCCTGAGATATAAGGCCTCAAAAATCACAAAAACCGTAACTGACTGACTCACTGACTGACTGACTGACTGACAGATCATCAAAATTATGGAGCACTTCCCGACATCGTAGAACTTTGTAATTTTGCACAACGGTAGGTCTTGTCATGCAAGTAGAGGAAAAAATCGAAAATTTGAGGTTTTCCATTCAGGGGGCGTGGTATCCGTCCACTTTCTCCGAATTGGTGTTGGTTGAATGGAGCACTTCCGACTGCTGTAAAACAATGAAATTTGGTAGAAAGGTAGGGCTCAAAATACATATAAAGGACCAAGAATAAAAATCGAGGTTTTCCATTCAGGGGGCGTGGTATCCGCCCACTTTCTCCAAATTGGTGTTGGTTGAATAGAGTACTTCCGACTGCTGTAAAACGATGAAATTAGGTAAAACGGTAGGGCTCAAATTGCATATAAAGGACCAGAAATAAAAATTGGGGTTTTCCATTCGGGGGGTGTGGTATCCACCCACTTTCTAAAATAATGTTTTTGTTTTTTTTTTATAATCTACCCGCGCTTAAGGGATTATGACTACCCTTTAAATGTTTCAACACAGCGCGGGCGTGAAGTGAATGAAGAGAAAGAAGGATAGGAAAGATGTGTGGCACGATGTTCTGAGACTGAAGGTGGTTGTCTCAGATTTTTTATCTCCAGGGATGGCAGAGCTGATCTAAAGCGGAGAAATGGCTTGTCTTATTTCTATGTCACTTATAATTCACATTATTTTATTCGTATTCATCCTTGTTGGGCATACTAGTTAAACTCAATTACATGTTGTTAGTAATTATGCCTGAACAACATGTAATGAGTAAACCAGCAACCCATTGATGACAATTATTAGAAAGTCTTAATGGAATTAAAACGACATAGACGACGCGACGGCGGGAATCGAACCTGTGATTATGAGGCTGACAGGCGAGCACACAACCATCGCGCCACGGCCACCCTCCAATGTTTAATTTATATGGAGCACTTCTGATTGCCGTAATTAAAGTAGGTATGTTAGTGTTAGGTATCTTGCCAGGACAAGAAGAAATAATTGAAGCGCAAATCAAAACAACCAATAACAACAAGAAAATATACCGAAAGAAATACGAAGCTATAAACTAAGTTGGTTTTAGTAGGTAGAGTCCACCCTTCTATCATTCCGTGTCTTTCAAGATTTTGACATGACAAAATATTAAAATCTTTGCAAAAAGGAGTGAGATCAGACCAAAAACATAAATGTTAAAAAAAGAGCCAAGTTCTTTTATACAAAAACCTTTGTGTAACAAGTCAGCCGTGAGAAGTACTGAGATCTAAAAGTACGCCAAGTTCTTACTTCATCAAGGTTTAATACCGAATATTTAAAGTAGAATGATATTGAAACAGCTACAATGTAATAGGTAAATTTTATTATTTAATGATTACTGACTAAAATTTGATGGGCTTACTTGGCAAGTTTTTTTTAAGCCCAAATTCGAAAGGTTTTAAAAACTTGACAATGGCAGAAGTGTCTGGTCTTTTATAAATAATATAAAGAAAACTAACTATTTGGAATGCTTTTAGCATATTTTTACTTGCGATATATGTAGGTACTATAGCTATTTGGAAAAAGAAATCGAACTCGAGATTTTGATCAAAGTTGACATTACGATGATAGCGAAGACGAAAAAAGTGGGCCCGGCAATTCCGTCTGTCTGTCTGCATGTCTGTACCTCGATCTACCTCCTGCACTACTGGACCTATTTTCTTCAAACTCAGTACTTGAAGGTCTTCGGTGATTCCCTAGAGGGGAAATTGATTTTTTTTGGTTCCAAAACTAACGGTACCCCCATACACCCTTAATACAAAATCAAAGGGCACGGTAATGCCCAGCCAATTTCTGGCACTTCACCCTTTTTACAGCGATTTTTGACCTCTCCCCATCTTCAGTACCAATGAAGTCAGAAACTTAAAATTCCGAATATTTGCTAAGTTGGTCAGGCACAGGCGCAGGCGCCTCACCAAATTTCTAGCATAAGAGGTTCCTGAGATATAAGATCTTAAAAATCACAAAAACCGTAACTGACTCACTGACTGACTGACAGATCATCAAAATTATGGAGCATTTCCCGACATCGTAGAATCTTGTAATTTTGCACAACGGAAGACCTACCGTCATGCAACCAGAGGAGGAAATCGAAAATTTGAGGTTTTCTATTGAGAAAGGCGTGGTATCCGTCCACTTTCTCCGAATTGGTGTTGGTTGAATGGAGCACTTTCGACTGCTGTAAAGCGATGAAATTTGTTGAAGTGGTATGGCTTAAAGTGCATACAAGGTAAGAAAATATAAAATATGATGTTTTCCATTCAGGAGCGTCGTACCCGCCCACTACCTCAGAACTGATGTAAATTATATGACACACTTCCGATTGCAGTAGAACAATGAAATTTGGTAGAACGGTAAGGCTCAAATCGCAAATAAAGGACCAAAAATAAAAGGGACGTGGTATCCACCCACTTTCTGAGAAAATTTTTAATTTATATGGAGCACTTCCGATTGTTGTAGAATGATGAAATTTGGTAGAGCGGTATAGCTCAAAATGTACATTCAAAGCGAAAAATAGATATTCTAAGATTTTTCATTCGAAATGTCTTTTTATTGTCATTTTGAAATTATACATGCATCTTGAAAATTCATGACTTTTATTTGAACTAAAGTGCTCGATTTGGTACCCTATGTTATGTTAACATGAATGAAAAAAGAAAATATTTACTAAAATTTGATGGGCTTACTTGGCAAGTTTTTTTTTTTATGCACAAATCGAAAGATTTTAAAAACTTGACCAGTGAGGAGTGATAAGATTTCTCTATTACATTGTAGGTGTTTCAATATTATTCTACTTTAGATATTCGGTATTAAACCTTCATGAAGTAAGAACTTGGCGTTCTTTTAGATCTCAGTACTTTTCACGGCTGACTTGTTACCCAAAGGTTTTTGTATAGAAGAACTTGGCTCTTTTTTTAACATTTATGTTTTTGGTCTGATCTTATTAATCTCGAAAACGGTTCTAAAGATTTTGATAAAAAAAATATAGTGGGTAAAAAATTTTTTGGAACAAATGTTATTAACGGTAGCTGTCATAGAACCGTTTTTTTTTTTTTATTTTTGACTTACTCATTAACAACTCCAACGTTTTTAACCATTTTTTTTAGCAGGAGCCTCCTTAAGCTTAAAATAATTTTGTATATAAAAGTTTTCCAAAACATATTTGTTGGTTTTTTTGAAAAAAAATTCATAGGTAGAAAACAGGCTGTTTGCTTAGAAACTGTTTTATCAGAATTTCTTCCTTTACTACGAGGTGTTCCACAAGGATCGATTCTGGGCCCCCTCTTATTCTCGATGTACATCAATGATATACAAAATATAATTTTGAACTCATGGAAGCATTTTTATGCTGATGATATTCAAATTTATAAAAGCTGCCCTCTTGGGCTCATAGAAAACTGTGCCAATGATCTGAACGAAGATCTCAAAAGGATCTTGAGGTGGTTGGTAATCAATTGTCTCTCGCTCAATCCGGAAAAATGTAAATGTCTGGTTATCTCGAAAAAGAAGCTAGACCTTTCTTATTTTCCCTCAATTATGCTTGATTCCTCTTCAATTGAATTCGTAGATAAGTCAAAGAACTTGGGATTGGTATTCAACCGAACCCTAACATGAAATAACCATATAAATGAGGTTGAGGGTAAGACATATGGAGTTCTTCGAACTTTATGGACTGCTCAAAAGTTTACACCACCAAAAACGAGATTAGTTCTTGCTAAGGCTTTGGTTATACCAGTTCTTGTATATGGTTGTGAAATATTTTATAACTGTGATACTGAATGCAAAAGAAAGCTTCAAGTAGCTTTCAATAGTACTCTTCGCTATACTCCTAATCTAAGAAGATTCGACCATATATCACATTTGGAAAAGAATTTATTGGGCATGTCTTTTTTGAATTACATAAAGTTTCGTTCCATTCTCTTATTATTTTCAATTATAAAAACTATGCAGCCTTCATATCTTTACGATAGAATCCGGTTTTCGGCATCCAACAGATCTGCTTGTTTGATTTTATCACAATTTACCTGCCTTACATCCGAGAGACAATTCTTTATTTCAGCTATCCGCCTTTGGAATACACTTCCGCGCAGCTTGAGAGAACTAAATGACACACATCGATTTAAGAACGAGTTAAGGCTGTTCTTCACTAACCAAAGCAACTAGTTTTTATTTTAACCCCGACCCCCTCTCCCACTTACCTTTCATCAAGCAAATTCAACTTTTAAAATTTATTTTATCAAGTTTTTGGAAAATTCAAATTTAACTTTTTAAAAGATATAATTTCCTTAAATTATAAGGCAAAGAATAATGTATCGTTAATTAATTTATAATCTTAACTTCAATTTTGTCAGCTCATTATCTTGTTTAATTTTTTTTTTGTTCTAATTTATTTTATTTCTAAATACTTTTTGTAATTTATAATTGTTAACTTTTCGCAAGCTTAAAAGTGTACTCTTACTGTGAATTGATGTATAGTTAAATAAATAAATACTAAAATACTAAATACTAAATAAATATTTTTTTTTTTGAAAAATCAATATGTATCTTCAAAATGTGTGAAGACTATTTTTTGAGATTATTACCTAAAATCTATACTACTAAATACTTAAAATTTTAATCCCAAATTTTGTTCTTGAAAAATTTTAAGGAATTTTCTTTAAAAAAAAAATATTTTAATAATAAAACGATTTCTGAGCTTTTTTGCGTAAATTCATACTTTTCTGGAAATCAGACGGCAATTTCATACAGTTGAACATTTTTATATCATTAAATCCATGTTTTAGATTTATAAAACGTATTTTAAATTCCAAAGTACTTTTACATAAGAGCAAATTCGTGCGATGCTGTCGTACATTTTATTTTGATTGTTATCACAGCACTGTACTTAAAAGGATATGAAATTTCAAAAGCGTAATGGACTGCAATTGATTGGGGTAGCTGGGGATTTCAGGAAGAAGGGGCAATAATAGAGTGCAGACAAACTAAAATGTCCCCAATGTTCGTTCTGTGACTTATAATCCATACCAATCGGTTGTAAAGTTTGTCATCGTGAGTTGTTGGATAAACAGAATGCGACCCAAACATAGGATATAAAAGTCAAGAGTAATAGGGGTTGATTTCTTCTTATTCAAAGATATAGTGAGAGATACACAGAAGGGAAAGCTGAAGTTAAGTTTGTTAGTAAATCAATTGTAAATAACTTGCAGCAGAACTAAAAACAAGGAACAGTGTACTTTTAAATGCTTTGTGGCGACTTAAATTTAATGCTTAGGGCTTAAGGACATATGATCTTTTTTTCCTTTTAATTATTGGTGTACAGCACAGACAGTATAGGAAATTGATATATTTAATGAACGTTTACCCCAGATATACTTCGGTAAAATTGAATTGTTTCAGAAAATTGTTTTGTTTTTGTAAGAATTTATAAACATAATATGTTTCAAGGGTTTTTCAAAAAGATAATCGATAATCTTAACAACTTAAGACAATAGTAATACGTTACAAATTTCCTATCCGTCAAAATGGCTTCAATCCTATTTATTCGGTATCATTTAACGGTTGCGAATCAAATGAGTTTAAAATCAATTCAGGAATCCCACAGGGTAGTCATTTAGGCCCTATTCTTTTTATTTTATTTATAAACGACTTACCATCGGTGTTAAAATACGCTAAGTGCCTCGTTTACGCCGACGATGTAACAATCTTCAAAACTATTTCAAGTACTGGTGATTGTGAAGAATTGCTATGTGATCTTAACTCGTTTTTTGACTGTTTTACAAGAAACTTTTCATTTATTTCGTTCAACTACTTGTTTAATGGGATATCAATATCTCGTGAAACAGTTTTGTCTATTCTTGGTGTCACATTTGATCGCAAACTCGAATTAATTCAACATATAAATTCCATTTCAAATAAAGCTGATTCAATTCTTGGTTGGATAAAAAGAGAGTCGAAATAATTTTACGACCTTTTCGTGACAAAGCAGCTTTTTATATCTTTTGTTCGACCCATTCTAGAATACGCTTGTCAGGTTTGGTCACCTCATTACGAATGTCATAAAAATAGACTAGAACAGCTGCAAAAAAGATTCATTAGGTTTGCCCTCAGGGGACTTGGGTGGGATAATCCTTATGATCTCCAACCTTATAATAAAAGACTTAGACTTATTGACATACCCAGTCTTGAGAACAGACGTTCCTATTTATGTTTCGTTTTCATTGTAAAATTAGTCAACGGTACCATAGACTGTTTGCAACTTCTTTCTCGTATTAATTTTAATATTCTTCAAAGAACTTTGAGGAACATACCGGAGAGTATACTTATTTCAAACTATCGTACCAATTATGAAAAATTTTCTCCATTAAATAAAATGTTTAAACTATTTAATTTTTACATAAAACAATAATTAGTTCATGTCAATTTAAATCAACATTTTTCCATGAAATTGTTTAAGAATCTTAATACACAGCTTTGTAAAATTTTGCAAAACTAGCAATTTAGTTATGTAAATAAATAAATAAAATACAAGAATTGCCGAAAACGCCACCGTTTTCCATGAGAATGAACAGGAAAACCTGATGTACGATCACGAATTTTTCGTCGGGACTTCTACCGATATCAAACCAAAATCTAATTGATCCAAGAATTGAAGCAAATGACAAGTGACCATACCGTTTCTTCGTTGACGGTATTCTGGGACCAATTTTATAAAAAAAAGTCATATCCAGCGGCATTGCTGGATCTTGAATGATTCCAGTGCACATGAGGTCTACCAAGTAGGGTGGCAATATATCCGCAGAAAGTCACTAGTTGGTCTGGATTGTAAGCTAGTCATCGATATTTACTTTTTTAAAAACGAAAAAAACCATTCCCATCACCATCGTGAAGGATAGGATGCTACCGACAAATGTTTTCGGAAATGAACAACACCATGCGAGATCAATACCAACACGATGGCTTCCTGCGATTATCACTAATAATAATAATAATAATAATAATAATAATTATTCCCTCGGGGATAAGCCTTGGCGCTGGCGGAGGGACTTAAGTACTTATTTCTATGAAACCGCGAGCTATGTTGATTCTGGGCCACCCATGTCAAACAGGTCAAAGTGGAGAAACAATGTACAACTAATTATCCCAACCCATACAAAACATGGAGTACTAAAAACAAATATGAACAGAGAAAACCAACGCATACAACAACGAGTGGGGATATACAATCAAACGTCGGCAGAAGCCACGGCTGCCGGCGTGGGCTTGGCTCCAGGAGGAGATGAGTCGCCAGTGGCAGAGCAGTACCTAGGAACACCCTTACAAACACGTCAAGAAGACAACCAACAACCTTCTCTGGTTAGAAGTGCTTCAGTGACTACTTCACAGCCACTGACCACCCTAGCTGGACTTACTAGACGGAGAGTACAATGGAGCAACGAAATGAATGAATTCATCATAAGAGCTTACTTCCGCACCACCCGTTGTGAGACATCCACACCAGGATATAGACAGCGATTACATACGATGTTTGTAGAGAAATACCCAAACCTAGGGCACGTCACGGAACAGAATATAGCAGATAGGAGACTAGCAATTATTCGGAAAAACCTGTTACCAAGACCCTTAATAGATTCGATCAAGGAAGAAGTTGCTACTGAATTTGATGCACAAAACCAGGTCAATATTGTAAACTTTTCCGAATCCACCGAAGAGGAAAATATCGGAAATACACCTGCCCACCCAACTTTAAACGGAAATATAGATGAAAACAATAATACCGTATTGAACATCAATGTTGATCTAGAAACCCAAAAATTGCAACAAGAATTTAACAGGGCACTTACGAAATATACCTCTCTTGATCCGACTTTAAGGCCAAGACTTCCAAAACAGCAACAAAACTACCCCAAATAAGTTCCAAAATCCAGATAATGAACAACGATATTCTACCCAACTTCCTTCTTGAGATCTCCAATTATAAAGAACTGGATCTTTTCCTCTACTGCAGTGCATATGGGCAAATCTCAGAAACTTTTGACTTTAGACTTTTGAAAACGCGTAAAGAGAAAATAACTAAGCACATCTTTAAAATTAAGTTTATAGCACCATTGTTACATCAGAAAATATAATTGATGGTGTTCCTCTTTTATTAACGAATGCTTAAAAAATTCTCACTCATTTTCCGGCGACGCACTATGGGACCAAGTGCAAACCATCTCAAAAATCCATAACTTTTTCGTTTCTCAATATTTTTTTTTTGAAATTTTGCACACTTATACTTGTATAACCAAGAATTTAAAATATTAAAACGTTTCAGATAGAAATAAATTATTTTATTTTTTTTAAATAAAATAAAATAACAAATTTGTAGATTTTGTTTCATTTATATGGGAAAAATTTGTTGGAGCAAGAATTATTGCAACAATTCGGATGAGATTTGTTTTCTTCTTTTACCGGTGAAAACATTTGAAAGTAGTTTTTTGTAAAATCCGCCCACTACCACGCCCATGTTTTTCAGATTTTTGTTATTTTCTTATTTTTAGTGAACAGGAAGCCGAAAAGTTGTTTTTGAGGTATATTTTTTCTGCCCACTTTTTGTTTTTATTTTCAGCTTAAAGTTCATTAAGAGCAGGCATTTTTGAAATTAAGTTTTATATGAAGAAGTGAGTTTATGAAAAGTGTTATTTATTTTTATTATTATTATTTTATTTTTAGTAAAATCCGTGTACTGCCTCGCCCCTTTTTGATATATGAAAGTTTTTCGCCTTTAAGACAAAAAAAAGGAATTCAAAAGAACACCTTATTACTAGGTATATTAATTAATGTCTAAAAGTTCTTAAGCCTCGTCAAACAATGCTTGTGTTATTTATAACTATGTACCTACATTTGTATTATATGCAACAATAAACGACACACCCCTTCCCACCTTTAAATGCTTGGCATTTATTTTTATTTAATTATGATTTTTAATATAAATATGAGTAAGGAAGTTTAAAATTGGAAAACAAAAAATATTTTATTCTAAAAATAAAATTTAGAATTTTAATAATATTGGAAATAAATGATAAAAACTTATAAATATTGTGGAAACATAGTCACTTATATGATGTTTGTGAAAATGTGTTGCACATGTTTTAACAGTTATATTTTTTAACTTTTGACAAAAAATAAAATTTTTTTTTTAATTTTGAGCTTAAAGTAACAAAATAATGGTCTAAAACTTTTGGAATACACATTTATGTGCATCAATAAAGGTGCCACATTTTTGCCAAATTTTAATTTTTTTCATCACTTAACAATAAAGTTATAAGAATACGAATTTTTATTCTAAAAACTTATTTTTCTTCCTCATCATACGTTTTTTCTTCTTAAACAAAAATGCATGAAAATGCGAAAGGTTTTATTTTTTCTTCCAAATTTAGAATATTTTTAGAATACAAAACAGCCATTAACTAAACGGAGGCAGCCGGAGCTAACAGAGAAAACTTCAATTGAAAACAAAAAAATGAAAATATACTGCACCTTACTCATTTTTTTTTTATTAATTTACTGGTGAACTTAATTAAAAAAAATATAACTGTTTTGTAAAGAAGAGGGCTTGGGCTTTTCAAAAAGGTATAATACTTATACATTCTGTGCAGAAAAATACGAAATAATTGACTTCAAACTCTCACTTCCAATAATTCTAAAAAATAAAAATATCGAAATGTCATTTTTAACTGTAATTTTAGGTATCTAGAACAGAAATAAGATACAAAAAATTTACTGTGTTAGGAAGAACCCTATTTCTAGTATATAATCCCATCATTAGATTTTTCAAATTACGAAATTCACCAAAACCATTTTTGAGATGGATTTCATCTTTTGGTCCCATAGTGCGACGTTGAACTATCGAAACAGTAACACGAAACGACTTTACGTGGCCGAGTCACAAAGACTACTGATACCACAATAACGTTCGACGTGAGTTGTTTATACCTATGTTTATAAGAATGTTATTGATAAGGATCATTTTTTTCTTTCACTTTTCTCACTGCCCTAGCTTGCATTCGTTAATATTTGAACTACAGTAAATATATAAGCGCGAAATTTTAAATTAATATAGAAATTTTTAATTTTTTATAACAAATGATAAATGTGGTACAAGTTATTGTTTACCAAGGTCATTCGTTATTCAACTTTTGTAAGAGTGAAGTGTTTTTTTCTCTAAATGAAAAAAGGCGGTTAAACATCTACTACTCCATCTCAAATTGAATAATTTTCCAATATTTTCTTCTTTCGGTGATTTAGTGTCGACCAACGAAAAAAATATTACTTTTTTCGAAGAAATTGGCTTAATACCAAATGAAAATTCAACTCCCGTGGCGGTGTGCAATTCTGGTGTAACGCTAAATGAATTGCTCTACTGAACTAACAAAGATGCATTATGTTTATTAACATTAATCCTTAAAATGGAATCACCGTCACCACCAAAAATAAAAAAAAACAGTTTTGGTAGTTTTCGATTTTCTCAAAAACTAGAAGACATAGAATCATGCGGTTTTTTGCGTTCGATTAAGAACTGATAGATACATGGAACACATATAAGCTAATTTACAATTTCATTTCACAATTTTGAAAACAATCGGTCTAAACTTTTTGTTTCACGTTTTTTTTTATCAAAATTTGGACTTTAAATGCGAATTTCTCAAAAATCATTGACATGAGTAATTTAATTTAAATGCAGGATTATAGAAGAATTTTCTGGCTTTCAAACGCAGTATAGCACTTTATTGTAAGTGTTGCCGTTGTTTTTTAATATTTATTTTTTTTCAATTTAAACCATTTTTTATAAAAGTGCCCCTACCTCCTAAGCGGGGGGAGATAGACCCCCCCTCCCATAGTAAAAAGTGCTTGTTTTTGACCCCTCTACAAAAATCCGTCATCAAATCTTGGCGGCCCCTTAAAAAGTAATGTATAAAAAATATCAATGATTTTTCTTTGTAATTAACTACTGAATTTTAAAGATCCATAAAATATGTAGCGTCAGCGACAAAACGTACACTTCTTAGTATGATTTAGAAGAAGGAACAATAGTTAAGAACGGGAAATATTGCTTTTTATGAGAGTGCTAACTGAAAATGTCTTGAAAAAAAAAAAGTTTCGCACTCTTTTAATTCAGTATAAGCTAATTTTAACCAGGTTGCGATTTTAGCACACACCTCTACCAAAGCTTAATTTATTCATTTTTGTCTATAGAAAATGAATATGTAATTTAGAAATCGGTGCAAAGCATGCTGTGTACATGATAAGAGACGTACCAGATTTTAATGATTTTTTCGGAAATGTGGTACCCAAACTTCTGACAATCACTGTCATAAATCTAAGCAAAGCACATAATTTTTTCATAAAAAATTTTGATTTTCAAAGTTTCTTATGTACCCCATTTGAGTTTAACAAACTAAAATCAGACGCTTCAATCGTAAGAACATTAAACTTTTTTAATATTTTAATAGTAACATATAAAATTTTGTATTTTTCCTATACTTTTTGCCTTTTACTCGTTCTATAGGTAAAACAAAAATTCTTAATGTGGAAAATAACTTTTTTTATACTGTAATACTATATTTTCGAAAAAATTATCAGAGATAGAGTAAAAAAATATGACTATGAAGTAACTTAATTTCGAAGTTACACGAAAGTCAAAAGTTTCTGAGATTTGCCCATATGCCTTCATAAAATCCACTAACAAAAATATCCCGGGGGAACAGCGAGTGCAAAGACCAACATCTGTAAGAAAAAACCCACCATGGCTGAGAAGACTCAATGACAAAGTCGAATGGCTACGGAGAGATGCTGGTTTACTTACGTCGTTTATTACTCAACCGAATCCGAAACTAAAAAGAAAGGCTATGAGAATTAAACGCAAGTACATAATGCACACGCAATATGATGACATAAACAATACTGCTACAGAAGCACTTGATACAGTTAAGCAGAAGATCAGCCTATATGCTAAAAGATTAAGGCGATATAAGGAATCAAAACAGAGGAAAGAGGATAATAAGCTTTTCAAAACATCACAGAAAAAGTTCTTCGATAGATGCAGAGGCAACAATGGGATCGCAAACCAATTTCCTAATATTAGGAGCCTAGAAAGGTTTTGGACAGAAATTTGGTCATCATCTTCACATCATAAACAGTCCTCTCAACTGTTGCAACAAAGTGAGGAAATGTCCCAATTAAGACCAATGTTAGAGTTCTATGTTACGTCTGAAGATTTTCAAACAGTAGTGAAAAGGCTTCATAGCTGGAAGGCTTCAGGTATTGATGGCCTTCACAATTACTGGTTAAAATCTTTTTCTGCTCTCCACAATATCATGAGACGCGAAGTAAACAGATTCATACAGAACCCAACATGCATTCCGGACTATATGTGCGAAGGAATTGCGTACCTAATTCCCAAAGATGACAACCCCCAGGATCCTTCTAGGTTCAGGCCTATCACCTGCCTTAACAATTTTTACAAACTAACAACATCATGTGTCACTGAACTTATCAATAAGCACTTTTTGAGCAACAATATAATGGCTGAACAGCAAAAAGGCTGTGTGAAAGGAGCATTTGGCTACAAAGAACAGTTAGCTATTGATGCCGTAATCACTGGCGAAGCCTGTGCCGGGCAAAGAAATTTGTTTGCGGCTTTCATTGATTACAAGAAGGCTTTTGATATGGTCCCGCATAGCTGGTTGATAGAAGCTCTCAGTTTGTATAAAATTAATCCACAACTTATTACTTTTTGCGAAACTGTTATGGCAAAATGGTGCACGAAGCTGCGAGCCCAAAACACAACATCTGGATTAATACAAATCAAAAGAGGCATTTATCAAGGAGACAGTTTAAGCCCACTCTGGTTTTGTCTTGCCCTCAACCCACTCTCGTCGCTACTAAATAAGAGTAAATATGGGTTTGAGGTTAAAAACAATATCCAATCCGCTAGGATTACTCACCTTATGTATATGGATGATATCAAATTATATGCCAGCACTGTTAACAGCTTAGAACAACTGCTAAAAATTGTTGAAAGATTCTCCAATGATATAAAAATGGAATTTGGTATAGAAAAATGCAAAACTACCCAAATCATAAGGGGAAAGATGTCTAAAGGATTGGAGTAGATAACTTCTACTGGAAAATCTATCAACTCACTGGAAGAAGGAGAGATTTACAAATACTTGGGAATGGAACAGTCACGAATGATAAGCCACACGTCTATTAAAAACCGTTTGCATGAAATGTTTAAGAATAGATTAGAACAACTGCTGAAGACCTTGTTGAATTCCAAAAATATGGTGACAGCTATTAACACATACGCTATCCCAATAATAACATATTCTGCGGGCGTAGTCAAATGGAGTACGACGGATTTAGATAGTTTAGACAGGAAGGTAAGAACGCTGATGACTAAATATCGCCAACACCACCCTAAAGCGGCTGTCGAACGATTGGTTATTTCGAGAAACAAAGGAGGGAGAGGATTAATTTCTATACGAAATCTAGTCGAAAAGCAAAACCATAAACTTTTTAGCTATTTCACAGCAAAGGCATCAACCTCAAACCTTCACAGTACTATCCTTCATTCAGATGAAAATTTCACTCCTGCAAACATGAAAAACGCGAACCAGTTGGACGAACCAACACAGTCTATTCAACAACTTCTTATCACCAACTGGAAAAGTAAACCTCTCCATGGAAGACACCCAAATGAGCTGTACGCATTTAACATTGATGTACTAGCGTCGAACTCCTGGCTGACGTTTGGAACTCTATTCCCGGAAACGGAGGGATTATGGTAGCAATCCAGGACCAAGTTTTACCTACAAGAAATTATCTTAAGTTTATAGTGAATGATCAGAACATCTCATCCGATAACTGTCGTCGTTGTGGTACTCAACATGAAACCATACAACATATTCTTGCTGGATGTACTGTACTTGTAAGTGATGTGTACAAACGCAGACACGATAACATCGGGAAAATCCTTCACCAAGAACTTTTAAGGAAATATGGCATCCAAACATCTTTCGTTCCATATTTAAATACACCCCAGACTCTGTTATAGATTGTCCTGGTTACCTTATCTACTGGGATCGTACAATCTTGACAGACACAAACGTAGCGTTTAACAGGCCCGACATTGTAATATACAACAAATCTAGAAAAGATATAATACTCGTAGATTTTGCTGTTGTTAACAATAATAATATGGACTCCACATATACTACTAAGATCCAAAAGTATACAAACCTATGTTTTGAACTTAAGGAGCTCTGGAGAGCGAAAACTGCCATAACTGTACCAGTTATAATATTAACAACTGGACTGGTCCCAAAATCAACAACATCAGCTTTGGAAAAACTTGGAGTTCCGAAAAAAATTGTCTACGAAATGCAAAAATCTGTTATCCTTGACAGCTGCCGTATTCATTCATTTCATTTCATTCATTTATTTAATTCATTTATCAACTGTACATGGAAGATTACTCTTAGATTTAGTACAGGCTTATGGTGGTATAGTTATAAAAAGTTAATACATTTCAAAAATAGGATTTACTTAGAAGCTAAATAATACTTTAAGAGTATAGTAAGAGTATAGTAAGGGAATTTCTCGCTCTTTAATAATAATTCCTTTTTTCTACAGCGTCGTGCTTGGTCATTATGACCCGCACGTTCCTCCGAGCCTAGCCTTTGGCAGGTGAATTTTATCCTACATATTGTAGAGATATTGAGAACGCTATGACTACACAAATAGGCACAACAACGTTGCAAAAATATTATACCAAGACCTGGCAATGCGCTTTAAACTGATTACAAAGAAAACGGCATACTATAAATATGACCCCCCTCCTGTACTAGAGAACACAGCAGCTGTGCTTTACTGGGACCGATCACTAATCACAGATCGGACTATCCATGCAAATAGACCTGATATTGTTCTGTTTGACAAAGAACAAAACAACATCGAAATATACGACATTGCGATTCCACTTAATCATAACATGCAATCCACAATCAGCACAAAGGTCAATAAATACACGGACTTAGCAAATGAACTTCAAAGAATGTACAGACCTAAGAGCGTCAGAATTCATCCAGTGGTTATTTCAGCTACTGGGTTAATCCCGAAAGCACTTACACGAAGTCTCAAAAAGAGGAAAATGGAACACATAACAGAACCTATGCAAAGAGCTGTTATACTGGCAACCTGCAACATAGTGAGGCGGTTTATGCAATAGTGTACAAAATAAACATCAGAGCCTAATCCCTTGGCATAGCCCGGGATAGGTATTTTCCAGCCTCATAGATGTTGAGAAATTTAGAAACTCTATAATAATAATAATAATAATTATAATAATAATAATAGCTTTATTTTTTTTTAATTATAAATAGTCTTAACAATTGTATATTACATATAACAAATAAATTATGGCCTTGGTTTTTGGAATTTTGAACTTTTCCCTCATACATAGTACATTTAGCATCTCCCAAGAATTAACTGAAACCCCGCTCAATATAGTTAGATCTTCCCATCTCTTAAACCAGCTAATTTTTTTTTTGAATACTGTGTATCGCCAATATTTTTGGCAATCGAGTGCCATCATAAGAAAGTACTTTAGTGACATACTAAAAGTGCATTCTTAGGGTAAAAATATAAATAGGCGGAAGACCTGCGAAGACGCATTGCATCCGCCGATCAGGTTCGAATCAACACGGCTGCCCTGCGCAATGAAAACACCTTTGGTAATGCGTTAGGACTCGCCCTAGAATCACTTGATTTAGGGAGAGTAAGTCCTGGAGCCAGTATGCTGGGCGTAAATGAGAAGTGGACACGCCTTAAGAATATTGTAATTAGTACTGCCAACTCCATCTTAGGCAGCAGTCGTAAAAATCGGAACGACTGGTTTGATGATGAATGCAAGCTAGCGACTGAACGTAAGAATGTTGCGTACCGAGCAATGCAACAATCTCAAAGAACGCGGGCACGCGAAGAGGAATATAAAGAGCTCAGAAGAATAGAAAAACGGCTACACAGACAAAAAAAATCAGCCTGGGAGAAGAACCTAATCTGTGAAATAGAAAATAGCCGAGAGCGAGGTCCGCACCAGGCGCGGAAGTTCTACCAATCCGTCCGAAACATGACGCGGTACACACCACGCTGCACATACTGCAAGGATGGAGAGGGAAATCTGATCACCGATCCTGAAAGCATACTGGAGCGATGGGAAGTGTACTTTAATGAATTGCTAAATGGTCAGCTCACTACAGAAGTGGAGGCTCCACTACTTCAAGAAGAATACCCTATGTTGCCGCCACCAAGCATAGAAGAGGTTGAGAAGGCTATATGCCAGCTTAAACAGAACAAATCCCCCGGAGCCGACGGCATACCAGCCGAATTATTTCATCACGGCGGGCCAGCCTTACGTCAAGCAATTCATGATATTATAGTACACGTATGCGAGCAGGAAGAAATGCCAGAAGATTGGCGAAGAGGCATAATATGCTCCATACATAAGAAGGGAGATGTCACAACGTGCAGCAATTATAGAGGTATCACGTTGTTGAGTACCGCCTAAAAGATACTCTCCTCTATCCTACAAGACCGGATAACTCCATACGCTAAAACCGTCATCGGACAATATCAGTGTGGTTTCATTCCAGGCAAATCAACAAATGATCAGATCTTTACCCTTAGGCAGGCGATGGAAAAATGTCTAGAATTTAACATCCCAACATACCATCTGTTTATAGACTTTAAGGCCGCCTATGATAGCATAGCCAGGGTAGAACTTTACAAAGCCATGAGAGAATTCGGCATCCCAAATAAATTGACATGACTATGTAGGTTGACCATGACCAACGTAACAAGCCAAGTAAAAATAGCCGGATTGCTATCCAGACCAATCAAAATCTTTAATGGACTCCGACAAGGGGACGGTTTGGCCTGCCTCCTCTTCAACCTGGCGTTGGAGAAAGCAATTCGTGACTCTGGCACGGCAACACGAGGGACCATCGTCAACAGGTCCAGCCAGTTACTAGCTTACGCAGACGACATTGACATCATCGGAAGAACCGAACAAGCTGTACAAGATTCCTTCATCCAGATCGAGCAGGCGGCACAAAATCTGGGGCTGCACATTAGTGAAGGTAAAACAAAGTACATGGTGGCGTCGAATGCGAGAGGAACAGTTGGTCAAACAATCAAGGTTGCGGAGCACGAATTTGAAGTGGTGCAATCCTTTAAATACCTTGGGTCAATAGTAGCAGCCGACAACAATATGGAAGAAGAAATACGCGGGCGGCTTCTCAAATCCAACAGAGCCTACTATAGTCTATCAAAGCTCTTCAAATCCAGAAATCTCACCATAACTTCAAAACTGCTGCTGTACAGGACCATGGTCCTGCCAGTACTCACATATGGATCCGAGACTTGGGTGCTTAGCAAAAGGCACTCCGACCTCTTAGCTGCGTTCGAGAGAAAAGTCTTAAGGAAAATTGTTGGCCCCATATGTGAGGAAGGACGATTCTGGAGACGGTACAATCATGAACTGTACGCAATCTACCTTGAAGCAGATATCGTGACAAAAATTAAGCTCGGTAGACTCCGGTGGGCAGGGCACCTAGCTCGCATGAGCGAAGAGGAACCTGCTCGGAAAGTTCTTTGTGGGACATTCTATGGTAGACGACAGCGTGGTAGACCATGCTTGCGCTGGAGAGATGGCGTAGACCAGGACGCCCGAAGCCTTGGGGTGCGCAACTGGATGGATTCTGCTAGAGACCGGGATAGGTGGAGAGACTTGTTGAAAGAGGCCAGGACCGGAACCCGGTTATCGAGCCGATGATGATGAAGACCTGTTTCCAGCAGGAGCATGTAATTAGGCGTTGAGTTCGGTAGTCGAAATGTCTTTTTTAAAAACAAGCGTTGCAGTTTTTCAACCTCATCATATTGTTGGTAATTGTTGGTATCCCCATACCTGAGATCCATAAGTCATTATAGATCTCAAAGCAGTATCAAAATACTCTAAATTTAACACTATGGGCAACATTTATGTTCCTAATCAGGTTTTGCCAGGTTGAGTTTATAACAGAAAGTGATTTTTTCAGTTTGTTTTGAAAGTGTTTTTTAAGGTTAAGCTGTGGTGTAAATATCATTCCTATGTAAGTGAATTCATTCACTACTTCAAATGTTTTCCCCATTCAGAAACCACCTTTCATTTCTGCTGTGACGTCCTCGTCCTGTTCTAAAAATCATGACTTTTGATTTTGAGATATTTATTACAAGATTCCACAATTTGCAATAAAGTACTATACATATACATAATAGCTCACTGAAGAATCATCAAATGACGCGTTTAATACGAACTCTGCCTGCTTATTAGAATGAGACGCCTTTTTGGCTTTGCCATCATGACTGCTAGTAGACTCTCTGTTTCAATGAAAAAGTCCCAACTCTTAAGCTTGTGGGACTTAACGACAGCACAATGTCAAACATCAAATTCCATGTTTAGCTTATTGCGCTTTTGTGTCACTTTGTTCCACTCACAGAGGTAGCAGCCTTTCCATTAATGTTTAATTCCGTATCCTTCCAGGAATGTCCCTTAAACATGAACCATAACCACACTTAATATTCCATTGCGTACATATTTAAAAGCTTATTGTTTCAAGCCACAAACTCCATTGTGTATTAAATATAATATTAAACTACATAACAAAAACTTGAGTAAATCTATTTCCACAAACTTACCCATCACAGTTAGTGCCCCAACTAGGCATATACATTTCTCCATCCCCAATTTGAAAATTTCTCCCTTAAGCTATAAAATTTCCAGCCGCACCACCAACAAGTCTATCATACTTATTTTAACGTAAGAAACTTTCTCCTTCAAAAATATAAAATAGAAAACAAAGAAAATTTGCGAACTTTGCCGCAGAGGTTGTACTTTGCGTTCAAAATACAACAAGAAAAAACTTAAAAAATAAATAAAACATAAAATAAAAAACTATGAAAGTGAAACAATAAAATTTGTGTCTGCCAATTAAGTTCCTGATGACGGACTCTGTTGACCTACTTTGAAAAAGTTTCTTTAACTTATGTCCCCTCAGGCAAAGTTAAAGTGGGTAGGTAGAGGCAACTAAAATAACATAGTGAAACAGGATCCTTTAAACTTCAATGAACTTGACATTTGATTAAGAAAAACCCTTCCTCCAGCTTCTCCTAACTTCTTAACCCATACCGCTGTTACCGCCTGCCTCAGGCCTATAAAACGTTAGTCGCTACTATTCATCTTTTGAATGAAATAGAAACCACCCCTTCTGCTATAAAAATTTAATTCAAGCCTTAAGGATTTTTGTTTATTACACCAAGAAATGCATTCCCAAGAAATCGAACTTGAGATTTCAATCAAGTTTTACACAAGTGTGGGATACACATGATAGACAAAGCAAAAGCTTGAGCTGGTTCCAGTAGGAACCCCCGGTAGGGGAGGTGGGCAAACCCGAATTTGGGTTTCAATTTCTTAATTAGTTCTACAACCGCTCAAGGGTTTATTAAGACACAGCAAGAGTGACGGGGAAATCAGGGGACGGGGGGAGAGAAAGGAGGTGTCGATTAACATTGGTCTTGAATGTTTGCAAATCGAAATGACAAGGAAAAGCCATGTCGAGTAAATTATTCCATATTCGTTTTGTGCGACTAAAAAACGAATCTCTGTAAATTAGACTCAGGGTTGAACTGATGAGCATTCCTAGCGAAACGGGTAGTAGTAGTAGTAGTAAAAGTTTGATTTTATTGAACAAAAGAATTAAAAAGTCATGTTTACAAAATTCATAGCATTGGCTTTTGCCGTCAGCCAAAAAAACAAAGTGCTTAAGATTTAATTTGTTCTATAAATATTAAAGTAATTATATATCTCTATAGTAAATTAATATTAAAAGTTATTAAAATTATTAAAGTTATTAAAGTTATTAAAATGCTTCATTTAAAATTTGGATGCGATATCTAAAGGCGGTTTTCACATAACACTGCCCAATCTTGGCCGTTTAGGGCTTCCACAGCTTCACTCGAAGTTAAGGTAGGTTTTCCCCAATATGCATGTCTTATTTTTTTCAGAACGGGGCAGATGGCTAAGAAATGAAATGTGTTTTCTGATGATCTGAGGTTGCACCACAGTGAACACTCTGTATTTCTCACTGGGCCATATGGTTGGAAATTCAGACGAAGTAGCTTCCCTCAGGTTTTAAAGATTGTAGAGATGGTATGAATCGAATATCGGTCATTGAAATAATTATTGACACCAATTTTATGCTGCAAGCTTTTGTACATGGTTCTAGACTCACTTCGAAGCGACATCTCTGCAAACTGTTCAAAACATGTTTCCTCGATCTTTGTCAGCAAAGGTTCTACTCCAATCCTCCAACCCTCTCTCCACCAGTTCGAAGTTATACTGAATTTCTAGCCGTGACCATTCCGCAACAAAGATGAGATTTTCGCTGCAGCAGGTTCCCTGCAATTATGTTTGGTAGTCGATGGTTTGGGAGGGCTAATATTTTTCTTACGTAATTAAAATGCATTCTGAGTGAGAAAATGTACAGCGGCGATACACCAGTCTCCAGATGCAGCATATATATATAGGTGTATTTTCCGGTAGTCTGAATATCTTTTTGAGAAAGTAATACCTTAGCAATTTTTCTACTTTATCAAATTGTGGAAAGCCCCAGACCTGACTAGAATAGCACATAATTCCTAGAATAACCGCTTCAAAAAGTTTGTATTTGGCGCTTGGGGCAACATTTGCATCGTTTTCGGGGCCTCAGCTAGTATGACGATATCGTCAGCATACATAAGTGCTTTGATGTTAACTTCAGCAAAACTAATTCCCCCAGTCAAAGTCGATGATCGGTTATCCAAAAAGAACGAATAGAGAAGTGGACTAAGCAAACAGCCTTGTTTAACTCCAGTATTCGTATGAAACCAAGCGCACCTCTCATTTCCTTCCCAAACTGCTGTCGCATTATTTTCATAATGTCCTTGTATTACTGCTTACATTTTTGTGGACATTCAGAGGCAGCTTAACTTGTAAAAGAGGGCATTTCTATCTATTAAGTCAAATGTTGCTTTGAAATCAACGAAGAATCCATATAACTTTTTGCCCCTGTCAAGATATGACCTAGCAATACAAGTGAGTGAAAAAATATTATCAACTGTGGAATACTCTTTCCTGAAACCGGCTTGAAACTCGCTCAGTAACTCATTTTGTTGTACCCAGAGTATAAGCCCGTCTAGAATGACGCCAGTGAATATTTTCATTATCGAGTTCATAAACGATATGCCACGATAGTTGTTAGGATCGTTAACATCACACTTCTTGAAAAGTGGCAGTATAATATTTTTTCCAAAACTTTATGAAAACGTTTTTCATATTAAATATTTGGTTGTATGCCTCGGTTAGTTTTTCAATAAACTTCACCGTTGTATATCTGAAAAATTCATACGGCACCCGGTCTTCTCTTGGAGCTTTATTCAGATTGCATGGCGTATCACTTTTGAGATATATTAAACAGTGAGGGCACGGTCTAAGTCTTGATTTTCCATAACTGGAGCAGCATAGAGTGGCTCCTGAGTAAACTTTCGAAATGTTAGACCAATAGATTCGTACTAATTTTAATATTTTGAGCGAAAAGAATACCATTGATCATCATACTTTTCCAGATGAGAGTTTTTCCACTGTATTTGTTGTATACGAAACGGGCAATGTTATTATAGACAACGTTAAGTTTTCTAGACGTCGCATAAATCCAAATCGCTAAAAACTTCACAACAGTAAAGCACCACTGGAATCAAAAGAGTTTTTGCTAAAAGAAGCTTAGTTTTCTGTGGAATGAAGCCTTGAGTGATTCGAAGGGCTCTCAGACTACTATAAACCTTCCCTATAGAGCTGTTAAGATGGTCACTCCAAGTAAGAGTTTTATTGAAAACCATACCTAGATTACGGGCGGAGTCAATTTCTTTGACTTTGTAGGATTTAGGCGGAGATTATTTATTTTTGACCAATGTAAGATATTTTGCAAATCCTCATTCATCAGAGAGACTGCTTCGTCCTTCGCAGATAGGGGTCGGCTGATCAAAAGTAGCACATCTTCAGCATACAAATGGATAAAGCAATTTTTAACTATATGTGTGGTAAATCGTTTATAAAAATGGAGAAAAATAGTGGCCCAAGTATTGATCTTTGCGGGACCCCGTTTTGTTGCCTGCTACTTAGATATGAGCGGATCAGTTTGCATGACTCGGTTGTTAATCCGAAACCTTGTTGCAGTCTTCTACAAAGTATAGAGTGATTTACTGTGTCAAAAGCCTTGGAAAAATCTAGTAGTGTAAGTAGAACAAAATGATCTCTGTCTAAGGCAACTCTACTTTCATCGGTAACGAGAAGTAATGCGGATTTGCAACTACGTTGTGGCTGGAAGCCAGATTGACATATTATGCTAAGAAGGTTGTGAGACGTGAGATGGTTTTGTATCTGTTTGTAGTTTGGGTAGCAATTTCATATCCGCGAAACGGGTGAACTGATTGAGGGAAGGAATGCAACTGGCTTCTTCGAATGAGCATGGCTTGAATGAATGAATGAATTCACTAGTTTACACAAAAAAAGTACCTCAACAAAAAAGTATTTTCTAGACTAATTTTGGCTCTCTGAACACGAAAATGGCAATCATTTATTTTTCCAAAGAAGCGTTTTCGAGATTATGACCAAAAAACGTGTTTTTATGCTCCTTTTCCATGTATAAGCCTAATTCTCAAAAACGGTTGAACTAATTAACATATACTTTAAAGTTTTGAACAGATATTTTGTTTGTCTTTCCAACAGTATACGACTTGTGTAAATCGGCCCAACAATCATCAAGAAAAAGCCGTTCAAAGTTTCAAAAAACACAATTTTTCGCCGTTTTTTGAAAATCGCTTGTTTTAAGTCATTCCGTAAGGATAGAAAAAAAAAATATTTAAAATAGTTTTAAAATCTCAGGTGAAAGATATTGTTTTTACAAAGCTAAAACGCATAAGATCAATGAAATCAAACGTGAAGGCAGACCATTTCAGTTTTTTTTTTTTCAAAAAAAATTATGTTTTTTAGTTTTATCTACCTGTTTAAGAATTGTTGTAAAATATATACAAATTCAGAGCATTTACTGTAGTGCTTTATGGTAAAGTAATGCTATATTGTCAACCAGTGCTACGTGCTTTGTGAAGTTAATTGCATTTGGAAACGGAAATAGGAAGTATTTATCGTTTGGAAAGCCAGTTGAATGGAGAAACCCAATTTATCATGTGACTGACTGTTACTTCTGCTTAACTAAAAATAAGGAGGGAAATTTCGGAAAGGTTTTTATCCCGAAGTACAATCAGTAACAAAGACGGCACCATATTCTTCTCGGTATCCAAAACAAAAACCACCAGGAACAAAAATAACAGCCGGAGAAGTATCAGACTTGAGTTCCAATATCATCAGCAGTTTGGAAATTGAAAGTCCAAAACTAAAGCTATTTAATCAATTCCAACTCAATGGGTGATATGCATAAAACGGAAGTATTTACTACAAGTAAAAGATAATAGTAAATACTATAACTTAAAGCAAATGGTTAAATTTAAAGTATTTACTTCATTCCATATGCATAAAGTTTAGTACTTACTAACTGGCAAATACTTTCAGTATATACTAAATTCATACAAGTAAATACTAGAATTCATCGGAAATTGATAGTAAATACTAATAAATACTACCAAGGCTCCTATGCATAATGGGAACCTGTATTTGCCTAGCCAATCATTTTTTGCTCCCAGCTGTTTTTCATACTCGTAGCTCGATGGAAATTTTATCCAATGAGAAGCTTTGTCTTTTATTAATTTTGCAACAAAATTAACTGTTCTGGATACAGTACTCTGATGAACGTCTATATCTTCACCAACGCCAACTTGAAATCCAGGATCTCCAACGTATCGTAAAAAAATTCGCATCTTTTCTTGATGAGTGATTGCCCCTCCTCTTGTTTCAGTTTGAGCTCCTTAAAAAGTATTAGGGGAGAGTGGGGCACATTTGAACAATGCTTATTAAATTTTACTTTATTACTATTTTTTAAAAGTAATTTAAAATTTTAACCTGTCAATACCATATCCATAAACGTCATTGACTTTCCTTGAATATCTCAGTTGTCTCTCGGACTTAGGGGTGAAGTGTACTTTTGCTAGTGGAATTGTTTTGTTTTCGTTTTTTAGTTGTAGGAGTTTAAACAAAAATTACTGCGCGATTTTAAAACAGGGACACATTTTTTTGGAGGAAAAATAAATTTTAAACCTAATTGCGGTAAGTTTTTTACTGCATATATTTTAGTTAAATATTTATAATAAATTTTATGTCACTGGAACAGTTGGGGCAGATTTGAAAAAGCGTGTTGGGGCACTTTTGAACATGTTCAAAACTGCCATGATTAGTTTTTTTTAACATATTTAAGACATTTAGGAGAAAATTTAATCAGCTTCAAGCAATTAATCAAGCGATTTTTTATCTGTTCTATAGGGCAAGTATTGGTTTCAGGTAAAAAATGCTCTTGTCATATTGACCATCAGTCTATGCGTCTATACGTTCTCTGTCTCATTTTTGAGCTATTGAATACTAAAAACAAGGCCTAGTAAAAGCTTTCTGGGTCAAAAAAATCTTGAAATTTTTATAGCTTTAACAATAATATTCTAGTATAAGCTATTTTTATTCACACAAATTGAAGCTTAGGCTTGGAAAACAAGTTAAAACTAAATGAACTTAGCGTTGGCTATTTTAAAATAGCTATTACTAGAAAACATCTTTAACTACCTAGCTTAATCTTATTTTTATTCACTAAAAATCCAGCTTTTACTTAAAAATCCAAGTTTTAGATTTAGTGTTTTTTTCTTATTAATCTTTGTGGATTTTTGTTTTTTTTTTTTTGTTTACAAATACGTGAATATGATATAACAAAAGTATTAATTTTGAGTTTTGTTGATAAGTTCTTATTAAAAAAAGAATATACAAATAAAATTTAAAAGTTCTTTTATTCAGTAAAAAAAGTTATATCACTGTTCAAAAGTGCCCCTTCCAAGTTCAAAACTTTTGAACATAAGAACCTGTATTGATTGGAGATAAAAAATCAATATAAATATTTCGTTAAATGGACCAAATATTTTTCTAAATTGAACGTCAATACCACTGTTCCATGTGAGTAAAATATCAGGCCAATTGCTCGAATATTTTAGGTTTTATCAGTCTGGAAAGCCAAAAGTGTTTAAATGTGCCCCCTATATATATGAACCATTTGTCAACATAAGACTCTAAATAAACTTGGCGACTAAGGGCAAGTTTTGAAACTTCGCCAGTAACTAAAAACCACTAACTCCTTTAACTAACGGAAGCCTATTGCTATAGTATCGCAATATACATATATAACAGTTTTCATAAGTGTTTGCTTCTTGTACAATTATAAATTATATTTTTAAGTTAACAGGCGTATAAGAAAATAGAAAGTTTTACACCATTTCCGCGAACTAACAAAAGGCTCCAAGTACTCCGAAATTTTAAGGTGTATCAGGTTTAATGGAATGTCAATATTCATTCTGCATTATAGTTACTTCATAAACATCAACATATAACTGCATCTGTCGCCATTTGCAAAAGTTAATAGATCTTGGAATGAGGTTATACATTTTGAGCTACCCGTTATAAGTTTTTTAATACACAAATTTTTAACAAAAAGTTAAAAACTAACTTTTGTTCTTGGAAGGAATATGATTGATGACAACAACAGAAAAAGTGTATTAAATCTTGCATGTAAGATGTTTGAGCATATTAGCCCGATCAACAAAATTATAATTATTGTAAATTTCTTTTCCGGCCTGTTAGATCAACTAGACACCAAATCTTCATATTGCTCAAAATTTTGAAAAATAACAAAAGACGATACTCACCGTCAAACACCGAGAACATGATACTAATAACAATTCCGTCCATTAGGACTTCGAAGTAGCTAATAGTCTCGGAGCAAATATTAACCCAACGAATTAATACTCAATCTAAATCCATTGAAGAATAACCGCTGCTGTTTGGTCTTGGCAATACACATTAGCTCAAAACTCATCACGCGCGAGGCGAATTCACGCCAAAAACAAGCTCTGTACTTAAAGTCCTGCATTACAGTGCGGAGTGAATCAAGATAATGAAATAGTTCAGAAAGGTAAGAAACTTCCACCGGTCGAACGAATGAACAACAATGCTCCACCTAAAAAAGTCTTCAAATCCCACCATCTACAGGCGATAAGGAACACCAAAACTACGGTTGAAAGGCTAAGCCGTCTTTGATGCCACGACGTTTGGTCTAGGTGACTGGAAACAGACTACGTCTCTGGCAGCGAACCCTTCTGGATCTGGAGCTAATTATATAAGCAAGAAAGTATGTTCCTCTATTCCAAATTAATTAGTATGACTTTGAAAGCTATCAAGACATAAAACAAAGATATGTGATACCGATTCATGCTTTGAATCAAGTGTAGAACTTTGCCTTGCTTACATTTTTTATGTCAAATTAACTGGGCAAACTTTATCAACAATAGCAACAAAACACTCATCATCAATACTTTTTGCATAAATTAAATAATAATAGAACCTATAGAACACAATGTCAAAAATCCATTGAGACAAACCTTCAGTTGTGTATAAATTTTGTTTGTTGAGCAAAAACCATTCATGTAGGAGACGGAAAGAGTCCTTGGTCCTTTGCTATCTAAACAAACACTCGCACACATGATTTGGCAAATGGTCGGATGAACAAACAAAGTACAATCAAAGCAAACAATATTAACGCACTTGCTGTCGCTGCCATTATCCTAGGCGAAGAAATATGCCTGAGCAACCCACATCCCGAGACACGCGTTAGAATTGGCATTCCATTTCCGAGCGATTCGGTAGCTGAGAGCCCACATTCTCCATGTGTGGCCTCTGTCCTTGTCGTAAGGATTATTAGCATACAATGTGAGTCTCGGGGTTTCAGAACCAAGAGAAAAAATTACTTTGAGTTGATGACTCCGTCATGCGCCGCCGCAGTAAAAGATACCATCCACAACCTCGCCGGGAGAGCAAAAATGACGATGTTGCTATGTTTTTCCCCAGTTCCAAGGATTGACTTCTATGTTTAGTTTCCGAACTAAAGTTTCGAATTTAGGTGTAGCTAGGGTTACTGACATGATTTGTTTTTATTATTCCGATTTGAGTGGGAGTTTATGTTGTCTGCAAGAAGAAAATATTCAACTTGACCATGATAAAGAAGTTGATAGATTGCCGATCAGATACCCAAGCAAAAGCAACCTTAACTTGCTTTTGTGTGTTCGGTGAAGAAAGATTTTTCGTTCAGCTTTTGCAGCATGGAGATAAAGGGATTCCTGGCAATGACAGTAGCTCATTAATCATTGACCATCTTGCAGTGTTTCTTCATGAGTTTAAGGCAAAATGTAGGTATTTCTGGCGTTGGGTAAAGTCATTTATTTTCGGATGGTTATCATGGGGATTGGTTTATTGAAGGACGAGAATATATTTAAAAAGGACTTAGAACGGCCAGTCGTGTTTACGAAATGGTAACATGAAAATATTTACCTACTCCGAATTTCAAATGGATGAATGTGTGTGTAGATAGCTACAGCTTAATAGTCTGTAAGCAAAATGTCCAATGAATTCTCATTTATAATTTATATTAATGATGATGATGGATATTGATTTGATGAGAACCTGTTGCTGTACATTTAACTGACTAAGCATACGGCAGTGATTGGAAATCATATAAAATTAGATATGAGAAAGTTATACATATAATGGGGTTCTATTAAGAGAGGCAGTTTGTCTCCATCGAAATTTAACTAACTTACAAAGCTTAAAAAGTTATGTACTTATGATTCAGCATGTGCATTACTTTAATTTAAATTCTTGTTTTCTTTGCTTATGGACATTTAAAGGTGTTTAATTAGAGTTTGTGGCCCTCCGCAATTGGAATTCTCAACAAAAATGGCATTAAACGCGACCGAAACAAAAAGGGCTATAGCTTTAGCTTATTTCGGGTAAGGTCATTGTCTCAAACCAATGGCCGGAGTACTTTCTGACGACAGGTTCTTACACTATGAGCTATGAGGCCAGATGAAGATAGACTTCGCAACTACTGCTTTGTTGCCAACAATCTGCTGGGAGATCGGCTATGTTTAACTTCTGAAGTTAGTACTCGTTTCTTTGATGTGAGAAATGTCGATGTAAGTGAACATAATAAGAGAAGAAAAGAACCTAAAATTATTTCGCCCGTCCCAGTTTCCCGAACTACTTCTAAACTATCGTATAACTGGACTAAGTTTTATTAGAGAATATGCTGATTAAACGATGGACCATAGGAATACTCTTCTGTTCTCATACAAAAGCAGAATAGCCTTAACAGATCTAGTTTTCGTCAGCGTATCAACCTAGCCACTAAATCCACTTTAATCTCCAACTAAAATGAAATAAAATGCACGACTAGGTCGCACGAACTTGCTCCTATGTAATAGGCTAAGATTTCAAAAATTAATGTTATTAGAGAAAAAATTGTTCATAAGCATAAAATTAATTTTTTTAATTACTAAAACATTTTCTTTAGTAGTTGGAGGTAAAAATAGGATTCCACCTGATTCATGCAAATATAGGCTTATGCAGGAACAAAAATTATAAGTCTTTGTAGTGGTTTCTTAAAAAAATAAGCTTTTATATAAAAAAATTTTAAAACATTTTTAAGAAAAAATTTTGGTAGGCCAATTTAAAGTTTTTATTATTGTTCGAATAAAAATTAAATTTACAAAAAAAAAATTAAGCAGTTTTCGAGATATTGAATTTTCCAAAAAAAAATTGGATTTTTTTCAAAATTCAAAAAAAAAATATTTTTCTTAAAGTTTTGAAATGCAATGTTTTTAAACTTTTTAAAAGCTTTTCTCTGAAAAATTTCACTAAAATCCGATATGCCGATAATGAGAAATTCAAAATTTTAAAAAATCTTTCTATGGTAGGTGCAGCTAGTAATATCTTGTTTTCAATTTTTTTTTATTAAATTATTCAAAATTTAAACAAAATTCTCGAAACCGTTTTCGAGAAAAATACAATTTTCGAAAACCATTTTTAACATTTGTTTGTTTTTAGGTAAAATAAATTTTTTTTCTAATATCTTGTAGATTATTTTAAGAAACTTTTATTTATCAAGTTTTAAAAAAATCGAGCATGGGATTTTCGAAATATTGAGTTTTCAAAAAAAAAAAATTATTTTTTTTTTTTAAATTGAAAATTTTTTATTGAAAATTTGAATACACAATAATATTAAAACTGCTGGGGAGCCTTAACATAAAAAATAAATGATCAAAATAGGTCGTACTGTTTTTCTGAAAATCAAAAACAAAAAATCGGTTCCAAGGGGGGTACCAAACATAATAATTTTTTGGATTTTTTTTTCAACCATTACCTAGGTTTAACTAACTGAAATTTTTTGATTTTTTTTTTTTAAATCTGTGACAGTTTTTGAGAAAAAAAAAATATTTATAAAATTTCGAAAAAAAAATTCTTATGGCAAGTACCATTATTTTTGGTCTTAAAAAAATAAAGAAAAAAACATCCGGGGGAAAAAATTAAACCCATATCTACCGTTTAGCTGTAGTGGAACAGACAGACAGAATTGCGAGACCCACTTTTTTGGTCTTCGGTATCATCGTAATGTCAACTTTGATCAAAATCTCGAGTTCAATTTTTTGTTTCGAATGCATAACTTGCCTTATAGTACCTATAAGTCGCAAGTAAAAATTGGGTGGGTGAGTGTCCCTGTAAGTGTAAAAATATTTTTCCTCAAGTCTTAAATATAGTCTCGTTATTTACGTACGAGTATTTTGAACATTCAAAAAAAAAAGCATTTTTTAAAAGTAGGAAACAAATTGCAGCTTTCAATTTGTCCACAAACTGAACTGTTATAGTATAGGTTACATATCCCGCTCATTTCTCCACCCAATCTATAATTTGTTAAGACCACTGACCTTATCTAATATCCAATTTCACTCGATTTCCCAACTAAATACATTTCCACAGAACCAAAAGTGCATTAACATTTGTCAATGCAATTCATACGAGTATTCAATTTAATTTAATTTCCCACATACTTTAATTCACATTCTTATTCTCGTAACCTGAATTAAGTAAATTTTATATTTTTCAATAAGGAGTTAGTTCTAAGTAAGATAGCAACGAATAAAGTAAATTTTCTCGATCCCAAAAGAAGCTCAAGAGTTTTAGATTTATCTTATTTATTTATCAGGGTGTCTGGCGGCAGATATATATTTTCAAAGTTAAATAAAGAAAATAATATTTGACATATCATTTTAATTTAAATATTGGACGACAGAATAATATTGCGGATTTCAGTTTTAAAGATTATTTCATCCAAATGTCTTCCATCGAGTTCCACACACTGTTCAAAACGAAGCCTCGTGTTCTGCGCCACATGCTGCAGTAAACTTGTTTTAATTGTGCTAGTTTTTCGACGTTTATTTTCTTTTAGGTTCACAAGAGTTCGGAGATTGTTAATGTAAACTCTGTCTTTAAGGTATCCCGATAAAAAAAATCCATTGGGGTTAATTCTAATTCTGGGAACCTCGATGGCCATGGGATGTCCCCAAAGCGACTAATCAGTTTTTTAGGAAAAGCTTCCCGAAGCAAATTCATCGAAGCTCTGGCCGTGTTTGCGGTCGCACCATTCTGTTGAAACTACGTGTGCGATGAGAACGGTGGGTGAGCTCGCAGATCCGGCAAAAAGAAATCCATAATCATGGGTTGATAATTCTCACTATTGACATTTATCGCCTGGCCTCAAGCATTTTCGAAAAAAATTAAAAATGGTACAGTTATTCCATAATAATAAGGCGCACCAAGCAGTTACCCTTGGACAAATCAAATCAATGGTTTTTGGTGTTTCAGTTGAGGGTTATGGGTTCTTGGAGACCCAGTAACGGCAGTCGTGCCCTTTTAAATAGAAATGAGCATCGTCGTGTTTTGCGTAAAACAAAGTGACTTTCTTCAAGTTCTTGAACGATTTGAATTTTAAATGGATGGAACTTTAGATCCTTTTTCAAAATTTTATGAATAATCGCCTTTGAACGCCCTTTTCCGTATCGAAAGTCGTGGATTTTCACGTAAACTCTCTTCAATCAGTTCAATGTTTCCAAGAGTCCTTAAAGATCGACTGAGCCCTGGCCGTCGGGTGTTCATAGCCGAAGCAGTTGTGTCTCTGCACCCAGGAACGAATTAAATTCAGACTCGGACCATCACTTATCCGTAGAATATTGAAGTGTGAACAAAATTGTCGAGCAATTAGGTACGTACGAATCGTGACTCTTAAAAAACTGCCTCGATGGCGAACTCGTGATGCTCACTCGACCACTGCGACATCCTGACAGAGAAATCCGCACGATAACTGATTATAACAAAACTACCTTCCCCCCGCACCGTTTACTACTTTTTGAAACATAAATCTGCCACCAGATACCCTGTATAACATCAACATCAACTATTATAAAATGACTGCTTTCCTTTTGAATATCCTTTTTTTAAACAAATCACTAAATTCAAACTTTATGCTTTATTATAAAGTTATAAATTTTATAAATAAAATATAATAACATTAAACTCTGCGTCTTCTTAAATTAATAAATGAAAACCATTCAATTGGCAATGAGATAAAAAAAACGTTCACGTGTGTAGGTCAAACCACGAATTAGAACCAATAAAATTTCAAAGTTAATCAATTATGTTGCGGCGTTTGTGAGCTGTGGTAATTTGTTTGGCGTATGTAGATCCGGTTCGTCAGTTCATTAAGATCAACGACATTAAAGAAGAAGCAGCTCTTACTCCACTCTTTATCGCCATTGCTGGAGCAGAAATTCACGAGCTCTTTTAATCGTTGACAGTGGCAGATTGTTCAAGTGCAATCGAAGAACTTATATCGCTCCTACGTGCTCATTTTGCTCCCAAACATAATAAGAGAGCAGAGCGATATAAATTCAACAAGCTGAAACAAGAGGAAGGTGAGCCTGTTAACGAGTTCATTGTGCATCTCAAAGCACAGGCGCAGTACTGCAATTTCGGAGACATCATTCAAGAAAAGGCTGCAGAATGTGAACAATTATAAAATTAAAATGGCATTGTGAAAGAAACCGACAGGCCTAATTAAGTGAAGATAACCTAACTTTTGAACAATATACGACGAAGACATTAAATATGGAGGTTTCCCAAAAAAACAACAAAATCTTTACACTCCCAACAAAAAATACATGCTGTTTTTCAACAAAAAACAAGAAACATGTGCCATCAAAAATACGTACAAATTACTCGTATGTACCAAACACAAAAAGTAATCGTCAAGTTTACAACTTCAATCGTCAGGTGAAAGCTACGAAACAAATAATCAGCGACCACAGCTTTTATCATCAAAAAAGTCTTGGCATCGACGGGGAAAAGTCGTAACCAAGATACATATGTGTCTACCAAAGAGAATTGGGAGTGTTTTACATGTCATAAAATTGTTCACACTTCTAGAGTCTGCAGATACGGAAAAACACAAAATCAAAAGGTCAAAGTCAGTGCCGAGAGTCTAGTGCCAAGAGTCAGTGCAGAGAACGAAAAGAAGTCATCACCCAGAGCCAGTAGAGTGTATACATATTGATTACCAACAAATTAAGAACAAGTTTCGAGATCGTTTCTGATGCACCGGTAACTATTATGTCAAAAAAACATCATGACGATTATTTTTATAATATTAAGTCAGACCAAAAACATAAATGTTAAAAAAAAATTTTGTCAACGGCCTTGGCTCTGATGAAAGCATCGCTTCCCATCGATCAGCGAAATCAAGCATCGTTGCGCGCGGTTAGTACTTGGATGGGGGACCGTTCAAATACCAACCGTGAGCTGTTGACATGTGTTTTTCTGTTGTTCTTTCTTTCTGTCTGTCTCTCTCTCTGTTGTATTGTATAAGCCGATGGTCTGAGTTACCAGTGCTTTCAGTGTCTCTACTTCGTAGATTTATCTGCGGAGTAGTGGAATATGTAATGTAATGTAATAAATGTTAAAAAAAAAGCCAAGTTTTTCTATGCAAAAACCTTTGTGTAACAAGTCAGCCGTGAAAAGTACTGATATCTAAAAGTACGCCAAGTTCTTATTTCATGAAGGTTTAATACCGAATATTTATAGTAGAATAATATTGAAACAGCTACAATGTAATAGAGAAATTTTATTATTTAATGATTACTGACTAAAATTGTGAATGGGAAACCTCAATTTTAATTTTTGGTCCTTTATATGCTATTTGAGCCCTACCGTTCTACCAAATTTCATTATTCTACTGCAATCGGAAGTGTGCCATGTAATTTACATCAGTTCTGATGGGCGAATACCACACCCCTGAATGGAAAACCTCATATTTGATATTTTTTACTTTGTATGCACTTTAAGCCGTACCACTTTACCAAATTTCATCGTCTTACAGTAGTCGGAAGTGCTCCATTAAACCAACACCAATTCGGAGAAAGTGAGCGGATACCACGCCCCCTAAATGGAAAACGTCAATTTTTTCGATTTTTTCCTCTGGTTGCATGACAAGACCTACCGTTGCGCAAAATTACAAGATTCTACGATGTTGGGAAGTGCTCCATAATTTTGATGATCTGTCGGTCAGTAAGTCAGTAAGTTGTGATTTTTGAGGCCTTATATCTCAGGAACCGCTTATGCTAGAAAATTGAAATTGGTGAGGCGCTTGTGCCTGACTGGCGTAGGAAATATTCGGAATTTTAAGTTTCTGACTTCATTGATACTGAAGATGGGGAGAGTTCAAAAAATTGCCTCAGTTTGTTCTTGTAAAAAAGGTGTAGTGCCAGAACTTGGCTGGGCACTACCGTGCCCTTTGATTTGTTGATAAGGGGACTATACTTAACAGGTGTATTCAAGAAGGGGGCGAAAAAAGATTATGTAAACGGATCGGGTCATGGATCGGCGGTGGATATGGGTTGATAATGGAGAAGGTAGAAACGGGGTGGAAATTGGATGGTTTTTTACTTTAAAGTGATTGAATGACATTAAGAAATATTTAGCTCTTAGCAATTTTTCAGCACCCGACAGAGAGGGCGTGGAGAGGATTGGAAATGATAACATAGGAAATGGGAATCAGAATCAGTGGTTGGGGTAAGACTGAAAGATACTCGCTGGGATTTCGGTGGAACTGAGTTCTTAAAATAAATTCGTTTCAGTTGAGGTTTGATAGTAAGAAAGATATGGTACCGGTTATCGGGGTATATCATTTCTGGGGATATTATTTGGGAGCTAGATTGAGGTGCATTATGGGGGCTTAGATGAAGAAATTTGGAAATACACTAGGGAGGTTAACATTACCTTAGGTGTTTTGGAACCTGGAATGGATAAGAACAAATTTGGAAAAACATCAATTTTAAAACTCCAGTTACGAGCAGATTGCCTAATGTCGGAGGGTTATCGATCCATTTATATAACCTCATGCCACCGAGTTCAATTATTTCATCAGAGCATTAAAAAAGCCATGAGACTAAAACTACTGGTTGAAGTGCATTTGCATGCGACATCTGATGTACGAATTGTTTTTTCGAATAGGTTCTGGATCCATATTTTGTTGGCATTTCGAAGAGTGTTTTCTAGAAAACAGGCTTTCTTATTTCCATTGTTCAGCCTATTCAATCGATCATTCCATTCTGATATGGACACGTTGTGCCGAATTTAGCTATTACCGACTCTGGAAAGAACGAAGGTAAGCTTGATGATATGAAAAGTAAGGATGAAGCAGGAGCCGATGAAATGGCAGATGTAGTTTGTAAAAGTGAAGCAGGAGCAACAGTGGCGTGTAGATGTTGGTTCAAGAAAATTAGTGCTTCCAGATTTGGATGAGTCGTCGTTGATGGCCAGAATTTACTCGAGAATTGAAATATTTTTTGACATAATCACTGCAGAGGTAACAGATTTCGTCCACAATCACATCAATCGATGCCTTAAAATCTTTCAACCATTGCATGTAATTTTTAATTGCAACAGATCTATGTTCAAAGTTACCCATATCCTTCAATAAGGAAATAAATGCAAGAGAACCTTGGGAAAGCGTTCTTTAATTGATTGGTTAAACGATCTTTTATTTTTTTTATTTTTAAGTCTATCAATAGGAGCAATAACAATAGGGCTTCGAGCTGTATCTTTTCCTACACATCAAGTGCTTACATTACCTCCTCGTTGTTAACAGTCGGATACTAGTCTTGTCTTTATGTCATGACTTGCTAAACTTTTAATTGCGAGTGTTGACCAAGGAAAGAATTGCAACACCAAACCCATGGCACTACAGATTCGAGGTTAATGCGTCGGGCTAACGACCCGGCCACAGTAAAAAAATACCCATTGTTATGAGAGAGACGCGAGAAGCCTCGGATAACGACCCCCTCAAATGGCAACCAGACTCGAAACGAAAATGGACTACGATAAACGAGTATGCACCTGGAATGTAACGACACTCTACATACCAGGTGCTACTCAAAAACTTGAATATGTCATCTCGCGGTACAAGGCAGGAATTACCGCAATCTAGGAGATACGATAGAAAGGGTCAGGAATAGCGAAAAGAAAAGATTGCGACATTTATTACAGCTGCCATCAAAGATTGCACATGTCAGGATGCGGATTCGTCGTGGGAAATCGACTCAGATCGAAAGTCATCGTTTTTAAGCCGATTAGTGATCGCCTGGCTGTGATTCGCATCAAAGCTACTTTTCAAAACATCAGCCTAATATGTGCACACGCCCCTACCGATGAAGCTGAGGAGTCTAACAAGGAGGAGTTTTACGACCTCCTAGACAGAGACTACGGAGCTTGTCCGGAGTACGATGTCAAAGTCGGGAAGGAAAATATCTTTTGGCGGATTAGTTGGAAAGCACAGCCTCCACAAAACGACAACAGATAACCTAGAAAAAAAGAACCTGTGGTATGATAATGAATGCCCGGTATTGAAGCAGGAGACGGCAAATGCACGAATGAAAATGCTGCAACGGAAAACAAGAGCAGCAAAAGAGCAATACCGTGAAAAGAGAAAAAAACCCTGCGCAGAAAGAAAAGAGCAGCCGCACCTTTTCAGCTCAGGTATCTCGAGGAGTCTAGGACCGCCACCAACAGCCGCCGGTTCTACAAAACAGCGAAGCAACTGGCATTAGGTCATAGGACCGGCATGCAATCTCTTCGAAATAGCGGAGGGAACCTAGTCACCGCAGCACAGGGAATTGTAGACGTGTTTAAGCAGCATTTCCAGAAGCCGCTTAATGGGCATTATTTAGAGGAAACTACAGGAACAAAGAAGCATAAGACCAATCAATGAAGATCCAGTTCCACTACCCAGTACTGAAGAGGTTAAGAAAGCAATTCACAAGCTTAAGAACAACAAATCCGCAGGCTCGGATGGTCTACCTGTGAAACTCTTCAAGTATGGAGGAGATGTCCTGATAGGGTGCATGCATCAGCTCATCAACCAAGTTTAGGAGGAGGAAAGTATGTCCGATGACTGGTCAAATAGCTCCATATTCCCAATCTACAAATAAGGCGATCCTATGTCCTGCAAAAACTACAGGGCCATATCCCTGCTTAATGTTGCCTACAAGATCCTATCCACCGTACTATGTGAGCATCTAAACAGTTTCTGCAACACTATAATCGGCACGTACCAGTGTGGCTTCAGGACAGGCAGATCAACGATAGACCAAATGTTCGCATTGAGGCAAATCCTGGAAAAGACCAACGAATTTCAAGTCGAGACCCACCATCTTTTCATCGACTTTAAAGCCGCATATGATAGCATAAGTCGCCAAGAGCTTCTATTGGCGATGTCGGAACTCGTATCCGAAAAAACTGATCCAGCTATGCCGCATCACGTTACAGAATACGCGGTGCAACGTGCAAATGGGTAACAGCTCTTCCGAGCTATTCCAGACGTGCACAGACAAGGAGATGCGCTATCATGTGATTTCTTCAACCTACTCCTAGAGCAGATAGTGCGCAAGAGTGGTGTTAACCTGGAAGGCACCATCTTCAACAGGTCTTTCCAACTGCTTGGCTATGTGGACGACATCGATATCATCGGCCGCTCCAAGCGAGCTGTGCTAGAAGCGTTCACAGCTATTGATGAACAGGTTAAACGTGTTGGTCTTGAAGTTAATGAGGACAAAACAAAGTATATGCTATCAACAAACAAAGCCGCATCTGTCCATCGCCTAAGACAAAACGTCACTGTTGGTAGCAGTAATTTCAAGGTAGTCAAGGAGTTCACCTACCTCGGAACGAACATCAATGCCACGAATAACACCTTAGTGGAAATTCGACGAAGAATTACCCTAACAAACCGCTGCTACTTCGGTTTGGCCAAACAAATGGGTTCAAAATTTCTTTCTCGAAAGACAAAGTGCACGCTATACAAAACGCTAATTTTACCAGTTCTATTCTACGGCGCCGAGTGCTGGACGATAAGTAAAAAAGCTGAATTGATACTGGGCACTTTCGAGAGAAAAATTCTTCGGCGGATATTTGGTCCTATATGCGAAGAGGGCGAATGGAGGAGAAGATTCAATCGTGAATTATACGAGCTGTACCAAGATGTGGATGTAGTCCAAAAAGCCAAAACACGTCGACTACACTGGCTCGGTCACATCGAGCGAATAGACAACAACGCTCCAGCCAAGAAAATCTTCGAATTCCAGCCCTACGCTACTGGGACCAGGAGGTTACAGACGCAAGAGCGCTTGGTCCCGACGACTGGGGGGAGCTCGCGAGGGATCGCAACATCGCAGGCAGAGACCTTCCATGGATCGGAAGTAAGTAAGTAAGTATCAATAGAAGCAATTGACTATTTTTATTAGTTGGGGTGAAATTTCATGTTTTATATTTTATTACAAGGAACTAGTTCTGCAGCAAATAAGCTTTTTTCTTGCGATCTGACAAAAGGATTGTTATTGTGAACGAGTGTTGGAATCGATGATTTATTTCTTGGCGTAGATTTTGGTCACGCAAGAGCTTTGTTCTTCGCATATGAGCAGTTTTCCTCTATGTGGTTTGTTTTGCAGCATCAGGAATTAACTCTCTCACAGCCATAGTCGTACCAAGAATTATCTTAGGAACTAGCTCTTTTTTTCCTGTTATGTCACTATCGAAAAAGCATAATTTAGAAATTGGCTCATATGTATTTTGTTGGACAGTTTTCGCAATTTATTTATCGAAGTTGACATTGTTTGGCATTCTCATCTTTCGAAAACCACTGGGCCAAACGATAGCCATAAATTATACACGTACGTAAAATATTCTACCTTTTGGTTCGTAGATTTTTTATTCGCCTACAATTTTGTTCCTTTATACATTGTTACATTGTATACGATACATACGTATGATATTCTCAATGAATCATTAGATTAATTTCAATTATGTGACTTGTATTAAATTGTATGGAAGACAACCCTATTCTCATGTATGAAAAATAAAACAACAGATAGCTTATAGCTTATACTCCCCAGTGTAGCTTTCAAAAAACAAATGTTAAAACATCATTGTATACCATGTTTCAGCAAATTGTCTCAAATGACTTTGCTTGAAGGCGGTAAAGCCACAAGTGACAGGTGAAATTTCTCCGAACTTGAAAACTTTTACAATTATAAAGCTCCCTGTGTGTATGTTGTAAATTTATTAAAAATGACAAAACACACCCCTGGGGACACATTTCGAGAAGAAAGAAATAATAATAAAAATATTATGTATTATTTGAATATCATACTGATTATCTACTTTTTGTTTTCTCCGCCATGTGGATTTTCAAACGCCTAAAGCTCAGTCTTATTTACGGTAGGTATACCTTGTCTAATAACAATTGCTGTATTCACTCTGCTGTGAAAATCGGTCCACCGATATTTTGATAATAATAAAAAGTTCAACAATGAATACTAATAAAAATGTTTCTTAATTTTGTTTGGGAATTATTGCATTAATTTTGCCAATTAACTTTTATTACGATGGGTACGATGGGAGTTTCACCTATAATGTGAAATAATTTATTTAACAATTTCCAAGTTACGGAAAATTAAAATTGTGCGTGTCACAAAAAAGAAATGTATGAAAATCTTCAATGAGTGGGTAGTTGATAGCAGTTTTTGCTGAAAGAACTGCTTCCTCATTTCATTTGATTCCGGAATACCCAGGTATCCAAGTTAGCATAATATTTGTATGTCTAAACATCTTATAACCTCCATAGAAGGGCATTTATTTATATCATTTTTAAGACCTATGAGAATGCCAAGATTGACCTGTTACAATTTAGGTAAGTTAGGGTAATTTCGAGCAATATATAGATATGCCTTTATAAGTTGCAGTTAGTTCTGTGATGTAGCTATCTGCGGATTCTGGTAAAGTGGTAAGAGTTCTTGGTGAATAATAGATAATTGTGCATTTGGTTGTTCCTGGATGACTGCGTACGAACACCAATTTTCTTTTTTGAGTGAACCCGTCTGTGTAAAAAATTCTATTAGCCTCAGAGGCAAAGATCATTTCTTCGTAAAGCATTCTAAAAATTTTGTGCAGTAGTATTTTCTTTTTTGAATTTTGCAAGCCTAGTGTTAACCATTTTCCAAGATGGTTTAGCATCTTCTAATATCTGCAGATCATTGATGAAAAAGAACTTAGATTAGAAACTAGAGATATCATTTTTATAAGCGCTGAAAAAAGATTTTTGTCTCTCTTAATGTTCCTGAGGATGTTCGAAAGCAATCGTTGATGACTGATTTGATGTTACTAGAATTATTGGCGTAAATTTTCAGTTGAATTAGTACGATGTTAAAGCTGTTTTGGTATGAAACTATGTTAAATAAAATGCACGACTGGGTCGCACGAACTTGCTCCTATGTAATAGACTAGGAATTTTAAAAACGAATGTTATTAGAGAAAACTGTTCATAAGGATAAAATGAATTTTTTTTAATTCTTTAAGAGTAGTAAGAGATAAAAACAGAATGATATGCAAATATGAATTTATGCAGGAAAAAAACTTATAAGTCTTTGTAGTGGTTCCTTAAAAAAATAAGCTTTTATGTACAAAATTTTTAAAACATTTTTAGGAAAAAATTTTGGTACGCCAACCTTAAGTTTTTATTATTGTACGAATAAAAGTCTAATTTCCAAAAAAAATACTAAGCCGTTCTTGAGATATCGAATTTTTCAAAAAAAAAAAATTACTTTTTTTTCTAAAAATTGAAAAAATATTTTTTCTTTAGTTTTTAAATACAATGTTTTTAAAACTTTTTAGGAGCTTTTTTATAAAAAAAATTCATTAAAATCCGTTAAGTCGATAATGAGAAATTCAAAATTCGAAAAAATCGTTCTATGGTAGGTACAGTCAGTAATATCTAGATTTAAAATTTTTTTTTATTAAATTATAAATTGTAAATATTAATCTAAAGAAAAAAAATTTTAGCAAAATTCTCAGAACCGTTTTCGAGAAAAATGCGATTTTCGAAAACCATTTTTTAAAATTTGTATGGAAGGTACCGTTAGTTTTAAATGAAACAAATTTCTTTTTCTTAAATCTTGTAGATTATATTGAGAAACTTTTATTTGCCAGGTTTGAAAAAAATCGAGCAAGGGGTTTTCGAAATATTGAGATTCCAAAAAAAAATTTTGAATTTTTTTTTAAAAATCCAAAAAATTAAAAATTGAAAATTTGAATATGTAATAATATTCAAACTTTGGAGGAGCTTTGGCATAAAAAAAATTATTAAAATCGGCTGTACCGTTTTCGAGAAAATCAAAAACAAAAAAAATGGACCCAGGGGGGCTACCGAAAATAACAATTTTTTGTAAAAATTTTTTCAACCATTAGCTAGTTTTTACCAAATGAAATTTTTGGAATTTTTTTTAAAAAAATCTGTGGGACAGTTTTTGAGAAAAAAAAATATTTATAAAATTTCGAAAAAAAATCGTATGGCAGGTACCGTTATTTTTGGTCTTAAAAAAAAATAGAAAAAAATGTCCGGGGGTAAAAAATTAAAACCCATATCTACCAAGTTTGAAGAAAATCGGCCGAGCCGTTTAGGCTGTAGTCGAACCGACAGACAGACAGACAGACAGACAGACAGACAGACAGACAGACAGACAGACAGACAGACAGAATTGCGAGACCCACTTTTTTGGTCTTCGCTATCATCGTAATGTCAACTTTGATCAAAATCTCGAGTTCGATTTTTTTTACGAATGCATAACTTGCCTTATAGTACCTATAAGTCGCAAGTAAAAAACGATTTTGCAAATTTCAATTGAATATAGCATCGTATCTTCTCTACCCTTTTATTAAAGTTAAAATCACCGAATACCTTTTTTATTCTTTTAGTATCGTGCTATTTACAAACGCCACAAAAAGTCTATTTACTTAGTTTATTGCACGAACTATCATTGTTTTCGATGTGTTCAGAAGCAATTTATTAACAAAATTGCTTTAGTACTATATTAGTTAGAAAATGTATAAAATTAAGAATGAGTTAGTAAACTACTTTAAAGTAAGCAAATGGTTAAATAGTGTTGTGAACAGAGCTTTATACTACTACAGCGCCATCTGTTGCAAAATTGCATATCTAATTTATGGAAGAAACAAAAAGCTCTTTTCCAATGTCAAATGTATTTCCCCTTATTCCAACCATCTAGAACATTCCAAGACAAGAACTTTCGAGAACAACTAATTTGAACACTCCCGGTGAGCGAGACACGGTTGTTTTTTTGACTATGAAAGTGTGCAAAAGTATTGCTTATTGGATTGTGTTATTAAACAAGTGTGGTTTAAATTTGAATAAAGTTATTTGAGTTGATTATAAATTGAGATTTACTGTTTTGAATTGGAAAGTGTGAATAAAGAAGAAATACTAAAAAGAGTAATAAGATTTATTTAACGAACCTTGGAAAAATATTACAATAGTATCATACTAATCTATATAAATAAAAATGTAAATGTATGTTTGTTCGTAATCGCTAATCTCAGAAAGTTCTTAACCGATTGCTTTAAAATTTTGACACAACATTGCATTCGAGTACGTGAGTGTTTATATATACTTAAAACAAAAATAAAACAGGCTTAAAAGCATCACTAGCTTTACTGAAATATAAGGGATATTCGACCTTTATTTATCAGAGAAAAATTCTAAGTTTTTTTTGTCAAAAATTATAAATAAAAAAAATAGATTTCTGTAAGCATATATGTACAAGGAAAAGTCAAAATATAAGGTATTTGTAATTAAGAAGACTTACCGAAAACAGGCGTCTGATAACAAGAAGAGGACAAAGAAAATTATAACGAAAAAGAAGCCCTTTTTTCCAAAAACGCTTAGTAGTTGGTGTAATAGGTAAGTGCGTTTTCTTTTCTGTTAAATATTTAAGAATAAGTTTTTATTTTTTTTAAATTTATAGATATGGAAGTTATTGAAGATAGAAATACATATGTATACACATATCTATCACAAATATTAGTAATTCGTGTAATAGGTAAGTGCGTTTTCTTTTGTGTTCGTATAATATTTTCATTACGGCTCATTACACTGAAAATAAAATCTAGGTTTACACCAAATATAGGTTGATCTGATAAAAATTTTGTCAATATACATTAGGGTGTCCCAAAAAAATAAAAGTTATTTTTTTTTAACACATATCTTCTTTATTTGTTTGAATGATGTTGAAACAACTGTAAACCAAATTTGGTGTAGGTAGGATCACGATATCCCGTGCCGACTTGCATCGGAACTTGTGACTACTTGCTAATACGGCCGACGAGCTCGAACGATCGATGTGCTTATTACAAATTGTCTTTGTCTTTCAGTAAACACATAAAATCTGTTTCTTTACTTCCCAAATCTACCACTTTCTACCCATTTTAACCCAAAGTTCCGTCAAAGTCCATATAAAACAAAATAATACTGGAGAATTGGTCATAAATGGCAATTTTGGGAAGTAAAGAAACAGACCTATTGTTTTTGTTCGGTCAACATGTCAGTGAAATTACGAAGTTCTATGATTGTTATATTTTTAATAGGTGACTCAAAACATCAAATAACGGGATCAAAACTTCGTTCTAACAGACAGACAAGTCTTAGAAGTGTTATTTTACAACATTCGTCAAGTGAATTTAACTGTAAATAAAAGTGCAAATCTCAGTCTTCGCGAGTGTGTTATATATTGGGAAAAGGCACGTATATGTACCTACAAAATCTTTTCCTAATTGTGTAAAGAAACTTGTGAATTTATATCAAGTTTGGAGGGATTTGCAAAAAAATGCACAAAAAACCCAAGACGTGTTTAAACAGCGTCAACAAGAGCTTGTCAGGAACTTGGATGTTTGATATTGCCCACGCCGATGCGCTTCATTTAATGAAAACAAATGAAGGTATGTCTTTTTTACAACGACAACGGGAGCCAGGTCGACCAGGCCATTTAGGTGGAGTAGACAAAAAAGGGACCGATAAAGAGGAAAGGAAGAGAAACGGCGATCTAAATATTTCGTAGTCAACTCCATCGACATCATCATGTGATCCTATACAAAATAACGCACCTGATTCGGACCAAGAAGTAATATCTTTGCAAGAAGATTTGCCAACTCAGATCAAAAGCGCGCAACCCGAAAAAACGAAAATATCTAAGCCGAAAGACTTCATCACTCCAAAATTAGTAGCAGAGCTAGACAGGTGTCAGCAGTTCCGGATTAGCCACGAAGCAAGAGTAGCAAATGCTACGGGCCCCGCGCATTTTGGGGCCCCGCGCACCAACGTTTTCTGACCATAAAAAAGTATTATTTATATATTAGATTTAGTCACAATTACTAAGAAGAAAATATTTGCACCAAAATGATCAACTAAAATTTTATTTTTCTATCTGCTGGTCATACCAAAAATAATGTTTCGCACCGCACTACACGCAAATTGGACAACGGTATGAAATTCAGGTGTTTATTGTCACCATTGATAACGTACTCACTGCTTTAGGTAAACGTATGAACAGAACAGTTATCATAAAATTGCTGGCATTTTCGGAATATTCCGAGAGCTAAAATCTCTTCCTGATTCACAAAAGTTTCGTCCGGGTGATCGCACATGGACTCATCAGTTGACTGTGAGGACCTTGTCAATACGCAATTTTTATTAAATTCAGTTCATCTTACATCGATTTTTTTACAAAAATCTAATGTGAACTATATCCAACCAAAATTAAAATTGTAATCATTAACGTTGGAATATTTTGAATCAATATTTCAACAAGTCCATTAATAGTGCTAAGTCTTCTGCTTGGCTGATTTATTTCAGTAGTATATATAGAATTTGTATTTTAAAAACCCTCATATAAAATCCCTTCCACCAGAAGAAATTTTGAAAAAATCTGCAACCATAGTAAGTGCTTCCGCAGATGGAGGACAGTCTGGGCAACGAATTAGAGCAGTTCGCTACAATGCTCAATTCTGATGTGGCTGGTATTATTGACAGCAGGAATCATGAGGCTCTGGAAATGCAGGTTTACAAGCTGTTGATAAATAATTCTTTACAATCTTGTTTCCCGAACGTTGAAATTGCTTTGCGCATTTATTTGTCTCTCATGATCACCATTTGCAGTGGTAAACGATCTTTGTCAACATTAAAACGTAGTAAAAATGAATTGAGGAACACGATAAGCCAACAACGTCTTAATCTCCTCACTTTAATGAATATTGAACATGATTTACTCCGAGAAGTCGATATCAACAGCATTATTTATAAATTTTCCCAAATTAAATCAAGAAAAGTTTGTTTGTAACAGTTTTGTTTTATTTAATACCATAAACTTGATAAGTGCCTAACCTAAAACAGTCTAAGGGCCCCTTGATAGAATTTGCTACAGGCCCCGCGCTGGCTTAATCCGGCACTGGGTGTCAGCTAAGTATGAGAGATTCCGTGTTTATTCTTTAAGCTACTATTGAAGCACTTGGATACAATACTGATGAATTTCCGATAAGCAAGTCCTCAATTCAAAGAATTCGCACCGAAAAACGCAAAGAGCGCACGGAATCCATAAAAATCGATTTTCAAAACGAGATGCCAGAAGTTGTGACCGTTCACTTTGATAGAAAATTATTGCCTGAACAAGGATAAGGCGGCACTGTTTGATGTTTGCTTGTTCATCGTGACATCCTACATTAAGCCGTGGCTCCAATGTATTCTGGCTGTAAAAGCAACCTTATCATTCATTAATTTTTTATTTTAGACGAAACCATCTACGCCTTCGTATCAGTCAAAAGTAAAGGCTTGTTCACCCCGCTTCAAATTGATGACAGTTTTCTGAAAGAAGAACCGTCTTTATGGCCAAATAACGCTTCGTTTAAAGATGCCAAGAAGAAGGTTTCTCTACTGAGGGCAGTAAACGATACAGCTGAAAGAGCGGTAAAGATGATGCAAGAATTTCATGGTTTAATTACAGTTGAAGAGGAACAAAAGCAATTTTTATTACGCTGTGTACAAGAACACCGGAAGATTTATCCAGACTGTAAAAAACAAACCTTAAAGAGCAAATTTTTGTAGAATAATGTTTTTTTACGTAAAACATTAAATAGTAATTTGTTTTGGGTATATTAGTGTTTTATTTACTAAACAAACTCGAATTTCTAGAAATTTTCTATACTAACCCGGAACATAAATGTATATTCTATGTATGGTATCAAGTCGGCACGGGTTATCATGATCCAATCGCAATAATTTTTATTATTTAAGCTAATAAGGCCATTTGAAAAAAAATAGAGGGTATGCGATTTTATTTTCGAGAAAAAAAAATCCTACCTTATTTCTTTGGACACCCTAATATACATATTTTATCAAATTGATAAAAATTATCTACAGAGTTTTGCTGAAATAACAATTTTGTCAATATGACAAAATTTCTAGAATTTACAAAATTTATGTGTCATATTGACAATTCTTTTGTTGTATTAGCAAATTTTTTTGTTGATGTTACAAATTTTTTTTTTATTATTATCGGATTAACAAAATTGTTAAATTAACAAAATTGTTTTGCTGGATATTCAGCTGAATCAAAACATTTGCTTTTAAACATCAGGAAATACAACTCATAAATAAAACTTGTTTATGTGCAATGTTTTTAGTTGTTCCATCGTCCGTACAGATATAAAGATTACTGACTCTTGAACACGCTACTATGTACATATAATTGCCCATGTGAGAAGCAACCCGTTTGTAGATCCAAGCCGCAGAATTCCAAAGATTGGCCCTGTGATATGTTGATGGTTATTGCAAATGCTAAGCGAATTGGGAATTGCAATCTTTAAAAATTAAATGGCATATTTGTTGGAATCAAAGGAACCTTTGGAATAAGGACGTCTTCACCTTTAAAAGGTCCTGTTAAGATCGTTGCTTCTATTACTTTGCACAATAATTTATTTACTGCAAGTCGCGAGCCGTAACATAACTCTGGCTGGTTTATATTTCACAACATGATACGAGTAATTGGCACGCCAATTTTCAATTGTAATACATTGTGACATGCCTGGCAGATCGAGCGAATTCAAAAATTCTATTGGATAGTTGATTGCTTCATCTGCTTCCACAACAGTGTCGATGGACTTGCATGTGAGTGCTTCGCTTTGAATTTAAGACAGAATGATATTGTTGATTTTGAAGACATTTTTGTTCTTGGCGGCAAGAATAGCTCGTTCACTAAGCCAATCGTGATTTTCATAATTTGTCTGAATATTTTTTGAACCAGTTCTTACTTAGACTTCACTAAATTACAAAAGATATTTGGAAATAAAATTCAGACCTAGGTCAGATCAACCGGTACATTTCCATTTCCAATTTGCAGTAATTGATTTGAGAACATCTCAGCTGATCTCAACATACTCGTATGTATTTTTATCTTCAAATAACTTCCAAATCTGTAAATTAAAAAAAAAAAACAGTAAATCTTAAATATTTAACAGAAAAGAAAACGGACTTACTTATTACACCAACTACTAAGCTTTTTTGGAAAAAGAGTTCTTCTTTTTCGTTATAATTTTCTTTGTCCTCTTCTTGTTATCAGACGCCTGTTTTCGGTAAGTCTTCTTAATAACAAATACCTAATAGCTATTTTGACTTTTGCTTGTATACATATATCGTCGCTATTCAAGAAAACTGGCATAACTCAAAAAACTCGATTTTTTAGTTAATGATGCCAATCGGCTACAAAAAAAAATCTCTATAATTTCTGTAAAGTCGGCATAACTCTAACCCTTCAGAATCCCAACTCTTACCCTGTTGCAATTGATCAATGGAGAATGGGGAACAGAGACATAACTCCATATAGGTCAGACGCTCGAAGTGGAGGGTCATTGTGTTTTTGGTAAAAAGTGGCATTATTTGTGTTGTGTTCAAGAAATTTTGGAAAAGTTTATAGAAAACGGAGCTATTTGTAATTAGACCATTTTTGTTAATAAGATAAGCTCTGTTTTATAAAAAATTTCATGTAATAAAACAAAATGTGCCACTTTTCTTGATGAATATTAAAAAACGCGTTTTTGCAGTGACACTTAAATAACTTATGCCGTTTTTCTTTAAAATATTTTATTTTGATCAATCAAAATGTAATTTTGCTTAAGTTTGTGTTTTAAATTATGCCATTTTTGAAAACAGTTATCTGCTTATAATTTTTAGTTTTTTATTTAAATAACGAATTTAAACTAAATACTCGTATGCCATTATTCTTCAATTTTTATGATTCATTTTTTTTTGTTAACGTGGTAGAAATAATGATTAAATTTTATCCTTTACTAGTAATTTTCAGCGCACACAGCTGTTGCTAAAATTAACTAGAGCCAAGAATAACGCCAATAATAAAGATAAATTAACACGCATTGCGACCGAAAATTGGTTTACAGTTATTCATGAGAACGGGAGAAACGAATCCACTCTGTCCCTAATATGTCTTACTATTTTTATGTTTCGTTGCACTTGAAAAATATTGGCGCAAAATTTTAATTGAATTAGTACGATGCTAAAGCTGTTTTAGTATGATACTAGAGCAGTGGCGGATTTACCAGCAGGCTAAGTAGGCTTGAGCCTAGGGCGGCAGATTTTCGGGGCGGCAAATTTTTTATTTTTAGCCGTCGGTTTTCTGATGTGTAGATATCATTCTAGAAGTCCATAAGACACCTTTTCGATGACTTTTCCCTCTTCTCTTTCATTGTACATTCAACGGTACCGCAAACTTCTATATTCTACGGTAAAACACCCAGTTCACAGCCACAACCATAAATCGGTCGTTGCCCACACTTTCTATGAGTGAAATGAGAGCTAAATTCCGGAAAATATATTTCACGCTCTTCATATTCCCACTACGTATGTACTCATACAAGTCGGACTACTGGTTGGGGGCTGTGAACTGAGTAGATTGTGTACGTATTGGTAATAGCGATATTGGTGTGGTAGATCTGGATACAAAATTGTTGCAAGGAATAATGTTTTGTTGGAGATATTCTTCGTTTTGAATGGAACAAAAGATTTCAAAATAATAATCGAATCATTTTATCGATTTTAATCTTATGTGTTGACTACTGTTTGTTGAACAGGTACTAACTTCTGAAAATTTTATTAGAATGCTAAAAAAAACTCAATTACTTTTCAGATTGAAAACTAGATACAATCGATGACGTTGAATATCCGTACGTGAGTTCATCTGGAATCTCGTTGTTATTTTTTCAATTTGTGTAACTACGTTTATCGAATGTTCATTATTTTGGGGGTGGCATACCCCGCCTTATTAGCATTACATCATTGAACTTTGATTACCTCAGAAATATACGCAAAAACTATTTCTTGTGCAATTTGAATCGAATTGTTGAATTTTAAAGATAATCTAGGAACTGACAATTCACAATTTTAGAGATAAGGGCGGCAAAAATTCAACAGCCTATACTTGGGAAATGTGTAAATCCGCCACTGTACTAGAGGTTAAAACAACGAAATTGCAAATTTTAATCGAATATAGCATTATACTTTCTCTACCCTTTTATTAAAGTTAAAATCATCGAATACCTACTTTATTTTTTTAGTAGTTATCGTGCAAGCTTCATATAACTCTTTGATATTTGCAAACATCAAAAAAGGTTCGTGGACTTACTTTTTTACACGAAATGTCATTGTTTTAGGTGTGTTCAGAAGCAATTTATTAAGAAAATTCTTTTAGTACGATACTAGTGAGAAAATGTTTAAAATTAAGAATGAGTTAGTAAACTACTAAAAAGTTAGCAAATTGTTAAGTAGTATCATACTAATACCTTAATAATAGGCTGTTTAAAATTTTGCGCCATTGTTTTTAATGAATATAGGAACTTTTACGACGTTGATGTCCGATGACATTACTGATGTTATGGATTTAACCCTTTGCGAAGGTAGTCACCTTGACGTGGTGCAAAGGCTTAAGTAGCAAAGACTCACCCGACCTGCCACTCTGGGATAACCCCAAACTGGTAGAGAAGTTGAAGAGCGAAAACCAAGAACTGCCCTCCCTAATCCAGGGTGTTAAGTGACCCGTGCCCATTGGATGGTTTGCAGCCAGGGAGTATACCGGCTGTATTATAACGGAACCTCTTTGAAACCAGGTCGAATCAAAGAGTAACTTAGACCTTACCATATTATGCGGAGCTCTGATATGGCGGACCCCATTATTTCTCTAGCCACTCGTGGGAATCAAAATGCCAAAAAATTTAAAACAAAAGAATAATAAAAATTTTAAAAAATTCAACACTTTGCGGGATGTTACCGCAAGTGCACTAGCGGATCGAATGGAGAAAGACCTCCGTGGTGAAGATCCGAAACCGGAGAGAAGTAAGTACCTGAAGAGGTTACCTCAGGGGAACACTCAAAACCGGGCAGCAGGAGGAGCGTCGACCTCTGGTCAAGGGACAATACCTTCCAGACAGGAAAAAGACGCAACTCAGAGTGTAGCGACAACCTCTTGTCAAGGGAGAATACCTCCTAGTCAAGGGGTAATCGCTACAAACGAAACAGCATCCACTAGCACAGGGAGTTTATCTCCTAAACAAGTGAATGATCTGATTGTGATCAGACAAAAAGATGACGGGCAGTTACCATCATCTAAAATATCCAGTCCACCCAAAATACCAAAGAGCCGAAATGCCCGGAAAAGTCAAGTACTTCCGAAATTGGGTAGTCCAGGAAGCCTGGACCCACATAGGAAAGGACTTAGTGGAGCAGGCACCAAATGGTACTTCCGGTTCCTTGCAGAGGGGATGTCCCCGCAGGAAGCTAGGAAGAAGGTGGACCTGAGAAAAAACGAAAAGACTGTGAATACGAGCCTAGGACAGGGTTAGAGGAAAAGCCACCAACTAACTCCTCCCCTAAGCAAAGAAGCTAAGAAACCTAGGACGACGGTAACTTCATCCACGGGACAAAGCACCGTTAAGGCTATACCCGTTCAACAAAGGCTCTCATACGCAAGTGCAGCCTTGAGCGTCAGAATTGCTGTTCTGCCTAGGGGATATCCACAAGTCGCCTTGACTGCCGAGGATCTATCGGCACTCGAGGAGGCAATCATTGAGGAGGTCTCCTTGGGCTGGAAGCACAAGCTGAAGTTCAATGGACTGCACTTCAGAACAGGTCTGCTCTTGGTTGATTGCGCTGGACCCGAAACAGCGGAGTGGCTAAGAGAGAGTGTACCTAAATTGAGCACTTGGAGGGGCACCGAGTTGTATGCATGTATGGGGGAAGACATCCCCAAAATGCACAATATAACACTGTTCCTTCCAAAGAGTATAGGCCAAGAAGACAAGAAGTCATTGGCTCTTTTAAAAGCCCAAAATGAGGGACTAAATGTGCAGACCTGGAGAATAGTGAAAAGCTCGGCTGAAGGTAAAGGTCAACTACTAGTAATAAGTATTGACGCCGACTCCGTCGAGACTATAGTGAAAGCAAATCACCAGCTTCACTACAAATTCGGAAAAATAAACGTATTTGGTCTCCGGAAAGCAACCTCCAGCTCTGCATCTGCAACAGAAAAAGAGTCTCCCATCAGGCTAGAAAATAAGTCCCTGGAAGCGGAAGAGGTAGGAATTACCCTACCAGATATAATCGTACCACCTCCCACCCTAATACCTCCAACCCCACCAATTCCCCCAATCCCTCCGAGCACATCATCTGAGACAACTTTCTCAGAAACAGAAGAGAAGCACCCCGATTCACGGGAGAGGTTAACACCGGGTCCATTGGACATGGTGATAGAGGGCATAGACCTCTCTCCAAGTCCAATGGACCAAACAGAACCGCTTCCAACGATAGAAGAGGAAGACCACCTGCTAGCAGATGATGGGGCATTAGCCCCCATCTGCCAATAAAATAAGATGCCGGCACACGGGATCAGAACCAGGCTAGCCCAAGCAAACATACACCATGCGAAGGCGGCATCAGCCGTCCTGGCGAGGAAGTTTGCTGCAGACAACTTAGGGCTAGCACTGATCCAGGAACCCTGGACTTATAAGGGTCAGGTAAGAGGGTTGACAAGTAGCGACTCTAAACTTATATGGGACACGAGAGAAGACTCGCCCAGAACTTGTATTAAAATAAGAAATAACATAAATTATATATGTCTTTCAGAATTTTTGACAAGGGATCTGGTCCCGATACAGGCCCAAATCAACATCGAGGGTCGTATCCAGACGATGGTTGTGGCAGCAGCCTACTTTGCTGGTGATGAAGCCAACATTCCACCGTGCGAAGTACAGAGACTGGTGGACTACTGCAACCGGAAAAAGCTACCAATACTAATAGGATGTGACGCAAACGCTCACCATACAGTATGGGGCAGCACCAACATAAACCAAAGGGGTGAATACCTTTTAGACTTTATGATGGTAAAAAATCTAGAAATATTTAACGTAGGGAACACCCCCACTTTTATTACTAGAACAAGAAAAGAAGTCCTAGACTTAACTTTCGGAACTCCGAACTTAGCTTATATGGTTAAGGATTGGAGAGTATCCAATGAACCATCAATGTCTGATCACAGAATAATAGTGTTTACCTTAGAAGGTCTGCTTACAGAGAATACCCCTGGCAGAAATCCTAAGAAAACAAACTGGAACCTATACCAAAATGTTCTAAAATCAAACCTGGAACAACTAGGTCCAGCAAGTACGACTAAAAGTAACCTTGAATTAGAAGTTGTAGTTAACGAGTTTAGTGGAGCAATAAATGAGGCATATGAACTCAGTTGCCCTCTTAAACCAAAAACTAGACAGAAGGATGCCCCTTGGTGGAATAAACATCTTTCTAAACTAAGATCCAAGGTTAGGAAGCTCTTCAATGAAGCAAAAAGAACAAGGGAATGGTGTAATTACTCCGCGTTATTGACAATATATAACAAAGAGATAAGAAAAGCCAAAAGAAATAGTTTCACAAACTTTTGTGAGAATATCTCAACAACCCCTGCAGCGGCAAGACTGCATAAAGCTCTTGCAAAAGAGAAGACACTAACATCACTAGCACTTCGGTATAGTGATGGAACGTTCACCGAAAATGAAGAGCAAAGGTGTAACCTGCTGCTCAGCACACACTTCCCAGGCAGTCTACCATTAGATGGTAACTTGGTTGAGAAATCACCTCTCACACCAAACAGAGAGGACTGGAAAATAGCCACGACCATTTGCACAGGTAAAAGGATTGATTGGGCAATTAATACCTTTCAACCCTACAAATCACCAGGTGCAGATGGTATCTTCCCAGCTCTTTTGCAGAAGGGAAAAGAATTCCTTATGCCCTATCTCATTAATATTCTACGGAGTAGCATTGCTCTTGGGTACATACCAAGTCTATGGAGAACAGCTAAGGTAATTTTCATTCCCAAAATAGGGAAAAAGGACACAACCCATCCAAAGTCTTTCAGGCCAATAAGCTTAACATCCTTTATACTGAAAACTCTGGAAAAGGTAATTGACAACTTCATAAGATCAGAAGTGTTAATAAGTAGGCCTCTCAATCAGCGACAACACGCATATAGGGCGGGCAGATCAACCGAGACCGCCCTGTTTGAACTAACAAATAAGATCCAAAGAGCTTTAGATGTAAAGGAAACAGCATTAGCTGCTTTCTTAGACATAGAAGGGGCCTTCGATAACACGTCCCACGAGGCTGTAGGCAAAGCTCTTGTTAGGAAATGCGTACCCAACACCATAACCAGATGTATAATAGAAATGATGGGCACTAGAAATGCAGAGGCACAAGCAGGACAAAATGTAAAGAAGGTGATCACAACGAGAGGATGTCCTCAGGGCGGTGTACTATCACCCTTGTTGTGGAGTCTTGTAGTAGATGAATTGTTAGAAAATCTTACCTCCAAAGGTATATACTGCATTGGATTTGCCGATGATATCGCTATCATTGCAGTAGGTAAGTTTGAAGAAACTCTTTGCGATATTATCCAAAGAGGACTAACAATTACAAGTAAATGGAGTAGGTCTGTAGGGCTTTCAATAAACCCATCCAAGACAACAATCATACCATTTACCAGGAAAAGACTTCTACCACATATGAAACATATCTGTTTTAATGGTGAAGTAATTGAAATGCAGAGGGAGGTAAAATACCTAGGAATTATACTAGATAGTAAACTCCTCTGGAAGAAACACATAAATTATATAGTCGGAAAAGCCACAAAAGCCCTAATGATTTGCAAAAGAATTGCAGGCAAGTCATGGGGTTGCAAACCGAGCATCCTTAGGTGGATGTACACTATGATGGTAAGACCCATCATTACCTATGGTGCGGTTGCATGGCACAAGAAAACCGAATTAACAACAACTAGGAAAACCCTAGAAAAAATCAAAAGGCTCGCATGTATCTGTATTACGGGAGCAATTAGAACCTGCCCTACCGCAGCTATTGAGGTTATCCTCCATCTATCCCCTCTACACGAGGTCATTAGAAGTGCTGGAGTGGGAGGAATCATGAGGTTCTCAAAGGAAGGAACTGGGACAGGTAAAATAATTGGTCTCAGAGAAAGGGACATAATTGACAGGTCCACATTTACTAACCTCATTGACATCCCAAGAGATGGAATGATCAAAAAACATAACTTCGAGAAAAACTTTCTTACACAGCTTAGTAACAAAGAAAACTGGGTAGGAGAGGATATAAACTATACACTCGAAGCAAATACCATCAAGTGGTACACTGATGGATCGAGAACAAGCGAAGGGACTGGTGCAGGAATTTTTGGGCCAAAAACCAAACTTTCCATACCGATGGGACGGTCCACCAGCATCTTCCAAGCGGAGGTAAACGCGATAGGGAAATGCGTGGATCGCAATCTCGAAAGGAATTATCGTAACAAGAACATTGCCATTATGTCGGATAGTCAAGCAGCACTAAAGGCACTGAGCTCATACACCATCAACTCTAAGCTGGTGGGGGAGTGCATAAGTAGGCTAAACGAACTAGGCAAACAGAACAGGGTCACACTTTATTGGGTACCTGGTCACGTTGGTGTTCTTGGAAACGAAAAGGCAGATTCCCTAGCAAAATTAGGAGCTTCAACTCCCCTAACAGGGCCTGAACCCTATTGCGGAATAGGTGAAAATGTCATCAAAACCAAAATTAAACAAGAAGAGGAGGCAAACAGAATAAAGAACTGGAATGAACTCCCTAAGCTGAGACAGGCGAAACTACTGCTGGGTAACTACAACCGGCAACGTTTCGAAAACTGTATCAACCTTAGTAGGAATAACCTAAGAATAATAACAGGTATTCTAACAGGACACTGTAAACTTAGAAGACACCTTAATCTAATTGGTGTGGTAAGCAGTGCCACTTGCAGATTCTGCAACATGCATGAGGAAATTCCGGAACACATACTGGGAAAGTGTTGTCCAATCATGCACCAAAGGAAAACCCATCTGGGACGGTACCAGGTGGAAGAGAGCAACCTACCCTCTCTAAAAGTGCCCCAAATACTAAAGTTCCTTAAGGCAATAGGTTTGGAGGAAGAACTGTAGGATGAGCCAGCTCATCATTATAAGAGGGGCACAATAGATCTACAGGTCGCAGTGCAATTAATCCCCAATACAATTCATTCATTCATATGGATTTAACATAGCTTCAAGTACCAAACAATGAAAATGCACCTGTTGCGTCCACTTCTCAAACTGAAGAGTTTGAGCTCAAGAGATCCTCTAACGAATCTGGAGACTTTTCAGTCGATGATTCTGATGCTGATCCGGACTACAATGACCAGGAGCTCTTGGGTACAAGCATCTCATCGCTCGATAATCTTGAGGAAAATCAAGCAGATCCAGCCCCAGATTTAGACGTGTCCTCTCCAAAGAAACCTAAGTGCAAGCGGAAAGCTACTCCAAGCCAATGAAAAAAAACATGGCAAAAGAACTGAGGAACTCTGGTAAGTCTTACAAATCGGTATCAAAATCGCAGAGAAATATTCAAGAAAAACAAGTTGGTACTGCTTGTGGCGAAAAATGTAGGCTACAGTGTTCAAAAAAGTTTACAGAGGAAAACAGACGAGAGATTTTTTTTAATTATTGGGGAGTGACAGACCTTCAAAGGCAAATAGAATTCCTCGCTTGCAGTATGGAACCAATAACTTCTAAATACATGTACATAAAAGAAGGACCGAAACGAGCACCACGAAATAAAAAAAATTGCTTCTTTCTTCAATTGACGGATACAAAAACTCGGGTTTACAAACTGTTCTTTCAGTGACTACGCGTTCAATTCGTACAGTATAAGGAGCTTCAAATCTCATAAGGGGCGTAATGCCATTTGATAAACGTAGTAAACAAGGAAAACATTCACAAGTAGATCTAGCAATTAAGAAAAGTGTGCGACATCATAATTCTAGTATCCCACAAATTGAAAGCCACTAATGCGTCAGAACTCTACTCGTGATTACATTGATGATTCAAAAAGCATTGCCGATTTACATACATCACGACTATGTTTCTAATTGCAAAAATAAAATGAATATTTCTAAGCCACTAAAACTTAAAGAACTCTCGAAAAGGAGTAAAATAATTTTTGGTTTTTAATTACCATTAAACACTAAGAAATAAATGTGATTTATTTTTAAAACAAATAACTTTTATTTTGTAAACAAAATTTAAAAAAATGAAGGATGTGGATATTAATGTGTCTAAGTTTTTAAAACAAATTTTGCTATATCTAATTTTTTAAGGTCTCTCAAATAAAAATTAATGAGAATATTATTTTTTTTAAATTATCACAAAACAAGTACGAGTATATGAGAGTTGTTTTCGAATAAAAAAGAGTAGTGCGTCTCTTCAATGTACGTACTATAATGAAGAAGTTTCAATAAATTGAATTTATTTATTAAAAACAATCTGTAGTCATTATTTTTTTTAACAATGTCATTACGAACTAACTCGGGAATAAAAAAAAAGTTGTCTGAATATCATAAAGTGTTTGTGGAAAAGTGACCTTATTTGAAAGGGTCTGACAAATCAATCGATTTTGCACCTTAATAGTAACTTTTTTTTATTTTTGATTTTTGTTTACATCAAATAAAATATTAAATAAAACTAATCTTATGAATATTTCTAAAAGAAATAATTTTAAATTATTAAAAAAAATTCTTTTTGTGTGAAATTGGCTAAGTAAAAAACTTTAAATCAGTTTTCTGAAGATTTAAGTTTTTTGAGTTATGCCAGTTTTCTTTAATAGCGACGATATGCTTACAGAAATCTATTTTTTTTTATTTATAATTTTTGACAAAAAAAAATTAGAATTTTTCTTTGATAAATAAAGGTCGAATATCCCTTATATTTCAGTAAAGCTAGTGATGCTTTTAAGCCCACCGTTTTATTTTTGTTTTAAGTACTTATATAATAGACACTCACGTACTCGAATGCAATGTTGTGTCAAAATTTTAAAGGCAATCGGTTAAGAACTTTCAGAGATTAGCGATTAGGAACAAACATACATTTACAATTTTATTTATATAAATAGATTTCGAAAAAAAATCTTGTAATTTTTTGTTAAAAAAAACTGTGGGGTGACAATTTAAAAATGATATCTATCAATCTTAAAGAAAATCGGCCGAGCCGTTTAGGCTGTTGTGGAACACACAGAATTACGAAACAAACTTTTTTCCTCTTCGCTACCAATATTGTTATGTCAATTTTGATCAAAATCTTGAGTTCGATTTTTTTACGAATGCATAACTTGCCTTATACTCGTATGTAGTACCTATAAGTCGCAAGTAAATTAATTGAATTTCTTACTAAACAAACATTTATCTTTTGTGTTTATTTTCAAATTCTCATGTACAACGAAGATGATTTTGCCCTTCACCGCCTCTAGCTACGCCACTGGAGACAATTATAGTAGAGTTTAAGGTAACGAGATAGGATGTGCTGAAGCTAGGATGCATTTGGTACCACAACGAACCAGCTTGTGGCTTTAATTTGCAGGTATTTATAAAATTACAGACCTCACAAGTATATAGATTTCAAATAAAGTGAATGCCAATGTATGTATTTTAGCAATTCTTGAAGTCAATACCTTGTAGCATTAAAATCAATAAAGCCCGAAATCCATACCTACATTTTCATTTTGACTCAATAATATCAAATTTAAGGTGACAACCTGGCAAGGAAATCTACATTTGTGTCTCAATCAAAAGTTTACATCCCTCAAAAAAGTGAACATCTAACATCCCATCATCACACACCCACGCCACCCAAATGCTCTGTGATGATATATTGTCATAAATGTAATGCATCCTGCATCATATGAGTATTGAATGTAATACATTTTATTTTCTGCAAATATCAGATCTCTTGCAAACTGCAATTAATGATTGCTTCCGCAGAGCATTGTGATTTGCTTCCGAAAATTGGACAGAGGGAACGAATGCTGAAAATACCCTTTGCAGCGATTTATTATTCTTTTTTTTTGTTTCTTGTGTGGACGCACTTCGTTTAGGATGTATGTAGGTATAAGTACAGTCACCACGAAAAAAAGAAATTCAATTTTTTTTTATTTAACTCGAGCGTAATCCGATTTTCATCTCAATTTTTTTTTATTTTGTGACATTGCAGACAGATATTAATTATCTTGAAACCTTGGATAGAATTACGGGGACAACAGATATCTCACATAAGGTAGCTAAGTCTTATCTTACGATAAGTGTATGATGGTAATAATCTTGGGGACTTAGTCCTTTTTGTCATTTGGAAATGGGTTAAAAGACCTAGCTTATGCTAAAACTGACTACGAATTTGATTCAAATGAAGAAAGTTTGGCAGTACATAGACCAAATTATCTTAACTCGGCAAAAGAAGATTGGGGGATTGGTACTGACAGGATGTGAGTATAAGAACAGATATGCCGTTATACATTCTGAGGTTTAATGTGCTGCTACAGAGGTTTATAAGGATACAAAAAACGTTGTCAACACGCCATGTTTTACCCTTAAGCTGAATAACTGTTTTACGAAAATGCAAACTGTCCAATATCTGTGATGCTGTTGCGCAGTTATAGCGTGATTTCCTTCTTTAAGTAACTTTCAAAAAGAAAAATGGTTCTCATGAGTTGCCTAGAGGGCCATCAAGGTGTACTCCACTTTTTGTTTGACCTTACATAGAATGTGGAGTAATGCTTCAAGCAAAATGTGAATCTTCAACTATTGCAGTATCCGAATGCATATGAAGAAAAGAATTGAGATCCGAACCATCCGGATAGTCTCACGCCATCTAAATCGCGATGTTCTTCTACTTCGCCGTCCCTCGGGGTTTGATTCGAAGACTTTTCAGGCCGGAGCATTCGGGTCCATTCGCTCTACATGACCCAGCTATCTCAGTCGCTGGACTTTTATACGTTTGAATAGGTCAGTTTCGCAGTACAGCCCGTACAGTTCGTGGTTAAATCTTCTCCTCCACTCCCCGTCTATGCAGACGGGGCCAAAGATCACACGAAGAATTTTCCTCTCGAAACAGCCTAAAGCGCTCTCATCCACTTTCGACAAAGTCCATTTCTCCGCACCGTAGACAAGGACCGGGATGATGAGGGTCTTATAGAGGGACACTTTAGTTGCTCGAGAGAGGACTTTGCTACTCAATTGCCTTCTTGCTTCCAAAGAAGCAGCGATTGGCAAGAGTTATTCTCCGTTTAATTTCAGCGCTGCTGTTGTTTTCTGAGTTTATAGCGGCGCCTAGGTATAAGAAGTCCTTCACTACCTCAAAGTTAAAGCTGTCTATAATGATGTTCTGTCGAAGACGTCGGTGTTGTGTGTCCTTTCTTGATGACAGCATATACTTGGTCTTGCCCTCATTTACAGCTAAACCCATCTTCGCTTCCGTCTCAATGTTCACAAATGCGCCACTGACATCACCCTTTGTTGTTCTAATAATGTCAATGTCGTCGGCGGTGTATCCGAGTAATTGGACGGACTTCAAATGCATTGGTGAGATCTTTTTCGACCTTGATGGAGCAGCGTGCGTTCTCTATCGTCATTTTACACAAACGGACAAGTTTGTCAGGGATGCCAAAACTAGACATTGCTCTATATAGTTCGTTCCTATAGATGCTATCGTACGCGGCTTTGAAATCGATGAAAAGGTGGTATGTGTCGATTTGTAGCTCCTGGATTTTTTCCAAGATCTGCCGTAATGTGAATATTTGATCTATGGTGGACGTTCCTAGTCTAAAGCCGCACTGATATGGACCTATGTATCAGGTTGTTGACGAAAGGCTTCAGACGTTCACATAATACGGCAGAAAAGATCTTGTAAGCAATGTTCAGGAGACTATATGCCTCTGTAGTTGGCGTAGTTAAGAGGATCGGTCAGACAATACTGATTCTGAGTTATAAAGTTTAAGTCATTTAGATCACTATTCTTAGCCACCAAAATTGCTCGCTCGCCTAACCATTTGTTATTTTGTGATGTGCTTTTTGCTTTCCAGCCAAGGTTCTGCTCGCCGGTCTCGCCAGGGTCGTCCTGAAGAAAACACGAAACTCCAGAGTAAAAGGTGTTCAACCTTATTACAAAATCTTTATTGGAAATAACTCTTAAATCTATAACATACAATATTCTGCTACTAATATTTCACTTAATTCGGGTAATAGAACGGTTCACGGGCATCAACTCTTCTGGCTTCTAGTCTAGCTGCCTCGCATCGGTTATACTGCTTGCTGATGATCTGGATCTGGTACTCGATTAAGGGTATTCTGGCTTCTGGTAATTCGGCTTCAACCGGGCCCTTTCATTCGGATGTCGGGTTCCTGACGGGATCCTTAGGTATAACGTCCCTGGTGGCACTAAACAGCAGGCTAAACGCTCTGGTAGATCAGCAGGTTCAATGCCCCTGGTGGCACTAAACAGCAGGCTAAATGCTCTGGTAGATCAGCAGGTTCAAGGCCCCTGGTGGCACTAAACAGCAGGCTAAACGCTTTGGTAGATCAGCAGGTTCAAGGCCCCTGGTGGCACTAAACGGCAGGCTAAACGCTCTGGTAGATCGGCAGGTTCAATGCCCCTGGTGGCACTAAATAGCAGGCTAAACGCTCTGGTAGATCGGCAGGTTCAAGGGCCCTGGTGGCACTAAACAGCAGGCTAAACGCTCTGGTAGATCAGCAGGTACCGAAGCCCCTGGTGGAAATTAGGACATTAAACTTCGAACTAAGACCCCTTACCACTGGTGGGGGGAAGCTCCGCAAAAAGCAAGGAAAGCTAAATGCCAACTCGTCTACACTTCTTGTCTACGACTGGACTTCGAAAGATTTATGCAATCAATTTACTGTGCCGCCTGACTGTATGTATGAGCGAATAGGTGGTTTTCGTTCACCCAAGTAGGTCCTCTTGATGGTTTTTCAGTAGAAACTGAATGTGAACTATATAAGTGGTGAACGAAAAATATCCATGTAATTGATTTTGCTGTGACGTCATATGCTCATGGTGCTTGTGAATTGAATTTGAGTGAAGTACAATTCGTGGTATTAATGCAGAAGTCGTATAGAGTGGAGTAGCATGGAACGCTTCGTTACAATTTGTGTCGTTAGCAAAGATGTTCGGGAATACTTTGCTGATGAGCTCGTTCTTTGATGAGACGAAATTCCAAAAATTCGGAGGAAATTAAAAAATGAAATCAATCTGCTCGATTCGTCTACAAGAACACGCCCATTACCGATAGTCAGCAATTGGTCGGCAGCAGTTGATCTTGGAATGACTGGCAGTGTTTGGCGGAAATTGCCAGATAGTGAAATCATTGCGCCACATGAAATTCTCCACATATTGCGCAGATCTTTTAAGGTTCGGTCAATAGCTTGCAATGTGCGTTTGTACGCCATTGTGCATTCGTCCCAGATGATGATTTTTGAGGCTGCTTAAATTTTTGACATTGCAGAGTGTTTTGCACTATTACATGTCGGTTGTACAGTAATTTGATGATTTAATTTCAACGCTGAATGAGCCGTACGGCATCCTTCTCACAACGTGGCCGCTATTCCACACGAGAAGAAGCAACTGCTATCTACCACAATTTCGGATCTCGCACGAATAGTGGCTAAAATCAATGGCATAAGGAATGTCTTTCCTGTTCCACCAGAAACATCTAGGAAATATAAGCCACCATTTCCATCATCAATTATATTCATTAATGTATCATAGACTTCCTTGTGTTTTCGTTTCAACAGGGGTACATTCGTTTGAATTGATTGGTCTAACTCATATCGTTCATATTCACGTTCACGCTCCAATTCTCTATTAAATGCATCATTCACACCGCGATCTGGCGCTGGAATTCCTAACCTGACTAACGAACTCTCGCACATATCTTCGATCATGAGCAAATCCTCAAGATCAGGATTTTTTGAACTGATACCAATCGATGTAAAATGTCTTCTGACATGTTATCTTTGTATTTGTTCCACAGTTCACCTGGATTAGATGGGAAGCATGTAGAAATGATGATAGCAAATACTGTGCGTATCTGACTTGGAGGTTTAGAAATAATTGCTTCAGCGATTGCTGTGTCCCAAAGTGTATCGTTCTCGAGAAAATTGGGCTCTTGACATGCTGCACGAAATGTTGGGCGCACTATACCATTAACAGTTCGTACCGATTAAAATGGTGTTGGCCTACGAACATTTTCCAGTATCAACCGCAAATAGAAACATTCATCATTCTTTGAATGAACTGTGTAAATACGACTAAGAGCGTCAGTAGAACGCATATCCGGATGACCAGGAACCAAATCGCCTTGCCTCCGACGTAGAAATTTCTTCGACGAAGCGTTTCAAGTGTAATAACGTGGCATCTCCGAGTAACGCAACGTTCGTGCGAACGGATTGCTGTGGCAAGTCGTAAAGAAACTGGTTAATGTTGCCGCAGCATTCGACCGTTCTACAGATGCACCGCCAAATGTACAACGGTTGGATGACGTTCGTGAATAGGACTTGAGAATATACTTTAATTTCTTTTATGTTTGACAGTTACCAAACCAATGAACATTTTATATGGGAAAATGTTTTTTCTTTCATTTTATTTTTTCGTCAATTTTCCAATATTTTTAATAGTTATTCTGCTATTCGGGACGGAGATAAATACAAGAAATCAAAAACAATGCAAATCGATCCATCCGTTCTCGAGTTATAAGTTTTCAAACAAACCGGACTTTGTTTTATATATTAAGGTTTTCATATTACAAAAAGTGGTTCTTTTGATTTCTGTATTCTGGCTTAAAAATTTGTTTGGTCTTAACAAGAAAAGTACCTTTACTGTACATGTAAGAATTCATAAAACTTGATCAGGATATCCGACACCATCGAATATTTCGAATACCTGATCCTGTATCCGGATCTGTTTTAGGTATCTGAAATATCCGTATGCTTTAAAGCAATAATGTGTAGATTATTTTAAAGTGCCGTGACACAAGCACAGCACAACAGATTGATAATGATATTGTAGAAAACATAACTCATGGTATCAGTATTCTATTAAAGTGATATTCTGACTCCAACATAGTATCTAAGTAAATTACTTGCTTCCTGCGGTCGGTCTAGATGGTAATCCTACCCACGTAAAAAAATACAATTTCTGTTCTTGTTTGTCGCCGGAGAAATATGGATAGATGGTATTATCAAAATTTGGCAATATAACGTGCAAAACATGAAATAAATTCAGTCGTCGAATAGAGCATCATTATTTGCATCGTTACTAGACTTTCTTCTCCAGGGTCTGCGTTAAAGATTCCCACTTAAAACCTTTACTTAACTGTACCCAAGAAAGGTTGCTCCCTGCCATGGATTTCTTATACTACACTATACTTATATATGATTATATTTTGTTGATGATTTGAGGCATGCACCTAGGGTACTGTAGAGAATTGCTGGTAAGCTATCAAATTCTACGGCCTTTATGCTCTTAAGCTTTCAGTATAGCTTAACCTATCTCTTTGATACTCGGTGCTTAAATTGGTTCTTCATCCACTGAAAGGGTCTTACCTCCTTGGGAAATTCTCACTCTAGATAATGACTACTAGTCAGCTGTGGGAAATGCAGCTTAACTACATCTACTATACTCTGTGGTTCAGTGACTATGTAGGTCGAAGAATTTTTTTTTTTTTTTTTTTTTTTTTTATAATTTACTCGCGCTCAAGGGATTCTGATTACCCTTTAAATGTTTCAACACAGTGCGGTCGTGAAGTTACGGAAGAGAAAGAAGGATAGGAAAGATGTGTGAATGATGATTGAACTGCATCTAGAAATGATCAGAACCATCGTCAACTCCAGCATTTAAGTAACATCTGTCGTGAAACTGAAACACCCTTAAGTCGTTATACCTTGACGTTCTGGATCTTGTTGACATTACTTGAAATTGAGAATAATCGTGTCCCTCTCGGAACCAAACTTTATTTAACGTAATATGAAAGTTAACTCGATGATTAGATGAGATTAGATCAAATAAGACGTCAACAGGTATTTCGGTCTAACTCGAAAGGGAAACACCGCCTTCGTTAATTCTATCTAGAAAATTTTTCCGCTACCGTCTTTCGAGATTGCATTGGCGGGAATACAATTGTAGTAACATCTTACTCCACTTCGATGTGTCGTTCTCGTTAATGGATGTCACTTTTCCAGAGTAGAACTTCCGCTTTTGGATAGCTCGTAGTAGTCACCGTTAGTAATCTTGTTACCTCAAGACTTACTATATTAGGTATTTGCATCTAGTTTGAATAACACAATCGAAAATGAATATTTTCTTTCTTCGTGACCTTTTCTTTTTAAAAATAATGTTTGTCTTTAAGGACAACCATTACAATCTAAAATGTGAATAGTTTTGTCGATTAGATTACTTTAAAAAAAGGGCGTGTCAGTAGACGGGATTTTACTATGATAAACGTTACACTAAACAAAATACATAAATTAGAGACCATTTCGGCTCGTATACAACCTTAACCTGCCTTACAACTCTTAACCGTTCTTGTGTGCATGTTTGCAGAAATGGAGGCGACCGACAATTTCGCGTCGATTTCGTACGGCTAATGAGCTTCACTTCACGAGGAGAGGATACTCTTGGTGGATTTGTCACTTTCTCGCCAGAGGCAGTACACCCTTGAAAAACTTTTTTGCAGCAGTTGAGCATCGAAACCAAGGCCCTCTGCATGACAGTCAAGAGCACTAACCGTTATTCTAAGGTGTGTACTACCAACACTCTTAACTCACTTTACAATATTGGATAGTCTCATCAAATTGTGTAGGATGATTCAGAATTTATAGGTTAAACAACGCCTAAAGCCACTTTAGACCACCTTCCCTTTAACTGACGTTAATTATTTATTGAGCAACTATAAATAGTGATATTTTTCTTTCGACAAAGACTGTGTGCACAAAAACTGATACTTTATGAGAGCAAGAAATACAACTACATCTATTCCTCATTCCACTATAGCAATGAAACTACGAGTAGTTTCATATGCATTCCTTAGAAAATTGCCAGCGTAATAAATTGTTATCACCATCGGCATCACGGTCCTTTGTCCTTTACCTCACTCATTACGTAAGTGTGTTTATGTGTCTGCACATGTGACCGGAATACCTTTCCTTACCTTTCTTTATTTGTATTCTGCGTTTCCGAAAAATCAGAACACATATGAATAAAGCTCAACTCAAGTGGCATTTTCCATAAATGCCTTTTCAACCACTAGGAAGGCCAACGAGGACGAAAACGCAAACAAAAAAAAAAAAGCCGTCCCGAAATTTGTACGTGTCGCCCCATCGCGCAAGAATACTTTCATATACATAATGATTTATTAAAAGAGCTCTTTTGTGCATTTTTTCACAGTTTTTGCAACCGTGCAATATCGGAGCCGTCAGAAACACAAGTTGTTGCCGAATGGCAAAAAATCAGAAGAAAAAACAAGACCCTGCCTTGTACGCTTGTTTTTTTTTTTTTGATATTTTTGTACGAAGATTGCCGTTTACAATTCCAGTTTTTTTGAGTCTTGTGTTTTTTGATACCAACAAAAACTGAAGATATACTAAAGGTGAGTGTTACATTGGCTTAGATACTTAGATGGTGGAATAATGTTTTTTTCTCTCGCATGCTGAATTTGATCGAAACCGAAAAAATATGGGTTTCATAACCACAAATTGGCTTTATTAAATGTCTGGATTGAGGAATTGATTTACTCGTAGAAGTCTGTTTCCCAGGTGAAGAGTATAGGTGTAGGTGTAGGGAAAGTGGAAAGGTTTGAAATAGAAACGAATTGAATGGAAATATTATAAGGTTATTTCTAGTTTAAGAGAGTTTATGCTATCACCTATCAATTTCAAAGCACTCTCTTTTTATTATATCTAAGTGGGTTAACACCTGCTAAAATATGGAAATTGTATTCGAGTTATCGACGTATATAAGCCTTATAAATTACAGCCATATCAGAATTTATTCAAAATCGAATGAAACCTGAACAGTGAACACTTAGCGTTGATCTTGGCGACGTCGACTGTGTGGTCATTCCGCACAAGGTGGTCTGCAATGCACATACCAACAACTAAAAGCTGTTCTGTTTCCTCAATGCAAGTGCCGCTCATGCATAGCGTCATGGGGGTGTGTTCCGCTTTAACAACAGGCGACACCATCGAGTTTTTGAAGCATAAAAGTCTACGCGGTTTTTCGTTCCCCATTTGACAATGTTATCGAGATCGGAATTTAATTAGCTAATCATACATTGCAGTTTCTAAATCTACATCTGGAGAACGTTCATCTAGAAAAGAATAAGAGAAGCTGAAAGCACTGTAGTCAGCAAAACACATTGGCGCAAAATTTTAAACAGTTCTCGTTTAAGGAATTAAACCGGCTCTACTTAACGCAGTCGTTTAGCTTGGAGACTTGGTCTAACTTTTGCATAATTTTAAACACGTTAGACTACTCTTCTAACTGATGTGGGTTTTACAACAGAACCTAAGCGAATTTGCGTTGAACAACCCTTAATTTGACAGATACATAACTCACACAATCACAAAAACACAAAAAAAGTAAAAAGAACAGACAACTTTAAACCAAACAATTTTTCGCCGAAAAAAGTACATTTTATATACTACCTCGGTACAGATTTTGATTGTTTATAAGTTATTTACATTATTTTAGATGAAAATAAAGTATAAATCGCAAATTCACAACATAAAAACTCAATTTGTTGTTGCAAGGTGCAGATTCATTTAGCTATAGGTACAGACTCGTCTCGGCCGGCGGCGGCGGTGGCGCGCGTGCATACATAAGATTATGTATGTACCTACTTACATTTGTATTTACATATTTGCTTATCGTAGAGCACTTTCGTACGATTATTTCGAATTTATAATATTCAGTTTTCAGTCTATTTACAAAAAACATCTTTAAAAAATCGAATAAAACATCAGTAAACATTTTTTCTTCGATTTGCTTTGGAATGAAATGACCATTGTCAATATGGATAAAGTATACTTTTAAAAGATAAACTAGCTATTTGCTGCTGTTAAAGTAAGACGAGCTCTTTAACGTTAAAGCATAGTTTATGTCCTTTAAAATTAACAAAATTCGGTTCTCGTTTTATACTCAATATTTAGAGTCGACTCCCATTCTAAAATTGATTTAGAGTAGGTTTTAAATGTTTAAAATTTTGCGCCATTGCTTCTAAAGCCATACTGCCGGTAATTGAGGAGCTTTCCTTCTTTAAGATATTTCTTGAGCTAATACGAGTAGCTTATCAACGTTTTTATTACGTTGATAAGAAGGGATGTAAGTGTAATTGGGCGATAGTTTGAGGTGGAAGAAGATTCGCCTTTTTTACGGGTAGGCGGGCTGGACAAATGCTGTTTTCCATCCACTTAGAATGAGACCAGTAGAGTAGGAAAGATATAAAAACTTACGCAATGGTTTTGCCAGCGACGAAGAATACGACTTCAGAATAATGGGAGGGATAATATATGGGCCAGCAGATTTGACCCATTTGTTGCCTAAGCTCTGAAGTACAGGAGGAATCAAGACACTTTGCGGTAGCGTCGAATTAACAACATACTGTGCCAAAAGCAAATTCACTTTTTCTTGTGAGCTGACATAAGGATTGTCATTGAAGCCGAGCTTTGGAACTGAAGACGACGTAGTATTTCGTGCATTTCGACTTGTACTATAAGGCAAGTTCTGCATTTGGAAAATCGAACTCGAGATTTTGATCAAAGTTGACATAACGAAGATAGCGAAGACGAAAAAAGTGGGCCTGGCAATTCCGTCTCTCTGTCTGAATGTCTGTACCTCGATCTACAGCCTAAGCTACTGAAGCTATTTTCTTCAATCTCGGTTCTTAATGGTCTTTGGCCATTCCCTAGAGGAGAAATTGATTTTTTTTTAGTTTCAAAACTAAGGGTACCACCATACAACCGTAATGCAAAATCTTTTTTATCTCAAAAACGGCTCTAACGATTTTAACCAAAAATTTTTAATAGGCGTCACCTTTAATTCAAAATAATATTGTATTTAAAAATATTCGAAAAAATATGTTTTGGGTTTTTTGAAAAAAAAATTTTTTTTGAAGAATCAATATCTTCAAACGTCTGAACGACTTTTTACTTGCGACTTATAGGTACTACAAGGCAAGTTATGCATTCGTAAAAAAAATCGAACTCGAAATTTTCATCAAATTTGAAATTTTTCGATTACAGCTAAACGGCTCGGTCGATTTACTTCAAACTTGGTAGATATGGGTTTTGATTTTTTACCCCGGATGTTTTTTGATTTGATTTTTTATGACCAAAAATAACGGAACCTACCATACGATTTTTTTCCGAAATTTTATAAATATTTTTTTCTCAAAAACTATCCCTGCGATTTTCTTAAAAAAAATTCAAAAAATTTAATTTAGTTAAACCTAGGTAATGGTCGAAAAAAAATTTCAAAAAAATGAGTAGTTTTGGTACCCCCCTTGGGACCATTTTTTTTGTTTTTGATTTTCTCAAAAAAGGTAAAACCGATTTTAATCATTTTTTTTTATGCGAAAGCTTCCCAGCATTTTGAATATTATTGTGTATTCAAATTTTCCAAAACAAATTTTTTGGATTTTTAAAAAAAACTTTCAAAATTTTTTTTTGAAAACTCAATATTTCGAAATCCCCATGCTCGATTTTTTCAAAACTTGATAAATAAAAGTTTGGAAAAATAATCTACAATAAATGAGCAAAATAAATTAATTTTACCTAAAAATAACGGTACCGTCCATACAAATCTTAAAAAATGGTTTTCGAAAATCGTATTTTTCTCGAAAACGGTTTCGAGAATTTTACTTTAATTTTTAGTCTTTCAATTAATTTTTAAGACCTATAATTTAATAAAAAAAAATTTTGAAAACAAGATATTACTGACTGTACCTACCATAGAGCGATTTTTTAAAATTTCGAATTTCTCATTATCGGCATAACGGATTTTAATGAATTTTTTTTAAAGAGAAGCTTCTAAAAAGTTTAAAAAGCATTGCATTTCACTTTAAGAAAAATATTTTTTTGAATTTTGAAAAAAAAAATCGTTTTTTTTTTTGAAAATTCAATATCTCGAAAACGGCTCAATATTTTTTTGTAAATTTAATTTTTATTCAAATAATAATAAAAAATTTAAATTGGCGTACCAAAATTTTTTCTTAAAAATGTTTTAAATTTTTTTTACAAAAGCTTATTTTTTAAGAAACCACTACAAAGACTTATAATTTTTGTTCTTGCATGAACCTATATTTGCTTGAATCACATGGTATTCTATTTTACCTCCAACAACTAAAGAAGTTGTTTTAGTCGTTTAAAAAATTAATTTTTATGCTTATGAACAGTTTTTCTCTAATAACATTCATTTTTGAAATTCTTAGTCTATTACGAGTACATAGGAGCAAGTTCGTGCGATCCAGTCGTGCATTTTATTTTAATTCATATGTGCTTAAAAAATCACATGGCATTCTGTTTTTATCTCTTTACTCCTGAGAGCTTAAAAAGTTAATCATATTATGCTTATGAAAAATTTTCTCTAATAACATTCATTTGTAAAATTAGTCTTTTACACAAGAGCAAGGTCGTGCCACCCAGTGATGCATTTTATTTTAGTACAAGATATATCCAGATAAATTAAAAACACACAGATGTATCGCAGGTAAATAAAAAAAAAACGATGAATATTCAATATAGAAGCAGAAAACTTTATTTTTAACGAAAAATAAAACGAAATACTCAAGAGGCCACATAACACTCTAATTCATCCATTTACTGCACTAAATCGGCATATAGCTTGAAGTCTATAAAATAAAATTCGATAACAAACTTTGCCATTGCGGTGAGAAGTTTTTTTCCATTGGCTAGCTTAATAAATGCAATTTAAAAACAAAGGAACGCGAACTTTATTTTTGAGTAGCATAAACACACAAAAACAGCATTATAACGGATCTCGACTTTAGTGCATTTGGTGATGAATATGTACAGTTAGTTTTCAATCCGAAATGTTTTACAATACTTAAAAAAAAAAATAAAAAATAATATGGCTTCATGATCTAGAGTGTGCTGCAGAAGACTAATAGGTCGGATAAACTTTTCATCAAAAACTTCTATCAAACCGTTAAGCCGCATTCTCTAGACTAAAAGTACGAAAATGAATTAATGAAAGTTTCCTGTTAATTGCGTGTTTTCTAAGTAGGTACATATAGCTGGTTTTTGTCACCAACTTTGAAAAGTTTTGAACGCATTATTGTACAGCTCCGTTTCCGGGTTATCCTTAATTAAGAATGTTATAATTGAAATGCACGACTGGGTCGCATGTATATGCTCAAATGTGTTTATAGATTTTAGTAAGTTAGTTGGTTTTAATCGTTGTTTTATTAATTATACTAGCTTTTACCCGCGGCTTCGCCCGCATTTAAGTCATTGAATAAGTATCACACAGCATCACAATAGAAATGAATCAAAATGATACGTAAGTATATTTTATTGCTTAGATGGGATTATCAGTTTTTAAAAATTACTACATACATGCAATAAAGTTTAAAAAACTTAAAATATGATTTATTGAATTGCAACAACAATGTTAAAATATATTTCAATGTAACAAAAATAAATAATTTCGAAGTCTAACAATTTAAAAAGATAAAATGCAGCGTATTAATCTAGGATATTTTTGTAGGCTATATTATAAGTTTTTCCGTCTGGTGCAAATATGTGTAAATTCCGGGCATTAGACACTCGCGAACAGGCTACATATAGTTGGCCATGAGAGAAGCATGGCTTTTCTAAATGCACTCCCGCTACCTGTAATGCCTGCCCTTGTGCTTTGTTTATAGTAACAGCAAAGCTAAGCTTAACAGGAAACTGAACCCTTTTGAATTGGAATGGAAGGTAAGTGGGAATAATTGGAATCCGAGGTATGATAATACTTTTTCCCTTGCCGACACCTGTTAAAATAGTAGGACCTAGTATATTCTGCCCCAATTTCGTTATCCGAAGCCTTGTTCCATTACATAGCAAAGGGGCATTTAGATTACTCATAAGCATTACTGGTACATTTACTTTCAATTAAAGTTTATGTGACGGTACATCCGACAGTTCAAGTGAATTTAAAAACTCCACAGGATATGAAGTACTTAGTTCCGTATCCATAATTGTATCCATTGACAAATATTCCTTCATTTCTCCATGTACCTCTTTTAAAATGTCGGTGTTGATCTTATAAACTACTTCATTTTTTTGGTGCTAATATTGCTCTTGCACTCAACCACTCATCACAACTCAAATTTTGTTGCAATTCCGGAAAAACATGAGCAATGAGAACCACATCATTTTCCACTAAATTACAAAATTCTCTACCATTAAATATAGACCAATCTTTACGCATGAAATTTCGAGGGCGCATGGTCTGCATTTCTGCATTATAAGTTCTTCTCGCTTGTGATTGTTCTGGCGTTTCTATCGCTCTTCTAGCTGCCTGCAACGCAGCTTGTCTGAAGAGGCGTTTCAGCTGCTCTCAAAACCCTTTGCCGTTGTGCTTGCTGTTGTTTTCACAGCTCTGCGTGAACATAAGATTCTTGATTTCGTGCAACTTTTGCTGCACGGGCCCGCGACGAATTTTTGGATAGACCAGATTTCCGCTTTAGAGGCATTTTTAAAGAAGAACAGAGAACGAATTGAAATCACAAAAATGACACCTAACCTCAAATATTCAAATAGTTTTATACTTCATGTAATAATGACAGAAGAAAAAAAAACAATAAATATAGAAAAATTTCAAACAGTTGAAACTATAGTCAATCGGAATGGATATTGACATGACCGTCGGTAATTTTTTTTTAAATAAAAAAGTAGCCTATGTTACTTCTAATACCTCCAAGAACATGTGTACAAAGTTTCATGATGATCGGCTTAGTAGTTTTTGCGTGAAAGCGTAACAAACAAACTTATAGCACAGATAATTATCTGAAGTTTTGCATTTGAAAAAATTGTGTTCTTGTTGTAATTATAAGATACGAAGAGAAGGGAATTCTGATTACAATCTTAGTAACAGTTTTGATATTTTATTGAGATTAAAAGCAGAAACAATGTTTACTAGCAAATAAAAAATTATAATAAAAAGGTTAAGTGAATTATGTCTGATTTACAACATTCCACACCTAAATTCACAATTTAACATTAATAACCAAGGTATGCGCGGGAAAAAAGGCCTAGCTAAGGGAAAAATTCTCAAGCTTATCTCTGAATTCGTCCCAGTTTATTCTCTTATTCACGAATTTAGGATTACTTTTTACATGCGATATACATAATGTAGGTAGGTACTATAGGGCAAGTTCTGCATTTGACATTACGATGATAGTGAAGACGAATAAAGTGGGTCCGATAATTCCGTCTGTCTATCTGTATGTCTGTACCTCGATCTACAGCCTAAGCCACTGGAGCTATTTCCTTCAAACTCGGCATTTAAAGGTCTTAGTTGATTCCCTAGAGGGAAAATTTAAATTTTTTGTATCTCCAAGACTAACGATACCCCCCATACACCCGTAATGCAAAACTTTATTTATCTCGAAAACGGCTCTAACGATTTTCATAAAAAAATTATGTGCTATATTATGGACATGGACATTTTGTTCAAAAAAATTTTGGAGCAAAATGTTATTAACGGTCCCTGTCATAGAACCGTTTTTTTATTTTCGACTTTCAAAGGCTCTAACGATTTTAACCAGAAAATAATTTCCTAAAATCTATATTACTAAGCACTTAAAATTGGCATCCCAAATTTTGTTCTCGAAAAATTTTAAAGAAATTTGTTTCATAAAAAACTATTTAATATAAAACGGTTTTTAAAATTTGTTTGCATACATTCATACTTTACCGGAAATCAGACGGCAATTTCATGCATTTGAACATTTTTAACTCATATTTAATCCATGTTTTATATTTTTAAAAAATGTATTTTGAATTCCAAAGTACTTTTACATAAGAGCAAGTTCGTGCGATCCAATCGTGCATTTTATTTTTTTGAAATTTGAACACAAAATACAGTAGACGCTCGATTTAGCGAATCTCGTTCGAGTGAACTATCCAATAAAGTGAACACACAGGGACAGGGTATTCTAAATAGTGAACAAATAAATCTCGATAAAGTGAACACTGATTTTTCTCGGAATTTTCCATCTGCAATGCGTCCACGGCTTGTCGATAGGGTTATATTTTACCCTTTAGTTTCATGTGTTTTAACCATAAACTGTTCAAATGCGTTTGTGTCCGTGTCCTAGCATTCATGTGAGCTGTTATCTGCTCATGCTCATTAGTGTTTTAATTTTGATTTTTGTAAAATTTGTATTAATTTGTTAAATTGCTTATTTACACTTTAAAATAATAAAAAAAAAAGTTGTGCGTACTTCACACTACTCAATGCATGAAGTTTTAATTAAATTCAGCTTTGAATAATGAAAATTCTCTCTCGATATAGTACACAATCTGGAAATACTGAACATACTTACTTACTTACTTAGGTCCTCAGACCTTTTATGTCCGTGGGGGACCCCTAGTGGGACATAGGACGTGCACAACGCCAGCTCGCCATCGTGTTCGGTTCCTAGATATGAGTCGCAACTCCCTCCAACTCTTGCCTAGTTGGGCTGACTCCTCCTCGACTGTCCTTCTCCATGAGCTTCTCGGTCGTCCAGCTCTTCTTCCTTCTTGAGTGAGCGGATTCCACTGCATTGCGTGCGCCGCAATACAGTTGTCGCCTTTTCGAAGCGTGTGTCCGATCCACTGCCACTTTCGACGTCGTATAATAGAGTCAATAGGTTCCTGACCCGTTTTCCTAAGGAGCTCTTCGTTTGATATACGATTGGGCCAGAAAATCCTAAGGATGTTTCGTAGACATCTATTAATGAACGTTTGCAGCTTCTTAGTGACACCTACTCTTACTTTCCAAGTGCTGCAACCGTAAAGTAACACGGATTCGACGTTGGATCGAAACAGCCGTAGCTTGGTTCTTAGGCTAAGAGTTATTCCTCCACATATTTCGAAGCATACCGAAAGCAGCCTCTGCCTTCCTGATTCGACTGCTGATGTCCTGTTCGGTACCACCCTCAGTAGAGATGATACTTCCAGGGTATTGGAAGCTCTGTACTTTCTCTACCGGTTGTTGAGAAATATTTATGAGAGAAGATGACGTGGTTCCTAGGCTGATCATCTTTGTTTTGCCGCAGTTGATTTTCAGCCCTACGATTTCTGCTTCTCTCTCCACCCCTGTTGTCATTTGGTAGAGATCCACGATCCTATGAGAGAGCAAGCATACGTCGTCCGCATAGTCAAGATGTTTCAGGTGAGACGTCAGAGTCCATCGAATTCCTCCGTTTCCCGTCAAGGCCGCTCGCAGGACATCGCTTATCACCAACAGAAACAATATTGGTGACACAATGCAGCCCTGTCTGACTCCACTTTGGACTTCAAACTCTTCTGACAGCCTCCCTTCGTGCAAAACGTGACATTTGGATCCATCATAAGTTGCCTTAATAATAGCAATTAATTTATCCGGGATACCCCTCCTGCGTAAAGCATGCCAAATAAATTCTCTATCTACGCTATCGAAAGCCTTCTCAAAGTCGATGAATAGCAGGTGGAGCGGTGATCGATATTCGACGCACTGTTCAATTATGATCAATTCCTCGCAAGAGGCAGTACACCTCAATGCCCACAACCCACAAAAATCACCACTGACAACCAGGAATGAACACCCTGAGGACAATACAACCGACATTTTAAATTTAATTTTTTTTTTCGTCATGTAAATTTTATATAAAAATAATTAAACTTAAGTCACTGTATATAGTTAGGCCCCCTATGAGCCAACAAATGTAAACTTTCATACATATGTAGTATCTTATTAGTTGTAAGCCAAATTGTAAATAGTATGTTCAATAAAACAAAATTGAATTGAAATTGAATTGGCAGTACACCCCTGAAAAAAAAATTTCTTGCAGCGGCTGAGAATCGAACTCGAGACCTTCCGCATGACAGTCCAACGCACTAACCATTATGCCAAGGGGTACTACAACTACTGTACTATTTAAACATTTAATAAATTTTACAATAAAAAATATATCAAAATCCGTTGTACCGTTTTCGAGAAAATCGAAAACCAAAAAAATAAGTTTTCAACCATTATCTATAGGTATTTGAATAAACATGTGTATATTGGGACTGACTGCATTTTCTGAGACATTCCATCAAGTTCAGGCTTGGTTGGGAAATACTTTTGACCCAGACGGGTGGGGCTGTAAACATAGTCCAAGAGAAGTGTAGATGGTGTTGTCTTCAGGACCGACGATCCCACCGATTCTCATCGACATGATTTTCTGCTCATGTATAAAACAATGTGGTGAAGTCAGTGGCAGGGCAGGGCGGCAGGACTACGGTCCGAAGTAAATACGGAAAACATTTGAAGTATATCCAAAATTTTCGAAGTAGTTTTAGGAAATTAACAAAAAAAACAAATTTTTCGAAACAAAATTCTTAAAAAAAAGTTGATTCGGTTTGTTTGATTATTTTTCATTAGAAAATAAATAATTTCTTGCGTATCGGTAACTATAAGGTAGAAGAAATTCAAATAAAACTATAACACAGACTTCAATAGAAACAAAACACAACAGTAAATAAAAACTTCTTAAAAAAAAAAACAAAACAAAAAATAAATTCTATAAACATAACATCATCATCATCGGCTCTACAACCGGGTTCCGGTCCTGGCCTCTTTCAACAAGTCTCTCCACCTATCCCGGTCTCTAGCCGACGCCATCCAGTTGCGCACCCCAAGGCTTCGGGCGTTCTGGTCTACGCCATCTCTCCAGCGCAAGCATGGTCTACCACGCTGTCGTCTACCATAAAATGTACCACAAAAACGATGGTCCCTCTTGTTGCCGTGCCAGAGTCACGGATTGCTTTCTCCAACGCCAGGTTGAAGAGGAGGCAGGCCAAACCATCCCCTTGTCGGAGTCCATTAAAGATTTTGATTGGTCTGGATAGCAATCCGGCTATTTTTACTTGGCTTGTTACGTTGGTCTTGGTCAACCTACATAGTCGTGTCAATTTATTTGGGATGCCGAATTCTCTCATGGCTTTGTAAAGTTCTACCCTGGCTATGTTATCATAAGCGGCCTTAAAGTCTATAAACAGATGGTATGTTGGGATGTTAAATTCTTGAAATTTTCCCATTGCCTGCCTAAGGGTAAAGATCTGATCAGTTGTTGATTTGCCTGGAATGAAACCACACTGATATTGTCCGATGATGGTTTTAGCGTATGGGGTTATCCGGTCTTGTAGGATAGCGGAGAGTATCTTATAGGCGGTACGGTACTCAACAACGTGATACCTCTATAGTTGCTGCACGTTGTGACATCTCCCTTCTTATGTATGGGGCATATTATGCCTTTTCGCCAGTCTTCTGGCATTTCTTCCTGCTCCCATACGTGCACTATAATATCATGAGATTGTTGCATTGCTCGGTACGCAACATTCTTACGTTCAGTCGCTAGCTTGCATTCATAATCAAACCAGTCGTTCTGATTTTTACAACTGCTGCCTAAGATGGAGTTGGCAGTACTAATGACAGTATTCTTAAAGCGTGTCTAGTTCTCATTTACGCCCAGCATACTGGTTCCAGGACTTACTCTCCCTAAATTCTAAGGCGAGTCCTAACGCACTACCAAAGGTGTTACTGGTGTTTTCATTGCGCAGGGCAGCCGTGTTGATTCGAACCTAATCGGCGGATGCAATATGTCTTCGCAAGGCAATCCGCCCTCGGAAAACCATACCAACAAGATAATGATCCGAGTCGATATTGGCACCTCGGTACGTTCGTACCGTCATCAAGTTCGAGTAGTGGCGACGGTCTATCAACACGTGGTCTATTTGGTTACGAGTGACTCCATCAGGTGATACCCAGGTGGCTTTGTAGATATCTTTACGCGGGAACCTGGTACTCGCAACGACCATGTTTTTCGATGCTGCCAATTCTAAGACTCGAAGTCCATTGTCATTAGTGTTCTCATGCAAACTATGGGTGCCTGCGTAATGCCTGAATACCGGCTCCCGACCTATTTTTGCGTTCAAATCCCCAAGGATGATTTTAACATCATACCTTGGACAGGCATTGAGGGCCCTCTCGACTTGTTCGTAGTAAGTCTCTTTTTCATAACATATAAAAGTAAATTCAGACTCCAGACTTGTAAAAAACTAGTAATTTAATATAACTATTTTAAAGTAAATTTTCCTGAATAAACTTGTATTTTTGTATGAATTTTATCAATTCAAAAGGTGGCTCATAAATACGAGTTACTTTACGATTTTCGGTACGTGCTTACGTTTGAACGGTTCCTAAACTTGTTTTTTTATGTAATACAAAGTGATCAGCGCTGTCTTTAAATATGTTAGTTAAGAATGTTTTCAAAGAGAAGTAGATCCTAAAAAAAGGGAAGTAGAGAAGTAGATTAATTTTTTTTTTCTCAGAATCGAAGTAGATCTACTTCGATCGAAGTAAAGTCCGAGCCTTGGCCAGCGAGTTTCGAAAAGCCGCACTGAAATGTTCAGTCGTCTGCAAGATATACTGCGGGAAAAGCTGCTCGAGCGTAGCCGATATTGCAGATGACTCCGAAGACGAGGAAAACTACAACCATAGCTTTAGCTAACGAAAATGAAACAGAGCAGAAACAGCCACCAAACCTTCCAAATTATAACTGTCAAAAAGAATGAGAATCCGAAATACTCTCACGTCCAAAACGGTTGAAAACAAGACCAATTAAAAGTCGATTAGGCCCAAAGGTGATATAAAAGATAAATAAATCAGACAAAAAAGTTTTTTCTCTTTAAATCTCAAAATAAATTATTGATGAAGGTTCGAAAATATCGTATTTCTGTATATAAGAATCGAACTCGAGATTTTGATCAAAGTTGACATTACGATGATAGCGAAGACTAAAAAATGGGTCTCGCAATTTTGTCTGTCTGTCTGTTCGACTGCAGCCTAAACGGCTCGGTCGATTTTTTTTCCCCCCGACACGTTTTTTTTCTTTTTTTTTAAGATCAAAAATAACGGTACCTGCCGTTTTCGAAAATATTTTTTTCTCAAAAACTATCCTACAGAATTTTTAAAAAAAATTTCATAAAATTTTATTTAGTTTCCGCTAGGAAATGGTTGAAAAAAATTTCCAAAAAATGGTTGTTTTTGGTAGCCCCCCTAGAATCATTTTTTTAAATGCTAAAGCCCTTCCATAGTTTGAATATTATTACATATCCAAATTTTCAATTTTTTATTTTTTAGATTTAAAAAAAAAAATTAAATTTTTTTTGAAACTCAATACTTTGAAAACCCCATTCTCGATTTTTTTTCGAAACTTAGTAAATAAAAGTTTTTTAATATAATCTATAAGATTTAAGAAAAAAATGTTTGTTTTACCTTAAAATAAGGGTACCCACCATACAAATGTTAAGAAATGATTTTCCAAAATCATATTTTCTCGAAAACGGTTCCGAGAATTTCGATAAATTTTTTTTTTTTCGTTTAATTCTTACGATCTATAATTTAGTAAGAAAAATTTAGAAATTTGTATATTACTGACTGTACCTACCCATAGAACGATTTTTTCGAATTTCTCATTATCGACATAACGGATTTTAATGAAATTTCTTATAGAGAAAGTTGTGAAAAGTTTAAAAAACATTGCATTTCAAAACTTTCAAAAAAAATATTTTTTGAAAATAAAAATCTATTTTTTTTTGGAAAATTCCATATTTCAAAAACAGATTTATATTTCTTTTGGAAATAAATTTTTTATTCGTTTAGTAATAAAAAAATTAAGTTGGCGCACTATGGATTAAATGCATGCAAAAACGAGACAAAAGTCGATTTTTAAAATCGCAAAGTTAAGAAGTAAAATTTTTACCAAACGCTAGTATACTTCCTATAGATTAAGAAACTGTATATTTTTTTTTATTCCAACTAAGTTAGCCACAGCACTAGTTCAAAATCAGTGAAAACAAAAGCATTATTTTTTTTGCATCATCAAAGAAAAAAAATTGTTAGTTTCTATTAACTATTTCTTTCATATATCGCAACATTTAATTAAATTTTTAACATGTATAATTCAGATGCAGGTGTGTTCTAATATATGCATTAAATTTCATTTTAAAAAGTTGTGTTTTAATATTTTTTTGTGATTTAATTAAAAAATGCCTATCGGAATGTAATTTTTTTGTTTTTTGTTCTTTCATTCTTAATCATTTTTTTGTTGTTTTCCGTCGAACTCCATTGTGTGGTTTGTGTAGAATGATAAAATTAACCATAAAGCTTCAGTTAAAAAAAAAATTGGGTGCAGGTTTTTGCAGGTTTAGTTGTTATTGGTGTTAGAAAATGTGCTGTTTTATGCATTTATAAGCTTTTTCTTAAAAAAAACGCAAATTTTGATCTATTTGAAGGATCTTCCGGCTCAATAGTTTTTACCAGATAACGTTTATATGATGTGATGAAAATATGTTCTGAAGTTTGATTTAAAGCTAAATTGGATTTCTTGGAAAAATATTTGCTAAATAAGGCTTGTTGTGAAGAGAGTCAACTCGAAGAATTTAAATTTAGAATATGGCGTTTAAGGTTTAAATTTGAATTAAAATAATTAAATGCATTTTTGTTTATTGATAGACTTATTTTATAGATTTGATTTTAAGAGCAGATGGCTTCGTGCAAATAGAGTTGAAAAGGATTGTTTAAGAAAAAATGAAACTTTGCTAAAGGGAAGCTTTGATATTCCAAATAAATCCAGACCTGGTCGACTCTCTAAATCGTTTGACGATCTTTGCGTTCGTAGTAAATGCAGACGAACTGAAGAACTTCGTGGATCTCATCAAATGGAAGAACTAACATTTGCAGCCGAGATAAAATTGCGGGAGTCTGGTAAGGCAGTATCTGCAAAAGTCCTTAAAGAAATAGCACATTCTCCAGGAAAAGCGGAACTGTGTAAAAAAGCATTGAAGAATAATTCTATAGTCTCAAGCGCGAAGAAATGTCAACTCTTAAGGCCTTTTCAATTTTTGTTGAAGCCGGTTTATCCTGAAAACAATATGAAATTGTAACAACGAGTGATAAAAAACTGTTTCTGAGTTATAGTGCACTTAAAAAAGCTAAAAGTGAATGCTATCCTGGCTTAGAGTTTTTCACAGTTACGGAAACTTTGGCTGAGGTAAACTTGCAGAGCTTATTTGATCACACCATTAAGCGCCTGCTGATGTATTTGGATATTCGACAAATTTTAACTCAGGACGAAATGAAATCTTTAGAGCTTATTTCAAAATGGGGTTGTGATGGATCGCAACAAACCCAATATAAACAAAAGTTCGAAAATTATTCCGATTCAGATGCAAACATATTTCAAAGTTTCAAAGATTGTTTTGCGCTTCAAATGGGAAAATCGTGTGGCAAAATCCGGCACCATCATCACCAAGGTATTGTCGACCTATAAGAATCATTTTCACTAAAGAAACTAAGGATGTTACCCAAAGTGGAATAATTTATATAGAATCGCATATCGATTCCCTAATGAAAACAAAATTGGATGCCCATCGAAGTTAAACATAACATTGGCATTTACAATGATTGATGGCAAGATCTGTAACGCTGCAACAGATACAAAATCTACTATGAAGTGCTATGTATGTGGAGCTACATCTAAGGAGTTTAATGATTTGTCAAAATCAAGAGATATATTCAAACAAATACATTAAAATTCGGTTTATCAATTCTACATGCACGAATTCGTCTTTTTGAAACCCTTTTGCATATTGCTTATAAACTTCCTTTAAAGAAATGGCAACTTCGAACACAGGAAGATAAAGATATTGTCAAAGAAAAAAAGCGAGAATTGCAAGAAAAATTCAAAAACCAACTCGGTCTAATAGTGGATGTACCAAAGCCAGGTTTCGGTAGCACGAATGATGGTAATACAAGCCGTAGGTTTTTAAATGATCCACAACTTTCTGCCGAAATAACAAGTGTCAACACTCAGTTAATTTATAGGCTGAAGGTTATACTAGAAGTTCTATCCAGTGGATATAAAATCGATGTTTCCAATTTTGGCAAATATGCATTCGATACAGCAAAACTTTATGTAGACTTATATTCTTGGCATCCGATGACACCAACATTGCACAAAATATTAATCCATGGATCAACCGTGATTGAAAATGCAATTTTACCAATTGGACAACTTTCCGAAGAAGCAGCAGAAGCTCGAAATAAGCATTTCAGGCTGTACCGCCTTAATTACTCAAGAAAACATTCAAGGAAAAATTGTAATTTAGACATTCTTAATCGCTTATTATTAACATCTGACCCTCTTATAACTATAGCCTCAGGCCTCTTCCTGTTAAAAAAACAAAATCTTTTTCGAAAGAAGCAATCGAAATGCTGATATCTGAGCATCCGATTCTTTCTCCATTAGATGACTCTGAAGAAGAAGAAAATAATAATTCTGACGAAGAGAGTGAATCTTGTTCAGAGTCTCTTTCAGAATAACAAATTATTTTAAACAAAATCTAAAAATTGTTGAATAAACGTTATTTTAAATCAAAGTATATGTCTTATTACTTAAAACAAAGATGAAATGCATTTTAAATGTCATACGATATCGTTTTAGATGGATATCTCGCCATTGAAGCCAACAAAATTTTGTATCTTATTTGTATCTCATTTTTTTAAGAGACCACTACAAAGACTTATATTTATTGTTCTTGCATAAACCAATATTTGCCTGAATCACATGGCATCCTATTTTTACTGTCTGAAAATGTAAAATCTTGTCGCACGGGGGTTGGTGGGATAAGGTGCGTGTACATAACCAATGTAATTTAAATTCAATAGATATTTGATTTAGTATAATTTATTGGCAGAATTGTAATTCTTTAACCCAAAAGGCCGTCTATCATCTTTTTCCTCCATGATTCAAATTGATTTATAAATTTAATTTGCTAAACTCTTAATAGCTGAATTGCTAATACTTCGTCTTTTTGTTATTTAATTAATGACGTTAATTTTAGATCGAGTGACACATAAGCCAAGCTCTGAGTGGCCTATGCTATAATGTTGAACAATAACTTTTTATCTGGTAAAATAAGTATTGGTTATTCGACTTAAGGATATACACCAAAAATAGGAACACTATATTTTTTATCAGTCGAAACACTATTCAGCAACTTGTTTTCTTCGGTAATAACAATAAATTCTTTCCATAAACACGTCTGGCCTTAATTTTTCAAAACAATAGAAAGATGAAAAACTACTGCCAAAACCTCTACAATACATATATTATACAAACATGTTAATTTTTAGAATGCTTCGACTTGAAACATCTGTGTCATCGTCCTTGAAAGTTACAAGAAAAGTTTGTCTGCTTGTCACATAAATAAGAAAGTATGTAAAATATGAAGGTATGGATGCGGATGGCCTTGTTTGCTCTGATAATAACATGAAAAGGACCTTTCACTACCACATAATTATTTTCTGTCAATTTTTTTAGTTTTGTATAATCCATGCCGCAGATGGTGCTCCGTGCGTCGGTCGTTTGGAATGAAAATGTCTTTTCTGGCAAATCATTATTTTGCGTACAATTAAAGAGCGGGGAATAAACTTAACTGGTTTATATAAACACTCCACCTCGAATGGATCGAAAGAATTGAGTTTTAAAGAACGAAAAATTTAGTTTTTCAACTTATCTTCATTTTTATCGTTTTACGAGTAGTAGTACCCGTCATTATATTCCAGCCACCTGAAAGACTTTTTATCAAAAAATAATTTTCCAACTACCAAAAACTGAAATAAAACTTTTGAAAAGAACATGATAGGAATCCATTCGTCTTTCAAACTTCATTTGGACGTCGTCGGTCGTCGGACTAGTTTAATATAGAATAGTTCTAGAAACTTCAACGCACCGTCAAATAAATAGTTAAGTTAAATTTTATTAGCCTTGTCTTATTAGAGAGGAATTTGGCTTTAGGAACCAACACTGCTGTCGCTGTGCATGAAATTTCAAAAGCCAATTTAATGCAATTCTTTCCAAATTTAAAAGGGGTAAGATCAAAAATTCGAAAAATTATTTGCTCTTTATTTGCATGCCAAAGCCGAAAAAAGAATATACAGTGGGTAACAGCTTAATTGATCCAGCGAATCTAAAAATATTTAAACCACTGTAACGCCAAATTTTAATAAGTTATTGTAGACGTTCAAATTACATATCACAACTTAACGTGTCTTCTTTAACTATGCCACTATACAAATACATAGGATGCATTTAACAAAAGTTATTCCGCATTTTCTAAAAATATAGCAAAATTTAATGTTACAGCTTATTTGATCCACTTTTAACAAAAAGAAACAAAAACTTCAAAATTAACATTTATTGGTCAACAAACTAACAAATTAAAATTTTGTGTGATAGCCCTTGTTTTCTATCACTCCTGTGAGCCTTTTCGGCATTGATTCCACCAATTGTTGAGCGGTTTCTGGGGTTACCTTGTTCCACTCATCCAGAATAGCTTCTTTTAGATCATTTCTGTTGGAAATTTGGTGCTTCCTTACTTCCTTGTCTATCAGTACCCTCAGATTCTCGAGGACATTCATATCCGGTGACCATGCTGGCGGTTTCATCAAATGAGGACAGTTCCATATCCGTCAGGACTGCACAATACCTGCTTTGTGCTTCGGATCGTTGTCTTGAAAGTATGAAAAATTATTGCGTACACCCAACTTCTCCGCGCTTTGGATCAAATTTTTCTTTAAAATGGTCCAGTACAAAGTTTTGTCCATAGTCCCATCGATAAATTCTAGATTGCCAACTCCTGCAGCGGACATACAGGCCCAAACCATTACGCTGCCGCCCCGTGCTTCACTGTAGGTTTGCCATTTTCTTTTTTGAGCTCTATATTAGGCTTACGCCACACGTAAGAAAGTCCATCTGAGCCAAAAATATTAAATTTGAACTCGTCTGAGAAAATAACGGAGTTCCAGAAGTTAGAGTCCTTAGAAAGATGTTCTTTGGCAAAGCTAAGACGATTTTGTTGATTTTTGTTATTTATATACAGTTTTTTTGAGCTACTCGACCTTGAAGGTCATGGTTATGAAGCACGCGGCGTATTTTTTGGGCACTGTACGACTTACCCAATTCCTCAAGTACCTGAGAAGCTATCTTTGAAGCTGATAACATTGGGTTTTCCTGCACTTTTCGAATAAACTTGCGCTCATCTGCTGGAGTGAGTATTTTATTTGGTGCACTTTTCTCTTTGTCTTCCAGGCGGTTTTCATGCAAAAATCTGTTAATGATATGCTGCACTGTTTTAGGACTCATGTTGACAGCGTCAGCAATTTTCCGCCGCGAAAGTCCTTTTTTAAATGGCTTATGATGAGTTTTCGTTGCTCAATTGTTGTTCGTGGACCCATTTTAAATTATTAATAAAGCAAGGGAGTTTTTTTCTTTAACTAACAAAAAAACCTATCTCGAAAACAATAAGGAAAATAATTTTAAAAACGCCTACCTTACAAGGCTTTACCTTTTTCCGTTAACGCTTATGAAACTATCTGGATCAAATAAGCTGTAATATTAAATTTGGCTGTTAAACAGCTTAATCTACTCTAATTCTATTTGTGTTTTCTTGGTTACATTCTAAAGTAGCATACGTGTTCAAGATATTATAACTTATGATATGTAGTTTTAACTGATTGGATATCTCATTTAGGTTCGAAGATACTGAGCTTTAAATTTTCCAAATTGAACTGGATCATTTAAGCTGTTACCCACTGTAATAATATGCATGTTTTTGTAGGCTTGGAAAAATAGTAAACAAAGTCAGGTTTAGTTCATAGAGAGAGTTTTTCTTACCTGCAGCTTTGTTTATGAAATCTATAGTAGGTACTTGTGGGAATTATTTGTGACCTCTTAAGTCTCAAATTTATTACAGAGAATAATTTGTGAATATATCAAAAGGCACGGTAGTGCCCAGCCAAATTCTGGCACTACACCCTTTTTACAGGAACAAACTCAGGCGATTTTTGACCCCTCGCTATCTTCAGTACCAATGAAGTCAGAAACTTAAACTGCCGAATATTTGCTAAGCACAGGCACAGACGCCTCACCAAATTTCAATTTTCTAGCATAAACGGTTCCTGAGATATAAGGCCTCAAAAATCACAAAAACCGTAACTGACTGATTCACTGACTGACTGACTGACAGATCATCAAAATTATGGAGCACTTCCCGACATCGTAGAACCTTGTAATTTTGCACAACGGTAGGTCTTGTCATGCAACCAGAGGAAAAAATCGAAAATTTGAGGTTTTCCATTCATGGGGCGTGGTATCCGCCTACTTCCTAAGAATTGATGTAAATTTTATATGACATACTTCCGATTGCAGTAGAACAATGAAATTTGGTAGAACGGTAGGGCTCAAATTGCATATAAAGGACCAAAAATAAAAATTGAGGTTTTCCTTTCAGGGGCGTGGTATCCGCCCACTTTCTACGAATCGGTGGTGGTTGAATGGAGCATTTCCGACTGCTGTAAAATGAAGAAATTTGGCAAAGTGGTAGGTGGCTTAAATTGCATACAAACAAATAAATAAAAAATTTGAGGTTTTCCATTCAGGGGGCGTGGTATCCACCCACTTTCTGAGAAAATGTTTAATTTATGTGGAGCACTTCCGATTCCTGTAGAATGATGAAATTTGGTAGAGCGGTATAACTTGATGTACATTCAAAGCGAAAAATAGAAAGTCTAAGATTTTTCATTCGAAGTGTCTTTTTATTGTCATTTTGAAACTATACATGCATCTTGAAAATTCATGACTTTTCTTAGAACTAGAGTGCTCGATTTGGTACTCAATGTTATGTTAACATGAATGAAAAAAGAAAACATTTGCATACCTGAAAAAATTATGAGTTTACAATGAAAATAAAATGCACGACTGAGTCGCACGAACTTGCTCTTATGTAATAGACTAGGAATTTTAAAGTCGAATGTTATTAAATAATGAATTTTTTAAATTCTTTAAGTAGTAAGAGATAAAAACAGAATGCTATGCAAATATGAATTTATGCAGAAACAAAAATTATAAATCGTTGTAGTGGTTCCTTAAAAAAATAAGCTTTTATGTACAACATTTGTAAAACATTTTTAAGAAAAAATTTTGGTACGCCAACCTTAAGTTTTTATTATTGTACGAATAAAAGTCTAATTTCCAAGAAAAAATACTAAGCCGTTCTTGAGATATCGAATTTTTCAAAAAAAAAAAAACTTTTTTTTCTAAAAATTGAAAAAATATTTTTTTTTAAGTTTTTAAATGCAGTGTTTTTTAAACTTTTTAGGAGCTTCTTTATAAAAAATTTCATTAAAATCCGTTATGTCGATAATGAGAAATTCAAAATTCGAAAAAATCGTTCTATGGTAGGTACAGTCAGTAATATCTAGATTTAATATTTTGTTTTTTTAAATAATATAGATCATAAGAATTAAACAGGAGAAAAAAAATTTTAGCAAAATTCTCGGAACCGTTTTCGAGAAAAATACGATTTTCGAAAACCATTTTTTAAAATTTGTATGGAAGGTACCGTTAGTTTTAGATAAAACAATTTTTTTTTCTCAAATCTTGTAGATTATGTTAAGAAACTTTTATTTGTCAAGTTTGAACAAAATTGAGCATGGGGTTTTCGAAATATTGAGTTTACAAAAAAAATTTTGAATTGTTTTTTTAAAAATCCAAAAAATTAAAAATTGAAAATTTGAATATGTAATAATATTCAAACTATGGAGGAGCTTTAGCATAAAAAAAATGATTTAAATCGGCTGTACCGTTTTCGAGAAAATCAAAAACAAATTAAATGGACCCAGGGGGGCTACCAAAAATAACAATTTTTTGTAAAATTTTTTTCAACCATTAGCTAGTTTTAACCAAATGAAATTTTTCAAGTTTTTTTTTTTTAAATTCTGTGTGACAGTTTTTGAGAAAAAAAAAATTTATAAAATTTCGAAAAAAAATCGTATGGCAGGTACCGTTATTTTTGGTCTTAAAAAAAAAAAAAACAAAAAGAAACGTCCGGGGGGAAAAAATTAAAACCCATATCTACCAAGTTTGAAGAAAATCGGCCGAGCCGTTTAGGCTGTAGTCGAACCGACAGACAGACAGACAGACAGACAGAATTGCGAGACCCACTTTTTTGGTCTTCGCTATCATCAAAATCTCGAGTTCGATTTTTTTTACGAATGCATAACTTGCCTTATAGTACCTATAAGTCGCAAGTAAAAACTCTTAACTGTGATGTGAACTATAATTAAACCAGTAATTAGGCTATTAATTGGTGGTCTACCTTTATTTAAAAAAAGGAGTTAAAATTGCACGAAAAACATCATCGCATCCTCAATACATATTGCTTTTTTATGACTTTGAGGGGATGTAGGTACTAGTATAATATAATTAAGGTAGGTATGTTAGTGTTAGGTATCTTGCCAGGACAACAAGAAACAATTGAAGCGCAAATCAAACCAACCAATAACAAAAATAAAATATACCAAAAGAAATAGGAAGCTTTGAACTGTTGATTTTAGTAGGTAGAGTCCACCCTTCTATCTTTCCGTGTCTTTCAAGATTTTGACATGACAAAATATTAAAATCTTTGCAAAAAGGAGTGAGATCAGACCAAAAACATAAATGTTAAAAAAAGAGCCAAGTTCTTCTATACAAAAACCTTTGTGTAACAAGTCAGCCGTGAAAAGTACTGAGATCTAAAAGTACGCCAAGTTCTTACTTCATGAAGGTTTAATACCGAATATTTAAAGTAGAATAATATTGAAACAGCTACAATGTAATAGAGAAATTTTATTATTTAATGATTACTGACTAAAATTTGATGGGCTTACTTGGAAAGTTTTTTTTTTATGCCCAACTCGAAAGGTTTTAAAAACTTGACCAGTGAACCCATCAAATTTTAGTCAGCAATCATTAAATAATAACATTTCTCTATTTTTCTGTTAAAATATTTTATTCTACTTTAAATATTCAGTATTAAACCTTCACGAAGTAAGAACTTGGTGTACTTTAAGATCTCAGAAGAACTTGGCTCTTTTTTTAACATTCATGTTTTTGGTCTGATTAACTTAACCCAAGAGATTATAATTGTATCATCAAGTAAACGAATTTCATATTAAAGGGTTTTTCAAAAAGTTGTTGAAAAATGTCCGCCTCGGCTTCTTAGGCTTAGCGACTGAGCGATTGAGCGACGACGTCGTTCTGTCGCCTAAAACAATCACGAGTCAGTGCTTATGTGGCCACCTCCATACAATTTATACTGCTCGTAGCTCAATCGCTCAGTGGCTCGTCGCTTAGTGCGTGGCCGAAGCCTTACGGTGGCACGGATCCGAGTGGTCCAATTTTCAATGACTATTCCGTATATATATGTGACCCGGCCTATGAAAAGGTCCCTTATGACTCAAAAAATTGTTTCTCACCTTTTTTTTTGTTACGATAGTTTTTGAGACGCTCTTTCACATGGTGAAAACCAGAAAGTCCTAACTTGCTTACAAGTGTACTAAAAATGTAGAGAATTTTATTGAAAATCCAGAATCAAGATAATACATAGAATTGAATTAACTAACATAATATTTGGAGCAAAAGCAACACTGCATCTCACTTCGTCACTTGGTGCCCTTGAACAACGAAAGACACTGGGCAATGGGAAGGAAGGAGAAGAACTACCGAGAAACTGACGAAGTGCATTGTTTATCTTTAACAGCTGATTTATCGAAATTTTGTTTTTGAGTCATAAGCCACCTTTTCATAGACCGGGTCACATAATATCCTACTGAATTTAAGAAATGGCATTTGCTACGTTCAATTGAAGGGCATCAGTCAATTGTGGTTTATTCGCATAAAACTAAGAAAAATAAGTCTAGCGCGTTCAAATCGCATGATCTTCGTGGCTAGTTCAAGTCAACTCTGCGAGAGAAAACCTTACCTTCATTCAAAATGTCAATCGTGGCGTACGCTGCACGTGGCGCCTCTTTCTGGAACCTCATGTCGTCTTGGTCTATTCATATGTTTCAATTTGGGTCATAAGAAATTGGTTATCATCGTTCTGTAGCGCTCGCTACGCTAACGGTGACCGCTTCTAATTACGCCACCAACGCTACGGCACAAAATCAACACCAAACGGTATCTTTTTGAGCATGCATTGTCACGTGCTGAACGTCGTGTAGGGGTTGGTTTCGTCCCATGTCGGGCAATTTTGCTTGTTACATATACAGCCATTTATACAAAAATACGCCTCATCGCAGAAGATGATTTTTCCGCCAAATTGGGGTCCTCTTCCAAACGCTTCGAAGCCCACTTAGCGAATAAACGGCGTTGTCTATGATCATAAAGTATGAGCTCCTGGGTCAGTAGGATCTTGTAACGATGCAAAATTCGCCAAGAAGCTCTTCAAATTACTCCTTCGCAGTTGACAGACACTATAGACAATGTTCATGAAGATGCAGAGACAGTGAATGTCTTAGGCTTCGGCCAAGCACTGAGCGATAGAGGAAAATACAAGTCAGAGGTCCGAAAATGTTTTTCACTTTTACAAATGACCGTTCCAGCAAACATTTTCAGTTGTTTCCGTTAATTTTTATGACCAAAACTCCAACTCGATTGTGCCATACTAGGTAATAGCTCCCTAAACAAGGACACCTGATGTACGGCTGCGATGTCTTGCCAAAATAAGCTCCTTCTTTCTCAGATCATGGAAATAAAAGTTGTAACCGCATCGAAACCGTCAAGTTTAAAATTTTTTTCATCCGAAAAGACAAAGCGCTGCTCCAAAGGACATTCTTGCAAAATTCATTCAATGCTCCTTGTGTATACTTTCATGAAAACAGGCTTCATTTTAAATTTTCTTCTCTGGATAGTATCAATCCCGTTTTTTTTTTCCTTATTTTAGTCCATCGTAAAGTAGAATTTGAGGCAAGCTGTAGAATCAACCGCTTTCCTCTTGATGTTTTTGCTCCTGTTTTTGCGTCCTTTTCGATTTTACCCATATTTTTGTGTTTCCTCAAGATAACTGTTTGCAATAGTCTTAGGCTAGGAACGCACTTGCGTTCATTCTTGGATCAGAGCAAATTACAGCCCACTGAGTGTGTCTGGAAAGGCACATCGCTTTCTTATAATTTTTTCCTAACAGATCGAAATCATGTTCGACGGAATGTATGTCCAGGCTCATCACCAGGCCAATTCATCACGTCGATTTCTACTTCTTGCAAGCAGCAAGTTAAATGATGGAAATGGTACCACATATTTCTTGAGATAGTTTGTGATGTTATAACTGGAGTTTACTGAGCCTTCCAAGATGGACACCTCGGTTACCGAATAGTATCTGTGACGTGATCGTGTCTACACACTGCTACACCCATCTGGTGAGTGCAGACAAAATCGGGATTCATCAATGAAAGGAACCTTACTCCAGTCAGCTTCGGTATAATCTTAATGAGGTCAAGGAAATTCTATCCCACGTTGTTTGTGGTGTATCGTGATTCTCGGTTCACGAGCAGATCTTATTTCTGTCAGGCAATTCTCCACTAATCGCCGGCCGCCTCACCGTTTGGGCGTTTGAGCAGTCAGAGCCGTCTCTCTTACGGATCGAAGTCTGCGAACCAGATAATTTCGAAAGCTTTAAAGCACCAAATATCGATCATTCGATCTGGGGCGAACTAAACTTTGACACCGGGTGGAGGAGTTGATTTATCTGATATATGTAAATAAATCATCGTTATATTAAGTGTGATCAAAATTTCGAATTAGATTTGTTCGTATATTATTCCCATGCAAATTATTACGTTTTAATAAATCGTAATTTCAAATGAGATAAGTTTCTGGTTTAAGGGCTCCCAAGGTACAAAATACTCGTAGGAATAAGCCATCTTAATCCTCCACTGAATCTCACTTTGAAGCAAATAAAAGCAATTTATAAAAGCGAATGGGAAAAGAATAATATGAGGGCATCTGGAGAAGAAACAGTAACAAACTTTACATGAATTTAATCGGCAAGGCAAGCCAGCGTAAATCCCTCATTATGGATGTACATACAATAATGTGTATCTACTTATGGTAGAGTGGGTGTTATATAACTGCAGGCAATGTGGTAAGCGAAAACTTAATTCGATTGTGCTTGTCGCACACGCAACCAAATAATTTATTGCGCATTATAACGGTTAATTAGGCGTCGGCGTCGTCGTCGCGCCCGGCCTACCAACAAGGACGAGAACATCCTTGCCGTCGTCATCGTCGCCACAGCCGACGAGACGCTCTCATAGAATCCGGATGTGAGTCTGGAGCAAAAGCACTTTAAGCACTCCTAGTATATTTAAATTATCATTAATTGCTTCGTCATACAATATATCCCCAAGGATATTTCACTCTGTCTCATTCAATATTTTTCCTCCCTCTTAAAGTAAGTAGGTAGTTGATGATAATGAGATGCAGTCGCTTGCTTTGCTCATAGGCAAACTTATGAGGTAAAAATTTAATTTTAATGTGATTCCATTAGAAGAATGGTTGATTTCAACCAGAAAATAAGAGAAGAGAGGAAGTGGGGAAAAAACTAGAATAATATGAATATTGTCTTTCGAAGAAAACAATTTTAGAAACCCGAAAAGTAGTAAAGGCACAGGAAGCTTTAGACAGTAAGAAGGCATTTGGAGTTTCTTTTAGTGGTCTATACTCGTACATCGTAAACCTGATGTCAATACCAGTACGAAAACTGCAACTTTTTTCTTAAACACACGCGCTCTAGGATGGAGAAATTAGGATGTGATAGAAAGGACGAATCTCTATATTTTTGATGGTACCACCAAAATTATGTATAGCAGCCAGTTTCATTCCTCTCATCAATCAATTCACCCGTGATACCCGTTTCGGTAGGAATGCTCATCAGTTTACCTTAACTGACTAACTACACGAATTTAAAATGGTTTACCTACCTCTACCTCCATTTTTCCTTCCAATTATAATATTATGAGATTTAAAACTAATGTTTTTCTAACGCTCGTACTCTGAATCATTTTAAGGGTAGTAGTAACCCCTTGAGTGAGATCTATATTTATAAAAATGAAGAAGAGAGTCACAGACATAACGGAACCGTGGGGAACACTAGCATTTATTTTGTAAAGATCAGATTTGAAACCGTCCAATACAACATGTATTGAACGATCTAGAAGCCAATCCAAGGAATAAGGGTTTGTTGATACAAAACGCACGTATTTCCGATAAAAGACTCAAAACTCAATATTCTTACTTATTCTTAAACAGTATAAGGATCTCTTCCACTATTCGGTAAGGTATGCCATCAGATCACCAGTGGGATGATTAATGCTAAAGCTGCCGGTCATTAAGAACTTTACGATCTTCGAGACATGTCTTGAGCTAATGATTGATGAGCGATTCCATGACCTTAGAAAGAAGGGACGTAAGTGCTATTGGTCGATAGGAGGAGGGGGAGAAAGGGTCTTCTTTTTTAGAAACAGGCTGGATAAATGCTACTTTCCAACTTTTGGGAAGATTCCAGAGCAGTAGGAGTGATGGAAAACCTTACGCAGTCTTTTTGCCAGCGATGAAGAACTCCTGTTCAGAAGAAAGGGGGTTAAGCCACCAGGACTAGCGGATTTATTTATATCAAGATCTCGAAGGGCTATTGCAACTATACGAGTCGAAAATTGAATGACGTACCTTTTCTCAAGTATCCTGTACTTGCAATGTTGCTATCAGACAACATTGAGCAAGCAGTAAAATGAGCATCTTATCTAAAGAGCTAGTTATCGGGTTGCCATTGTAGGTGAGCGTTGAATTTCTTACGTTATTGACAAATGACCAGAAATTTCTACTGGCTTTGGGACATTGCAGGAATTTTCGCCTTAATTTATGATCATGTCAGAAGTTGGTTCTCTTAATAACAGTATTACAATGGTTTCTGACTTATTTATGCTTTTTCCGATCTTGCTCAGTTCGGTTTAATTTTTTAAGATCGGAAACTTACTTCTGTCAACCTGATAGCTTCTTTACAGATTGTATAGAACAAAGACTTTCTTCTATACTCTTAATTCTGTAAAGAATAATAATACGCATCCAAAGAAATATTACTTCTGTCATCATATCATCACTAGCATCAACGTCAGTATCGAAAAAAAACATTACTTACTTACTTAACCGGCTCCCGATCCATGGAGAGTCTCTGCCTGAGTTATTGCGGTCTTCCATCAGTTGCGATCCCTCGCGAGCTCCCTCCAGTCGTGGGGACCAAGCGCTCTTGCGTTTGTAACTGGGATTCGAAATTTTTCTTGGCAGGAGCGTTGTTCTCCATTCGCTCGATGTGACCGATCCAGTGTAGTCGACGTGTTTTGGCTTTTTGGACTATATCCACATCTTGATACAGCTCGTATAATTCACGATTGAATCTTCTCCTCCATTCGCCCTCTTCGCATATAGGATCAAATATCCGGCGAAGAATTTTTTTCCCGTAAGTGTCCAGTATCAATTCCCCTCTTTTACTTATCGCCCAGCACTCGGCGCCGCCGTAGAGTAGAACTGGTAAAATTAGCGTTTTGTATAGCGTGCACTTTGTCTTTCGAGAAAGAAGTTTTGACCCCATTTGTTTGGCCAAACCGAAGTAACAGCGGTTTGCTAGGGTAATTCTTCGTCCGATTTCCACTAAGGTGTCATTCCTCTAAATTACTGCTACCAATAGTGACGTTTTGTCCTAGGCGATGGTACTTTGTTTTGTCCTCATTAACTTCAAGACCAACGCGTTTCGCCTGTTCATCAATAGCTGTGAACGCTTCTAGCACAGCTCGCTTGGAGCGGCCCATGATATCGATGTCGTCCGCATAGCCAAGCAGTGGGGAAGATCTGTTGAAGATAGTGCCTTCCAAGTTAACACCACTCTTGCGCACTATCTGCTCCAGGACTAGGTTGAAGAAATCACATGATAGCGCATCTCCTTGTCTGAAGTCTTTACATGTCTGGAATAGCTCGGATGAGCTGTTACCCATTTTCACGTTGCACCGCATATTTTTTAACGTCATGCGGCATAGCTGGATCAGGTTTTTCGGGATGCCGAAGCTCTTGGCGCCTTATGCTGTCATATGCGGCTTTAAAATCGATGAATAGATGGTGGGTCTCGACTTGAAATTCGTTGGTCTTTTCCAGGATTTGCCTCAATGTGAAGATTTGGTCTATCGTTAATCTGCCAGGCCCGAAGCCACACTGGTGCGTGCCGATTAATGTGTTGCAGAAAGGTTTTAGACGCTCACATAGCACGGTAGATAGGATCTTGAAGGCAACATTAAGCAGGGATATGCCCCTGTATTTTTTGTAGAACATAGGATCACCTTTTTTGTAAATTAGGAATATGGAGCTATTTGACCAGTCGTCGGGCATACTTTCCTCCTCCCACACTTGGTTGATGAGCTGATGCATGCAATCTATCAGGACATCTCCTCCAGGTAGGCCATCCGAGGCTATCAACCACCTACGAAAAAGAACCCGTGGTATGATAATGACTGCGCGGTATTGAAGCAGGAGACGGAAAATGCACGAATGTAAATGCTGCAACGGAAAATAAGACCAGCAAAAGAGGAGTACCGTGAAAAGAGAAGGAAAGAGAAAAAACCCTGCGCAGAAAGAAAAGAGCATCCGCAGCTTCTCAGCTCAGGTATCTCGAGGAGTCTAGCCCCCCCCACAAACACCCGCCTGTTCAACAAAACAGCCAAACAATTGGCATCAGGTTACGCAAACTCTTCGTAACAGCGAAGGGAACCTAGTCACCGAAGCACAGGGAATTGAAGACGTGTTTAAGCAGCATTTCCAGCAGCTGCTTAATGGGCATTATTTAGAGGAAACGACAGGGGAGCAAAGAAGCATAAGACCAGTCAATGAAGATCCAGTCCCACTACCCAGTACTGAAGAGGTTAAAAAAGCAATCCGCAAGCTTAAGAATAACAAATCCGCAGGCTCGGATGGCCTACCTGCGGAACACTTTAAGTATGGAGGAGATGTCCTCATAGGGTGCATGCATCAGCTCATCAACCAAGTGTGGGAGGAGGAAAGCATGCCCGACGACTGGTCAAATAGCTCCATATGCCCAATCTACAAAAAAGGCAATCCTATGTTCCGAAAAACTACAGGGGCATATCCCTGCTTAATGTAGCCTACAAGATCCTATCCACCGTACTATGTGAGCGTCTAAAACATTTCTGCAACACTATGATCAGCCGTACCAGTGTCGCTTCAGGCCATACGATAGACCAAATCTTCACATTGAGGCAAATCCTGGAAAAGACCAACGAATTTCAAGTCGAGACCCACCATCTTTTCATCAACTTTAAGCATAAGCCGCCAAGAGATTCTATTGGCGATGTGGGAACCCGGGATGCTGAAAAAACTGATCCAGGTATGACGAATGACGAGATCCATATTATCGGCCGCTCCAAGCGAGCTGTGCTAGAAGCGTTCACAGCTATTGATGAACAGGCGAAACGCGTTGGTCTTGAAGTTAATGAGGACAAAACAAAGTATATGCTATCAACAAACAAAGCTTCATCTGTCCATCGCCTAGGACAAAACGTCACTGTTGGTAGCAGTAATTTCGAGGTAGTTAAGGAGTTCACCTTCCGCGGAACAAACATCAATCCCACAAACGACACCTTTTTGGAAATCCGACGAAGAATTACCCTAGCGAACCGCTGCTACTTCGGTTCGACCAAACAAATGGATTCAAAACTCCTTTCTCGAAAGACAAAGTGCACGCTATACAAAACGCTAATTTTACCAGTTCTACTCTACGGCGGCGCCGAGTGCTGGATGGTAAGTAAAAAAGAGGAATTGATACTGGGCACTTTCGAGAGAAAAATTCTTCGCGGATATTTGGTCCTATATGCGAAGAGGGCGAGAAGATTCAATAGTGAATTATACGAGCTGGTCCCGAAGACTGGAGGGAGCTCGCGAGGGATCGTAACCGATGGAAGGCCGCAATATCTCAGGCAGAGACCCTCCATAGATCGGGAGCCGGATAAATAAGTAAGTAAGTAATTTTTGCAGGCAAGGTTTTTCAAAATCTCAAAAAACTTTTTTTCGAAATTTAAAAGGATTGGCAGAGTCACAGAAAGGTCTCTATTCTGCATTGAAAACTGCAACCTATTACGAGTTTTATAAATTCACATATAATTGAAATATTTCGCCAAGATTCGTTGACCAACTCGTAAATATGTATTATCTACTGAAGTGAATATTAATAGCGAGAAAAAACTCTACACCTTTTTTATAGACTTTTAAGCAGCATTTGACAGTTTATGTAGACTCTGGAAATGAACTTCTTCTTTAATTGATATATTATGGCATATATTCCAAAATTATAAGTATGTCCACACAACTATAGAACCCTTAGCATAAAAAAAAGATTTTATACGAGTAGTTGGGATGGAAAAAACCTTTGGAAGAGAAAATATCGCAAGCTTTTTGGACTTATCTCCAATACTTCAAGAAATCATAGGAGGCAATTTTGCAAAGAACCAATTTGATTCAAATGAAAAGATATACAAACTCTTAATGGGAGAAAAAGCTCGTAAGAGCCTTATTTGATGAAACTGATTTTTTTATAGAAAGTTTTTTATTTTTATTCTGTTTTAAACTTTACTAAAAATTAAAGATGCACTTTCAATTGTCTGATTAAAGATTAAGCCAACATCAGGGGTGTCGAAGTACTCGGTCTATAGGAGACTGGTGGCCACTGAGTGCTCGGGATCGTAGAGAATGGTAAGCCGCTCTGTCTCAGGCAGCTACCATTCATGGATAAGTAGACGGACAAGTACATAATTATGTTAGTTTGTCGTGTATTTTACTTACACAATCTGGTTTAGTTTTTATTTGCGAGTTTGAATGTTTGTTGTGAATTATTTGTCTAAATGATAAAATTAGTAAAAAAAAAAAATCAGAGCATTTATGTAATTAAAACTAATGTATGCAAACATATAAACTTAATAATAAAGCATCAACTCTTCATCAATCACTGAATGTCACGTACATGCACGAGATGGAAAAGTTTAAGAGCTTCTTTTACAGATGGGCATCTGCTTTTTCCATTTTAATAAAACTGCGTGACTACTGATACTGACCTTCAATATCTATAAGAAGAATTATATCTTGTTGTCGTGTTTGCGTATCCTGATCAAATGGAACTATAAGTTTGTTCAGCCTTACTTTTAAAATCGATTATTTATATGGTATAATGAATGGCAAGACTTGAACTTAATGTTCTTACTTTACGAGTTCGTTATAAATAAGGAAAACTTTATTTCTCCCGTTGTTAATATATGTATAAACAAATTGCTTTTATACTTTTATATACTATTAGTATGTAGGTACACTAATGAACCAGGATTTTGTTAATTTTTAAAAGGGTAGTCATGTGCGTTCAAGGGTACACCAGAGTTCACAACTTTTTGTTTAACAGACCTCGACATTGTAACTCCTACTTTCACTTCTCCCACCCGTTGTAGCCTAGTGCCTCAACTCCAGAGTGTCTTTTGATCCTTGTGGAATGTTGTTGAAGACTGCAAACGACAGAGTAAGAAGAAGTGCTCTAGGTTAGGTACTATTCATTACATACAGGTGGAGGAAGAATTTCCCGGATGGAATCAGTGGTGTCATTTACAGTCCGAATCAGGCTAAACTACTAAATCAACATGGTACAGGGGTCTACGACATATACGAAGATCAGGTTAATTAAAAGTTTTTTATACGGTTCCTCTGCCTTGGAGTTATACTAATTGACTAATCCTTCAGGCTTAGGGCTAAATATCGGGTTGGTTTTCCAAGCTTTAAGTGGTATCTATTTAAGCGGACTGTAACTACATGATGAAGAAGCAAGCAAAGGACTTTAGGAAAACGAACTTGGAACCTGTACTTGCAACCTTAGGTCCCTTAAAAGGCCATGTGCAGCCGAACAATAATAAGACAGCTGAAAATCTGACATCACCGCAATTAAAGAAATGAAATAGGATTGCCGGACAGAAGAAAGTACATGATCTGCTAATCTGACCTGATAATCTAATTTAAGCCTCATGTACGAGCATACCTTCAAAGGGAGGAAGGTGAAGTTAATAAAGTGATGTTCTACGAGCTCCGGAGCAACATTAAGAGTGAGCCATCTAGTGGTTTCTGCTTTAATAATAGGTTATTTTGACACTAACAGCTGTTTCCCGCTCGATATCTTAACAGAAAGTCAGTATCATACGTCCGCGGAATAAAATGAATCGCCTTGCCTGCTGTACGCAAGTTTGTGTAAAATGTTCATGAGACTGGTATGCTAGTGGACAACAAGCATGGTCCCCGTCATCGTACGGTGTACATGTGCATAGACGAGAATGGGGCTGCTGTAGCCGAGAGTGTGAGACTCAATTGACTAACATCAACTCGCCATCGATCTCAACAGCTGAACATTTCACGCACTAGCCTGAGGAGAATTCTGCACAAAGATCTCGGATTAATCGCTTACAAGGACCAGTTGGCTCAGCTATTGAAGGTACACGACCATCCGCTTTGCAGTTTGTGCCTTGCGCGCGAGACCGCATCTTTTGGACAATCGATTCAGAATTTTCAGGAACAACAAGGTTGCAGTTAAAGTCTCCACAAATGATAATATCAGTGAAAGACGAAGAAATGTCTTCAAGAATAGTAAAAATAGGATTTAAGTTTATGAAGTTGTATATAGTCTATACACTACTCCTACAAGATTATTTATTCTTCCATTCCATGCCATAATATGCCCCAAAACGGCTCGACAAACCTGAAGTTTGACTGTTCCCTTCTTCTCCAGAAGCCTTCCACCTCTTTTCTGAATTTCAATAACTTTCCGTTGGTGGTGGTCTTTTTTCTTCCTGGTCAAGTGCTTCTCATCTTCCCTACGGGCAATGTATGTAGATATTGTGGGATAATGGGCGTCCTTTCTAAGCCTACGATGTTAAGACCTCCAATATGGCTTTGTTTATCTGAGCACTATCTATAAGGGGTTCATGTTCGGGAAACATCTCAGCGTTCTTTTTGGCTTATTGACATTGCAGCCAGTGGTATAACGGGTTCAGCGCAAAGCATACGCAATCGGCATATGAAAAAGCGATCGTTTCCGATCGTAGTTTTTCAACGTCGAGTTTCCTCGGTGTAGTTGTTGACCGCCTAAAAGCTTCCTTGGGTATTCGTACTTGAAATTTAGGAACAAGTAGGAGATCTGTGTTGAGATTGGATTCTCGAAATATATGGAGATCCATTAGGCTAGATCAATGATCTTTGCCCGAATTTTTCTGCTACAAAACCGATGAGTCTGAAGGTTATGTCCCATAGGTTTCGTTTTCCCATCGTCCTACCGAAGATGTCTTCTCTCCTTATTTTGGCTTTAAAATTTCCCAAGAGAATGTATATTCTAAGTTTGGCTTGTATGCCTTGGCAAAAAGCTTGTAAAATCTGGTACGGGCCATCGTGATTTTCCGACAGCCTAAGCCTTCCTCTAACAACAAAGCCGCATGCAACCAAGTGTGACTTCCCATTGAGATGTCGGTTCTCGCAGTAGAAATCGTAGTTTTTAATTTTTCTCGTAAACGCCCGATCCCATCGCTTCTCCGAGAGGTTTTCATATACCACGCTGTAACCGAAATAATTTGTTCAATGAGACGTATAAAAGGTAAGCCAATTACAATTTCCTTTTTAGAAATGCAATAAAATGAACAAAATTAAATTTTGTCCTTGTTTTGTGGCTTTATTAGTAAGAACAAACATGTCCATTAATTATGGAACACAACGTCATTCAAGTAACTTCCTCGGCTGGCTTCACAGTAGCGCATTCTGTCACCCCAATTTTCCAAGACCTTGTTGATGGTTGCAGGCTGTAGCTCACGGATTGCTTGGATGATATTGGCCTTAAGTGCTTCCATCGTTCCATCGTTTCCTGATTGTTTGCAAAACATTAGTCTTTCACGGTTCCCAACAAAAAAAAAGTCGAAAGGTTTCAAATATTAGCTCCGAGGCGGCGGCTGGCGGCCAATTGACATCGGCAAGACGACTGATAACACGATTTGAGAATTCGGAGTTTAAAAGATCGATTACGGCATGACGCGCCATCCTGCATGAGCCAGAGGCCCAGAGGTCGTCCAAATCCATTTCTTCAATTTCAGTAAAAAAAAAGTATGTTAACATGGCTCTGTAACGCTCACAGTTGACCGAAACGTCGCGTCGTTCGCAAACCATTTTCGGTCCAATGATGCTGTTACATCACAATTCGCAACATACTGTCACTGTCTATGCTACGAAAATATCACATCTGCATCGTGCAGGTGGGGATGATAGCGTGCTTGGCAGTTCAAGGCATGTCCGGGGCTCGTTGGACTCTGCTGGTGTTGCTGCGGATGCACAATCCATGCACTAACGTGTATGGGTGCTGAAGTGGTAATGCTAGTTTGATGTTCTTAATGGGCTAATTGCTACCTATGCACAACTCTATCACTTCCGGTTCCTATCGACCTCCTCGCGGTGCCAGTGGATAGGTTACGTAAGTAAGTGAACTAACTAGATAGGAACAGTCTGGACGGTGTCCTTAAAGTAGGAATCCGCTAAGGAGTGTGTAACAACTCACCAGAGGGGCGCACATTCTTGGTTGATGTTTTTACCTCGACTAAATGCTGGGTGTGTGTATCTGGGGTTGGCAGGCCCTGAGTTTTGCAGGAACTCATCTGTAAGTGACCTTAAGGTTGCAAAGCTCGACCGGAAGCTATATTCTGGTACCATGGGAGATAGTGCCCTGACGTCTGAGAGCTATAGCGTACGTCTTCTGGCTCTTCTATTCTATCTTCGGATAGTGAGGTGCAGCTGTCGTGTACATGCACTCTTTCTTCGAACTATCTATGAGGTAGGCCCCCTAGTGGGAGTATCGTGGTGGCTTGGTTTATTTCGAATGCGGAGACACATGGTTTCCAGGCGTGCCTGGATTCAAGAGGTATTAGATAGACCTCGCCTCCAAGCAAGAGGTATGTTCATGCCTGCAACATGTCACAGCTTTGTGACTGAGATGGCTTCGGCTATGTCAGGGTTAATGGTCAGGACCCAATCTGACTCCGATGGAGGTAGGCCTCCCATGGGGTTAAGCTATAATCGGCAGGTACTCATGTAAAACCAAACCTAGGTTCTGTCACTGTCTATGGTTGCATAGGCTTCAAGAAAATAACGTGCGGGTTTTTCGGATCCAGATGCGCAATTTTGTTTGTTAACGTACACGCCCAGATGAAAATGTGCCTTGTCAGAGATTTTTCGTCCAAAATCGTTGTCGAATCCAAGCTGCTCTTAGGCCCAAACTGCGAAGTGATAATAAAACGGATTGTCATGTGCCTTCAATTGCTGAGTAAATTCGACCCTGTAAGCAAATTGGGTCTCACACTCTCGGCTACAACAGCCTCGTCTTTGACAGTTTTATCCACTAGCATACCAGTCTCACAAGCTTGCCTACAGCATGTGCGGTGAGTGCTTAATTTCGACCTTTTTTTTCAAAGAACGCATTGTTTGTGTAGGCCAAACTCTCACTCACTTGGGAAATAAGTTTTGAATGTTTCCCAACGTTGTTCAAACGTTAAGCGACTTATTTCATGCCGCGGAGGTATGATACTCACTTTCGATTTCGAGCGGGAAGCAGCTATCAGTGTCAAAATAACATAATGGTTTTAAAAGAAACCACTAGATTGGCTTGATAATCGATACAAACTTCAGTAAATAAATTTACATAAAAGTCTAATAGCAAAGCTTTTTGCCTGAGTACATTAATCTACCCCACTACTGAAAATGTATCATTTTTAATAAAAAGATGTCTCAGACTTTTAACTTCTGAAGGCTATTTAATATTTTTTTTAGTCTGGAGCCATAGCAATTTATTGTTATAAAGATTACTTTTTTATTGGAATTCAATGGACAAGGTCAAGTTCAAAGGTCTTGCTGAGTACGTACGTGTTGAGCTTCATTTTCTTATATAACTGTGTCACATCTTCCTGTGTCATTAAAGCCAACGGAGAGACGCACTTACAACTTGTGGCTTTGACTTTCCGTCAATGTCACGTACACGTATACGCAGTAGAAATGGGGAAAAGGCTAAGAGCCTTTTTGCTTCAATATCTATAAGAAGAATTAAATTTTCTGTCCGTGTTTGTGTATCTTTATTTAATGGTACCATTAGTTTGCTGAGCGCTGGGTACGTTTTTCTTAGTTTAGAAATCGATTATGTATTTATTAAAGCCTTAATTTTTGTTTTTCTTTTGTGTTTTACGTTTGAGGTAGTAAAGCTTGTGGAACTTGAGTATCTTGTGGCGGTGCTATCGTGATATCAAGTTATCATGGCTACAAGTATGAAGGGAAAAAGTGAATTAAGTGCTGAGTCAAGATTACAGTACTTAATTATCACATAGCTAACCCCTAATTAGCATGAAACACCAGAATCGTTAGATTTTTAAGTTTGCTTTTTGGCGTTACCTCTGAATGAAATAACTGTCTCACGGTCACGTTACAGTGGGAACTAAGCTTTTTGGAGAAAAAGAAAAGGTATAGTTTATTTCGTATTTCGTATTTTTTTTAACTTTCCGTGCTCTAACGGGATTAGGTACAGTACACAATGGTTTTGAATATCTCAATATCATAATGAGAGAGCCCATTGAAAGCGGCTTTAAGAGAGGGTTATGCTTTAGCGACACTAAGCAGTATTGAGTTTTCAAAGTATTAAATTCTACATGCTTTTGATTCAACATTAAACAATGCTGTCAAGATCAGAATCTAATGAGCTTATCATATGCTGTTGGAAGTCCACATCCGAAGGACTGAATCTAAAAACGAATATGAAAAGCTGAGAGTACTGTCGTTAGCGAAGCAATTGAGTGGATTAGAAGTTTCAGAGAAAAGATCATTTATGAACATAAGGAAGAGTGTCGGAGACAAAACGGAGCCCTGAGGCACACCAGCGTTTATTTTATGGATATCAGATTTGAAACCTTCCAATATTTCTTGTAGTAAACGGTCCCAATGATAATTTTTAATCCAACGATGAAGAGATTCATCAGTACCAAATACACGCATTTTCGAGAAGAGAGCTTGATTGCAAACTCTATCGAATGCCTTTGAAATATCAAGTGCAATAATCTTACTTTCTCCAAAACGATGTAAGGATTTCTGCCACTGTTCGATGAGGTATACCATCAGATCACCAGTGGATCTATTGCTACCAAAGACATTAAGCAGCCAGTCATTAAGAAGCTTTCGTTCCTCAAGATATTTCTTAATCTGAGAATTGATCAGCGCAGCGTTTTTATGACCTTGGAAAGAAGGGCCGTAAGTGCAATTGGACGATAGTAAGAGGGGAAGGAGGATTCGCCTTTTTTAGGGACAGGCTGGACAAATGATGGGATCTGTTGTGAAAATTCAGGCTAGCTGCCTATTCATAAAATTTATGCCGCTAACTTGACAGAGGTTTAAGTCGGCAAGGCTAGCTACGAAAAGACATTCCTTTGCAGGGATAGGATTGTAAGCAACATAATACGATTTATCGTCAGATATGGTCTATTTAGTAGTACCCCTTGGCATAATGGTTAGTGCGTTGGACTGTTATGCGGAAGATCTCGAGTTCGATTCTCAGCAACTGCAAAGTTTTTTTCAGGGGTGTACTGCCTCTTGCGAGAAATTGACAAATTCTCCAAGAGTATCTATTATCATGGAAAGTGCTGCTCATTAGCCGTTCGGAATCGGCAGAAAATTGTAGGTCCCCTCCGTTCCTGGTAACACGCACACAGGAATGGTTGAGAGTTATAAGTCACTAGGTCCTGGTTTACTCCGAGCTGTTGCACCACCAAATTTATTTATTTATTTATTTTATGGTCTATTTAAGAATAAAAATAAAAATATTAATAGACAATAATATTCAAACACTCTTGGGGACCTAGTTTTTACTAAATGAAATTTTTATAATTTTTTTAAAATCTGTTGAGCAGTTTTTGAGAAAAATAATTATTTTTAAAATTCCGAAAAAGAATTGTATGGTAGGTACCTTTATTTTTGGTCTTTAAAACAACGTGTGGGAGGAAAAATTTAAAAACGATATCTACCAAGTTTAGAGGCAATCGACAGACTCATTTAGGCTGTAGTCGAACAGACAGGCAGAATTTCGTGAGCTACTTTTTTTCATCTTCGCTATAATCGTAATGTCGCAGGAGCTCTTTTGAATTTAAAATAATATTGAATTAAAATTAATATTAATATTAAATATAATAATATTTCTTGAAAAATCAATACCCTGTGAACGTGTGAATGGAATGATTAGTTTTTGAAATTATTTTCTAAAATCTGTGGCTTAAAATATTAGTTGAATCAGTACGATGTTAAGGCTGTTTTAGTATGATACTAGGTTAAAACGACGATTTTGTAAATTTCAATCAAATATAGCATCATACTTTCTCTACCATTTTATAAAGGTTAAAATCATCGAATACCTATTTCATTTTTTTTTTAGAATCGTTCTAACTTCATATGACTTTGGCGCTTACAAACATCCAAACAGGCCTGTTTACTTATTTTTTTGAATAAAGTGCCATTGCTTTAGGTGTGTTCAGAGGCAATTTATTAAGAAAATTGCTATAGTACGATACTATTTAGAAAACGCTTAAAATTAAGGAGGCTGTTTGAAAAGTTCTCGGCCTAACATAGAAGACGTTGTTTTAATAAATAAATTCTAATTCCTCAAATAGCCTTATATATATAATAATTGTATGTGAAGTTTCATTAAAATTGGTTGCGTACATATATCAGTGCAATTTTTTGTTTGAACGAACCTATTGCTAACAACGAAAATGGAAAAAAATGAAATTAGAGCCGTCATTAAATATTTGGTCAAAAAGAATATGACACCAAATCTAATGAAAGATGACTTCAATGAGACATTAGGGGAATCTGCAACTTCGTATTCCACGGTCAAAAAGTGGGCAGTCTTATTTAAACATGGCAGACAGAGCGTCGAAGATGATCGCAGAAGCGGAAGGCCAACAACATCCACCTCTTCAGAAAACGTCGATAAAGTTCATAAAATGGTTTTAGACGACCGAAGGTTAAAAGTGCGAAAAATCAGCAACACCATGGGGATCTCTTCTGAGCGGGATTACCACATTTTGACCGAAGAATTGGGGTTGAAAAAATTGTCCGCAAAGTGGTTGCCGCGTTTGCTGAGCGAAGGACAAAAATTCAATTGAGTTGAAATCTCTAGAGAGAATCTAGCGTTATTTCGGAGGAATACCAGCGATTTCTTGAGAAGATTCATTACCACCGACGAAACATGGATTTATCACTATATTCCTGAGACAAAAGAACAATCAAAACAATGGAAACATAGCGGTTCTCCTCCACCGAAGAAAGCCAAGTCGTGTGCTTCAGCTGGGAAAGTGATGGCGTCAGTCTTTTGGGATTACAAGGGAATTATTTTTATTATTTACCTTCCCAAGGGCAAAACTATCACTGGTCAATACTATGCAAACCTGTTGGACAAATTGGCTGAAAAAGTTGCCGAAAAAAGACCAGGATTAGCCAAAAAGAAGATCCTTTTTCTTCAGGATAAAACTCCAGCACACAAGTCGGTTGTTGTCATGGCTAAACTCCATGAACTTCGATTTGGTGTATTGAACCACCCCCCTTATTCACCTGATTTGGCACCATCAGAATATTACCTCTTTCCTAACTTAAAAAAAAATTGGCTGGACGCAAATTCTTCACCATCGAGGAGGCGATTGCTGAGACGGAGCGGTTTTTCGAAGAGTTGGAGGAATCGGCCTATAAAAAGGGTATAGAAGCACTGGAACACAGATGGAATAAGTGCATTGATATAAGAGGAGAATATGTAGAAAAAGATTAAAAAAAAGTTTTAAAATTTATTGCGTTTTATTGGTCAGGCCGAGAACTTTTCAAACTGCCCTTAAGAATGAGTTAGTAAACTACTTTAAAGTTAGCAAATTGTTAAGTAGTATCATTCTTATACCTTAATAATAGGCTGTTTAAAATTTTACGTCTATATTACTGAATATTTAAAATTGGCATCTCAAATTTTTATCTGCAAAAATTCTGAAGAAATTAATTGTGAAAAAAATTGTTTTACTAAAAAAAAAAACGATTCTTAAGCTTTGTTTCCTTAAATTCATACTTTTATAGAAATCAGAGGGAAATTGTATGTATTTGAACATTTTGCTATAATTAAATCCTTAAATTCCAAAGAGCAAGTACGTGCGATCCAGTGGTGCATTTTTTTTTTTTTTTTTGTATCTTAACAAACTTTGATTTCAGTACCTGCACCAATAGGCAAAAAATTATAACCTTACTTGTTATAGCTCCCACACAAATAAATATGTAGACCGCTTATGTAGATCAAAAGATTTTTAAGTATAATTTTTTAAAGCCCTCTTTGAAACGGTAGTATTAAGTTGGTGACACTTTTTTCGGCACGATATGCTCCACCAAGTAAGGAACCCTCCAGAGCTCAGCTCTTGAAATTTTAAATTAAGCATAAATATCTTGTTATGAAACTTTAAAGGGCCTCATAACTTTTTTTATAGTTAAACACTTTTTTTTAGTTTCAATGTACTTAATTGTTATAGCTAGAGATGTATCTTTGAGTGTATGATTATATTAACTTATAGTTTAATAAGACCCTTTGGTCTTAGGCTCTTAACATAGTTCCGTTGCCTTTATAACTCCATTAAATCACACATTTAAGACATATATTTTTATAAAATTACCTGCTTTATCAAGAAACTATTAGGAGTTTGAGTTCAAATAATAAAAGTTTCGCAAGAGGATGATAATGGAATCCTTACTGTTTGAAATCATATAAGAGTATTTTAAAAAGAAAAACATTTCCAATAGGTATACTGAGAGAAACTTTTCCTTCACATCTAACACTAAATGTATTGTTGATCCAAGTGAAGTGCATACAAACGGAAAATTTTATCCGGAAAATAGTGAAAAGTTTAACATCGCTTAACAGTTCAGAAAACGCACCTAAGAATTAAGTGAAATTCAATTTTATTCAACAAGCACAACTTTATTTTTCAGGTGTCAATGTTCTTCGTTAAATCGCTCTTTTGAGCGAGTTGAATTTAATTTAGCTGCTTATATTTTGCTTACAATTCTGTTATACTTAAGTTTAAAAAAGCATTTTGGATTTCATTAGAAGTTTTTTGTTTTTTGTTTTTTTTTTTGTAAATATTTAAATAGAGAAGTGAATATTTTCTGTGTGTTTTACTTAAAAAATTATAATCTGCAATATATTAAGTAGAATGTTCAAATTTTCATTTTGAGATGTTGTGATTGCAATAAATATATTTTTAATAATTTTTGTTTTTTTTTTTTTATATTGTACGCGCACTCAAGAGCTTATGAATACCCTTATAATGACAAACACGTGAGCAATTAGGAAAGTAGGATAGGACTAGAAAAGCCATATAGATGCACATTGGTTTTGAATGTCTGCACACTGAGACGGGTAAAGCATTCCACATTCGTGTAGTGCGGCTAAAAAAAAAGAATCTCTCTACTTGACAGAAAGTCCTAAATTGGGCTCAAGAGTAAACTGATGAGCATTCCTAGAAGTACGGGTACTACGGTTGAAGTGGTTGAGGGGAGGAATATGACTGACTATTTCACTAGAAAAATAACGGTAAAATAATGACAGACAAGAAAAATTGCGACGGTAGTCAAGAGTTTAAAATGCACCTGCACATATATGGGAGTTTTCCAGAGATAGTAAGATTCTAAAATTGTTTAAAACTAGCAAAATCTTCTTTTTAAGCTAGTAACTCACTAAAATGGCTTTAGCATTAATTTTAATAAATCCCTTGTAGTTTAACTCTTTTTTAAGGCTAAGTTTTTGAATAAACTATTTCTGAACACACCTAAAGTTATGACATTTCCAACAAACAACTAAGTAAACAAGCCTGTTTTGACGTTTGTAAATGTCAATGAGTCATATGAAGTTCGTACGATACTGAAAAAATTAAATAGGTATTCGATTATTTTAACTTTAATATAAGGGTAGAGAGAGTATTATGTTTTATTCGATCAAGATTTGCAAAATCGTCGTTTTAACTTAGTTTCATAAAACAGCTTTAACATCGTACTAATTCAACTAAAATTTTCCACCATTGGTTTTAAAACGAGTTAAATTTTATCTCAAGTTGAATTTTTTGAAATATGTATGAGTGAGAATTGATATGAAAACCGAAATACGAAGAATTATTTTGATGATCAAATTTAATCTTAAATGTATTGCAAATGACAAACTGTATGCTTTATGCATTTACATACTTGACAAATTGTCAATATTGGTCATTATATACCAACCAATTTATCTGTCAACAAATAGCTTTTCTATCTATTGTATTTCTCTGGACTTTTTCCCAGTGGAAGGAAAACAGCATTTTATCGGCCTGTCCCTAAAAAAGGCGAATCCTCCTCGCCTCACCCACCAATTATCGACCAATTGCACTTACGTCACTTCTTTCTAAGGTCATGGGAACGGTGAGTAATAATCATCTTAAGAAATATCTTGCAGTACGAAAGGTTCTCAATGAACGGCTGTATGGCTTTCGTACCAATAGGTCCACTGGTGATCTGATGGTTTATCTCACCGAACAGTGAACAAATATTTGAATCGTTTTGAAGAAAGTAAGATTATTGCACGTTAATATTTCAAAAGCATTCGAAAGAGTTCGGCATGAAGCTCTCTTTTCGAAAATAACTGCATTTGGCATCGATCAATCTCTTCTTCGCTGGATTAGAAATTACCTCTTAAGCCGTTTAATTCATGTTGTTTTGGACGGTTTTAAGTATTATAGTATTATATTCACAAAATAAATACTGGTGTGCCCCAAGGCTCCGTTTTGTCTCCGACTCTCTTCGTCTTCGTCATCTTCATCAATGATCTTTTATCTGTATCTTCTAATCCACTATATTGTTTTGCTGACGACAGTACCCTCAGTTTTCATATTCGTTTCCAGATCCACATCCTCCTTCTTAAGAAGTGGATCTGCAACGGCAGATTTTTTTAAGAGCTATCGGAAATTAAAAAAAAACACATGAAATTCATAAATATGTTTGAAATATTTATTTGAATCGATAGTAAGGTCGATATAATTTAATGTTTGAAGATTATTTTATGCAAATTTTGGCCGCGGCTGCGCCTCAAATGGCCAACCCGCTTAGTTCAATGAAGATAGAAAGTAATTTCTGTTTAAGTGGAGTGATTGAATTAAATTCAATTAAAAGCTCAAGTGACCTCAACTCCAAACTCCAAACTGATGATGTTTGACAGTGACACAAAAAACGAAACGTGCGTGAGCTTTCAAAACCAGTGTTGCCAAAAAGAAAATAGCAAAATATCCCCCATTAGAATGGGGTGTTAGAAACCGCGTGGAATTTAATGCTTCGAAAACCCAAAGCTTTCTTCTGTCCGTCAAGCGGGATATTCCACCCCTACCATCATCCGTAGATGGCACTTGCATCTTCAGCCGTACTACTCGAATATGGAATACTTTTCCCCACTCGATTTTTCGTCCTCATTGTGATGTACAAGCATTTAAAACCAACGTGCATCGGAATCTCCTTTTAAATCCCCTCCTCTTATCCTAACTGCTCGCGCTGTGGTATTTAAATCATTATAAGGGTGTTCATAACCTCTTGGGTGCGCACTTATAAAAAAAAAGCATTTTCCGACTTGGATCGTATAAAATATGGTATTTGCAGTTTAGATTTCTGCATATCTGTATATATGTATATCTGTATATATATCTGTTGGCGACTTCAATACTTCGATCTCCGGGTTTCCACTTTTCACTGCGACATTTACGACCACCTCCCTTCTGAAAAATCATCGGTTTTCCTAAGTTGACCTGAAGCCTCCATTTATTACATCCTCGAAATACTCTATTCATCATTAATTGTAGTCTACTAGGCGACTTTGCTTCATAAGGAATTTGGCTAGAAGAACTTCGGAAACGTTTTTAATCAGCCTCAGCTTAAGTGCTTTCCTATCAATCAATGAAAAACGCGATGATCTTTTATTTTGATGCAATAAAAACTTATGTCAACTTTATTAGTAAGTAAATGAATTTGGTAATTTTTAGAGGAATTTTTTCCAAAACCAGCTTGTGCCTAAATCGGCAAATTATATTTTTCTTGACCCAATCATAAAGCCGTTTTCAAAGCAGTTTTGAAAAGATTTTCGTTGAAGAGTTTGAACTTTGAAGGCGATATCCATTTGTAGTGGTGATGCGATCTGCCTGGTCCTCTTTTTTTTTAAGATTGGACAAATGATTGCTTCTTTGAAATAGTTTGAGACACAAGCAAAATTGCATGCCTCGTTAAAGGATATTGTAAGGATTTCTATGTAAAGTCCAGTGTTAACTTTATAAAACTCCTGCCGTATACAAGAGACTCTTGTTTTGGATATATAAATTAAACATCTTCACAAAAAAATGATGCATCGTCTCATCATTATTGTATAAAAGTTTGCAAATGGCAAAATGAAAGGTTGAAGAAAAATTATACTTGGTAAATTTTTTTGAAATGGTCTGCTTAGTCCTCAGCCCTGATTGATGCTCCGAACGGCCTATTTGGTCTTCCCGAACTCAATGGGCTTTCCATATCCAGCAAGATCACTGGCAGCAACTCTTGTGTTCAGATCAAAATAAGACAAGTACCATATATGTACCTTTAAAACGCACAGAATCTTTCAGTAGTTGTACCTTACGGAAAATTATTATTCTCAATTAGTATCAAGAGTTTTTATTGACAGCAACAGTGGGAAGTAATAGTTAATAAATTTTGAGACAGACGACGACCGAAGTAGAGAAGGTACATTTGATGAAGGAAATGAAAGCGAGGATGAAGTTGTATTTATTGAAGCTGAAGGCGATGTTTCTGTTTAAAAATGAGGTAAAGATCTCCCAAATGCACAAGAGATCGGAGAATCTGTTGAAGAAGTAGATTTTGTAGGTAACGTGGGGAATAAAGTTGATGAAATCGACAGTGAACGTGATGCGGATGATGAGGATGTGACAGGTGGGGATGATGTTGATGCAGATGATGTAATTGACAGTGATCGTGATTCGTGATGCGGATGACGCAGATGATGATTATAGATGATGAGAATGTGACAGCTGAGGATTATATTGGGGAAAAAGAAAATTGAAAGTGATGTTGATGATGAAGGTCACTTTGATGGCATTTTGAGATTAATTGTGAGAGTTCTTTTGAAGGTATGTCGATAGAAGCAGAATGTTCAACAAATTTTAGGGATGATAATGTTCCTGCTTTTTTATATTTTCTATTTTTGATGGCATCGATATTTATCTTTTAGATGAGGATTAACGATAAAGTGCCTGAATAAGAGCAGTCGTGTTAAATAGTTTATTGATTTTTTGTTTCAAGGAGTTGGTATCATGGCTCAGGTTTTTGATTATTATTTATTCACTTTTTTTCAGGATTTATTAGTGTGCTGAAATAAATTGTTTTGTTTTATTTTTATTTTATCTTTAAATTCTTTTTAAAATACTTCTTTTAAGTTTCCATGGTCCACGGTCGTAACTGTAGAAAGAACTTTGTAAATATTTTGAGTATGTCTTATTTCAAGGCAGTTAGCACACATGATAATAAGTGTACATTCTGAGAATTTAAGAGCATCGTTTTATTAGTATTACAAAACTGTTTAGGGTAGCGGCACCACATTCGGAATAGGACTAGGCGTATTTTGAAGAGTTACGTGTTGATTTTAGGCTTTTGGTGAGTATAAGAATTCTACTAAATCTTGGGGTTGTGAGATATTATCATACTAAGCGCTGATTTTGTAAATTTTCTTAATAACTATACATACTCACATCAGCTTTATGTGAATTTGGAGGGCTGTGAAAGATAGAACCACGAAGTTTAAGTTGCATTTAGATCCAAATCTATGTAGAAAGTTATTGTTTTTTCTTCGGTCGATGTGTCATTTAAGAGTATCCTACGGGCTTCTTCCTCAGTCCCATACAGTGTTGACTCCCTACTTTAAATGTAGCCTTTTTGCCTTATCACTTTTTACAAAAAAAAATCGTTTCAAAATTCAGAAAATACAAAAATTATATTAAAATAATTTATATCAAACATTTCATTTGACACTTCAATTTTCTATTAGCACTTATTTTTGTAAGCGCAGAGTCTTCTAAATGAAATGCAGGTTCCATAATACAAAAAATACAGTCAAGGTAAGAAATCGCCATGACAAAAACTATTCTTTCTGCATTCCCAATCTTTGTTCCCACCTTTTATTCTTTTCATACAGGTGTTTCCTTGAAAATACTGGGAGAAAGTAGGGCATGCATGGGCCATCAGCCATTGGTACACTCTCTCAGTACTTTGAAGAAACAAGATGGATGACATTTAGTGGCCCTTGAAGTGGTCATAGCCTTAACTTGGATAAGAAATCGACCAACGTTCAACAACCTAGATCTGTTCCCAAATGAAATGAAGACGAGAGTGAATCACGGCATGCTGTATGGTACTCACTTACATAATGGCTAAACGCCCACCATAATTGTGTTTTTGGTTATAAAAGATGGAACGCTAATGGCAAGTCCCTTTAGTTGTCCTCCAATTCTGCACAAAAGTCAAACGAATTAGAGTATTCGCGAAATAAAATATTATTACCTATCTCGCATTCCAAATTTTAGTTTTGAAATAATCCCCCACTAAGTTTCCACAAGACTGCTTAAATTTAAATTCAAGGGGAAAAATGCACGCCACTTGTGAAGATCCACTTTTACTTTCGAAAGTTTTCTTTTTTTATTTTGTAGAAAAAAATCGGTCAGACAGCTGAATGCGTTCATCGGATTCGCCTTTCCTGGATGTGAAACCAAGAGTCGGCGAATTCCATGATGTCTGGCCATGATGTCGGTCGCTCGAAAGCACTGTGGTCGCTGAAAAATAAGAGATCATCCAGGCACGAAAAAGTGTCTGGAAGTTCACTTTGGTTTTGACAAAGTAAGAGAGCAAAGCTCATTATAAATTACTTTTAAATTTAAAATATGTATATGTATCTTTTAACTTTAGTCCATGATCTTTGCTGTTGAAAAAACTTTGTATATATCTTGAGTAAGTTTTACTTCAAGGCAGTTAGTAGTATACATGATAAGTGAAGTTCATTCCGGAATGAGTCCGGTTGAGTGAATGATTCGAATTGAGAATGATCGTGTTGCGGCAAGATTAACCACAACAAGTTTCACCTCCCTTATCCATTTTCTTCTCAAATCCATTTTTAACCTTCATTTTCTGTTTGCAGCTCCAAAATGCTTGTAGAGGTCAGTTGAAACCTGGTACCCATCAACGAAAGTCCTGCTTTTAAGAATTTGGGAAAATCAACCAAAATAGGTCTTCGTGGTTGATAGATTACCAATTCTACCATTAATCAATTGACTGACGAGCCACAAAAGTACGAGTACTTCCTAAAGCGACAGACAGGTGGTCTGGTTACGTCCAAATCTACAAATAGCACGAGTGACACATGGACTCTGATAGCTGATGTGACTCTGTATGAGAATGGCTGCATGTCCAACATAAATTTTTTAGTCTAGTCCTCAATCCCTTAATCTCCGAAAAAGTCCCACGCGAGAGTAGAATCGTGAAGTAGGCAATTTCCGTCAATATCTCGGTTAAGTTAGGTTCCCATTAAGTTTAATGAAAAAATGGTTCACATTTCTTTCGAAGGGGGAAAATGATGATGGGCTTAAACTTGAATTTCCTTTTAAGCTTTCCGAAATCTTCTTTTCTCAAATTGAGTAGCTGTGAATAGGGTGGCTGAATGCCCCATTGAACTGCCGCCCAATGGAAGTCATACCCAGAAGTCGACCAATTCATTGGCGATGATTGCGTTCGCTTATTCCCGCATATATGCGAGGTGTAGCTGAATAATGACGGGACCAAAATTCACGCCTTTCTGATTGGCCTAAAGCACTTGGATATAGAAAAAGAAGCGGTTATTCAGGCAAGCTAAAAGCCTGGGTGGGCACTTCTTTAATGTTACAACAACAATTAGGCTGTCCCATGCCAACTTTATTACCTTTTAGACTTTTTTCGCATGTTTTTGTTGTTGCTTTTGGTATTGTTTACGATTCAGTTTCCATATTGTATGCAGTTCTCTTTTAAGTGAACTGTTAACTTTTTGTCTTCTTATGTTTTGTGTTATTTATTAGTACCTACATTTGTATTATATGCACAATACCCCACACACCCCCTCCCACCCTCAAATGCTTGGCATTTATTTTTATTTAATTGTGATTTTTTTAATATAAATATGAGTAATGAAGTTTAAAATTGGAAAACAAAAAATATTTTATTCTAAAAATAAAATTTTGAATTTTAATAATATTGGAAATAACTGATAAAAACTGATAAATTTTGTGGAAACATAGTCACTTATATGATGTTTATGAAAATGTGTTGTACATGTTTTAACAGTTATATTTTTTAACTTTTGACAAAAAATAACATTTTTTTTTTAAATTTTGAGCTAAAAGTAATAAAATAATGGTCTAAAACTTTTTGGAATACACATTTATGTGCATCAATAAAGATACCACATTTTTGCCAAATTTTAATTTTTTTCATCACTTAACAATAAAGTTATAAGAATACGAATTTTTATTCTAAAAACTTATTTTTCTTTCTCATCATACGTTTTTTCTTCTTAAACAAAAATGCATGAAAATGCGAAAGTTTTTATTTTTCTTACAAATTTAGATTATTTTTAGAATACTAAACAGTCATTCACTAAACGGAGGCAGCCGGAGCTAACAGAGAAAACTTCAATTGAAAACAAAAAAATAAAAAAGATACTGCACCTTACTCATTTTTTTTTATTAATTTACTGGTGAAGTTAATTAAAAAACATATAACAGTTTTGTAAAGAAGAGGGTTTAGGCTTTTCAAAAAGGTATAATACTTATACATTCTGTTCAGAAAAATACGAAATAATTGACTTCAAACTCTCACTTCTAATAATTCCTAAAAATAAAAATATCGAAATGTCATTTTTAACGCTAATTTTAGGTACCTAGAACAAAAGTAAGATACAAAAAATTTACTGTGTTTGGAAGAACCCTATTTCTAGTATATAATCCCATCATTAGATTTTTCAAATTATGAAATTCACCAAAACCATTTTTGATATGGATTTTATCATTTGGTCCCATAGTGCGGCGGCTCCTATACACTCGGGACGTCTTGGCACAAGACGGAGAAGAGCTGCTTCGGTTCAGTCAGGACCGGCCCGAGCTAAATTAGAGCCCTGCGCAAGCTTTATCAATGGCGCCTCTCATTTGGATTGGATTGGCGGAAAAAGTCATTTCCTCATTACCCAAGGGGTACCCTTTGCAATGCGTTTTTTTAACGAGGGATCCCCAAGAGGCCTATTCCTAGATAATACTTATATTTAATTAAAATAAATATGATTTTTATTAAAAAGTAAGAAATCAAAAATATATCACAAAAATAACAGTCAAAAAATATATCACAAAAATTTAGGAACTGAAAAAAGTATTTTTTGAAGTAAAAAATATTTAAAAACTAATTCAAAAACATAACAACATACAAATAAATAATGAACTCATTAATTGTTGTTCATGTAGGAAATAATAATAAGATTATTATTTTGATAAAAATAAATAGAACCGAATTTATTGCAATAGATTAACTTTTCTGGCTTCTGTTTTAGCCAACTCAGTTACCAGATCATCATAATATAATGACTTGACAAGCTCTTTCTCTATAGCCATGATTGACTAGTCAACTTATCTTTCCTGAGTCATTGGGGTCCTGAAGTAGTTTTTTATTAATTTTAGTTTCAAAAAACTGTTATTTGAGGAAACTGTGATGGTATTTATAGATTTAGAGCTATGGCTTCAGCTGATTGCACGTTAGTGAATTGTTCTTCTGATCGCATTTCCACTATAGAGTTTTTAGTAGCATATTTAGTAGATAAATTAGCAGACGGAGTTTGTAAATACTTACTAGTTATATTGGCGCAAAATTTTAAACAGCCTATTATTAAGGTATTAGTATGATACTACTTAACAATTTGCTAACTTTATAGTAGTTTACTAACTCATTCTTAATTTTAATCATTTTCTCACTGGTATCGTACTAAAAGAATTTTCTTAATAAATAGCTTCTGAACACACCTAAAACAATGACATTTCGTGTAAAAAAGTAAGTACACGAACCTTTTTTGATGTCTGCAAATGTCAAAGTGTCATATGAAGCTAGCGCGATACTAAAAAAATAAAGTAGGTATTCGATTATTTTAACTTTAATAAAAGGGTAGAGAAGTATGATGCTATATTCGATTAAAATTGTTGTTTTAACGTAGTATTATACTAAAACAGCTTTTCAATTAAAATGTTGCGCCATTATTTTTTTCTTAAATATCAAACTATATTAATATGCAACATATAAACTTGAAACTAAAATTTTACTTCCTAATGACAGCATGATTCTATTCTCAACGTTTCCAGCCTCAGATATTTCAATAAGAGCTTCATATTATAGCTTCTAAGATTTTTTTGAATGGTTTTAAAGCATTTAGTCTACTCCCATCTGGTTTCAGAAAGGGGTTTTAAGGTCAAACCAGCGAAATTTTTTGTATATATGTATGTATGTATGTCCCTTGTTGAACCTGATTCCTGATACAAAGTTTTATATGCATTGAGCAATGTCAAAAAACTTAACAGCTTCCAATGAAAAGCAAGCTGAATCATTAAAAACCAACAACAACCAACAGGAATGCAAGCAGCCTGAACAAAATAAGCTCTTGGTTCAAGCCACTTAATTTTGTTTTGAACACCAGCCTCTTTTCCTTTCATGTTTGAACCATTATCATAACGTTATACATACTCGTATACACTACTAAAATAGTAGCGTAGCAAGTTTTATCGTAAATATACGAGTAGATTCCCTATCCTTTTTTTTTATTTTGAGTGTTTTTTTACCATAATACATAGACAAATAAAGTAATTAGAGTCGTCAAAAAATCCTTTTTAAATGTAAACAATAACTGGCAAGAACAAAAAAATAGAGAAAAGGAGAAATTGAATAAAACAGATTCACTCATTAACGACAAACCTCAACATTAATCATCGCATCATCATCACTCAAGTATTTCCATATTTCAATTTTCAACCCTTTGTCTCATTCTCGACACACGACAGTGATAAAATTTCACTCATAAACAGAGGCCAGTGCCAAACTAAAACATAGTACAAGAAACACTCAACCGAAAGAGTTTAAATTCCTAGACTCAACTTTTATTTCTGCGCACTGACATGTCAGTGAGTATGAATTTTGTACCTCAGAATTTCTGTTTGAGTAACATTGCTGACTTCGATTTCATATAGAAGAATTGGCATCGTGCGCATGTTACGAGTTTTATTAACATGCATACTGTTAATTGTCTGTATTTGCTGTTGAAATTCTGTTTTATGTTACACTGCATAGGGGAGGGTTATCAAAATAAAATAAATGCCTTCACTCATACACGCGATGATGGTGAGTGTGAAGAATAACGAAATTGTGCACTTTGTAAAGATTTTGTGATGTAGTTTTTTTTACTGTGGGAATGGGGGTGTGCAAAGGAAATTAAACATCGACTTATTTTTGGAAAAGTAGATATGTATCTATATATGTACATATATACACATGTAATACATACATGACATGTATGTATATCTGTCTTTAAATTCAGAATTAGCTGTTAGTTATATAATAAATACCAATATTGGAGTGAGCTATAAAAAGAAATGAGACTTAAAAAAGATGGTAGGTAGTGGCTTTTTTAACGCTTGCCCATAAGGCGCCTTTTGAGTTCAGCGCCCTGCGCATTTGCACAGCTTGCACGTATAGCTTGTCCGGCCCTGGGTTCAGTAGGCTGCGTCCGAGCGGGACAAAACTGATAGGGTGAAGGAGGAGAACCAGTTTTGGTGGCTTCAATCGTCATTTGATAATCGGTAGTCGGGGTGGGATCTTAGAGCCGTGGCCGGCTTACATACCTTTTTTTAGGCTAGGGTTTAGTATTAAGTAGAATAGGCATAGTGGCACCAAAACAAAAAATACAGTAGAAAAAAAAATGATAATAATAAATATTAAAGAAATACATAAAAATATATAAAAAAAAACACATGACAAGTAGATATAGAAATAAAAATAAAAAAAGAGGCTGGGTGCGACCCACACTGATAACTTCCCATTTGTGGTCTTGAAAACTTGTTATAATTACGAAGGTTGGTAGGTACATATTATATACTGAATTATAGATTTCCGTGTTTTTTAATATTATATTATAGAAATTACTTTATTATTTCGGTTCCAAACATTTTAATTGAAAAAAATTTAAAAACGAAATATTCGAATATAAAAGATATGGTTTGGTTATTGATGGAAGGGTACTTACAAAATATATCCGCTCTAAAACTAGATATATGTCAAATATAAACCATTTGTTAGAAATTGTATTATGTATAAAATTAAATAATGGCAAAGTCAATATCATTGCTCGTTCTCAAGATACTCTAGTCGAAAAACAAATATTACCACTTTTTAGTAGATTTTTTTTTTATATTTTTTTTAAAACTGTCAATTCGATACTTGTCAAAATTTAACCATATGTTAATAATTGTATTATGTCGATACCTTCCCGTAAGAATGTACTAAGCGGCACTTTTTTCGAAAATGACTTTTTGATGAGGAAATATAATATATGTTAAGGGCCACGTTTTGGCCTGGGTTTCGCCAACGAACTTTCTTCGTTTTTTTCGTTTTTTTAGAAATGTCGCTTAGTATACATTCTTACGGGAAGGTATCAATGTATAAAACAACTTATGTACTTTAAAATGCACTGTCGGTGTTTATTCCCAAGAAATTCGACTTGAAATACAATTTTAACTAGTTTTCACTAGAATTTTTAATAGTTTTTTTATTTAAAAAAAAAACTATTAATTCAATATTGGTCAACATTTTACCAATTGTACAAAATTATACTATTTATAAAATAAACTAAATTAGAAGTCAATATCACTACTAGTTCTCGAGAAATTTGAGTCGAAAAACAATTTTTACCAATTTTCAATAGAATTTTATATAGTTTTTTATTTTTTGTAAAAAAACTGTAAACTGATTTTTTTTGAAATTTTCACCAGTTGTCAAACACATTATTTTTCGTAAAATAAAATTATTTTGAGTTTCAAATTGTTTTCCGTTCTTAGAATATCTGGGTTATGAAATTTTTTTTTTCAGTTTTTCTTATTTAAAAAAATAACGGTATGTTCATTTTTTTCCAAATTCATATCAAATCTGTATGACCTTATAATGAGTACATTGAATTTTATTTGAAATCAATAGCATTATTTTTCCGTGAGATATTTGAAACTAACCAAAATTTTTACTTTTTTTTTAAACCGTTATAGTGAAAAAACTACTCACTGAATTTTAATAAACGCCCTTTCAGCCTCTTTCGAAGTTATTATCTATTAAACAAAATTTATTTGAAGTCGATATCTTTACTCGTTCTTGAGATATCGACGACGAAAAATGGTACAAGAACGTACGGACGTACGAACGTACGGACGTACCAACGTACGAACGTACGAACGTACGAACGTACGAACGTACGAACGTACGAACGTACGAACGTACGAACGTACGAACGTACGAACGTACGTACACACACACACACACATCTCTCTAAAAATGATTGATATAGCCTCTAGGGACCTTGAAACGTCGAGAAATGTCAAAAATTCCAATTTGACAAATCGGACCGATTACAATAACTCCCTATGGGAAGTTAAAAAAATATAGATTTGCGGGTGTGATTGTTCTAGTTTTTTGTAAGTAGATTTTAGGTAAAATAGGTAGTTTTAATTAGTTTTAAGTTTTATTTTAAGGATCTAATTTTAAGTAGAATGTAAGGTAAACCAAAATAGCACATGATTATTAGTTTTTTTTTTTCAAATTTTCTAATAAAAAAACATAATAAAACCAAAAAATGAATAACAACATAGTTCTTAGGCCGAAAGGCATTAGTTATAAGTATATAGTTTAACTTAGAGTGCCCGCATGAGGCCAGTAAGTTAGTTGTAAGTTATTGATAAGTAGTCAAGTTTTTATGATTTTTTGTCTAGATTTAACATAGTTCTAAGATTGAAGAAAATGAAAATGAATTTAAAAAAAAAAGAGATGTATAATGTATAATGTCATTCATGTTTTAAAATTATTCCAAATACATTAATTCCCAATGTGATACATAGTTTCAGGTTTAATAGAGGTTTGTAATAGACTTAAAAAGCCTTGCGTTTGTAATTTTTGCGAAGTTTTATTGAAGCCTTCTGTCAAAACCTGAACTTCAGTTCAATTTCGAATAGGACTCGGTTAAACTTCTAATAGTTCATACAAGAACCTGGAACTTTTATAAGATCTGTGCATGGTACTTCAAAGAGGATTTTCAGAAATCACTTATAAAAGTGCATAAGAGGTTTTGTAAGCTTGTTTAATATTCCTCTTTTTGTTCTTAAACAACATTTACAAATGTCTTAAGGAACTTCAAAAATATAGGTATTTAGTTAGACCGAATCGAAGCTGAAATGTTAGTTGGGGTTGAGGCACTTAATATTTTGTGAATTTTAGAAAAAAAAATCATTTTTTTTTTGGAAAATGCGATATCTCAAAAACGGCTCAGTAGTTTTTTTTTGTAAATTAAGTTTTTATTCGAACAATAATAACAATTTTACATTGGCGTACCAACATTTTTTTCTTAAAGATGTTTTAATAATTTTGTGAATAAAACCTTATTTTTTTAGGAAACCACTACAACGACTTATAATTTTTGTTGTTGCGTAAATTAATATTTGCTTGAATCACATGGCATCCTGTTTTTAGCTCCAACTACTTAAGGAGTTGTTTTAGTCATTTAGTCATCTCAGATTACATTCTTTTTTGAAATTCTTAGTCTTTTACATAAGAGCCAAGTTCGTGCGACACAGTAGTGCATTTAATTTTTTAACTCAATCAAAATAATCCCTGAAAATGTCTCCATATCCATTCCATGTACAGGCCCAGGCAACAGGGCTAGGCTACAAGTGGTCGCCATTTCTAACTTCCCCTTCATTTCCCATAGATCACCTTTTTATAAGAATTCTTATTATTTCGCGCAGTCTACATAAGCTCAAGTACTCTCCCCAAAGTTCACGCTTTACAACTAATTTTATCTACATTTTACTCGAAATATTCATGGGTTTAGATTTAAAAGAGTTAAAGTAGGATTTTATTATAACAAAACTTTAGTGATGTCTTTTTCTTTTTTTAAGTAACATAAAAAGGGAAAAAAATCAAAGCGTAAATTCTTAAACTTAAATCGAAATAAGATACATAATTTTGCATTTAAAGTCTTTCACTTTCCATTCCACTCAATTGCAGCCAACCCATCGAACCGAACCGAGCTCCTAGAATCCACCCTGTCTGTAGGTATGTTTATTTCTTTCATCCTTTCATAAATTGCTTCATAGATAAGCCATCTTTCGTTGGATTTTTTCGATTTTACGTTTCCAATTTCTAATGATAACGTTTAAAAGGATAGGTACGAAAACAAAGCCAAAAGTAGAGTAAAAAACATCAGATTTTGTATCCGTTTAAGGAAAACACAGCAGAAGTATATTCTCTTGCTACGTCCGTGTCGCAATCGCAAGCATAGGGTAAGGAACAGATGGAAAATCGTATTCGGTTTCTAGGTGAGTGCATGCAGAAATCCAATTTGAATTAATGCATCGGGGAGATTTTACACAGTTAACTATCAAATGTTATTTGAGATCAAAGTATTTATTTTAAGCAAATGTTAAATGGGATAAATTTAGTGCAACAGAAGCACATACAGGGGGCGTAAGTAACCGCCAGCGCCGCCAGCGCAGCGGTCTCGCATATCATATGTTTCGGAACGATCCCTTTCAGTTTCGAGAGAGTTTCGGAACGTTTCGTTTTAGTTTCGAGAGTCGCGCGACAATAACGGAAAGCACTCTTACGGCCTTACTCGCCTTTTAAGTAATCCTTGTATTGTTTTTGTTGCAAGCTGTTTGGCAATTTCGGCTCAAACTTGTCATCTGAAGAAGGATTTAACAAATGGTGGAAGCTAAATCCAAGAATCGTAGACCATGAGAACAGCCTGGACCGTGAGCAGAGCTTCTTGAAATCGAAAGAGTTGGAATTTTGCCTGAACCGTAAAACAACCATCCATCAGAAAAAACAAGAAGTTTTTGAAAGTGAAGAGAAGAAGTGGAGGGATATGTTGTACCGGTTGTTGAATATTATCCAGTTCTTAGCCAAACAGAATCTGGACTTCAGAGGACATCGAGGATATGATAGTTGCAACCGCGGGAATTTTCTGGAGTTAGTGCATCTCCTAGCTAAATATGACCCTCTTCTAATGAAACATCTGACAAAGATAAAGCTGAGAGCAAGAGTCCCAGTTTCGTTTCTATCTCTAGAAACCCAGAACGAATTGATAAACTTACTGAGACAGCAAGTTCGATTCACCATCATCCGTCGCATTCAAGAAGCTAAATATTTTTGCGTAATCTTCAACAGTACCCCAGACATCTCCCACAAAGACCAATTGAGCCAGGTTCTGCGATACGTACATATCGAAGGAAAAAAGGTCGCCGTGGTAGAATCTTTCATCGACTTCTTCGAACCAAAAGGAAAAAATGCAGGAGATCTCAGCAACAATATAATCGTGAAGATAACATCAGGCGGACTGGACATACAGAACTTGAGAGGTAAGGCTTATGACAACGCGGCCAAAATGTCAGGGATCCACAATGGAGTTCAAGCCCGGATTAAAGTACTGAAAAGCTCTACTAGTGAAGAGCAGAGACCGTTTCGTCCCAGCCGCAATCGACTTTGCTAAGAATCTCAGCGAAAAACTCGGAATCGAACTCAAAACGAGAAGAATGCATGCATGGCGAAGAATTCACAGATGCAGCGTTTTCTCACGAGCATCAACTCCGTCGAGAGGTGTTCGCATCATTTGAGAAGATCATTCAAGAAATGACGACTCGATGCCAGCAAGTTCAAGAAACTTTTGGACACCAAGTACAAGTGTGATCTTTGCCATGTATTAGAAGACATCGACAAGGACGAATTTCAAATGGAGCAGAAGCGTCTCCAGCAGTTTGTCGCCAGTTCTGAATCAGAGGAAGATATAATTGGCAAAGGATCACTGGAGCTCCTCCATTTTATTCAAAAACTGAATCTGGGGATTTCGGTTCCAAATATATTCATCTTGATTCGTATATGTATATTTGATTTTGGCAATTAATGTCACTAGTTGTGAGAGAAGTTTTTCGAAGTTGAAGTTAATGAAAAATTATCTCAGATCCACTATGAGCTTCACTAGACTATCAAACTTGGCTATATTGTCGATTGAACAAGTATTGGCTGCAAATATTGATTTCGACTAAGTTATTTCTAATTTCTCTGCTCGTAAGGCCTGTAGAATCCGTTTGTGAAACCGCTGATCTTATTTTACCTTCAATAAAAGATACCTTATTGCCTGTGAAAAGATGACTCGAAATTTTTATTAAGTATTGAATGGGGCGGCGAAATGGGTCTCCTGCCCCAGGCGCCGAGATGGCACGCTACGCCACTGTCTCGACTGAAAAAGTAAGGTATCTTAAGTCGACTTAAGATATTTCGCGTTTTTTTGTTGAGCCTAAACGGCTACAGTTCTGTCTTATCGGCATCCTCCTATCTCACTCCTTTGCTTTTTTTTTATAATTAGCACACACTCAAAGGTTTTTTGTATACCTACCCTGAATATGCCAGAGACACAGTGTGAGCATTAGGAAAAAAGGGAGGGGTTAGAAAGGAGGTGTCGGTGTACATTGGTTTTGAATTCTTGAACATTGCAATGACTGGGAAAGACAGCCCAATAAACAATTTTTGGTAAAAAAGCGGTTTATTAACCGGATTATTACCGCCGGTTATTAACCGGTAAAGTTAGAAATTGGTTCGAAAGACGTCTTAAAAGCGTTACAGAAACGTTCCCATTACCGATTTTGGTCAGTAACTTTGTAACCTGAGTTGTGTCGTGGTTATTTAAAATTGGTTAAAAAGCAGTTACTTCAAAACTACTTTTTGGAGTTCAAAACTAACCGTTTAAATATGGTACTTATTTAACGCTTCTTAAACGTTTTTTACAAACGTTATATTAACGCTTTTTAAAAACCATTTTGTTTTGGTTACCAGAAAACCTATATTTAAGGTTTTTATAAAACCAAAAAGAAACCCACGTAGGCTTTTTACTGGGTTCGGAAAAAACCCAGTATTTTGTTCCAAAACCAGTTAAAAAATTACTCTTTTCCAACAGTGTTATTATTGTTGTTGTTGTTAAATTATTTTCGTTTTCATCTCTGGAAAAGAAGAAAAAATCGTTTTAGAGAGTTTTACATATATTATTAAAATAAGTACATGTGGCTTTATAATAGGTTTATATAGCAATGTACTTACAAAATTTTCATGCGAAACGGAGCCTGTTAAATGTAGGTTTCAAAAAATGTTGCAGCTTCGGCATTTGAGAAGAAAGCGTAGCGCTCCGTTACTGCCTCCGTTACTGCTCCGAAAATGTTTTTAAAGTTTTCAAATTTGGTTTGCTGTTGGTGCCGTGCCAATAATATTGTTTCAACAATTGATCTTCAAAAAGTAGCTTGGCAATCGTTCGAATTGTTTTTGAGGCATTTACACCTCCAAACGTGCTTAGTTTTCGAATCTGTTTAAATGAAAATTAAAAAGAAGTTTTTAGAAAACTATGTATCTAAATATACATATTATATTTCTTTTACTGTTCAATAATTTAGGCATAGGTACAGAAGTAAAAAAGTTACCCAAACAACACAGCTTCAGTTATTTTTTTACTTGTGTCATTGTAGACACAAGTAAAAATGTAACTTAAGCAACACAGCTCGAGTTATTTTTCTACTTCTACCATATGGACACAAGTAAAAAAATAACTGAAGCTGTGTTATTAAGTTTATTTTTGTTGTTGTGTGGGTTGCTTTATATTTATGTCCATATGGACACATAATAAAAAAAAGAATTTTATTTTACTTACCTTTTTTTCGATTATTATTTCTTAGACTTTAATTACATCTTATAACTTTTAATTTTTAGAACACTACAAACTTCCGAGACGACACGCGCACTTACTGAAATCAAATCCACAACTAATGCCCGATTTCACGAAGGACTTTTAAACATTTAACAGGCTTCTAAACCTTAAAATGAGATGTTTTGGTTTCACCAAGCGCTTTTAAATTAAACAAGCTTGTAAACACCCTTATAAACTAAATGCCCATTTTTGGCTCATTAAATTTTAAAAGTGTCATTGAAATGTCATCAGATGTAGATAACAACAATTGGTTATAGGTATAGCAGCTGAAATTATTGTTTTGTTAAGATTTAGTGTTCAATTTTTGAAGATACAAAATGAATAGGTTAATACTAAATATTTAAATGATTTGTTTCTTTATTTTGAAAAACATATTGATCGTCTTCATCCAATAATAAAGGGCAACACAAAGTTATTCGCTTAGCAAGAATATTCCCGGTTCACAGAAATACATTATATGACTTCAAAATGTGGTTCCGACTTTCTAAAGCATCTGTGGATGAGTTTGTTGAATATGTTTGGTCTTCATTTGAAACCAAAAAAAAAACCAACAATGCAATACAAAATAAATTAAGTGGTTATTACTTAATGATTTTATGCCACAGAATGTCAGGACAGGATCAGAATCTTTCCACATATTTTGTCGTGTGCATTTCTTTTTTTTTTTTTTGTTTTCATTTCTTGGCTTGTTTTTGAACACATAACCTTTCTCATTTCTTCTCATACATTTCGCTTGTTAGAAAGAAAAAAACAATTTATTTTTCCCAGGGATGTGAAGAGAACTCAATTTTAACAAAAATTTCCCCAAAATGTCCCTTTTATAGATTGGTGAAACTAAAAATTTTTAAGAGCCTGATAAAATTTAAGAGGATTTTTTATAAAAGTGCTTTTGGTGTTTGTTTATGAAATCGGCCATAAGACTGGTTATGCACAAATGAAGAAGAGAAACAAAAGACATTCGCGGTCAGTGTTACCACTGCGATACAATACAGTCAAGATTGACACGATTTTTTAGTTTTTCTTAAAGACTCATAATTTTTAGATTTGACTCGTTTTTTTAATCATAAAAATAACCTTGATTTTCTTTACATTGTCCAAAATGCATCTGTACTCATACTAAATATTTTCATATTAATAATTGTCTTCAATGCTTTCAAACAATATCTTGAATTTTATCTATTGGGACTCAATTATTTCCAAAATACCTTAGTTTTTCATCATTTATTGAAACAATTTTAAATGAAACCAGTGGTAAAACTTATTCGCGATGAAATAGAAATGGAAACCAATAAAGATTGAAGAAAAGAAGTTATTTTGAAACCAATATTAAGTTGGAAAAATAATAAGTTATTTTATAACCAGGAAACTGAGTTATTTTGAAACCAAAACTAAAACCGGTTATTTTGCAACTAAGAAAACAAGTTATTTTGAAACCAATATTTAGTTGGCAAAATAATTGGTTATATTGTAGCTTACAATTATAGGTATTTAACAACCAATTTCTAACTTGGTTTGCTTTTAACCACTTAAACAAGTTATTTCAGAACATATTTCAAACTTAAATAGTAAAATACGTTATTTTTTTACCGGAAAATTAATTAAAAGTTACTTTGCGGTAAAAAATAATCTAATTTTGAACCACGGTTTCAAAAAAAGTTTTTTTAGAGCCAAATTCTAACTGAAACTCAAAATTTACCACATTTTAAGGATATATTTTTACCTGAATTCAACTAAGGCTTAAATTTAGACTTTTTTATACTGGAAAATAGCTCCAGTTAAAATACTAACCAATTACAGACCACTTTTATGACCGAGGTTATTTTAAGTAATATTATAACCGCTGTCATTTTGTAACTCAGGTTATAAATTGTTAATTGGGAGAGCGGGGCAAGGAATTCAACATTCGCATAGTACGGCTTAAAAACGAATCTCTATACTTCACAGTACGACCGAAGTTGGTAAAAACAGGTGAGACAAGAAACATTACGACGATGTTGGAGTGACGTCAATGATGTTATTGTCACCAATCATTTTAAAAGCTCTTCTTTGAACACTGTCCAAGAGGCTTAAGTAAGTTACTGGAGCACCTGCCCATAGATGGGAGTTATACTCAAGTTTTGGGCGTATATAGCTTATAGATTGTAGCCAGATCAGAAGGAGAGAAAAGTTTCTTGCACCGTCTCAGAAAACCCAAACATCTTGCGGCATTTTTGGCAACATCGCGTATGTGATCGTTCCACAAGAGGTGGTTCGTGATGCACATACCGAGAATATTGAGATGTTCAGTTTCACTGATGCAAGTGTCACTCATAGACAGTGGGAAGCGGGGTGTATCACACTTTAACGATATAAGACAGCATTGGGTTTTCGAAGCATTAAATTCGACGCGGTGTCTTATTCCCCATTGTACGTACAATGCTGTTTAGGTCGTTATTTAATGAGCTTACTCGTTATATGTTTTGTCGTTGCAGTATTCAATTTCATCTTATGTTTAAAAGACACATCTCTACACGAGGTAAAATATCTTAAGTCCACATAAGATTGCGTGTTCTACTTAATTTTAAAACCTAAAATAGACTTAAGATTATATTGGCTTAAGACTTTTTTATTATTTTGAAATCGTAAATCATATTAAGTTGACTTAAGATATTTTCGCGCGTGCAAACAGAAACAAAAGCCATCCTTAAGTCGGCATATACTCGTAAGATAAAATACTTAAAAAAATTCCGAAAAAGTGTGAAAACGCAAATCATCTTATGTGAAAATAAAATGATTTTTTAAATTTAAAACTGAAATTTTTCTCTCCCTAAGTAGTCATACTATATTTACCGTTTACAAACCTAAAAAAAAGTCCATAATAACGAGGATATAAGATATTTTTAAGCGTAGTTTGGTTCTGGATTTCCTTTTGTCCGATCATTTTTCTTTTAATAGATGAGTTGATAATTCAGATCTTTTTTTCATTTAGTGTTTAAGACAGTGTTGTTTCATACGCGACTGACAAATTATTACAAATGAAACACATACATACAACAAAAAAAAGGTGAAATGCACGACTGAATCGCACGAACTTGCTCTTATGTAAAAGTGCTTTGGAATTTAAAATACATTTTATAAATATAAAACATGGATCTAATGAGATAAAAATGTTTAAATGTATGAAATTGCTCAAAAATCGTTTTATTATTAAAAGAATTTTTATTTTTCAAATTTTAAGTAATTACATAGTTGTATTGGCGCAAAATTTTATTATTAATTTCTTAGTATGATACTACTTAACAATTTGTTAACATTAAAGTAGTTTACTAAATCATTCATAATTTCAAACAATTTCTAACTATGTAGTATCGTACTAAGCCAATTTTCTTAATAAATTATTTTCTGAACACACCTAAACAATAACAGATCGTGCAAAAAAACTAAGTTAACAGACCTTTTGTGGCGTTTCTAAAAGCAAGATACTTTTACGATAATTTTAACTTAGGTAGAGAAAGTATGATGCTATGTTCAAATAAAATTTGCTAAATAGTTGATTTAGGTAATTTAGTTTCATATTAAAACAGCTTTAACATCGTACTAATTCAATTAAAATTTTGAGCCATTGATTTAGGAAATAATTTCAAAAAAAATTTTAATTTTTGTTTTTTTTTTTAAATCCAAAAAATATTTTTCAAATGTTCTTATATACAATATTATTTTAAACTTCGGGAACCTCCTGGTAAAAAAATTGGTTTAAATCGTTAGAGCCGTTCCGTTAATGAGAAAGTCGAAAATAAAAAAAAAACTGTTCTATAAAAGGTACCGTTAATAACATGTTATTCAAAAATTTGTCTGAACCAAAATATACATAGTTCATGCCCATAATAGCTCACATAAATTTTATTTTATCGAAATCGTTAGAACCGTTTTCGAGATCAATGAGATCTTACACTACGGGTGTGGTACTGTTAGTTTTGGAGGTAAAAACAAACCTGAGTCCCTAAGGTAATTTTGTCCAATAGTTTTTTGTTATTATTAATTTGACTTTTAAAATAATGTTACATGAAATAGGTTTAAGTTTTTTCCAATGAATTTTATTTTAATAATTTTTAAATAAATTAGTTAAATAAGACTAAACTGTTTCTTTTTGTATATTATTAATTTTTTTCTGTGAACCAAATGTGATTTTATATAGTTTTTTTTTTAGAAATTCAAGTCTTTATTATTTTTTTTTCTTTTAACTATTAAAGATCTATAGAACAAATGTGATTTTTTTCATATTCATATTCTATAGGTAATCATCGGCCGGATAAGGGCCATGTAGCAACTCACCTTCACTCTGCTGCCAAGCCGGCTGCTATAAAACAAGCGTTTAATGAAGGCAAACGCCCCCCTAGCCCTGTTCAGAGCAGCATTTATATGTCTATTCAAATACTAATACTTATCTAACCAGATGCCAATGTTCTTTACTACACTCTTTTTTGCCAGTGGCTTTCTATATGGCCCTACGATCACCAGCTTGCGCCAGTTCTTTCTCGTATCCCTTGGGGCTCCAGCTAACGAAGTGCTAAACAGAATGGCTTCAGATTTCTTAAAGTTGATTTTCAACTTCCAATCATCACAATATCGAAGTCACGTTGCAAAAGAATTCTGATAACCTCAACTTTTGGAGCTGTTCTGTACGCTATTAGATCGTTGGCATACGCAATTGCCTGAGTTAGATCCCTGGTGTAAATGCTGAATATAGTCGGCGAGCTGACCGCTCCCTGGTGAAGACCATTATTAATCGATATTGCAGTAGAATTTACATTGCCACTTACATATACAATAGTGGTTTATTTATTCCGAGTCTGGCCAGTTTTAGAAATAGACACTCCAACCACACGGTGTCGAAAGCTTTCTTTAAATCAACCAGTAAAGCACTATACTCTGTTCAATTTATATTTGCAATACAGGCCTTATGGGAGAGGTTTTTCAGAAACAATGGCGGGGTCCAGGGTCAACCGAAGGAAAGCAGTAAAACTCGGCCAATAGAGAATTCAAAGCTCCAGTTCCAATTTGTATTTATTGAATATGTATAAATAGGTTAACAAAGTATTTCATATAATTTTACAATATTTACGATCTTACAATAAGCCAACAAAGTATTTCATATAATTTAACAAAATTCACGGCCAACACAGTATTTCATATACATAAACGGCGGTATCGGAGAGGGGGTTCAGACAGCGAAAATTGGGATAGAGTCCCTAGTCTGAGAGGAGGAGAGATGAGGGGGAATTTTAAAGGCGGGAGCCAAAAGTTTCGATTTTCGAAGCTACTAGCTGGTACGAGCGACCAGCATTGTGCTTCTTATTAAAATGATCTTTATCTTGTACACTTGATTGCTACATAAGACACGCCACACGGTCACGGTGGCAAGAAAAATCTATTTTTCGATGAATTTCTCACTCTTACTTGTCGACCTGGCGGCCAAAACCAAATGTGGATTGTAAAACTGACGAACGAAATTTTTTTGCTGACGTCGCCAAACATCTGTGTATGTCCTCTTTTCCATAATTACGTGGGCTCCTTAAGGTATGCAATACTTTCTACTCATTTCATCCGGAATAGTATTTAAGTAGAATTTCGGCGTGCTGCCTTCTTTGGGTGGTAAACGGTGTAATTAGGTCGGAGAGGATGATAAATTGATCACCATAGCTGTCTTCCATTGCGTTGTTAAACAGTGTGGTATAAATGTCCACTGCTTCCGTTGGCAGATGTCGTAGTACAACGTTGGATATAACATCACTCCCGCTGACTTCTTTTAATGAGTCGTAAGCTGTCACTGTTAACATCAAAGTATGGCTGCGTTCAAACATCACACTCATTAAATCCCGGAGTCCATAAAAAGGTTAGTCAGTTTGATAGATATTCAAATATCAGTCTTAATGTCTAAAAAACGATTTATGTCTCTAACGATTTTGATAACAAAATAAAATGCACGACTGGGTCGCACGAACTTGCTTCTATGTAATAGACTAGGAATTTTAAAAACGAATGTTATAAGAGAAAACTGTTCATAAGCATAAAATAAATTTTCTAAATTCTTTTAGTAAAAAGAAACAAAAACAGAATGCTATGCAAATATGAATTTATGCCAGAACAAAAATTAAAAGTCGTTGTAGTGGTTTCTTAAAAAAAAAAGCTTTTATAAACAAACTTTTTTAAAGATTTTTTAGAAAAAATGTTGGCACGCCAATTTAAATTTTTTATTATCGTTCGAATAAAAATTAAATTTACAAAAAAAATACTGAGCCGTTTCTGAGATATCTATCGAATTTTCAAAAAAGAAAAAATAGAATTTTTTTTTAAATTAAAAAAATTTTAAAGTTTTGAAATGCAATGTGTTTAAGACAATTTAGAAGCTCCTCTATAAAAAAATTCAGTAAGATCTGATATGTGGAATTGGCCCGCGTTTAAGATTTTGACTAAAGAAATATGTTTTTGGAGTAATAAGTGATAATCTTAACGCAAAATTATGTTCAAGATTTTTGGCGCCTTTTTTTTTCTAAGCCCTCATTTCTTTCATGTTACCATAAGAAATTGTACAAAATGTAATTCAAAAATACATTTTCTGACTCAATACTCATTAATTTAATGATTGGACAAACATTTTCTGAAAATTTCACGTCTCTATCTTTGAAACTCGAAAAGTTATTGAATTTTGAAGATTTGGGAAGAAATCCGATTTTCAAGCAAAAAAAATGAAAAACCGCTGGTAGCACTATCTAAAACACGTCCGATTTTGATAAAATTTTGAGGATTTTTTTTTTCCAGTTAAGCTTTGATATTTTGGGGTGCACTCACTAAAATTCGAAAAAAAGCGTTTTTTTGAATCACTCTTATGTGGATAATGAAAAATTAAAATTTGAAAAAATGGTTCTATGGTAGGTACAAGCTGTAATATCTTAATTTCAATTTTTTTTATTAAATAAGATCATAAAAATTAATTGAAAAAAAAAATTATTAAAATTCTAGGCACCGATTTCGAGAAAAATACAATTTTTGAAAATATAGCATGGGGTTTTCGAAATATTTAGTTTTGAAAAAAAAAATTAAGTTTTTTTTTAAATCGAAACAATTTTTTTTTTTTTTGGAAACTTGAATACACAAATCTATTTAAGTTTTTGGTAAGCTTTAGCAAAAAAAATGATCAAAATCGGTTGTACCGCTTAAATCTATCGAGCAGTTTTTGAGAAAAAAAAAATATTTATAAAATTTCGAAAAAAAATCGTATGGCAGGTACCGTTATTTTTGGCCTTTAAAAAAAAAAAGAAAAAAACGTGTGGGGGGAAAAATTACAAATAATATCAACCAAGTTTAAAGAAAATCGGCCGAGCCGTTTAGACTGTAGTCGAACCGACAGACAGACAGACCGACACATAAAGAGACAGAATTGCGAGACCCACTTTTTTAGTCTTCGCTATCATCGTAATGACAACTTTCATCAAAATCTCGAGTTCGATTTTTTTTACGAATGCACAACTTGTCATATAGTACCTATAAGCCGCAAGTAAAAATTAAGTATGCAAATAAGGACATGTACTAAATTCAAAACAAAATTTAAGACAAATATGTATGTTATTAACGGTACCTGTCATAAAACCGTTTTCTTGATTTTCGACTTTCTCATTAACGGCTCTAACGATTTTGACCAACATTTGTGTACAGGAGATACTTTAAATTTAAAATAATATTTTATATACAAATATTCAAAAAAAAATATTTTTTGAATGTTTGAAACAAAAAATCATTTTTTTTTTTTGAAAATTCGATATTTAAAAAACGGCTCAATATTTTTTTTGAAAATTTAATTTTCATTCGTACAGTAATAAAAACTTAAAGTTGGCATACCAAATTTTTTTTTTTTAAATCTTTTAAAAATTTTGAATATAAAAGCTTTTTTTTTAAGAAACCACTACAAGGACTTATAATTTTTGTTCTTGCCTAAATTCATATTTACATAGCATTCTGTTTTTGCCTCTTATTACTAAAAGAATTTAAAAAAATAATTTTATCCTTATGAACAGTTTTCTCTAATAACATTCGTTTTTAAAATTCCGTGTCTGTTACATATTGGCAAGTTCGTGCGATCAAGTCGTAAATTTTATTTGTCTTTGTAATACTTCTAACTGCTACGCAACTTAAGTCACCCTTTGTAGATTTAAGAATTTATAACGAATAATTTGAATTTATTCGAAAACAAAATCATTTACAAGCATGTAATATTAATGTGAGGGTACATGCCCTCATGCCACCTGTAGATATATGTATATTTTTGTTATTTTCTACTTAGTCAAAATCCGCGTGCTTGATTGACACAATACGACCTAAAGTGTTATACCGTGTTCACCTCCTAAGTTTATGGCCTTCAGAACTTGAAAAGTGGATTAGTGCTCAAGGAGCTTCATAAAGGACTATATGGCAACGTGAATGTATCCGTGTATTTTGTTTGTTTTGTTTTAAATTTTTAAACGATGAGGTGGTGCAAGGATGGCCTTTTTAAGTTATCTTCTATGTACGCTTTGCATTAATTACAAGGGTACACGACTCGCAACAACATTTCTTACCATACAAACACGTTGTACCCTTTTAAAGGTTATAATTATGACACACCAAGGTGATATAATAAAATTGATTAATCCTTCCAGGCAAAATACGAGACATCAAATTATGAATCTTGTTACGGTGCATAGGGCGTTCTTGCCTCACAACAGGTGTAGAGAATATAGTGTTGCTGTACTGAAGGCAGAAAAACATTGTAAGACTGTGTATCTATGTAGATAGCTCCGTGTATATTTCTTCACTCTTTTAAGGTGTTTTTCGGATAAACATCCTTGGAACAATATTTCAAAATTAGCATTAGTGCTAAAGAAGAGTCTACTTTTGAGAATGTTTTCTCCTGTTTTCTGTGATGAGGAAAGCTGATTGTGGAATTCATTCCATTCCAAGGGTCGCAACTCCCAGATGTTTAGGCTTAGGATCATATTCTCCTTAATTACAGAACTTTATTGTAGGTTGTAGGAAGTCTTTTTTCACAAAATTGCCTTCGGCAGGTGAATTTGAAAAAGCATTGTGTTGTCATCATGAGGTTTTATGTTATCTTAACCTATTATGACATAGAGGCATGGAAATAATCACCAAAGATTGTGCAGGCTCGGGGGATTTGTGGATTTTCATGTCAAGGTAGGCAAAAGTAGGCTTAGCTATAAAAATGCCAACAACAACATGGTCACAAGTTCCGATGGTTTCATGCATCACATCATCAACTTGTATGAAGGTATGCCCGATAACTGATCTTTTGTAATGGGATTTTATTAAGCGATGAGCTATAATTGAAAATCACAACGATCTTCAAAGTCTGACTTCAGTAAAGTCCAGTCGCGATGTATAAAATGTAAACTTGAAATTCAAGAAATTTTAATTTGTTTTTTCATAAGTCATAAGAAGCACATGAGAATTATTTTGGCACTTAGTAAGACCCAGGTGAGGGGAAATTCTCATCTGACTTCTGACGAATTCGATGCACTATGCGACTCTATCCAAAGAAGTGTTTCTCATTTTCCGTACACAATTCTTCCTGGCTGCGCTATTCGGAAGGTGTGGCGAGATTTTTTTTGAGTTAAATAGTTTGACTCAGCTCGTTCAGGAGCCTACTCGAATTCCAGATGTTACATTTCATGGATACTCCTTATGTCATGATTCCTCCTGTAATTGAGGGCGTTAATGGACAAATCTTCTTTCGCACCAGTGCAGTTGAAAGAGTACTGAAAGTTCTCGATATACAGAAATCCACTGGCCCGGATAGTATACCCCCTCAATTGTATAAAATATGTGTTTTTTAACAATGGCGTTGCTTTTTCATATGACCTACTATACTGGTCTGGAGTGGATGGAAATCAGTTTTTGAAAAGCCTGTTGTCAAAATAAAAAGCGAATTTTCTCCTCCCTCTTACTATTGTCCAATTGCACGTACATCTCTAATAAAAACGCTGATAAGCTATCAGCTGGAGAAATATCTTGGAGATCGAAAGCTTCTCAATGACC